>OX451736.1:162180454-163605070 GCA_948472305.1 Vicia faba | reverse complement strand
AAAACTCTCGGACCCTATTGGATGAGCCCAACGTTTTTTCTCTCTCTGAGTTTGTGTGTTGGATAACAAAAATGGGGCATTATGGATTAGTCTCATGGGCTTAATGTCCTAGCATTTTGCTGAAGCAATATCCCCTGATTTCAGTTTTACCTCCTTTTAACTCTTTCTAATTTCTTTAGTTTTAGAATTTTATTTTCTAGATTAATTTTCTTTTTGATAAAAATAGTAATAGAGTATATAATAAAACAACAAAAAATATGGAGAATTTAGACCTTTTTTTATGATAATAAACTACAAAGTCAATAATTTTTTTTTGGCTTTTTATTTGATTTTTAGGAAATTAACTCCTAATTTTTCGATTATTTGAGACTTGTGATTCACTTTTGCATGTTGAGTTGAGTCTTATGCAGGTTCATTATTTGATATGCAGATGTGTTTGGATTCTAATTATGATTTATTTTCACATCGATGAAGTTTTGACACCTATTCTGAATATTCGATCCCTGACTATTTGTTTGTTGATGCCAGCTCGCGCGAAGTATTCCGGGTTTCTTTTCTTTGGTTGCGCTTTCTGCGGACATCATTGTTCGTTTGGTATTATACTGCTTCCAATCTATTTTTCTGCATTTTATTGCTTTCTAGATATCATGAGAAGTAGGAAATAAAGAGCGTGCACTCGAAGTCGCTATTTAAAGACATGTAGCAGGCATTCCGCACTTCATTTATTATATGTTTTGTGCTTGTGTTTGTTTACTTTCTTGTTGATCGATGAGTCACTCAATTTAGAAATTGAGATCACGACTTCGCTCTCAGTGCATGATCCCTATGAGATTTTATCACTTTCCATTATTTCTTGTTGATCGATGAGTCACTCAATTTAGAAATTGAGATCGCGACTTTGCTCTCATGGTATGTTCCCTATAGGATAGTTTGTTAGAATTTCTTTGGCATACTAACTTAGATTGGATCCCTCATTGTATAATAATGTTAGGTTAGAGATAAGTTAGTCTCCCTTTAGACTTTTCTTTCCCCTTTTTCATAATTGTATTTAAAACTAAAACTTCTTTTTCTTGGCAAGTGTATAAAAAATGCTAAGCATAAAAAAATTCTTTTCATGGTAAAAAATACCAACCAATCCATTTCTTTTCACCATTCGACTTTTCTCTTCTAAGAGCATGTTAGTTCCTTTCCACTACAGGTCGTAAGTCTCCAAAGATCGAGCAGCGGTGGAATGATTGAATTTAACATTGTTCATTTAAAAAATACAAACAAACAAAATATCTGAGCCGAACTATGATGCTCTGATTCCTTAAAGGGGATATGTAGGCATCTGGTCACGGGGCTCAGCCGAGCGAAAATTTGTAAATATTTCATTCTTTTCCCCGTGTTTTCTTTGCATGCATTCCCTCATAGTTTATAACTCTTAAGCATTATATTGAATACACCCTTTGATTATAATAACGAGAGTGGATCCCGTAGAGTACTATGAACGTGTGGGGTGCTAATACCTTCCCCTCGCGTAATCGACTCCCTTATCCAATCTCTCAGTCACAAGACATTGATTTTCCCCTTTTAGTTTTTTCTTCGATGATTTTCCTTTCCCTTGTTTGGGATAAATAAATACTCAGTGGCGACTTCATTGATTTTACCGCTACACTTGCCTCTTGACACATGCATGTATATGTGCAAACTCAACAACTCATCACATAATTTAACATATTTTGAATTATCTTCACAACTTTGCACAACATACATCAATCATGTCAAACAATCACATACAACACATTCTCATAGCACACATCATCACAACACATCATTATAACATGTAGTAAATAGATACAATTTGTTAGACGATAGGACAGATCTAGAAGGGGGGGGGGGGGGGGGGGGTAGAATAGATCCTTTAGTTAAAATTTTGCGCATTTTAAATTGTTTTGAAAATGATGCGAAAGCTTCCTGAATCAAAATCGTCTAAACGGTCTGTTATTGAAAAGACCGGATATACGAAACCGAATAGGATTCTTATGATGAGAAATGAATCAATACAATTACTTATTAATTAATTGTTTAAACAAACTCAATGAGTTCTTACTACTTCTAATGAATTATTTAAGATAAAACTTGACAAGAACACAAATTTGTGAGATAGTCAATCTATCAAACACTTGGTGTGCAAAAACATAACAAGTTCTATTTTACTTAATTGTAGTGATCAGTTTTCCTCTATAACAATCAAAATGATTGTTATGATACTTGTTAACAAAATTTAAATCACTACAGTCACAGTAAAATCGATTGAACAATTAATAACGCACAAATTATATCAAATAAAAGTAAAGGATAGGGAAATAAGAACAACACACAATTTGTTAAGGTGGTTCCCCTTGTCATCCTCGCGTAGGGTACGTGCCCCCAATTCTACAATGTAGAATTGAGATATTTGATATTAAGTTGAAAATGTTACTAGAGAAGAAATAGTCACCACAACCAATTTAAAAATGTTGAATTTGATACTATTCTATTATCTTCCCTGGATTCGAGATGAACCAAGTGTACCAAACTCTTCGAACAAGCCTCTGGTTACTGCTACTAGATTGCACGAACTCCTTGTTGTACAAATCTTTCACTCGGCTGATTTCGATCGCAAGATGATTAACCCTAAATCCTTCTTCATAATCCTCTGATCACCGCTACTTAATTGAGAAAACCCATTGTTTCTAATATTTTCACTCGACTGAATTCAATGAAGCAAAGACTTGTACAAAAACCCCCAAATCCTCAAGTTCTTGGAGGACAAAACCCTAATGGTTTTATTTAAGAAAAAATCCACAATAGCTCAACCCAAATCTGAACGCAATCTTCAATTTGAATGTTATCAACTTAGCTCTGTACTTTAATCAACAAAAATTGTTATGTGTGATTGTTGATGAATGCAATGAGAGGTTGAAGATGATGAGCACTTTGTGTATATCTTTAACTTTTTCTTGCTGTGCTCAAATAATGAATCACTCTTTGATATATATATATATATATATATATATATATATATATATATATATATATATATATATATATATATATATATATATATATATATATATATATATATATATATATATATATATATATATATATATATATATATATATATATATATATATATATATATATATATATATATATATATATATATATATATATATATATATATATATATATATATATATATATATATATATATATATATATATATATGTGTGTGTGTGTGTGTGTGTGTGTGTGTGTGTGTGTGTGTGTGTGTGTGTGTGTGTGTGTGTGTGTGTGTGTGTGTGTGTGTGTGTGTGTGTGTGTGTGTGTGTGTGTGTGTGTGTGTGTGTGTGTGTGTGTGTGTGTTGTTAAGATCGAAAACATAGCAGAAAGTATGTATCAACGAGTGAGCGGTCGACTCACACAGAAGGGTAGGTCGATGCGACACAACCCGCAGGTGGTGGAAAACAATTCTGAAGCTCAGTGCGTCGACCTCTACAGGGTTTGCATCAACGCAACTTTTGAGTTATTTAATTCCCAGGTTGAGTCGACCGGAAGGGTTGACGCGACACACCCCGAGCTTGGTTGAGAATGATGAGTCGACCACACATTTCTTTGAGTCGACACATTCATGAAAATTCTTGAGAAATAGCTATTTTGTCAAGGTTGTTCAAACCAACCATTTGCTTCTGAGATCCTTCACTTTCCAACAACGCATATAATGGGGAAATTAAGGTTTTGACATCATTAAAACATGGGTAGATATACTTTTACCTCACATACTCCCCATTTTTATGATGGAAAAACCTTCACAAATAATAAAGCTTGCACCATGATACTGAGAGCCATAAGGATCACTAATTATCCTCCCCCAGAATTTATGCATTCCATAGGATACAGAGCTCTGCAAATCAGCGTTTCTTTGGTTCACTTCTCCCCATTTGACAATATCAAAAAGAGACAAGTACAAGGTCAAGAGTAACAACAACATATCAAATAGCATAATCATTATCTACTTTACAACTTAAAACACCAACAACCATTCACATAAAATGAAGCTAGTGCAAAACATAGTGAAATAATTAATCAAACACATTAAGTCCATTACACACCAAATAAGTTCAACTATAAAACAACGAACACATAGTAAGTATTTAAAGAAATAACCGATAACATAAGCAAGACATGTAAAAAATGAAAGTCACAAAATTCACTACAAAGCACCTATGCAAGATCAATAAATGCTTGAGTGTATGCTGACAATTGCAACTCATGAGTTAACACATGTAGTTCAAATTATAATTTTCGAAACTTTCATGTTGTTTGATGCCATTCATACAATAAATAGAAAGCCTACACATATATCAATTATGTCAAGGATGAAAAATACATATTTTAAAGCAAGTTTAACATTTACATATGATCAAGAGGTTAGAATAGATAGGAATGATATTACCTCCATGGATGACTGAAGAAAAATGCCCTCACTAATGCTTGCATTTGACATAGTAGATTATGAAGTAATATGAAGTAATAAAATAAAAGAGCATGCAACTTTTTTAAGTTACAACCTATCTGAGATATCGATAACACCGAGTTCCCTACGGATGTGGAAGAAAGGTTCCATCACGAGTGGTTTTGTAAAAATATCGGCAAGTTGATTTTTGCTATCAACGTGCTCGAATGCGACATCACCTTTTTCTACATGATCCCTAAGGAAATGATGCCTAATCTCAATATGTTTTGTGCGTGAATGCAAAACCAGCTTTTTGGTTAGATTAATGGCACTTATATTGTCACAAAAAATAGGAATACATTCAAATTTAACATTGAAGTCGAGCAATTGTTGTTTAAACCACAAAATTTGAGCACAACAATTATCGGCTGCAACGTATTTCACCTTGGTAGTTGACAAAGCAACAAAAACTTACTTTTTACTATGACAACTTACTAAGGAGTTTGAAAAGAAATGACAAGTCCCACTAGTGCTCTTCCTATCCGATTTGCAACCGGAAAAATCAGAGTCAGAATAGCCAACCAAGGAACAATCACTCCCCTTGGAGAACCAAAGTTCATACTTTGATGTACCACAAAGGTACCTAAGTATGTGCTTTACGACTTTCGAATGTGATTCCTTGGGGCATGACTGAAACCTAACAAACATGTATACACTAAACATACTATCGGGATGGGAAACGGTAAAATAGAGAAGAGAGCCAATCATACCTTTATACCTTTTTACATCAACCGTCTTACCATTTTCATCCCGGTCTAAATTTGTCACGGTAGGCATTGAAGTGTTGATTACTTTGGAGTTCGCCATATCAAAGCGCTTGATTATGTCGTTGTAATACTTTGTTTGGCTTACAAAATTTAATTCATTAAGTTTCTTGATTTAAAGACCAAGGAAGTAGTTTAACTCCCCGATCATGCTCATTTCAAATTCTCCCTGCATTATCTTAGATAATTCCTTGACCATAGACATGTTAGTAGATCCAAAGATAATATCATCGACATAAACTTGAACTAAAATAGAGTGTTCCCCTTGACGCTTAATAAAAAGAGTTGTATCAACCTTTCCTCTTTAGAATCCTTGATCTAGTAAGAATTTGCTAAGACGTTTGTACCAAGCCCTAGGGGCTTGTTTAAGATTGTAAAAGGCACTCTTAAGTTTGTGAACATAGTTAGGATACTCAAAATTTTCAAAACCGTGAGGTTGAGATACATATACCTCTTCATTAATATAGGCATTGAGAAAAGCACTCTTAACATCCATTTGAAATAACTAGAATTTTGTGAACATGCATAGGCAAGTAGAAGGCGTATAGCCTCAAGTCAGACAATCGGAGCATAAATCTCCTCATAATCGATGCCCTCCTCTTGGTTATAGCCTTGAGCAACAAGGTGAGCCTTGTTGTGGGTTATTATTCTGTTTTCGTCTAGTTTGTTCCTAAACACCCATTTAGTACCAATTACTCAATGATCTCGCGAAGGAGGGACAAGGTCCCAAACCTCATTTCTCTTAGACTGATTTAGTTCCTCTTGCATAGCTAAAAACCACTGTTCATTGAGTAAGGCATCTTCAGAGTTTTTAGGTTCAATTTGAGAGACGAAAGTAAAATGATAACAAAAGTTACTTATCTTAGACCGTGTGGTAACTCCCTTTGAGATATCTCCTAGAATGTTATCAATGGGATGATCCTTAAAGGTTTTCCATTCCAAAGAAGACCACTTTCATTACTTGGATAATCCTCCTCTCTTTCTTCGACTACTTAATCAAGCTTCTCCTCACTTTTTATGGGTTCAGAGACACTTTCTATCGGATCTTTTAGTATGCTTTCCGAAGATACACCTGCACTATCAAAAACAACACCTTTTCTGACTGATTTAAGATAAGATTCATCAAAATAAACATGCATGGATTCTTCAATAATATGTAACCTTTTATTGTATACTCTATAAGCTTTGCTCGATCGAGAGTATCCAAGAAAGATACCTTCATCAGATTTTGAGTCAAACTTACCAAGATTCTCTTTGCCATTATTTAGTAAAAAGCACTTACATATGAAAACATGAAGATGTGAAATATTTGGCTTCCTTCCTTTTAAAAGTTCATAGGGATTTTTGTTAAGAATAGGACGTATTAGACTCCTATTTAAAACATAACAAGCTGTATTGATGGCATCGGCCCAAAAATATCTAGGAAGATCGTGTTCATTGATCATAGTTCTTTCGAGTTCTTCTAAAACACAGTTTTTACGTTCCATAACTCCATTTTGTTGAGGAGTTCGTGGGACGGAAAAATTATGATCAATACTATATTTATCACAAAATTCTTCAAAAAGGTGGTTTTTAAATTAACCTTCGTGGTCGCTTCAGATAGTAATAATGGTAGTGTTCAATTTGTTTTTAGATATCTTGGCAAATTTTTCAAATACCAAAAAAGTGTCACTTTTACTGGTGTGATACGGTGGGAGAACTGACTTGGGTTTTGCGTTTGTTTTTGCAAATGTTTCGGTTGAGCAAGAGTCGCCACCGACTTTTTAGTTTATCCTAAGGAAAGGTTAAAAAGCACAACAAACACCTTTGAGATGTTTTCTTGGGTTCGGGGGGTAGATTATAGAAAGGGAAGGTATTAACACCCTTTCTATCCATGGTTATCCATGGGCTCTTAGTTACTTGCTTAGATCACTTGCCTTTGATTTTCAATTGTTTGAAATGGTGCTTTGTGTGTGGGTTTGAAAATGTTTTGAAAAGAGGTCATTTGTTGTGGCAACCTTTGTAATGATCCATGTTTGAATGTATACAAAGGTGTACTTATCTTTTGAAAAGTTTTCAATGTTTTTGAAAGTTGTTTTGAAAGTGTGTTGTGATGTGTGGTTTTGAAAAATAGGCAAGTGTTTTTTTTTTGCAAGTTTGGATCAAGTAACTAAGAGTTGTCTCCCCCCTAAAATTTACTCAAAGATCTTTCCTATGTTTTAACCCTTTTAACAATTTTGTTCCACCATTGTTTTTGGTGGACAATCTTGTGTTAGGATGTTAACGGGACGGGCGCGGGTCATCGTTTAGACCATGATTGCAATAGTGCCAAGTGTCTTTGGCAATTTTTCCTTTAAGGGACTTGATCATTTTTAGGCAACTTTCGAAAGCGTCATCAAGGGACTATGATCATTTGATATTGTTTTGTTTTGCCAAAGAAACTCAACATGCAACATGGCCCATTATTGAAGGCAACAAGTGAAGTAACCCTAGGGGTGCAAGTGTGATTGGTGTTGTCCATTTTCATGCTTTTTTGTCTTTGAATTAGGTCAAGCTATTTGTTATTTGATTTTTGCATACAAACCCTAAGTCTATCATGGCATATTTAGAAAGCTTTAAAATGTGGAATTAAAAGTCCTAAATTATTACACAATAATCATGGGATGGGGGGTACAAATGTTCAAATGGGGATATTTAGCAAGAAATTTAAATCTAGGCTATTACAATCTAAATTGGATATACAAATTATTTAATTGCACAATAATTAAATAAAATACAATAAATATGCAAGATACAAAAAATGATTTTTATATGTATGTAAAGGTATTTTTCATGTGACAAACAAACAAAAATAAAAAGGTTAATTTTTGGGTATTTTCATGGTTTAGGGCAAAACCCTAATTTGCTAAATAAAAGTATTTATTATGTATTATATACAAACATTTATTAATTATATACAAAAAAATAAATAAAAAGGAAGTATATTGTAAAAAAGTAATTTTTGAGGTTAAATATTAATAAAAATAAAAATGTATTATTTTTGTGTTTTTATCCTAAATATTCTAAATATATAAGTATTTATATTATGTATTAAATATTAAATATATACAAAAAAATAAAAATATTTATTATTTACAAAAAAAGGTATATTTTTTAGAAAATGTTTTCAAAAGATAAAATAAAATAAAATTAGAAAATAAAATGTATTTGTATTATTTTTAGTATTTTAAATAAAGGTATATATATATTTATTTACATATGGAACTGAATGAAACAAATAAAATACCAAATAAAATGCAAAAAATGTGGGAAAAATATTTTTAGTGTTTTTTCATGTTTGAATAAAAATATAAAATCAGAATCAAAAAAAAAAATCAAAAATGACAAATATATCACATAATGGGCCAGGGGGGTGTATGTGTGAAATAGTGGTGCAAACAGAAAAAATAAGCCAGGCCCAGCCCAAAGGACTTTGTTTTCAACCTCCATCCATTTTCAAACAAAAACGCGCGCCTTCTTGTTCATCTCACTAACTTCTGATTCTTTGATCTTTTGACAAATCTTAAAACATGAAACTTGTAGAGCTTGAAGCCACGATTCTAAACATGTAAAGAAGTTGATCTAACTCTCAGAAATGAGAGAGAATTTCTTCTCCCCCAATTCCTGACCTAGCTTTTTTCAGATATTCAGTTTCAAAATTCTATTAGCATACACAATATAAATGAAAAGTAATTATATGGGTAGCTTCAGGGCCATGAGTAGAGCATGTTTCATTCATAAACCTAAGCCTAACTCTTCCTAGATTGAGAGATAGAAGTCCAAACTTTTACCTATTCAGCTTGAATCGTGTGCAACAATGGAGGCACTTTCAATGCAATGTGAGGACTTGTACAGCTTGCTTGAGGTCCAAGGATGCTCTTCCAACCTCTAGCTTGCTTTGAAACTAACTGAAACGAGCTATGTAACTCAACCTGCACAACTGAAAAAAATGAAAATGGTGAACTTGGTTAGAGGTGTTACATCCTGTAGCTAGGGCTTATGATAGCTTGTATGGATGTTATGGAGTGTGTATGAACAAGCTTTGGCCAAAACGCACGAGCAAACTGAGTTGTGCAACTCAATCTGCAGGGATGCCCTGTTTTGTGCAGCAAAATGGTGTTTTGATGTTTGGGGAGGTATTGAAGGTGGTTAGGTCGTGCCTTAGGTCTGTTATGATGTATGGAAAATGTTTACAAACTTTTTTTTGGCTAGTTGTTACAGGAATGAGAGATGTGTTCAGTTTTGCAAAGTTTCTTCCTAGATAAGCAAAGTTTGTCAAGTTGGGTTATAGGCCAAGGCAGGTCCCTCAAGCATGCTGCATAATCTCTCCTTGATCAGTGGGATTAGTCCATAAACTTGTGCCTCAAAGATCTGCATTGTACTTCTTTGATTTGTGTTTTGACATAAAGCCATGCTTTACAAGAATGGATAACTTGCTTTTTCCAAATATGGCTTGATTTTGTGTGTATTGTCCAAATGCACAAAATAAAAATCTAACACAAAGGATATGCATTTAATTATTGAGTGTAAGAAGGATTAGAGGCCTGTAATCTAGCTTGTGCAAGCTGAATTTGAAAATGCATAGTGTATGAACATGAAATTGGCTCATGAACAAAGTAACTTTTGCCCATATTGACAAATTCGATTCTCCCTAACCACAAGGGTGTTTGAGAAGTTCTTGGAAAATTTTGAAAGCTTGGAATGTGTACTACAATCCATCTTTGTAATGCAAGTTGAAATTCCAAGTGGAAGTATGTGAAAAGTGGCCATGAAGTTGGGCAAAAATCCTGCCTAGAATAGGTAAAAAAATTTCTAAGTTAAGAATGTTTTGCACCCTTGTTCCAAAAATTATAACCTGAGCTACAAGCTTCTTTTGAGAAAACTTTTTGAATCAAAGTTGTAGATTTTGCAATAGACTACAACTTTCATGTTTTGAGTTTAGCTTGAATCCATTTGCATCTTGAAGAAAAAATGGGACAAAGTTAGGAAAAAATTAGGAAATTTCATAACTTAGAAAATTTCTAAGTTATGAAATTTCTTCATTTTAAACCCTAATTTGTAATTCTTGGTTTCTTGATGAACAAGTTTCACAATTTGGCCTGTTTTGATTAAAAATGAACCTTGAAACTTGATTTTAACCAAAAAGTCAAAGTTTGACTTTTCAGTATACAGTCAAATTTTGATCAACTGACTGGAAAATTCATCTGTCAATCTTGTGCATTTGGGATCTTTTGAACTTGTTGAATGTGTCAAGACCATGTCATTGAGTCCTTGAGTCCATATGTGAGCTTGATTTGCCATTGGCTAGGTCAAACAGTAAAAAATTGCCTTTGTGCAGTCAAAACCCTAAAAATGACCATTTTGCCCTTTTGGTGATCTGATCAAATTTCTTGTGGATTTATGATCCAAACTTGATCAAATGGTCCATATGAGTTCATAATGTTGATGTGGGTCAAAAATCATGAGGTTTGACTGTCAATTGACCACAGTTGACGTTTTCCCAATACAGCTGATTTCTAGGTCAACTGTCCAATTGACTGGGCAAAGATTGGAATCAAGGCTTGAAACTTGATATGGATAAACTTGTGAGTCCAACATGAAGCATGAAAGTCATCTGGGGCATTTTAGGTCAAAACATCTTTGTGCAAACTCAAACCCTAATTTGGGTCAACAGTGCAAGGAGGAGTCTTGAGCAGAGCAAACCCTAACTTGATCTTGAGCTCTAAGGGTCTTGGTGAGAAAATATTGATGAAATGGGAGGGCAAATTTTGGGGTACAACAGTTTCCCCTGTTCAATCTTCTTAGACCTGAGGATGTAGATTGGCTGGCGTGCCTTTCGTGATCCGAAGGTGGAAGATGATTGAACACTAAAGTGCCCAGAAATTTGCACTCGCATAGTGGAGTATCAGCAATGTGATGGCGGGAATGGGCTTATAGATGCCATTTAGAGAGATGGTGGATAGGAGGATGGGCTTATAGATGCCATCGGGGGTGTGACAGAACCTTGTCGGGAATGGGCTTATAGATGCCATTTGGAAGTGTAAGAGATAGTTGTAGAGATGGGCTTAAAGATGCCATCGGGGGTGTCGATCGCGTAAGAGATTCCTTAGCGAGAAATTGCGTACCTGAGAAAGAAAGATGGTTTCCTGGCTTGCTACAGGTGTTGATCTTCAGTCTCTTCATGCGGATATGTCCTGGCTAGATACAGGTATCGACTCCACAATCAAACGCTCACAGATATGCCCTGGCTAGGTATAAGAATCGAATCCGGAACTTCAAAAGATTGCTTACAGACGTGCCCTGGCTGGATACAGGTATCGAATCTCTAAACTATTCATGCAGATATGCCCTGGATAGATACAGGTGTCGAATCCACAATCAAATACTCACAGATATGCCCTAGCTGGATACAGGAATCGAATTTGGAATTGGTCGTCTACAGATATGCCCTGGCTGGGTACAGGTATCGAATCTGGAAATTATCGTCTACAGATATGCCCTGGCTGGATACAGGTGTCGAATCTGGAAAATGTCGTCTACAGATATGCCCTAGCTGGATACAGGTATCGAATCTGGAAATCAATCACTCACAGATATGCCATGGCTAGATACAGGAATCGAATCTGGAATTGTGACAGTTGATAGTAATCATCTTCAGATTGTCCTTTTTTCCTGAAAAGGCAAAACATCAGTTGTATGCAATGTCATGATGTATGAAATGCATGATGTCATGATGTTTTTCAAGAATAAATGAGATTGTGTGATATGATGCGTATATGCATGCGTCATGGTGTATGATAATGTGATGAATGTATTTTTGTCTAGGAAAATAAATCCTTGACGACTGACGGGAGTTCGTGGAATCCTGGGTTGATGTTGAAGAGTGGAGTTCTTCGTTTCCGCCGGGGATGATGGTTGCAAGAATAAACCGGTAGGAGAAGATGACTCCGTTGAGGAATAAACTTGTTGGAGAGATTACTCTGCGGGGAATTACTCTGTGGGAAGAGATACTTTGCTGAGGTTTTGATGAGAGCTCCGCTGGGGATTTCATTGATAAGTTATGTTGGGGAATTTGATGAACTCCACTGGGGATAGGAAGAACCTCGCCGAGGACGATCTTTCTGTGGTAATTAGCTGAGGATAACCCAGTTATACCCTGGTGGGGAAATAACCTTTGAATAAAGTCGGGGAGAGACGTATGTACTCTGCAGGGGATAAGCTTCCAGAATCTACTGGGGAGGATGATTCGACTTTCCCGGGGAAACTTTGGACTGTACTGGGGAATGGTCCCGCTGGGGTGTCTGTATTCCGCCGGGGAACAATCTTATATTAAGACTGCCGGGGATGCTTGCTGATGAATGTCTATACTCCGCTGAGGAATGTTGAGATCTTCTAGGGATACCCAACTTCCTTAAGGCTGACAGTAGACTAAATCTGCCTGGGGAGAGTATCGCTGACTTGCTGGAGATACTATGCCTTTTTAGGGCTGATGGGGGACCAACTCTTCCTGGAGAGTACTGCTGAATCTTGTCTTACTCTGTGGGGAGTTGAGGTAATTTGGTTACATTCTTCAGCCGAACTTACCTTGGTACCTCGGTGGACAGAGCAACTAGATTGCTTGGACAACTCGTTATTGCCCCTGTTTCGGATGTCATCTGTAATTAGTCCTTTGTTTCGTATGAAAATATTTATGATTAGCAATTAGTGTCAAATGCATATATCAAGAATGAACATTGGACGTTCTTTGCAAAACAAAACAGATAAAGGAAAAACGATGGGTAATTTGTCTGAAAAATTAAACTTGTATTGATTTTGAAATTTGCCTGTAAATAGGCGTTTTATGTACAGGAGGCTGACGTCCTAGTAAGAGAACGCCGCCGAGCAAAATAGAGTTTATACAATTTTGTGAAAAGGGAACAAAACAGCTATGTGAAAAATAATCCCACTGGGTTCCAACTCTGCTATCGCCTTTATGTCTTCAAGCATCTCATCACTTTGCTGCTTAATTGAAGATGAAGCTGATTGATTGGCGTCGTTTGAGCCCGATAGTTGATGCCGAATTCTGGATGCAAGGTGATCCAATGAGACATAGTATTACGCTTTAATCCCTAACTTTTGCCTGGACCGCCCTTTCGGGTTTTCAGTCCACCGGGATACCCATTTTTGCCCAAGCCGCCTTTTCAGGTTTTCGACTTGCCGGGTGTACAGATTTTTTTATTTCGTCCCTTATTTTTGCCCGAACCCTTTTGGTTCGCCGGGAAGCCCTTATTTTTGCCTAGGTGTGTCAACCTAGTGGGTCTTTAATTCATGCGTAGTATCTTTTTACTATGTCTGCATTGGCGGGGTGAGGAAGGTCGTCACCGTCCATGGTGGTTAGAATCATAGCTCCTCCTGAGAAGATATGTTTAACCACAAATGGCCCTTCGTACGTAGGGGTCCATTTGCCCCTGGGATCACTTTGAGGAAGAATGATGCGCTTGATTACCAGATCTCCGACTTGATACTCTTGTCGTCTGACCTTTTTGTTAAATGCCCTGATCATCCGTTTTTGGTACGTCTGACCATGACAAATAGCAGTGAGTCTCTTTTCGTCAATTAGGTTTAATTGATCAAGCCGAGTCTTGATCCAGTCATCTTCGCTCAAGCCTGCATCCTTCATTATCCGAAGAGAGGGTATCTGGACTTCAATAGGCAAGACTGCCTCCATGCCATAGACCAAGGAAAAGGGAGTTTCCCCTGTTGACGTCCGTGCTGAGGTACGATACCCATGAAGAGAAAACGGTAACATTTCGTGCCAATCTTTGTAGGTCACTGTCATCTTATGCACAATCTTCTTGATGTTCTTATTCGCTGCTTCTACAGCCCCATTCATCTTCGGCCGATAAGGTGAAGAGTTGTGGTGCTGTATCTTGAATTTCTCGCAGAGCTCAGTGATCATTTTGTTGTTAAGATTGGTACCATTATCTGTAATGATCCTCTCAGGTACACCGTATCGACAGATCATGTTGTGCCGAATGAACTGTGCCACGACGTTCTTGGTTACTGTAGCATAGGAAGCTGCTTCAACCCACTTTGTGAAGTAATCAATCGCTACCAGGATGAAGCGGTGCCCGTTAGAGGCCGTAGGTCGGATCTCGCCGATCATATCAATGCCCCACATTGCAAAAGGCCAAGGTGCTGTCAAGACGTTTAAAGGAACCAGAGGAATGTGTACCTTATCAGCATAGATCTGGCATTTATGACAAGTTCGAGAATGCTGATAACAGTCGGCTTCCATTGTGGACCAGAAATATCCTGCCCGAAGGATTTTCTTTGCCATGGTATGTCCACTGGAATGTGTTCCGAAGGTACCTTCATGTAGCTCTTCCATGATCCTTTCCGCTTCAGTCTTATCCATATAACGCAGTAAGGTTGAATCATGGTTTTGCTTGTAGAGAATGCCGTTGCTGAGGAAGAACTTTGCCGCGAACCTTCTCAGGAACTTCTTGTCATTAACAGATGCACCTTCGTGGTATTCTTGAGCTTCAAGGTACCTCTTCACTTCATGATACCAGGGTTTTTCTGTTACCTCTTCGGTCTCAAGATCGCAGCAATATGCAGGTTCATCCAACTTCCAAATAATGATCTAGGGCGCCTCGTTGTCCCATTTGACTTTGAACATAGAAGACATCGTAGCTAGTGCGTTCGCTAACTGATTCTCCTCTCTTGGGAAGTGTTCAAAAGTTATCTCCTCGAAGTGGGGAAGCAATGTCAGCACATACTCCTTGTAGGGAATAAGATTTGGGTGTTTCGTATCCCACTCGCCTTTGATCTAATTGATCACGAGAGCGAAATCTCCGAAGACACTCAGAAACTTGATCCTTAAGTCAATTGCAGCTTGAAGACCCATGATACATGCTTCATAATCCGCCATGTTGTTGGTGCAGTTGAAACATAGTCGGGCGGTGAGTGGAGTATGAGTGCCTTTAGGGGATATGATCACAGCGCCGATACCATTACCCAAAGCGTTCGAGGCTCCGTCAAAGTGCATAGACCATCGGGATCCTTCCTCAGGTCCTTCATCCGGTCCAGGTACTTCACAATCAGTCACTACCATGATATCCTCGTCTGGAAATTCAAAGTTCATCGACTGGTAATCATCCACTGCCCGGTGTGCCAAATGGTCTGCCAACACACTTCCCTTGATTGCTTTTTGAGTCATGTACTAGATGTCATATTCCGTCAAGATCATCTTCCATCTTGCTATTCTTCCGGACAAGGCAGGATTTTCGAATATGTACTTGATTGGATCCATTTTTGAAATCAACAGAGTAGTGTGATTCAACATATACTGTCTCAGCCGGCGAGCAGCCCATACCAAAGCGCAGCAAGTTTTCTCGAGCAGTGAGTATCAGGTCTCACAGTCGGTAAACTTTTTGCTACGGTAATAAATGGCATGTTCTTTTCGGCCAGACTCGTCATGTTTCCCCAGCACACACCCCATTGAGTTGTCCAGTACTGTCAAGTATAAGATTAGAGGTCTCCCTTCAACCGGCGGCATAAGAATGGGTGGTTCTTGGAGATACTCTTTGATTCTTTCGAAAGTGGCCTGACATTCATCGTTCCAACGTACTACTTGATCTTTCTTCAGCAGCTTGAAGATTGGTTCACAAGTAGCAGTTAGATGTGAGATGAATCGGGCAATGTAATTCAGACGTCCTAGAAAGCCTCTGACTTCTTTCTCTGTCTTGGGAGTTGGCATCTCTTGTATGGCTTTCACTTTGGCAGGGTCCACTTGAATGCCTTTGTCGCTTACAACGAAGCCTAGCAATTTTCTAGATCTCACCCCAAAGGTGCACTTGTTTGGGTTCAACCTCAGCTTGTACAACTTCAGACGGTCAAACAGCTTTCGTAGATGGTCAAGGTGTTCCTCCTTAGTTTGGGACCGTGCAATCATATCGTCGACGTATACTTCTATCTCGTGATGGATCATGTCATGAAATAAAGCAACCATGGCACGTTGGTAGGTTGCCCCAGCATTTTTCAACCCAAAAGGCATGACCTTGTAGCAAAAGGTGCCCCACTGAGTAACAAAAGTGGTCTTCTCCATGTCTTCAGGAGCCATATTGATTTGATTATAACCGGAGAAGCCGTCCACGAAGGAGAAAACTTTATGCTGAGCAGTGTTGTCAACCAGAACGTCGATATGAGGCAGAGGGAAATCATCCTTAGGGCTTGCCCTGTTCAAATCCCTCTAATCAACATACATTCGGACCTGTTGTACCCCAAAATTTTCCCTCCCATATTCTTCAAGATTTGCCAAGTCAAGCTTCAAAATCTCCCCAAGGGTTGCACAGTCAAGGGCCTCCTAAGCAGTCAAAATTAGGGTTTTTGTTCTGATCAAGAAAATGAAGTTTCCAAGAGTCCAATCAAGTCCCACATGCCTACAAACATGGTCAAGCATCCTCATATCAAGTTTCAAGACTTTCAACACAAGATTGCACAGTCAAAAAACCCTAATTGCATTACAGTCAACTGTAGGGGCAAAATGGTCATTTGACAGTCAAAAGTTCAAATTTTTGGTCAACATCTCATTTTGAAGCCACAAACATCATTTGATCAATGCTTGATCATGATTCTCAAAGTTTGACTCAAAAAGTCTCAAGATGCAAAAGTTTCTATTTTTGGACAGCTGAAAAGTCAACTGTAACTTGACCAAGGTGTTGTACCCCAAAGTTTGCCCTCCCATATTCTTCAAAGATTTGCCAAGTCAAGCTTCAAAATTCCCCAAGGGTTGCACAGTGCAAGAGCCTCCTATACAGTCAAAATTAGGGTTTGTGTTCTGATCAAGAAAATGAAGTTTCTAAAGGTCCAATCAAGTCTCACATGCCTACAAATATGGTCAAGCATCCTCATATCAAGTTTCAAGACATTCAGCACAAAACTGCACAGTCAAAAACCCTAATTGCACTACAATCAACTGTAGGGGCAAAATGGTCATTTGACAGTCAAAAGTTCAAATTTTTGGTCAACATATCATTTTGAAGCCACAAACATCATTTGATCAATGCTTGATCATGATTCTCAAAATTTGGCTCAGAAATCATCAAGATGCAAAAGTTTCCTTATTTGGACAGTTGAAAAAGTCAACTGAAATTGACCAGGGCATAACTTTCACATGGATTATCAGAAAAATTCCATCCAAAGCTCATTTTTAAGAGAAAGACATTTCCTACAACTCATATTCATACTTCAAGTCCAAAAAATGCTCTCACAAAAAGTTATCAATTTCAACATTATAGGTCATTTTCAAAAGTCAACAAAAAGGGACTTTAAGTCAAAGGCCATAACTTGAGATTGGTAAATCAAAATGACATGGGACCAAAGGCATTGGTTAGAGGACTCAAAGACCTTTCCAAAATGTCCAAGAACATGAGAAAAGCTTAAAACTTGAGCAAGTTATGCCTTGTAGAAGTTGGGAAATTTTTGGATATTTTGAAAAGTCAACATTGATCCAAATGACCTAAAATTGCTAATGGGCCCATTTTTCTTCCATAATTCATCATCCATGACATATGCACGACTACTTGGCCCAAAGGGAAGTATTTTCTCATTTTTTATTTATTTATTTGAATTTTTATTTATGTTAATTCATTTAAATCAATTAAATATATGAAAAATATTTAACTTAACCAAATAAATCTTTTTATACATGTTTTAGCCTAAATAATTCGTGCCTAGCCAAATAAGGAAAGAATTGGACTGATTAGATCATGATTTGCACAAAAGCACATGGAAAATATTTGGAAAATAATGATGGAAAATCAAATCTTCAAATTCATGAATGAAAGAGATTTTGATCAATTTTGTTAACCTAATTTGTTCACTACATAAGCTAGAATGAAACCCTAATGCAGATACACGCACAGCTGCTCCAGAAAGCCATTATCAAACTTGAGAAAATTTGCAAGAAAGTCAATTCTGAAAACATCCTTCCAGGGCGATTCAAGACCTAATTCTTGTTCCAATAGCTTCCTTGGAGATTACTGAACATATTCTAATCAAAAACATCAATCCAAACGCTGTGAAACGGTATCCAGAAGTCACACTTTGGCCATTTTTTTCATTATCGTATTTTAATATCCATGCACATTCATAACGTTTTGCTTATATATTCATGATCAGTGAAGTGTTTGCAAGCTAACCCATGCGTTTAATTATGTTTTTGAGCTGTATAGACGATTCCGCCATGGTTGATTTCTAGGGTTACAGGACTTTGGAATTAGGGGTTTTTGAATGGGGAAAAATTAGCCCTCAAGACCACCACCATTTAACTCAGCGCTTCTGGACGATCTCAAATATACCATCGCGCCTAATTTATGGACCCTCTAGACCTAATCGCTATTTTCTAATAGCATGCCTAAAAGAACGCGTATAAAACTGTGGCCATTGTTTTGATATTTTCAGGAACGAAGAAGAAGACAACTAGGTGGCAGGGAGCGATTGGATTGTTTAAATCTCGCGCGCGTTTCCAAAACCATTGACAATTTTCTTTTATAATATTTATTTGTTATATTAGTTTACAGATGAACAAAGCGCTTCAGTGGCAAGGTGTGTGTGTTGGCAACGCTAAAAACCTGGGTTCGAGCCCCAGGTTTGTATTATTTCCCATATTATTTTGCAATTTACAATCCCATGCAGTGCCAACATCCAGACGCACCATATGCCTTCCAGCATCCCACATCCACGTGCCCCTGGAGATCAAATCAAAGGCATAGATTGGAAGCGCATCATAAGCCTGGTCAAAGTGCTAACACGCTGTCTGGCCAAAGTCAAGCAGGCCAAGGTTATTGGGCCAGAATCTCTAGGATCTAACCTCCATATTGGGGTCTGAACCCCCAGGTTTGCACATTCTTTTTATTTTCTTTACCTTTTTTGTATTATTATTTTTATTCCTCTTAATTATTATTTGTTCAGTTAATTAATTATTTTTCATAAATATAAAAAATGCATAAAAATCAGAAAAGATAAAAAATATAATAAATATTTTATTTTAATATTTCTTGTAAATAAATGCATGTAAATTAATTAGTTTAAATTAGGGTTTTAATTTTAATTCCTTTCATAACAAAAATCTAAAAAATATAGAACTAGGTTTAATTAATGTTTTATTCCTTTTTAATTTTTCTTTTTTCACAATAATATTATTTGTTTTATTTATTTTCATAATTAAATTTGTATATAAAAATTAGGGTTAATTTAGTTTAAATTCTAATGTTTTCTTAATAAATTAAAATAAAATAGAATTAGGGTTAGTAGTTAATTGCAATTAATTTTTTCTATTAAATCTTAAAATACTAAAAAACGCCAAAAAACAAGTTCTGTCTCTTTTAATTAATTAATTCCGTTATTAATTTAGTTTTGCAAAAGGGTCCAACGCCCTCGTTCGTAATTTCTTACAAAACAAAGAAGACAGTGATGGTTCCGAATAATCAATAAAGAAAGGCAGTCATTATCAAAAATCATAAATGAAAAGCCCATTAAGTCAAGACCCATGAAGGAGACTTACAAGACTGGGGCATCCCGCTGACTGTAATTCCAAAAAGGAAACAGTTCAGGTAAAAAAAAAAAGGGATAATCAAAAAGAAAGAGGTCTCACAAACCCTCAACAAAAACAAAAATGACCGCCTATTCAGAATAAATCATCAATATCTGAACCATCATTGGAACAGCAGGACAAAGACTCAAATAAAGGTCTAACGTATGATCAGCTGAGTTTAGGTTTGAAGAACATCACGAAGAGCGGGTGGGTACAAATAATTTGAGTCTTTATCCTTTGTTTCTTAAACCGTGAACCGAGCCACGTTATAACCCTCAAAAGTCCTAGCTGAAGCATGGGTTAGTTCGAAAGCATACCGTTACGAAAGGTATCCTGACTCCTTAAGGCCTACGGTAAAATAACGAGTTGACATCACGTTTTACAAACAATCACTTGTTTTATGAAAAAAGAATGCATTTTCAAAATCTTCAAGACAGACATAAGCTTTGCATTTTTGACATAACCTTGTTTGTATATGACTTTTTGTTTGAACAGCAGGGAAATTCGCACGATGAATACCTAGTGAACGAAAGCACTTCCAATCAAGGGGCATGTCATGACCATGGTCCATTATCTGGGGCAGTCCAATCAAGATTCGGAGAATCTCTCAAGAGCCAAATAGCCTGGGGCAAATCTCCGCATAAGTCACCTGGGGCATTTCAACAATAAATCTTGCCTGATCAAACACCTCTCTGGTGGCATGACAAAACACTTCTGACAGGGGCAACTCCCTACATTCTAAGAGCACGGACATAGTCGAAAAAATACTACGCAACATCAAAGACCCGCTAGGTTGACACACCTAGGCAAAAATAAGGGCTTCCCGGTGAACCAAAAGGGTTCGGGCAAAATGAAGGGATGAAATGAAAAATCAGTACACCCGGCAAGTCGAAAACCTGAAAAGGCGGCTTGGGCAAAAATGGGTATCCCGGTGGACTGAAAACCCGAAAGGGCAGTCCAGGCAAAGTTAGGGATCAAAGCGTACGACTATGTCCTGTCATCTTATCACCTGCCTACCAGAAGAAGGTTTGTCCATCAACAAGCTATCAGCACCTCACAGGTCTTCCTCTCCCACCTTAGAAACAGGGGCAATGATGAGTTGTCCAAACAATCTAATCGCTCTGTCCTCCAAGGTACCAAGGTAGGTTCAGCTAAAGAACATGACCAGTACATCTTAATTCCCCAGAGAGTAAGTCAGCAGTCAGTGCATTCTTCTCCAAGCAGAGTTATCAAATCTCAAGGAAGTTGAGCATCTTCCAGCAGATCTCAACATTCCCCAACAGCAATACATATATTCTTAACAAGCATCCCCGACAGTCTTGGGCTAAAGATTGTTCCCCGGCGGCACATCAACATTCAAAGGAACCACTTTCCCTGCAATTCAAAACCTCCCCAGAAGAGTCCAATCCAGCTTCCCCAAGAAAGTTGGAATCCATCTCTCCAAGCAGTAAGCTTATCCCCAGTAAATTCGGGAAGCTTATCCTCCGCAGAGCACGAACGCGTCGTCCGGCTTTATTTAAAGAGTTATTTACTTAATAGGATATAACTGGGTTATCCTCAGCCAAAAGCCACGGAAAGAGCGTCCTCGACGAAGTCTTCTTACCCCAGCGAAGTCCATCAACACTTCCAACAACAAGGGTATCCCCAGCAAATTATTATCAACATTCAGCAAAAGCATCTCTCTTCCCACAGAATGTTACTTCCCAGCATGGTCGCTAGAGTATCGTTTCTCCCCGCAGAATCTTCCATCTGCCAAGTTTATTCCGCAACGGAGTCATCTTCTCCTACCGGTATTCTTGCAGTTATCATCCCCAGCGGAAGCAAAATCTATTCTTCAACATCAGCCCAGGATATGACTTCCCGGCACCCGTCAAGGATTTACTTTCCTAGACGAAAACATACATACATAAACATCACATACATCATTATAGCATGCATAGACGCATTACATCATACAAATCTCATTTATGTTGAGAACATCATTGCTTGATCCACATCATGTGTTGCATATGACTGACCTTTACCTTTCAGGAAAGATGCAGTTCAATTCTCAATCATATCTCAAAGACTCTAAGACTTAGACCGGTTCAGTTAATCGACTCCAAAGATTTCTTATCCAGTCCAAGGCCTTCTCTAGTCCAGCTAAATCGACTCCCAACAGATTTTTCTGATAAAGACTCAGATGAAGTTATGAGATTATAATGTCCTATTGGTTCTCTCTCCGACGATGCATGAGATTTCCATTTTAGGTTTTTCTTTGAGATTATAATGTCCTATTGGTTCTCTCTCCGACGGTGCATGAGATTTCCATTTTAGGTTTTTCTTTAAGATTATATTTTCCTATTGGTTCTCTCTCCGACGGTGCATGAGATTTCCATTTTAGGTTTTTCTTTAAGATTGTATTTTCCTATTGGTTCTCTCTCCGACGGTGCATGAGATTTCCATTTTTAGGTTTTTCTTTGAGATTATAATTTTCCTATTGGTTCTCTCTCCGACGGTGCATGAGATTTCCATTTTAGGTTTTTCTTTGAGATTATAATTTTCCTATTGGTTCTCTCTCCGACGGTGCATGAGATTTCCATTTTAGGTTTTTCTTTAAGATTATATTTTCCTATTGGTTCTCTCTCCGACGGTGCATGAGATTTCCATTTTAGGTTTTTCTTTGAGATTATAATTTTCCTATTGGTTCTCTCTCTGACGGTGCATGAGATTTCCATTTTAGGTTTTTCTTTAAGATTATATTTTCCTATTGGTTCTCTCTCCGACGGTGCATGAGATTTCCATTTTAGGTTTTTTCTTTGAGATTATATTTTCCTATTGGTCCTCTCTCCGACGGTGCATGAGATTTCCATTTTAGGTTTTTCTTTAAGATTATAATTTTCCTATTGGTTCTCTCTCCGACGGTGCATGAGATTTCCATTTTAAGTTTTTCTTTTAGGTTATATTTTCCTATTGGTTCCCTCTCCGACGGTGTGTGAGGTGATAATTCCTTTTTAGGTTATATTTTCAGATGGTTCCCTCTCCGACGGTGAGTGAGGTGGTAATTCCTTTCCTTATGGTTCCCTCTCCGACGGTGAGTGAGGTGTTAATTCCTTTTCAGATGGTTCCCTCTCCGACGGTGAGTGAGGTGTTAATTCCTTTTCAGATGGTTCCCTCTCCGACGGTGAGTGAGGTGATAATTCCTTTTCAGATGGTTCCCTCTCCGACGGTGAGTGAGGTGATAATTCCCTTTCAGATTATAATTTTCCTTTGGTTCTCTTCCCGATACTGCGAAGATGGTAATTCTCACCAAGGTTTTCTCAACGAGCGTTGTTGAAGTTAAAGTCACCCAAGGTTCTCTTACCGTTCATGATAAGGTAGTAACCATCCCTGGTTCATTCATCACCTTTTGAAGATCCAGACTCAGCTCCTGTAACCAGTCAGGACATATCTATACCAAGCATCTGAAAATCAGCTCCTGCAACATGTCAGGTACTCATCTTTTCTTTTGCAGGTACGCAAGTTCTCGCTAAGGAATCTCTTACGCGATCGACATCCAGATGGCATCTATAAGCCCATCATCCTATCCAGCAACCTCTAAATGGCATCTATAAGCCCATTCCCATCATCACTACAACTATGTGAGCGCAAATTTCTGGGCACTCTAGTGTTCAATCATCTTCTACCCTCGGATTACGAAAGGCACGTCAGCCAATATGCATCCTCAGGTCTAAGAAGATTGAACAGGGGCAACTGTTGTACCCCAAAATTTGCCCTCCCATATTCTTCAAAGATTTGCCAAGTCAAGCTTCAAAATTCCCCAAGGGTTGCACAGTGCAAGAGCCTCCTATACAGTCAAAATTAGGGTTTGTGTTCTGATCAAGAAAATGAAGTTTCCAAAGGTCCAATCAAGTCTCACATGCCTACAAATATGGTCAAGCATCCTCATATCAAGTTTCAAGACATTCAGCACAAAACTGCACAGTCAAAAACCCTAATTGCACTACAATCAACTGTAGGGGCAAAATGGTCATTTGACAGTCAAAAGTTCAAATTTTTGGTCAACATATCATTTTGAAGCCACAAACATCATTTGATCAATGCTTGATCATGATTCTCAAATTTTGGCTCAGAAATCATCAAGATGCAAAAGTTTCCTTATTTGGACAGTTGAAAAAGTCAACTGAAATTGACCAGGGCATAACTTTCACATGGATTATCAGAAAAATTCCATCCAAATCTCATTTTGAAGAGAAAGACATTTCCTACAACTCATCTTCATACTTCAAGTCCAAGAAATGCTCTCACAAAAAGTTATCAATTTCAACATTATAGGTCATTTTCAAAAGTCAACAAAAAGGGACTTTAAGTCAAAGGCCATAACTTGAGATTGGTAAATCAAAATGACATGGGACCAAAGGAATTGGTTAGAGGACTCAAAGACCTTTCCAAAATGTCCAAGAACATGAGAAAAGCTTAAAAATGGAGCAAGTTATGCCTTGTAGAAGTTGGGAAATATTTGGATATTTTGAAAAGTCAACATTGATCCAAATGACCTAAAATTGCTAATGGGCCCATTTTTCTTCCATAATTCATCATCCATGACATATGCACGACTACTTGGCCCAAAGGGAAGTATTTTCTCATTTTTTATTTATTTATTTGAATTTTTATTTATATTA
The DNA here is from genome assembly GCA_948472305.1 of Vicia faba. Lineage (NCBI taxonomy): Eukaryota > Viridiplantae > Streptophyta > Magnoliopsida > Fabales > Fabaceae > Vicia > Vicia faba. The sequence continues at coordinate 163,580,506 of OX451736.1, read as the reverse complement.
ATTCATTTAAATCAATTAAATATATGAAAAATATTTAACTTAACCAAATAAATCTTTTTATACATGTTTTAGCCTCAATAATTCGTGCCTAGCCAAATAAGGAAAGAATTGGACTGATTAGATCATGATTTGCACAAAAGCACATGGAAAATATTTGGAAAATAATGATGGAAAATCAAATCTTCAAATTCATGAATGAAAGAGATTTTGATCAATTTTGTTAACCTAATTTGTTCACTACATAAGCTAGAATGAAACCCTAATGCAGATACACGCACAGCTGCTCCAGAAAGCCATTATCAAACTTGAGAAAATTTGCAAGAAAGTCAATTCTGAAAACATCCTTCCAGGGCGATTCAAGACCTAATTCTTGTTCCAATAGCTTCCTTGGAGATTACTGAACATATTCCAATCAAAAACATCAATCCAAACGCTGTGAAACGGTATCCAGAAGTCACACTTTGGCCATTTTTTTCATTATCGTATTTTAATATCCATGCACATTCATAACATTTTGCTTATATATTCATGATCAGTGAAGTGTTTGCAAGCTAACCCATGCGTTTAATTATGTTTTTGAGCTGTATAGACGATTCCGCCATGGTTGATTTCTAGGGTTACAGGACTTTGGAATTAGGGGTTTTTGAATGGGGAAAAATTAGCCCTCAAGACCACCACCATTTAACTCAACGCTTCTGGACGATCTCAAATATACCATCGCGCCTAATTTATGGACCCTCTAGACCTAATCGCTATTTTCTAATAGCATGCCTAAAAGAACGCGTATAAAACCGTGGCCATTGTTTTGATATTTTCAGGAACGAAGAAGAAGACAACTAGGTGGCAGGGAGCGATTGGCTTGTTTAAATCTCGCGCGCGTTTCCAAAACCATTGACAATTTTCTTTTATAATATTTATTTGTTATATTAGTTTACAGATGAACAAAGCGCTTCAGTGGCAAGGTGTGTGTGTTGGCAACGCTAAAAACCTGGGTTCGAGCCCCAGGTTTGTATTATTTCCCATATTATTTTGCAATTTACAATCCCATGCAGTGCCAACATCCAGACGCACCATATGCCTTCCAGCATCCCACATCCACGTGCCCCTGGAGATCAAATCAAAGGCATAGATTGGAAGCGCATCATAAGCCTGGTCAAAGTGCTAACACGCTGTCTGGCCAAAGTCAAGCAGGCCAAGGTTATTGGGCCAGAATCTCTAGGATCTAACCTCCATATTGGGGTCTGAACCCCCAGGTTTGCACATTCTTTTTATTTTCTTTACCTTTTTTTGTATTATTATTTTTATTCCTCTTAATTATTATTTGTTCAGTTAATTAATTATTTTTCATAAATATAAAAAATGCATAAAAATCAGAAAAGATAAAAAATATAATAAATATTTTATTTTAATATTTCTTGTAAATAAATGCATGTAAATTAATTAGTTTAAATTAGGATTTTAATTTTAATTCCTTTCATAACAAAAATCTAAAAAATATAGAACTAGGTTTAATTAATGTTTTATTCCTTTTTAATTTTTCTTTTTTCACAATAATATTATTTGTTTTATTTATTTTCATAATTAAATTTGTATATAAAAATTAGGGTTAATTTAGTTTAAATTCTAATGTTTTCTTAATAAATTAAAATAAAATAGAATTAGGGTTAGTAGTTAATTGCAATTAATTTTTTCTATTAAATCTTAAAATACTAAAAAACACCAAAAAACAAGTTCTGTCTCTTTTAATTAATTAATTCCGTTATTAATTTAGTTTTGCAAAAGGGTCCAACGCCCTCGTTCGTAATTTCTTACAAAACAAAGAAGACAGTGATGGTTCCGAATAATCAATAAAGAAAGGCAGTCATTATCAAAAATCATAAATGAAAAGCCCATTAAGTCAAGACCCATGAAGGAGACTTACAAGACTGGGGCATCCCGCTGACTGTAATTCCAAAAAGGAAACAGTTCAGGCAAAAAAAAAAGGGATAATCAAAAAGAAAGAGGTCTCACAAACCCTCAACAAAAACAAAAATGACCGCCTATTCAGAATAAATCATCAATATCTGAACCATCATTGGAACAGCAGGACAAAGACTCAAATAAAGGTCTAACGTATGATCAGCTGAGTTTAGGTTTGAAGAACATCACGAAGAGCGGGTGGGTACAAATAATTTGAGTCTTTATCCTTTGTTTCTTAAACCGTGAACCGAGCCACGTTATAACCCTCAAAAGTCCTAGCTGAAGCATGGGTTAGTTCGAAAGCATACCGTTACGAAAGGTATCCTGACTCCTTAAGGCCTACGGTAAAATAACGAGTTGACATCACGTTTTACAAACAATCACTTGTTTTATGAAAAAAGAATGCATTTTCAAAATCTTCAAGACAGACATAAGCTTTGCATTTTTGACATAACCTTGTTTGTATATGACTTTTTGTTTGAACAGCAGGGAAATTCGCACGATGAATACCTAGTGAACGAAAGCACTTCCAATCAAGGGGCATGTCATGACCATGGTCCATTATCTGGGGCAGTCCAATCAAGATTCGGAGAATCTCTAAAGAGCCAAATAGCCTGGGGCAAATCTCCGCATAAGTCACCTGGGGCATTTCAACAATAAATCTTGCCTGATCAAACACCTCTCTGGTGGCATGACAAAACACTTCTGACAGGGGCAACTCCCTACATTCTAAGAGCACGGACATAGTCGAAAAAATACTACGCAACATCAAAGACCCGCTAGGTTGACACACCTAGGCAAAAATAAGGGCTTCCCGGTGAACCAAAAGGGTTCGGGCAAAATGAAGGGATGAAATGAAAAATCAGTACACCCGGCAAGTCGAAAACCTGAAAAGGCGGCTTGGGCAAAAATGGGTATCCCGGTGGACTGAAAACCCGAAAGGGCAGTCCAGGCAAAGTTAGGGATCAAAGCGTACGACTATGTCCTGTCATCTTATCACCTGCCTACCAGAGCAAGTATCTAAGAGCCCATGGATAACCATGGATAGAAAGGGTGCTAACACCTTCCCTTTCTATAATCTACCTCCCGAACCGAGAGCAATCTCTATAAGGAATTTTTCTGTGCTTTTGTCCTTTCCATTTGGAGAAAATAAAAGACAGTGGCGACTCTTGCTTCCGCGACATTTCGCGAACCAGCGTTAAACAGTCAGTTCCAGATCCACCGATCACACAAGGCATAACTTTTTCATGGTTCATCAGAAAAATCCCATCCAATGCTCATCTTGAAGGGGGAGACATTTCCTACAACTCATCTTCACACTCCAAGTCCAAGAAATGCTCTCACAAAAAGTTATCAATTTCAACATTATAGGTCATTTTCAAAAGTCAACAAAAAGGGACTTTAAGTCAAAGGCCATAACTTGAGATTGGTAAATCAAAATGACATGGGACCAAGGACATTGGTTAGAGGACTCAAAACCCTTTCCAAAATGTCCAAGAACATGAGCAAAGCTTAAAAATTGAGCAAGTTATGCATTGGAGAAGTTGGGAAATTTTTGTGAAATGGCCAAAATCATTTATCCTTGAAATCTCATTTTTGACAAAAGGGGCCCACTTTTTCCATTTGAATTAACTTGGCCATGCTTCCCACGTGTCCCACCTTTTATTTCATATTTTTTAATTAATTTTTTCATTTTTAATTGATTTTATTGGATTTAATTAAGTTTAAATCTTTTAAAATCAAGAGAAAATCAAAAAGCTTGATTAAATGGAATATTTGACCTTAACTAGCCTTGAACTACCATTAAGCCTAGACCAAATTCGTGCAAAGGAGCAAATAAGGCAAGAATTCAAAAATAAGGCAAAAATGGAAGGTGTGGTAATGGAGGTTTATGTCAAAATCCTAAACATCAATGCAAGGCATTATTGGCCATAACTCTCATCCAAACACATTGCCTAGGGTATATACAAGTGATACACAACAAAATTGAACCAGAAGCTGCGCCCTACTGCTCAAAGGAAACTCACACTTTTAGCAAAAAAATCTCAAATCTGAAAACAAGGTTAGAGGTTGATTCAAGGCAAAAGAATTGTTCAAACACCTTCCTCAAGGATCACAGAACATTTTCCAATCAGATTCAACACTCCATACGCCAAGAACAGGTATAACTAAGTCCAGTTTCCTTCAAATTTTTTGACATTCGTATTGCATTATTCATGTAGTATTTTCCAGTTTTCATCATGGATTTGGACTAATATGGATGTTGTGAAGCTGATAGTATAATTTGATTGAATTTTCCAAGCCTGTACACGATTTCGCCATTGCCGTTGCTTAGGGTTTCAGAGTTTTGATTTAGGGCTTTGCATACCAGGAACAATTGGAGCTTAAGATTGTTACCATTAAAATCAAGGCCTTCCACTGAGTGGATTTGAACCATCGCGCCATATTTCTTTCCCACCACGGCCTAATCGCTATTTCCTGTAATGTCACTTTTAGGAACGGTCAAAAACCGTTGCTTCTTCTTTTCGTGTTTCAGGAAATGAGGCAACGAAGAAGATGACCCCGGTGGCATAAGCTGATTGGCCTATTTTTAATTTCACGCTAGTTCTCCACTAACGCGTTATTTTGTTTTTATAAATTTTGTTTGTTATTTAACTTACAAAGAATCAAAGTGACACAATTGGTGGGCATGTAAGTGGATAACCAAGAGGACCTGGGTTCGATCCCAGGTCCCTCACTCTTTCATATTATTTTGTTGTTAATGCTTGTATACAGGTTCAGCGTTGAAATCCACCATATGCCCCTCCATCCAACACACCACGTGGCCACTGAAGACCATCCAAGGGACCAGATCTGAAGAGCGTAGTAAACCCTAGTCAAAGATCCCACATGCTGCCTGAAAAAGTCAACAAGGCCTCCATTGATGGGCCAGAATTACTTGGGTTGCACCCCCTTGGTTTGCTATCTCCTATTCCTTTTCTCTTTTATTATTTATTTTTATTTGTTTGCTTAAATTCCATTTGATTTTTCCAATCAATATTTTCATAATAAAATAATAATAATAATAATCAGAAAATCATAAAAAAGATCAAAAACATGTTTTATTTTAATTTAATTCACCAATGACTTTTTTTTAGTAAATAAATCCCATAATTAATTTAGATTTAATTTTATGTTGTTAATTTAAATTCTTTTTTTTCTCAATAACCAAAAAAATAATAAAAATAGACCTTTAGCACTTTTTATCTTTTTTTTTTAATAATTAAATATTTTTATCATTAACCATTAATTTTTGTAAATAAATTTCATAATTAATTAGTTTTAATTCTAGGTTTTAACTTTAATGCATTTTCTTTAATAAATTAAAAAATAGTTAGAGTTAGAATTATTTGGCTTTTAATTCCAATTTAATTTTTTTCTTTAAATGTCATAAATACAAAAAACATAAAAAAATAAGTTCTTTCTTTTTATTTAGCTAAATTATTTAATAATTTCATTTTAATTCCTTTAAAGGGTCCAACGCCCTCGCATTCGATTATATTCTCTTTTCGCGCGTTTTATTTATTTCTTTATTGTAAATATAATGTACTTGTTCCAAAGCCCTGTAATAGTTAATTAGACGTTTATTTTCTGCACTTTATTTTAAATCGGGTCTGGATTAATTTGGTGTTGTAGACCCGCGCCCTTGTAATAGCGTAGGACCTTTTATCCTTTCCGCACTTTAAATTCCCGCACCTTTAACTGTTAAACAATAACATGAAAGAATGAATGCCCAAAAAAATAAAAATCAAAACGTAGATCACCAATGCATGACAAGACAAAACAATAAACTGAAAATGACACACAATTCACACACCACCCCTAGGGTACGCTTCACTGTTGCCTTTCCCCTCGAAAGGTGATCGTCGAGTAGAGGATGTCTTAGTAAGTCCTCATGATCTGGGAACCTGGCATGAGGGTAGCTTCTAAGGTGTCTTCCCATTGCTCTGGTGATCACCATGTCCCGAACCTCGAATTGACCCGAACACCTCCAACGGTGGTGCTACCTATCTCTCAATGGTGGGATGGCACTACTTTAAAGGAAATTTACACAGACGAATTCCTTAGGGTAGGTAGATTCTCATAGATACTTGCTCTTTTCAAAAACAAACAAAATACTTTTCACACCTACACTTTCTAAAAGTTTTCAAACAAATTTTTCATACACTCTTGAGGACAGATACAAGAGTTACTTAGAGATTTTTCAAACGAAACTTTTTCAAAACCCACTCACCTTGAAAAGCAAACAAACATTTTGAAAACACAATGAGCAAGTATCTAAGAGCCCATGGATAACCATGGATAGAAAGGGTGCTAACACCTTCCCTTTCTATAATCTACCTTCCGAACCGAGAACTAATCTCTATAAGGAATTTTTCTATGCTTTTGTCCTTTCCATTTGGAGAAAATAAAAGACGGTGGCGACTCTTGCTTACCGCGACATTTCGCAAACCAGCTAAAAAACAGTCAGTTCCAGATCCACCGATCACAGAACTGGCGACTCTGCTGGGGAAATCTTTTAAAGTGAGGTGTACCTTAGGACTAAGATCACTGTGTTTTCAATTGCTTTGACTTGTTTGCTTTAAATTGTGGGACTGTCTTGGGAGTTCTATAGATCCTAACTCGGATCTGGGGATACCTTCTTAGAAAGTAGCAACAAGGCTGTGAGGGAACTGTGCGGGGTATACCGACATGGTTGAAGCAGTCTGCTACGTTGATGTGGCACTTTGGTGTGTACCGGTAACCCTTGAGTCAATCAAGGAGAGTACGGGGCCTCCATGTGTGTCGTGAAGCATCAACAGACCTTAGGAACCTTAACTGAACCATCTTGGCCTCTTTAGGGTAGTGAGATGACTACTTTGGTGTACTCCGAAGTCGGTTGATACTCGATACTACACTCAATTGAGGGTTGTTTTCTTGGGATATTTTGATCGCCAGTCAGTGGCTAAATCGAAACGATGAACAATGAAAGCAATCCAATGATATTGAGATCCTTAGAACCCGGTTACTTTGATAGGACAGGTTTGAGCCCACCAACTTCAAGAGGGTAATACCCAGACCCCATGCTGGCCTAAACTCTAAGGGCTTGTCTTGTGTGACTTGTGTGCCTTACATGTTTGCCTTTGTAAATATTTGTGGTGTGTTTAATCATAGCATCATGACATCATACAGCATCATATGCATCCACTAACCATTTCAGGGGTTCGAATCTTCATCTTTGTTCTTGTTTTGTAGGACATGGAAACTATCCGCAGAAAGACAATTCAGATCAACCTTATAAGGGTCCCTCCTCAGCTCAAGGAGCTTACATCCAGGATTCCCGAGAACTCGTCATTCAGTGAAAGGCATGGTAGACTCATCAGCCTGGTCAATACCAATATTGAGGAAGAGATGGTAAAGGTCCTTTTCCAATTCTTTGACCCTCTGCATCACTGTTTTACTTTCCCGGATTATCAGCTGGTGCCTACTCTAGAAGAGTTTTCCCAGCTTCTGAAGATTCCCATTCTCAATCAACTACCCTACAACGGTGCGGAAAAGGAACCAAAACTTGAAGAAGTGGCTAAAGCATTATGCCTACAACCATCTGACATCAAGGGGCATTGGGAAGCCAGAAATGGTATCAAAGGATTCTTGGCAAAGTTTCTGTTTGAGAAGGCCCAAGAGTGTTGGAATTCCCTTGACCTACAAGCCTTTGAAGAAGTTGTAGCCCTCCTTGTCTATGGGTTGGTGTTGTTCCCTAAACCAGATCAGCTTATAGATATCAGTGCTGTCAAGGTCTTCATGTCCAGGAATCCTATACCTATGTTGCTGGGGGACATCCTTCACTCATGTTACACTCGAACCATAAGAAAAAGGGGTGTTCTTATGTGCTGCACCCCCCTCCTGGGAAGGTGGTTTATTTCGCACCTTCCACAATCAGTTTTGAAGAACGAGCGAGGTTTGAGGTGGTCACAACGGTTGATGACTCTTACACATGCAGATATACATTGGTGTTCTCGGTCCAGAGAGGATGTCACTATCATTGATCATTGTGGGGAGTACCCTAATGTTCCTTTACTTGGAATCAGAGGAGGTATTACTTACAACCCGTGCCTGGCTTGGAGACAGTTTGGTTATGCTCGGAAAGATGGCCCTCATGAGATGTTAATTCCTAACATAGTTTTTGACTTCGACAAGGATACGCAAGGACTTCGCCAGAAATTTATCAAAGCTTGGAGGATGCCCAACAAAATAGACAGCAAGACCCTGGGGCACAGGAACTCCATCCCATTAGAGCCTTATCTCAAATGGGTACGAGCCCGTTCCCAGAAGCTGGTAATGCCATATCCTCATGTTCTCCCCGTGATCAAAGAGCCAGACTTGGAAGGAGAGGTGTCCTACACCATTCAACATCCTGACATGCCCACGTCCTGGGAAGAGATGCAGAAGAGTTGGATCCAGCTTAAGGAAGAACGGAATTCTCTGGAAACCAATCTACATGCTAGTGAGAAGAAAGTCCTGGAGCTCACCCGCCTACTGCACGAGGAGAGGAATCTCAATACCTATATTGCTCCGAAGAGGATGCGTAGTGTCTTTTGGGATTGATCTGCTTTGTAATGTTTGCCTATGAGGCTTTAATGTACTGAACAATTATTTCCTTAATGATAACGTGTGTTCCTTTTTGTCTACAACAAATTTGAATTTTCGAACTCTTGAATGCATTGCATAAACACATATCATTCATCATATGCATCACATGTACTCTTCTTTTCAGGTTGCTGACTGTTCTTCGCTGTTTATTACAGCATCATGAACCCTGAATCATCAACCGAGGCATCTATCAAGGCTCTTCAGGCGCAGAACGCCCAATTTCAGGAGCTGATCAAGGGTTTGGCTCAGGGTCAACAAGAGTTGAAGACCATGCTTCTGAAGAAGAATAAGAAGAAGAGGAGGACTGTGCTATTTAACACTGGGCGCAGACTCGGGAACACCTTGCAGATTGAGGCTGAGAGGACTACTCCATCTGTGGGGGAAGGTAGTCACCAAGAAAGGGAGGTCCCTACTCCTGTGGTCTCTGATACTGAAACAGACTTCAACGACGAACAGTACCCTCCTGCCGAAGACCGGTACAAGCAGCTGGAGGACAGATTAAAAGCTATGGAAATTCAGCGTGTGCCTGGACTGGATTTCGGAGACTTGGGGTTATCTACTGGGGTGGTGATTCCACACAAGTTCAAGGCACCTGCCTTTGTGAAGTATGACGGGGCTTCCTGTCCCAAGATGCACCTCCGTTCTTATGTAAGGAAGATCCAACCTTACACAGCAGACAGGAACTTATGGATCCACTTCTTCCAGGAGAGTCTTTCAGGGACTCACCTCGAATGGTTCTATCAGCTGGATGGAATCAACATTCGTAACTGGGAGGATCTGGCCACTGCTTTTTACAAGCAGTATCAATATAATTCCGACCTCGCTCCTACGCGTACCCAACTCCAGGGTATGTCGCTAGGGTCGGGTGAAGGTTTTAAGGAGTACGCACAGAAATGGAGAGATCTGGCTGGCAGGGTGCAGCCACCATTGACGGACCGGGAGCTGGTGGATATGTTTTTGGGGACCCTATCTGGTCCATTTTTCAATCATCTCATTGGTAATTCCTCTGCTGGGTTTACTGATCTGATCCTGACTGGTGAGAGGATCGAGGCCGGTATAAAATCGGGGAAGATACAGAAAGTTGCCTCCTCCAATGCTGAAAAGAAACCCTTCAAGAAGGAGGCTAGTGCTGTATATAGCTCCCGGAGACCAGAGCGACCTGAGCGCCGCCAATCTGTCAGTGCGGTAATGATTGCCAAGCCTGCTGCCGCTCCTCGGCCGACCAATCCTCAAAGGGCTGAAAGACCCCGGAGAGAGTTTACCCGTTTGAGCATGACTTTATCACAGATCCTGCCACAGTTACTATCCACCAACTTAGTGACTGTCAGAGAGGCTCCGAAGTTTCCCAATACTACATCTCCTAAGTACAATCCAAATGCTCGTTGTGCTTATCATTCTGATAGCCCGGGGCATAACACAGATGACTGTTGGGCCCTAAAGAATAAGGTTCAGGACCTTATTGACGCAAAGGAGATACAGTTTGAGGCGCCCGAGAGGCCGAATGTTGTAACCGCTCCCATGCCCCAGCATGGAGTGAATGCTGTTGAGGAGGATTTGTATGTAGCTTCGGTGGATGATGTTTCTACTCCGCTGCTGACGGTCAAGAGGAACCTGTTGCTAGCCGGTTTATTTCCGGGATGTAGCAAAGGTTGCCCTCTATGTGTTGCTTCCCCTACTGGTTGTTCTTTGCTGAAGTCAGGCGTCCAAAGCCTGATGGATAGTAGAGAGATTTTGTTCAGAAAGACTGCTGTTCCTGCTGCTCCTGTTGAAGAAGTTTCAATTGTTACCATCTTCAACAACCCTTCCAAGGCTCCTGCAAAGAAGCATGTCCAAATTTTGCCGGTTCACAAGATTGCTCCCATCACCATTACTGTTCCGGGGCCCATCCCCTACAAGTCTGATAAGGCTGTCCCATGGCACTATGGGGCAGATGTTTACGTTCTGGGTGTGAAACAAGAGTTCAACATTGATACTGGTGTCTCCAACATCACTGGGCCTGCTAAGGTCACTCGTAGTGGAAGACTGTTCTCACCAGACATTGCTCCTCCGGTAATTCAGAGGCCTTTGGTCATCACACCTGCCAGTGTGCCTGTTTCCCCCCTGACCAAGTTTCCACCCCTGCTGCCGAGTCATCTGGTGCTCGGGGCAAGGGGATTGCTGCTGATGTGCCTGCCCGGACGGAGGCACCAAAGACCATTGTTGAGGCTTCCAGGCAAGAAATGGAAGAAATCCTCAAGATAATAAAGAAAAGTGATTTCAACGTCGTAGAACAGCTGGGGCACACCCCCTCCAAAATCTCCATGTTGTCACTGCTGCTGTGTTCAGAGGCCCATGCCAAGGCTCTGATTGCTTTCTTAAAGACAGCCCACGTACCCCAAGAGACGTCTGCTGACCATTTCACCGACTGTGTGGCCAACCTAACCGCTGATAATGGCCTGGGTTTCTCTGATGCCGATCTGACAGCAAAAGGGAAGAACCATAATGATGCCCTGCATGTCTCCATTGAATGCAGGGGCACTACTCTTGCTCATGTGCTGGTTGACACTGGTTCTTCATTAAATGTGCTGCCCAAGAAGGCTCTGGATAGGCTGGACTGTGAGGGTCTAGAGCTCAAACCAAGTAACATTGTTGTCCGGGCCTTTGACGGGTCCAAAAGAATGGTACATGGTGAGGTGGACATCCCAATCAGGGTTGGATCACAGGTCTTCGATTCAAAATTCTGCGTGATGGACATCCGTCCATCCTATTCTTGTTTGCTGGGTCGCCCGTGGATCCACAAGGCTGGAGCTGTGACCTCCACGTTGCATCAGAAGCTCAAGTACCCGGTCAGGGGGAAGATTGTAACAGTGCAAGGGGAAGAGGAATACATGGTCAGCCACCTCAACTCCTTCAGGTACGTGGAAATGGATGGGGAGTTCATTGAGACCCCCTTTCAACATTTTGAGGAGATGCCACAAACGTTGGCAGCAGCAGAAGCAGTGGTCGAAGAGGTTTCTCCTTTGAAGATGGCCTCCTTAAAAGACGCCCAGGCTGTGATTGAAAGAGGTGAAGGTGCAAACTGAGGCAAGCTCCCTGACTTTACTCCTAATACTAACAAGTTTGGGCTGGGTTTCACCACAGAAGCTCAGAAGGCAGTGCGCAAGGCGAGAATTGGAAGACCTCCTGTGCTCATCACCTACTCAGGAGTGAATGCTATTGGAGAGGAAGACGAAGTGGAGGAGTCAGAGTTCGATAGCTGGATCTACCCGACGACCGTTGGTGGATTGACCAATTGGACTGCTAAAGACTTTACACCCATAACTTTTGTTCCCCAGTAATGAACTTCTTTGTTTTGGATTTGTAATAAACAATAACTTGAAACTGTATGGCCCGGTGTCTTACCCGGGGCACCTTGGTCTTATTTATGAGGGCTTTTGTTTGTCACTGTCATATATCATAAATAAAAGCATTGGACGTTTTTTCACATTTCAAATTTTGCGCTCATTTTCTTTCCTTTCTTTATATATTACAAAACAGCTGTATTTACACACACTCACTCATACAAGTTTCAATCCACTATGGATCTCACTGGTAACGACTCTGCTACTGCCAATTATGACTTCGAAAATCCGATCAACTTAGCCGAAGACGAAGGTGAAGATGATTGCGAAGTACCTGGCGAGCTCGCAAGACTGTTACTTCAAGAGGAAAGGGCAATTCAACCCCATGAAGAGCCAGTGGAAACAATAAACTTGGGTACTGAGGCAGACATGAAAGAGGTAAAGATTGGTGCCAACCTAGAGCTCAGCGTGAAGCAACGGTTGACTCAAATGCTGCATGATTATATGGAGATCTTTGCCTGGTCCTACGAAGACATGCCTGGGTTGGATACCGATATTGTGGTCCATCACTTGCCAACTAAGGAAGATTGCCCTCCGGTTAAGCAAAAGGTCCGCCGTATGCGTCCAGAGATGTCTGAGAAGATTAAGGCCGAGGTTATGAAGCAGTTTGATGCCGGGTTTCTTGCAGTGACTTCTTACCCTCAGTGGGTTGCTAATGTGGTGCCGGTACCTAAGAAGGACGGTAAGGTCAGAATGTGTGTCGATTACAGGGATCTGAACAGGGCCAGCCCCAAAGATGACTTCCCTCTACCTCACATTGATGTCCTTGTTGATAATACAGCTCAGCACAAGGTGTTCTCTTTCATGGATGGTTTTTCAGGCTACAATCAGATCAAGATGGCTCCTGAAGACATGGAAAAGACTACATTTGTTACTCAGTGGGGCACCTTCTGCTACAAGGTCATGCCTTTTGGACTAAAGAATGCTGGGGCAACCTACCAACGTGCCATGGTTGCTTTATTTCATGATATGATCCATCATGAGATAGAAGTGTATGTTGACGACATGATCGCAAGGTCCCAAACTGAGGAAGAACACCTTGATCATCTGCAGAAACTGTTTGACCGTCTGAAATTGTACAAGCTGAGGTTGAACCCGAACAAGTGCACCTTCGGGGTAAGATCTGGGAAGTTGCTAGGCTTCGTTGTAAGCGACAAGGGTATTCAAGTGGACCCTGCCAAGGTTAAAGCTATTCAAGAGATGCCAGTTCCTAGGACAGAGAAGGAAGTCAGAGGATTTTTAGGACGCCTGAATTACATTGCTCGATTCATCTCACACCTGACTGCTACCTGTGAGCCAATCTTCAAGCTGCTGAAGAAAGATCAGGTAGTACGTTGGAATGATGAATGTCAGGCTGCTTTTGACAGAATCAAAGAGTATCTCCAAGAACCACCCATCCTTATGCCACCGGTTGAAGGGAGACCTCTGATACTATACCTGACAGTACTTGATAACTCAATGGGGTGTGTGCTGGGGCAGCATGACGAGTCTGGCCGAAAAGAGCATGCCATTTATTACCTTAGCAAAAAGTTTACCGACTGTGAGACTCGATACTCACTGCTTGAGAAAACTTGTTGCGCTTTGGTATGGGCTGCTCGCCGGCTGAGACAGTATATGCTGACTCACACTACCTTGTTGATCTCAAAAATGGATCCTATAAAGTATATATTCGAAAAGCCTGCTCTGTCTGGGAGAATTGCAAGATGGAAAATGATCTTGACGGAATACGACATTCAGTACACAACCCAGAAAGCCATCAAGGGAAGTGTATTGGCAGACCACTTGGCACATCAGGCCGTAAATGACTATCAATCAATGAACTTCGAGTTTCCGGATGAAAGCATCATGATAGTGACTGATTGTGAAGTACCTGGACCGGATGAAGGACCTGAGGAAGGATCCCGATGGGCTATGCACTTTGACGGAGCCTCCAATGCCTTGGGTAATGGTATCGGCGCTGTGATCATATCCCCTCAAGGCACTCATACCCCACTCACTTCCCGGCTATGTTTCAACTGCACCAACAACATGGCGGAGTATGAGGCGTGCATCATGGGACTCAAAGCTGCAATTGACTTAAGGATCAAGTTTCTGAGTGTCTTCGGAGATTCCGCTCTCGTGATCAACCAGATCAAAGGCGAGTGGGATACGAAACATCCGAATCTTATTCCTTACAAAGAATGTGTGTTGACAATGATCCCCCACTTCACAGAGATAACCTTTGAACATTTCCCGAGAGAGGAGAATCAGTTAGCGGATGCGTTAGCTACAATGTCTTCTATGTTCAAAGTCAAGTGGGACAATGAGGCTCCCCGGGTCATCATTTGGAAATTGGACGAACCGACATACTGTTGTGATCTCGAGACTGAGATGGTGACTAAGAAGCCTTGGTACCATGAGGTGAAGAGATATCTGGAAACTCAGGAATACCCTGAAGGTGCCTCTGTCAACGATAAGAAGTTCCTGAGGAGGTTCGCGGCAAAATTCTTCCTTAGCAACGGCATCTTGTACAAGCGAAACCATGATTCAACCTTACTGCGTTGTATGGATAAGACTGAAGCAGAAAGGATCATGGAAGAGCTGCATGAAGGGACCTTTGGTACACATTCCAGTGGGCACACTATGGCTAAGAAGATCCTTCGGGCAGGATATTACTGGTCCACAATGGAAGTTGACTGCTACCAACATTCCAGGACATGCCATAAGTGCCAGATTTATGCAGACAAGGTGCATGTTCCTCCAGTTCCCCTGAATGTTCTGACCGCACCTTGGCCTTTCGCAATGTGGGGCATTGACATGATTGGTGAGATCAGACCTACGGCATCTAACGGGCATCGCTTCATCCTTGTATCGATTGATTACTTTACAAAATGGGTCGAAGCAGCATCCTATGCTACGGTAACCAAGACTGTTGTGGCACGGTTCATTCGGCATAACCTGATCTGTCGATACGGCGTCCCTGAGAGAATTATTACAGATAACGGTACCAATCTGAATAACAAGATGATCACTGAGCTCTGCGAACAGTTCAAAATACAGCACCACAATTCTTCTCCTTACAGACCGAAGATGAATGGGGCTGTAGAAGCAGCAAATAAAAATATCAAGAAAATCGTGCAGAAGATGACAGTGACCTATAAAGATTGGCACGAGATGTTACCGTTCGCTCTACATGGGTATCGTACCTCAGCTAGGACGTCAACCGGGGCAACTCCTTTCTCTTTGGTTTATGGTATGGAGGCAGTCTTATCGATCGAAGTGCAAATACCATCTCTCCGGATAATGAAGGATGCAAATCTGAACGAGGATGATTGGATTCAGACGCGACTTGATCAGCTCAACCTTATTGATGAAAAGAGACTTGCTGCTATCTGCCATGGTCAGACGTACCAGAAACGGATGATCAGGGCTTTTAACAAAAAGGTCAGACCACAGGAATATCAAGTTGGGGATTTGGTAATCAAGCGAATCATCCTTCCTCAGAGTGATCCAAGGGGCAAATGGACCCCTACGTACGAAGGGCCATTTGTGGTTAAACATGTGTTCTCAGGAGGAGCCATGATTCTAACCAACATGGATGGTGACGACCTTCCTCACCCCGCCAATGCAGACATAGTAAAAAGATACTACGCATAAAAAGACCCGCTGGGCTGACATGCCTAGGCAAAAATTAGGGCTTCCCGTCGAACCAAAAGGGTTCGGGCAAAATGAAGGGATGAACTGAAAAAATCTGTACACCCGGCAAGTCGAAAACCTGAAAAGGCGGCTTGGGCAAAAAATGGGTATCCCGGTGGACTGAAAACCCGAAAGGGCGGTCCAGGCAAAAATTAGGGATAAAAGCGTAATACTATGTCTCATTGGATCACTTTGCATCCAGAATCCGGTATCTACATCAAGTTCAGACGGCATCGATCAGTCAGCTTCACCTTCAACCAAGGTCATCAAGTGATGAGATGCTCGGAGTTATAAGGGCAATAGCAGAGTTGAAACCCAGTGGGATCATTCATTTCACACAGCTGTTTTATTTTCTTTTGTACAAAATTTGTATAAACTCTTCTGTTCGGCGGCGTTCTCTTACTAGGACGTCAGCCTCTTGTACACAAAACGCCTATTTTCAGGCCATTCAAAAATCAATACAAATATACTTTTCAGTTAAAAGTGCCAATTGTTTTTTTCTGTTTTGTTTTGCGAAGAACGTCCAAGGTTCAATTTGTGATATATGCATTGACAATAATTTGCTAACTCATAAATATTTGCATACGAAACAAAGGATTAATTACAGGTAACGTTAGAAACAAGGGCAATAAAGAGTTGTCTAAGCAATCTAATTGTTCTGTCCTCCAAGGTACCAAGGTAGGTTCAGCTAAAGAACATAACCAAATATCCTAATTCCCCAGAGAGTGAGCCAGCAAGTCAGTGCACTCTTCTCCAAGCAAAATTATCAAACTTAAGGAAGTTGGGTGTCCTCCAGCAGATCTCAACATTCCCCAGCAGTACATGTGTTCTTAACAAGCATCCCCGGCAGTCTTGGTCTAAAGATTGTTCCCCGGCGGTATATCAAACATTCAGTGGTGTCACTTCCCCCGATACATCTCAAAACTTCCCCAGGAGAATCCAATCCAGAAGTTGGAATCCATCTCCCCAAGCAGTAAGCTGATCCCCAGTAGATTCTGGAAGCTTATCCTCGCAAAGCACGAACGCGTCGTCCGGCTTTATTTAAAGAGTTATTTCCTTAACAGGATATAACTGGGTTATCCTCAGCCAAAAGCCACGGAAAGAGCGTCCTCGACGGAGTCTTCTTATCCCCAGCGAAGTCCATTAACACTTCCAATATAACAAGGTATCCTCAGCAAGCTATTATCAACGACTCAGCAAAGTATCTCTCTCCCCACAGAGTATTGCTTCCCAGCAAGATCGTCAGGGTACCTTTCTCCCCGCAGAGTCATCCATTCACCAAGTTTATTCCCTAACGGAGTCATCTTCTCCTACCGGTATTCTTGCAGTTATCATCCCCAGCGGAAGTAAAAGCTTATTCTTCAATATCAGCCCAGGAGTGACTTCCCGGCACCCGTCAAGGATTTACTTTCCTAGACGAAAGCATACATAAACATCACATACATCATTATAGCATGCATAGACGCATCATACAAATTTCATTTATGTTGAGAACATCATCGCTTGATCCATATCATGCATTGCATATGACTGACCTCTATCTTTCAGGAAAGATTCAGTTAAATTCTCAATCATATTTCAAGACCTAGACCGGTTCAGTTAATCGACTCCAAAGATTTCTTATCCAATCCAAGGCCTTCTCTAGTCCAGCTAAATCGACCCCAAACAGATTTTTCTGATGAAGACTCAGTAGAAGTTATCAAAGGTTTTTCTCAAACGCCCGCTTTTGAGATCATAATTTCCTTTGGTTCTCTCCCGACGTTGTGGAGGTGATAATTCCATTTTAGGTTTTTCTCAAACGCCCGCTTTTGAGATTATAATTTCGTTTGGTTCTCTCCCGACGTTGTGGAGGTGATAATTCCATTTTAGGTTTTTCTCAAACGCCCGCTTTTGAGATTATAATTTCCTTTGGTTCTCTCCCGACGTTGTGGAGGTGATAATTCCATTTTGGGTTTTTCTCAAACGCCCGCTTTTGAGATTATAATTTCCTTTGGTTCTCTCCTGACGTTGTGGAGGTGATAATTCCATTTTAGGTTTTTCTCAAACGCCCGCTTTTGAGATTATAATTTCCTTTGGTTCTCTCCCGATGTTGTGGAGGTGATAATTCCATTTTGGGTTTTTCTCAAACGCCCGCTTTTGAGATTATAATTTCATTTGGTTCTCTCCCGACGTTGTGGAGGTGATAATTCCATTCCAGGTTTTTCTTAGACGCCCGCTTTTGAGATTGTAATTGCCTATTGGTTCTCTTCCCGATACTGCGAAGATGGTAATTCCCACCAAGATTTTCTCAACGAACGTTGTTGAAGTTAAAGTCACCCAAGGTTCTCTCACCGTTCATGCTGAGGTAGTAACCATCCCTGGTTCATTCATCACCATTTGAAGCTCCAGATCCAGCTCCTGTAACCAGTCAGGACACATCTATGCCAAGCATCTGAAAATAAGCTCCTGCAACATGTCAGGTACTCATTTTTTCCTTTGCAGGTACGCAAGTTCTCGCTAAGGAATCTCTTATGCGATCAACATCCAGATGGCATCTATAAGCCCATCATCCTATTCATCAACCTCTAAATGGCATCTATAAGCCCATTCCATCATCACACTGCTACTATGTGAGCGCAAATTTCTGGGCACTTTAGTATTCAATCATCTTCCACCCTCGGATTACGAAAGGCACGTCAGCCAATCTGCATCCTCAGGTCTAAGAAGATTGAACAGGGGCAACTGTTGTACCCCAAAATTTTCCCTCCCATATTCTTCAAGATTTGCCAAGTCAAGCTTCAAAATCTCCCCAAGGGTTGCACAGTCAAGGGCCTCCTAAGCAGTCAAAATTAGGGTTTTTGTTCTGATCAAGAAAATGAAGTTTCCAAGAGTCCAATCAAGTCCCACATGCCTACAAACATGGTCAAGCATCCTCATATCAAGTTTCAAGACTTTCAGCACAAGATTGCACAGTCAAAAAACCCTAATTGCATTACAGTTAACTGTAGGGGCAAAATGGTCATTTGACAGTCAAAAGTTCAAATTTTTGGTCAACATCTCATTTTGAAGCCACAAACATCATTTGATCAATGCTTGATCATGATTCTCAAAGTTTGACTCAAAAAGTCTCAAGATGCAAAAGTTTCTATTTTTGGACAGCTGAAAAGTCAACTGTAACTTGACCAAGGCATAACTTTTTCATGGTTCAACAGAAAAATCCCATCCAATGCTCATCTTGAAGGGGGAGACATTTCCTACAACTCATCTTCACACTCCAAGTCCAAGAAATGCTCTCACAAAAAGTTATCAATTTCAACATTATAGGTCATTTTCAAAAGTCAACAAAAAGGGACTTTAAGTCAAAGGCCATAACTTGAGATTGGTAAATCAAAATGACATGGGACCAAGGACATTGGTTAGAGGACTCAAAAACCTTTCCAAAATGTCCAAGAACATGAGTAAAGTTTAAAAATTGAGCAAGTTATGCATTGGAGAAGTTGGGAAATTTTTGTGAAATGGCCAAAATCATTTATCCTTGAAATCTCATTTTTGACAAAAGGGGCCCACTTTTTCCACTTGAATTAACTTGGCCATGCTTCCCACGTGTCCCACCTTTTATTTCATATTTTTTAATTAATTTTTTCATTTTTAATTGATTTTATTGGATTTAATTAAGTTTAAATCTTTTAAAATCAAGAGAAAATCAAAAAGCTTGATTAAATGGAATATTTGGCCTTAACTAGCCTTGAACTACCATTAAGCCTAGACCAAATTCGTGCAAAGGAGCAAATAAGGCAAGAATTCAAAAATAAGGCAAAAATGGAAGGTGTGGTAATGGAGGTTTATGTCAAAATCCTAAACATCAATGCAAGGCATTATTGGCCATAACTCTCATCCAAACACATTGCCTAGGGTATATACAAGTGATACACAACAAAATTGAACCAGAAGCTGCGCCCTACTGCTCAAAGGAAACTCACACTTTTAGCAAAAAAATCTCAAATCTGAAAACAAGGTTAGAGGTTGATTCAAGGCAAAAGAATTGTTCAAACACCTTCCTCAAGGATCACAGAACATTTTCCAATCAGATTCAACACTCCATACGCCAAGAACAGGTATAACTAAGTCCAGTTTCCTTCAAATTTTTTGACATTCGTATTGCATTATTCATGTAGTATTTTCCAGTTTTCATCATGGATTTGGACTAATATGGATGTTGTGAAGCTGATAGTATGATTTGATTGAATTTTCCAAGCCTGTACACGATTTCGCCATTGCCGTTGCTTAGGGTTTCAGAGTTTTGATTTAGGGCTTTGCATACCAGGAACAATTGGAGCTTAAGATTGTTACCATTAAAATCAAGGCCTTCCACTGAGTGGATTTGAACCATCGCGCCATATTTCTTTCCCACCACGGCCTAATCGCTATTTCCTGTAATGTCACTTTTAGGAACGGTCAAAAACCGTTGCTTCTTCTTTTCGTGTTTCAGGAAATGAGGCAACAAAGAAGATGACCCCGGTGGCATAAGCTGATTGGCCTATTTTGAATTTCGCGCTAGTTCTCCACTAACGCGTTATTTTGTTTTTATAAATTTTGTTTGTTATTTAACTTACAAAGAATCAAAGTGGCACAGTTGGTGGGCATGTAAGTGGATAACCAAGAGGACCTGGGTTCGATCCCAGGTCCCTCACTCTTTCATATTATTTTGTTGTTAATGCTTGTATACAGGTTCAGCGTTGAAATCCACCATATGCCCCTCCATCCAACACACCACGTGGCCACTGAAGACCATCCAAGGGACCAGATCTGAAGAGCGTAGTAAACCCTAGTCAAAGATCCCACATGCTGCCTGAAAAAGTCAACAAGGCCTCCATTGATGAGCCAGAATTACTTGGGCTGCACCCCCTTGGTTTGCTATCTCCTATTCCTTTTCTCTTTTATTATTTATTTTTATTTGTTTGCTTAAATTCCATTTGATTTTTCCAATCAATATTTTCATAATAAAAAAATAATAATAATAATCAGAAAATCATAAAAAAGATCAAAAACATGTTTTATTTTAATTTAATTCACCAATGACTTTTTTTTAGTAAATAAATCCCATAATTAATTTAGATTTAATTTTAGGTTGTTAATTTAAATTCTTTTTTTTCTCAATAACCAAAAAAATAATAAAAATAGACCTTTAGCACTTTTTATCTTTTTTTTTTTAATAATTAAATATTTTTATCATTAACCATTAATTTTTGTAAATAAATTTCATAATTAATTAGTTTTAATTCTAGGTTTTAACTTTAATGCATTTTCTTTAATAAATTAAAAAATAGTTAGAGTTAGAATTATTTGGCTTTTAATTCCAATTTAATTTTTTTCTTTAAATGTCATAAATACAAAAAACATAAAAAAATAAGTTCTTTCTTTTTATTTAGCTAAATTATTTAATAATTTCATTTTAATTCCTTTAAAGGGTCCAACGCCCTCGCATTCGATTATATTCTCTTTTCGCGCGTTTTATTTATTTCTTTATTGTAAATATAATGTACTTGTTCCAAAGCCCTGTAATAGTTAATTAGACGTTTATTTTCTGCACTTTATTTTAAATCGGGTCTGGATTAATTTGGCGTTGTAGACCCACGCCCTTGTAATAGCGTAAGACCTTTTATCCTTTCCGCACTTTAAATTCCCGCACCTTTAACTGTTAAACAATAACATGAAAGAATGAATGCCCAAAAAAATAAAAATCAAAACGTAGATCACCAATGCATGACAAGACAAAACAATAAACTGAAAATGACACACAATTCACACACCACCCCTAGGGTACGCTTCACTGTTGCCTTGCCCCTCGAAAGGTGATCGTCGAGTAGAGGATGTCTTAGTAAGTCCTCATGATCCGGGAACCTGGAATGATGGTAGCTTCTAAGGTGTCTTCCCATTGCTCTGGTAATCACCATGTCCCGAACCTCGAATTGACCCGAACACCTCCAACGGTGGTGCTACCTATCTCTCAATGGTGGGATGGCACTACTTTAAAGGACATTTACACAGACGAATTCCTTAGGGTAGGTAGATTCTCATAGATACTTGCTCTTTTCAAAAACAAACAAAATACTTTTCACACCTACACTTTCTAAAAGTTTTCAAACAAATTTTTCATACACTCTTGAGGATAGATACAAGAGTTACTTAGAGATTTTTCAAACGAAACTTTTTCAAAACCCACTCACCTTGAAAAGCAAACAAACATTTTGAAAACACAATGAGCAAGTATCTAAGAGCCCATGGATAACCATGGATAGAAAGGGTGCTAACACCTTCCCTTTCTATAATCTACCTCCCGAACCGAGAACTAATCTCTATAAGGAATTTTTCTGTGCTTTTGTCCTTTCCATTTGGAGAAAATAAAAGACGGTGGCGACTCTTGCTTACCGCGACATTTCGCAAACCAGCTAAAAAACAGTCAGTTCCAGATCCACCGATCACAGGACCTTACCATCCTTTTTCGGCACTGGAACCACGTTGGCAACCCACTGAGGGTAAGAAGTCATTGCTAGAAACCCGACATCAAATTGTTTCATAACCTCGGCTTTGATTTTCTCGGACATTTCTGGACGCATACGGCGGACCTTCTGTTTTACCGGAGGGTATTCTTCCTTGGTAGGCAGGTGATGAACCACAATGTCGGTATCCAACCCAAGCATGTCTTCGTAAGACCAGGCAAAGATTTCCACATAGTTATGCAGCATCTGAATCAACCGTTATTTCACACTGAGCTCTAGGTTGGCACCAATCTTGACTTCCTTTCTGTCTGTCTCAGTATCCAGATTTACCGTTTCCACTGGCTCTTCATGCGGCTGAATGACCCTCTCTTCCTGGAGTAGCAGTCTTGCGAGTTCACCAGGCACTTCGCAATCATCTTCACCTTCGTCTTCGGCTAAGTTGATCGGATTTTCGAAGTCATAACTGGCAGTAGCAGAGTCGTTACCAGTGAGATCCAGAGTGGATTGGAACCTGTATAGGTGAGTGTGTGTAAATATAGCTGTTTTGCAATATATAATAAAGAAAGAAAAGGAGCGCAAGATTTTGAAATGCAACAAACGTCCAATGTTTTTATTGATGATATATGAAAATGACACACAAAAGCCCTCACAAATGAAGCCACGGTGCCCCGGGTAAGACACCGAGCCATAAAAGTTTCAAAATATTGTCTGTTACAAATTCAAAACAAAGGAGTTCATTACTGAGTGACAAAAGTAATAGGTGTGAAGTCTTTGGCAGTCCAGTTGCTTGGTCCACCGTCGGTTGTTGGGTAGATCCAGCTGTCGAATTCAGATTCCTCCACGCCGTCTTCAATAGCATTCACTCCCGGGTTGGTGATGAACACAGAAGGTCTTCCAATCCTTGCCTTACGAACATCCCTCTGAGCCTCTACAGTGAAACCCAAACCAAACTTGTAGGTTTTTGGAGTGAAGTCAGGAAGTCGGCCCCAGTTTGCGCACTCACCCTTCTCAATCACAGCCCGGGCATCCTTTAAGAAAGCCATCTTCAAAGGAGAATCTTCTTCAGTTACAGTCTCTGCTGACGCCAGTGTCTGAGGTACCTCTTCAAAGTGTTGAAAGGGGGTCTCAATGAACTCCCCATCCATCTCTATGTACCGGAACGAGTTAAGGTGGCTGACCATATATTCTTCTTCCCCTTGAACTGTCACAATCTTCCCTCTGACCGGGTATTTCAGCTTCTGATGTAGTGTGGAGGTCACAACTCCAGCCTTGTGGATCCATGGACGACCCAGCAAACAAGAATAGGATGGTCGGATATCCATTACATAGAAAGTAGAATCAAAAACTTGAGAACCAACCTTGATTGGAATGTTAACTTCCCCATGTACCATCCTTTTCGAACCGTCAAAGGCTCGGACAACAATGTTACTAGGCTTGAGCTCCAAACCCTCACAATCCAACCTGTCTAGGGACTTCTTGGGTAATACGTTCAATGAAGAACCGTTGTCTACCAACACATGGGCAAGAGTAGTGCCCCTGCATTCAATGGAGACATGCAGGGCGTCGTTATGGTTCTTTCCTTTGGCAGTCAGGTCGGCGTCAGAGAAGCCCAACCCATTATCGGCAGTCAAGTTGGCCACATAATCGGTAAATTGATCAGCAGACGTTTCTTGTGGCACATGGGCCGTTTTTAGGAAGGAAATCAGGGCCTTGGCATGGGCCTCTGAACACAACAACAGTGATAACATAGAAATCTTTGATGGGGTATGCCCCAACTGCTCAACTACATTGAAATCACTCTTCTTAATGATCTTGAGAATCTCTTCCATCTCTTGTTGGGAAGCTTCAACATTGGTTGTCTTTGGTGCCTCCGTCAGGGCAGGCAAATCAGTAGCAATCCCCTTGCCCCGAGCGTTAGATGACTCGGCAGCAGGGGTAGAAACAGGAGCTTGATCAAGAAGGGAAGCAGGCACACTTGCAGGTGTGATGATAAGAGGTCTCTGAATAGCTGGTGGCACAATATCTGGTGAGAACTGCCTACCACTGCGAGTAACTTTGGCAGGCCCGGTGATGTTACTGACGCCGGTACTAGTATCAAACTCTTGTTTAACTCCAAGCACATAAAAATCTGCCCCATAGTGCCATGGGACAGCTTTGTCGGATGTATAGGGGAGGGGCCCCAGAACAGTAATGATGATAGGAGCAATCTTCTGAGCGGACATGATTTTGACAGGATTCTTCGAAGGAGCCTTAGGAGGGTTCTTGAAAATAGTAACAATAGACACTTCTTCAGCAGGGACAGCAGGAACAAAAATCTTCTCGAACAAGATCTCTTTGCTATCCATCAGGTTTTGGATGCCTGACTTCAGCAAAGGACAACCAGCAGGTGAAACAGAACATAGATGGCAACCTTTACTACATCCCGGAAATAAACCGGCTAGCAACAGGTTCCTTTTGACACGGAGGCCACATACAGGTCTTCTTCCACAGCATTCACTCCATGCTGGGGCATGGGAGCAGTCACAACATTGGGTCTTTCGGGCGCCTCAAACTGTATTTCTTTAGCATCAATAAGGTCCTGAACCTTATTCCTCAGAGCCCAACAATCATCCGTAGTATGCCCCAGGCTATCAGAGTGATAAGCGCAACGGGCGTTGGGGTTGTACTTCGGAGATGTTGTGTTTACCACCTTCAGAGCTTCCTTGACAGTTACCAGATTGGTTGACAGTAGTTGCGGCAAAATCTGAGACAGGGTCATGCTGAGTCGAGTGTACTGCCTTTTGGGTCTCTCACCCCTTGGTTGGTTATACTGCTGAGGAGCAGCAGCAGGCTTTGAAATTACCAACGCGTTGACAGCTTGGCGGCGTTCCGGTTTAATTTGTCTTCTGGGACCATAAACAACACTGGCTTCCTTCTTGAAGGGCTTCTTTTTAGTACTCGAGGAGGCCCCTTTCTGTATCTTCCCCGACTTGATACCAGCTTCTATTCTCTCACCAGTCAAGATCAGATTTGTAAACCTAGCAGAAGAATTACCAATCAGGTGGTTGAAGAATGGACCCGACAGGGTCCCTAAGAACATGTCCACAAGCTCACGGTCAGTCAGCGGTGGCTGCACCCTGCCAACCAGGTCTCTCCACTTTTGCGCATACTCCTTGAATCCTTCGCCCGTCCCCAGTGACATACCCTGGAGTTGGGTACGCGTGGGAGCGAGGTAGGAATTATACTGATACTGCTTATAAAATGCAGTAGCCAAGTCCTCCCAGTTTTGAATACTGGCTCCATCCAGCTGATAGAACCACTCGAGTTGAGCCCCTGAAAGGCTATCCTGAAAGAAATGGATCCATAGGTTCTTGTCTGCAGTGTAAGGTTGGATTTTCCTTACATATGATCTGAGATGCAGCTTAGGGCAGGAAGCCCCGTCGTACTGCGCAAAGGCAGGTGCCTTGAACTTGTGTGGGATCACCACCCCAGAAGATAAACCTAGATCTCCAAAATCTAACCCCGACACATGTTGGATCTCCATGGCACTTAAACGGTCCTCTAGTTGCTTGTACCTGTCTTCAGCAGGAGGGTACTGTTCATCATTGTAATCCGTCTCGTTGTCGGAGACCACAAGACTATGAGCCCTTCCCCCTTGGGGACTGTCTTTATCTGTAGAGGAAGTAGCCTGATCAGCCTCATTCTGCAGTGTATTCCCAAACCTTCGTCCAGTGTTAAACAATGCAGTCCTATTCTTCTTCTTCTTCTTCTTCAAGAGCAGAGTCTTCAACTCCTGTTGACCCTGGGCTAAACTCATGAACAGCTCCTGAAACTGGGCGTTCTGGGCCTGGAGGGCCTTGATAGCTTGTTTGGTAGTAGGCTCGGAAGACATGATGATTGAGTGCTGTAATAAACAGCGAAGAAGATTAAGCAACCTGTAGAATACGGGTACCTGTTATGCATATGATGCATGATATGCTTATTTATGCAATGCATTCAAGGATTTAGAAAATTCAAAGTTGTTGCAAACAAAAAGAACGCACGTCATATTAATAAGAAGAAATTTTGTCAGTACATAAATGCCCTATGGGCCAAATATTACAAAAAAACTTCTCAAGGTAAAAAGACGTTGCGCATTCTCTTTGGTGCGATGTAGGTGTTAAGGGTCTCTTCCTCGTGAAGTCGGCGGGTAAGCTCCAAAACCTTCTTCTCACTGGCGTAGAAGCTGGCTTCAAAAGTATTCCGCTCCTCCTTGAGTTGGATCCAACTCTTCTGCATCTCTTCCCATGATGTTGGCATGTCAGGATATAGGATGGTGTAGGGAACCTCTCCTTCCTTAATGGGCTCTTTAATCACAGGGAGAACATGAGGGTAAGGCATCATTAGACTCTGGGCTCGGGTTCGTACCCACTTGAGATAAGGCTCAAGAGGGATAGAGTTCTTGTGCCCCAGTGTCTTGCTGTCTACCTTGTTAGGCATCCTCCAAGCTCTGATGAATCTTTGGCAAAGTCCTTGCGCATCGTTGTGGAAGTCAAAAACTAGGTCAGGAATCAACATGCCATGAGGGTCATCCCTCCGTGCATATCCAAATTGTCTCAAAGCTAGACAAGGGTTGTAGGTAATGCCTCCTCTAATGCCAAGCAATGGAACATTAGGGAACTCTCCACAATGATCGACGATGATGACATTTTCTCTGGACCGAGAACACCAATGTACATCAGAGTGAGTGAGGGTCATCAACCTTTGTGACCACCTTAAGCCTTGGTCATTCTTCAAGACAGATTGTGGAAGGTGCGAAATAAACCACCTTGCAAGGAGAGGAGTACAGCACATGAGAACACCCCTCTTTCTCATTGTTCGTTTGTAAAATGAGTGAAGAATGTCCCCAAGCAATGTTGGTATTGGATTCCTGGATAAGAAGATTTTAACGGCGTTGACATCTACAAGCTGGTCAGGATTTGGGAACAGGACCAACCCATAAATGAGGAGTGCCACAATTTCTTCAAAGGCTTGTAGGTCCAATGAATTCCAACACTCTTGTGCCTTCTCAAACAAGAATTTTGCCAAGAAGCCTTTGACACCACTTCTAGTTTCCCAATGCCCCTTGATGTCAGATGGTTACAAGTGTAGTGCTTGAGCAACATCTTCAGGCTTTGGTTCTTTTTCCGTACCGTTGTAGGGTAGTTGATTAAGAATAGGAATTCTCAAGAGTTGAGAAAATTCCTCCAAAGTGGGCACCAATTGGTAGTCGGGGAAAGTGAAACAGTGGTGAAGGGGGTCAAAGAACTGGAACAACACCTTTACCATGTCCTCTTCAATGTTGGTGCTGACTAGGCTGAGCAGTCTACCATGTCTTTCACTGAAGGGGGAGCTTTCCGGAATTCTGGATGTGAGCTCTTTGAGTTGAGGAGGGATTCTCACAAGGTTGACTTGGATAGTTTTCCTGTGAAGAATTTCCATGACCTACAAAACAAGAACAAAAATGAAGATCCAAACCCTTGAAATGGTTAGTGTATGCATATGATGCTTTATGATGTTCATGATGTATGCATAAAACACATGTACAAGCAATTCACACAAAACCCTAGTTTCAGGCTTGCATGAGGTTTCATAGGTAAGTACCCTCTTGAGTGTAGTTGGCTTAAAAACCTGTCCTATAAATAGTAACCGGGTTCTAAGGAGCTCAATATCATTGGATTGTTTTCCATGTTCATTGTTTTGGTTTAGCCACTTAACTAGCGACCAAAATATTCCAAGAAAACAACCCTCAATGAGTGTAGTATCGAGTATCTACCAACTTCGGACTGCACCAAAGCTGGTCATCTCACTACTCCTAATAAAAGGCCAAGATGGTCAAGTAAGGTTCTAGGTCATTAGTGCTTAGTAACATCACTCAGCGGCCCCGTACTCTCCTTGATTGAACTCAAGGATTACCGGTACTCACAAATATGTCGCACTAATATAGCTATTGCTTCAACCGTGTCGGTATACCCTGCACAGTTTCCATAACGTATTGCTATCTATGGATGTTTCCCCAAATCCGGGTGTAGGATTTCAAACCCAAACAAGAGAACCAAGATATAAAGCAATCAAAGCAAACAATTAGTCATGCAAGAGGGTGATCTAAGCCCTAAGGTTACTCCACTTTAAAATTTTCCCCAGCAGAGTCGCCAGTTCTGTGATACGGTGGGAGAACTGACTTGAGTTTTGCGTTTGTTTTCGCAAATGTTTCGGTTGAGCAAGAGTCGCCACCGACTTTTTATTTTATCCTAAGGAAGGTTAAAAAGCACAGCAAAAACCTTTGAGATGTTTTCTTGGGTTCGGGGGGTAGATTATAGAAAGGGAAGGTATTAACACCCTTTCTATCCATGGTTATCCATGGGCTTTTAGTTACTTGCTTAGATCACTTGCCTTTGATTTTCAATTGTTTGAAATGGTGCTTTGTGTGTGGGTTTGAAAATGTTTTGAAAAGAGGCCATTTGTTGTGGCAACCTTTGTAATGATCCATGTTTGAATGTATACAAAGGTGTACTTATCTTTTGAAAAGTTTTCAATGTTTTTGAAAGTTGTTTTGAAAGTGTGTTGTGATGTGTGGTTTTGAAAAATAGGCAAGTGTTTTTTTTTGCAAGTTTGGATCAAGTAACTAAGAGTTGTTTCCCCGCTAAAATTTACTCAAAGATCTTTCCTATGTTTTAACCCTTTTAACAATTTTGTTCCACCATTATTTTTGGTGGACAATCTTGTGTTAGGATGTTAACGGGACGGGCGCGGGTCATCGTTTAGACCATGATTGCAATAGTGCCAAGTGTCTTTGGCAATTTTTCCTTTAAGGGACTTGATCATTTTTAGGCAACTTTCGAAAGCGTCATCGAGGGACTATGATCATTTGATATTGTTTTGTTTTGCCAAAGAAACTCAACATGCAACATGACCCATTATTGAAGGCAACAAGTGAAGTAACCCTAGGGGTGCAAGTGTGATTGGTGTTGTCCATTTTCATGCTTTTTTGTCTTTGAATTAGGTCAAGCTATTTGTTATTTGATTTTTGCATACAAACCCTAAGTCTATCATGGCATATTTAGAAAGCTTCAAAATGTGGAATTAAAAGTCCTAAATTATTACACAATAATCATGGGATGGGGGGTACAAATGTTCAAATGGGGATATTTAGCAAGAAATTTAAATCTAGGCTATTACAATCCAAATTGGATATACAAATTATTTAATTGCACAATAATTAAATAAAATACAATAAATATGCAAGATGCAAAAAATGATTTTTATATGTATGTAAAGGTATTTTTCATGTGACAAACAAACAAAAATAAAAAGGTTAATTTTTGGGTATTTTCATGGTTTAGGGCAAAACCCTAATTTGCTAAATAAAAGTATTTATTATGTATTATATACAAACATTTATTAATTATATACAAAAAATAAATAAAAAGGAAGTATATTGTAAAAAAGTGATTTTTGAGGTTAAATATTAATAAAAATAAAAATATATTATTTTTGTATTTTTATCCTAAATATTCTAAATATATAAGTATTTATATTATGTATTAAATATTAAATATATACAAAAAAAATAAAAATATTTATTATTTACAAAAAAAGGTATATTTTTTAGAAAATGTTTTCAAAAGATAAAATAAAATAAAATCAGAAAATAAAATGTATTTGTATTATTTTTAGTATTTTAAATAAAGGTATATATATATTTATTTACATATGGAACTAAATGAAACAAATAAAATACCAAATAAAATGCAAAAAATGTGGGAAAAATATTTTTAGTGTTTTTTCATGTTTGAATAAAAATATAAAATCAGAATCAAAAAGAAAAAAAATCAAAAATGACAAATATATCACATAATGGGCCAGGGGGTGTATGTGTGAAATAGTGGTGCAAACAGAAAAATAAGCCAGGCCCAGCCCAAAGGACTTTGTCTTCAACCTCCAGTCATTTTCAAACAAAAACGCGCGCCTTCTTGTTCATCTCACTAACTTCTGATTCTTTGATCTTTTGACAAATCTTAAAACATGAAACTTGTAGAGCTTGAAGCCACGATTCTAAACATGTAAAGAAGTTGATCTAACTCTCAGAAATGAGATATAATTTCTTCTCCCCCAATTCCTGACCTAACTTTTTTCAGATATTCAGTTTCAAAATTCTCTTAGCATACACAATATAAATGAAAAGTAATTATATGGGTAGCTTCAGGGCCATGAGTAGAGCATGTTTCATTCATAAACCTAAGCCTAACTCTTCCTAGATTGAGAGATATAAGTCCAAACTTTTACCTGTTCAGCTTGAATCGTGTGCAACAATGGAGGCACTTTCAATGCAATGTGAGGACTTGTACAGCTTGCTTGAGGTCCAAGGATGCTCTTCCAACCTCTAGCTTGCTTTGAAACTAACTGAAACGAGCTATGTAACTCAACCTGCACAACTGAAAAAAATGAAAATGGTGAACTTGGTTAGAGGTGTTACAGTCTGTAGCTAGGGCTTGGGATAGCTTGTATGGATGTTATGGAGTGTGTATGAACAAGCTTTGGCAAAAACGCACGAGCAAACTGAGTTGTGCAACTCAATCTGCAGGGATGCCCTGTTTTGTGCAGCAAAATGGTGTTTTGATGTTTGGGGAGGTATTGAAGGTGGTTAGGTCGTGCCTTAGGTCTGTTATGATGTATGGAAAATGTTTACAAACTTTTCTTTGGCTAGTTGTTACAGGAATGAGAGATGTGTTCAGTTTTGCAAAGTTTCTTCCTAGATAAGCAAAGTTTGTCAAGTTGGGTTATAGGCCAAGGCAGGTCCCTCAAGCATGCTGCATAATCTCTCTTTGATCAGTGGGATTAGTCCATAAACTTGTGCCTCAAAGATCTGCATTGTACTTCTTTGATTTGTGTTTTGACATAAAGTCATGCTTTACAAGAATGGATAACTTGCTTTTTCCAAATATGGCTTGATTTTGTGTGTATTGTCCCAATGCACAAAATAAAACTCTAACACAAAGGATATGCATTTAATTATTGAGTGTAAGAAGGATTAGAGGCCTGTAATCTAGCTTGTGCAAGCTGAATTTGAAAATGCATAGTGTATGAACATGAAATTGGCTCATGAACAAAGTGACTTTTGCCCATATTGACAAATTCGATTCTCCCTAACCATAAGGGTGTTTGAGAAGTTCTTGGACAATTTGGAAAGCTTGGAATATGTACTACAATCCATCTTTGTAATGCAAGTTGAAATTCCAAGTGGAAGTATGTGAAAAGTGGCCATGAAGTTGGGCAAAAATCCTGCCTAGAATAGGTCAAAAATTTTCTAAGTTAAGAATGTTTTGCACCCTTGTTCCAAAAATTATAACCTGAGCTACAAGCTTCTTTTGAGAAAACTTTGTGAATCAAAGTTGTAGATTTTGCAATAGACTACAACTTTCATGTTTTGAGTTTAGCTTGAATCCATTTTCATCTTGAAGAAAAAATGGGACAAAGTTAGGAAAAAATTAGGAAATTTCATAACTTATAAAATTTCTAAGTTATGCAATTTCTTCATTTTAAACCCTAATTTGTAATTCTTGGTTTCTTGATGAACAAGTTTCACAATTTGGCATGTTTTGATGAAAAATGAACCTTGACACTTGATTTTGACCAAAAAGTCAAAGTTTGACTTTTCAGTATACAGTCAAATTTTGATCAGCTGACTGGAAAATTCATCTGTCAATCTTGTGCATTTGGGATCTTTTGAACTTGTTGAATGTGTCAAGACCATGTCATTGAGTCCTTGAGTCCATATGTGAGCTTGGTTTGCCATTGGCTAGGTTAAACAGTCAAAAATTGCCTTTGTGCAGTCAAAACCCTAAAAATGACCATTTTGCCCTTTTGGTGATCTGATCAAATTTCTTGTGGATTTGTGATCCAAACTTGATAAAATGGTCCATATGAGTTCATAATGTTGATGTGGGTCAAAAATCATGAGGTTTGACTATCAATTGACCACAGTTGACTTTTTCCCAATACAGCTGATTTCTAGGTCAACTGTCCAATTGACTGGGCAAAGATTGGAATCAAGGCTTGAAACTTGATATGGATAAACTTGTGAGTCCAACATGAAGCATGAAAGTCATCTGGGGCATTTTAGGTCAAAACATCTTTGTGTAAACTCAAACCCTAATTTGGGTCAACAGTGCAAGGAGGAGTCTTGAGCAGAGCAAACCCTAACTTGATCTTGAGCTCTAAGGGTCTTGGTGAGAAAATATTGATGAAATGGGAGGGCAAATTTTGGGGTACAACAACTGGCTAAGAAAATAGTCCAACAAAATCTAGAGTAGTCATCTACAATAACAAAACAATAGTGCTTTCCACCTAGACTTTTTATTCTAGATGGACCAAAGAGATCCATATGAAGAAGCTCAAGAGGTCTCAACATAGAAACAATGTTTTTATATTTAAACGAGATTCTTATTTGCTTCCCCATTTGGCACGCATCACATAAGTGATCTTTAGAAAATTTCATTTTCAGCAAACCGACTACTAAGTATTTTGAGACTATGTTTAACAAGTCAAAGTTGACATGTGTTAAACGTCTATGCTAAAGCCATGAGTCTTCACTCACAGAGACTAAACATTTAGGGTTGGTCAAAGATACTTCATTCAAGTCAAGCATGTATACATTATTTACCCTCAAGCCTTTAAACACGTCATCTTTCTTATCATTGTTTCCAATTATGCAACAATATTTTGAAAAAGAGACTTTGTATCCTTTGTCGCACAATTAGCTAATGCTAATAATATTGTGTTTAAGACCTTCAACTAAAGGACATAAGAGATAGTAGTAGAGGAGGTATTACCTACACTACCTTTACCGAGTATAACTCCCCTGTTATTATCACCATGGGTTACAAATCCTTTCTTTTTTGTCACAAAGTCAAAAAACAATGAGATGTCACCAGTCATATGTCTTGAGCATCCACTATCGAGAAACCATCTTCTCTTTGTAGTCTCGAGACATTCCACCTATAATTTTAAATAAGGGAAATAGGTACCCCATTATTATTAGGTCCTTGTGTGTGAGTGACACTAGCGTTGCTTTTTGGAAACCATTTGAAAATTCCATGAGGGACCAAAAATCGACTAAAACGACATTTACCAATGGTGTGCCCCTTCTTGCAATAATATAGACAAGTCAAGTTTTTGGGAAAATTGCTTTTGCTAGATTGATCCATTGTCTCATAAGTGTATTTTTGATAAGGATTATTCATGCTACTTCTAAAATTTGATTGATCGGTAGTGTTGTATCCCAAAATTTGCCCTCTCTTTTCTCAAGACATTTCATACAAGATCTCCAATAACTCAAGTTTGCACAAGTGTTAACTAGGTCAAACCACCTCCTAAACACTTATACCTCAAATTAGGTTTTTGGTTTTCACAAGGATAATTGGTCTTCTAATGCCTCAAATGCATTTCATGGATCATGATATACCTCCAAGAATACTCATGTCAAGTTTCAAGTCTTGTATCACAAATTTGCTAAGTCAATTGCTCAGATGACTGAAAATCAGTTGTATTAGGTAAAAAGTCAACTATGGTCAACCTGCAGTCAAACTTCATGATTTTTTACCAACATCAAAATTTTTAAGTCATAATTCATCAATTGATCAAGTTTGGCTCACAATTCCTCAAGAAAAGTACTCAATTCACCAAAACGGCGAAATGATCAAAATTAGGGTTTTGACTATAATTGACTGATCAGTAACTTTTGACCTAATACATGATCTAATGGTTTGAAGCATAATATCAAGGATTAAAATAAATCATGTTGACCTAATTTCATGGTTTAAAACATTCCTCAAGATCAATAGATTGATATTTAAAATTCGATCAACTGACGAAAAGTCAACTGATACACAAAAAGTCAAATTTGACTTTTTGGTCAAGATTCAATTTCAAAGACCACAATCCATCAAGATATTCAAAAACATGAAGCTTGATCATCAAGAAATCAAGAAATTCAAAAGTCAATGTGAAAAGTCACACTTTTCAAGATTTAGAAATATTTCTAAGTGTTTTTACACTTGATAATTTCATTACATCATGACATTCTTTCACCAAGATGTAAGATGATTCAAAGAAAACTTTCAACATGAAAGTTGTAAATCTTGGTGAATTCTACAACTTTGTATTAGAGGGTTGATATCCAAAAAATGCTTAGATTTGAAGATATGAGCCCATGAAATCATGACATTATTGTCCAACACTTAGAGAAATTTTCAACAGGTTTTGGTCAGTTTTTATCTCAACTTCTTGACCATTTTTCATCAAGTTCCATTTGATTTATTCAAAATGGTCAACATGAAAGTTATAGGCAATGTTTCAAGCTCTCAAAAACATCCAAGAGCATGAATTTATCATACTTGATCTAGGAGATTCAAGGGCATGAAGTTGGGCACCCATTCTTGAATTGCAAGTCATTTTGTTGAAGAACACATAATCCAATTTTCATGATGTGCGGCATAATCTTGCTTTGCAGACCTTATAACTTGCAAATATCACCATAATTTAATTTTTACACAAACTTTTGAGCTATGGACCATTTGATTTAAGCATTGCCTAAGTGATTTTTCCATTTTTGGTATAAAGTTAACATTGCCATTCTTGAAAAGTTGCTTTAATCACAAAGTCAACTTGTCTTGAGCTTCTAACTTGTTTATTCAGCACACACTCAACATACAAAATCTGATAAGCATGCTTAAAGTATCCAATAACTCTATGCAGCAAAGTACAAAGCATTGGAACTATGATTTTCAAGCTTGCTTCATTGGCAATCCAACCTAGCTACAACATGTGATCTTGTAAAATATGATAAACCCTTGTTTTAAAACCTCTTTCTTATAAATAGAGAGATCAATTGTAATAGAAAGAGGTCATAAAAAATAGAGAGAAAAACAAGCCCTCAAAATCTCTTTATTCTCAAAAAATCAGAATTGTTCACAAAAACCTCCTTTTTTTAGCTTTGAAGTCCAAATCTTTGAAAATCTCACACCTTGCAAGTTCTATCCAAACAAACCATCCAAATACTTCACATACATCATATATGAGTTGTTCAAATATAAGAACAACTTCTGTAACATCCTCATCACCATTGTCCAAACCTCACTTCGCACCTCTGCAACTTGACTTCTCCAGAACACTACAACTGCTCTTTATCTAAACTAAGCATTTCACTAACTTCCTGGAGGTTTACTGAAGCCATTCCGATCATCACAATATCTTGAAAGGTGCTCAAACTCAAAACACGAATTTCAGTTTCAAGGTAAGTTTTCTTGACTTTGAACTCTTCATACAAGCATCATTAGTGGTTCATTTGTGAAGATAAAATGTAGATACCATTGCCCTTAAACTAACCATATGCTTAATTTTCATTTTCATTTACCATGTTGTTGTACACCCAAATTTTCCCTCCCATTCCACTCAATACATGCTCATTGAGATCCTCAATTGCTCAAGGTTGACCAAAAATTGACCAGACAAATTCTCCTCCTAAGCATTGGATTTCCAACTAGGGTTACACAAGTTTTGAATAACCACACTAGATCGAAGAGAGAATAGTTCGAAAGAACATGTGGGAAGGCTTTTATGAAGTCTCCGATTGATGAACTTCAAATGTGTGAGGAGGCTTTTATAAAGTCTTCGATTGATGAACTTCGAATGTGTGAGGAGGCCTTTATGAAGTCTTTGATTGATAAACTTCGAATGTGTGAGGAGGCTTTTATGAAGTCTTCGATTGATGAACTTAGAATGTGTGAGGGGGATTTTATAAAGTCTTAGACTGATGAACAAAAGAGATAAATCTGCTTTGACCAGTCAAAATGAAGAGGTGATGCTTTGATTGTTCGAATTGAAGGAAAGGAAATCGAAAAGAGCAGAAGCAGCTTCAACAAGCCAGAATGAATGAAGTGATGCTTCGATTGGTCGAATCAAAGAACCACATGTGTAGAAGGATCGAAGAATCAACTGTGCAAAAGAAAAGGAGACCGAAAAGAACAAGAACTGAGTTCAATTAGGCTAATTGGATAGGAGGGGTTTCCAAAAGCTATGATGATGAAACCACCCCAGTGGTAGACAGTGTGTGCGCATAAGACATTAGTGCTAAGGATCATGGGTTCTAGCCCTAGAAGCATCTTTTTTTAGGTTCATTTGTTGACATTTTTACCCATTTATCTGTTAGAGAATATTCCTAGAGCAAAACTTCTAGATAGCCTCACCCAACAACATTATCATCCCACTCTCTCAAACAACCAGAACTTCTAATTTACCAGTGACATTAGAATTTCTAGATTCCCAGTTGTACCAGAGTTCCTAGACTCCCTCAGCAATTAGAACTTCTAGACTTTCCTTTATCCCAACAACCTCAAAATTTGGTGTACCCGAACCCAAAACTTCTGACCTTCTACTTTCCTACTAACATTTTCTTTTTTGTAGTGTATCAGAGTCAGAACTTCTGTTCCTTCTCATTTCAGCAGCGTGCTGATTCTGACTCCCTTTTCTCTTATCATATTATTTTAAATTTAATAACCAAAAACACCAAAAAAAAATTATATTCACATACTTTATTTTATCTCTTTCAAAACCAAAAGATCAAAAACATTTTTTTAGGTAAACTGATTTCTTTTTTAACAAAAAACAAGCCCATTTTACATTTCTTATACATTATTTCAATATGGTTGTAATAGATAATTAGGACTTTAGTTTCTTGCAATCCCTGTTTGTAAATTTATACACTCCATCCCCTAAATCATGTAATAGCGTAGTAATTTTACTTTCCGCAATTTATTGCTTTCATATAAATGCTAGTAATTAGGGTTTGTATGGAAAGATAAAATCAACAAGTAGATAATCCTAAATTAAAGATAAACGATACATACAAGTCAAACACATTATTCACACATGCACCCTTAGGGTAATTCCACATGTTGCCTTACAAAAATGGTCATGTTAAGCATGTGGGATGTCTTAGCAAAAACAAATAAAAAATACAAGGTCATAGTCCCTCGATGACGCTACAAATGTTTCCTTCCAAAATGATCTTAGTCCCTCAAAGATAAATGCTAAGATATCTTACAACATTGCTATCATGACTATACAATGACCCACGCCCGTCCCTTTACATCCAAAGATAAGGCTTCTTACCAAATCAATGGTAAGATAACAATATCAAAAGGAAGGAAGAAATGAACAAAGACCTTTGAGTAGGTAGATTGTTCCTAGTTACTTGCTTATTTTCAAAACAAACACCAAAAACTTTCAAAACAAACGCTTTCAAAACATTTTCCAAACATGAAATATTTTCAAAAGTCCAACACTTTGTATACGTTCTTACGAACGAGAATTATTACAAAGTTTGCCTAAACGGAGGCGCCTTTTCAAAAATACTTTCAAAAAACACCACAAAGCACATTTTCAAACAAAAGCAAGTGATCTAGCAAGAAACTAAGAGCCCATAGATAGCTATGGATGAAAAGGGTGCTAATACCTTTCCTTTTTATAATCTACCCCTCAAACTGAAGAAATAATCTCAAAGGTCTTTCCTGTTTTTTTCATCCTTTCCTTTTGGATAAAAGAAAAGTTGGTGGCAACTGTTGCTAAACCGCAACGTTTGCGATAAAGCGTAAAACACCCAAGTCAGTTCTCCCACCGTATCACAAAACTGGTGACTCTGATGTGGAGTTACTTAAAAGTGGGGTTACCTTAGGGCTAGATCACACTTACTTGCTTTTATTGTTTGATTTGTTTGCTTTACATTTTGGTTCCTTGTTTGGGCTTGTTCTAATCCTCTAATCAAATTTGGGATACCTTATAGGTAAGTAGCAATACGTTGTGGAAATTATGCGGGGTATACCGACATGGTCTAAGAAATAGATACATTAGTGTGACACATTTGTGGGTGCCGGTAGCACTTAAATAGTTAAGGAGAATACGGGGCCGCTGTGTGGTGTCATGAAGCACTAACTAACTTTGGAACTTTTACTTGACCAACTTGGCCATTAGGAAGTAGTGAGATAGCCGGCTTTGGTACAGTCCGAAGTTGGTTGATACTCGATACCATGCTCATTGAGATCAGACTTCTTGGGATATTTCGGTCGTGGTGAAAGAGGCTTGCGCTGAAGCCATGCCCAACAAGAAAGATCAGTGATATTGAGATCCCTTAGAACACGGTTACTATTTATAGGACAAGTTAGAGCCAACTAAACTTCAAGAGGGTACTTACCTATAAGACTTCATGAGAGCCTAAACCTAAGGACTTGCTTGTCTTGTTTGTATATGTTTATTTGTACATAACATCATTGTTGCACCCAAAAATTTTCCCTCTCATCTTACTCAACACATGCTCATTGAGATCCTCAACTTGCTCAAGGATGCCCAAGAGTTGACAAGACAAACTTTCTCCTAAAACAATGAACCTCCAACTAGGGTTTCCATTTTCATCAAGATGAGTGAGCTCTAAATACCTCATATGCTCTCCATAGTCCTAATATGTTCTCAAGACCATCCATGTCAAGTTTCATGCCTTGCACAAGAATTTTTCTCAGTCAACTACTCAAATTCTTGAAAATTAACTATATTAGGTCAAAAGTAAACTATGGCCCATAAGGAATGCTCCTAATTTGATCAAGGTTTGATCATGATTTCCCAAGGAATGCTCCTAATTCATCAAAACTCAAAAGTTGCTAAATTAGGGTTTCTCAGGAAAAGTCAACCAAACTTTGACCAGACATAACTTTCTCATAATTTATCAGAAATTTCCCATCCAAGGCTCATTTTGAAGAGAATTCAATTCCCTACCACTCATCTTCAGCCTGCAAGTTCAAGAAATGAACTCATGAAAAGATATGAATTCAGACATTATAGGTCATTCCAAAAAGTCAACAAAAACACCTTTTGGGTCAAAGCTTCTTACATGAACATGGAAGATCCAATTGAGATGAAACAAAAAGGGTTGTTTAGGGGACATCCTAATCTTTCCAGAAAGTCATGGATCACCCTCAAAGAGTGAAAATTGAGCAAGTTATGACTAGAGCAAGTTGGGAAATTTTGGTGAAATGTAGGAATTTCAAATTGAGTAATTTTGATATTTTTGACTTGTGGGCCATGGATTGAGAGTCCACACGTGCATTAAACCTCAAATTAGCTTCTTACATCATTTGGTTGTGTTTTATTTTAATTATTTCAATTATTTTTGATTTAATTCATTAATAATGAAAAATAATTAAAATCAAATCAAATCTTTTGTACAAAGATTCAAATCCATTTTCCTTGACCTAAAAACACACTATATATTCCTTCATAATTCAGACCAAGAGGGACACGAAACCCTAGCCTCCAAAAGTGATCAAAATTTTCAAATTTGTCAAAAAACCCCAAGGCTTCCAAACTCTCGATACAAGCCACACTACTGCAAGATCTCACTGCCATTCATTCCCAGCAAGGAGATTGAGTAAGTTTGAGACGATCTTGAAGTCCCCAAGCATGTAGAACACCCGTATATGGCATCTCCGATTGCATAACATTTTAAATTTTTGCATCTTTGTTTTTGTTTTGTGTTAAACCATACTAATGATGTTAATGTAATCCTGAGACGTTTGTGAACAAATATGGATCATCTTCGTGTACCCATGCACGATGAATATTGACCTGGCATGTTTGCTCGTGAGAATTTCCGATCGCGTGCTAGTGTCCAAACCGGCCAGTTTTTGGTCTTGATTTTGATCCCGTTGAAATCACATGCCCTGAATTAGGGGGGTAGGGTCCCCCTTGGATCTTTATTTGCGTGTTTTTGCAGGTTTTCGTGGAGGAGATGGCGGGAGAAGACGACCGGAGCTAGGGCTCCGGCGCTTCTCCGGTGAGTCAAAGGCTGAAGGCAGTTTTACTGCTGGTGTGGAGATTCCTTATAACATGATTGGTTCATGAAATGCTGACGCGTTTATTTTTTGCTGACTGGGATTTAATGGGTTGCTTAATATATAATATTTTTGAGTGATTATGTTCATCAGTTAACATCCAACACAATTGGAAAGGGAAGTGAACGTGTGAAACGGAGGACCTGGGTTCGTTCCCAGGTCCAGACCTTTTATATTTTATGAGTTTCTTATTTTAGATCCAGCGCGCCTCACTATCCAGTATCCATCATACGCCCAAGATACAAAACCATCAGATCTATCTCCAGCTAGATCCAACGCTCCAAGATTGCAGCCACATGATGGACCCTTAAAAGGAAGCTTCATTGAATCACGCGCTAGACAAACTGGGCCATCATCCTGGGCCTAAAACCAAATTCAGTGCATACCCCCCAATCTGCTTAGCTACATCAGGCCCATTCCTTTAATTCCTTTTTAATTTCTTTATTTATTTTGTTTTAATTTCTTGTTTAAATTATTTTTACAAAAATCTATTTTTAGTTGAATCATAAAATCAAAAATCATAAAAATAGAATTAGGTTTTTTTTTTATAATTAAAATTAATTTTTGAAAATTAATTATTTTAATTATTTCAACATTGATTATTTTGTTAAATAAAATTAATTAGTAAATTAGGTTTAACTTGTAAATTGCAACTATTTTTCTCAATAAAAAATACAAAAATATTTTTTAATTAATTAGATTTCTTAGGCTTCTAATTTGTTTCCGTCTTAACTTTCGCGCATTGTTTTTCCTTATTTTTATTAATTATTGTAACTAATTCGAGTTTGTAATAGTTAATTAGGTTTACTATTTCGTATTTCCCCCGGTTTTTTGATTATGTAATCCCCTTCCTCAAGGCCTTGTAATAGCCAGGGTTTTAGTTTCTCGCACTTTACTTTCCACAATTATGAACTGCCTATATGTATGGATAATAGGATTGAATGGTAAGATAAATCAATTTAAAACAGTAGAAAACCCTAAATGCGCAAGATAAATGAAACTGAAATCAAACACTTGCACATGCTCACTCCTAGGTTTTTGCCTAACTTGGTTGCCTCAGAAATAATGGTCGTGTCCCTCGAACGTAGGGATATCTTAGCAATGACCCGTAATTCAAATTCGTCATAAAGATCATAGTCCCTCCTTGTCCCTCGAGTTGCCTACGAGAAATGATCTTTTGACGATAGTCCCTTCGAAATGCTAAGGTATCCTTACTTGTTGCCTTCAGTGACCATTTCGTCCCTTTCGAATGTCCCTTAAAATTCCAATTACAAAGCTACCTACTCCTTAATAGTAGGATAGCATTGTCTAAAAGAAAATGAACAGACTCTTTTTCGAGTAGGTAGATAGTTCCTAGGTACTGGCTCAAACAAACAAATTTTACAAACACTTTTTAAAACAGTTTTCAAAAATGACTTCATCACACTCTTGAGGACATATACAAGGGTTATCAGAAGTTAAAAAAACTTTTCAAAACATGCACAAGCAATTTCAAAATGAGCAAGTACCTAAGAGCCCGTGGAAAACCACAGATAGAAAGGGTGCTAACACCTTCCCTTTCTATAATCTACCCCCCGTACTCAGAAACATCTCGAAAAAGGTTTTTTCTGTTATTTTTCTTTTTCCTTTGTTGGATGAAATAAAATTCGGTGGCGACTCTTGCTTAATGAAAATTTGCGAATACAAAACGCAAACCAGTATAACAGTCGGTTATGCCAGCGTATCATAAAACTGGCGACTCTACTAGGGAGATTACTAAGTGGGGTATACCTTAGGATTTAGGTCACTTCTAAAAATTGCTTGCTTGTCTTTTGCTTTGCCTGCTTTATATTCAAGGGTTTTATTGGGGTTATGTAGATCCTACACCCGGATTTGGGGACACCTTTTAGGTAAGTAGCAATAAACTGTGAGGGAACAATGTGGGGTATATCGACACGGTTGAAGCAGTAGCTATGTTGATGTGGCACTTTGGTTGGTACCGGTAACCCTTGAGTCAATTAGGGAGAGTACGGGGCCGCTGCGTGGTGTCATAAAGCATCAACTGACCTTAGAACCTTTAATTGCACAACTTGGCCAGTAGGACGTAGTGAGATGGCCGGCTTTGGTGTATTCCCAAGGTCGACAAATACTCGATGCTACACTCATTGAGGTTTGACTCTTAAGTTTTGTTTGGTTGCGAGTCAATCGCCTATTGACTGAAGCTTGGGGGAAAGATCGGTGATATTGAGATCCCTTAGAACCTGGTTACTATTTACAGGACAGGTTAAACCAATCCAGCTTCAAGAGGGTATGACCTTAAAACTCATGCAGGCCTTAAACCTAAGGACTTGGTGTGACTTGTTTGTTGCTTGCTATACATGTTATTTTTTAGCATAATCATGACATCATAAGCACGACATATCATACTAACCATTTCAAGGATTTTTTAGGGCTCATCTTTGCTTTGTTTTGTAGGACATGGCATCCTCCCGTAGGAATACTATCCAGATTAACCTTATGAAAGTGCCTCTCCAACTATAGGACTTGGAATTAAGGATTCTTGAAAGCTCTCCCTTCATTGAGAAACATGGTTGGTTGCTCAACTTGGTCACTTCAAAACCTGATGAAGAATTGTTAAAAGTGCTATTTCAGTTCTCCGATCCTTTGCACCACTGCTTCACCTTCCCGGATTACCAACTAGTGCCTACTATGGAGGAATTTTCTCGGTTGTTAGGGGTACCTATTCTTGGTCAGTTACCTTTCAGCGGTATGGAAGAACATCCAAATCCTGAAGAGATTTCTCGAGCTCTGTCCTTACAACGGTCCGACATAGTGACAAATTGGGAAACTAGAGGAAATGTCCAAGGAATCCCGATTAAATTTCTATTTGAGAAGGCTTATTATTTTTGGGATACCCTAAATTTACAAGCTTTCGAAGAGGTATTGGCACTCCTCATCTACGGGATGGTACTTTTCCCTAATGCGGACCAACTCGTAGATGTGAATACTATTAAGGTGTTTTTGTCTCATAATCTGGTACATACATTACTTGGGGATGTTCTACACTCTCTGTATGCTCGTACTCTAAAGAAAAGGGGGACCCTCATGTGTTGCACTCCTCTATTGGCTAGGTGGTTTATTTCGCACCTACCCAGGTCTATTTTGAAGAACGAGCAGGGTATGAAATGGTCTCATAGGCTGATGTCCCTTACACATTCAGACATTCATTGGTGTTCACGGTCCTCAAAAGATGTTACCATCATCGATCGCTGTGGTGAATTCCCTAATGTCCCTCTCTTAGGCATTAGGGGAGGAATCACTTATAACCCTTGTTTGGCACTGCAGCAGTTTGGTTATGCGAGAAGGGATGGTCCTCATGATACACTTATCCAAGGAATCACCTTCAACTATGAGAATGATGCTCAGGGTTACTGCAAAAGGTTCATAAAAGCTTGGGGCATGGTACATAAAATTGATAGCAATACACTGGGGCACAAGAATTCCATCCCTCTTGAGCCTTATCTTAGATGGGTACGAGCCTGTACCCAAAGTCTTATGATGCCTTACCCTGCTATCCTACCAATAATTATGTAACCAGTTGCTGAAGGAGACACTTCTTCTCTTGTTCATTATCCTGACATGCCAACTGATCACGAGGGGATACAAAAATCCTGGGTTCAACTTAAAGAGAAGTAGGATACGTTTGAAGCTCAATTCTATGCCACCGAGAAGAAAGTCCTGGAGCTCACTAGGCTACTTCATGAAGAAAGGAACATAAACGCCTACATTGCACCAAAGAGGATGCGCTCCTGGGAGACATAGTTTATTTTTGCTTTAAGTTTTGTTTTGTTTAATTGTAAGCCTAAAGGGAATTCTTTGTAACAATTCAAACTCTTTAATGCAATTAACGTGTGTTTCTTTTAGTTAAACAAATTTGAGCCTTTAAAAGTCCTTGAAATCATTGCATACGCATACCATCCATGACATTACATAAACAAGTACCATTACAGGTTTCTCATCTTCTTCGCTGTTTATTTCAGCAAAAATGTCTTATGAACAAAGCATCAAAGATCTTTAGGCACAAAATTCCCAATTTCAACAAATGTTCATAATTCTGGAAAAAGGGCAGGAGGATCTGAAGGCCCTTATCCTGAAGGAAAAGAAGAAGAAGAAGAAGAAGAAGAAGAAGGTCTCTGGTGTTCTGAATCTGGGCAGAAGGTTCAGGGGGT
Organism: Vicia faba; assembly: GCA_948472305.1. Classification (NCBI taxonomy): domain Eukaryota; kingdom Viridiplantae; phylum Streptophyta; class Magnoliopsida; order Fabales; family Fabaceae; genus Vicia; species Vicia faba. Next base: position 163,536,200 of record OX451736.1, on the reverse strand, counting down.
CGTTAAAGCAACCAGTTGATCAGACCTCCTCATCTAAGGAAGGGGAGAATCAAGAGAGGGAGACAAGGGAGAAGGACCCTAGCCCTGAAGTTTCTGACAATGATACAAACTACAATGATAAGCAGTATCCTCCCACTGAGGATAGATACAAGCAGTTAGAGGATCGGTTAAGCACTATGGAAATCAACAGAATACCTGGGTTGGACTTTGAAGAACTGGGATTGGTGTCGGGAGTGGCCATCCCGTAGAAATTTAAGGGTCTGGTTTTCTCAAAGTATGATGGGGTGTCTTGCCCAAAGCTCCATCTCCGTTCCTATGTGAGAAAGATTCAGCCTCACACTGCTGATAGGAACTTATAGGTTCACTTCTTTCAAGACAGTCTGTCAGGGACTCAGCTCGAATGGTTCTATCAGCTGAAGGGAACCAATGTCTGAAACTGGGAGGATTTGGCTGCTGCTTTTTACAAGCAGTATCAATACAATGCTGACCTTGCCCCTACTCGTACTCAACCCCAGAGTATGTCCATGGGTACAGGTGAAGGCTTTAAGGACTATACGCATAAGTAGAGAGATCTGGCTGGGAGAGTCCAACTCCCTTTGTCTGATAGGGAGTTGGTTGACATGTTTCTTGGGACACTGTTGGGTCCATTCTTCAGTCAGTTGATTGGTAGCTCATCAGTTGGTTTCACCGAGCTGATATTAACAGAAGAGAGGGTAGAAGCTGGGATCCGGAGCGGCAAAATACAGAAAGACACCTCTTCAAGCTCAGTAAAGAAGCCCTTCGCAGAAGCGTATCTCACGATGCATCCTCAAATGATTCCTTCATTGTATCCAACTGCAGCCTGGGCCTCTTTTCAACTTCGGCCTACACCTTTTCAAAACCTACACCCCCTGTTTGCTAAGCTAATATCCAGGCTCATTTACATTTCTTTGGTTTGTTCTTTTTATTACTTATTACTTTTAATTTTCTTTTATTTAATCAGCAAAATAATTATAAAAAAAATCACAAAAAAATATGTTTAGTTTAGTTTTTTATTTAAAACTTAATTTTGCTAATTAATTAATTAATTAATTAATTACTTTGACATATTTCCTTAATTTAAAATCACTAGATCTAGGATTTAATAAAATTTTATTTCGTAAATAAAAACAAAAAAAATATTCCAAAAAGTGTAGAAGTCTTAGGGTTTTACTCCTCTTGCCATATTCGCCTGCTTACTTTAAATTTCGTAATTTTATGATTATTGTATCTGCCAATGGATTGTAATAGACTAATTAGATTTCTTTTACTTTTTATTTCTCCATTTTGGACTTGTAAATTCCTCCTCCCTGAAGCCATGTGTTGTACCCCAAAATTTGCCCTCTCAGAAATTTCCTCCCAAGATCTCCCATGACATCCAGTTTGCAGCACTAATACATCAACTTGGATTTGGAATTGACACAAGGGCAAAATGGTCAATTACACACTGAAAAGTCAAACTTTGACTTTTGGATCAAAATCAAGTTCCAAGAATCATATTTCATTAAGACATATTGGAACATGAAGTTTGTTTCATTAAGAAAATCAAAAGTCAATATTATGTTGAAAAAGTCAAAATTCTAAATACTTAGAAATTTTTCTAAGTGTTTAAGAAATATGATAAATTCAGAACTTCTGGCCAGATTTCCACCATGATGCAAGTTGATTCTGGAAGAACTTCTAGCACAAGAGTCGTAGACCTCAACGAGATCTAAAATATTACAGAACATAATTTCTTCTAGAAATGCTGGGATTTCAAGTTATACATCTTCAAAGGCACGTTATTAAAACTAAAACATTCAGTAAATTCTGGACCTTTCCAAAACAGGATTTGTCTAGAACTTCTGGACCAGTTTTCACGAAGGTCCAATTAGAATTTGCAAGAGTAATTCAAAGAGGGGCTACAAAGTGTGTTACAAGCTTTCTGGAAAGTCTGAGAACTCACTCAGAACATGTTGGAGCAAAGAGATTCGAAGATCAGAAGTTGGATGTTTATTCTAAGTTATGCTGATGCTGAACTTCTGACCCAGAATTAAGCTATGATGCATAATCTCATATTGCAAGATTTCTGTTTTGATAAATCTCATCATCATTTAATGCTCACAACCACTTTTGAGTTTTTATCCAAAGGATTTCCCCACGTGTGAGATAGAAGTACTTTTGTTGTCCTTGAAAAGCAAACTTTTGCACAAGTTTATGTTGGGCCTATGCTTTGCTTTTGCCTCTGAGGATACTTTTCCTTAATTCATGCTTACAAATCCAACTTAGGCACGACTAAAAGCTTCTAACCACTATACTTGTTTAACTTACTTCAAGAACAAGTCAGCGCCCTAACATGATGGTTGTACTCTTGACTTCTCCAAGCTACAAGATCCTTGCCTATAAATTGCACTTTATTGGAAACTTTAAAGAGGTCGAAAAACTGAAGAGAAAATCTTTGAAACCTTGCTAAAATTCCAGGAATCCAAAACTGTAAACACAAATACAAAACCTACTAAGTTTTTGATTCTTGCATTCAAACTCCAATTTCCCTCAAGTGTTTCTTGACCAAACCATCCCTACAGCTTCTGATATACATTTAGAAGTTGTCCTAACTTTTGTTTTCAGACTGTAACACGTTCTCCATCAGTCTCCACCTCAAGAAGTCAGAATTGTGCTTCTTGGCTGTTCCAGAATTTTCCAGCCATTCATAGCCCAAGTTAAAGATTGTTCTAACTTGCTGAGCACGTGAGGAGGCTGATCAGAACATTACAAGCAGTTAGAACATTTTTTAGCTGCAAGGTAAGTTTTTGCTGACTCTCATCATATCATTTAGGCATTTTTAGACTTGCATGTCCAAAATACAATGTAGACATCCTAATTTTGATGTTGTACATATTTTGAGGTTTCATGTATTTTCTGCCTAAGTAGGGAGAATATCAGTTCATAACTTCTTAAGGAAATTAGGATTAGCATATACATGCTTGTTTCTGATTTACAGTCTTGACATTTTTTTATGTTTCTGAAACCGTGATGGAAACCTGCCATAATTGCTATGTTTGTGTTTTCTGTTCTGTTGAGAATTGACTAAGCTACAGATGTTCTGATTAGCACGGATAAAGAAATGGAGTTCATCATCAGAGTTTACTTTGTGATACATGTTTATGCTTTTGCTTCTAATACCGGATGTACAACCACCCCAGTGGTAGACAGTGTGTGCGCATAAGACATTAGTGCTAAGGATTATGGGTTCTAGCCCTAGAAGCATCTTTTTTTAGGTTCATTTGTTGACATTTTTACCCATTTATCTGTTAGAGAATATTCCTAGAGCAAAACTTCTAGATAGCCTCACCCAACAACATTATCATCCCACTCTCTCAAACAACCAGAACTTCTAATTTACCAGTGACATTAGAACTTCTAGATTCCCAGTTGTACCAGAGTTCCTAGACTCCCTCAGCAATTAGAACTTCTAGACTTTCCTTTGTTCCCAACAACCTCAAAATTTGGTGTACCCGAACCCAAAACTTCTGACCTTCTACTTTCCTACTAACATTTTCTTTTTTGTAGTGTATCAGAGTCAGAACTTCTGTTCCTTCTCATTTCAGCAGCGTGCTGATTCTGACTCCCTTTTCTCTTATCATCTTATTTTAACTTTAATAACCAAAAACACCAAAAAAAATTTATATTCACATACTTTATTTTATCTCTTTCAAAACCAAAAGATCAAAAACATTTTTTTAGGTAAACTGATTTCTTTTTTAACAAAAAACAAGCCCATTTTACATTTCTTATACATTATTTCAATATGGTTGTAATAGATAATTAGGACTTTAATTTCTTGCAATCCCTGTTTGTAAATTTATACACTCCATCCCCTAAATGATGTAATAGCGTAGTAATTTTACTTTCCGCAATTTATTGCTTTCATATAAATGCTAGTAATTAGGGTTTGTATGGAAAGATAAAATCAACAAGTAGATAATCCTAAATTAAAGATAAACGATACATACAAGTCAAACACATTATTCACACATGCACCCTTAGGGTAATTCCACATGTTGCCTTATAAAAATGGTCATGTTATGCATGTGGGATGTCTTAGCAAAAACAAATAAAAAATACAAGGTCATAGTCCCTCGATGACGCTACAAATGTTTCCTTCCAAAATGATCTTAGTCCCTCAAAGATAAATGCTAAGATATCTTACAACATTGCTATCATGACTATACAATGACCCACGCCCGTCCCTTTACATCCAAAGATAAGGCTTCTTACCAAATCAATGGTAAGATAACAATATCAAAAGGAAGGAAGAAATGAACAAAGACCTTTGAGTAGGTAGATTGTTCCTAGTTACTTGCTTATTTTCAAAACAAACACCAAAAACTTTCAAAACAAACGCTTTCAAAACATTTTCCAAACATGAAATATTTTCAAAAGTCCAACACTTTGTATACGTTCTTACGAACGAGAATTATTACAAAGTTTGCCTAAACGGAGGCGCCTTTTCAAAAATACTTTCAAAAAACACCACAAAGCACATTTTCAAACAAAAGCAAGTGATCTAGCAAGAAACTAAGAGCCCATAGATAGCTATGGATGAAAAGGGTGCTAATACCTTCCCTTTTTATAATCTACCCCTCAAACTGAAGAAATAATCTTAAAGGTCTTTCCTGTTTTTTTCATCCTTTCCTTTTGGATAAAAGAAAAGTTGGTGGCAACTGTTGCTAAACCGCAACGTTTGCGATAAAGCGTAAAACACCCAAGTCAGTTCTCCCACCGTATCATAAAACTGGTGACTCTGATGTGGAGTTACTTAAAAGTGGGGTTACCTTAGGGCTAGATCACACTTACTTGCTTTTATTGTTTGATTTGTTTGCTTTACATTTTAGTTCCTTGTTTGGGCTTGTTCTAATCCTCTACTCGAATTTGGGATACCTTATAGGTAAGTAGCAATACGTTGTGGAAATTATGTGGGGTATACCGACATGGTCTAAGAAATAGATACATTAGTGTGACACATTTGTGGGTGCCGGTAGCACTTGAATAGTTAAGGAGAATACGGGGCCGCTGTGTGGTGTCATGAAGCACTAACTAACTTTGGAACTTTTACTTGACCAACTTGGCCATTAGGAAGTAGTGAGATAGCCGGCTTTGGTACAGTCCGAAGTTGGTTGATACTCGATACCACGCTCATTGAGATCAGACTTCTTGGGATATTTCGGTCGTGGTGAAAGAGGCTTGCGCTGAAGCCATGCCCAACAAGAAAGATCAGTGATATTGAGATCCCTTAGAACACGGTTACTATTTATAGGACAGGTTAGAGCCAACTAAACTTCAAGAGGGTACTTACCTATAAGACTTCATGAGATCCTAAACCTAAGGACTTGTTTGTCTTGTTTGTAAATGTTTATTTGTACATAACATCATTGTTGTACCCAAAAATTTTCCCTCTCATCTTACTCAACACATGCTCATTGAGATCCTCAACTTGCTCAAGGATGCCCAAGAGTTGACCAGACAAACTTTCTCCTAAAACAATGAACCTCCAACTAGGGTTTCCATTTTCATCAAGATGAGTGAGCTCTAAATACCTCATATGCTCTCCAGAGTCCTAATATGTTCTCAAGACCATCCATGTCAAGTTTCATGCCTTGCACAAGAATTTTTCTCAGTCAACTGCTCAAATTCTTGAAAATTAACTATATTAGGTCAAAATTCAACTATGGCCCATAAGGAATTCTCCTAATTTGATCAAGGTTTGATCATGATTCCCCAAGGAATGCTCCTAATTCATCAAAACTCAAAAGTTGCTAAATTAGGGTTTCTCAGGAAAAGTCAACCAAACTTTGACCAGGCATAACTTTCTCATGCTTTATCAGAAATTTCCCGTCCAAGGCTCATTTTGAAGAGAATTCAATTCCCTACCACTCATCTTCAGCCTGCAAGTTCAAGAAATGAACTCATGAAAAGATATGAATTCAGACATTATAGGTCATTCCAAAAAGTCAACAAAAACACCTTTTGGGTCAAAGCTTCTTACATGAACATGGAAGATCCAATTGAGATGAAACAAAAAGGGTTGTTTAGGGGACATCCTAATCTTTCCAGAAAGTCATGGATCACCCTCAAAGAGTGAAAATTGAGCAAGTTATGACCAGAGCAAGTTGGGAAATTTTGGTGAAATGTAGGAATTTCAAATTGAGTAATTTTGATATTTTTGACTTGTGGGCCATGGATTGAGAGTCCACACGTGCATTAAACCTCAAATTAGCTTCTTACATCATTTCGTTGTGTTTTATTTTAATTATTTCAATTATTTTTGATTTAATTCATTAATAATGAAAAATAATTAAAATCAAATCAAATCTTTTGTACAAAGATTCAAATCCATTTTCCTTGACCTAAAAACACACTATATATTCCTCCATAATTCAGACCAAGAGGGACACGAAACCCTAGCCTCCAAAAGTGATCAAAATTTTCAAATTTGTCAAAAAACCCCAAGGCTTCCAAACTCTCGATACAAGCCACACTACTGCAAGATCTCACTGCCATTCATTCCCAGCAAGGAGATTAAGTAAGATTGAGACGATCTTGAAGTCCCCAAGCATGTAGAACACCCGTACATGGCATCTCCGATTGCATAACATTTTAAATTTTTGCATCTTTGTTTTTGTTTCGTGTTAAACCATACTAATGATGTTAATGTAATCCTGAGACGTTTGTGAACAGATATGGATCATCTTCGTGTACCCATGCACGATGAATATTGACCTGCCATGTTTGCTCGTGAGAATTTCCGATCGCGTGTTAGTGTCCAAACCAGCCAGTTTTTGGTCTTGATTTTGATTCCGTTGAAATCACATGCCCTGAATTAGGGGGGTAGGGTCCCCCTTGGATCTTTATTTGCGTGTTTTTGCAGGTTTTCGTGGAGGAGATGGCGGGAGAAGACGACCGGAGCTAGGGCTCCGGCGCTTCTCCGGTGAGTCAAAGGCTGAAGGCAGTTTTACTGCTGGTGTGGCGATTTCTTATAACATGATTGGTTCATGAAATGCTGACGCGTTTATTTTTTGCTGACTGGGATTTAATGGGTTGCTTAATATATAATATTTTTGAGTGATTATGTTCATCAGTTAACATCCAACACAATTGGAAAGGGAAGTGAACGTGTGAAATGGAGGACCTGGGTTCGTTCCCAGGTCCAGACCTTTTATATTTTATGAGTTTCTTATTTCAGATCCAGCGCGCCTCACTATCCAGTATCCATCATACGCCCAAGATACAAAACCATCAGATCTATCTCCAGCCAGATCCAACGCTCCAAGATTGTAGCCACATGATGGACCCTTAAACGGAAGCTTCATTGAATCACGCGCTAGACAAACTGGGCCATCATCCTGAGCCTAAAACCAAATTCAGTGCATGCCCCCCAATCTGCTTAGCTACATCAGGCCCATTCCTTTAATTCCTTTTTAATTTCTTTATTTATTTTGTTTTAATTTCTTGTTTAAATTATTTTTTACAAAAATCTATTTTTACTTGAATCATAAAATCAAAAATCATAAAAATAGAATTAGGTTTTTTTTTATAATTAAAATTAATTTTTGAAAATTAATTATTTTAATTATTTCAACATTGATTATTTTGTTAAATAAAATTAATTAGTAAATTAGGTTTAACTTGTAAATTGCAACTATTTTTCTCAATAAAAAATACAAAAATATTTTTTAATTAATTAGATTTCTTAGGCTTCTAATTTGTTTCCGTCTTAACTTTCGCGCATTGTTTTTCCTTATTTTTATTAATTATTGTAACTGATTTGAGTTTGTAATAGTTAATTAGGTTTACTATTTCGTATTTCCCCCGGTTTTTTGATTATGTAATCCCCTTCCCCAAGGCCTTGTAATAGCCAGGGTTTTAGTTTCTCGCACTTTACTTTCCACAATTATGAACTGCCTATATGTATGGATAATAGGATTGAATGGTAAGATAAATCAATTTAAAACAGTAGAAAACCCTAAATGCGCAAGATAAATGAAACTGAAATCAAACACTTGCACATGCTCACTCCTAGGGTTTTGCCTAACTTGGTTGCCTCAGAAATAATGGTCGTGTCCCTCGAACGTAGGGATATATTAGCAATGACCCGTAATTCAAATTCGTCATAAAGATCATAGTCCCTCCTTGTCCCTCGAGTTGCCTACGAGAAATGATCTTTTGACGATAGTCCCTTCGAAATGCTAAGGTATCCTTACTTGTTGCCTTCAGTGACCATTTCGTCCCTTTCGAATGTCCCTTAAAATTCCAATGATGGAGCTACCTACTCCTTAATAGTAGGATAGCATTGTTTAAAAGAAAACGAACAGACTCTTTTTCGAGTAGGTAGATAGTTCCTAGGTACTGGCTCAAATAAACAAATTTCACAAACACTTTTCAAAACAGTTTTCAAAAACGACTTCATCACACTCTAGAGGACAGATACAAGGGTTATCAGAAGTTAAAAAAAACTTTTCAAAACATGCACAAGCAATTTCAAAATGAGCAAGTACCTAAGATCCCGTGGAAAACCACAGATAGAAAGGGTGCTAACACCTTCCCTTTCTATAATCTACCCCCCGTACTCAGAAACATCTCGAAAAAGGTTTTTTCTGTTATTTTTCTTTTTCCTTTGTTGGATGAAATAAAATTTGGTGGCGACTCTTGCTTACTGCAAATTTGCGAATACAAAATGCAAACCAGTATAACAGTCGGTTATGCCAGTGTATCATAAAACTGGCGACTCTACTAGGGAGATTACTAAGTGGGGTATACCTTAGGATTTAGGTCACTTCTAAAAATTGCTTGCTTGTCTTTTGCTTTGCCTGCTTTGTATTCAAGGGTTTTGTTGGGGTTATGTAGATCCTACACCCGGATCTGGGGACACCTTTTAGGTAAGTAGCAATAAACTGTGAGGGAACTGTGCGGGGTATATCGACACGGTTGAAGCAGTAGCTATGTTGATGTGGCACTTTGGTTGGTACCGGTAACCCTTGAGTCAATCAGGGAGAGTACGGGGCTGCTGCGTGATGTCATAAAGCATCAACTGACCTTAGAACCTTTAATTGCACAACTTGGCCAGTAGGACGTAGTGAGATGGCCGACTTTGGTGTATTCCCAAGGTCGACAAATACACGATGCTACACTCATTGAGGTTTGACTCTTAAGTTTTGTTTGGTTGCGATTCAATCGCCTATTGAATGAAACTTGGGGGATAGATCAGTGATATTGAGATCCCTTAGAACCTGGTTACTATTTACAGGACATGTTGAACCAATCCAGCTTTAAGAGGGTATGACCTTAAAACTCATGCAGGCCTTAAACCTAAGGACTTGGTGTGACTTGTTTGTTGCTTGCTATACATGTTATTTTTTAGCATAATCATGACATCATAAGCACGACATATCATACTAACCATTTCAAGGATTTTTTAGGGCTCATCTTTGCTTTGTTTTGTAGGACATGGCATCCGCCCGTAGGAATACTATCCAGATTAACCTTATGAAAGTGCCTCTCCAACTAAAGGAATTGGAATTAAGGATTCTTGAAAGCTCTCCCTTCATTGAGAAACATGGTTGGTTGCTCAACTTGGTCACTTCAAAACCTGATGAAGAATTGTTAAAAGTGCTATTTCAGTTCTCCGATCCATTGCACCACTGCTTCACCTTCCCGGATTACCAACTAGTGCCTACTATGGAGGAATTTTCTCGGTTGTTAGGGGTACCTATTCTTGGTCAGTTACCTTTCAGCGGTATGGAAGAACATCCAAATCCTGAAGAGATTGCTCGAGCTCTGTCCTTACAACGGTCCGACATAGTGACAAATTGGGAAACTAGAGGAAATGTCCAAGGAATCCGGATTAAATTTCTATTTGAGAAGGCTTATTATTTTTGGGATACCCTAAATTTACAAGCTTTCGAAGAGGTATTGGCACTCCTCATCTACGGGATGGTACTTTTCCCTAATGCGGACCAACTCGTAGATGTGAATACTATTAAGGTGTTTTTGTCTCATAATCCGGTACCTACATTACTTGGGGATGTTCTACACTCTCTATATGCTCGTACTCTAAAGAGAAGGGGGACCCTCATGTGTTGCACTCCTCTATTGGCTAGGTGGTTTATTTCGCACCTACCCAGGTCTATTTTGAAGAACGAGCAGGGTATGAAATGGTCTCATAGGCTGATGTCCCTTACACATTCAGACATTCATTGGTGTTCACGGTCCTCAAAATATGTTACCATCATGGATCGCTGTGGTGAATTCCCTAATGTCCCTCTCTTAGGCATTATGGGAGGAATCACTTATAACCCTTGTTTGGCACTGCAACAGTTTGCTTATGCGAGAAGGGATGGTCCTCATGATACACTTATCCAAGGAATCACCTTCAACTATGAGAATGATGCTCAGGGTTACTGCAAAAGGTTCATAAAAGCTTGGGGCATGGTACATAAAATTGATAGCAATACACTGGGGCACAAGAATTCCATCCCTCTTGAGCCTTATCTTAGATGGGTACGAGCCTGTACCCAAAGTCTTATGATGCCTTACCCTGCTAGCCTACCAATAATTATGGAACCAGTTGCTGAAGGAGACACTTCTTCTCTTGTTCATTATCCTGACATGCCAACTGATCACGAGGAGCTACAGAAATCCTGGGTTCAACTTAAAGAGAAGTAGGATACGTTTGAAGCTCAATTCTATGCCAGCAAGAAGAAAGTCCTGGAGCTCACTAGGCTACTTCATGAAGAAAGGAACATAAACGCCTACATTGCACCAAAGAGGATGCGCTCCTGTGAGACATAGTTTCTTTTTGCTTTAAGTTTTGTTTTGTTTAATTGTAAGACTAAAGGGAATTCTTTGTAACAATTCAAACTCTTTAATGCAATTAACGTGTGTTTCTTTTAGTTAAAAAAATTTGAGCCTTTAAAAGTCCTTGAAATCATTGCATACGCATACCATCCATGACATTACATAAACAAGTACCATTACAGGTTTCTCATCTTCTTCGCTGTTTATTTCAGCAAAAATGTCTTATGAACAAAGCATCAAAGATCTTCAGGCACAAAATTCCCAATTTCAACAAATGTTCATAATTCTGGAAAAAGGGCAGGAGGATCTGAAGGCCCTTATCCTGAAGGAAAAGAAGAAGAAGAAGAAGAAGAAGAAGAAGAAGAAGGTCTCTGGTGTTCTGAATCTGGGCAGAAGGTTCAGGGGGTCGTTAAAGCAACCAGTTGATCAGACCTCCTCATCTAAGGAAGGGGAGAATCAAGAGAGGGAGACAAGGGAGAAGGACCCTAGCCCTGAAGTTTCTGACAATGATACAGACTACAATGATGAGCAGTATCCTCCCACTGAGGATAGATACAAGCAGTTAGAGGATCGGTTAAGCACTATGGAAATCCACAGAATACCTGGGTTGGACTTTGAAGAACTGGGATTGGTGTCGGGAGTGGCCATCTCGTAGAAATTTAAGGCTCTGGTTTTCTCAAAGTATGATGGGGTGTCTTGCCCAAAGCTCCATCTCCGTTCCTATGTGAGAAAGATTCAGCCTCACACTACTGATAGGAACTTATAGGTTTACTTCTTTCAAGACAGTCTGTCAGGGACTCAGCTCGAATGGTTCTATCAGCTGAAGGGAACCAATGTCTGAAACTGGGAGGATTTGGCTGCTGCTTTTTACAAGCAGTATCAATACAATGCTGACCTTGCCCCTACTCGTACTCAACCCCAGAGTATGTCCATGGGTACAGGTGAAGGCTTTAAGGACTATACGCAGAAGTAGAGAGATCTGGTTAGGAGAGTCCAACTCCCTTTGTCTGATAGGGAGTTGGTTGACATGTTTCTTGGGACACTGTCGGGTCCATTATTCAGTCAGTTGATTGGTAGCTCATCAGTTGGTTTCACCGAGCTGATATTAACAGAAGAGAGGGTAGAAGCTGGGATCCAGAGCGGCAAAATACAGAAAGACACCTCTTCAAGCTCATTAAAGAATCCCTTCGCATGTAAGAAGGAAGTCAGTGCTATCTATAGCCCAAGAGGTCAGAGCAGAGCCGAACACCAGCCAACGGTAAATGCTGTGATGATACCTAGGCATGCGGATACCCTACAACACAACAATAAACAAAGGGTAGAAAGACCGCAAAGGCAGTTTACCCGGATTAACATGACATTGACTGAGGTTCTACCCCATCTACTAAGATCCAACTTGGCAACCTTGAAAGAGGCTCCCAAGAATCCTAACACCACATCTCCTCGGTACAATCCAAACGCTCGGTGTGCCTACCATTCTGAGAGTCATGGACACGATACAAATGATTGTTGGGCTCTGAGAAGTAAGGTACAAGATCTGATTGAAGCCAAGGAGATTGAGTTTGATGCTCCGGAGAAGCCCAATGTCATAACTGCTCCCATGCCTAAGCATAATCGTGGAGTTAATGCCATTGATACTGATCTGTTCGTTACCTCTGTTGATGAAGTTTCTACTCCTCTTACGACTGTTAAGGAGAATTTGTTGTTGGCCGGTTTATTTTTGGGTTGTGGTTAAGGTTGCCACATGTGTTCATCTTTGCCCACTGGTTGCTATTTGCTGAAAGCAGGTGTTCATCGCCTGGTAGACAGCAAAGAAATTTTGTTCGAAAAGACTTTAATTCCAACTGTTCCGTTTGAAGATGTTGCCATTATAACCATTTCCTCCAATCATTCCAAGTTCTCCTCTAAAAGACCTGTTAGGATTATACCCACTCCGAGAATTGCTTCGTTAATAATCACTTTTCCTCGTCCTGTCCCATATGCCTCAGACAAAGTTGTCCCTTGGCATTATGGCGCCGATGTTTACTATCATGGCATTAAACAGGATTTGAAGAATGAAGAGGCTGATCCCGATATCATTAACATTGTCAGGACCATCAAGATTACCAGAAGTGGAAGGGTTTTCTCTCTCGAGATCTCCCCGAGGACTATCACTAAGCCTGTTGTTATTTCACCTGTTGTTCCTACCGGTACTTCCGTGACTACTCCCGTTCTTACTCTAATTGTTACTCCTGCCATTGAATCATCTGGGACTCGGGGCAAAGAAGTTGTAGGCGAGTCTGCCCGGACGGAGGCACCTAGAAAGATTGTTGTAGAATCCTCTAAGCAAGAGATAGAGGAAATATTAAAAATAATCAAGAAGAGCGACTACAATATGGTCGAGCAGCTGGGACAGACCCCCTCAAAGATATCGATGTTGTCTCTGTTGTTATGTTCCGAGGCCCGTGCAAAGGCTTTGATTTCATTTCTCAAGACTGCGCATGTGCCACAAGAAACCTCAGCCGATCAATTCAAAGACTGTGTGGCCAGCTTGACTGTTGACAATGAGCTGGGTTTTTTAGATGTCGACTTAAAACCAAAAGGGAGGAAGCATAATGATGCTCTACATGTCTTGATCGAATGCATGGGCACCACTATGGCTCATGTGCTGGTGGATACTGGGTCTTCACTAAATGTTCTGCCTAAGAAGGCTCTTGATCGGCTGTATTGTGAAGGCTTGACCTTAAAGCCTAGTAACATTGTGGTAAGGGCTTTTGACGGGTCGAAGATAATGGTGCATAAGGAGGTGGACATCCCTGTCAAAGTAGGCTCTCAGACCTTTAGGTCCACCTTCTACGTGATGGACATTAGGCCATCATACTCTTGTTTGTTGGGTCGTCTTTGGATCCATGAAGCTGGGGCCATTACTTCTACACTACACCAAATGCTAAAATATCCGGTGAAAATGAAGATTGTCACTTTGCATGGCGAAGAGGAGTATATGGTGAGCCACCTGAACTCCTTCAGGTATGTGGAGATGGACGGGGAATTCATAGAGACTCCTTGTAAAAAAATTTAAGAGGTTCCCCAGATTTTGGCGTCAGCCGAGACTACCACCAGCACCAAACCTCCTTTGAAGATGGCTTCTCTCAAGGATGCCAGAGCAGTGGTCGAAGAAGGTGGGTGTACCAACTGGGGACAACTCCCCGATTTTAGTCACAAAACTGACAAATTTGGTTTGGGCTTTTCTTCAGGAGCTCAAAGGGTTGTTCGTCACGCTCAAGCTGGAGGACCTCCCCTACGCATCAGCAATCATGGGGTCAACGCTATTGAAGACAGTGAGAAAGACTCTGATATTGACAGTTGGATCTACCGGACTACCAACAGTGGACCGAGTAATTGGACAACTAGAGATTTTATACCAATTTCTTTTATTCCGCAGTAATTGTCTTACTTGTTTTCCAAGTTTGTAATAAACAATTTAAAATTTATGGCCTTGTGCTTTACCCGAGGCACAATGGTTCCATCTATGAGGGTTATTATATGTCATTTCACATGTCATCAATAAAGCATTGGACGTTCCTTGCATACAAATTTTACGTTCTGTGTTTTTTTTTTCTTTTCTACTTTTACTTTATTAATACAACTATGCTCTTACACACACTCACATATCAAACTGCAGATCCATATCCACTTTGGATCCCATTGATAACAGTTCTGCTATTTCCAGCCATGACTTTGAAAATCCAATCAACCAAGCCGAGGACGAAGGTGAGGACGATTGTGAGGTACTCGGAGAACTTGCTAGATTGTTACAACCGGAAGAAAGGGCTATACAGCCCCATGAAGAGCCAGTTGAGATGATAAACTTGGGCACGGAGGTAGGCAGAAAAGAAGTCAAGATTGGCGCAAATCTGGATACTAGGATCAAACAGCGGTTGATACAGATGTTGCACGACTATGTTGAGATCTTTGCCTGGTCATATGAAGACATGCCTGGTTTAGACACTGATATTATGGTACATCGTCTGCCGACTAAAGAGGATTATCCTCCGGTTAAACAGAAGGTGCACCGTATGCACCCTGAAATGTCAGAGAAGATCAAGGCAGAGGTCATGAAGCAGTTCGACGCAGGGTTCTTAGCTGTCACCTCCTATCCACAGTGGGTTGCTAACGTCGTTCCGGTACTTAAGAAGGACGACAAGGTACAGATATGTGTGGATTATAATGATCTGGACAAGGCAATCCCCAAGGATGATTTCCCGCTTCCCCACATTGATCTTCTAGTTGACAACACCGCACAACATAAAATCTTCTCCTTCATGGATGGTTTCTCTGACTACAACCAGATCAAGATGGCTCCTGAAGACATGGAGAAAACGACCTTCGTCACACAGTAGGGCACCTTGTATTACAAGGTGATGCCTTTTGGGTTGAAGAATGTTGGGGCAACCTATCAACTAGCCATGGTCGCTCTGTTCCATGATATGATTCACCATGAGATTGAGGTTTATGTTGATGACATGATAGCCAGGTCTCAAACCAAAGAGGAACATCTCGATCATCTACAAAAGTTGTTCGACAGGTTGAAGATATACAAGCTGAGGTTGAATCAGAACAAGTGCACCTTCGGGGTAAGGTCTGGTAAGCTTTTGGGTTTCGTTGTCAGTGACAAAGGTATTCAGGTAGACCCCGCAAAGGTAAAGACCATACAAGAGATACCGACTCCCCGTACTGAGAAGGAAGTTAGAGGTTTCTTGGGACGCTTGAATTATATCGCCAGGTTCATTTCACATCTGACTACTACTTCTGAGCCCATCTTCAAGCTTCTGAAGAAAGATCAAGTGGTAAAGTGGAATGACAAATGCCAGACTGCTTTCGAAAGGATCAAGGAATACCTTCAAGAACCGCCAAATCTGATGCCTCCGGTTGAAGGGAGGCCTTTGATATTGTACTTAACAGTGCTAGACAATTCAATGGGGTGTGTGTTGGGGCAGCATGACGAGTCTGGTCGAAAAGAGCATGCGATATACTACCTTAGAAAAAAGTTTACCGACTGTGAGACAAGATACTCATTGCTCGAGAAAACTTGCTGCGCTTTGGCATGGGATGCTCGCCGACTGAGACAGTATATGTTGACCCACACTACTTTGTTGATATCTAAGATGGATCTAATCAAATACATCTTCGAGAAACCCGCACTCTCCGGAAGAATAGCGAGATGGCAGATGATCTTAACTGAATACAATATACAATATACAACCCAGAAAGAAATCAAGGGGAGTGTATTGGCTAATCATTTGGCTCATCAGGCCGTGGATGACTACCAGTCCATGAATTTTGAGTTCTCAGATGAGAACATTATGCTGGTGACTGACTACGAAGGACATGGACCGGATGAAGGACCTGAGAGAGGATCTCGATGGATTATGGTTTTTGATGGAGCTTCGAACACACTCGGTAATGGCATTGGCGCTGTAATCATATCCCCTGAGGGCTGTCACACTCCTTTCACTGCCCGACTATGTTTTAACTGCACTAACAACATGGCGGAGTATGAAGCCTGCATCATGGGTCTCAAAGCCGCTATTGACCTCAGAATCAAGTTCCTAAATGTCTTCGGGGATTCAACCTTGGTGATAAGTCATATCAAAGGCGAATGGGATATGAAGCATCCGAATCTCATCCCATACAAAGAGCATGTACTGACGTTGCTCCCACACTTTGAGGAGGTAACTTTTGGACATTTCCCACGAGAGGAGAATCAGTTAGCAGACGCGCTAGCTACCATGTCTTCTATGTTCAAAGTTAGGTGGGACAACGGAGCTCCCCGAATCACCATTGAAAGGTTGGATGAACCAGCACACTGCTGTGAGATTGATACTGAGGAGGAGACAAACAAACCCTGGTATCATGAAGTAAAAAAGTATCTCGAGGCTCAAGAGTATCCTAAAGGGGCATCTGTCAATGATAAGAAGTTTTTGAGAAGGTTCGCTGCGAAATTCTTCCTCGGTAATGGAATCCTCTACAAGCTCAATCATGACTCTACCTTACTGCAGTGTGTAGACAAGAGAGAAGCAGAGAGGATTATGACAGATCTACATGAAGGTACCTTTGGAACCCATTCCAATGGACATACTATGGCTAAGAAGATCCTACGATTAGGATATTACTGGTCCACTATGGAAGCCGATTGTTATCAGCACTCTCGAACTTTTCATAAGTGCCAAATCTATGCTGACAAGATGCATGTGCCTCTGGTTCCTTTGAATGTCTTGACAGCTCCGTGGCCCTTTACAATGTAGGGCATTGACATGATCAGAGAAATTAGGCCCACCGCCTCCAATGGGTATCGCTTCATCCTAGCGGCCATCGATTACTTCACGAAATGGGTTAAGGCGGCCTCCTTTGCTACTGTCACCAAAAATGTTGTGGTGTGATTTATCAAGCATAACCTAATCTGTCGGTATGGTGTGCCAAAGAGAATTATCATCGATAATGGTACGAATCTCAATAACACAATGATCACCAAACTCTATAAGCAGTTCAAGATACAGCATTATAACTCTTCTCCCTACTGGCTGAAGATGAAAGGCGTTGTTGAAGCAGCTAACAAGAACATCAAGAAAATTATACAGAAGATGACGATGACATACAAAGACTGGCATGAGATGCTGCCATTCGCTCTGCATGGGTACCGTACCTCAGCACGAATGTCGATAGGGGCAACACCTTACTCTCTGGTATATGGCATGGAGGCAGTCCTACCCATTGAGGTCCAGATTCCTCCCCTAAGGATTATGAAGGATGCAGGTTTGAATGAAGACGACTGGATCCAAACCCGGCTTGATCAGCTAAATCTAATCGATGAGAAGAGACTTACTGCTATCTGTCATGGTCAGACATATCAAAAGCGAATGATCAAGGCTTTTAATAAGAAAGTCGGGCGTCAAGAATATCAAGTCGGGGATCTAGTGATCAAGCGTATCATACTTCCGCAAGGTGACCCCAGGGGAAAATGGACTCCCACATACGAAGGGCCATTTGTGGTTAAAAACATTTTTTCGGGTGGAGCCATGATTCTGACCACCATGGACGGTGACGACTTTCCTCACCCTTTCAATGTGGACATAGTGAAAAAATATTATGCATGATAAAAGATCCGCTAGGTCGACTGGTCTAGGAAAAAATAAGGGCTTCCCAGTGAACCAAAAGGGTTCGGGCAAAAATAAGGGATGAAAATGAAAAAAATCTGTACACCCGGCAAGTCGATAACTTGAAAAGGCGACTTGGGAAAAAAAGGGTATCTCGGTGGACTGAAAACCCGAAAGGGCGGTCCAGGAAAAAGTTAGGGATGAAAAGCGTATCACTATGTCCCATTGGATCACCCTGCAATCTAACCTCAGTATCAATTGTCAATCTCAAACAACATCGATCAACCTAATCAGCTTCTGACAAGCAGCAAGGTGATGAGACACTCGAAGACATAGCGGCGATAGCAGAATTGGAACCCAATGGGACTGTTGTACATAGCTATTTTATTTTTACACAATATTGTATAACTTCTATTTTTACGGTGACGTTCTCTTACTAGAATGTCAGCCTCCTTGTACGAAAACGCCTATTATAGGCCAATTTCAAAAAAATCAATACAAAATCATTTTCATAAGAAACTTTGAGTTTTTCTTTTTTCTATTTTATTTTGCAAGAACGTCCATTGATTTATTTTTGACATATGCATTTAAATATGATCACTGCTCATAAATATTTACATAAAGAAACGAAAGACAATTACTCGTAATTCCAGAAACAGGGACAAAAATAAGAAATGTTAAACCCAGCAGTTACTCTGTCAAGCAGGTACCAGGGCAGAAACAACTTTGGAGCACAATCATCAATACATGCGACCTTCTAACATATATATTCCCCACAGAGTAAAGGTAATCAAAGCATTGATATCAGTTCTCTCGAAACGGGAAGTAATCTCCCTAGCCAGGGTCGTACAGAAACCTGACATCTATATCCCCTAGCCGAATTACATGATCGCGAGCGGATCATCATAAATTATTATCTCCCCAAGCAGAGTTTCTTTATCTAGCTCAATCCCCAACAAAGCTTAACAAAGTCATTCCCTTGAAGAGTTATTCTCATACATAGTCTCTCCTTGGCAGAATATTCACAAAACATCGAAGAAAAAATCTCCGACACAGTCATTTTCGTTCACCATCTCCAACGGAAGTAGAAGAACCACAGTTCTCTACAACAGTCAGAAATGCTATATTCTCCAGCAGTAGTCAGGGATTCATTTTCCTAGACTCAGATATGTCACAAATAACATCTCATGTTCATACATCATGACATGCGCACACATATCACATACAACATAATCTCATTTATTTTGAGAACATCATCTCACAACACATTTCATGCATCGCATATGATTAACCCTGTTGTCTTTTCAGGAAAGACAGTTATCACCAACAATTCCAGCAATTATACATATCATATCTGCAGACAGCTAATGAAAAAACCAGTTCCCGAAACTAAGCGGGTCAACTAATCTACATGATCAAACGAAGTAACCCTACTACCCAGGTTCCTTCTCATGGCCCTACTACCCAGGATTTCATCTCGAAGTAACCCTACTACCCAGGTTCCTTCTTATAGCCCTACTATCCAGGCTTTTATCTCAAAGTAACCCTACTACCCAGGTTCCTTCCCATAAGCCCTACTATCCAGGCTTTCATCTCGAAGTAACCCTACTACCCAGGTTCCTTCCCATAAGCCCTACTATCCAGGATTTCATTTCGAAGTAACCCTACTACACAGGTTCCTTCTCATAGCCCTACTATCCAGGCTTTCATTTCGAAGTAACCCTACTACCCAGGTTCCTTTCCATAAGCCCTACTATCCAAGCTTTCATTTCAAAGTAATCCTACTACCCAGGTTCCTTCTCATAGCCCTACTATCTGTAAGTTTAAGAATGCGCCTAAGAGGGGGGTGAATTAGGTGGTGGTCGATTTTTGACTTATTTTATACTTTCTGGTTTTGATTTAGTGCTTTGAAAACTGTAAAGTGCAGAAAGTAAAGAGACAAGGAGATTTATCCTGGTTCCTTCCACACCCCGGAAGTACGTCCAGTCCCTTTGCAAACACGCAAGATATTTCACTATTTTGTTAGAACTTTTACGAGACTCTTCCCAGTCTTATCAACTAAAGAACCTAACAAATACCAAGAACACCCTCTTGGATTTTCAATAAGTCTCTTGAGAACAATCCTCTCAAAAGATACCTCTTGTTTCCAACAATGGACAATAAGGAACAAAAGTAGTCTAATACTTAATTCCAACAATCCTGGAAAAAGTTACACTTTGTATAATTTTATGAAGTATGATTTCTTGAAAGATGTTGATCACATAGAGTGACTTCTTTGAAGTTTATTCTTTCTTCTCTTATAAGCAATTCAAACTGTAACACAATGGTTAGATAATGCTCAAAGATTTCTGTTCTTATATGTGTGAAAGTGCAGAAAATCTTTGTTCTTAAAAGTTAAGAAATATGAAGTTTGAATATTTTACAAAGTTCAGAATTATTGTATAAGAGAAGAGTTGTTTATGATTTGAAAGATTTAGTATTTAAAGTAATCAAGATACCTTTCCAAATGGACACTTTTCTGTTTGAAAAACTTGAGAGGATGCAATGTATGACCATGCATCTATTGGAGAAAAGGTGTGAAGGATATCTTGAAACCAGTTCAGATTTTTCAAAAGTTACAATGTGTAAATCGATTAACATAAGATGTAAATCGATTGCACGGGTTTGTAACGTTCATGTTTTCAAAAAATTTGAAGTGTAAATCGATTAGCATGTTGTGTAAATCGATTTACAAGTGTTAAAAATTAACTTAGTTCTGTGATCAATCGATTTACACTTCATGTAAATCGATTGCTGCCAGAGACAATCAGTTTTTGAAAAGGCATGTGTAAATCAATTTACATCAAGTGTTAATCGATTTACATCAGTAAAAAACTTAAAATTTGTTTTAAAATTTAAGTGAAGTGTTGTGGCAAGTGTGTATATCATTTTTGAGCATTTCTAATAAATGTAGTTCAAATGAGAATTTATATACTTGATTGCTTTCCATGATCCTTGAAGCTTTGAGTGAATGATGCTTTAAGCTAATTCCACTTCTTTTCCTTCTTGCCATAGTGCTTGTTTATCTTTTATCAAAACTAGCTTGTTTGTCTTTCATCAAAACTAAAGTTGAGTTGAGGCTTGAGATTACATTCTCCCCCTTTTTGATGATGACAAACCATCTTTCTTTATGAGTTGTTCAGAATTGGAGCAAAATGAGTTTTCTCCCCCTGAGAAGATTTCTCCCCCTATGGAGAAAAAAGTTTTGAAAGCTTGCCCTGTAAAGAAAATTGAAACAAACAACCATAAAGTGCTATCACATCCTTCTCCCCCTTTGACATTATCAAAAAGAAGGGAAAGATGCAACAAAAAGTGATACTTATAACAATTTGAAATATATATGAACAAGAACTAAAAAGCAAATGTTTAAAAATAGCGAACAAAGTTCAAATACAACAGACTAACACTTGAATGATTACAAAACAAAAACATAATGATAGATAACAAGAATTCAATAATATTGGTCATTGGAAGGGTCCTTGATATGGAAATTGTTGTTGTAGAGGTGGCTCGGTGTATTGAGGAGGCGAAGGTGCTGGATTGTTTGGATCGTATGGAGGGATATGAAGATGTGAATAGAGATATGAAAACTGTTGGTTCACATCATTCTAGAAATCATTGATGCGAGAAGAGGTAGAGTCATTTATCTCAGTCCATCGAGCATTGATGTTAGAATTGAGAGAAGCAAACTGTTGCGTCATGAAATCCATAACATCTTGATTTGTTGGACCAGAAGAGGCAGCAGGAGGAGGAACTTCATTGTCTTCTTCATCTGCATTATTGCCTTCATCACCTACAACATCCTCTCAAATGTATGTGATGGTTTTTGCTTCAGCATTGAAATGAACACCCATCCTAGAATCAACATTTTTGATGGAGATCCTATTGGTGATTGGATCCATTTCAATCCTCTCAAACCCAGTAAAATCTATATCAAATGCTTCTAAGATCCTTGTAATGAAATATGCATATGGTAGAAAAGTGGCCCTTGTGGCAACTCTTAGCATATGCACCACAATAAGTTTAGCCCAGTTTACCGCAATACCATTTTTCCTCGCATATAGAATTTGCAGTTCTAGGTCGGTCACAGTACAATGATTTCCTGCTCTAGGAAACAAGATATATACCAGAAAATAGTGAAACAATCTATCATCAAAATGAAAGTTACCAGCACTCCAAGTGTCCTGAGCCGGAATAACACCGCCAAGACTACGAATCCGCTTTGCACGGTATTCAGATCCGGATAACCTGCCAATGCTGTAGAAGAATTCTCGCTTCTTGTAATTTTCCCAATCGGCATCCTCCGGGTCATAGAGGGTACTTCCAGTATATGGAATATTCAAAATTCTGCCAATAGTTTTGGAATGCAGAGGAATTCTTGTTCCAAGCACATAGGTATAACATTACTTGTTATCATAGTGCATATTGTTGTAGAATACTCGTACTAGATCTGGGTAATAGAAACCATGTGATGATATTAATGGTTCTAACCCATAAGTAATTAAATCCCTTTGAAACGAGAAGCATTCATCTGGAAAGGTAGATAACATACCGAATTTTGGAGCTGAGATAATTTTCTTCTGAAAATGCTTGATAAATCTTTCACGCTGTGAATCCGAGAGGTACTCGAGCAAGGAGTTTTCAGCGGCTGCAACAGTTTGCTTCTTCCCCTTTTCTGAGGCTGTTGCTTTTCTCTTGGGAGCCATGGATATGGTTAGGGTTTTTGAGTGAGGGTGATAGAGAATTTTTTGTTTTGCTATGAGAAAGGGAGTGAGTTTGGGTGTTATGAGGGAGTTTTGGTGAGATTAAATAATAGAGAGAGTAAGTGAGGTCTTTATGAGGTTTTAATTGAGTGGAGTGGTCAAGATTCCATGAGTGGCCAATAATAAGGTGGGAGGTTGAGAGGCAAGGTAAGTTTGACCAAGATATTAAAAGCTCATAAAACTATCACATGCTGAAAAAATTAATTTGCATAGAGAAAAAGTACATAAAAATGCTTCACCTTCTGTGGTAAATCGATTTTCCCCTTGGTTAAATCGATTTACACAACAGAATTTTTATGAAAATTAATTTTCGTTCAGTGGTAAATCGATTTACATACTGTGTAAATCGATTTACACAAAAGGATTTTATGAAAACAATGTTTTGCTTCAGTGGTAAATCGATTTACTTAAAGGAAAAATTTTTAAAAACAGTAATTTTAACATTTGAAACATTGTCTAAGTCCATATATATGTACATTAAAGTATAGTTAAGGATTGAGTGCACCTTATATATCTTGTTCATCTAGGATTCTGAGTTCACGACGAATTTTGAAGAATGCATCCTTTGCAAGTGGTTTTGTGAAAATGTCCGCGAGTTAATTTTGAGTGTCCATAAAAGTAATCTCGACATCTCCTTTGAGTATGTGATCTCGGATGAAATGGTGTCTGATGTCAATGTGTTTTGTCCGGGAATGCATAACTGGATTTTTCATAATATTGATCGCGCTTGTGTTATCACATCGAAGCGGAATGCATCCAAGGTTTACTCCATAGTCAAGTAACTATTGTTTTAGCCAAAGAATTTGAGTGCATCCACTACCAGCCGCAATGTATTCTACTTCGGCAGTGCTGAGAGCGACGCTTGCTTGCTTTTTGCATGACCATGAAACCAAGGCATTTCCGAGAATGTGACATGTTCCACTTGTACTTTTGCGATCAGTTTTACAACCTGCATAGTCAACATCATAATAACCAACTAGATTGCACATACTACCTTTTGGATACCATAATCCGATGTTGGTTGTTCCTTTGAGATATTTTATTATGCGCTTGACTGCTGCAAGGTGAGACTCTTTAGGATTGGCTTGATATCTTGCACATAGGCTTGATATTTTGTTAGAACTTTTACAAGACTCTTCCCAGTCTTATCAACTAAAGAACCTAAAAAATACCAAGAACACCCTCTTGGATTTCCAATAAGTCTCTTGAGAACAATCCTCTCAAAAGATACCTCTTGTTTCCAATAATGGACAACAAGGAACAAAAGTAGTCTAATACTTAATTCCAACAATCCTGGAAAAAAGTTACACTTTGTATAATTTTATGAAGTATGATTTCTTGAAAGATGTTGATCACATAGAGTGACTTCTTTGAAGTTTCTTCTTTCTTCTCTTGTAAGCAATTCAAACTGTAACACAATGGTTAGATAATGCTCAAAGATTTCTATTCTTATATGTGTGAAAGTGTAGAAAATCTTTGTTCTTAAAAGTTAAGAAATATGAAGTTTGAATATTTTACAAAGTTCATAATTATTGCATAAGAGAAGAGTTGTTTATGATTTGAAAGATTTAGTATTTAAAGTAATCAAGATACCTTTCCAAATGGACACTTTTCTGTTTTAAAAACTTGAGAGGATGCAATGTATGACCATGTATATATTGGAGAAAAGGTGTGAAGGATATCTTGAAACCAGTTTAGATTTTTCAAAAGTTACAATGTGTAAATCGATTAACATAAGATGTAAATCGATTGCACGGGTTTGTAACATTCATGTTTTCAAAAAATTTGAAGTGTAAGTCGATTAGCATGTTGTGTAAATCGATTTACAAGTGTTAAAAATTAACTTAGTTCTGTGATCAATCGATTTACACTTCATGTAAATCGATTGCTTCCAGAGACAATCAGTTTTTGAAAAGGCATGTGTAAATCGATTTACATCAAGTGTTAATCGATTTACATCAGTAAAAAACTTAAAATTTGTTTTAAAATTTAAATGAAGTGTTGTGGCAAGTGTGTATATCATTTTTGAGCATTTCTAATCAATGTAGTTCAAATGAGAATTGATATACTTGATTGCTTGCCATGATCCTTGAAGCTTTGAGTGAATGATGCTTTAAGCTAATTCCACTTCTTTTCCTTCTTGCCATAGTGCTTGTTTGTCTTTTATCAAAACTAGCTTGTTTGTCTTTCATCAAAACTAAAGTTGAGTTGAGGCTTGAGATTACACTATCCAGGCTTTCATTTCGAAGTAACCCTACTACCCAGGTTCCTTCTCATGGCCCTACTACCCAAGCTTTCATTTCGAAGTAACCCTACTACCCAGGTTCCTTCTCATAAGCCCTATTGTCCAGGCTTTCATCTCAAAGTAACCATACTATCCAGGTTCCTTCTCCCTTATCTCCAGGAAACAATTTACAACACTGTAAGGCCTAGACCTGACCTGATACGGTCGGTTTCACATTTCCCCAGTAAGTTACTGTATAGCCTGGACCCTGACCAGGTATACATTCTACTTTCACTCCCTCAATCAAGAGTTAATTCCCCAGCAGAGTAATGGACAACCGAAGCTCCGAGATTTTACTTCCCATGGCATAAATCAACATTCCTCGGCAAAGTCCTCTTCAACAGCAGGTACAAGAATTCTCTCCAAGGAATCTCTTATGCAACCGATCTTTTCGGGATGGCATCTTTAAGCCCATCACCGACGATTCTCCGTCGCCTTCCAAATAGCATCTGTAAGCCCATTCCTGATATCACCAATCAGCATTACTTCATGCGAGTGTAAATTTCTGGGAACTCTAGTGTTCAATCATCTTTCACCTCCAGATCACGAAAGGCAGACCAGCAAATCTACATCCTCATGCTTAAGAAGATTGAACAGGGGCAACTGTTGTACCCCAAAATTTTCCCTCTCATTTTCTCAAAAGATCATCCTGGATTCTCAGGTTTGCTTCTATCAAGTTCCAAGTCTTGAATTACAACTTTTCAAGAAAATCATCCACAAGGGCAAAATGGTCAAAAGCACATTAAAAAGTCAAACTTGGACTTTTAGATCAAAAATCAAGTTTCAACAATTATATTTCATCAAGACATGAAAATGGTTCATCAAAAAAATCAGAAGTCAGAAGTTACTTTGAAAAAATCAAATTTATAAACATTTAGTAAATTTTATAAGTGTCAAGAGAATATGATACTTCAGAACTTCTGAGCCAGCCTCCATGCAAGTGCAGTCAGAATTTGTAGACACGGTTCAAAACATGATGCTTCAATCAGAACATATGGAAGCAATGTTCTTTGGTCAGAACATGACCCTTCAGCATATGGAGGTTACGTTTCTGATCTTCTGCAATCAGAACATCGCCAAATCCCAAGACCTCGTTTAAACAACATGCTGCATTGCTACATCACAGTACTCTAACCAGCAGCTAATCCAGTCCACGCCTGCATTTTCCCAAATCCCATATTTGCACCAAATACAAAAAGATGTAATCAAAAAGCAATAGAACAGTGTACCAAAAAGTTTAAATCCCATTTGTTTTCCCCCCAAAACCACAACAAATTCACCTATAAATAAGTTACTCCATCACACTTTCAAGGGGCTGGTTTTTTTAGAGAGAAAATTGTCAAAAGAGAGAAAAGAAAAGCTGTGAAACCTTCATAAAAAATCCAGAATTCCCAAACAGAAAACAAAACCTTTGTTCTTCCCTTTGAATCAAAGAACTTGGCATTTTCTCTCCCGTTGCTCTTGCTGACTCCAGAACATTTGAAGGCAGGAGTTAAAGTTCCAAGCACACGTTCCAGATTCAAGGTAAGTCTTTCTGAATTTGCATCTTCTCATTCAGAACATCATTAAATATGTAAATATCACAATATTAATGTTGTCCATATCATTGCATAAGTAGGAAAATTATGGATCAGAACTTCTTGATTAAGGCTAGGCTCAAAATTAGGATTAGAACTTCTATAAACTGCTGTGCTTTTATCCTCCAGATTTGCTGTTAAGGATTGAATAAATTGCTGATGTGCTGATTAATATGATGAAAGAGTTGAAATGTAACACAAAACTTCTGTTTTTCATTCACCATTTTAACATACAAAATTTCTAGGATTTTCTCACTGTTTAAGCACGCAGAACTTTTGAGTTCTCTTTACCATTTTAACACACAAAACTTCTGATGCTTACTCACTGTTTTAGCACAGCACAAAAATTTTGAGTTCTCCCTACATGTTAAACACACTGAACTTCTGATGCTTCCACTCGCTGTTTTAACACTCAGAATTTCTGATTTTCCACACGCTGACAACACACTGAATTTCTGATGTTCACTCACTATTTTAGCGCAATACAAGACTTCTGACTTTTGGCTTACTATCTGAATACCACCTAGAACCTCTGTTTCCTTTCCCTTTGACGTTTCTTGCAGGACCTCATAGTGTACCAATCCAGAACTTCTGATTCCACTGACGTTCCTTTCTGAGTCACCACGCGCCTAGCTTCAGAACTTCTGATCCTTGTTATTTTGCTTGCAGTAGCACGCTGTTTCTATCTTTCATTTATTTTCCTTTTTATCATTTTCAATATTAACCCCTTTTTTATTAATATAAAAAAGACGTAAAAATATTTTCTTTTATTAATTAATTAATTTATTTTTCTTAATTCATTAAGACAAAAAAACCATTCTCTAACAAGTTCTTTTTCTCTCTTGCATTGTACATTTCAATATGGTTGTAATAGTTAAATAGGATTTAAATTCTTGCAACCCTCCATTTGTAAATATGTACACCCCATCCCCCTAATGTTTGTAATAGCGTAGAATCTTTATATTCCCGCAATTTATCGCTTTCCAAATAAATGCTAGTAATTAGAGTGTGTATGGCAAGACATGAAATTGATAAGTAGATAACCGTAATCAATACTAAAATGCATGCAATCAAACACACTTGCACACTAGCACCCTTAGGGTAATCCCACCTTGTTGCCTATCAGAAAAAGTAGTCATGTCCCTCGAACATGAGCGTTTTAGCAAAAGACCCTCGATAAAAGATCATAGTCCCTCGATGACCCTCGATGTTGCCTTCGATAAACGATCTAGTCCCTTACACAACTTTGCTAAAACATTCCATGGGTTGCCTTCCATGACTATACAAAAATGTCCCGCGCCCGTCCCTCCACATCCAACGACGGGGCTTCTTACTAAATCAATGGTAAGATAGCAACATCTAAAGGAAGAGGAAAAGAATATCTAAGACCTTTTGAGTAAGTAGATTCTCTCCTAGTTGCTCGCTTGCTCACAACAAAAACATTTTATACACCAACACATCTCTTTGAACTATTTTCGAAACCAACACTTTGTACGCATTCTTATAGAGACGAGAATCATTACAAAAGTCACATTTTCAAAATACTTTCAAAACCCATACCACAAATCACATTTCAAAATAAAATCAAGTGATCTAGCAAGTAACTAAGAGCCCATGGAAAACCATGGATGAAAAGGGTGCTAATACATTCCCTTTTCATAATCTACCCCTTGAACTCAAGAAAACATCTCTAAAGATCTTTCCTGTGCTTTTTCACCTTTCCTTATTGGATAAAATAAAAGTCGGTGGCGACTCTTGCTATCCGCAACATTTGCAATCAAATGCAAAACAAAAAGTCAGTTCTCCCACTGTATCATAGACACGAAATCCTAGCCTCCAAAAGTGATCAAAATTTTCAAAGTTGTCAAAAAACCCTAAGGCTTCCAAACTATTGATACAAGCCACCCTACTTCAAGATCTCACTGCCATTCATTCCCAGCAAGGAGATTGAGTAAGTTTGAGATGATCTTGAAGTCCCCAAGCACGTAGAACACCCATTCATGGCATCTCCGGTTGCATAACATTTTAAATTTTTGCATCTTTGTTTTTATTTCGTTTTAAACCATACTAATGCTGTTAATATGTTCCTGAGACGATTGTGAACAGATCTGGATCATCTTCGTGTACCCATGCACGCAAAATATTGACATGCCATGTTTGCTCGTGAGAATTTCCAATCGCGTGTTAGTGTCCAAACCGACCAATTTTTGGTCTTGATTTTGATCCCATTGAAATTGCATGCCCTGAATTAGGGGGGTAGGGTCCCCCTTGGATCTTTATTTGTGTGTTTTTGCAGGTTTTCATGGAGGAGATGGCCAGAGAAGACGACCGGAGCTAGGGCTCTAACGCTTCTCCGGTGAGTCAAAGGCTGAAGGCAGTTTGACTGCTGGCGTGGCGATTCCTTATAACATGATTGGTTCTTGAAATGATGACGCATTTATTTTTTGCTGACTGGGATTTAATGGGTTGCTTAATATATAATATTTTTGAGTGATTATGTTCATGAGTTAACATCCAGCACAGTTGGCAAGGGAAGTGAACGTGTGAAAGGGAGGACCTGGGTTCGATCCCAGGTCCAGAACTTTTATATTTTCTAAGTTTCTTATTTCAGATCCAACACGCCTCATTATACAGTATCCATCATACGCCCAAGATGCAAAACCATCAAATCTATCTCCAGCCAGATCCAACGCTCCAAGATTGCAGCCATATGATGGACCCTCTAAAGGAAGCTTCATTGAATCACGCGCTAGATAAACTGGGCCATCATCCTGGGCCTAAAACAAAATTCAGTGCACCCCCCAATCTGCTTGGCTACATCAGGCCCATTCCTTTAATTCCTTTTTAATTTCTTTATTTATTTTGTTTTAATTTCTTGTTTAAATTATTTTTTACAAAAATCTTTTTTTAGTTGAATCATAAAATCAAAAATCACAAAAATAGAATTAGGTTTTTTTTTTATAATTAAAATTAAATTTTGAAAATTAATTATTTTAATTATTTCCACATTTATCATTTTGTTAAATAAAATTAATTAGTAAATTAGGTTTAACTTGCAAATTGCAACTATTTTTCACAATAAAAAATACAAAAATATTTTTTAATTAATTAAATTTCTTAGGCTTCTAATTTATTCTCGTCTTAACTTTCGTGCATTGCTTTTCCTTATTTTTATTAATTATTGTAACTGCTCAGAGTTTGTAATAGTTAATTAGGTTTACTATTTCGCATTTCCCCCGGATTTTTTGATTATGTAATCCCCTTCCCCAAGGCCTTGTAATAGCTAGGGTTTTAATTTCTCACACTTTACTTTCCGCAATTATAAACTGCCTAGATGTATGGATAATAGGATTGAATGACAAGATAAATCAATTTAAAACAGTAGAAAACCCTAAATGCGTAAGATAAATGAAACTGAAATCAAACACTTGCACATGCTCACTCCTAGGCTTTTTCCTCACTTGGTTGCCTCGGAAATAATGGCCGTGTCCCTCGAACGTAGGGATATCTTAGCAATGACCCATAATTTAAAGTCGGCATAAAGATCATAGTCCCTCCTTGTCCCTCGAGTTGCCTACGAGAAATGATCTTATGACGATAGTCCCTTCGAAATGCTAAGGTATCCTTACTTGTTGCCTTCAGTGACCATTTCGTCCCTTTCGAATGTCCCTTAAAATTTCAACGATGGAGTTACCTACTCCTTAATAGTAGGATAACACTGTCTAAAGGAAAACGAACTGACTCTTTTTCGAGTAGGTAGATAGTTCCTAGGTACTTTCTCAAACAAACAAATTTCACAAACACTTTTCAAAACAGTTTTCAAAAACGACTTTGTCACACTCTTAAGGACAAATACAAGGGTTATCACGAAGTTATAAAAAAACTTTTCAAAACATGTATAAGCAATTTCAAAATGAGCAAGTAACTAAGAGCCCGTGAAAAACCACAGATAGAAAGGGTGCTAACACCTTCCCTTTCTATAATCTATCCCCCGTACTCAGAAACATCTCGAAAAAGGTTTTTTCTATTCTTTTTCCTTTTCCTTTGTTGGATGAAATAAAAGTCGGTGGTGACTCTTTCTTACCGCATATTTGCGAATATAAAACACAAACCAGTATAACAGTCGGCTCTGCCACCGTATCACAATCATAAACATCATAACATCATACTCATACTCACTAACCCTTTCAAGGATTATTGGGATTCATCTTTGTTCTGTTTTGTAGGACATGACTTCTATCCACAGGAAAACCATTCAAGTCAACCTCGTAAGGATTCCTTCTCAACTCAAAGAGTTAGCATCAAGGGTCCCTGAGAACTCTTCATTCACTGAAAGACATGGTCGCCTCCTAAACTTGGTTACCTCTAGCACTGATGAGAATATGATGAAGGTGCTTTTCCAGTTCTTTGATCCTCTACACCATTGCTTCACTTTTCCTGATTATCAACTTGTACCCACTATGGAAGAATTCTCCCAACTCTTGAGGATTCCCATTCTCAATTAACTACCCTTCAACGGTACGCAAAGAGATCCAAAACCTGAAGAGATTTCCCGAGCACTACACTTGCAACAATCTGATGTCACGACTAATTGGGAAACAAGGAGTGGTGTCAAAGGATTCTTAGCCAAGTTCTTGTTTGAGAAAGCTCAAGATTGTTGGAACTCTTTGGACTTACAAGCTTTTGAAGAAATCTTGGCCCTTCTCATGTATGGGATGGTTTTGTTTCCAAACCCTGGCCAACTCATAGATGTAAATGCTGTCAAAATCTTCATGTCTCACAATCCGGTGCCTACTTTGTTGGGAGATATCCTACATTCTCTCCACACTCGCACTATGAGGAAGATATGGGCCCTCATGTGTTTCACTCCTCTCTTGGACATATGGTTTATTTTGCATCTTCCCTGGTCTGTGTTGAAGAACGAGCAAGGCTTGAGGTGGTCCCATAGGTTGATGACGCTGAGACATTCAGATATTCATTGGTGTTCCCGATCTTTGGAGAATGTTACTATCATTGACCGTTGTGGGGAATTCCCTAATGTCCCTTTGCTTGGAATTAGATGAGGTATCACTTACAACCCTTGCTTAGCCTTGCGACAACTTGGTTATTCCTGAAGGGATGGTCTGCATGATATGCTCATC
This sequence comes from Vicia faba, assembly GCA_948472305.1. Taxonomy (NCBI): domain Eukaryota; kingdom Viridiplantae; phylum Streptophyta; class Magnoliopsida; order Fabales; family Fabaceae; genus Vicia; species Vicia faba. The sequence goes on along the minus strand of OX451736.1, from coordinate 163,504,412 downwards.
TAAGGACTGGTATTCGACTACGAGAGAGACGATCAAGGCTATCGTCCGAGGTTTATACGAGCTTGGAGGATGGTAAGCAAAGTGGATAGTAAGACGCTGGGACACAAGAATTTCATTCCCCTTGAGCCTTACCTTAGGTGGGTACGAGCTCGTGATCAGAAACTTATGATGCCTTACCCCTCCATCTTACCAGTTATCATGGAACCTGTGGTTGAAAGAGATGTCCCCTACACTGTCCTCCATCCTGACATGCCTACTTCTCTTAAAGACTTGCAAAAGGGTTGGATTCAGCTAAAGGAAGAGCGAGATACCTTTGAAGCTCAATTCTATGCTAGTGAGAAAAGGGTCTTGGAGCCTACAAATCAGCTACATGAAGAGCAAAGCATGAACGCCTACATTGCACCGAAGAGGATGTGTTCGGTCTTTTTATCTTAGAGACTTATTTTGTAAGCCCAAGAGGCATGTTGTAGACATTTTAAACTAATTAATGAAATTTAACGTTTGTTCATACTTTGTCTATACAAATTTAAATTTCATAAATCCTTAAAATCATTTGCATATACATCTTTCATGCATCATAAAATAACAGGTTTTCACACGACAGGTTTCCTTATCTTTCTGCTGTTTATTTCAACAAGATGGATCTAGAGAAAACTGTGAAGGACCTTCAGGCACAAAACTCTCAATTCCAAGAAACTTTATTAGCCCTATCTAAGGGGCAACAAGATATGATGACATTACTGCTAGCTAAGAAGAAACCCAAGAGAAAAGCTCTGGTCAATATGGGTAGAAGGTTCAAAGAGTCAGTTCGTCAGATCCCGATAGTGGAAGAATCATCTGAAGAAGACGAGAATTAGATTGGTGAAGCTAGGAGTACCCAGGATGGGTGCATCAATGATCAAGCGTATGATGATGATTATTTTGATGAGCAGTACCCTCCTGTTGATGTCAAGTACAAACAACTAGAAGACAGGTTGAAGGCCGTTGAGATCCAAGCCTTCCCCGATTTAGATTTTGATGATTTGGGTTTGATCTCTGGGGTTGTTATTCCCCACAAATTCAAGATACGAATCTTTGCAAAGTAAGATGGGGTTTCCTGTCCAAAACTTCACTTGAAATCTTATATGCGCAAGATACAGCCGCACACTGCTGATAAGAAATTTGGGTTCACTTTTTCCAAGAAAGCTTGACAGGAACCCAACTAGAGTGGTTCTACCAGTTGGATAGTTCCCGTATCAATATCTGGGAAGACTTAGCTACCGTGTTCTACCACCAATACCAGTATAATACCGTCTTGGCACCGACAAGAGTTCAGTTGCAAGATATGACAATGGGGAAGAATGAAGGATTTAAAGAATACACACAAAAGTGGAGAGACCTTTCCAGTAGGGCTCAACCACCTTTGACTGATAGGGAGCATATTGACATGTTTATGTTCACTTTATCTGGTCCATTCTTTAACTTGTTGGTTGGCTGTTCTTCTTCCGGATTCACCGAGTTAATCTTAACTGGTGAAAGAGTTGAAAGCGACATCAAAAGAGGGAAGATTCCCATGGCATATGCCTCCACTTCCAATCCTGTAAAGAAACCTTTTGCCACAAAGAAGGAAATAAATGATGTGTACGGGGCAAGGGCCCGTACCAAGAAGGATGACCGCCAGTCTGTTAATGTTGTCTGAATCTCCAATCCAACTCTTGCTCAAAGACCATCTTCTAATCATCAACGGTTCGAAACTCCGAGAAGACAATTCACGAGGATAAGCATGTCACTATCCCAATCCTTAAAACACTTGATAAAGGATAATTTGGTGACATTGTGCGACCCTCCAGCCAATCCAGATACCTCTTCACCAAAGTATAATCTGAACGCCAAATGTGCTTACCACTCAAGTAGTCTCGGGCATGAGACTGACCAATGCTGGGCCTTGAAGAATAAAATCCAAGACTTGATTGATAACAAGACCATTGAATTTGATCCTCCTCCAACTCCTAATGTAATCACTGCACCTATACCAAACCATGGCAAGGGTGTCAATGCGGTTGAAGATACAATTTTTGTTTCCTCTGTCGAATACTTAACTACTCCGCTGAATATCATCAAAAAGAATCTGTTGAAAGTCGAAATTTTCCCTGGCTGTGTGAAGGATTGTGTTTGCTGTGCCAAACAACTCAATGGATGCGAAGGGATGAAGGAATGCATTCAACGCCCGATGGATAGCCACGAGATCCTATTTTAGAAGACCCCGCTTGCCAAATGTTTGACTAATAAATGTGAAGATCTCTCCATTATCACCATTTCAAACAAGCCTCTTAGGATCTCCTCCAAGGGTCCTATCAGGATTTCAAATGAACCAACTGTTTCTCCCCTAATAATTACCAATCTCGGACCAATTCCCTACTCTTCTAACAAAGCAGTGTCATGGAACTATGGTGCTGAGGTGTTTTACCATGGGATAAAACAAGACGCCTTGATTGAAGAAGACAAAGTTGATGACGTTGGTAACATAACTGGCTCAAGTAAGGTAACCCGGACTGGGAGAATCTTTTCACCCAATATCTCACCACCAGTTGTTACAAAGGCACCTGTCTGCATCACTGCTTCTAGGCCAAGTAATGATACAAGAGGGAAGGAGAAGGTCGTCGAGCCTGTTGAGATGGAGATACCCGCAAAGGATATTTTTGATGGAGAACCTTCCACTCGTGAGATGGACGAGATCTTGAAAATTATTAAACAGAGTGACTTCAAGATTGTGGAGCAGTTGAGGCAAACCCCTTCCAAGATTTTCATGATGTCTTTTCTACTCTGTTCCGATGCCCATGCTCAGGCATTAATAAAATTCTTGAAGAAGGCTCATGTCCCTCATGAGACCACAACTGACCAGTTTGAGAATTGCGTGGCAAGCTTGACGGCTGATAATGGTTTGGGGTTCTCAGATGTTGATCTAACACCGCTTGGGAAGAATCATAATAAACCTCTCCTTATTTCTCTCGAGTTCAAGGGGACCACCCTAGCACATGTTCTGGTCGACACTGGCTCTTGTTTAAATGTACTACCCAAGGGGGCGTTAGACCGTCTAGATTGTGAAGGTTTAGTCTTGAAACCAAGTGATATCATTGTAAGGGCCTTTGATGGATAAAAAAGGACAGTTCATGGAGAGGTAGATCTTCCCATCAAGGTGGGCTCACAAATTTTCAACTCTACCTTTTACATTATGGATATTCGTCCTACCTATTCCTGTTTGTTGGGTCATCCTTAGATTCATGGAGCTGGGGGCAGTAACCTAAACTCTCCATCAAAAGCACCCGGTTAAAGGAAGAATTGTCACCGTCTGCGGTGAGGAAGAGTTCATGGTAAGCCACCTCAACTCTTTCAAATACGTGGAAATGGATGGAGAGTTTATAGATACCACGTGTCAAGCCTTTGAAGTTGTGCCACCAATGGTTGATGCTACCAAATGTTCCTCCGATGTGTCTAAAGCTACTAAGGCCGTGCCGAAGATGGTTTCAGTCAAAGATGCTCGTGTTGCAATTGAAGAAGAAAGCTGTGATACTTGGGGGGCAACTCCTCGAGATCCCATTCAAAGCGGAAAAATTTGGTTTGGGCTTCACTGTCAAGGTGTAGCGATAAAAAAATGTAGCAGGGTAAATCGGAGATCGAATTATTGATTAATTCGTCTCACAAAAGCAAGAGTCGCCACCGCGCTTTATTGTTTCCAAGGGAAAAGGGAAAAGAGCGAAATAAAACCCTAAATATGCAATGTAAAGAATACTTTTTAAAAGTAATAAAAATACAAGGCGTTTTTGAAAAGAGATCTATGGTTCGGGGGTTGGTTATACAATGGGAAGGTATTAGCACCCAATGTATCTATAGTACTCTATAGGAATCTTTTGAAATATCTTTTTATTAAAATTGTTCGTTTGATTGAAAAATGAATCGTTTTGGCCGAAAAAGGGGTACGGACGGGTTTTTGAAGATACGACGACCTAACGTCGAAGTTTTTGCTTAAAGGGTATAAGTTTTGAAAAGATTGAATACTTGAAGGAAATTTATCCTAAGTTTTAATGAAATGCAAATATTCGCGCGATTAGACTTTAGGACATGAAGTCAACAAATTTATCGTTTTTCCTTTGGATTTAAACGTAAACGGAATAAACAAATAAATATGAAATAAATAAACAGAAAAATTATGCAGATAATGATTAAATAACAATAGTTAAATGATAGACTAAATGATGTGAGTAATGCATTTTTAGATTCTTGGTTTAATATTAATGAAAAGAAAATGTTTTAATAGTTTTCATTTTTTACGCATTTTTATATGGATAAAAGTAAATAAAAATTAATTAAAGAAGACAAAAATATTTTGTTAGTTTTAAGTCTCTATATATTTTTTTATATTTTTTAGAGTTCTATATAAGGCATTATTTTAGTAATTATTATTAAACGATTAAACTAAATGAATACTAAAAACTAACTTAAACCTAATTAAAAAGGGAGGTTTTAAAATTACCCAAATAAACCTAAAAATTAAATTTAATAAAATAAAAGGGTAAAATGATTAAAAGTTTTAATTAAATCTATTAATTGATCAAACTACTAATTAATTTACTAAGTTATTAATAGTTCTAAAACTGAAAAAAAAGAATAAATAAAAAAAAATATATTTAAAAAAAGAGCTTGAAGAACAAATATATATGGGCCAAGGGTTTTGAAGGGGCCTGATCAGAACCGATACAGGGGGTGCACAAAGGGATCCGCTTGGGCTTTGGCAATTGAAATGGGTTAAGGTCCAAATGATTTTATAATTGTTTTTGGGGTTAAACGTGTTTTGGTTAATAGAATTAGGGTTAAGGTTTGGGACAGAAGCGGCGCTTGCTCGCTTGTCTTCTTCGTCTTCTTCGCGTGATTCATCTCTTCGTCTCTTACTTCGCTACTGTATTCCATGGCCCAAGCCACCGGCATCTCATCCTTCTCCTCCCTCCAGTCCGAGCGTTAGGGCGACGGTCACGAATTCACGGTACTAACATTATCTCAAATCTTTTACGCTTTGGTTATGGTTATGCATGCTCGTGATTTTGATTCTGTTTGTTTCATTATGTGTTTTGAAGCGTTTTTTTTAAGAGAAGAGAAAAGAAGAGATACCTTGGGGACGGAGGGGAGGTTGAGGTGAGCTAGGAGGCTGGGCAAGGAAGACGGTGGAGACGCTGTGAGCTTGCTCCGGACTTACCGGTACTTCGTTCCTTTTGGCCCTTTTGCTTTGCTTTTTCCTCTTCTTCTCTTGCTACTGCTACTGTATGCTTTGAACGTTTATGTTGCCTATGATGTTGTGTTGCCTTGATGCTATTGTTGGAATGTTGTTTTTGACTAGCTTCTTTTTCTTCTCTTTCTGGCCTTGCTATGGTGTGTTTGAATGGGTTGCCTTTAGTTGCCTTTCCTTACGCCTGTGATGAATATCTATGAGGCATTGATGCTTGACATTGCTTTGAGGTTTTTGGTTGCCTAAACATGTTGAAATGGTTTGACTAGTATTGATGTTTTTCTCTTCTTCTCAACTATGCTTCTGTATACTTTTTGTTGCCTATGATGACACAATCTGAGGTTTGGGTATTTGGTCGTTGGTTTTGATTTTTGGTGATACAGGTTTGGTTTATGATAGTAGGTTCCTACTGGTTTTTGTGTTTGGCCATAAGGTTTTGGTTTTGAAATGGTTCTACTGGTTTTTTGAAATGGTTTAATCAGTAGCAGGTTAATGGTTTAGGTTGTGTATGGTTTTTGATGAAAATGGTTGGTAGCAAGTTTTGTGGTATTATGCAGTCAACAGGTTTTATGCAGCAGGCAGGTTTAGTAATGCAGTTGAATGGTTTAGGCCATATGTTTATGGTTTTGAATGATGCTTGTGATATTGGTTTGAGGGCTCAATCAAGTTAATGAGGTTTAGGCCAAGGTTGTTGGTTTTGACATGGTTTAACAGGTTATGGAAACAGGTTTTGTTTAGGCCATGGTTGATGTTACTATGGTCTTGACAATAGGTGGAAGGCTTTTTGCTTTGAGAATTTTGTATATGTTTGACAGTTTTGGTTTTTAGGTTTGAAGGCTTGATGAACAGGTTGTGTACTTCTCTATTTTTTGAAGGGGTTTGGTAGGTTATATCAGTTTGTCTTTCTTCAGGCTTATGGTATCATGTTTGAATATTTAATATATTTTCTTGGTACTTCTGCACCCTTACTGCTCCATATGGTTTGTCTCTATTCCTATTTCATGTTTTCCTTTTCTCTCATTGTTTGCTGCTGTTCTGTTTGCATTCTATTTCCTGCCTAAGGCCAAAACCTGTAAAAACCAACTCTCTTCTCTCTTCTCTCTCTCAGTACATTTGATACATCAAAATGATATACTGTACTTTCTTGTTCTGAAAAGGCATAGGTTGGAACATGATGAAAAATGGAATACATATTGCTTGCAAAATGGTTTTTAGACTGCACATTTCTTTTGACTTCCAATGCAACAGTGGAGCCTATTTGTTTTGGCTTCTTCTATGTGCATGGCATGTAGGTTTACGTTGGAATTTTGTTTGTCTTGCATATGCTGTTTTGAAATTATGCATGGACTTTTGTATGCTGTGCATATTTTTTTGAAATATGCATTGGACTTTGAAAAATGCAATTAATTTTAAATATGCAGTTTTGAAACCAAAAATGAATTTGTGCATGTTTTAAATTGTGCATTCATTTATGAAAATAAAAATTCCTCCCTTTTTGTGAACCGGGAGAAATCCCGCGATTTGCAAAAAAGGGTAAACTGATTCCAGCCGTTTGCTTTTAATGATGAACATTAAGTTTATTTTTGCTTTTAATTATTTATTTATTTCTGACTTTCTCTTTTAATTGTTTTTTTGCAGGTAAAATTAAATGAGCAGACAAAAGCATTGGATAGAAGATTAGAATTAGAACCTTAGAAAAATAGTTCTATTTTACTTTAAACTTTTATGTAATTTGTTATTATAAATATATTTGTAAATAATACAATATTTAAATAACAATTGTAATAAAATAGAATAAAGTGAAATAAAATTCTATCCTTTCCCAGTCAATTCTTTTTCTTTCCAATTATTTGTTTATTGTTTATAATTCTTTAAATTGTATAATAATTGAAAATCAATTCCAATCACTTAAATTCAGAATAATAAACGAATAAATAAACATCATTGATCGACTAATAATTTCAATTATTTAATTCGTTATTCATAATTTTCTAAATTATAATAATTAAAAATAGAATTTCAATTATTTAACTTAGAATGATAAATAATTAAATAATCATTATTGACCAATTAGTGAACTTCTTTTCAAATATTTATTATATTATTCATAAATCTTTAAATCATGTAATAACTGAAAATAAACTCCAATTATTTAAATTTAAGATAATGAATAATAAATAAACACTGTCTGAACAATTAATATGCCTCTTTTCAAATATTCGTTTTATTATTTATAGATCTTTGAATTATATAATAATTGAAAATAAATTCCAATTATTTAAATTTAAGATGATAAATAATTAATAACATCATTTAAGTCTTGATCAGTTAATAAATTTAGCGTTTCAGAAATAAACAGCTCTCGACTTGGAAAAGTTATGAATTTTTACACTGCTTTGAAAATTTGATAAAAATAGGTCAAAATCCTTGCAATGCAAATGATGCAGATGGGAAATGGTATCTTAGGTCAAAATTTGGGGTACAACAGCTGCCCCTATTTAAGTTTCTTCTATCCGGAGATATGAAGATTGAAATCTTCGTTTCGACGAGATTGAAGGTACTTAAATACATAATTACGCAAATTTTGTCCTAAGATGCCGCCTTTATGTTCGATATGAATGCAGTGATTGAATTCACAGAGAAAGATATTGTATGCAACAAGATAATGTTGGAGGAAGCGAACACCAACAAAACACAGAGACCTGGATTATACATTACTGGGGAAACGAGCTATTGACTTCAAACGACAGACTCTTGACAGTGAATAAAGTTGAGGGAATACGACCTCTGACCCTAACAAAGAAAGCATCTTGCATAGGCCATAAAACAGATTATTGACCCAAAATAACAGTGAGTTTGCAACTCAAGGTCAATGATAGACAAAGAGTATCAAATTGCTGATAACTGATTACCGACTTCTGAAGGTAATGATTCATGACAAACTTCTCTGCGAGAATTTCCGGAGATATACTCATTAATGCTGAGATAATATGGTTGTAAATACGCAAGTTGTTCAAATAAAGAAACTGCCACTTGCCGTCGTCCAAAGAAAATACCAATAACATACAAGTTGCTCAAATAAAGAGGCCGCCACTTGCTGTCGTCCAAAGAAAATACCAATAACATACAAACTGCTCAAATAAAGAGGCCGCCGCTTGCTGTATTCCAGAAAAATAATAACGTACAAGTTGCTCGTGAAGAGCTGCCGCTTGCCGTCTTCCAGAAATCCTAATAACGCACAAGTTGCTCGTGAAGAGCTGCCGCTTGTCGTTTTCCAAAATAATAATAACGTACAAGTTGCTCGTGAAGAGCTGCCGCTTGTCGTTTTCCACAAGATAATAATGACGCACAAGTTGCCCGTGAAGAGCTGCCGCTTGTCGTTTTTCACAAGATAAAATGACGTACAAGTTGCTCATGAAGAGCTGCCGCTTGTCGTTTTCCAAAAATAATTCAGAAGGAAATTGCGATGATACTGGCAGAGAAATAAATCTTCGTTAAAGAGAATCATGAATCAGTCCATTCCCAAGGATATCATATATAAATGTGCAAAATAAATGCACCACTCGTCTTGGTCGCGATTTCACTGGGGAAAATTATGAGATAGCCTATGCAAGGGGCAACAATTTCATCCAGGAATAACTAGAGAGAAAACAGTCAAACAAGACTCTACCCAATGAGAAAGTAACTCGATTGAGGAATTCATCCTATCCAGAAATGGACAAGGCGAGCTAAATCAAAAATCATCCACGAGGATTAGCTCAGTTGGCGAATTTAGAAAGGAAGCACATTTTCTGCTTAAGCTAACCTTCTACCTGGAAAGAACGTGTATGTTGTTTGAAATAAACAAAGTACGACCCAAAAGCAACAGCAAATGGTGAATATGCATGCTGATATGAGTGTAAATGAGTAGATGATTGTTATGCTGACAAAACAGACAGATGGAATGTCTTGGAGATAATAAGATGTCACAAAAAGATAGATACTCGGCCAATCTTGAAGAAGACGGAAAATAACTGGAACTGGAACCCCAAAGCAACGTCGGAGCGTAACACGCCACAAGGCTTATGTCTTCTGAGGAGAAAAGTATCCAAATCCAAACTTCTAACACCAATAGACCACTGGCATGAGACGAAGCGTACCACACTTCAGAAATCTGCTCAAACAAAGGTAGCCAAAACAACACTTAACTGGAACAAACTGGGGAGTCACCAAACTTAGCACCACCAGAAACACGAGCTTACACAAATAACACTTCATGACGGTGTTGAAACGAAACATGTTCACCATGCAAGGATAAACTACTGTACTGTTTTGCATTTCATGGCTTGACCATCCTCGGAACGACTGTTAATATTCCTTTTGTTATTCACGACACATTTTAGAAATAAGAATATTTTAAATACTTTGTTTCAAATATTGCCGTAAAAATTTAAATTTTGCCCACAAAAGGTAATGCTCAAATTTCATTAATAAGCTGGTAGTTTGCTAACAACGCGCCTCCAACAGTTTACAAAAGTTTAGGAAATAGTACATGAAATAAAAAAAAGTTACCCAAAAACAATGATCGCTATTCTCCCTAACAACTTCGAATCCCAAAATGTGCTCAAATGCCAAGACTGGTCTGACCAAAAGCTTGCCTAAGCGAAATACTTCTTGACTGCATCGGCGTTCAATGGACGCGGGAGTTCTTCACTGTCCATATTGGTGAGAATCAAATCACCCCCAGAGAAAACTTTCTTAACGACATACGGTCCTTCATAATTCGGAGCCCACTTGCCCCTGGAATCAGGTTGGAAAGATAATATCTTTTTGAGCACAAGGTCACCTTCTCTGAACTCGCACGGTCGAACCTTCTTATCGAAAGCCTTCTTCATTCTCTGCTGATACAATTGACCGTGACACAAAGCTGTCAATCTCTTTTCTTCGATTAAATTCAACTGATCATACCTACTTTGACACCATTCAGCCTCAGAAAGTTTAGCTTCCATCAACACTCTCAAAGAAGGAATCTCAACCTCCACGGAGAGTACAACTTCCATACCATAAACTAGGGAAAATGGGGTCGCGCCTGTTGACGTTCAAACTGAAGTACGGTATCCATGCAGAGCAAACGGAAGCATTTCATGCCAATCCTTATAAGTTACCACCATCTTCTGGACAATCTTCTTGATATTCTTGTTAGCAGCTTCAACAACCCCATTCATCTTCGGTCTGTAAGGAGAAGAATTATGATGTTCGATCTTGAACTCTTCACAAAGTTCTCTCATCATCTTGTTATTCAAATTCGAACCATTGTCAGTGATGATCTTGCTCGGGATACCGTATCGACAAATAACCTGATTCTTGATAAATCTGACTACCACCTGTCTGGTTACATTAGCATAAGACGCTGCTTCCACCCATTTAGTAAAATAATCGATCGCTACCAAGATGAAACGATGACCATTTGAAGCTTTGGGTTCAATCATCCCAATCATATCAATGCCCCACATAGAGAAAGGCCAAGGTGAAGATATAACAATGAGGAGAGTCGGTGGCACGTGCATCTTGTCCGCATAAATCTGGCATTTATGACACTTCTTCACATATTTGCAGCAATCAGATTCCATTGTCATCCAATAGTAACCAGCTCTCAACATCTTTCTAGCCATTGCATGTCCGTTGGCATGTGTGCCAAAGGATCCTTCATGTACCTCTTGCATCAGCATATCTGCTTCACGTCTGTCCACACATCTGAGCAAGACCATGTCATAATTCCTCTTATACAATACTTCTTCATTGAGGAAGAAACTGCTTGCTAATCTTCTTAATGTCTTCCTATCTTTACTGGATGCCCCAGGCGGGTATTCTTGAGTTTGAAGAACACGTTTAATGTCATAGAACCACGGTTTGTCGTCGGTGACCTCTTCTACTGAGAACACATGAGCAGGTCTGTCAAGGTGCATAATTCTGATTGTAGGCACATCATTCCAACCATTCACTTGAAACATTGAAGACAAAGTAGCCAAAGCATCAGCCATTTGGTTCTCATCTCTAGGGATATGATGTAATTCCACTTTGTTGAAGAAAGTTAACAATATTCTAACATAATCTCTGTAAGGGATCAAACCAGGATGACGAGTCTTCCATTCTCCTTTGATTTGATTAATCACCAATGCCGAATCTCCATAAATATCAAGAATCTTAATCCTTAGATCCACCGCTTCTTCGAGACCCATAATACATGCCTCATATTCCGCCATGTTGTTCGTGCAATCAAACTTCAATCTTGCCGTGAACGGGATATGAGTGCCTCGGGGAGTGACGATGATTGCCCCAATTCCATTTCCATAAGAATTCACAGCTCCATCAAATATCAAACCCCAATGCGACTCAGGATCAGGTCCTTCTTCAGGTAACGGCTCTTCACAATCTTTAGCTTTCAAGTACATAACATCTTCATCTGGGAAATCAAACTTGATGGATTGATAATCGTCAATTGGTTGGTGAGCCAAATGATCGGCTAAAATACTCCCTTTGATTGCTTTCTGAGTGTGATACTCAATGTCATATTCAGATAACAACATCTGCCAACGGGCTATCCTTCCAGATAAGGCGGGCTTCTCAAAGATATACTTGATCGGATCCATTTTGGAGATCAACCAAGTGGTGTGGTTAATTGTATACTGGCGCAGACGGCGAGCAGCCCAAGCTAAGGCACAACAAGTTTTCTCAAGCAATGAGTACCGAGATTCACAGTCTGTGAATTTCTTACTCAGATAATATACGGCATGTTCCTTTCTTCCAGTCTCGTCTTGTTGACCAAGCACACATCCCATGGAATCTTCCAATATAGTCAGGTACATAATCAAAGGTCTTCCTTCCACCGGAGGAATCAAAATGGGAGGTTCAAGCAAATATTCTTTGATGCTATCAAAAGCTCTCTGACAATCTTCTGTCCACACACATCCTTGGTTCTTTCGGAGAAGGTTGAAAATCGGCCCACAGGTAGCAGTCATATGAGATATAAACCTAGAAATGTAGTTCAGTCTCCCAAGGAATCCTCTTACTTGTTTTTCCGTCTTGGGTGCGGGCATTTCTCGAATAGCTTTGACTTTATCAAGATCTACCTCAATAACTTTCTGACTGACAATGAAACCCAAAAGTCTTCCAGAACGAACACCAAAAGTGCACTTGTTGGGATTCAGACGGAGTTTGTACTTCCTCAAACGCTGGAATAACTTCAACAAATGTTCCAAGTGATCCTCCTCAGTCTGTGATTTGGCAATCATGTCATCCACATACACTTCGATCTCCTTATGCATCATGTCATGGAACAAAGCAGTCATGGCCCTTTGGTATGTTGCGCCAGCATTCCTCAAACCAAACAGCATAACCCGATAACAGAAAGTTCCCCAAGGTGTAATGAAAGCAGTCTTCTCCATATCTTCCGGCGCCATCTTGATTTGATTGTAACCAGAGAAACCATCCATGAAAGAGAAGACTTTGAACTTGACGGTACTGTCGACCAATACGTCAATATGAGGTAATGGGAAGTCGTCCTTTGAACTAGCTCTATTCAGATCTCTATAGTCTACACACATCCGAACTTTGCCATCTTTCTTTGCAACAGGAACTATGTTGGCTAACCACTGAGGATAGACCGATGTAACAAGGAAACCTGCATTAATCTGTTTCTGAACCTCCTCTTTGATCTTGTCAGCCATATATGGACGAGTCCCTCTCAGCTTCTGTTTGATCGGCGGATATTCAGGTCTCAACGGTAAACGATGCTCCACAATATCGTTGTCCAAACCCGGCATATCTTGGTAGGACCAAGCAAACACATCAACATACTCTTTGAGAAGCTCCAACATCTTCTCTTTAACTTCCGGGATAAGCAATGCTCCGACTTTGACTTCCTTTCTATCTTCTTCATCACCCAAATTGACCGACTCTAAAGGTTCTTCAAATGGTTGAATGACCTTCTCATCATGCTCAAGCAAACGGGAAATTTCAACAGGAATCTCTTCGTCATCCTCCTCTTCGACTCTGAACACAGGGAATTCAAAGTTGGGAGAGGGCATAGGATCATTGTTTTCGATGGTTAAGTCATGGATTAATCTGCACATATGATTATGCTTTATTTTAGAAATCGATTTTGTGCAAATAAAACAATTATATTTCCTATCACTACCAATTAATTTTCATTACTATTTCCCAGAAAAAGTGAAAAAATAAAACAGTAGTGGACAAAATAACATTTTTATTCATCGAAGGGAAATACTTGAAACAAAGGGCCCAGACATTTCTCTTTTGCCTTGGGTAGGGCAAAAGGAATTATTTTTCGTAGCCCGACACAAAATACTCCTCGCCTTGGGCAAAGCGAATTTTTTCAAAGAAAAACAAAACAAAACAATACTCGGAAATGTGCATAACAATAGGAACGTCAACAGCTATCCAGTTTTGGTAAGCCAATCCAGGCGTCACAAAAAATGTTGGATGATGCATGATATGCGATGCAAATGATCGTTCATTTTGATAGTTTTTCAAGGAACTTCGGTGGTTTTGCACATATCAATGGTAAAGGAATTTGGAACAACAAAAACTCAATCCATTAATTGAAAACAGTAAATTACAACTTACAACTTGGAATAAATTACAACTTTGGGATAACAACCCAATAATAAAAGCAGTAAATTACAACCTCGAAACATGGAATCCATAATAAAGCGATAAATTACAATTTTAACATGAAGTCCAAAATAAAGCAATAGATTACAACTTTGGAGCATGAAGCCCATAATAAAGCAATAAATTATAACTTTGGAGCATGAAGCTCTTTTACATAGTTTTACAAAATGACATCAATAAAATAAAACTAAAAGCTAAAGATCACTCAGAATCATCAGATGAGGAACCAAACACCAACTGTAACCGGAGCTTCTTGATCTTCTCTTCATAAAAGTCTTCCATCTCTTTCTTCTCATCTACCAGTCGATCAATGATTTCCTTCTGTGGGTTAGGAACGAGAGCCATGCTTACCGAACCTTCCTTCTTTCTCTTCCCCTCACTAGCATACTTCTTCAGCAAGGCATCCTTTTGACGAAGCTTCTCATCGTGATCAATGAACCAGCCGTCTTGAATAAACAACAACTCCTCCTTTTCTTTTAACTGTCGAGTCAGGACTCGATTCTCATATTCAGACATATGATACTTTTCTTTCCAAGCATCCCTCTCGGACTTTATCCTAGCCAGATTTCCTTGGTATTCTCCTATATTCGCGATAGGGATAACAACAGATGATGGTGCAATGGTGGGGAATAAAGGCTTCTCAAGTTTATAGGGCATCTTGAGAGTACAAGCCCTAGCACGGACCCACTGTAGGTAAGGCTCCAAAGAAACGGCACCCCTATGTCCTAACATATCTCTCCCTTTCCTATGGATGTGGCGCCAAGCTCCTTCAATCTCCCTCTTAGCTGCCTGATGATCTTGTCCTTCCTGTAGAAAGAAACCACTCACATGGATGCTATTTGGCTTATCTCTCATCGGGTACCCAAACTGACGGTGCGCGAGAACAGGGTTATAGTTGATTCCACCTCTCGTACCGAGAAGAGGCACGTTAGGAAAAGCACCACAGCTATCGATGATCTTCACGTCGTAGTAAACTCGATTATACCAGTCAATGTCGAAATGAGTGAGAGCCATAATCTTTGGCGCCCATCGCGGTTCCTTCTCGAGATCCCAGAAAACATCAGACCCAGGTAGATGCGAAACATACCACTGATACAGCAACGGTGCACAACAAATAATCATTCCTCCTTGATAAGAGTTTCGAAGATGGATGGAGTAGTAGGTATCTCCTAGCAGCGTAGGGACCGGATTTCCAATCAGGAAAATTCTGATGGCGTTGATATCCACAAACTTATCAACGTTAGGGAACAAGAATAGACCATACGCGAGTAAAGCAAACACGTCTTCGAAGGCGACAATATCTTTTATCTCAGCAAAATGACGAGCTTTATTCAACAAAAACTGCACAGACAAACCTCGGATTCCCCCTTTTGTAGTCATGTTCTCCTCTATCTCTGACTTCTTCAAGTGGGTGACGGTCGCTATCTCGTGAGATTTGGGCTCCTCTTCTAATCCAGAAAAAGGAACACAGTTAGTGATCGGCAAACCAAGTATGTAGGAATATTCTTCTAAGGTGGGCATCAACTGGTAATCCGGAAAGGTGAAACATCGGTACAAAGGATCGTAGAATTGAACCAACGTGTTGAGGATGCCTTCCTTCATCTTGCGCTTCATGAGAGGTACAATGGACCCATACTTCTTCTGAAAATCCGTCGGGTTCTCGATCTTCGGAATCAAACTCTTCAGTTCTTCAATCTCGGGCTCTTTAAAACTAAAGCTTCGAGTGTTTCTCCTTCCAAATTCCATAATACTTTAGATGTCTTCAAAAATCATTCCGAAGTTCCTTGAAAAACAAGTTTTTTACAAAGATGTTGATGAATGCATGAATGAATGATAATGCAACAGTCACACACAAGCTTGCAAACATGGGGTTCAAAGGTTCAACGTTCATCATGGAGTCGAGGGTAAAGCCCACCCAAAGGTATGTACTAACGGTTCAATCACACCTGTAAGACATGGTTCTACGGGTTCCCAGAGTCTACATTCCTCTTTCGGATATTACCAACGTCTTGATTACTCAATAATTAGCAATATTCTCAAGAGAAACTCGTCCGAGCGTAGCATCGCGTAACAACTACTTCCGAATTACTCCGTTATAGTCTCCGCGCTACACCTAAAAAGGCCAAGATGGGTTAGGGTTCTACGGTCCTCAACTTCTCGGGCTCCTAGGTCGAAAATAATAATGTCTTCCCGATTACTCGGTAAACAACTATTAAGTTCAAGAGGGCCTTCCATTGAGTGGGGGATCTCATACCTCGTTCTTCGGGATTACTCCCTCAAAGTTAATATGACTATACCGCCCGTCCTATTCCTTAAGTGTTACTTAATCCGGGTATGTGATTCGTCCTTTGCAAAAAACCCCAACACCCCAATTTAAACACATAATCAAGCAAATCAAATAATAATAAACAGATATGACAAATTAGGCTTAACCCACTTAGGGATGGACCAGCAAGAGGTCAATCTATCCCCAGCAGAGTCGCCAATTCTGTAGCGATAAAAAAATGTAGCAGGGTAAATCGGAGATCGAATTATTGATTAATTCGTCTCACAAAAGCAAGAGTCGCCACCGCGCTTTATTGTTTCCAAGGGAAAAGGGAAAAGAGCGAAATAAAACCCTAAATATGCAATGTAAAGAATACTTTTTAAAAGTAATAAAAATACAAGGCGTTTTTTAAAAGAGATCTATGGTTCGGGGGTTGGTTATACAATGGGAAGGTATTAGCACCCAATGTATCTATAGTACTCTATAGGAACCTTTTGAAATATCTGTTTATTAAAATTGTTCGTTTGATTGAAAAATGAATCGTTTTGGCCGAAAAAGGGGTACGGACGGGTTTTTGAAGATACGACGACTTAACGTCAAAGTTTTTGCTTAAAGGGTATAAGTTTTGAAAAGATTGAATACTTGAAGGAAAATTATCCTAAGTTTTAATGAAATGCAAATATTCGCGCGATTAGACTTTAGGACATGAAGTCAACAAATTTATCGTTTTTCCTTTGGATTTAAACGTAAACGGAATAAACAAATAAATATGAAATAAATAAACAGAAAAATTATGCGGATAATGATTAAATAACAATAGTTAAATGATAGACTAAATGATGTGAGTAATGCATTTTTAGATTCTTGGTTTAATATTAATGAAAAGAAAATGTTTTAATAGTTTTCATTTTTTACGCATTTTTATATGGATAAAAGTAAATGAAAATTAATTAAAGAAGACAAAAATATTTTGTTAGTTTTAAGTCTCTATATATTTTTTTATATTTTTTAGAGTTCTATATAAGGCATTATTTTAGTAATTATTATTAAACGATTAAACTAAATGAATACTAAAAACTAACTTAAACCTAATTAAAAAGGGAAGTTTTAAAATTACCCAAATAAACCTAAAAATTAAATTTAATAAAATAAAAGGGTAAAATGATTAAAAGTTTTAATTAAATCTATTAATTGATCAAACTACTAATTAATTTACTAAGTTATTAATAGTTCTAAAACTGAAAAAAAAGAATAAATAAAAAAAAATATTTAAAAAAAGAGCTTGAAGAACAAATATATATGGGCCAAGGGTTTTGAAGGGGCCTGATCAGAACCGATACAGGGGGTGCACAAAGGGATCCGCTTGGGCTTTGGCAATTGAAATGGGTTAAGGTCCAAATGATTTTATAATTGTTTTTGGGGTTAAACGTGTTTTGGTTAATAGAATTAGGGTTAAGGTTTGGGACAGAAGCGGTGCTTGCTCGCTTGTCTTCTTCGTCTTCTTCGCGTGATTCATCTCTTCGTCTCTTACTTCACTACTGTATTCCATGGCCCAAGCCACCGACATCTCATCCTTCTCCTCCCTCCAGTCCGAGCGTTAGGGCGACGGTCACGAATTCACGGTACTAACATTATCTCAAATCTTTTACGCTTTGGTTATGGTTATGCATGCTCGTGATTTTGATTCTGTTTGTTTCATTATGTGTTTTGAAGTGTTTTTTTGAAGAGAAGAGAAAAGAAGAGATACCTTGGGGACGGAGGGGAGGTTGAGGTGAGCTAGGAGGCTGGGCAAGGAAGACGGTGGAGACGCTGTGAGCTTGCTCCGGACT
The DNA here is from genome assembly GCA_948472305.1 of Vicia faba. Classification (NCBI taxonomy): domain Eukaryota; kingdom Viridiplantae; phylum Streptophyta; class Magnoliopsida; order Fabales; family Fabaceae; genus Vicia; species Vicia faba. Next base: position 163,486,387 of record OX451736.1, on the reverse strand, counting down.
TACCGGTACTTCGTTCCTTTTGGCCCTTTTGCTTTGCTTTTTCCTCTTCTTCTCTTGCTACTGCTACTGTATGCTTTGAACGTTTATGTTGCCTATGATATTGTGTTGCCTTGATGCTATTGTTGGAATGTTATTTTTGACTAGCTTCTTTTTCTTCTCTTTCTGGCCTTGCTATGGTGTGTTTGAATGGGTTGCCTTTAGTTGCCTTTCCTTACGCCTGTGATGAATATCTATGAGGCATTGATGCTTGACATTGCTTTGAGGTTTTTGGTTGCCTAAACATGTTGAAATGGTTTGACCAGTATTGATGCTTTTCTCTTCTTCTCAACTATGCTTCTGTATACTTTTTGTTGCCTATGATGACACAATCTGAGGTTTGGGTATTTGGTCGTTGGTTTTGATTTTTGGTGATACAGGTTTGGTTTATGACAGTAGGTTCCTACTAGTTTTTGTGTTTGGCCATAAGGTTTTGGTTTTGAAATGGTTCTACTGGTTTTTTGAAATGGTTTAATCAGTAGCAGGTTAATGGTTTAGGTTGTGTATGGTTTTTGATGAAAATGGTTGGTAGCAAGTTTTGTGGTATTATGCAGTCAGCAGGTTTTATGCAGCAGGCAGGTTTAGTAATGCAGTTGAATGGTTTAGGCCATATGTTTATGGTTTTGAATGATGCTTGTGATATTGGTTTGAGGGCTCAATCAGGTTAATGAGGTTTAGGCCAAGGTTGTTGGTTTTGACATGGTTTAACAGGTTATGGAAACAGGTTTTGTTTAGGCCATGGTTGATGTTACTATGGTCTTGACAATAGGTGGAAGGCTTTTTGCTTTGAGAATTTTGTATATGTTTGACAGTTTTGGTTTTTAGGTTTGAAGGCTTGATGAACAGGTTGTGTACTTCTCTATTTTTTGAAGGGGTTTGGTAGGTTATATCAGTTTGTCTTTCTTCAGGCTTATGGTATCAGGTTTGAATATTTAATATATTTTCTTGGTACTTCTGCACCCTTACTGCTCCATATGGTTTGTCTCTATTCCTATTTCATGTTTTCCTTTTCTCTCATTGTTTGCTGCTGTTCTGTTTGCATTCTATTTCCTGCCTAAGGCCAAAACCTGTAAAAACCAACTCTCTTCTCTCTTCTCTCTCTCAGTACATTTGATACATCAAAATGATATACTGTACTTTCTTGTTCTGAAAAGGCATAGGCTGGAACATGATGAAAAATGGAATACATATTGCTTGCAAAATGGTTTTTAGACTGCACATTTCTTTTGACTTCCAATGCAACAGTGGAGCCTATTTGTTTTGGCTTCTTCTATGTGCATGGCATATATGTTTACGTTGGAATTTTGTTTGTCTTGCATATGCTGTTTTGAAATTATGCATGGACTTTTGTATGCTGTGCATATTTTTTTGAAATATGCATTGGACTTTGAAAAATGAAATTAATTTTAAATATGCAGTTTTGAAACCAAAAATGAATTTGTGCATGTTTTAAATTGTGCATTCATTTATGAAAATAAAAATTCCTCCCTTTTTGTGAACCGGGAGAAATCCCGCGATTTGCAAAAAAGGGTAAACTGATTCCAGCCATTTGCTTTTAATGATGAACATTAAGTTTATTTTTGCTTTTAATTATTTATTTATTTCTGACTTTCTCTTTTAATTGTTTTTTTGCAGGTAAAATTAAATGAGCAGACAAAAGCATTGGATAGAAGATTAGAATTAGAACCTTAGAAAAATAGTTCTATTTTACTTTAAACTTTTATGTAATTTGTTATTATAAATATATTTGTAAATAATACAATATTTAAATAACAATTGTAATAAAATAGAATAAAGTGAAATAAAATTCTATCCTTTCCCAGTCAATTCTTTTTCTTTCAAATTATTTGTTTATTGTTTATAATTTTTTAAATTGTATAATAATTGAAAATCAATTTCAATCACTTAAATTCAGAATAATAAACGAATAAATAAACATCATTGATCGACTAATAATTTCAATTATTTAATTCGTTATTCATAATTTTCTAAATTATAATAATTAAAAATAGAATTTCAATTATTTAACTTAGAATGATAAATAATTAAATAATCATTATTGACCAATTAGTGAACTTCTTTTCAAATATTTATTATATTATTCATAAATCTTTAAATCATGTAATAACTGAAAATAAACTCCAATTATTTAAATTTAAGATAATGAATAATAAATAAACACTGTCTGAACAATTAATATGCCTCTTTTCAAATATTCATTTTATTATTTATAGATCTTTGAATTATATAATAATTGAAAATAAATTCCAATTATTTAAATTTAAGATGATAAATAATTAATAACATCATTTAAGTCTTGATCAGTTAATAAATTTAGCGTTTCAGAAATAAACAGCTCTCGACTTGGAAAAGTTATGAATTTTTACACTGCTTTGAAAATTTGATAAAAATAGGTCAAAATCCTTGCAATGCAAATGATGCAGATGGGAGATGGTATCTTAGGTCAAAATTTTGGGTACAACACAAGGCTCAGAAGTAAGTGAGGCGCGCTCGTGCAGGGAAGCCCCCTCTCTGTATTGGAAGCCACAAAGTCAACGCTGTAGGTGATTCTGATGAAGAGTGTGCATTTGACGATTGGGTGTATCCTACTACAACGGAACTCAATAATTGGCAAGCAAAGGACTCCGTCCCCATATCCTTCATTGAGGAGTAATATTTTGTTTATTGCTTTTTATTAATTCAAGAACATTTTGTTTGTAATATTTAACAATGACTTTTAAGCCATGTGCCTGACCCGGGGCACTTTGATCCATTTGTCAAGGGTTTTATTTATGTTCATCTTATCATATGATCATTCAATACAAATCATTAGACTCTTTTGAATTCAAATATTTATGCTCATTGTCTTTCTTTTTATTCAAATACATTTTTCAAAATAGCCATGTATCTTACATGCACACACACACACACTCTTGCAGGTCCTCATCCACTCTGGATCTTATTGTCAATGACTCTGCTATTGCCGACTATGACTTCGAATGTCCAATTAACCAAGCCTAAGACGATGGCGAGGAAGATTGTGAAATACCAGGAGAACTAGCCAGACTTCTGTTACAAGAGGAAAAATCTATTCAACCGCACGAAGAGACAATTAAAGTCATCAATCTGGGTACCGAGACAGACAAGAAAGAGGTTAAGATCGGTGCTAACTTAGAAGACACTGTTAAGAGCAGGTTGGCTCAAATATTGCATGACTACATGGAAGTGGTTGCTTGGTCGTATGAAGATATGTCAGGGTTGGATACCGACATCGTAGTTCATCGTCTGCCGACAAAAGAAGATTGTCCTCCTGTCAAACAAAAGGTTCGTCGCATGAGGCCTGACATGTCTGAGAAGATAAAAGCTGAAGTGATGAAATAATTTGATGCAGGGTTCCTAGCTGTGACATCCTACCCTCAATGGGTTACAAATGTGGTGCCAGTACCAAAGAAAGGCAGAAAAGTTCGCATCTGCGTAGACTATAGGGACCTGAATAGGGCAAGTCCCAAGGATGATTTCCCTCTACCACACATTGACGTCTTGGTTGATAATACTGCTCAGCATAAAGTCTTCTCTTTCATGGGTGGTTTCTTTGGTTATAATCAAATTAGGATGGCTCCCGAATACATCGAGAAGACCACTTTCGTTACGCAATGGGGCACCTTTTGCTACAAGGTCATGCCACTCGGGTTAAAAAATGCAGGGGCAACATATCAAAGGGCCATGGTAGCTTTGTTTCATGATATGATCCACCATGAAATATAGGTATATGTGAATGATATGATTTCCAGATCACAAACTGAAGAAGAACATCTCGATCACCTGTACAAGCTATTCGAGAGGTTGAAAAAGTACAATTTAAGGTTAAACCCTAACAAGTGAGCATTCCGAGTGCATCTGGAAAGCTTCTAGGTTTTGTTGTCAGTAGTAAAGGCATTGAAGTTGATCCTACCAAGGTGAAGGCCATACAAGAAATTCTAGTCCCCCACTCTGAAAAGGAAGTTAGACGATTTTTGGGTCGTCTTAACTACATCGGCCGCTTCATATCTCACTTGACTGCTAGTTGTGAGCCAATCTTCAAACTCTTGAAGAAAGATCAAGTAGTCAGATGGAATGATGAATGCCAAGATGCTTTCAAAAAAATCAAAGAATATCTACAAGAACCTCCTATTCTCATGCCTCCAGTTGAAGGAATACCCTTGATCATGTACTTGACAGTACTAGAGAATTCTATGGGGTATGTTTTGGGCCAACATGACGAGTCTGGCCGAAAAGAGCATGCTATTTATCACCTGAGCAAAAAGTTTACCGACTACGAAACCAGATATTCACTGCTCGAGAAAACTTGCTGCGCTCTGGCATGGGTTACTCGCCAGCTAAGATAATATATGTTGACTCATACCACTCTGTTGATTTCTAAGATGGACCCAATCAAGTACATCTTCGAGAAACCTGCTCTTTCCGGACGGATAGCTAGGTGGCAAATGATCTAGACCGAGTACGAAATTCAATATACAACGCAAAAGGCCATCAAAGGAAGCGTACTAGCAGATCACTTGGCCCACCAAGCTGTTGATGATTATCATTCTATGAACTTTGACTTCCCGGATGAGAATATCATGTTAGTGACCGACTGTGCAAAACCTGGACTGTATGAAGGACCTGAACAAGGAACCCGATGGACTATGGTCTTCGATAGAGCTTCCAACACTTTAGGTAAGGGAATTGGAGCTATAATCATATCCCCTGAAGGTTGTCACACCCCGTTCACTGCTAGAATGTGCTTCGATTGTACAAACAACATGGCTGAATATGAGGAATACATTTTGGGTCTGAAGGATGCCATTGATTTTAGGATCAAACATCTGAATGTATTTGGAGATTCCACTCTGGTAATTATCCAAGTAAAAGGATATTGGGACACTAAACACCCTAATCTTATCCCTTACAAAGAGCTTGTGTTATCTCTGATTCCTCACTTTGAAGAGATCACCTTTGAACACTTCCCTAGGGAAGAAAATCAGTTAGCCGATGCTTTGGCCACAATGTCCTCTATGTTCAAGGTCAAATGGGACAATAAAGCTCCCATGATTACAATTGAGAGGTTTAACGAACCTGCGCACTGCTATGAGCTTGACACTGATGCCGATAAGCCATGGTACCATGAGGTGAAGAGATACCTTGAAGCACAAGAGTATCCTGAGGGAACATCCATCAATGACAAAAAGTTCTTACGAAGATTCTCAGCCAAATTCTTCCTAAGCAATGGAATTATGTATAAAAGCAACCATGATACTACTCTACTCCGATGGGTGGATAAGAAGGAAGCAGAGGAAATTATGGAAGACATGCATGACGGTCTATTTGGAACTCACTCTAGCGGACATACTATGGCCAAGAAAATCCTGAGAGCTGGTTATTATTGGTCGACAATGAAGACTGATTGCCATCACCACTCAAGGAATTGCCACAAGTGCCAAATCTATGCTGACAACGTCCATGTGCCTCCTATCCCTCTAAGCGTCATGACTGCTCTGTGGCTATTTGCAATGTGGGGCATCGACATGATTGGAGATATTAAACCTACCGCTTCCAATGGACATTGCTTCATTCTGGTCGCTATTGATTATTTCACCAAATGGGTCAAAGCCGCCTCATTTACCTCGGTCACAAAGACCGTGGTAGCCAAATTCATCAAACATAACCTTATCTACCGCTATGGTATCCCCGAAAGGATCATCATTGACAATGGGACCGATCTTAACAATGCTATGATTACCAAACTTTGTACTCTGTTCAAAATCAAGCATCACAATTCTTCTCCTTATAGACCTAATATGAATGGCACAGTGGAAGCGGCCAACAAAAACATTAAGAATATTATGCAGAAGATGGTAGTAACATATAAATACTGGCATGAGATGTTGTCGATTGCTCTTCATGGCTATCGTACTTCAGCTCAGACATCAATTGGGGCAACTCCCTTTTCTTTGGTTTATAACATGGAAGTTGTCCTGCCAGTGGAAGTTCAAATTCCCTCTTTAAGGATTATGAATGAAGCAGGCTTAGGAGAAGACGAGTGGATTCATACAAGATTGGATCAGTTGAATTTGATCGATGAAAAGCGACTGGCTCCTGTTTGTCATGGTCAGATGTACCAAAAACGTATGATCAAGGCTTTCAACAAAAAGTTCAGGCCTCGAGTATATCAAGTTGGTGACTTGGTAATAAAGCGCATCATTCTTCCACAAGGATACCCCATAGGAAAATGGACTCCCACCTACGAAGGGCCATTTGTTGTCAAGAAAGTCTTCTCTGGTGGTGCCATGATGCTGACCACTATGGACGGTGAAGATTTCCCACATCCTGTGAACGTAGACATAGTAAAAAAATACTACGCATAAGAGACCCGCTAGGTTGACACACCTAGGCAAGATAAAGGCATCCCGACAAACCAAAGGTTTGAGCGAAAATTAGGGATATATGAAAAAGATTGTACACCTGGAAAGTTGAAAACCCGAAAGGGCGACTTGGGCAAAAATGGATATCCTGGTGGGCTGAAAACCCGAAAGGGCGGTCCAGGAAAAAATTAAGGATTGAAAGCGTATGACTATGTCCCATGGAATCACCACCGTCAACTTTATTACCAAGGTCCAAGTTCAAACGGTCCAAGATCAATCCAATCAACTCTTGTCAACGACAAGGGATGTCCGAAGATATTGGGGCAATAGTAGAGTTGGAACACAATGGGGTCATTTCCACATGGCTATTATCTTTGTTTTCAATTTTGTCTTCCTTTCGATGATTTCCTCTTACTAGGATCTCCGTCTCTTTATACAAAAACGCCTATTCATGGGCAAAATATCAATACAAATACACTTTAAAGTGTAAACTTTCTATTTTTGTTTTGAATGCAAAGATGTCCAATGACTAAAATTGAACGAACATATGCATATGAGCATAATAAAACTATTTAGCACACGTGTCCTGCCAAGCAGCAACAAGCCTCTCTTTAATGCATTTGGGATATTCCCATAGAGTTATTTCATTAACATTATCCACACAAAGTCCTTTTCATAAGGTGGTCCCCAGCCAGAGTCTCAATCTCTTGACAACCCTATCCCCAGCTGAGTTGGCCTTAAAATAAGAAGCCTTGTGGATTTCTTCCTAAAGAATTCACCTTGTCAGTAGTTCGTCAAATATCCTCTCAACAGGGTTTATTTTCCCAACAAACTACAGATTCCCCAGCTTGATTTTTCCTCTCAGACAATTACAAATCAGAGGACCGCAACTCCTCATCGCCAATGAAGTCCACCAACAAATTCATTTGCTATCTCCGAAAGTTGCAATAAAGCCTGGACCCGACCAAATAATAGTACAACTTTCAGATACTATGAAGCCTGGACTCGACCAGATAATAGTACAACTTCCAGTTACTATGAAGCCTAGACCTGACCAGATAATAGTACAACTTTCAGATACTATGAAGCCTGGACCCGACCAGATAATAGTACAACTTCCAGTTACTATGAAGCCTGGGCCCGACCAGATAATAATGTAACTTCTCAAAATACTATGAAGCCTGGACCCGACCAGATAATAGTATAACTTCCAGTTACTATGAAGCCTGAGCCCGACCAGATAATAGTGTAACTTCTTAAAATACTATAAAGCCTGGACCCGACCAGATAATAGTACAAATTCCAGTTACTATGAAGCTTGGACCTGACCCGATAATAGTTAACTTCTCAAGACATTATGAAGCCTGGACCCGACCAGATAATAGTTTAACTTTTCGAGATATTGAAAAACCTAGACTTAACCAGACAAGGGTTTAACTTATTTTCCCTAGTAGAGTTTGCCTCTACCCCAACAAGTTATTGTGAAGCCTGGACCCAACCGAATATCAGTCAACTTTATCTTTTCAAGTGAGTTATTGTGAAGCCTGGAATCCGACCAGATAGAAATTAACTTTATTCCCTCAGAAATTTATTGTGAAGCCTAGAATCCGACCAGATAGAAACTAAATTCAATCGAGTTACTGTGAAGCCTGGACCCAACCAAATATCAGTTCAACTTCATCATCCCGACAAGTTATTGTGAAGCCAGGACCTGACCAGATATCAGTTCAACTTCATCATTTCAGCAAGTTACTGTGAAGCCTGGACCCGACCAAATATAAGTGCAACTTCATATTTTCAAGTAAGTTGCTGCGAAGCCTGGAACTCGACCAGATAACAGTTTAAATTCATTCTCTCAAGAATTTTTTTGCGAAGCCTAGAATCCGACCAGATAACAGTTAATTAAATCTTCCCTAGTAAGTTGCTGCGAAGCCTGGAACCCGACCAGATAACAATTTAACTTCATCCTCCCAAGAAATTTTCTACGAAGCCTGGAATCCGACCAAATAACAGTTAATTTAATTTTCTCCAGTAAGTCACTATGAAGCCTGGGCCCGACCAGATAATAGTTTAACTTCAAGCAATTTTTTGCGAAGCCTGGAAACCGACAAGATAACAGTTTAATTCACATTTTCCCCTGCAAGTCATTGTGAAGCCTGGAATACGACCAAATAGCAGTCAACTTCATTATCCCCAACAAATTGCTTCCAAGACTGGACTTCGACCATATAACAGCCAACTTTCGATGCTCTCCAGTCAGGAATAATTCCCCAGTAAGAGCATTGAACAACCAAAACTCCTAAACTCTTTTCCCCAAGAAGAGATCAACACTCTCTACAAAATCTTCTTAAATAAGCCAGTATTCCCCAGCGAAGTTTCTCCTCAAACAACAGAAAACAGGAATTCCCAGCGGAAACAGTCTAAACAAAGTTGAAGATACGTCTACTCTCCAACAATAGTTCAAGTTTTAGCCTCCTAAGGCTCCCCAACATGTTGTCGATGAATTATTTTCCTAGACAAAGACACACTGCAATAAACGCATCACATTCATAAACCATAACATATACATGACAAATGCATACAAAATAATCTCATTTATTTTGAGAACACCATTACGCCATGCATTCATCTGCATGCAACTAATCTTTTTCCTTGCAGAAAAATCAACAGGCAAAAGACATCTACCGTTTCAGTATAAATCAACCAAAATATTTGTCCTGATACCTTCCCCAGTCACTCTAAATGGCATCTTTAAGCCCATTCCCTACATAGTCAACTAACACATCATCGAGTGCAAATTTTTGGGCACTCTAGTGTTTAATCATCTTTTACCTTCAAGTCACGAATGGTGGACTCGCCAATCTAACTCTTCATGTTTAAGAAGATTGAACAGGGGCAGCTGTTGTACCCCAAAATTTTCCCTCTCATTTATCAAGAATTTTCTCACAATATCTTCCATGATATCAAGTTTGCAGCACTGATACATCAATTTAGGTTTGGAATTGGCACAAGGGAAAAATGGTCAAATGCACACTAAAAAGTCAAAATTTGACTTTTGGATCAAAATCAAGTTTCAAGAGTCATATTTCATCAAGGCATGTTAGAATATGAAGTTTATTTCATCAAGAAAAATCAAAAGTCAAAATCCTAAACACTTAGAAATTTTTCTAAGTGTTAAGAAAGATGATAAGTTCAGAACTTCTAGCTAGATTTTCACCATGATGCAAGCTGATTCTGGAAGAACTTCTGACACAAGAGTTATAGATTTAAATCATATCTAAAACATTGTAGAACAGAACTTCTCCTAGAAATGTTGGTATTTCAAGTTATAAATCCTTGAAGACACGTCCATGAAACTGAAGCACTCAGTAAATTTTGGGCATTTCCAAGACAAAATTTGGTTAGAACTTCTGGGCCAGTTTTTATGTAAGTTCAATCAGAGTTTGAAAAAGTAATTCAAAGAAGGTCTACAAAGCATGTTACAAGCTTTCTGAAAATTCTGAGAACTCCTTCAGATCATGCTGGAGCAGGGAGATTCAAAGATCAGAAGTTGGATATTTGTTCTAAGTTACGTTGATGTTGAACTTCTGATCCAGATTTAAGCTATAATGCATAATCTCATATTGCAGGTTTTCTTTTTTGATAAATCTCATCATCATTTAATGCTCACACCCACTTTTGAGTCTTTATCCAAAGAATTTCCCCACGTGTGGCATAGAAGTACCACTGCTGTCCTTGAAAAGAAAAGTTTTGTACAAAGTTTATGATGGGCCCATGCTTTACTTTTTCTTCTGAGGGTACTTTTCCATAAACTATGCTTACAAACTCAGATTAGGCACGGCTAAAAGCTGCTAACCACTCTACTTTGTGCCTTGAACCATACATGTCTAAACTTGCTTCAAGAACAAGTCAGCGCCATAACATATGATGGTTGTACTCTTGACTTCTCCAAGCTCCAAAATCCTTGCCTATAAATTGAACTTCATTTGCAACTGTTAAAGAGGTCGAAGATTTGAGGAAAAGCCTTGAAACCTTGCTGAAATTTCCCAAGAATTTGAAGCTACAACCCAAACACGAAACCTGCTAAGCTTCTGTTTTTTTTACATCCAAACTCCAATTTTTCTTGCACATTTCTTGGCCAAATCACCCTCACAGTTTCTGATATACATTTAGAAACTGTCCCAACTTTTGTTTTCAGACTGTAACACAATCTTTACCAATCTCCATTTCAAAAATCAGAACTTTGCTTCTTGGATGCTCCAGAACATTACAGCCATTCATAACTCAAGTTGAGGTTTGCTTTAGCTTTCTGGGAATGTGAGGAAGTTGACCAGAACATCACAGCAGTCAGAACCAGACTCTAGTTCGCATAATAATTTCCAACTGCAAGGTAAGTTTCTTCTGACTTTTATCTCATTACTTAGGCATTGTTAGACTTGCATTTTCAAAGATACAATATAGATATCATGGCTCTGATTCTGTACATACTTATAGATTACGTGTATATGGCCTAAGTAGAGAGAATTTCAGATTAGAACTTCTTGAGGAAACTAAATTTCAGAATTAGGATTAGCAAAGTTCATGCTTGCTGCTGGTTTACAATTTTGATGCTTTGTACTTCTGAAACCATGATAAAATTTTCCATAACTGCTATGTTTGCATTTTCCATTTTTGTTGAGAAGTGACTAAGTTGCAGATACCCTGGTTGGCATGGAGAAGGAGATGGAGTTCATCATCAGAACTTACTTTGTAATATATGTTTATGTCTTTGCTTCTAATACCGGATGTATAGCCACCCCAGTGGTAGAGAACGCATGCATAAGACATTGGTGTTAAGGGTCCTGAGTTCTAGCCCCAGAAACACCTTTTTATGTTTATTTCCTGACATTTTTTTACCCTATTATTTGTCAAACAATAACCCTGGACCAGAACTTCTAGATAAAACCCCTCCCATTTGTTTGTAAAAATAGTGACCTTAGACCAAAACTTCTAGATATTCTCATCCAACAACATTGACACCTCATTTGCCCATATCAGAACTTCTAGGTTTCCAATTGCATCAGAACTTCTAAGCTCTCTCAAACAACCAGAACTTCTGACCTACCGGTGATGTCAGAACTTCTAGATTCCCAGTTGCACTATAACTTCTAGACTCCCTCAAACAATCAGAACTTCTAGGATGTCCTTTGTTCCCAACAACCCCAGAACTTCAGCGCTCTCAGATCTAGAACTTCCGACCTTCCCCATTTCTGCTAACATTTTCTTTCTGATTTGCAGCGCATCAGAGTCAGAACTTCTCCCCCTTATTTTTATCCTTTCAGCAATGCGTTGATTCTGATTTCTTTTTTTCCTCTTATTATTTTTAAACATCACTTTTACTTTCATTAGTCAAAAACACCAAAAACACTTTATATTCATACACTTTTTTTTATTTTATTTTTAGAACAAAAAGACTAAATATTTTCTTAAGCAAATTTATTTCTTCTCTTAACCAAAACAAAACAAATCTATGTTGCATTTTTACATTCTGGTATAATATTTCAATATGGTTGTAATAGATAATTAGGAATTTAATTTCTTTCAATCCCCATTTGTAAATTTGTACACCCCATTCCACAAAGGATTGTAATAGCGTAAGATTATTTACTTTCCACAATTTATTTCTTTCATATAAATGCTAGTAATTAGGATTTGTATGAGAAGATAAAAATCAACCTTAGAAAATACTAATCCAAGACAAACCAAGCATGAAATGCAAACTCTTGCACACTTTCACCCCTAGGGGTAACTCCACTTGTTGCCTAAAAATGGTCATGTTATGCATGTGAGACGTCTTAGCAAAACAATAAAAAATAAAAGATCATGGTCCCTCAATGACACTTCAAATGTTGCCTTACAAATGATCTTGGTCCCTCAAGAGAAATGCTAAGATATCTCACAACATTGATATCATGTCTATACGATGACCCACACCCGTCCCTCTACATCCAAAGATGAAGCTTCTTACCAATCAATGGTAAGATAACAACATCTAAAGGAGGAGGAAAAGAACAAAGACTTTTAAGTAGGTAGAAACGTTCTTAGTTGCTTGCTCATTTTCAAAAAAACAAACATCTTTTCAAACACGCACCAAACACTTTCAAAACATGAAACATTTTCAAAAGTCCAACACTTTGTATACATTCTTATAAAGACCAGAATCATTACAAAGTTTGCCTAAACGGAGGCGCTTTTCAAAAACCACCACAAAGCACATTTTCAAACAAAAGCAATGATCTAGCAAGCAACTAAGAGCCCATAGATAACTATGGATGAAAAGGTTGCTAACACTTTCCCTTTTCATAATCTACCCCCCGAACTCAAGAAAATAATCTCAAAGGTCTTTCCTGTTCTTTTCACCCTTTCCTTTATTTGGATAAAAGAAAAGTCGATGGCGACTCTTGCTAACCGCAACAATTGTGATCAAACTCAAAACATCCCAAGCTAGTTCTCCCACCGTATTACACAATGCATTATGTATCGATACATACTGTTACCAAGACATATTATAGGGAGACAAGATATGTATGAGTTGATGCAAAACACAAATGTGTCGACTCATACTGAGTTAGTTTTGATTTCCAGAAACAACAAAAAGATATATATCGACACATAAGTGCATGTGTCGATGCATAAAGGTTTAAAAAAAACAATTTCCCTTTCTTTTTACATTATCTTTATATTTTTATATATTTTTATTGTTATTCATTATTCAATATGGTTGTAATGGTAATTAGGATTTAATTGCTTTCATTCCCCATTCGTAATTTGCCTTCTATGACTGTACGACGACCCACGCCTGTCCCTTCATATCCAATGATAAGGTTTCTTACCAACTAATGGTAAGATATAAATATCTAAAGGAGGAGGAAGTGAAAAAAGTCTTTTTGAGTAGGTAGAACGCTCATAGTTGCTTGCTCACAACCATTTTCAAAACATCTCTCAAAACACACCAACACTTTCAAATGAAATATTTTCAAAAGTCAACACTTTGTATATATTCTTATAGAGACGAGAATCATTACAAATTTTTCCTAAACAAAGGCACTTTTCAAAAATATTTTCGAAACCAATCACAGACACATTTCAAACAAATCATTTCAAAGTGAGCTAACAACTAAGATCCTGTAAACAACTACGGATGAAAAGGATGCTAACACCTCCCCTTTTCATAACCTACCCCCTGAACTCAAGAAAATTATCAAAAGGTATTTCCTGTTCTTTTCACCCTTTCCTTTATTGGATAAAGGAAAAGTCGGTGGCGACTCTTGCTATCCGCTACAATTGGGATTAAACACAAAACACCCAAGTCAGTTCTCCCACTGTATTACAGAACTGGTGAATTTGCTGGGGAGTTACTAAAAAGTGGGGTTATCTTAGAGATTAGATCACCTTTAAATGCTTTCATTGTTTGACTTGCTTTCATTACTCTTAAAAGGGTGTTTGGGTTTTGTATAGATCCTCTACCCGGATATGGGAGCATTATTAGGTAAGTAGCAATAGATCGCAGGGACTGTGCATCATAATACCGACACGATTGAAGTGATGGATATGTTAGTGTGACACATTTGTTGGTACTGGTGTCCCTTGAGTCCAGTCAAGGATAATACGGGGCCGCTATGTGGTGTCATGAAGCACTAATTGACCGTAGAACCTTTAGTTGAACAACTTGGCCATTAGTAAGTAGTGAGGTAGCCGGCTTTGGTGAAGTCTGAAGTTGGTTGATACTCGATACTACGCTCATTTAGATTGGAATTTTGGGATGTTTCGGTCGCTAATCAAGAAGCTTGTGCTGAAACAATGCATGATTAAGAAAGATCAGTGATATTGAGATTCCTTAGAACCCGATTACGTACTAGGACAGGTCGAACCAACTTAACTTCAAGAGGGTACTTACCTATGAAACCCATGCAAGCCTAAACCTAAGTTCATTGTGTGCTTTGTTTATGATTAATTATTCATGACATCATAAACATCATAACATCATAAGAATTCTCACTAATCATTTCAAGGATTTGGGAATTTATCTTTGTTCTATTTTGTAGGACATGGCTTCCACTCGCAGAAATACCATTTGAATTAACTTCGCAAGGGTGCCTCCTCAACTCAAGGAGTTAGCGTCAAGAGTTCCTGAAAATTCTCCGTTTACCCAAAGATATGGTCGACTTCTCAACCTGGCTAACTCAAGCTTTGATGAAGACATGTTGAAGGTGATTTTTCAGTTCTTTGATCCTATGCATCATTGCTTCACATTTACTGATTATCAACTAGTTCCTACAATGGAAGAATTCTCTCAACTACTAGAAGTGCTTGTGCTTGATCAAATACCATTCACCGGTTTAAAGGAAACTCCAAAGCCTGAAGTTATTGCCAAAACCTTGCATTTGAAGAGTTCTGATATTGTAGCCATTTGGGAGACAAGAAGTGGGGTCAAAGGCTTTTTGTCTAAGTTCTTGATGGAGAAGGCTATATTATTTTGGGAAGCCATGGATTTACAAGCTTATGAAGAAGTTTTGGCTCTTCTAATCTACGTCTTGGTATTGTTCTCTAACCCAGAACAACTCGTAGATGTAAATGCCGTCAAAATTTTCCTTACCCGCAATCCTGTGCCTACATTGCTTGGAGACATTTTGCACTTCCTTCATACCCGCACTATGAAAAAAACGAGGAAATCTTATATGTTGCTTGTCTTTGATGTCTAGGTGGTTTATTTCACACCTTCCTCGATCAATTTTGAAGAATGAGCAAGGTTTAAGGTGGTCCCAAAGGTTAATGTCACTCATCCATTCTGATATCCATTGGTGCTCTCGATCCCGAGAATGTATTACTATCATTTACCGTTGTGGGGAGTTCCCTAATGTTCCACTCTTGGGCATTAGGGGAGGTATCACTTATAACCCTTCTCTAGCCTTACGACAGTTTGGCTATGCTCAAAGAGATGGTCCTCACGATGCACTCGTTCAAGGTATTATTTTCGACTATGAGAATGATCATTGAGGTTATCATTAAAGGTTTGTGCATGCTTAGGGCATGGTAAGTAAGGTTGATAGCAAGATTCTGGGGCATAAAATTCCATCCCTCTTGAGTCTTACATCAAATGGGTACGAACTCGTGCTCAAAGTCTCATGATGCCTTACCTAGCCATCCTACATGTGGTTATAGAGCCTATTGTTGAGGAAGACACTCCTTACACCATTCTTCATCCTGACATGCCCACCGACTTTGAGGAATTGCAAAGATTGTGGATTCAACTCAAAGGGGAACGAGATGCCTTTGAAGCCTAATTCTGCGCAAGCGAGAAGAAGGTTTTGGAGCTCACGAGGCAACTTCATGAAGAGCGAAACTTGAATGCCTATCTTGAACAACGAGGGTGTGCCCATGGGAAACTTGAGTCCTTTTTTGTTTTAGGGGTTTATTTTGTTTTCTTCTTGTTTCTTCCATTGTAAACCCAAGAGGCATTTGTAATTCCTATTTATATTAATACAATTAATGTTTGTTGTCTTCTCTTTGTCTAGCAAATTTAAATTTCTTTAAGTCCTTGAAAACATTGCATATTATTGTACCCCAAAATTTTCTCTCTCATTTATCAAATATTTTCTCACAAAGATCTCTCTTGGTTCAAGACTGCACTAGGGTTGATCAGCTCAAGACACCTCCTTAAGCACTCATGACCAAAATTAGGGTTTGAGATTGCACAAGCACAATTTAACTTTCAATACTTAATAGGACTTTCATAGATAATTATGGACCCCCAAGTTTACTCATGTCAAGTTTCAAGCCTTGGATCACACTTTTGCTCAGTCAATTGAGCAGTTGACCTAAAAATCAGTTGTATTGGGGAAAAAGTCAACTATGGCCAATTTACAGTCAAACTTCATAATTTTTGATCCACATCAACATTATAAACTCATATGTATCATTTGATCAAGTTTGGACCATAATTCCTCAAGAAATTTGATCAAATCATCAAAAGGGCAAATTGGTCAAAATTAGGGTTTTGACTGAGAAAGGGCAATTTATGATTTTTTTGACCTAGAAAATGGTCAATTGGTTTGAAGCATGATCTCAAGAGTTCAATTGCATCATTTTTGACCTAATGGCATGACCTAAAACATTGCTCAAGATCAATTGGCTTGATAGGGAATTTTCAGTCAACTGATCAAAAGTCAACTGTACACTGAAAAGTCAAACTTTGACTTTTTGGTCAAAATTCAATGTCAAAGATCACAATTCATCAAAACATGTCAAGATATGAAACTTATTCGTCAAGAAATCAAAAAGTCAAGATTTCATTTTGAAAAGTCAAAATTTTATAACAGAATTGTTTTTAAGTGTTTAAAACTTCATATTTTTTTCATAACTTTGAGCCAATTTTTTCACCATGATGCAAGAGGATTCAAAATAAACTTTCAACATGAAAGTTATAGATCTCCATGATATATACAACATTTATTCACACAAATTCTTCTAAAAATGCTTGGATCTAAAGTTATTAATTCATAAAGTCATGGTCTTGAAATTGAACACTTAGTGAAATTTTGCCCTAGTTTTGGTCAGGATTTTGACCTAACTTCATGGAACTTTTTCATATAGTTCCAAGGGTAATTTTCAAAATTGTTTCAAATAGGGGTTGTAGATCACATTACAAGCTTTCCAAAATGTCCAAGATATCCTTGAGATCATTCTTGAGCAGGGAGAATCGAAGATATGAAGTTAGGGTTTTCACACTTGAAATACAAGTCACTTTGTGATGAACAAGATTCAAATTCAAACCTATGCTGCATAATCTCTACTTTACAGACCTCAAACTTGTTAGGAACTCCATAATTAATTTCTTTCACAAATGTTAGAGGTCTCAATTCAAGCATTCAATGCAAAGCCATGCTTTATATCCATTTTAGGAAGAAAGTGCACAATGCCATTTTGATAAAGTAGCTTTTTGCACAAAACTTGTTCTTGAGCCTTGCAATTGTTCTTTTCACACGCATGCTTGAGCACTGAAAAGAGCAAGAACTCATATTTGCATCTCACACCTCCATTGTTGCATATTTTGGCCAGAAATCCCAAAACCAAAAACTACTCATGCGTTTCTTGGCTTCTTGCTTCCAAAAGCTTCCAAGCATCATACACAAACAATCCCATACACTGTTACAAATCTGTAACACCACTTTCCTCCATTTCTAAGTTCAAAAACAGAGCACTGCAAGTGGACTTCTCCATACCATTTCATCCATTCTCCAACCAAGCTAATCATTGCATTAGCTTCCTGGGACCTCAGTGGAGCTATTTTAATCATCACAAAACCTTGAGGAGTGCTCAAACTCAGAATACGATTTCCAATTTTGAGGTAAGTTTCCTTAACTTTGAACTCTTCATACAAGCATCATTAATGGTTTATTTGTGAATGAAAAATGTAGATATCATTTCCCTAAAGCTAACCATGTCCATAGTTTTCATTTATGTTGCTTGAGCTTAGAGAATTTTAAGATTGAAGTTTCTGAAATTTTTAGGGTTCAGATTAGGGCCATTAAAATTAATGCTTGTCTTTGATATATAATTTTATTGCTTTACATTTCTGAATCGTGAGGAAATTTTTCACAAGATTCATGTTTACACTTTTGCAAATGGATGAGAAATGAACAAGATGCAGTTACTCTGGCAGGGCGTGAGGTTGAAGATGAAGTTCTGGCCATGAACTTGATTTCTAATATATATTTATTGTTTTGTTTATATGAATGGACGTATATCCACCCCAGTGGTAAAGCGTGCACTTGTTAACCTTTGGGACATGGGTTCGAGCCCCAGTGGTACCCTTTTGCTTATTTTCTCATTTTTCTCACATTTTTTATGTTTGTTTGCAGTGCTGGGCCCCCTGTGTTGGGCCTAGTATTTTTGCTCATTTCATACTCCCTGCTCACTATTCACACTCCTGGCCCATTTTATTTTCCTTTCTCTTCTTTATTTATTTGTTTTCTTTAATATTTTATTTAATATTAGAAAAATCATAAAAAAATATAAAAACATTAGATTTATATTTTGATATAGTTTATTTATTTTTACAATAAAAATTATTTTTAATTTAATCATAATTTATTTATTTTACTAATTAGTTTGTAAATTTAATTAGAAACTAGGGTTTTAATTATTTCTTTTACAATTTAAAAATATTCTTTTAAAACCAAAAAGACCAAAAATATTTTATAATACTATATATTATTTTCAAAACAAAAAAGACATTAAAAATATTCTTCTTACAAACTTAATTTCTTTTTCTTTCTTAATCAATCAATATTTAGATTAGGCTTTTATTTAATTTTTCTTTTCCTAATTAATTTAGGTACTTTTATTAATTTAACTACTTATTTGCTTTTAGTTAATTAGGTTAAAACCAAACACTTTCCCAAAAAATCCAAACAACAAAATCCATTTTTCTTTCCAATTACATTCTTGCATATTTATTCATTTTTGTACATTATTTATCCCAATTCAATATGGTTGTAATAGATAATTAAGTTTATCTTCTTGCAATCCCCATTTGTAATTTGTACACCCCCTTCCACAAGTATTGTAATAGCATAATAATTTTAAATTCTGCAATTTATTGCTTTATATAGAAATGCTAGTAATTAGGGTTTTGTGTGGAAAGACTAAAACAATCAATTAGAAAACCATAATCAAAGACAAAACTAAGCATGAAAAACAATGCACTTGCACACAAGTACCCCTTAGGGTAAATCCACTTTGTTGCCTTAAAAAAATGGCTATGTTATGCATGTAAGGTATCTTAGCAAAAACAAGCAAAATGCAAGATCATAGTGCCTCGATGACGCTATCCATGTTGCCTTTCAAATGATCTTAGTCCCTAAATAAAAATGCTAAGATACCTTGCAACATTGCTAATCGGGGTTATACGATGACCCATGCCCGTCCCGTTTACATCCAAAGATAGGGTTGCTTACCAAATCAATGGTAAGATAACAATGTCAAAGGAAAGAGGAAATAAACAAGAAAGACTTTTGAGTAAGTAGATTGTTCCTAGTTACTTGCTCACTTTAAAAAAAAAACATCCTTGCTATTTTCAAAACAAACACCAAACACTTTCAAAAAACATCTTTCAAAACTTGAAAACATTTTCAAAAGATCAACACTTTGTATACATTCTTGCGAACAAGAATCATTGCAAAGTTTGCCTAAACGATGACGCCTTTTCAAAATACTTTCAAAAACAACACAAAGCACATTTTCAAACAAAATAAAGTGATCTAGCAAGTAACTAAAAGCCCATGGAAAACCATGGATGAAAAGGGTGCTAATACCTTCCCTTTTAATAAACTACCCCCGAACTCAAGAAACAATCTCAAAGGTCTTTCTTGTGCTTTTTCACCTTTCCTTTTGGATAAAAGAAAAGTCAGTGGCGACTCTTGCTAACCGCAACATTTGCGATAAAACATAAAACAACCATGTCAGTTCTCCCACCGCATCACAGAACTAGTGACTCTGCTGGGGAAAATTCTAAAAGTGGGGTTACCTTAGGGCTAGATCACATTTAATTTCTTTCTTTGTTTGACTTGTATGCTTTACATTTTTGGTTCTTTGTTTGGGTTTAAATCCTCTACCCGGATTTGGGCTACCTTATAGGTAAGTAGTAATACATTGTGGAAACTATGCAGGGTATACCGACACGGTCTAAGCAATAGCTATGTTAGTGCGACATATTTGTGGGTACCGGTAGCCCTTGAGTAGTCAAAGAGAATACGGGGCTGCTGAGTGATGTCATGAAGCACTAATGAAATTTTAGAACCTTTACCTGACCAACATGGCCTTTAAGATGTAGTGAGATGACCGACTTTGGTGCAGTCCGAAGTTTATAAATACTCGATACTACACTCATTGAGGTTTAGTTTTTTGGGATATTTCGGTCGCCATTAAAGAGGCTTGTGCTGAAACAATGCCCGAGAAAACAAACCAGTGATATTGAGCTCCTTAGAACCCGGTTACTATTACTAGGACAGTTTGAACCAACTAAACTTCAAGAGGGTACTTACCTATGAGACTCCATGCAAGCCTAAACCTAAGGACTTGTTTACTTTGTTTGTATACACATACTTGTACATAACATCATAAACATTATAACATCATACTCATACTCACTAACCATTTCAAGGATTTTGGGATTTATCTTTGTTCTATTTTGTAGGACATGGATTCTATTCACAGGAAAACCATTCAAGTCAATCTCGTAAGGATACCTCCTCAACTTAAAGAGTTAGCATCAAGGATTCCTGAAAATTCTCCATTTACCGAAATACATGGTCGCCTACTAAACTTAGTTACCTCTAACACTGATGAAGACATGATGAAGGTGCTCTTTCAGTTCTTTGATCCTTTACACCACTGCTTCACATTTCCCAATTATCAACTTGTGCAAACTTTGGAAGAATTCTCCAAACTCTTGAGGATTCCCATTCTCAATCAACTACCTTTAAACGGTACGGAAAGAGATCCAAATCCAGAAGACATTGCTCAATCTCTACACTTGCAACCATCTGATGTCACAACTAATTGGGAAACAAGGAGTGGTGTCAAAGGCTTCCTAGCAAAGTTCTTGTTTGAGAAAGCCCAAAACTGTTGGAACTCTTTGGATTTGCAAGCTTTTGAGGAAATTGTGGCTCTCCTCATCTATGGGATGGTTTTGTTTCCAAATCCTGACTAACTCATAGATGTGAACACCGTCAAAATCTTCATGTCTCGTAACCCGATGCCTACGTTGCTAGGGGACATCCTACATTCTTTTCACACTCGCACCATGAGGAAAAGAGGTATCCTTATGTGTTGTACTCCTCTCTTGGCAAGATGGTTTATTTCGCATCTTCCCCAATCTGTATTGAAGAACGGGCAAGGTTCAAGGTAGTCCCAAAGGTTGATGATGCTCAGACATTCAGATATTCATTGGTGTTCCCGCTCTTTGGAGAATGTTACTATCATCGACCATTGTGGAGACTTCTATAATGTCCATTTGCTTGGCATTAGAGGAGGTATCACTTACAACCCTTGCTTAGCCTTAAGACAATTTGGTTACGCCCAAAGGGATGGTCCACACGAGATGCTTATTCAAGGTTTGGTATTTGACTACTAGAGCGACGATCAAGGTCACCGCCAGATATTTATCTGAGCTTGGAGGATGTTGAACAAAGTGGATAGCAAGACGCTAGGACACAAGAATTCCATTCACCTTGAGCCTTACCTCAAATGGGTGCGAGCTCATGCTTAGAAACTTGTGATTCCTTATCCGTCTGTCTTACCAGTCATCATGGAGCCTGTGGTCGAAGGAGATATTCCCTACACTATCCTCTATCCCGACATGGCTACCTCTCTCGAAGACTTGCAAAAGGATTGGATCCAGCTAAAGGAAGAATGAGATACTTTCGAGGCTCAATTCTATGCTAGTGAAAAGAGGGTCTTGGAGCTTACGAAGCAGCTACAAGAAGAGCAAAGTGTGAACGCTTATCTCGCGCCAAAGAGGATGCGTTTAGTATTTTTATCTTAGAAAGTCATTTTGTAAGCCCAAGAGGCATGATGTAATCTTTCTTGTTTTGTATAATGAAAATTAATGTTTGTTCATTATTTTGTCTATACAGATTTAAATTTCATTAATCCTTGAAATCATTTGGATGTACATATCCTATGCATCATAACATGACAGGCTTTTTCGCATAACAGGTTTCCTTATCTTTCTGCTGTTCATTTCAGCAAGATGGATCTAGAGAAAACTGTGACGGATCTCCAAGCCCAGAATTCTCAATTTCAAGAAGCTCTACTGGCCCTAGCCAAGGGGCAACAAGATATGATGGCTTTGCTGGACGTTAAGAAGAAGCCAAAGAAGAAATCTCTACTCAACATGGGTAGAAGGTTCAAGGAGACAATCCGTTAAATCCCAGTAGGAGGAGACTCATCTGAAGAGGACGAGAACCTGGTTGGTGAGGTCAAGAGTACTCAAGTTGAATGTGTTAATGATCAAGAATCTGATGATGATTATTTCAACGAGCAATATCCACCAACTGATATCAAATACAAGCAGTTAGAAGACAGATTGAAAGCTGTTGAAATCCAAGCCGTCCCCAGTTTAGATTTTGATGATCTGGGTTTAATCTCTGGGGTAGTCATTCCCCACAAATTCAAAATACCAATCTTTGCAAAGTACGATGGGGTTCCTTTTCCAAAACTTCATTTGAAATCTTATGTGCGCAATATACAGCCGCACACTGCCGATAAGAAGCTCTGGGTTCACTTTTTCCAAGAGAGTTTGGCTAGAACACAACTTGAATAGTTTTATCAGTTAGATGGCTCTCGTATAAATACTTGGGAGAATTTAGCTACTACCTTTTACCATCAATATCAGTACAATGCCGACTTGGCACTGTTGTACCCCAAAATTTGCCCTCTCATTTATCAATACTTTTCTCACAAGATTTCTTTGACTCAAGACTAGATTAGGGTTTGGTCAGCTCAAGACATCTCATCATGCACTGATAACCCAAATTAGGGTTTGAGTTTGCACAAGGATTTTTGGACTATCAATGCTTCATGTGACTTTCAAACATCATTATGGATCCTTAAGATCACTCATGACAAGTTTCAAGCCTTGAACCACCTTTTTGATCAATCAATTGGACAGTTGACCTAAAAATCAACTGTATTGGGGAAAAAGTCAACCATGGCCAATTTACAGTCAAACCTCATAATTTTTGATCCACATCAACATTTTAGGCTCATATGTATCATTTGATCAAGTTTGGATCATAATTCCTCAAGAAATTTGGTCAAATCACAAAAAGGGCAAAATGGTCAAGATTAGGGTTTTGACTGAGGAAGGGCAATTTCTGATTTTTAACCTAGCAAATGACCAATTGAGTTAAAGCATGATTTCAAGGATTAAATTACATCATATTGGCTTAATTACATGGCTCAAAACATTTCAAATTCATTGGATTGACAGATGAAAAGTTTGCAGTCAATATGAACAAGGCCTTGTCCAAACATGACAACTTCTCCAATCAACCCCTTGTACTTTTGAGTCAAATCTAATAACATTGAAATGTGATGAACCCAAACAAACTTTGCCATGCCATTTCTTCCAAAACCACTCCAATGGTGAGGTTTGAACCTCTCAAGCTTTTATTGGCTAGGGCATGGAAATAAACTCATGAACCCATGGAGTAAATTGTTAAATCTCATTGCCCTTACCTACATGGACAACAAGAAAGACAAGCCAACATTGTATTTTATTAGTTAAGTAAAGAAAACAAAAAAATATTAATGATCACAAAAGTAAAATAAGTCAAGGTGCTTGGTAATTCCTCAAAAGGAGAAAAGCTCAAAGTAGGGAGGGGAACCAAGAATCCTAGTGTGATCTTGTTGTGAGTGAATCAACATGGTATGATGAAGGGATCTTAGGGGAAAAAATTGGGGTACAACAGCTGCCCTTATTTAAGTTTATTCTATCCGAAGATACGAAGGTTAAAAATCTTCGTGTCGACGCGATCGAAGATACTTAAATATAAAACAAACCCTATTTTTGACCCTAAGATACCATGCAAATGATTATGATCATGAATGCATATGAACATGACCAAAGAGACGCGAAAAAACACTGGGGACGCAACAATAAAGAAACAAAGGAGCACTCCCACCAGGAAAATAAATCAATGGTGGACCAAAAGAACTGAATCAAAGAGAATGGTAGGATGGCACACCAACTTCTACTGAAGGCGAAGCTACCAACGTTTACTGAAGGCAGAGAGAAAGTTAACAAACATCAACGTTCATTGTCGATAGTCTACCAACTTTCACTGAAGGTAGAAGGAGAATATATATCACCGCCGTTCACTGACTATGAACTACCCACGTTCACTGAATATAGCAAAAAGAAAATATCATAGCACCTCCGTTCACTGATGATGAACTATCAACGTTCACTGAAGATAGCAAAAAGATAACAAGCACCGATATTCACTGCCGATGGTCTACCAACTTTCACTGAAGGTAGAAAGAGAAAATATCATATCACCGCCGTTCACTAACAATGAACTATCAACATTCACTAAAGATAGCAACAAGATAATAAACATCGACGTTCACTGCCGATGGTCTACCAACTTTCACTGAAGGTAGAAAGAGAATATATCATATCACCGTCGTTCACTAACGATGAACTATCAACGTTCACTGAAGATAACAACAAGATAAAAAACATCGATGTTCACCGCCGATGGTCTACCAACTTTCACTGAAGGTAGAAAGAGAATATATCATATCACCGCCGTTCACTGACGATGAACTATCAATGTTCACTGAAGATAGCAATAAGATAACAAACATAGCGTTCACTGCCGATGGTCTACCAACTTTTACTGAAGGTAGAAAGAGAATATATCATATCACCTCTGTTCACTAACGATGAACTATCAACGTTCACTGAAGATAGCAACAAGATAACAAACATCGACGTTCACTGCCGATGGTCTACCAACTTTCACTGAAGGTAGAAAGAGAATATATCATATCACCTCCGTTCACCGATGATGAACTATCAACATTCACTGAAGATAACAACAAGATAACAAACATCGACGTTCACTGCCGATGGTCTACCAACTTTCACTGAAGGTAGAAAGAGAATATATCATATCACTGCCGTTCACTGAAGATGAACTATCAACGTTCACTAAAGATAGCAAAAAGATAACAAGTTTACCCAAGATTCTGGTGTTTTTCCTAGAACGGGTCTCAACTTCTTCTTTAACCGAGGCACTCCGCCTGGAAAGGATGATACATGAGCTGTCTCAAATAAAGAGAACTTGCTATTTACGGTCACGGGGGATTGTAAAAGGAAATGACTTTTTTGAGCAAGAGGTATGACTTCCTGGGGAGATACCATGATATTCTTGCTAAGGGGATAAAGTCTTCTTGTGCAAAGTAAATGCACCAACCAAAGTTTGGAGTTTTTTTCCAGAATTCCAAAGTAAATAATATTGCCGGGGGATCACAGATCCAAACCAGAAATAAACTGGAATGAAACAGTCAACCATAATACATCCTTTGAGAAATAAACTCAAGAGGGAAAACAATATTCGTCTAAACAAGGAACTGTATCAGAAGGTTTAAAGCAAAAATCTTCTATGACGGACAACTCATTAGAGAAATTGAAAGAGTGTGCGTTTTCTGCTTAAGACCGACGCTCTAATGAAAAGAAGGTAACTTATCTCTTCAAAACAGGGTAATATGTCAATAAAAGTATTAACAAATGTCAATGAACAATGATTTGTCAATTTTAGCTATACATGATGCATGTATGAATGTATGAGTGTTACCGTGTGCATGCTGACAAAACAAATACACAACATGGGGAACAACCAGGAAAAACTACCTCGGGCACTAACAACACTCATCTAAGCTTCAACCAATATGATCATTCGAAGAAAGGTAAAGTCCAGCTGCAGAAACCAAACCTACTTCTTGCTTTTAACTTTACCGAGGAGAAACATAATCCAGAGGTGGACAAATCAAACAGATACCGGGGTAGAACATCCTTCTTTAGGCTTCATCGGGAAAACCAGTGTTTTTTCAAAAGTAAGATGCCTACTGGAGATTGCAAGATCAGTCTCAAATAAAGCAGACTGACACCGAAACAATCAAACTTCGCTGGGGAATTCAGACCCACTTCGCTGGAGAAAAACGCGGATTGAAACTTCACATTATGAAAACTCAGAAAAGAGGAGAAACAAATCCAAACTTGACCAAGGATACCGGAACCATAAATCCAATACAGTGAAAATAACCCGAGTAGCCCTTCCCGGGGGGAACAAAAACCTCTCAAATCAACTGGAGTTTGTCCATTCCTGGGATCACCATTTTTGTTGTCATTGTTTCATCATAAATTTCAAAGTAAAAGTAAATTGTAAAAATCTCTTTCTTTTTGAAAAATCAATTTCGTTATTTAATCTCTTTGCTTTGAAAGTTATTATCAGTAATAAATGGAGTCTTTGCAAGCTAAATAACGTAGGGAATACAAAGAATTGGGTAAAAGCTCGACTTTCATTAATAGAATAGTAGTCTGCGAACGACGAGACTCCATAGATGATTACAAAGTTTGGGAAATGGTAATACATAATGGAAAAGATACATTGAGATAAAATGACCACTATCCCCCCTAACAACTTTTGAAATCCTGAGCAGCAGCTTTTGTTGAAGTATGGTGAGGATCTGAGAAGATTGTTGCTTCAATGATCAAGTCTTGTCTGATGTAGTTACTTGCCAAGAAAATCCCTAACTTTTTCCTAAGTTGCCCTTGCGGGTTTTCAACTTAGCGGGAAATTTATTATGTTTATGTTTCTAATTTTTTCCTAGACCGCCCTTTCGGGGTTTCAGTCTACCGAGATGCTCCTTTTTGCCTAAGCTGCCCTTTCGGGTTTTCAACTTAGCGAGCTGTTCTTTTATTTCTTTAGGCGAAGTATTTCTTGACTACGTCAGCATTCATGGGACATGGGAACTCCTCGCCATCCATAGTTTCAAGAATTAATGCACCACCAGAGAAGGCTTTCTTGACAACATATGGGCCTTCAAAATTGGGAGTCCACTTGCCCATAGAATCAGTGTTGAAAGACATGATCTTCCTGAGCACGAGGTCGCCTTCTCTGAGTTCACGAGGTTTGAACTTTTTATCAAAATCTTTCTTCATTCTTTTTTGATATAACTGGCCATGACACAAGGTTGTCATTCTCTTCTCCTCAATCAAACTTAATTGGTCAAACCTGTTCTGGACCCATTCAGCCTCCGCTAACTTGGTTTCCACTATCACATGCAACGAGGGAATCTCTACCTCGACTGGGAGTACAACTTCCATTCCATATACTAAGGAGAACAGGGTTGCTCCTGTTGAAGTGCAGACAAATGTTCGATATCCATGCAGAGCAAAAGGAAGCATTTCATGCCAATCCTTATAAGTAACAACCATCTTTTGGATAATTCTCTTGATATACTTATTAGCAGCTTCAACAACCCCATTCATCTATGGCCTGTATGGAGATGAATTATGATGGACAATCTTGAATTCTTCACACAGTTCTGTCATTATCTTTTTTTCAAATTCGAGCCATTGTCAGTGATAATTCTGCTCGACACACCATACGGGCATATAAGATTATTCCTAATGAAGCGCACAACTACCTGCTTAGTAACATTGGCATATGAAGCAGCCTCCACCCGCTTGGTGAAGTAATCAATTGCTACCAAGATAAAACAATGCTCATTCGAAGCTTTGGGTTCTATCATCCCAATCATGTCAATACCCCACATAGATAAAGGCCACGGGGAGGAAATCACATTGAGAAGTGTCAGAGGCACATGGACCTTGTCTGCATAAATCTGGCATTTATGGCACTTCTTTGCAAATTTGTAACAATCAGATTCCATTGTCATCCAATAGTAACCTGCCCTTAGTATCCTTTTAGCCATTGAATGTCCATTAGCATGAGTGCCAAATGAACCTTCATGAACCTCATGCATCAACATGTTTGCTTCGTGTCTATCCACGCATCTGAGCAAGACCATGTCATAATTTCTCTTGTACAACACATTTTCACTGAGGAAGAAACTGCCATCCAATCTTCTCAATGTCTTTCTATCTTTATTCGATGCACCAATTGGATATTCCTGAGTTGGGAGAAAATGCTTGATATCATAATACCAAGGTTTCTCATCTGCTACCTCTTCTGTTGTAAACATATGAGCGGGCCTAACCAGTCGCTGAACCATAATTCGAGGTATATCATTCCAGGTATTCACTTGATACATAGAAGCCAAAGTTTCCAGAGCATCCGCCATTTGATTTTTGTCTCTGGGGATGTGATGTAATTCAACTTTATTAAAGAAGGGTAACAATCTTCTAGCATAATATTTGTAAGGGATCAAGCCGGGGTGACGAGTATCCCATTTTCCTTTAATTTGGTTTATTACTAAAGATGAATCACCATACACATCTAGAGTTTTAATTATGAGGTCAATAGCTTCTTCGAGACCCATGATGCAAGCCTCATATTCTACCATATTATTAGTACAATCAAATGACAACCTTGCAGTGAAAGGAATGTGAGATCCATGTGGAGTGATAATCACAACACCAATTCCTTTACCATAAGCATTTACAGCTCCATCAAATATCATCTTCCAGCGACATTCAGGATCAGGACCTTCCTCAGGCAATGGCTTATCACAATCTTTTACTTTCAGAAACATCACACCCTCATCGGGGAAATCATACTTCATAGACTGATGATCATCAACTGGTTGGTGAGCAAGATAATATTCCAACACACTACTTTTAATAACCTTTTGAGTGTGGTATTCAATATCATATTCAGATAACAACATCTGCCAGCAGGAAATTCTCCCAGTAAGAGCAGGTTTTTCAAAAATGTACTTGATTGGATCCATTTTGGAGATCAACCAAGTGGTGTGATTCAACATATACTGCCGCAGACGCTTTTCCGCCCAAGCCAAAGCACAACATGTTTTTTCCAACATGGAATACCGCGACTCACAATCAGTGAAATTTTTATTGAGACAATAGATGGCGAACTCCTTCTTCCCTGTTTCATCCTGTTGTCCCAGAATACAACCCATGGATTTATCTAACACTGTCAGATACATAATCAACGATCTTCCTTCTACGGGAGGGAGCAAGATAGGAGGTTCAAACAAATATTCTTTAATACTCTCAAATGCCCTTTGGCAGTCATCCATCCACACACAACCTTGATCTTTCTTTAATAACTTAAAGATCGGTTGGCATGTTGCAGTCATGTGGGAAATGAATCTGGAAATATAATTCAAACGCCCGAGGAAACCTCTGACTTGCTTTTCAGTTCTTGGTGTTGGCATTTCTTGAATTGCTTTGACTTTATCATGGTCAACTTCAATTCCTTTCTAGCTAACAATGAAACCCAACAACTTCCTCGATTGAACACCAAAGGTGAATTTATTTGGATTCAGGCGGAGATGATACTTCCTCAAACGCTGAAACAACTTCAATAAATCTTCTATATGCCCTTCTTCAGTCTGAGATTTGGCAATCATATCATCAACATATAATTCGATTTCCTTCTGCATCAGATCATGGAATAGGGTTGTCATAGCCCTCTGGTACGTTGCACCAGCGTTCTTCAACCCGAAGGGCATCACTCTGTAACAGAATGTTCCCCAGGGTGTGATAAACGTTATTTTTTCCATGTCCTCTAGAGCCATTCTTATTTGATTATACCCGGAAAATCCGTCCATGAACGAGAATACTTTGAATTTTGTTGTGCTATCCATTAGCATGTCGATGTGAGGCAATGGAAAATCATCTTTTGGACTAGCTTTATTTAGATCTCTGTAATCTACGCACATGCAGACCTTTCCGTCTTTTTTCGGTACTAGGACAATATTGGCAATCCATTGAGGATACACTGACGTCACAAGAAAACCAGCATTAATCTGCTTTAGAACCTCCTCTTTGATCTTTACTGCCATATCTGGGTTAGTTCTTCTCAACTTTTGTTTAATTGGCGGACACTCTGGCTTCAACTGCAAATGATGCTCGACAATATCTGTATCTAGACCGGGCATATCTTGGTAAGACCAAGCAAAAATATCCACATACTCTTTCAATAACTCAACAACCTTCTCTTCACATCGGGATGCAACGATGCTCCAATCTTGACTTCCTTCGGATCTTCTTCTGAACCCCAATTGATCACTTCCAAAGGATCTTTATATGGTTGAATGGTATTTTCCTCGTGCTCAAGCAACCGTGAGACATATTCTGGAATCTCATCATAATCTTCTTCTTCAACCCCAAACACAAGACATTCAAAGTTGGGAGAGGGTGCAGGGTCGTTGTACTCAACGAGTTTTTTAATTAATCTGCGCATATGATTTATGATTGCTCTTTAGAAACTGACACATATAACAAGTGATCATGCAAATTGAATTTCAGTTATTATTTATTTTGAAATGTTTTTTTTTCTGATTACCATTTCCAAGAAAAAATAAAAAAATAAAAACACAATTTGGGAAACAAAGTCAACTTTTATTAATGATCTTAAAATTCACAGCAAACAGATAAGCCCTACAACATTAATACCTCCACCTTGGGCAGAGTGAAAGCCTTTCAAGAAAAAAATATTAATCAAATAAAATTACTTTGAAATATGTGTGCAAGAGGGAATATCAATGGTGACCCAGTTCTGAACCTTGACTCCATGCGTCACATAATTCAGCATTTCCTGCTCTGCTTCATCCTCTTCAACAACATTAACGTCAGAATCGGTTGGGTGGAGGTAACCTCTGTTGCAGAAAACATCATGATAGTTGCTCATAGTAGACTTTGACTTCAAAACTTCGACTCTGACATTCTTCAAAGAGAAACCCAAACCAGTTCTGTTCTTGTTCACAGGTGGATCCACATTGCGCACAACTTGTTGCGCGTCCTTCAGCGAAACCATGGAATTCTCATTTCTCCTTATGTTGTCAACGGATAGGGCTTGGAACTGGGTTCCAACAGTAGCCTCATCCGCTTCTACAATAATGAAGGAGGAGAAATGAGATATAAACAATGCCTTCTTCC
Source organism: Vicia faba (assembly GCA_948472305.1). NCBI lineage: Eukaryota > Viridiplantae > Streptophyta > Magnoliopsida > Fabales > Fabaceae > Vicia > Vicia faba. Next base: position 163,455,247 of record OX451736.1, on the reverse strand, counting down.
CACTTATAATCACCACCTTCCCTTCACGCACAAATTTTAGCTTCTGATGTAAAGTTGAAGTGACAGCCCCTGCTTCATGTATCCATGGCCGTCCTAAAAAACAACTATATGCGAGAATAATGTCCATGACCTGGAAGGTTATCTGGAACAAATGTGGTCCTATATGGATGGGTAAGTCCACTTCACCGATGGCAGATTTCCTCGACCCATCAAATGCTTTCACAATGATGCCACTCGGGCGCATAGGTGTTCTTTGGTATTTCAACTTCATGAGAGTACTCCTCGGTATAACATTCAACGCGGATCCATTATCAATTAGCATATTGGATAGTGAATCATTCTTGCAGTTCATAGATATGTGGAGGGCCAGGTTGTGATTCCTCCCTTCATCTGGTAATTCATCATCGCAGAAACTCAAGTTATTACATGATGTAATGTTTCCAATTACGCTGCTGAACTAATCTATTGGCATGTCACTCTCCACAAAATCTTGGTCCAGTACTCTCATCAGGGATTCTCTATGAGCAGAGGAGTTCATTAATAAAGCTAAGATAAATATCTTTGAAGGAGTCTGCAGTACCTGATCTAAAATTATGTAGTCGCTCATCTTAATTATCTTCAAAATATCACCCACTTCTTTCTCTAGCGTAGCTCCACTGGTCTCTCCTGTAGACTTCTTAGGTTCATCATTCTCAGCAATTTTCTTTCCAGCAGCAACATCTCTCCGAACAACCGGCGCAAACACACGACCGCTACGGGTCACCCTGCTATTTTCAGCTATATTCCCATCATCGGGCATTGGCTGGATGGGAATTTCCACCCCGTCTTCTAAGATTGTAGCGTTGTATTTGTAAGGCTTAGCCTTATTTGACTTGTAGGGGATAGGACCTGACAAACTAATTACCAATGGGGTAAGAGTTGGCTTGCTATGATACTCTACCTCAAAATGAGAGGGTGCGCCAAAACAAGGCACAATGATGTTTACCCCTTCTTCAACACAACCGGTCGTCAATAAGTCATTTCTGGAAAACAAATCTTCGTCTGAAGAAAAATACTCATCCACAGAAGCATACTCTTCCTCCGACTCTTCTTCCGTTAAACAAACTTCAACCATACCAACCACATGATAATCGTCCCTCTGACCCGTGATCTTGATAGTTCCATTGTCTAACAGCAACTGAATACCCTCCTTCACGATTTAACATCCTCGGGGATCTCGACAGCAAACTAGGCAAGATCCATATTGGTGCTCCACCTGACCAGCCGTGTGGCAGAAGGTAGCGCGCAACTGCACGAGTTCCTCATTCAAATGCTCCACATAAAAAATTCTGAATTCACCAGGACATCCAAAAACCATATTCACTTCCTCTTCATACTCTTCCCTAGGCATGATTATGTGAATGAGGCCCTCATCCATCATCTCCTGTAAATCAGCCTTTATCTTATCACAACCCTGTATATTTGTACTGCAAATAGCACAACCGGAATGGTCATGCGTGTAGTAGCTAAATTCACAGAGGTCTGTGTGCATCTTCACCAAATCTCCTCTAACCAGATTAATGTCAAAAATCCGGAAGTCGCTTGGACAACCGGCCATCATATTTACAATATTTACTCCCCCATGCTTGGGTAGAGGATTATCTTTCACATTAGGTCCCATGTCCTTGAAAGATAGAACACCATACTTTACCAATTTTTGCACCTCATTCTTCAAAGGATAACAATTCTCAACACTATGCCCTGGTGCTCCCTGATGAAAAGCACATGTTTGGTTTGCTTTGTAATACCAAGGCAATGGTGACGGTACTGCGGGATGTGGTTGGTCTGGACCAACTTTTTCTGAATCAAGGCCAGTAACAACTCTATATAGGTCATGGGAATAGGGTCATAATTCTCCCTTCTCTGATTATACCCTTGATTCCCCTGCTGGGACGGTTTCTGATAAGCAACGGTAGTCGGAGCGACATTCATAACAGAAGTAACTGAGGTGACTTGCTGATGACGCTGATAATTCTTTCTAGGAGAGTTTACCCTCCTCTCTTGTATAACATCATTTGTATCTCCTTCTTTCTTCTTGGTAAACCCATAAGATGGCTTTTTTACACCTCCATATCCTTCACTCTTCGTCAAACTGCCTTCTCTTACAGCCTCTTCCAAGCGGATACCCATTCCTACCATTTTAGTAAAGTCACTTGGCGCGCTTGCTACAATCCTCTCGTAGTAGAAAGCACCCAACATCTTCAAGAAAATCTTAGTCATCTCCTTCTCTTCCATGGGAGGAATCACTTGGGCAGCTACCTCACGCCATCTTTATGCATACTCTTTGAACGATTCCCTGTCTTGCTGAACCATGACCCTAAGTTGATCACGGTCAGGTGCCATGTCCATGTTGTACTTGTATTGTTTGATGAATGCTTCTCCCAAATCATTAAAAGTATGGATATTAGCGTTGTCCAAACTCATATACAATTTCAACACAGCACCAGTCAAATTATCCTGAAAAAAGTGAATCAGCAGACGCTGATCGTCAGTATAGGTAAACATTCTTCTCACGTACATCACCAGGTGAGCACGAGGGAAAGTGTTACCCTCATGCTTCTCAAATTACGGGACCTTAAATTTAGCAAGTATCTTAACATTCGGGACTAAACATAGCTCATTCACATTCTTCCCAAATAGCTCTTTTCCCCTGAGAGCCTTCGTCTCTCTTTGCATCTTGTCAAACTGCTCTTGAAAATCATCCATTCTGTCATAAAGACCCAAGTCTTCACTCGACAGAGGGAAAGGATGACACACATCATCATTAACAAACGAAACCATATTCATCGAAGGAGGTGCAGCAGGAACATCATGCACCATAGGAGGTGCCGGAGTAACAATAGTCTGAACCACTAGAGTATCAAGATTGAAACCTTCAGGTGCAAAATTCTCTGGCATTCCCCATAGATAACCTTGAGGCATGCAATTTTGAACAACAGCCGGAGTAACAGATACGGGAACAGTTGGAACTTCAGTAGTTGCCCTTGTTGGTTGAGGTTGAACACTCGGTGGCTGATTCCGAGTAGCCACCAGAGCTTCCATCAGAGTAGTCAGATTGGCCATGCCGGCCTTCAAAGCAGAAACTTCTTCGCACAGCTCGCAGTTCTCTTGTTCTAAGTTGTCCATCTTCTTCTTAAAATTAGCCAGAGTATTGTAGTGATGAGTCAGCTTGCTGAATGAAGTAAAAAAGCTTGGTAAGACACATGGATATGCATAATAAATGCAAGAAATATGTGCAATATGATGCATGGTATGCAATGCATATGATTATTTTTACTTCATTATTTAATATTTCAAGGGATTTAAGGTTTATAGACATATTGCAAACATCAAAGTAATAAAGCTTTTGAAATACTGAATTTTTTTTATTATAATAACTCAAAAATGGATTACAAGTTTCAATGATCTCAAGTACAAGATGAAAATACAATCTAAAATTCAGAGAAAAAGAACTGATGGAGATCACTCTATACGCTGGCGCTTCCCTGTGAGCCTGGCAATCCGAGCCTTCAACCTCTAGTTTTCTTCCATATGTCTGATGGCATTCTCCTTCCAATCATCTGAATCAGGAAGTAAGTGATCAGCACCTGATTGAGTTTTAGGAGAAAATAGATACCCTTGCCTCTCCATAGACTCTACCGCCCGACTCTCAAGGATCTCAATCAAGTCGTCTTTCTCCTTTAGGTCTGCTCTGTAGGAACTCTCTAAAGTCTGGAACTTGTTCTTCCAAGCATCCCTTTCCTATTTCATCCTAACCAAAGCAAGTTGCAGCTCTTCCAAATCATCTAATAAGGGAGGAGTGGTCTTCACAAACAGATCAGGCATAGGTGTCTCATAGGTATACGACATCTTTAACTGAATGGCTCTTGATCGGATCCACTGAAGATATGGATCCAAAGAAACAACACCCCTAGATCCCAAATCCTTCATACCATTCTTATGAATGTGACACCAGGCCTTTGAAATCTGCTCCCTAGCTTCCCTATGGTCTTCCCCTTCCTTCATAAAGAAACTACTCAAATGAATACTATTCGGTTTATCCCTAATCGGATAACCAAGCTGTCGCCGTGCAAGAATAGGGTTATAGTTAATTCCTCCCTTTGTACCAAGAAGAGGTACACTGAGGAAACTACCACAACTGTCAATAATCTCTATATCCTGATAGGCTCGATGATACCAATCAATATCCGAGTGAGTAAGTGCCACGATCTTAGGAGCCCAATGGGGTTCCTTCTTGACATCCCAAAAAGCATCAGACTGAGGCATATGAGAGATAAACCACCGGTATAACAGAGGCGTGCAACATATAATCATTCCCTCATGATAAGAATTCCGAAGATGAATAGAGTAATAAGCATCACCCAACAGTGTAGGAACTGGGTTTCCAATCATGAAAGTCCTGATAGCGTTAATGTCGACAAACTTATCCACATTAGGAAATAAGAACAACCCGTAAGCAAGTAGAGCAAAGATGGCCTCAAAAGCAACTGTACTTTTCATTCTGGAAAAGTAACGAGCTTTCTCCAATAAGAACTGAGCTGGTAATCCTCTAATCCCTCCTTTAGTAGTCATATGGGTTTCCACCTCAGACTTCCCCAGATGAATCAAAGCAGCAATCTCATGTGGTTTTGGCTCACCCTCCAAACCAATAAAAGGAACACGATTGGTAACAGGTAAATCCAATAGATAAGAAAACTCCTCCAGTGTAGGCATCAACTGATAGTCTGGAAAAGTAAAGCAATGATACATCGGATCATAGAACTGGACCATTGTCGAGAGAAAACCATCCTTCATATTCAGCTTCATGAGATGGATAATGGACCCATACTTCTTCCAAAAGTCTGCAGAAAACTCGATCTCGGGAATTAGACTAATCAACTGATCTATCTTGGGATCCTTGAAACTGTATTTCCCGGTCTTTCTCTTTCCATAATCCATGGTTAAAAAGTACCTGCAATTTTCACAAATAATCAACCTTTAAATCCCTTGAAATATGGTTTCTTTAATGCTTATGAGTGCATGGATGCATGATGCAACAATCACACACAAGATCACACATATAGGGTTCATAGGTTCAACGTCACGAGCATGAGGTTGAAGGTACTGCCCGTAAGGTGTAGGTGTAAAAAGTTATCAGCCGCCGAACAAGGTTCTAGAGGTTCCCAGAGTCTACATCCTTCCTTCGGATATTACCAACTTCCCGATTAACTCGGTAATTAGTAATATTCTCAAGAAAGACTCGTCCGAGCGTAGTATCGCGTGGCAACTACTTCTGGATTACTCCGTCATAGCTTCCGCACTACACCTAAAAGGCCAATATGGGTTTGGTATACTACGGTCCTCAGTTTCAGCAGGCACCCAGGTCAAAAGCAATACGTCTTCCCGATTACTCGGTAAATGACACTACAATTAAAGGGGCCTCCACTGAGTGGGGAACTCATGCCTCCTTTTTTGGGATTACTCCCTCAAAGTTAACATGACTATACCGTCCGTCCTATTTTAAAGTTTGCCCAAGTTCGGGTATAGGACTTATGAGTAATCACCAAGCACCCTGAAAACCAGGAAAATCCAGACAAACATATATACAACATATAATACAAAAAACAGTAATAACACATATACAGATATAAACAAAGAAAGGCTTAACCCACTTAGGAATGGACCACCAAGAGGTCAATCTTTCCCCAGTGAAGTCGGCATTTTTATGTAGCGGTAGAAATATTCAAGACTAAGCCATTGGATTGACTAGACTTTATATAAATCAAAATAAAAATCGCCACCGCGCTTTATTGTTTCCAAAGGAATGAGAAAAGAGCGAATAACCCAAAAAGAGGGGGAAAGATTCAAGGTAAGGGGGTTGGTTATGCAAAGGGAAGGTATTAGCACCCTAAACATTTACGGTACTCCGCAGGAGTCTCTTTGTAAAAATCTGTATATTTTGGCTATAAAAACTGTTGTATATAAAATGGATGGTGGAGGTGAGAAAAGAAAAATATTTTTTATGATTTTTGCACCCGCCGCGGTTGCGAATCTTTAGTGCCTACGTACCACCTTTCGTGCAATAGGGGATCAGGGTACACATAGTTCCTCTTTTAAAAATTTAAAACCCAAATGTGTTGGTTAATTTTATAAGATAAAACATCATCGTCATTGTCCGTGTGGAAAACACGCCTACTACCCAAAATCCTGAGAAAGGAGAATTTGCATCATCTCAAAGTGGAAGATATGGTTTGGATTTTAAAATCAACAATGCCTCACTCAACACCCAAGTGGAAAATATTTATCTTCACTACATATTGTAGAAGTATAGTTGTTTGCATCACTACAAGAATTGACAAGAGTTTAATCTTTTAAGAAAAGTTTTAAAGATAAAAAGCCAAAGTGGCAAAATGGTTTGAAATGAGATTGATTGACTTTTAATCTTCTCACACAAAAAATGTCAAGGTATTATTAAGTTATTTGGATTTTATTTATGAAAATGTTTTGAAAATGCATGGACATAAGTCCAAGTTTATTATAAAAGTGGTTCAAGTTTAAAACAAGAAGGGTTTTCAAAAGGAGGGAGAAGATTTTTTTTTGAAATTAAAGAAGATGGGAGGAGAAGAAGAGGCTATCCTAAAGCATAAGGTAAAATCTAGGGATAAGAACCATCTAACCAACAAGAAGCCAATACTTGGCATTATGAGCCAAGATAGAGTTCCCATTCTTTGGATTGAAACCAAGCAAGCAAAGATACTAGACCCCTTGAGAGAACCAAACTTCAAGTGTATTAAGTCTTCATAAAAATTGGGCAGAGTAACGACTGTGTACAGGTGAATTCCAAATTATAAACAAAGGGTGTAATCACAATAACCTGCACACAAAACAAACAAATAATCCAATGTCTTGAGGTAAACCTCAAGAGCTCCAGACAAAAATAATCAGATAAGATCACAAGGTTTCCAAGATAGGCCAAGGTTTCTAATCCTAAGTCTAAGAAAAGTACCATGCTCCATAATGCCAAGGATAGTAGCCAAATAGTACAAGTACCATTAAAGAAGATTTTTTTAGGGTTTATGTTGATTATTAGGTATCGTAAGAAAGGAAAAGAAAAGCTCAAGTGAGCAAAGTAAAAATGGCAAGGAAATAAATGCTCAAATGAGCAAAGATGAAAATGGAATGAATTGTAAATGCTAAAAGTAAATAGTACATAAAGCATAAAAAAGAATAAAAGCATAAGGTAAAACAAGTCAATAATTAGTGGTTAGTTGGATGACCATCTTGAAACTTGCATTTGGAACTCATTGGAGGATTGGTAGAACCAAATCCTCCACACAACAAGTTACATTTGCTTTTTGTCAAGTATATCATCCATTTGGAATTCTCATAAGTACCATTTAATGATCAACGATGTTTAAGTGATCCGCGTTGACCAAAGATGTTGTAGATCCATTAGATGATTGGTAGAACCAAAGCCTCCACACAATAAATCTCAAGATTATTGGATCAAAGAGATCAAATTAACATACTTGGGCTTGCAATCATAAGTTTGGGCAACGAATGATCATTTATTTGAATCGAGACAAAATTTAGCGCTATGTTAAGCAATCGTAAGTGGACTTATATAGAAGTCGCACCTATTTTGAGGCCGGTCAATAGCAATTTATGCACCATTTGTTTTGAGACATGATATAGAGATCATGCTCCAATAACACCTAGTGCAATAAGAAGGGGATGAGATGAAGAGGGATAGGGAAAAAATATACAAACCATATTTGAATTTAATTTTAATCAAACTATTATTAAAATCATTCATCCATTCTTGTGGAGTTAAACTCAACACCATGGATCCAATGATGTTAATAAACTTCATGATCCAAAATCTAACCCAAGATCAACCAGAAAATAGTCACAAAATAATATCACATTTTAATATATACTAAAGGATAAAAAATACTAATGTTTAAGAATAGAAAATAAAGAGAAAAATACAAACTATGTTCAAATTAATCAAAAAAATAAAAGTAAGACCATAGAAAATCAGAAATGGATCCAAATATTTTTATAAAATTTTTGGTAATTTTTAAAAGTCAGAAACTAATTTTAAACTATTTAAAATTGCTCAAACAAATAGAAAATAAGTCAAAAATAGTAAACCTCAATATAAAATTCCATAAAATTTCCAGAAAGTCAAAAATATGCAAAATAATATTTATGAATTTTTTCAGAATTAAAAAATGTCAGAAAGTATTTTTTAAGTAATTAAAAGGAAGCAAATGATTCAAAAAAATACAAAAAAAATCAAAATTCAAAGTAAAAATATGAAAAAATAGTCATGAGATCAGAAATAATTCAAAGTATTTTTGTGAATTTTTTCATAATTTTTGCATAAAAAATAAAAGAGTTATGATTTTTTGAAAATTTAATAAATAAAAAATATAAAATCAGAAAATAAAATAAAACCAAAAAGATGTGGACCATCAGATCATAGTCAAAACGCGTTAGTATGCTGATCCATTGGACCAGACGCGCTGTGCTTGATATGGACCTTAGTGAGATACACATAGGATCAGAAAAAGGGCAACCAATGAAATTAAAACGTTTGACACACTATCATTGGCTGAGACAAGACATGTCATCATCTTCAACCTCTAGACACCCTGCAATGGGGATTTTGTAAGATCCTTCAAATGGAAAAAGTAGGATCCCAGGCTAGTATCATTGAACTCGTCTCTTCAAGACGATTCTAACACCACCATCGCGCCAAATTTATATAAGGTATGGAGAGAGATATGAATCAAAAACCCAGAAAATAGCGAGAACCTTCAATTTGAGATTTCTCTCTAAATTCTCAATGGATTTAAAAATTATAAGCAACATTAGAATCACGAGAAGGAGTAGAATAGATTAGTGCTTGATTTGGATCTAAATGGTGGGGAATTCTACCTTTTCGAAGTTCAAGGAAGAAGCTCTGAAACTGGACTTCTGTAGCTTGAATTATGGCTCGTTTTGATTGGTTTAAGTGCTGGAGAGTTTGTGTGATGCTTAAGGATGATGAATGCGCAAAGAATTTTGGAAAAGGGAGCTTAAATCTCAGAAACTGAATTAAAAAAAGGGTTCGTGTGAGGTTTTGGCAGGGTGTTTTTGGCTCTTAAAGCTTGAAAAATGAATGGGGGATGACCCTCTATTTATAGGGTAGCGAATGGGAATCAAAATTGGAAGAAACAAGGAAGTTTGGAGGGAAATTGAATGAAGGTCGAGCACGTGTGAAGTGTGACTTCATTTCCATCAAAACTCAACCAAATCTTGCGTTTTGGGGTGCTAATCACTTATGGAAAGTTTGCTAATCAAGTTTAAACCAAAAACGCGCATAAATCTTATGTTTAGAAGTCACATTATGGATTTTAAAATTCTGACTTTGTGGAAAATTCAGTTTCAAGTTACCAAATTCAAATCCATGGAATTTCCAACTCAAGGGGTCTTAGGGCATGATTCTTGATGCTTTAGAAAGATGACGTTACAAGCTTTGCAATGCAAAAATAATGGAATCAAATGGATGCTTGAGCTGAAAGTTGCATTGAGTCAAAGTTGAAGAAAAAGGGTTGACTTTCCATACTTAGAAATATTTCAAATTCTTCTTTAAAAATGACCTATAATCTTTTGCATCCAAACATGGCCTTCCACTTGAAATTTTCTCTTGACCAAAAAAGATAGAATGAATTAGATGTCTTGAATGACATTTTGAAACTTGAACCACTCAAAATATCCAAAAATTGAGCAAGTTATGACTTATTGAAGTTGGCCAAAAATCATGAAATGACCTATAATCTGTTGCATATTTAAGGCAACCTCCATCCATTTTCCCACTTTGCATATAAAAGAAGGCATAAAGTTCATATCTTCAAGATAATTATGGAAAAAGAATGGACTCAAGGTGATGAAAATTGACCTAGTTATGATCAATTGAAGTTACTTATGTAAAATTGGGGATTCATCTGAAGGACTTGTAATCTTTCTTCTTCACCAAGTTTCTTCCATATGAAAACTCTTTGGAACCTTTGAAGTGATTTGTTGATAACCATTTGAAGATAAGGATGTATTTGGAATCACTCAAAAATACCAAAAGGTGAGCAAGATATACTCCTTTGAAGTTCAAAACCCTAGCTTCTAGATCAAGAGAATGCCTTGGAGAACTTTGACAAGTTTGAACAAACTTCTTATACTAATATTCTTGCTTTGTGAATAAAAGTTGTTGAGGATGATAATGAGGACTCATAGCCACCAAAACCACTTCCATATCTTGAAATTTGATAGAACTATGCCCCTGGTGGCCAATATGAACAAGGCCTTGTCCAAACATAACAACTTCTCCAATTAACCCCTTGTACTTTTGAGTCAAATCTAATAACCTTGAAATGTGATGAACCCAAACAAACTTTGCCATGCTATTTCTTCTAAAACCACTCCAATGGTGAGGTTTGAACCTCTAAAGATTTTATTGGCTAGGGCATGGAAATAAACTCATGAACCCATGGAGTAAATTGTTAAATCTCATTGCCCTTACCTACATGGACAATAAGCAAGACAAGCCAACATTGTATTTTATTAGTTAAGTGAAGAAAACAAAACAATATTAATGATCACAAAAGGAACATAAGTCAAGGTGCTTGGCAATTCCTCAAAAGGAGTGTTGTACCCCAAAATTCTCCCTCTCATTTTATCAAGATTTCCCCTCACAAGACTCTTTGAACTCCAGACAGGATTAGGGTTTTTGCTCTGCTCAAGGCATCTCCTTGCACTGATGACCTAAATTAGGGTTTGAGTTTGCACAAGGATTTTTGGACTTTCAATGCTCAAAGTGACTTTCATACTTCATGTTGGACTTATAAGATTACCTCTACCAAGTTTCAAGCCTTGAATCAAATTTTTGCCCAGTTAATTTGACAGTTGACCTAGAAATCAACTGTATTGGGGGAAAAGTCAACTGTGGCCAATTTACAGTCAAACCTCATAAATTTTGATCCACATCAACATTATAAGCTCATATGAACCATTTGATCAAGTTTGGACCACAACTCCTCAAGAAATTTGATCAGATCATCAAAAGGGCAAAATGGTCATTTTTAGGGTTTTGACTGTATAAGGGAAATTTCTGATTTTTTTACCTAGCCAATGGAAAATTGGGTTCAAGCATGGACTCAAGGACTCAACGGAATCATCTTGACCTATTCACAAGGTTCAAAAGATCCCAAATGCATTGGATTGACAGATGAATTTTCCAGTCAACTGATCAAAATTTGACTGTACACTGAAAAGTCAAACTTTGACTTTTTGGTCAAAATCAAGTGCCAAGGGTCATTTTTCCTCAAGATGTGTCAAAACATGAAACTTGTACATCAAGAAACCTAATTTTGCAAATTAGGGTTTAAGATTGAAAAATTTCATAACTTAGAATTTTTCTAAGTTATGAAATTTTCTTATTTTTTCCCAACTTTGCCCAACATTTTCACCATGATGCAATTGGATTCAAACAAAACTTACAACATGAAAGTTGTAGTCCTCCACAAAATCTACAACTTGTATACACAAAGTTTTCCCAAGAGAAGCTTGGATCTCAAGTTATAATTTTTGGAACAAGGGTCCATGAAACTTTTAACTTAGTGAAATTTTGCCCTAGTTTAGGCAGGAATTTGACCTATCTTCATGACCATTTTTCACATAGTTTCACTTGGAATATTAAAATGCATTTCAAAGATGGGTTGTATATTATGTTACAAGCTTTCTAAAAAGTCCAAGAACTCTCCAAAATCATTTGTGGTTAGGGAGAATCAAAGGCTTGAAGTTGGCAAAAACTCACTTTTGATCCATGGCATGTTCATATTGATACAAGTTGCAAACTCTAATCAGCCTTGTTTGTACTTGGTTACAGGTCCCAAAACCCTTCCATACTCAATAATTAAATGCAAATCCATTGGTCTAAGGCTTTGTTTTGGTCATTAGAGGATTATACATTAGATTAATCCAAAAATAGTAAAAGGTATCTTTGCCATTTTTGTCAAAATCTTGCTTTATGTCAAATAGAATCCTTGAGCCTTGAACAAGATCTTAGGCAGCAAATCAAATCCATAAAATTGGGGCCAAGCTTACACAATGTATGCAGGGTTAGAACTAGCTTGTACAAGCCTTCTCTTTGTCACTTCTCATTTTGCTTCATAACCAAGAAACTTGTCAAACACAACACAACTTGAACATCTGAAAAAACCAACTCTTGCAAGCCTTTGAGACAAGTTTCACACATTGTATTGAACCTAAAACATGAGATATTGAGTTCTTCAGCCTGCCATAGCACAAAATCACTTTCCATTGGCAAAACAGGGCACTCCCTGCAGTTTAACTTCCATAGCAAAAACCCCTCGTGCATTTTGCCTCAAACTGGTTCAAACACATTCCACGTAACCTATCCAAGCTATCCCAACCATTGAAGAGTGATTGTAACTCCCTTTATAAGGTTTACCACTTCTGTTTTCAGCTTGTGCAGGTTGAGTTCTACAAGCTTGTTCAAGCACATTCAAGGCAAACTAGGCATTGGGAAAGGTCAGAGGAAGTTCAAGCAAGCTCCCAAACACCTCAGGCCTCACTGAAAAGCTCCACATTGTCATACACGATTCCAACTGAAATAGGTTTTTATCAACTTCCTATCTCTCTATTTAGGAATCATTAGGCTTAGGTTTATGAATAAAAAATGTAGTATTCATAGCCATGAAGCTGTACATATGCTCAGTTTTCATTTAAGTTAATCGTGTTAAGAGAATTTGATCCATGAACTTCCTGAAAAAATTAGGTTAGAATTTAGGGCCAGAGAAATTCTCTCTGGTCTTTGAGAGTTAGAATGAGTTTTTTACATGGTTGGATTCGTCTTGAAAAATGCTACAACTTTGATGTTATGGGTTTTTGCATTAGAGCACGTATGCAGGTTGTTCATGTTTGAAGTCAGGCGCGCGTTTTTTGAACGAGAGGTTGAAGATGAAGTCTGGAATTGGGCTGGGCTTTTGCTTCTTGTTTTTGGCACCCCCCTCATTGTTGACTGCACCCCCCTGGCCCATTTCTTCATATTTTTATATTTTTTTGTATTTATTTTCATTTCTGATTTTATTTTATTATTTTCTAAACATAAAACATACCAAGAATATTTTTATAAATTTTCACATTTATTTTTATATTTCATTTTATTTTTTCTAACATGAAAATAATTTTTAATTAGATATACTATTTATTTTCTCAAATAAAAGCTTGTAAAACAATACATAATATTTTTTTTTAGTATTTATATATTTAAATAATATTTTCTCATATATTATTTTTTTAAAAATAGTTGTATGTATTTATATTAATTTTCTTGTACATAATATATATATATATATATATATATATATATATATATATATATATATATATATATATATATATATATATATATATATATATATATATATATATATATATATATATATATATATATATATATATATATATATATATATATATATATATATATATATATATATATATATATATATATATATATATATATATATATATTTAAAATAAAATTAGGGTTTTTTACCCTTAATAAATAATAATCTTTTTATTTCTTTTTTACACTAATTTTTTTTTACATACATAAAAAAATAAACAAAAACATATTTTTGCATATTCATAATATTTTGTATATTTATTTAATTGATCATTTAAATAATTGTCCATTTATTTATTTGTACCATTTATTCAATTTGGATGTAATAGTAAATATTAGAGTTTTAATTTCTTGCAAATATTCCCCATTCAAACTTGTATCCCCCTTCCCATATCAAATGTTGTAATAGTGTAGATTTATTTTACGCATTTATGCTTTCAATTATGCCATGATTAGAGATTAGGGTTTGTATGCGAATGTCCAAAATCAAAACAAATAGCTTGACTAATACAAAGACAAAAATGTATGTAAATTGACAACACAATGCACACTTGCACCCCTAGGGTTTCATCCACTTATTGCCTTTAAAATGGCCATGTTATGCATGTTGAGTACTTTGGCAAAACAAAAATAAAACAAAAGATCATAGTCCCTCGATGACGCTATCTTGGTTGCCAATACAAAATGATCTAGTCCCTCAAAAATTGCTAAAGATACTTGGCAATATTGCTATCATGGTCAATACGATGACCCGCGCCTGTCCCGTTTAATATCCTAATACAAGGTTGTTTACCAAATACAATGGTAAAACAACACTGTCAAAAGGGTTAAAAATGTGTAGGAAATACCTTTGAGTAAAATAGGGTAGACAACTCTTAGTTACTTGATCCAAACTTGCAAGATCATCCTTGCTATTTTCAAACACACCTCACAACACAATTTCAAAATATTTCCCAAATCAAACTTTCAAAACATTGAAACATCTTTTCAAAAGACAAAAACACCTTTTTATACATTCAAACAAGAATCATTACAAAGGTTGCCTAGACAAGGCCTCTTTTTCAAAAGCATTTTCAAAAAACCACACACAAAGCACCATTTCAAACAATTGAAAAGCAAAAGCAAGTGATCTAAACAAGTAACTAAGAGCCCATGGATAACCATGGATGAAAAGGGTGCTTGCACATTCCCTTTTCATAATCTACCCCCCGAACCCAAGAAAACATCTCAAAGGTCTTTCCTGTGCTTTTTGACCTTTCCTTTGGATAAAATAAAAAGTCGATGGCGACTCTTGCTAAACCGAAACATTTGCGAACACAAACGTAAAACCTCAAGTCAGTTCTCCCACCGTATCACAAGGAGCAAAGCTCAAAGTAGGGAGGGGAACCAAGAATCCTAGTGTGATCTTGTTGTGAGTGAATCAACATGATATGATGAAGGGATCTTAGGGGAAAAAATTAGGGTACAACAAGTACAAGCTGAGGTTAAACCCTAACAAGTGCATGTTTGGAGTACGGTCTAGAAACTTCTAGATTTTTTTCGTCAGCAATAAAGGCATTAAAGTTGTTCCTGTCAAGATAAAGGTCATCCAAGAAATTTCAGTCCCTCATTCTGAAAAAGAAGTCAGAGGATTCTTGGGTTGTCTCAATTACATTGCCTGTTTCGTATCTCATTTGACTGCTACTTGTGAGCCACTCTTCAAACTCTTGAAGAAAGATCAGGTATTCAGATGGAACGATGAGTGCCAGATTGCCTTTGACAAAATCAAAGAATACCTACAAGAACCTCCTATTACCATGCCTCCAATTGAAGGAAGACCCTTGATCATGTACTTGACAGTACTAGAGAATTCTATGGGGTGTGTTTTGGGCCAACATGACGAGTTTGGCCGAAAAGAGCATGCTATTTATTACTTGAGCAAAAAGCTTACCGACTGTGAAACCAGATATTCACTGCTCAAGAAAACTTGATGCGCTCTGGCATGGGCTGCTCGCCAGCTAAGACAGTATATGTTGACTCATACCACTTTGTTGATTTCTAAGATGGACCCAATCAAGTATATCTTCGAGAAACCTGCCCTTTCCGGACGAATAGCCAGATGGAAAATGATCTTGACTGAGTATGATATCCAATACACGTCTCAAAAAGCCATAAAAGGAAGTGTATTAGCAGATCATTTGGCCCATCAAGTTGTGGATGATTATCAGTCAATGAACTTCGACTTCCCTAATGAGAACATCATGCTGGTAACCGATTGTGCGAAACCTGGACCGTATGACGGACCTGAACAAAAATATCAAGAAGATTATGCAGAAAATGGTAGTAACCTATAAGGATTGGCATGAGATGTTGCCGTTTTCCCTACATGGCTACCGCACTTAAGCTAGAACATCAACTGGGGCAACTCCCTTTTCTCTAGTCTATGGCATGGAAGATGTTTTACCAGTGGAAGTTCAGATTCCGTCGCTGAGAATTATGAATGAGGCAGGCCTAGGCGAAGACGAGTGGATTCAAATGAGATTGGATCAGCTGAACTTGATTGACGAAAAACGGTTAGCTGCTGTTTGCCATGGTCAGACGTACCAAAAACAGATGATCAAGGCTTTCAACAAAAAGGTCAAACCTGGAGTATATCAAGTTGGTGACTTGGTGATAAAACACATCATTCTACCACAAGGCGACCCCCGAGGAAAATGGATGCCCACCTATGAAGGGCCATTTGTTGTCAAGAGAGTTTTCTCTGGCAATGCCATGATGCTGACTACCATGGATGGTAAAGATTTCCCACATCCCATAAACGCGGACATAGTTAAAAAATACTACGCATAAGAGACCCGTTAGGTTGACACACCTAAGCAAAATAAGGGAATCCCGACACACTAAAAAGTTTGGGCAAAAATTAGGGATATATGCAAAAGATTATACACCCGACAAGTTGAAAACCCGAAAGGGCGACTTGGGAAAAAAAGGGTATCCTGGTGGGTTGAAAACCCGAAAGGGAGGTATGGGAAAAATTTAAGGATTAAAATCATATGACTATGTCCCGTGGAATCAACACAGTCAATTTTATCACCAAGGTCTGAGTTCAAACGGTCAAAGATCAATCCAATCAACTTCTATCAATGACAAGAGACATTCGAAGACATTGGGGCAATAGTAGAGTTGGAAGTCAATGAGATCATTTCACATGGCTATTTGTTTTCATTCTTAAATTTGTTTCAACGATTTCCTCTTACTAGGATCTCTGTCTCTTTGTACAAAAATGCCTATTCATGGGCAAAATATCAATACAAATATACTTTGAAGTGCAAAATTCCTGTCTTTATTTTAAATGCAAATTTGTCCAATGACTAAAATTGAATGAACAAATGCATATGAACATAATTAAAACTATCTGGCACATGTGTTCTGATAAGTAGTGGCAAGCATCTCTTTAATGTATATGAAATATCCCTACAAAGTTATCTCATTATCATTATCCCCACGAGGACGGCTGCAATAAACCTTTCCCCAACAGGTTTTATTTCCCAAACAATAATCGAGGAGCCACAAAGCTCCCCAACTGAGTTCAAATTTCTTCAACATACAACAATCAAGACACCACGAAGTTCCCCGGCTGAGCCTGTCTTCCCCAACTGAGTATATCTTCCCTAACCAAGACTGTTATCTCCAAACATAATTTATTCTCCCCAGTTGAGTGTGTCCTCCCCAAGCTGATTCTGTCCTACCCAACTGAGTCCAAACTCTCCAGTTTGAATTTTCCTTTCAGATTATTGCAAATCATAGGGCCACAACCCTTGTTCCCCAGTAAAGCCGTCAGCAAAGCCTTTACTATTTCTAAAAAAAGATACTATGAAGCCTGGATCCGACCAGATATTAGTATAATTTTCAAGTTATTACTAAAGCTTGGACCCGACCAGATAATAGTTTGACTTCTTCAATCACTGAAACTTAGACCCAACCAGATAACAGTTAATCTCAATTTTAAGATGCTATGAAACCTGGACCCGACCATATAGTAGTCTAACTCCTCGAAGATATAGAAGAACATGGAATCAACCCGACCAAGGTTTAACTTCTTTTCCCCAATAGAGTTTGCCTCTGTATCCCAACAAATTACTGTGAAACCTGCATCCTACCAGATATCAGTTTTCAATTTCATCTTTTCAAGCAAGTTATTGTGAAGCCTGAATCCGACCAGATAGCAATTACCCTCGGAGATTCATTGTGAAACCTGGAAACTGACCAGATAACAACTAAATCCCCAAACAGTTTATTGTGAAACCTGGACCTGACCAGATAAAAATTGATCTCATCAACCTCAGAAATCTGCAAAGCCTGGACCCGACCAGATAACAGTTTTTCAAACAGTTTATTATGAAACCTGGAGCCCGACCAGATAACAACTAACTATGATTCCCAGAGAGACACTATGAAGCCTGAACTCGGCCAATAATAGTACAACTCTCTAAAAACCATGAAACCTGGACCCGACCAGACAGTAGTTACCACTTTAAGTTACTGTGAAGCCTGGATCCGACCAGATAACAGTTAACTTCCGTATCCCCAGCAAGTTGTTGTGAAGCCCGGACCCGACCAGATAACTATTCAATCTCAAGAAAATCTTCTGCAGAGCCTGGAATCCGACCAGATAACAGTTAATTCGTCTCTTCCTCCAGTAAGTTGCTGTGAAGCCTGGATCTGACCAGATAACAGTCGACTACTTCATCCTCAACAATTGTGAAGCCTAGATCCGACCAGATAATAGCTGACATTCTAGATATATTCCCCAACGAAAGCATCCTTTCAACAAAATTTAAATATATGCATATTCTTTTTCTCCAACGGTAATCAGGGATTCGACCCCCCAGAATTTCATTGACAACAGTCATGGATTTATTTTCCCGGACAAAAACATACATCTCACATTCATACATCATAGCATGTACATACCATATGCATTTAGCACAATACCACATCTGGTGAATAGCATGCAAGCATCTGCATTTTACTAACTCTTTTTCTCACAGGTAAAATATCAAGTTTTAGTATGAATCAACAAGAGATTTATACTGACACTTATTCCAGTGTTTATTAGCGTTCCTCCAAATGGAATCTATAAGCCCATTCACCATCCATCTTTGAGTGCAAATTTCTGAGCACTCTAGTGTTCAATCATCTTTCACCTTCAAGTCACGAATGGCAGATCCGCCAATCTAACTCTTCAGGTTTAAATAGATTGAACAGGGGCAGCTGTTTTACCCCAAAATTTTCCCTCTCATTTATCAAATATTTTCTCACAAAGATCGCTCTTGGTTCAAGACTGCACTAGGGTTGATCAGCTCAAGACACCTCCTTAAGCACTGATGACCAAAATTAGGGTTTGAGATTGCAAAAGGACAATTGAATTTTCAACACTTCATAGGACTTTCATGGATCATTATGGACCCCCAAGTTTACTCATGTCAAGTTTCAAGCCTTAGATCACACTTTTGCTCAGTTAATTGAGCAGTTGACCTAAAAATCAACTGTATTGGGAAATAAATCAACTATGGCCAACTTACAGTCAAACTTCATAATTTTTTATCCACATAAACATTATAAACTCATATGTATCATTTAATCAAGTTTGGACCATAATTCCTCAAGAAATTTGATCAAATCATCAAAAGGGTAAAATGGTCAAAATTATGGTTTTGACTGAGAAAGGGCAATTTATGATTTTTTGACCTAGAAAATTGTCAATTGGTTTGAAGCATGATCTCAAGAGTTCAATTTCATCATTTTTACCTAATGGCATGACCTAAAACATTGCTCAAGATCAATTGGCTTGATAGGGAATTTTCAGTCAACTGAACAAAAGTCAATTGTACATTGAAAAGTCAAACTTTGACTTTTTGGTCAAAATTCAATGTCAAAGATAACAATTCATAAAAACATGTCAAGATATGAAACTTATTCATCAAGAAATCAAAAAGTCAAGATTTCATTTTGAAAAGTCAAAATTTTATAACAGAAAATTTTCTAAGTGTTTAAAACTTCATGTTTTTCATAATTTTGAGCCAATTTTTCACCATGATGCAAGAGGATTCAAAAGAAACTCTCAACATGAAAGTTGTAGATCTCCATGATGTCTACAACATTTCTTCACACAACTTCTTCTAAAAATTCTTGGATCTCAAGTTATTAATTCATAAAGTCATGGCCTTGAAATTGAACACTTAGTGAAATTTCGCCCTAGTTTTGGTCAGGATTTTGACCTAACTTCATGACACTTTTTCATATAGTTCCAAGGATAATTTTCAAAAGTGATTTAAAGAGGGGTTGTAGATAACATTACAAGCTTTCCAAAATGTCTAAGAACTCCTTGAGATCATTCTTGAGCAGGGAGAATCGAATAGATGAAGTTAGGGTTTTCACACTTGAAATACAAGTCATTTTGTGATGAACAAGATTCAAATTTCAAACTTATGCTACATAATCTCTACTTTACAGGCCTCAAAATTGTTAGTCACTCCATAATTAATTACTTTCACAGTTGTTATAGGTCTAATTTCAAGCATTCAATGCAAATTCATGCTTTATATCCATTTTAAGAAGAAAGTGCACAATGCCATTTTGATAAAGTAGCTTTTTGCACAAAACTTGTTCTTGAGCCTTGCAATTGTTTTCTTTTGATCATACATGTTGTGATACGGTGGCAGAACCGACTGTTTTAGGAAAATGCTGGTTTGTGTTCGCAAAATGCCGCGGTAAGCAAGAGTCACCACCGACTTTTATTTTATCCAACTGGAAAGGACAAAAGCACCGAAAAATTCCTTTTTCGAGATTTTGAGTACGGGGGGGGGGGGGGGGGGGGGGGGTAGATTATAGAAAGGGAAGATATTAGAAACCTTTTTATCCGTAGTTTTCTACGGGCTCTTAGGTACTTTCTCATCATTTTAAAAATTGCTTCCGTGTTTGTGTGTTTTGAAAAGTTTTTGTTTTACTTCATTTTAACCCTTATGTCAGTCCTCAAGAGTGTTACAAAGTCGTTTTGAAAACTTTGTTTGAAAAGAGTGTAAGTGTGGAAAAGTTTGATTTTGAGCAAGTACCTACTAGCATCTACCTACTCGAAAAAGAATGTTTCTGTTCTTGTTTCCTTTAGACAGCGCTATCCCACTATTAATGAGTAGGTAGCACCGTCGTTGGAGTTGCAAGGGTCAATTTGAAAGGGACGTTCAATCACTAAATCAATGTTAGGATGTCTTAGTAATAACCCTAATGTCTTAAGATCGTATTCGAGGCAACATTTCTGAGGCAACATTTTCGAACGGGACATTTGATCTTTGTTTAGACAAGAGAGAAACCACTAAAACACCCTATACTCAATGATCATTTACCGAAGGCAACCGAAGTGAGAGTATACCCAAGGAGTGCGCATGTGCGAGTGATTTGATTTCAAGTTATTATATTTGCATATTTAGGGTTTTCTAACCATTTTAAATTAACATACATTCTTGTCATGCAATCCTATTATCATACATCTAACAGTTAATATTTGCGAAAATTAAAATGAGAGAAATAAAACTACGCTATTACAAGGCTTCGGGGAGGGGAATTAATTACATAGCCAAAAACCCGTAAAATGATAAAAAGAAAAGTCCTAATTGAACTATTACATACCATGAGCAATAACATTAATATTGTAAAAAAATAATAAGTGCGCGCGATGAATCGAGAACGAGGAAAATTAGGGTTTTGACCTCGTCTAAACCTAATTGAAAGAAAAAATGTTTTTTTGTTGTTTTTGATTATTTTGAGAAAAATAAGGTCTTAATTAAATAAATACAAACCTAATTACTAATTAATTTAAATTAAGAAAAATAATTAACTTGACTTATTTTTGCATTTTTGTTATTTTAAGAAAGAAAATAATTAAAACCAAAAATTAAAAACCTAATTGTCTAATTAATTTTAATTGTAAAAACAAGTTAAAATTTCCCTAAGCTAAATTGATCTAATTAATTAGTGAGAAATTAAACTTAATAAAACTAATTCTAATTTTTTGATTTTTGATTTTATTTTTATGATTTAATTAAAAAAATGATTTTAGAAAATAAAATAAATAAACAAACTAAAAAGAAAAAAAGAAAATAATAAAAAGTGAGAATGGGCCTGCTGGGGGTGAGAACCCAATTGGAGGGGTATCAATCTGAAATCTCCAAGCCTATTAGCTGAAGCCCAGTCAACACGTCTGTTTCCATGTGATGTTGACCTGGACGTGCACCATGGTCCTTCAATGGTAAGCGTTGGATCTGGATGGATGATGAATCCATGGGCTGGAGATTGATAGCGCATGGTGAGACGCTTGGGCCAAGGGTGCACTGAATCTGCAACAAGAAAATAAGAAAATAGCATTTTGCTGGGACCTGGGATCGAACCCAGGTCTTTTACCCTTTCCAGCATGTATGCTTACCATCTGCGCTGCTGCGTTTGTTTGTTGATAAAATAAACACATATAATATTATATGAAACAAAGTGGATTAGTAAATGACACAAAAACACGCGCCAGAATTTGAATAATCCAGTAATGGTTGGACACGTTGCTTTCTTCTTCCTCTTGCCGTTGTGTTAGGCAGGACACCTTTACCTACAGACAAAGTCTGTAGCTATAGCCCTGTTCCATTCAAATATTACACACACGCGTGATAAATCAATTGTAATGGTACCAATCAACTCGTCTCAACCTTATGAGTATCATGGTACCTCAATCGTGGCCCAATTTTCCCTGTGTAGCAAAGCCCCAAAATTATCTTAGAAACCCTAATAATGGCATCCACACGTATGGCTTCCAAAAATGCAATTAAATGGTACTGTTAGCTTGAAAACATGATAAGGATTACAAATATATCATTTAAACATGATAAAGGTGCAAGAATGAATGGATACGATTTTGGAAAAAATTGACAAACCGTGAGAGTTGTGGAGACGGATTCTGGGCAGATCAAGGCTTGACTATGATCAGGTTAGCTTCAAGATATGGCTAGGAATCGATTGCTAGCCTTGGAATGGTGTAAATCGTCTTCTAACTTGTAATTTTATCCGGCACTTTTTGGTAATTTTTGTGACTTTTATTCTGCTCTCTTACGCCTCTAACCCCTGTTCTTTTGCTTTGGATTTATTCAATATATATCATAGAGTGCATTAGGTTACAAGTTTGCATTAAATCCTTGCAATTATGAAGATTTGATCAAACCCTTCAGAATCAAACCTTCACACTCTGGATGGTCTAATGCTTTCTTTGGCAAAACATTCAAAGAGGAACCGATATCCACCAATACATGGGCCAAAGTAGTGCCCCTGCACTCGATCGAGACGTGCAGAGCATCATTGTGATTTCTTTCTTTAGCAGTCAGATATGCGTATGAGAAACCCAACCCATT
Organism: Vicia faba; assembly: GCA_948472305.1. NCBI lineage: Eukaryota > Viridiplantae > Streptophyta > Magnoliopsida > Fabales > Fabaceae > Vicia > Vicia faba. Next base: position 163,432,330 of record OX451736.1, on the reverse strand, counting down.
ATCGACAGTCAAGCTAGCTACACAATCCTTGAATTGATCGGTAGAAGTCTATTGCGGCACATGCACAGTTTTGAGGAATGCAATTAAAGCCTTTGCATGGGCTTCAAAACAGAATAACAAGGACAACATGGAGATTTTTGACGGGGTCTGCCCCAACTGCTCGACTACGTTGTAGTCACTTTTCTTGATAATCTTCAGAATTTCCTCTATCTCCTTCTTAGAGGTTTCTATAATAATCTTCTTAGGTGCCTCCATCCGGGAAGGCTCACTTGTGATTTCTTTGCCCCGAGTGCCAGATGGCTCGGCGACAGGGGTGATGACTGGAATAGGCACTGGGATGGTAGCTGATGTACTAGCAGATGGAATGACAACAGGTTCGTGAATAGTCGGAGGGGAAATATCAGGAGAAAAGAGTCTTCCACTTCTGGTGACCTTGCTAGCCCCGACAATATTGCTGACATCAGCATCAACTTCTTCAATCTTTAAGTCTTGCTTTACTCCATGGTAATACACATCGGCCCCATAGTGCCAAGGGACAGCCTTATCCAAAGTGTATGGGATAAGACCCAGAATAATAATGATTAACGAAGCGATTCTGGGAGCAGATGTAATCATAACAGGATTTCTCGAGGAAGCCTTGGAAGGATTGGCAGAAATGGTTATGATGGCAACATCTTCAACTGGAACTAACAGAATCAAATTCTTCTCGAACATGATCTCTTTTTTATCCATCAGGCGCTGAACACCTGATTTCAATGAGTGGCGACCAACAGGCAGAATTGAACACAAGTGGCAACCTTCGCCACAACCCGGAAATAAACTGGCCAACAATAGATTCTTCTTAACCATCATTAAAGGAGTAGAAATTTCTTCCACGGAGGTCACAAATAAATCATCATCCACAACATTTACTCCATGACCATGTTTGGGCATGGGAGCAGTCATGATGTTGGGCTTCTCCGGAGCGTCAAACTCAATTTCTTTAGCTTCGATAAAATCTTGCACCTTATTCTTCAAGGCCCAACAGTTGTTTGTATCATGACCTGGGCTATCAGAGTGATAGGCGCATCGGGCGTTCGGGTTATATAGCAGAGATGTGATGCTGGGATTCTTTGGGGCTTCCCTCAGAGTTATCAGGTTGGTCTTCAATGATTGTGGTAGAATTTGAGACAAGGTCATATTAAGCCGAGTGTATTGTCTCTGCGGTCTCTCAATTCTTTGCTGATTGTTGCGTTGTGGAGCAACAGTGGGTCTTGATATTACTACCGCATTCACCGCTTGACGATGTTCAGGTCTGCTCTGCCCCCTTGGGCCGTAAACTGCACTAGCTTCTTTCTTACCGGTGAAAGGCTTCTTCACTGCACTTGATGAAGTATCCTTCTGTATCTTACCACTTCAGATACCAGCTTCTACTCTCTCCCCAGTCAAAATCAGTGGGATTATTATTTTCACATAGCTGTTTTGTTTTCCTTGTATAAACTCTGTTGTTCGGCGGTGTTCTCTTACTAGGACGTCAGCCTCTTGTACATAAACGCCTATTTACAGGCAAATTCAAAAATCAATACAAATTCACTTTTCAGACCAATTGCCAATTGTTTTTTCCTTTTTCTGTTTTGCTTTGTAAAGAACGTCCAATGTTCAATTGTGATATATGCATTTGACACTAATTGCTAACTCATAAATATCTGAATACGAAACAAAGGATTAATTACAGGTAACAGCAGAAACAGGGGCAATAATGAGTTGTCTAAGCAATCTAATTGCTCTGTCCACCAAGGTACCAAGGTAAGTTCGGCTGAAGAATGTAACCCATATACCTTCACTCCCCGCCGTTAAGATAAGATTCAACAATTCTCCCCAAGCAGTTGGTCTCCCATCAGCCCTGAAAAGTCACAGTACCCCTAGCAAGTCAGCAACACTCTCCCCGAGCAGAGTTATCCTCAGTCAGCCTAAAGGAAGCGGGTATCCCCATAAAATATCAACATTCCCCCAACGGAGTACACAAACGTTCTTAGCAAGCATCCCCGGCAATCTTGATCTAAGATTGTTCCCCGGCGGAATACCAGACATCCAGTGGAGCCATTCCCCAGTCCAATCTGAAAAGTTTCCCCAGGAGAGTTCAATCAATTTCCCCAGTAGATTCAGGAAGCTTATCCCCAGTAGATTCTGGAAGCTTATCACCTGCAGAGTACGAACGCTCCCCCGACTTTATTCAAAGGTTATTTCCCCACCAGGATATAACTGGGCTACCCTCAGCCAATTGCCACGGAAAGATCTTCCTCGGCGAAGTCTTCCTATCCCCAGCGGATTTCATCAAATCTTCCAACATAGCTCAACGGTATCCCCAGCGGAGTTATCATCAACATCTCAGCAAAGTGCCTCTCTTCCCACAGAGTAATTCCCCGCAGAGTGATCTCTCCAACAAAGTTTATTCCTCAATGGAGTCATCTTCTCCTACGGGTTTATTCTCGCAACCATCATCCCCAGCAGAAACAAAGAACACTACTCTTCAACATCAGCCCAGGAGTTAACTTCCCGACACCCGTCAAGGATTTATTTTCCTAGACAAAAATACATTCATAAACATCACATCTTCATACATTATAGCATGCACATACGCATCATGAACATACAATCTCATTTATTTTGATAACGTCATGCATTTCATACATCATGACATTACATACAACTAATGTTTTGCCTTTTTAGGAAAAAGTTCAATCCAAAGATGATTACTATCAACTGTCGCAATTCCAGATCCGATTCCTGTATCCAGCCAGGGCGTATCTGTTGACGACTATTTCTGGACTCGATTCCTGTATCCTGCCAGGGCACGTCTGAAGAGTATGAAGATCCGATTCCTGTATCCAGCCAGGGCGTATCTGTTGACGACTATTTCCGGACTCGATTCCTGTATCCTGTCAGGGCACGTCTGAAGAGTTTGAAGATCCAATTCCTGTATCCAGCCAGGGCGTATCTGTTGACGACTATTTCCGGACTCGATTCCTGTATCCTTCCAGGGCACGTTTGAAGAGTTTGAAGATCTGATTCCTGTATCCAGCCAGGGCGTATCTGTTGACGATTGTTTCCGAACTCGATTCCTGTATCTTTCCAGGGCACGTCTGAAGAGTTTGAAGATCTGATTCCTGTATCCAGCCAGGGCGTATCTGTTGACGACCATTTCCAGACTCGATTCCTGTATCCTGCCAGGGCACGTCTGAAGAGTTTGAAGATCCGATTCCTGTATCCAGCCAGGGCGTATCTGTTGACGACTATTTCCGGACTCGATTCCTGTATCCTGCCAGGGCACGTCTAAAGAGTTTGAAGATCCGATTCCTGTATCTGGCCAGGGTATATCTGTTGACGACTGATTCCAGATTCAATTCCTGTATCTAGCCAGGGCACGTCTGAAGAGTTTGAAGATCAGATTCCTGTATCCAGTCAGGGCGTATCTGTTGACGACTATTTTCGGACTCGATTCCTGTATCCTGCCAGGGCACGTCTGAAGAGTTTGAAGATCCGATTCCTGTATCCGGCCAGGGCATATCTGTTGACGACTGATTCCAGATTCGATTCCTGTATCTAGCCAGGGCACATTGTGAGTAACTGATTGTAGACTCGATACCTGTATCAAGCAAGGGCACATCTGCATGAAGAGTTTAGAGATTCGATACATGTATCCAGCCAGGGCATATCTACATAAAGAGTTTGAAGATCAACCCCTGTAACAAGCCAGGTAATTATCTTTTTCTCAGGAACGCAAGTTCTCGCTAAGGAATCTCTTACGCGATCGACACCTAGACAGCATCTATAAGCCCATCCACATACCGACAGTCTCCAAATGGCATCCCTAAGCCCATTCCCGACAAAGTTCTGTCACACTTCCAGATGGCATCTATAAGCCCATCCTCCTATCCATCAGTCTCTAAATGGCATCTGTAAGCCCATTCCCTACAGCACACTGCTAACATTCTACTATGTGAGTGCAAATTTCTGGGTACTTTAGTGTTCAATCATCTTCCACCTTCGGATTACGAAAGGCACGCCAGCCAATCTACATCCTCCGGTCTAAGAAGATTGAACAGGGGCAACTGTTGTACCCCAAAATTTTCCCTCCCATATTCTTCAAGATTTGGCAAGATCAAGCTTCAAAATCTCTCAAGGGTTGCACAGTCCAATTGCCTCCTAACACAGTCAAAATTAGGGTTTTGGGTCTTGCAAAGAAATTGAGGTTTTTAAGGGTCCAATCAAGTCCCATGTGCCCATATACATTGTCAAGCATCCATATGTCAAGTTTCAAGACTCACAGCATCAAATTGCACAGTCAAAAGTCAACTGCAAAATTGACCAAGGCATAACTTTTTCATGGTTCATCAGAAAAATCCCATCCAATGCTCATTTTGAAGGAGATGACATTTCCTACAACTCATCTTCACACTCCAAGTCCAAGAAATGCTCTCACAAAAAGTTATCAATTTCAACATTATAGGTCATTTTCAAAAGTCAACAAAAAGGCACTTTAAGTCAAAGATCATAACTTGAGATTAGTAAATCAAAATGACATGGGACCAAAGGCATTGGATAGAGGACTTCAAGACCTTTCCAAAATGTCAAAGAACATGTTCATAGCTTCAAAATTGAGCAAGATATGCATTGGAGAAGTTGGGAAATTTTTGGGAACTTTCAAAAGTCAACTTTGCCTAAAAAGCTTCAAATTTGCTAATGGGCCTCAAATTCTTTCTTGAATCATTACCCAAAGCCTATGCACGACCCATTGAGCTCAAAATAATTTATTTTCTTATTTTTAATTAATTAATTGAATTTTTATTATTATTAATTCATTTAATTGGTTTTAATTATAGGAAAATTAAAAAAGATATGTTTTGGATCTTTTGGTGGAGCAAATCTAATCAGGGCAAGTTGGCAAAGTCGTTTCTCAATCAAACAAGGAAAATCATCCATATTTGGCAAGGTTTTCATTGAAAAAAGATTGGAAAATATATGATGGAAAATCAAGGATTGAAAATATTATTGCAATGGATTCATGGGCTTAATTCTAACCTAATTCCATTCACATACAAAGGAATAAGCTAACCCTATTCAAAGACACACGTGAAAGCTGCTAAAAACTCGATAGCCAATTTTCAAAAACTCAAGAAAATTGTGAAACTGAAATCCTACTTGCAGTGCCTTTCCACGCCTAAAAAGGATTCAAGCACCTTGCCTGAGTCTCCAGGAAGCATTTGCCATCAAAAACCAATCCTAACACGCGAAGAACCAAAGAACATAAGCTACACGGTTTGCCTTATTTTTCAAACCTGCATATCATGATTCATGTGCTTTTAATCTATTTTCTTGTTTGATTCATGCTAATAGGGACCTTCTGAAGCGATTGGTATAAGCTAATTGAACTAACGCTGCCTGAATCAAAATATACCATGGACGAAAGTTAGGGTTTCTGAAGCTTGCAATTAGGGCTTTAGGCATCAGGAAAAATTGGACCATGTCATGACCATGGTTGAATTCGTCAAGGCCAGACGAATTCAACCAGCCTATCGCGCCCTTTTTATATTGTCTCCACTTCTATTCGCTATTTTTCACAGTTATAGTTAGTGGGGGTTTAAAACCCCCGCTATCTTATTCATGTTGCAGGTGAAAACGAGGAAGAAGATGGGCGTGGCATCATGTGATTGGAGAGTTTAAATCTGGCGCGCTTTCTTTTATTCTATACCATTAATGTTTGCTTTTTTATATTATATTTGTTGTCCATTCACATAACAAACGCGTTGGATAGCTCAGCTGGCAAAGGCATAGTGGCAAGAGGTACTGGGACCTGGGTTCGATTCCCAGGTCCCCCATATACTTAATGATTTTTGTTTTAACACGTTCTAGTGCAGCATTCGTTCAATGACCCATCATGCACCCTCACGCCTAAGCCTGCCAAGTGGCTTCAAGGTCCAATCCAGTGGCCACAGAATGAATTCCATGATGCACTCCAGTCAACCATCATGCACACAACCAGAAAGTCAACGAGGCCTGCCTTGTCTAATGGGCCTGAATTGCTTCAAAAACCTCCACTTTGGGCCAGACACCCCCTTTGTTTGCTTTGCATTTTTAAATTTTATGTTCTTTTCTTTTTAATACTTTTAATTGTTTAATTAATTCACCACAAATTAATTTTTTCCATAATAAAAATCAGAAATAAAAAAAAATTGTAAATATATTTAATTATTTATTAATTTCATCACTTATTTATTTTTGTAAATAAATGTTAACAATTAACTTTAGTTTAATTTAGGTTTTAATTTTAACACTTTTTCTTAATAAATAAAATTATATAGAATTAGGTTTTGACATTCTTTATCTTTTTCTTAATTAATTATTATTATTATCATTATTAATTACTATTATTTTTGTACATATAAATGTAAATTAATTGATTAGCTTAAATTAGGTTAACTTTAATATTTTCATTAATAATTAAAACAAACTTAGAATTAGGGTTTTCTCTTGATTTTATTTTCTTTATTTCATTAAATACAAAAACATAAAAAACACACTTTCTTTTCTTTAATTAAATAATAATTAGGTCCTAATTTAATTTAATTTCAAGCAAAGGGTCAAAACCCTCGGACGTTCAGTTTAATTCTTTTCGCGCATTATTTTTCTTATTGATTATTATGTAACTGTTCAAGGATGTAATAGTAATTAGGTTTATTGCTTTTTTACTTTCCGCATCTTTATCAAAAACGGGTCTTTGTATTTTGGTGATGTATAGACCCGCGCCTTGTAATAGCGTAGCTTTTATCTTTCCGTCTTTTAATTTTCCGCACTTCTAACTGCTAAACTCGCATGAAAGAGTGTATGGTAATTAAAAACAACTCGTAGCTCACGATGCCATGATCAAAGATAAAATATAACATGAAAACAACACACAATGCACACCCCACTTCTAGGGTACGCCTCACTCGTTGCCTTCGAAACGTGGTCATCAAGTATAGGACGTTTTAGCGGTCGCTCTTATGTCCAAGATCCAGTTGCCTCGAAACAGTTGCCTCGAAACAGTTGCCTCAGATTAAAAAGGATCTAGGACATTAGGGTTACTTCTAAGGTGTCCTAACTGTTGCTTCGGTGACCACACTGTCACTACAAACGAATTGACCCGAACACCTCCAACGGTGGTGCTACCTACCTCTCAATGGTGGGATGGCACTACCTTAAGGACTTTTACACAGCCTAATTCCTTAGGGTAGGTAGATGACTCATGGATACTTGCTCTCTTCAAAAACAAATCAAAAATATTTTCACACTACACTTTCAAAAAGCTTTCAAAGCAAATTTTTCAAACACTCTTGAGGACAGATACAAGAGTCACTTAGAAATCTTTCAAAAATGAAACTTTTTTTCAAAACCCACACACATTTGAAAAGCAAACATTTTGAAAACATAAGAGCAAGTACCTAAGAGCCCATGGATAACCATGGATAGAAAGGGTGCTAACACCTTCCCTTTCTATAAATCTACCTCCTGAACCGAGAAATGTTCTCATAAGGAATTTTGCTGTGCTTTTGTCCTGTCCATGTTGGAGAAAATAAAAGACAGTGCCGACTCTTGCTTACCGCGACATACGCGATCCAGCTTTAAACAGTCAGTTCTATTTCCACCGATCACAGAACTGGCGACTCTGCTGGGGAATTTAAAGTAAGGTGTACCTTAGGATAGATCATACTTATGTTTTTAATTGCCTTGTTTTGTTTGCTTTATTATTGTGGGCATTGTCTTGGAGTTTCATAGATCCTAACTCGGATCTGGGGATACCCTGTTTTAGGTAGCATAAGCTGTGAGGGACCTGTCCGGCGTAGACCGACACAGGTGAAGCAGTGGCTACGTTGGTGTGGCACCTTGGTCTGTACCGATATCCCTTGTGTTGCAACGAGGAGAATATGGGTCTTCTGAGGAGTCATTAAGCACCAACCAACCTTAGAACCCTAATTTGACCCAACTTGGCCATAGAACAGTAGCAATATGCTACACCCATTGAGGCTAAACTCTCCCGATGGTTCTGGCCGCAAGAAAAGATTGCGATGCTGGAGTTATGACCGATTGAGGGTAGTCAGTGATATTGGGATCCTCTAGAACCCAGTTACTTTTGATAGGACAAGTCTTAACCAACAAATTGAAAGAGGGTAGTACCTGAACTTCATGCTGGCCTAAACTCTAAGGGCTGTCTTGTGTGACTTGTGTGCCTTATCATGTTTGCCTTTGTGAATATTTGTGGTGTGCTTTATCATGACATCATACCATCATAGACATTGCATGCATCCTGTATAAGGACTGACCTATTTCAAAGACAAGAGGGGTTCACCTTTGCTCTGTTTTGTAGGATATCATGATACCTGTGCGAAGGAACATTATCCGGTTCAACTTTTTTCACCCACCTGAGTTGCTTGAAGAATTGGTTAGCAGAATTCCAAACACTACTTCCTTCATCCAGAGGCATGGTTCTCTTCTCGGTTTAGTCACTGTAAAGTGGGACCAACAACTGATGAGTGTCTTGACCCAGTTTTATGATCCCTTGTACAATTGCTTCACCTTTCAAGACTTCCAGCTGGTCCCCACCCTGGAAGAGTTCTCTGATTTGCTGGGTATCCCTATCTTGGATCAGACTCCCTTCACTGGTTGGGAAAAGACTCTTAGGCTTGAGGAGATTGCTGCAGCCCTTCCCTTGACCCACAAAGAGGTAATGGGCAACTGGGTGACTAGAAGCAGAGTTAAGGGTTTCTTGGCCAAGTTTCTGATTGGTAAAGCTAACAGTTTCTGGAATGACTTAGACTTCAGGGCGTACGAAGACATTCTGGCTCTCTTAATCTATGGTCTAGTCTTGTTTCCTAATCCTGATAACTTCATTAACATCACTGCCATAAGGATCTTCATGTCTCAGAACCCTATGCCCACTCTCTTGGGCGATATCCTGCAACAACTCTATGCTCGTACTGCCCGAAGACGAGGAACTTTGTGGTGCTGTATTCCTTTGTTAGTGAGGTGGTTTATTTTGCACCTCCCTAAGTTCGTGCTGAAGAACAAAGAAGGAATAGGCTGGGCTCATAGTTTAATGTCTCTCACTGATAATGACATCATTTGGACTCTCAGAGGTTTGGATGAAGTAGCTGTTATTGATCGTTGCGGAGAATATCCTAATGTTAGTTTGATTGGTACCCAAGGAGGAATATCTTATAATCCATGTCTAGCCTTTCGTCAGTTTGGAAGAGCCAGAAGAGCAGGGCCTCATGAGATGTTGGTGCCTCACATCAGTTTTGAGTTTCAGGTAGATAGCGACGAGCTGCTTCGTAGGTTCATCAAGGCTTGGGACAGAATTCACAAAGCTGACCCACATGAGTTGAGACTGAAGACTTCTCTACCTATGGAACCCTACTACAGATGGGTCCGCATCCGTGCTCAGAATTTAGGTATGCCATATGAAGCTGTCAGACCCATCATTCTTGAATATCCTGATAGAGATCGGGCTCCTCCAACTGTTCTCCCTCCTCAGATACCTACTGATGTTGATACACTAAAGAGGTCTTGGGCGCAACTACAAGAAGAACGAGATTCTTATCGGGAAAAGTTCAACGAGCAGGAGTTGAAGATCCAGAAGCTGACAAAGCAATTGGAGAATGAGCGTGCCTTGAATGACTACATCCGTACTGAGAAGAGGAGACCCTAGGATCACTGATGAGCTTTGGATGTTATTTTACAATTTTTATTTCCCTTTTCAGTAGTTCCATTTTATGTAACGCCTAAGGGAAATCTGTTGAACAATCTAAAATTCAAAGTTGAATCTAATAAAGTGCGTTTCCTTTTTGTTTACAAAGTTGAATCCCGATTGTCTTTGAAAACACAAATCATACGCATTCCATTCATCATGTGCATCACAAGTACTCTTCTCTTCAGGTTGCTTAATGTTCTTCGCTGATTATTTCAGCCGTCATCATGAATCCTGAATCATCTACTGAGCAATCCATCAAGGCCCAAAACGCCCAGTTCCAAGAGTTGATCATGAGTTTAGCCCAAGGTCAAGAGGAATTGAAGGCTCTGCTGGTCAAGAAGAAGAAGAAGAGAACTGTACTATTCAACACTGGCCGGAGGTTTGGTAACACACTGCAAAATGAGGTTGATCAAGCTGGTTCTTCTGTAGGGAAAGGCAGTCCCCAGGGGGGAAGGGTTCCTAGTCCTGTGGTCTCTGACAACGAGACCGATTTCAATGAAGAGCAGTACCCTCCCGCTGAAGACAAGTACAAGCAATTAGAGGATCGTCTGAATGCCATGGAAATTCAACAGGTGCCTGGGTTGGATTTTGGAGACCCGGGTTTATCTTCTGGGGTGGTAATCCCACATAAGTTCAAAGCACCATCTTTCGCAAAGTATGACGGGGCGTCCTGCCCTAAGCTACATCTCAGATCTTATGTGTGGAAGATCCAACCATACACTATGGACAAGAACTTGTGGATCCATTTCTTCCAGGAGAGTCTTTCAGGGACTCATCTCGAATGGTTCTATCAGCTGGATGGAACCAAGGTTCGTAACTGGGAGGACTTGGCTACTGCTTTTTATAAGCAGTATCAGTACAATGCCGACCTCGCTCCTACACGTACCCAACTTCAGGGTATGTCGCTAGAATCGGGAGAAGGTTTTAAAGAGTATGTGCAGAAGTGGAGGGACCTGGATGGGAGGGTGCAGCCACCATTGACCGACCGTGAACTCGTAGACATGTTCTTGGGGACCCTATCCGGGCCGTTCTTCAATCATCTCATTGGCAATTCTTCTGCAGGGTTTACAGACCTCATTCTGACTGGTGAGAGGATAGAGGCTGGTATGAAATCAGGGAAGATACAGAAAGGTGCGTCCTCAAGTTCTGAGAAGAAGCCTTTCAAGAAGGAGGCCAATGCTGTGTATGGCCCTAGGAGGCAAAACAAACCGGAACGCCGCCAAGATGTCAACGCGGTGGTGATTGCAAAGCCTGCTGCCGCTCCTCGGCAACCTAACCAACCAAGGGGTGAGAGACCCAAAAGAGAATATACTTGGCTTAGTATGACCTTGCCGCAGATCTTGCCGCAACTGCTATCGACCAACTTGGTGACCGTCAGAGAAGCTCCGAAGGTGGTAAACACAACCTCTCCGAAGTACAATCCCAACGCCCGCTGTGCTTATCACTCTGATAGCCCGGGGAATTCTAATAATGATTGTTGGGCCCTAAGAAATAAGGTTCAAGACCTTATCGATGCCAAAGAAATACAGTTTGAGGCGCCCGAAAGGCCCAACATTGTGACTGCTCCTATGCCCCAGCATGGAGTAAATGCTATTGAGGAAGACCTGTATGCAGTTTCTGTGGATGATGTTGCAACTCCTTTACTGACTGTCAAGAGGAACCTGTTGCTAGCCGGTTTATTTCCGGGTTGTAGCAAGGGTTGCTGTTGTACCCCAAAATTTGCCCTCTCATATTCTTCAAGGTTTGCTAAGATCATGCTTCAAAATCTCCCAAGGGTTGCACAGTCCAATTGCCTCCTAACAGTCAAAAATTAGGGTTTTGGTTCTGGCAAAGAAGTTGAAGTTTTCAAGGGTCCAATCAAGTCCCACATGCCTATAAACATTGTCAAGCATTCATATTCCAAGTTTCAAGACTCACAGCATCAAATTGCATAGTCAAAAACCCTAAATGCTTCACAGTCAATTGCAGGGGCAAAATGGTCATTTGACAGTCAAAAGTCAAAATTTTTGGTCAACATCTTGTTTTGAAGCCACAAACATCATTTGATAAATTCTTGATCATGATTCTCAAAGCATGGCTCAAAAAGTCTCAAGATGCAAAAGTTTCTATTTTTGGACAGTTGAAAAAGTCAACTGCAAATTGACCAGGGCATAACTTCTTCATGGTTCATCAGAAAAATTACATCCAATGCTCATCTTGAAGGGGAAGACATTTCCTACAACTCATCTTCACACTCCAAGTCCAAGAAATGCTCTCACAAAAAGTTATCAATTTCAACATTATAGGTCATTTTCAAAAGTCAACAAAAAGGGACTTTAAGTCAAAGACCATAACTTGAGATTGGTAAATCAAAATTACATGGGACCAAAGACATTGGTTAGAGGAGTTCAATACCTTTCCAAAATGTCCATGAACATGTTCATAACTTAAAAATTGAGCAAGATATGCCTTGTAGAAGTTGGGAAATTTTTGGGAATTTTGAAAAGTCAACTTTGCTTCAAAAGCCTCAAAATTACTAATGGGCCTAAATTTCTTCCATGAATCATTACCCAAAGGCTATGCACGACCCATTGACCTCAAAGGGATGTATTTTCGTATTTTTGATTAATTATTTGAATTTTTATTATTATTAATTCACTTAATTAAAATTAAATATGAAAAAATATCAAATAATATCTTTCAAATCTTTTTGTGCAGAGAATTCACTCATTATGTGCTCAATATTTCGTGCATCATTCAAAAAGGAAAGATTCTACATGATTGGCAATGATTGGCATAAAAAAGGATTGAAAAAGATTGGATTTTGTATGATTGGAAATCAAATATCAAAAACATGAATGCATGGATTATGGGCTGGTTTTCTTAACCTAATTCACTCACTTACTTATGCACAAGTGAAACCTATTCCATTGGACACAAAAAGCTGCGCAGAAAAGGAAGAACAACATTGCATTTTTTGACAAAAAGTTGAAAACTATTTTGATACCTAGAGCTCGTTTCAAGGCTCCAAAAGGATTCCAAAACATTGCTGGACCATCAAGGAACGTGTTGCAATCAAGAACACATCTCCTGACCTCAAGAATTGGTAGAACCACGTTGCACTTTTCATGAACTTTTCAATTATCGTGTTTTAATTTCCAGGCATTGTTCATGCATTTTAACTGTTGATTTATACTAACAATGACATTCTGAAGCTAATGGTACTACTCAATTGAAGTATGGCTGCCTAAATAAGAATCCACCATTAACGTCCTCTAGGGTTTCAGAAGCTTTGATTTAGGGGTTTTCACATCTGGAAAAATTGGACAACCAAACCTATGCCAATGGATTCGTGACATCCAAACGAAGCCAATCCACACCTTGCGCCCTTTTTATATCTGACTATCGTCTAATCGCTATTTTTGCAGGTCTGGTTTAGTGGGGGTTTAAAACCCCCGCTATTTGATTTTATTTACAGGGAAAAGATGAAGACGAAGCCTATGTGTCCAAGCGTGAGTGGAGGATTCAAATCCTGGCGCGCGAATTTTTGTTGACACCACTAACCATTGTTTTCATATATTATATTTTCCAATCACTATGTTAACAAATACGCGCGTTGGTTCAGTTGGCAGTTGAGTTGTCATGCAGGTACTGGGACCTGGGTTCGATTCCCAGGTCCCCTCTCACATTTCATAATTTTGGCATTAACATGTTTCCATGCAGCATATCCTTCAAAGACCACAATACGCCTTCACATCCAAGCCTGCCAAGTGTCCCTGATGGTCAATCCAAAGGCCAGAATGTGCAGTCTACCATACACGCTAGTCAACCACTCTGCACGCAAGCGCTGGAAAGTCAAAAAGGGCCTGATTCAATGGACCAAAATGCTTCAATAAACCTCCAAATTGGGCCAGATACCCCCCTTTGTTTGTATTCTATTCTTCTTTCTAATTTTCTTCTTTCTTTTTTTAATTCTTTTTTTAATTCTTTTTTTAATTTGTTTTAATTATTCTAGTTAATTCATAAAAATAATTTTTATAATATAAAAACCAGAAATCAAAAATTGTAATATATTTAATTATTATTATTTCACCATTAATTTATTTTGTAAATAAATTTTAATAATCAATTTAGTTTAATTTAGGGTTTTAATTTTAATCTTTTCTAAATAACTAAAATGTGTAGAAATTAGGTTTTTTTAGCATTTTTACTCTTTTTCTTAATAAATAATTTCTTCTTATTATTATTATTATTATTATTATTATTAATAATTATTAATTATTTTGTAAATACTCATGTAATTAATTAACTAGTGTAAATTAGGTTAAAACTTGAATATTTTTCTTTAACAATTAAAAATAATTTAGAACTAGGGTTTCATTTAACTTCTAACTTTAATTAATTTTCTTTATTTCATAAATACCAAAAACCATAAAAAAAAATAACTTCTTTTCTTTATTAAATAATTAATTAACTTTTAATTTCAATTTAATCTTTAAAGGGTCCAACGCCCTCGAACACTCGATTCTAATTTCTTTTCGCACGTTTATTCTTATGTTTCTCTTAAATATTATGTAATTGCCCAAGCCTTGTAATAGTAATTAGGAAATTTATTTACTTTCCGCATTTTTATTCAAAACGGGTCTTTGTTAATTTGGTGATGTATAGACCCGCGCCTTGTAATAGCGTAGGACTTTATTTTCCGCACCCTTAAAACTGCTAAACTTTGCATGAAAGAATGTATGACCTAAATTAAAAACAATGCGTAGCTCACCAAATGCATGACAAGATAAAACATAACTAAAAACAATACACAAATTCACACACCACTCTTAGGGTACGCCTCACTGTTGCCTTGCCCCTCGAAACGTGGTCGTCGAGTATAGGACATTTTAGTAAGTCTTTATGTCCATGACCCATGGCACAAGGGTAGCTTCTAAGGTGTCCTACTGTTGCTCTGGTGACCACACTGTCCCTAACAATCGAATTGACCCGAACACCTCCAACGGTGGTGCTACTTACCTCTCAATGGTGGGATGGCACTACCTTAAGGACATTTACACAGCCTAATTCCTTAGGGTAGGTAGATGACTCATAGATACTTGCTCTAATTCAAAACAAATCAAAAACTCTTTTCACACGGACACTTTTCAAAAAGCTTTAAAAACAATTTTTCAAACACTCTTGAGGACTGATACAAGAGTCGATCTGAAATCTTTAAACGAAACTTTTTCAAACTCACTCACAATTAAAAAGAAAACATTTTGAAAACACAAATGAGCAAGTATCTAAGAGCCCATGGATAACCATGGATAGAAAGGGTGCTAACACCTTCCCTTTCTATAAATCTACCTCCCGAACCGAGAAACTATCTCATAAGGAATTTTGCTGTGCTTTTGTCCTGTCCATGTTGGAGAAAATAAAAGACGGTGGCGACTCTTGCTTCCGTAACATTTCGCGAACCAGCGTTAAACAGTCAGTTCCAGATCCACCGATCACAGAACTGGCGACTCTGCTGGGGACATTTTATAAAGTGAGGTGTACCTTAAGACTAAGATCACTTGTGTTTTCAATTGTTGTGCTTGTTTGCTTTATTATTGTGGGCTGTTTCGGAGTTACATAGATCCTAACCCGGATCTGGGGATACCCTGTTAGGTAGCATAAGCTGTGAGGGACCTGTCCGGCGTAGACCGACATGGGTGAAGTAGTGGCTACGTTGGTGTGGCGCCTTGGTCTGTACCGATATCCCTTGTGTCGCAACGAGGAGAATATGGGTCTTCTGAGGAGTCGTTAAGCACCAACCAACCTTAGAACCTTAAATGACCCAACTTGGCCAATAGAACGGTAGCAGTATGCTACGCCCATTGAGGCTAAACTCTCGTGATGGTTCTGGCCGCAAGAAAAGATTGCGATGCTGGAGTTATGACCAATTGAGGGTAGTCAGTGATATTGGGATCCTCTAGAACCCGGTTACTTCTGATAGGTCAGGTCTTAACCAACGAAACTGAAAGAGGGTAGTACCCAGACCCCATGCTGGCCTAAACTCTAAGTGATGTGGTGTGACTTGTGTGCTTTCATACTTGACTACTTGCATGCTTGTTATCTGACACTTGAGTTTCTTGCAGGTTTTGTTTATAGTCCTTAATTGGGACTCATAACAGGGTTTACCTACATTACCCCATGCATAGCATAACATCATACCATTGCATGCATCCCACATAAGGACTAACTCATTTCAAGGATCTCAAGGGCTTGTGATGCAGGTCATGATGAACCAAAATGTCTGGCAAGGGGCAAAGGGGATTTATTTTCCTCTAGCCAAGGTTGTCAGGGGCTATGACCCACTTGATATGGTGAGCCTTGACTCTTGAAGAAGGACTCTCAACAATATGAAGTGCCTTCAATCAAGTCACCGGATTCCAATTCTAACAATTTTCTTGTCTACCCCGCGAGATCCTTGAAAATATTGCATGCATACATACATATCATTGCATCACAGGTACCCTTGTTACAGGTTACTTACCATCTTCGCTGTTTATTTCAGCAATGGCTTCCCAACAATACAACCAGGACCTTCATGCTCAAGAGACTCGGTTCGGGGAAATCCTCCTGAATCTATCCAAGGGGCAGGAAGAGCTGAGAACACTTCTCATGGGGACTTTGGTCAGGAACAATGCTGAGGATGATAAGGACGAATGGCTGAAACATCTGCAAGCTGAGGTGGATGCAATGAGAGCCCAGATGTTGGGGCAGGTGACTATCATTCAAGACTTAGCTCAAAGACAAGAGGAGCTCGGGGTTCTCGTCAACCAACTGCTTCGGGGTAACCAACTGGGGCAAACATCTAAGGGTGAAGAGCCAGTCATCATTCAACCACCTTTGAGACAAGAAGATAAGAGGAGAGCTCCTCAAATGGCTTCAGTGTCACAAATTCAGCATCAACCTCATCAGCTTCAGCCAGACAAGCCCAAAAGGCAATTCACCAAGCTCAACGTGTCGCTGCCTCAAGCTTTACAACAACTGTTGAGGTTGAATTTGGTAACTCTAAGGGATCCTCCTAGGAATCCCAACAGGACACCTTCAAGGTATAACCCCAACGCCCGCTGCGCTTATCATTCTGACAGCCCGGGGCATGCTACATATGATTGTTGGACCTTGAAGAACAAGATCCAGGACCTGATTGATGAAGGAGCTGTGGAATTCACCCAAGATGGCCAGACTGAGTGCTTCTACCATCCCTACAGGATTCACCAGTTGAAGTAACAAGCCCTGAGATGAGAAGACTTTTATTTATTAGAATTTTCAAGTTGTAACTTTCTTTTGACTGTTCAAACATTTATTCATGTCAAACTTAGTTATTTCATTAATGCATTACACATGTCTGTTTTGAAGTAATTATTTCGTATTCACTATATGCAAACTGTTTTCATATTTTTATGATGATCAACTCTTGATTGAAAATTCTAAGCCTCTTGAGGGAGGATGACGAAAACGATACCACAATCTATAGTATGCTTTTGAACAGACCCCGCTGATGAGGTACAAGCATTGTTTCAATTCCTAAACACTGGAGTTATAAGGAAGATAATCCCTCGTCAACCCCCTCTGAGCCAAAGAAGTAGGAGTTTTTCTTTTCGAAATTTAAAACCCTTAATCATAACCTGGGGCAGGGTAGTCTCTTAGTTGATCCAAGTGCATAACGAATGGCACCAAAGAGGTCCTTACAAAACAGAAGACAGTGATAGTTCTGAATAATCATAAAGACAGGCAGTCATTACCAAAAAAAAAATATAAAAGCCCAATAAGTCAAAACCTATGAAGGAGACTTACAAAACTGGGGCATCCCGCTGACTGTAATCACAAAAGAAACAGTTCAGGCAAAAAAGGAAAGGGATAACAAAATCAAATCAAAAAAGAAAGAGGTCTCACAAACCCTCAACAAAAGATGACTGCCTATCCAAAAAAAAAATAATTATCAACATCCGAACCATCACGGGAATATCAGGACAAAAACTCAAATAAGGTCTAATGCACGATCAGCTGAGTTTAGGATTGAAGAACATCACGAAGAGCGGGTGGGTACAAATAAAATTTGAGCCTTTATCCTTTGTTTCTTAAACCGTGAACCTGGCCACGTTATAACCCTTAAAAGTCCTAGCTGAAGCATGGGTTAGTTTGAAAGCATACTGTTACAAAGGTATCCTGACTCCTTAAGGCTTGCGGTAAAATAACGAGTTGACATCGCAGTTTACAAAATTCACTGGTTTTACTAAAAAAAATGCATTTTCAAAAACTTCAAGACAGACATAAGCTTTGCATTTCTGACGTAACATTGTTTGTATATGACTATTTGTTTAAACAGCCTAGAAGTTCGCACGAAGAATATCTAGTGAACAAAATCATTTCCAATCAAGGGGCATGGCATGATCATTGTCCATCATCTGGGGCAGTTAAGTCAAGATTCGGAGAATCTCTCAAAAGGCCAACCAGCTTGGGGCAAATCTCCATCTAAGTCACTTGGGGCAGTGGGCATGAATTCCAGCAACGAATCTTGCCTGATCAAACATCTTCTGGTGGCATGGCAAAACACCTCTGACAGGGGCAACTCCCTATACCCTAAGAGCACAAACATAGTCGAAAACAATACTATGCAAAATCAAAGACCCGCTAGGTTGACACACCGAGGCAAAAATAAGGGCTTCCCGGCGAACCAAAAGGATTCGGGCAAAAATAAGGGATGAAAATGAAAAAATTTGTACACCCGGCAAGTCGAAAACCTGAAAAGGCGGCTTGGGCAAAAATGGGTATCGCGGTGGACTGAAAACTCGAAAGGGCGGTCCAGGAAAAAATTAGGGATCAAAGCGTACGACTATGTCCCGGCATCTCGTCACTTGCCTACCAGAAGGAGATTTGTCAATCAGCAGTCATCAAGCACCTCCACCAGGTATCTTCTTCCCTCACCTCAGAAACAGGGGCAATAATGATGTCGTCTAAGCCATCTAATTGCTCTGTCCACCAAGGTACTAAGGTAGGTTCAGCTGAAGAACATAACCAAGATATCTTAAGTCCCCAGAGAGTGAGTCAGCAAGTTAATGCACTCTCCCCAAGCAGAGTTATACCGTCAGCCTTATGGAAGTTGGATTATCCCCAGCAGATCTCAACATTCCTCAGCGGAGTATACCAACGTTCTTAACAAGCATCCCCGGCAGTCTTGATCTAAGATTGTTCCCCGGCGGTATACAGACATTCAGTGGAGTCACTCCCAATACGTCTCAAAATTTTCCCCAGGAGAGTCCAGTCCAAAAGTTTCCCCAGGAAAGTGGAATCCATCTCCCCAGCAGGAAGCTCATCCTCAGTAGATTCTGGAAGCTTCCCCCCTGCAGAGCACGAACGCATCTCCCGGCTTTATTCAAAGGTTATTTCCCTACCAGGATATAACTGGGTTATCCTCAGCCAAGTGCCATGGAAAGATCGTCCCCGACGAAGTCTTCTTATCCCCCCAGCGGAGTTCATCAATTCCTTCAACATAACAACGGTATCCCCAGCGAAGTTATCATCAACATCTCAACAGAGTACCTCTCTTCCCACAGAGTATTGTTCCCCAACAAGATCGCTAGAATAATTTCCCCCCACAGAGTAATCTCCAAGTTTATTCCCCAACGAAGTCATCTTCTCGTACCGGTATCCTTACAACCATCATCCCCAGCGGAAACAGCGAAGCTCTATTCCACATCAAGCCCGGGATTTAATTTCCCGACACCCGTCAAGGATTCATTTTCCTAGACAAAAAAAAACATACATTCATAAACACCGCATTTCCATACATTATAGCATGCATATATGCATCATGAACATATAATCTCATCACGCATGTCATACATCATGACATCGCATACAATTAACGTTTTGTCTTTTCAGGACAAAAGTTAATACAAAGATGATTGCTATCAATAGTCGCGATTCCAGATCCGATTCCTGTATCTCGCCAGGGAGTATCTGTTGACGACCAACATTACCAGACTCGATTCCTGTATCTTGCCAGGGTGCATCTGAAGAGTTTGAGGATCCGATTCCTGTATCTTGCCAGGGTGTATCTGTTGACGACTAACATTACCATACCCGATTCCTGTATCTTTCCAGGGTGCGTCTGAAGAGTTTGAGGATCCGATTCCTGTATCTTGCCAGGGTGTATCTGTTGACGACTAACATTACCAGACCCGATTCCTGTATCTTGCCAGGGTGCGTCTAAAGAGTCTGAGGATCCGATTCTTGTATCTTGCCAGGGTGTATCTGTTGACGACTAACATTACCAGACCCGATTCCTGTATCTTGCCAGGGTGCGTCTGAAGAGTTTGAGGATCCGATTCCTGTATCTTGCCAGGGTGTATCTGTTGACGACTAATACCAGACTCGATTCCTGTATCCTGCCAGGGCACGTCTGAAGAGTTTGAGGATCTGATTCCTGTATCTTACCAGGGTGTATCCGTTGACGACTAACAGTACCAGACTCGATTCTTGTATCTTGCCAAGGCACGTCTGAAGGGTTCGAAGATCCGATTCCTGTATCTTGCCAGGGTGTATCTGTTGACGACCAACATTTCTAGACCCGATTCCTGTATCTTGCCAGGGTGCATCTGAAGAGTTTGAGGATCCGATTCCTGTATCTTGCCAGGGTGTATCTGTTGACGACTAACATTACCAGACTCGATTCCTGTATCTTGCCAGGGAACGTCTGAAGGGTTCGAAGATCCGATTCCTGTATCTTGCCAGGGTGTATCTGTTGACGACTAACATTACCAGACTCGATTCCTGTATCTTGCCAGGGCACGTCTGAAGGGTTCGAAGATCCGATTCCTGTATCTTGCCAGTGTGTATCTGTTAACGACCAACATTACCAGACTCGATTCCTGTATCTCGCCAGGGCACGTCTGAAGAGTTCGAAGATTCGATTCATGTATCTTTCCAGGGTGTATCTGTTGACGACTGTATTCTCCGGACTCGATTCCTGTATCTTGCCAGGGCACGTCTGAAGAGTTTAAAGATTCGATTCCTGTATCCAGCCAGGGCACATCTACATAAAGGGTTTGAAGATCAACTCCTGTAACAGGCCAGGTAATTATCTTTCTTTTTCAGGTACGCAAATTCTCGCTAAAGAATCTCTTACACGATCAACAACCTCCCGATGGCATCTATAAGCCCATCCACATACCAACAGTCTCCAAATGGCATCTATAAGCCCATTCCCGACAAAGTTCAATCGCACTTCCAGATGGCATCTATAAGCCCATCTTCCTATCCATCAATCTCCAAGTGGCATCTGTAAGCCCATTCCCACCATCATACTGCTGACACTCTACTATGTGAGTGCAAATTTCTGGGCACTCTAGTGTTCAATCATCTTCTACCCTCGGATTACGAAAGGCACGCCAGCCAATCTACATCCTCAGGTCCAAAAATATTGAACAAGGGCAACTGTTGTACCCCAAAATTTTCCCTCCCATATTCTTCAAGGTTTGCTAAGATCATGCTTCAAAATCTCCCAAGGGTTGCACGGTCCAATTGCCTCCTAACAGTCAAAAATTAGGGTTTTGGTTCTGGCAAAGAAGTTGAAGTTTTCAAGGGTCCAATCAAGTCCCACATGCCTATAAACATTGTCAAGCATTCATATGCCAAGTTTCAAGACTCACAGCATCAAATTGCACAGTCAAAAACCCTAAATGCTTCACAGTCAATTGCAGGGGCAAAATGGTCATTTGACAGTCAAAAGTCAAAAATTTTGGTCAACATCTTGTTTTGAAGCCACAAACATCATCTGATCAATTCTTGATCATGATTCTCAAAGCATGGCTCAAAAAGTCTCAAGATGCAAAAGTTTCTATTTTTGGACAGTTGAAAAAGTCAACTGCAAATTGACCAGGGCATAACTTCTTCATGGTTCATCAAAAAAATTCCATCCAATTCTCATCTTGAAGGGGAAGACATTTCCTACAACTCATCTTCACACTCCAAGTCCAAGAAATGCTCTCACAAAAAGTTATCAATTTCAACATTATAGGTCATTTTCAAAAGTCAACAAAAAGGGACTTTAAGTCAAAGACCATAACTTGATATTGGTAAATCAAAATTACATGGGACCAAAGACATTGGTTAGAGGAGTTCAAGACCTTTCCAAAATGTCCAAGAACATGTTCATAACTTAAAAATTGAGCAAGATATGCCTTGTAGAAGTTGGGAAATTTTTGGGAATTTTGAAAAGTCAACTTTGCTTCAAAAGCCTCAAAATTACTAATGGGCCTCAATTTCTTCCATGAATCATTACCCAAAGGCTATGCACGACCCATTTACCTCAAAGGGATGTATTTTCTTATTTTTGATTAATTATTTGAATTTTTATTATTATTAATTCACTTAATTAAAATTAAATATGAAAAAATATCAAATAATATCTTTCAAATCTTTTTGTGCAGAGAATTCACTCATTATGTGCTCAATATTTCGTGCATCATTCAAAAAGGAAAGATTCTACATGATTGGCAATGATTGGCATAAAAAAGGATTGAAAAAGATTGGATTTTGTATGATTGGAAATCAAATATCAAAAACATGAATGCATGGATTATGGGCTGGTTTTCTTAACCTAATTCACTCACTTACTTATGCACAAGTGAAACCTATTCCATTGGACACAAAAAGCTGCGCAGAAAAGGAAGAACAACATTGCATTTTTTGACAAAAAGTTGAAAACTATTTTGATACCTAGAGCTCGTTTCAAGGCTCCAAAAGGATTCCAAAACATTGCTGGACCATCAAGGAACGTGTTGCAATCAAGAACACATCTCCTGACCTCAAGAATTGGTAGAACCACGTTGCACTTTTCATGAACTTTTCAATTATCGTGTTTTAATTTCCAGGCATTGTTCATGCATTTTAACTGTTGATTTATACTAACAATGACATTCTGAAGCTAATGGTACTACTCAATTGAAGTATGGCTGCCTAAATAAGAATCCACCATTAACGTCCTCTAGGGTTTCAAAAGCTTTGATTTAGGGGTTTTCACATCTGGAAAAATTGGACAACCAAACCTATGCCAATGGATTCGTGACATCCAAACGAAGCCAATCCACACCTTGCGCCCTTTTTATATCTGACTATCGTCTAATCGCTATTTTTGCAGGTCTGGTTTAGTGGGGGTTTAAAACCCTCGCTATTTGATTTTATTTACAGGGAAAAGATGAAGACGAAGCCTATGTGTCCAAGCGTGAGTGGAGGATTCAAATCCTGGCGCGCGAATTTTTGTTGACATCACTAACCATTGTTTTCATATATTATATTTTCCAATCACTATGTTAACAAATACGCGCGTTGGTTCAGTTGGCAGTTGAGTTGTCATGCAGGTACTGGGACCTGGGTTCGATTCCCAGGTCCCCTCTCACATTTCATAATTTTGGCATTAACATGTTTCCATGCAGCATCTCCTTCAAAACCACAATACGCCTTCACATCCAAGCCTGCCAAGTGTCCCTGATGGTCAATCCAAAGGCCAGAATGTGCAGTCTACCATACACGCTAGTCAACCACTCTGCACGCAAGCGCTGGAAAGTCAAAAAGGGCCTGATTCAATGGACCAAAATGCTTCAATAAACCTCCAAATTGGGCCAGATACCCCCCTTTGTTTGTATTCTATTCTTCTTTCTAATTTTCTTCTTTCTTTTTTTAATTCTTTTTTTTAATTTGTTTTAATTATTCTAGTTAATTCATAAAAATAATTTTTATAATATAAAAACCAGAAATCAAAAATTGTAATATATTTAATTATTATTATTTCACCATTAATTTATTTTGTAAATAAATTTTAATAATCAATTTAGTTTAATTTAGGGTTTTAATTTTAATCTTTTCTAAATAACTAAAATGTGTAGAAATTAGGTTTTTTAGCATTTTTACTCTTTTTCTTAATAAATAATTTCTTCTTCTTATTATTATTATTAATAATTATTAATTATTTTGTAAATACTCATGTAATTAATTAACTAGTGTAAATTAGGTTAAAACTTGAATATTTTTCTTTAACAATTAAAAATAATTTAGAACTAGGGTTTCATTTAACTTCTAACTTTAATTAATTTTCGTTATTTCATAAATACCAAAAACCATAAAAAAAATAACTTCTTTTCTTTATTAAATAATTAATTAACTTTTAATTTCAATTTAATCTTTAAAGGGTCCAACGCCCTCGAACACTCGATTCTAATTTCTTTTCGCACGTTTATTCTTATGTTTCTCTTAAATATTATGTAATTGCCCAAGCCTTGTAATAGTAATTAGGAAATTTATTTACTTTCCGCATTTTTATTCAAAACGGGTCTTTGTTAATTTGGCGATGTATAGACCCGCGCCTTGTAATAGCGTAGGACTTTATTTTCCGCACTTTAATTTCCGCACCCTTAAAACTGCTAAACTTTGCATGAAAGAATGTATGGCCTAAATTAAAAACAATGCGTAGCTCACCAAATGCATGACAAGATAAAACATAACTGAAAACAATACACAAATTCAGACACCACTCTTAGGGTACGCCTCACTGTTGCCTTGCCCCTCGAAACGTGGTCGTCGAGTATAGGACGTTTTAGTAAGTCCTTATGTCCATGACCCATGGCATAAGGGTAGCTTCTAAGGTGTCCTACTGTTGTTCTGGTGACCACACTGTCCCTAACAATCGAATTGACCCGAACACCTCCAACGGTGGTGCTACTTACCTCTCAATGGTGGGATGGCACTACCTTAAGGACATTTACACAGCCTAATTCCTTAGGGTAGGTAGATGACTCATAGATACTTGCTCTAATTCAAAACAAATCAAAAACTCTTTTCACACGGACACTTTTCAAAAAGCTTTCAAAACAATTTTTCAAACACTCTTGAGGACTGATACAAGAGTCGATCTGAAATATTTAAACGAAACTTTTTCAAACTCACTCACAATTAAAAAGCAAAAATTTTGAAAACACAAATGAGCAAGTATCTAAGAGCCCATGGATAACCATGGATAGAAAGGGTGCTAACACCTTCCCTTTCTATAAATCTACCTCCCGAACCGAGAAACTATCTCATAAGGAATTTTGCTGTGCTTTTGTCCTGTCCATGTTGGAGAAAATAAAAGACGGTGGCGACTCTTGCTTCTGCGACATTTTACGAACCAGCGTTAAACAGTCAGTTCCAGATCCACCGATCACAGTTGCCTTCTGTGTGCTGTTTCACCTACTGGTTGTCTGTTGCTGAAGTCAGGCGTCCAAAACCTGATGGATAGCAAAGAGATCTTGTTCAAAAAGACCGTTGTTCCTATTGTTCCTACTGAAGAAGTACCCGTTGTCACCATTTTCAACAATCCTACCAAGGCTCCCCCGAGGAAGCCAGTCAAAATCATGTCTGTTGCACCTATTATCATTACTGTTCCGGGGCCCCTCCCCTATAAATCTGACAAGGCTGTCCCATGGCACTATGGGGCAGATGTGTATGTGCTTGGAGTGAAGCAGGAGTTTAACACCAGTACCGGTATCAGCAACATCACCGGTCCCGCTAAAGTTACTCGCAGTGGCAGGCTCTTCTCGCCTGAAATTGCGCCACCAGTTATCCGAAGACCTCTTATCATCACGCCTACAAGTGCGCCTGTTTCCCCTCCTGATCAAGTTTCTACCCCTGCTGCCGAGTCCTCTAACACTCGGGGGTAAAGGGATTGCTGATGTGCCTGCCCGGATGGAGGCACCGAAGACTGTTAATGTTGAAGCTTCACAGCAAGAGATGGAGGAAATCCTTAAGATCATCAAGAAGAGTGATTTCAACGTCGTTGAACAGCTGGGGCATACCCCCTCTAAGATCTCTATGCTATCATTGTTGTTGTGCTCAGAGGCCCACGCCAAGGCCCTGATTTCTTTCCTAAAAACGACTCATATGCCACAAGAGACGTCTGCGGATCAATTTACTGATTGTGTGGCCAACATGACCACTTACAATGGGCTGGGTTTCTCTGATGCTGATCTGACCTCCAAGGGAAAGAACCAAAATGATGCCCTTCATGTCTCCATTGAATGCAGGGGCACTACTCTCGCCCACGTGTTGGTAGACACTGGTTCTTCACTGAACGTATTGCCCAAGAAGGCCTTAGACATATTGGATTGTGAGGGTTTGGAGTTGAAGCCTAGTAACATCGTTGTCCGAGCCTTTGACGGGTCGAAGAGGATGGTACATGGTGAGGTGGATATTCTGATTCATGTTGGTTCTCAAGTCTTTGATTCAACGTTTTATGTGATGGACATTCGTCCATCCTATTCTTGTTTGTTGGGTCGCCCTTGGATCCACAAGGCTGGGGCTGTGACCTCCACTCTACACCAAAAGCTTAAATACCCTGTCAGAGGAAAGATTGTTACAGTGTAGGGGGAGGAAGAATACATGGTTAGTCATCTGAACTCGTTCCGGTATATAGAGATGGACGGGGAGTTCATTGAGACCCCCTTTCAACATTTTGAAGAGGTACCTCCAACATTAGCGTCAGCTGAGACAGTGATTGAAGAAGACTTTCCTTTGAAGATGGCTTCCTTGAAGGACGCCCGGGCTGTGATTGAAAAAGGTGAGTGTGCAAACTGGGGAAGGCTCCCTGATTTTACTCCAAAGACTGAGAAGTTTGGGTTGGGTTTCACTGCAGAGATTCAGAGGGCTGTACGCAAAGCAAGGATCGGAAGACCTCCCGTGTTCATCACCAACCCGGGAGTGAATGCTATTGAAGGCGATGCAGAGGAATCTGAGTTTGATAGCTGGATCTACCCGACGACCGATGATGGACTGAACAATTGGACTGCAAAAGACTACATACCTGTTACTATTGTTACTCAGTAATGAACTCCTTTGTTTTTTTAATTTGTAACAAACAATGATGTGAAACTTTATGGCCCGGTGTCTTACCCGGGGCACCGTTGGCTTCATTTGTGAGGGCTTATTACTTGTCATTTCCATATATCATGAATAAAGACATTGGACGTTTTTCGCATTTCAAATCTTGTGCTCCCTTTCTTTCTTTCTTTATATATTGCAAAACAGCTATATTTACACACACTCACCTATACAGGTTTCAATCCACTCTAGATCTCACTGGTAACGACTCTGCTACTGCCAGTTATGACTTCGAAAATCCGATCAACTAGGCCAAAGACGAAGGTGAAGATGATTGCGAAGTGCCTGGTGAGCTTGCAAGACTGTTACTCCCAGAAGAGAGGGCCATTCAGCCACATTTAGAGCCAGTGGAAACGATAAATCTGGGTACCGAGACAGATAGAAAGGAAGTCAAGATTGGTGCCAATCTGGAGCTCAGCGTGAAACAACGGTTGATTCAGATGTTGCATAATTATGTGGAAATCTTCGCCCGGTCCTACGAAGACATGCCTGGGTTGGATACCGACATTGTAGTTCATCACCTGCCGACCAAGGAAGAATGCCCTCCGGTTAAGCAGAAGGTCCGCTGTATGCGTCCAGAGATGTCCGAGAAGATCAAGGCTGAGGTTATGAAGCAATTTGATGCCGGATTTCTAGCAGTGACTTCTTACCCTCAGTGGGTTGCCAATGTGGTTCCGGTACCGAAAAAAGATGGAAAGGTCCGAATGTATGTTGACTACAGGGATTTGAACAGGGCGAGCCCCAAGGATGATTTCCCCTTGCCTCACATCGACGTTCTGGTTGACAATACTGCTCAGCACAAGGTGTTCTCCTTCATGGATGGCTTCTCAGGTTATAATCAGATCAAGATGGCTCCAGAAGATATGGAAAAGACTACCTTTGTTACTCAGTGGGGCACCTTCTGCTACAAGGTCATGCCTTTTGGGTTGAAAAATGCTGGGGCAACCTACCAACGTGCCATGGTTGCTTTATTTCATGACATGATCCATCATGAGATTGAAGTATACGTCGATGATATGATTGCAAGGTCCCAAACTAAGGAGGAACACCTTGACCATTTACAGAAGCTATTTGATCGTCTGAAGTTGTACAAGCTGAGGTTGAACCCGAACAAGTGCACCTTCGGGGTAAGATCTGGAAAGTTGCTAGGCTTCGTCGTGAGCGACAAATATATTCAAGTGGACCCTGCCAAGGTTAAAGCCATACAAGAGATGCCGTCTCCCAAGACAGAAAAAGAAGTCAGAGGCTTTCTAGGACGACTGAACTACATTGCCCGATTCATCTCACATCTAACTGCTACCTGTGAACCAATCTTCAAACTACTGAAGAAAGATCAAGTAGTACGTCGGAACGATGAATGTCAGGCCGCTTTTGACAGAATCAAAGAGTATCTCCAAGAATCACCCATTCTTATGCCACCGGTTGAAGGGAGACCTCTAATACTATACCTGACAGTACTTGACAACTCAATGGGGTGTGTGCTGGGGCAGCATGACGAGTCTGGCCGAAAAGAGCACGCCATTTATTACCTTAGCAAAAAGTTTACCGATTGTGAGACCCGATACTCACTGCTCGAGAAAACTTGCTGCGCTTTGGTATGGGCTGCTCGCCGGTTGAGACAGTATATGCTGACTCACACTACTCTGTTGATTTCAAAAATGGATCTAATAAAGTACATATTCGAAAAGCCTGCTCTGTCTGGAAGAATAGCAAGATGGCAGATGATCTTGACAGAATACGACATCCAGTACACGACTCAGAAAGCAATCAAGGGAAGTGTATTGGCAGACCATTTGGCACACCAAGCAGTAGACGACTACCAGTCAATGAACTTCGAGTTTCCCGACGAGAACATCATGGTAGTGACTAATTGTGAAGTACCTGGACCGGATGAAGGACCTGAGGAAGGATCCCGATGGTCTATGCACTTTGACGGAGCCTCCAACGCTTTGGGTAACGGTATCGGCGCTGTGATCATATCCCCTCAAGGCACTCATACTCCACTTACCGCCCGGCTATGTTTCAACTGCACCAATAACATGGCAGAGTATGAGGCATGCATCAGGGGCCTTCAAGCTGCGATTGACTTAAGGATCAAGTTTCTAAGTGTCTTCAGAGATTCCGCTCTCGTGATCAATCAGATCAAAGGCGAGTGGGATACGAAACACCCAAATCTTATTCCTTATAAAGAGTGTGTGTTGACATTGATCCCCCATTTCACGAAGATAACTTTTGAACATTTCCCAAGAGAGGAAAATCAGTTGGTGGACGCGCTGGCTACGATGTATTCTATGTTCAAAGTCAAATGGGACAACGAGGCTCCCCAGATCATTATCTGGAAATTGGACGAACCCGCATATTGCTGCGATCTTGAAGTTAAAGAGGTAACTGAAAAACCCTGGTATCATGAGGTGAAGAGGTATATGGAAGCTCAAGAATACCCCGAGGGTGCATCTGTCAACGACAAGAAGTTTCTGAGAAGGTTCGCAGCAAAGTTCTTCCTCAGCAACGACATTCTCTACAAGCGGAACCATGATTCAACCTTACTGCATTGTGTAGATAAAAATGAATCAGAAAGAATCATGGCAGAGCTACATGAAGGTACCTTCGGAACGCATTCCAGTGGACATACCATGGCAAAGAAAATCCTTCGTGCAGGATATTTCTGTTCCACAATGGAAGCCGACTGTTACCAACATTCTCAGACATGTCATAAGTGCCAGATTTATGCAGATAAGGTGCACGTTCCTCCAGTCCCTCTGAATGTATTGACTGCACCTTGGCCTTTTGCAATGTGGGGCATTGATATGATCGGCGTGATCAAACCTACGGCATCCAATGGGCATTGCTTCATCCTGGTAGCGATTGATTACTTCACAAAGTGGGTTGAAGCAGATTCCTACGCTACGGTAACCAAGAACGTCGTGGCACGGTTCATTCGGCATAACCTGATCTGTCGATACGGCGTCCCGGAAAGGATCAT
This sequence comes from Vicia faba, assembly GCA_948472305.1. Classification (NCBI taxonomy): domain Eukaryota; kingdom Viridiplantae; phylum Streptophyta; class Magnoliopsida; order Fabales; family Fabaceae; genus Vicia; species Vicia faba. The sequence continues at coordinate 163,402,655 of OX451736.1, read as the reverse complement.
TACGGACAACGGTACCAACCTTAATAACAAGATGATCACTGAGCTCTGCGAGCAATTTAAGATACAACACCACAACTCTTCTCCTTATCGGCCGAAGATGAATGGGACTGTCGAAGCGGCTAATAAGAATATCAAAAAGATTGTGCAGAAGATGACAGTGACCTATAAAGATTGGCACGAGATGTTACTGTTTGCTCTTCATGGGTATCGTACCTCAGCAAGAACGTCAACCGGGGCAACTCCCTTTTACTTAGTCTATGGCATGGAGGCAGTCTTGCCGATTGAAGTCCAGATACCCTCTCTCCAGATAATGAAGGATGCAGATCTGAGCGAAGATGACTGGATCCAGACTCGACTTGATCAATTAAACCTAATTGACGAAAAGAGACTCACTGCTATTTGTCATGGTCAAACGTATCAAAAACGGATGATCAGGGCATTTAACAAGAAAGTCAGACCACAAGAGTATCAAGTCGGAGACATGGTAATCAAGCGCATCATTCTTCCTCAAAGTGATCCCAGGGGAAAATGGACCCCTACGTATGAAGGGCCATTTATGGTTAAACATGTCTTCTCAGGAGGAGCCATGATTCTAACCAACATGGATGGTGACGACCTTCCTCACCCCGCCAATGCAGACATAGTAAAAAGATACTACGCATGATAAATGACCCGCTAGGTTGACATACCTAGGCAAAAATTAGGGCTTCCAGGCGAACCAAAAGGGTTCGGGCAAAAATAAGGGATGAAATGAAAAAAATCTGTACACCCGACAAGTCGAAAACCTGAAAAGGCGGCTTGGGCAAAAATGGGTATCCCGGTGGACTGAAAACCCGAAAGGGTGGTCCAGGCAAAAGTTAGGGATTAAAGCTTAATACTATGTCTCATTGGATCACCTTGCATCCGGAGTCCGGTATCAATCATCAAGTTCAGACGGCATCAATCAACAGCTTCATCTTCAACTAAGCAGCCAAGTGATGAGACGCTCGAAGATATAAAGGCGATAGCAGAGTTGGAACCCAGTGGGATTATTCTTTTCACATAGCTGTTTTGTTTTCCTTGTATAAACTCTGTTGTTCGGCGGTGTTCTCTTACTAGGACGTCAGCCTCTTGTACATAAACGCCTATTTACAGGCAAATTCAAAAATCAATACAAATTCACTTTTCAGACCAATTGCCAATTGTTTTTTCCTTTTTCTGTTTTGCTTTGTAAAGAACGTCCAATGTTCAATTGTGATATATGCAATTTGACACTAATTGCTAACTCATAAATATCTGAATACGAAACAAAGGATTAATTACAGGTAACAGCAGAAACAGGGGCAATAATGAGTTGTCTAAGCAATCTAATTGCTCTGTCCACCAAGGTACCAAGGTAAGTTCGGCTGAAGAATGTAACCCAGATACCTTCACTCCCCGCCGTTAAGACAAGATTCAACAATTCTCCCCAAGCAGTTGGTCTCCCATCAGCCCTGAAAAGGCACAGTACCCCTAGCAAGTCAGCAACATTCTCCCCGAGAAGAGTTATCCTCAGTCAGCCTAAAGGAAGCGGGTATCCCCATAAAATCTCAACATTCCCCCAACGGAGTACACAAACGTTCTTAGCAAGCATCCCCGACAATTTTTATCTAAGATTGTTCCCCGGAGGAATACTGGACATCTAGTGGAGCCATTCCCCAGTCCAATCTGAAAAGTTTCCCCAGGAGAGTTCAATCAATTTCCCCAGTAGATTCAGGAAGCTTATCCCCAGTAGATTCTGGAAACTTATCACCTGCAGAGTACGAACGCTCCCCCGAATTTATTCAAAGGTTATTTCCCCACCAGGATATAACTGGGCTACCCTCAGCCAATTGCCACGGAAAGATCGTCCTCGGCGAAGTCTTCCTATCCCCAGCGGAGTTCATCAAATCTTCCAACATAGCTCAACGGTATCCCCAGCGGAGTTATCATCAACATCTCAGCAAAGTGCCTCTCTTCCCACAGAGTAATTCCCCGCAGAGTGATCTCTCCAACAAAGTTTATTCCTTAATGGAGTCATCTTCTCCTACGGGTTTATTCTCGCAACCATCATCCCCAGCGGAAACAAAGAACGCTACTCTTCAACATCAGCCCAGGAGTTAACTTCCCAGCACCCGTCAAGGATTTACTTTCCTAGACAAAAATACATTCATAAACATCACATCTTCATACATTATAGCATGCACATACACATCATGAACATACAATCTCATTTATTTTGAGAACGTCATGCATTTCATACATCATGACATTACATACAACTAACGTTTTGCCTTTTCAGGAAAAAGTTCAGTCCAAAGATGATTACTATCAACTGTCGCAATTCCAGATCCGATTCCTGTATCCAGCCAGGGCGTATCTGTTGATGACTATTTCTGGACTCGATTCCTGTATCCTGCCAAGGAACGTCTGAAGAGTTTGAAGATCCGATTCCTGTATCCAGTCAGGGCGTATCTGTTGACGACTATTTCCAGACTCGATTCCTGTATCCTGTCAGGGCACGTCTGAAGAGTTTGAAGATCCGATTCATGTATCTAGCCAGGGCGTATCTGTTGACGACTATTTCCGGACTCGATTCCTGTATCCTACCAGGGCACGTCTGAAGAGTTTGAAGATCCGATTCCTGTATCCAGCCAGGGCGTATCTGTTGACGACTATTTCCGGACTCGATTCCTGTATCCTGCCAGGGCACGTCTGAAGAGTTTGAAGATCCGATTCCTGTATCCAGCCAGGGCGTATCTGTTGACGACTATTTCCGGACTCGATTCCTGTATCCTGCCAGGGCACGTCTGAAGAGTTTGAAGATCCGAATCCTGTATCCAGCCAGGGCGTATCTGTTGACGACTATTTCCGGACTCGATTCCTGTATCCTGCCAGGGCACGTCTGAAGAGTTTGAAGATCCGATTCCTGTATCTGGCCAGGGCATATCTATTGACGACTGATTCCAGATTTGATTCATGTATCTAGCCAGGGCACGTTTGAAGAGTTTGAAGATCTGATTCCTGTATCCAGTCAGGGCGTATCTGTTGATGACTATTTCCGGACTCGATTCCTGTATCCTGCCAGGGCACGTCTGAAGAGTTTGAAGATCCGATTCCTGTATCCGGCCAGGGCATATCTGTTGACGACTGATTCCAGATTCGATTCCTGTATCTAGCCAGGGCACATCTGTGAGTAACTGATTGTAGACTCGATACCTGTATCAAGCCAGGGCACATCTGCATGAAGAGTTTAGAGATTCGATACCTGTATCCAGCCAGGGCATATCTACATAAAGAGTTTGAAGATCAGCCCCTGTAACATGCCAGGTAATTATCTTTTTTCTTAGGTACGCAAGTTCTCGCTAAGGAATCTCTTACGCGATCGACACCTAGATGGCATCTATAAGCCCATCCACATACCGACAGTCTCCAAATGGCATCCCTAAGCCCATTCCCGACAAAGTTCTGTCACACTTCCAGATGGCATCTATAAGCCCATCCTCCTATCCATCAGTCTCTAAATGGCATCTGTAAGCCCATTCCCTACAGCACACTGCTAACATTCTACTATGTGAGTGCAAATTTCTGGGCACTTTAGTGTTCAATCATCTTCCACCTTCGGATTACCAAAGGCACGCTGTGATCGGTGGATCTGGAACTGACTGTTTAAAGCTGGTTCGCGAAATGTCGCGGAAGCAAGAGTCGCCACCGTCTTTTATTTTCTCCAAATGGAAAGGACAAAAGCACAGAAAAATTCCTTAAAGAGATTGCTCTCGGTTCGGGAGGTAGGTTATAGAAAGGGAAGGTGTTAGCACCCTTTCTATCCATGGTTATCCATGGGCTCTTAGATACTTGCTCATTTGTGTTTTCAAAAATGGTTTGTTTGCTTTTCAATTGTGGGTTTTAAAAAAGTTTCTTTGAAAAATTTCAGATCGACTCATACGTCAGAGTGTTTGAAAAATTTGCTTTGAAAGCTTTTGAAAATGTGTTGGTGAAAAGATTTTTGTTTGTTTTTGAAGAGAGCAAGTATCTACGAGAACCTACCTACCCTAAGGAATTCGTCTGTGTAAATGTCTTTTAAAGTAGTGCCATCCCACCATTGAGAGGTAGGTAGCACCACCGTTGGAGGTGTTCGGGTCAATTCGAGGTTCGGGACATGGTGATCACCAGAGCAATGGGAAGACACCTTAGAAGCTACCCTCATGCCAGGTTCCCGGATCATGAGGACTTACTAAGACATCCTCTACTCGACGATCACCTTTCGAAAGGCAACAGTGAGGCGTACCCTAGGGGTGGTGTGTGCGAATTGTGTGTCATGTTTCAGTTATTTGTCTTGTCATGTTTGTTGTGTTCTACGCTTGATTTTATTAAGACATTCATTCTTTCATGCTTGGTTAACAGTTAAATATTTTGCGAGGAAATAAATCTACGACTATTACAAAGGCGCGGGTCCACATCGCCAAAATTAAACCAGACCCGATTTAGCGGAAAAATAAATAATGCGAAGAAGTAAAGTGCGAAAAGTAAATTACATGGCTTTGGGATATTTACAAAATTATAATTAAACGACATAAGATAAATGTGCAAATTAAATAATTAAGACGAAAATAGGGCGTTGGACCCTTTTTTGCAAATAATTAAAGTTCATAAGGATTAAAGATTAAATGATTAAATGTTTTTTTGTATTTTTTATTTTTTTAGATTTAATAAGGAAAAGAAATTAATTGAAATTAAATTAAAAGACAAACCCTAATTCTAGTATTTTTTAGTTATTAAGAAAGAATTAAAATAAGATCTAATATTAAACCTAAAATTTATTATGTACAATTTTAATTATGAAAATAATAAATAAATAGTATTGTGAGAAATAAAAATTAAAAAGACATTAAAACTATCAATTAACCTAATTCTACATGTTTTTGGATTTTCATTAAAAAAGAAATTAAAATTAAAACCTAATTAAACTAAACAATTTACATTCTAATTTATTCATTGCAATAATAAAATAAAAATGGTATTTTTTGTCTTTTCTGTATTTTTTAATGTTTTTATATTTTGTAAAAAAAGAAAATTAATTAATTAAAGCAATAAAATAAATCACATAATAATTAAAATAAAAAATAAAATAAAGAAAGCAAACCAGAGTGGGGTGTTGCCCCAAATAAGGAGGTATAAATCTGAAAAGCCTGGCCCAATAAGAGTTGATTCATTGACTTTTCTGATCATGTACCAATGCGTTGACTTGCTGTATGTTGCGCCTGGAATATTGGCCATTGATCTGATCATCTTGGACGCGTGGATGGTGAGCTTGGAGTGTGCATGGTAGTCTCAGAATTATGCCTACATGGAATCAATTATTGAAAAATGACATGGAGTATTTGCCAGACCTGGGACTTGAACCCAGGTCTTGAAGGTTACAAGCACAACACCTAGCCACTGAATCACGCGCGTTTCAATTAACATATAATAAACAATAAAGAATATAATAATAACGCGTTAGCTGTTTTGGAATTTCGCGCGAATTTCAAACTGTCCAATGGTTGATGGACACGATGTCATCTCCTTCCCCTACCCTGTAACACAAACACTATGAGAACGGTTTTTACAGCGTGGTTTAAAGAGGGATTCAAGAAAATAGCGAATAGAATTCCTTGATCCATAAATCCATCGCGAGGTATGTGTCTTATTCAGAAGAACACGCTGAATGCAATGGTAACAATCTTGAGTCCCAATTGTTCCTTGGGTGAGAAACCCTAAATCAAGAACTCTGAAAACCTAATTTTTTGACAATGGCGAAAGCACAAATATGGCACAAAAACTCAATTGAACATATTGGTTAGCACAGAAACATCATTATAAACAAGAATCCATGAACAAAAATGCAAAAGAATGCTTAAATCATGCTATGCGATTTCAATATTTTCTTGGTCCAGTTTGACTTAGAGGTACCGATTCAAGGTGTTTTGCTTGTTGTTTTTGATTGAGAAACGTTTAGGGATATCTCAGGATGCTATTGGAATAAAAATTGGAGCTTGAATCACACTAAAACCTTGATTTCAGTATTGGTGTTTTTATGAAAAAATTCAAGAATGCAATGGAGTTTGGGGCGCAGCTTTCAGTCCTCTTGGCTTAGGGTTGTGATCTAATACTTGTAAGGAAGCAATTAGGTTAAAAAAATTGAATAAAATCCTTTGAATTCATTGTTTGAAGATTTGATTTGCTTAAGGATCTTTTTGAATATTTTTTCATGGTTTTTGTGCCAAATCTGATCAATTAGCATCAAATCCTTCCCTATTAACATGTGCACGAGTTATAGAGTCCAAAGCATGCATAAAAAGATTTTTTAGGTTAAGGTTTATATTTTTCATGAATTAAAATGATTTAAATGAATATAAATTAATATTAATTCAAATAAATAATTAAAAAATATGAAAATACTTCCCTTTGGGCCTAGTGGTCGTGCATAGGCTTGGCATGAAGAAATTTGGAAGGAAAATAGGCCCATTTGCATTTTTAGGCCTTTTGCATCAATGTTGACTTTTCAAAATTCCTAAAAATTTCCCAACTTCCACAAGGCATAACTTGGTCAATTTTTAAGCTTTTCACATGTTCTTGGACATTTTGGAAAGGTCTTTGAGTCCTTTAACCAATGCCTTTGGTCCCATGTCATTTTGATTTACCAATCTAAAGTTATGGCCTTTGACTTAAAGTCCCTTTTTGTTGACTTTTGAAAATGACCTATAATGTTGAAATTGATAACTTTTTGTGAGAGCATTTCTTGGACTTGGAACATGAAGATGAATTGTAGGAAATGTCTTTCTCTTCAAAATGAGCTTTGGATGGAATTTTTCTGATAATCCATGTGAAAGTTATGCCCTGGTCAATTTCAGTTGACTTTTTCAGCTGTCCAAATATAGCAACTTTTGCATCTTTGATGATTTCTGAGCCAAATTTTGAGAATCATGATCAAGCATTGATCAAATGATGTTTGTGGCTTCAAAATGATATATTGACCAAAAATTTGAACTTTTGACTGTCAAATGACCATTTTGCCCCTACAGTTGACTGTAGTGCAATCTAGGGTTTTGACTGTGCAATTTTGAGCTGAATGCCTTGAAACTTGATATGAAGACACTTGACCATCTTTTTAAGCATGTGAGACTTGATTGGGCCTTTGAAAAGTTCATTTGCTTGACCAGAACTCAAACCCTAGTTTTGACTGTATAGGAGACAGTTGAACTGCATAGCCCTTGGAGAATTTTGTGACCTTGACTTTGACAATTCTTGATGAATATGGGAGGGCAAATTTTGGGGTACAACAGTTGCCCCTGTTCAATCTTCTTAGACCTGAGGATGCAGATTGGCTGCCGTGCCTTTCGTAATCCGAGGGTAGAAGATGATTGAACACTAAAGTGCCCAGAAATTTGCGCTCACATAGTAGCAGTGTGATGGGGGAATGGGCTTACAGATGCCATTTGGATATTGCTTGGTTAGGATGATGGGCTTATAAATGCCATCTGGATGTTGATCGCGTAGGAGAATCCTTAGCGAGAACCTGCATACCTGCAAAACAGAAAAATGAGTACCTGACACGCTGCAGGAGCTGATTTTAGATGTTTGATATAGATATGTCCTGACTGGTTACAGGAGCTGAGTCTGGAGCTTCAAACGCTGATGAATGAACCAGGGATGGTTACTGCCTTAGCATGAATGGTAAGAGAATCCTGGGTGATTTTATCTTCAACAACGCTCGTTGAGAAAATCTTGGTGAGCATTACCATCTTCGTAGTGTCAGGAAGAGAACCAAAGGACATTATAATCTCAAAGGGAGTCACCTCACTCGCTGTTGGAGAGGGAACTATAGGAAATTATAATCTGGAAGGAAATGTCACCTCACGCTCATGCCGGAGAGGGAAACATCTTGAAAGGGAATTGCCACTTCACTCGCCGTTGGAGAAGGGACCATAAGAGAATATCACCTCACGCTCATGCCGGAGAGGGAAACATCTGAAGAAGGAATTACCACCTCACACGCCGTTGGAGAGGGGACCATAAGAGAATGTCACCTCACGCTCATGCCGGAGAGGGGAACATCTGAAGAAGGAATTACCACCTCACACGCCGTTGGAGAGGGGACCATAAGAGAATGTCACCTCACGCTCATGCCGGAGAGGAGAACATCTGAAGAAGGAATTACCACCTCACACGCCGTTGGAGAGGGGACCATAAGAGAATATCACCTCACGCTCATGCCGGAGAGGGGAACATCTGAAGAAGGAATTACCACCTCACACGACGTTGGAGAGGGGACCATAAGAGAATATCACCTCACGCTCATGCCGGAGAGGGGAACATCTGAAGAAGGAATTACCACCTCACACGCCGTTGGAGAGGGGACCATAAGAGAATATCACCTCACGCTCATGCCGGAGAGGAGAACATCTGAAGAAGGAATTACCACCTCACACGCCGTTGGAGAGGGGACCATAAGAGAACTTTTACTGAGTCTTTATCAGAAAAATCTGTTTGGAGTCGATTTAACTGGACTGGAGAAGTCCTTGAAATATGTTTGAGAATTTCAACTGCATCTTTCCTGAAAGGTAAAGGTCAGTTATATGCAATGCATGATATGGATCAAGCAATGATGTTCTCAACATAAATGAGATTCGTATGATATGATGCAGTGTGTTATGCATGCTATGATGATGTATGTAAAGTTTTATGTATGTTTTCGTCTAGGAAAATAAATCCTTGACGGGTGCCGGGAAGTCATATCCTGGGCTGATGTTGAGGAAGAGATTTTGCTTCCGCTGTGGATGATTGTTGCAAGCATACCGGTAGGAGAAGATAACTCCGTTGAGGAATAAACTTGGCAAATGAACGAATTTTGCGGGAGAAAAGATACTCTAGCGATCATGCTGGGGAGTGCTACTCTGTGGGGATAGCGATGCTTTGATGAGTTGATGAAGATAACTCCGCTGGGGATACCGTTGATGAGTCATGCTGGGGATATCCTTGTTGTCGGAAGTGTTGATAGATTTCGCTGGGGGTAGGAAGATACCTTGCCGAGGACGCTCTTTCCGTGGCTTTTGGCTGAGGATAACCCAGTTATATCCTGTTACGGAAATAACTCTTTAAATCAAGCCGGGACGACGCGTTCGTGCTCTGTGAGGGGATAAGCTTCCAGAATCTACTGGGGGTAAGCTTACTGCTTGGGGAGATATGAATTCCAACTTTCCTGGGGAAACTGGATTGGACTCTTCTGGGGAGTTTGATGTGCTGGGGAAGTGATTCCTTTGAACGTTGGTATACCGCCGGGGAACAATCTTTAGACCAAGACTGCCGGGGATGTTTGTTAAGAGTGCGTGCTGCTGGGGAGGTATTGAGATCTACAGGAGGATACTCAATTTCCTTGATATTTGATGATTTTGCTTGGAGAGAGATGCACTGTTTTGCTGAACTACTCTCTGGGGAATTAAGATCCCCGGTCATGTTCTTTAGCTGAACCTACCTTGGTACCTTGGAGGATAGAGCAATTGGATCGCTTGGACCACTCTTTATTGCCCCTGTTTCTAGTGTCACCTGCAATGAATTCTTTTGTTTCGTATGCAAATATTCATGAGTTAGCAAATTATTGTCAATGCATACATCACAAATTGAACCTTGGACGTTCTTCGCAAAACAAAATAGAAAAAAGAAAAAATACTTGGGCACGTTTAACTGGAAATATATTTTTATTGATTTTTGAATGGCCTGAAATAGGCGTTTTGTATACAAGAGGCTGACGTCCTAGTAAGAGGTACGTCACCGATCAAAAGAATTTATACAAGTTTTGTACAAATGAAAATAAAACAGCTGTGTGAAAGATGAATGATCCTTTGGGTTTCAACTCTGCTATTGCCTTTATAACTCCGAGCGTCTCATCACTTGATGACCTTAGTTGAAGGTGAAGCTGACTGATTGATGCCGTTTGAGCTTGATGCAGATACCGGATTCTGGATGCAAAGTGATCCAATGAGACATAGTTTTACGCTTTATCCCTAACTTTTGCCTGGACCGCCCTTTCGGGTTTTCAGTCCACCGGGATACCCATTTTTGCCCAAGCCGCCTTTTCAGGTTTTCGACTTGCCGGGTGTACAGATTTTTTTCATTTTCATCCCTACATTTTGCCCGAACCCTTTTGGTTCGACGGGAAGCCCTAATTTTTGCCTAGGCATGTCAGCCTAGCGGGTCTCTTTTTATGCGTAGTATTTTTTAACTATGTCTGCATTGGCAGGGCGAGGAAGGTCGTCACCATCCATGTTGGTTAAGATCATTGCTCCTCCTGAGAACACATGCTTAACCACAAATGGCCCTTCATATGTAGGGGTCCATTTGCCCCTTGGATCACTCTGAGGAAGGATGATTCTTTTGATAACCAGATCCCCGACTTGGTATTCCTGTGGTCTGACCTTTTTGTTAAATGCCCTGATCATTCGTTTCTGATACGTCTGACCATGACAGATAGCAGCAAGTCTCTTTTCGTCAATGAGATTGAGTTGGTCAAGTCGTGTCTGGATCCAATCATCTTCGTTCAGATTTGCATCCTTCATTATCCGGAGAGAGGGAATTTGCACTTCGATCGGCAAGACTGCCTCCATGCCATAAACCAGAGAGAAGGGAGTTGCCCCGGTTGACGTCCTAGCTGAGGTACGGTACCCATGCAGAGCGAACGGTAACATCTCGTGCCAATCTTTGTAAGTCACTGTCATTTTTTGCACGATCTTCTTGATGTTCTTATTTGCCGCTTCTACAGCCCCATTCATCTTCGGTCTGTAAGGAGAAGAATTGTGGTGCTGTATCTTGAATTGTTCGCAAAGCTCAGCAATCATCTTGTTGTTCAGGTTGGTACCGTTGTCTGTAATTATTCGCTCAGGGACGCCGTACCGACAGATCAGATTGTGCCGAATAAACCGTGCCACGACAGTCTTGGTTACTGTAGCATAGGACGCTGCCTCAACCCACTTTGTAAAATAGTCAATCGCCACTAGGATGAAGCGATGTCCATTAGATGCCGTAGGTTTTATCTCGCCGATCATATCTATGCCCCACATCACAAACGGCCAAGGCGCAGTCAGGACATTCAGGGGAACCGGAGGAACATGCACCTTATCTGCGTAGATCTGGCACTTGTGGCATGTCCTGGAGTGTTGGTAGCAATCAGCTTCCATGGTGGACCAGTAATATCCTGCCCGTAGGATTTTTTTAGCCATAGTATGTCCACTGGAATGCGTACCAAAGGTCCCTTCATGTAACTCTTCCATGATTCTTTCTGCTTCAATCTTGTCCACACAACGCAGTAAGGTTGAATCATGGTTTCTCTTGTACAAGATGCCGTTGCTTAGGAAGAACTTGGCTGCGAACCTCCTCAGGAATTTCTTATCATTGATAGAGGCACCTTCAGGGTATTCCTGAGCTTCCAGATATCTCTTCACTTCGTGGTACCAAGGCTTCTCAGTCACCAATTCAGTTTCGAGATCACAACAGTATGCCGGTTCGTCCAGTTTCCAGATGATGATCCGGGGAGCTTCATTATCCCATTTAACCTTGAACATTGAAGACATTGTAGCTAACGCGTCCGCTAACTGATTCTCTTCTCTTGGAAAGTGCTCAAAGGTTATCTCCGTGAAGTGGGGAATCAGGGTCAACACACATTCTCTGTAAGGAATCAAGTTTGGATGTTTCGTATCCCACTCTCCGTTGATCTGATTGATCACAAGAGCGGAATCTCCGAAAACACTTAGAAATTTGATCCTTAGGTCAATCGCAGCTTGAAGACCCATGATACACGCCTCATACTCCGCCATGTTGTTGGTACAGTTGAAACATAGCCGGGCAGTGAGTGGAGTATGAGTACCCTGAGGAGATATGATGATGGCGCCGATACCATTTCCCAAAGCATTAGAGGCTCCGTCAAAGTGCATGGACCATCGGGATCCTGGTTCAGGTCCTTCATCCGGTCCAGGTACTTCACAATCTGTTACTATCATGATGCTTTCGTCCGGAAACTCGAAGTTCATTGATTGGTAGTCATCTACAGCTTGATGAGCTAAGTGGTCTGCCAATACACTTCCCTTGATGGCTTTCTGGGTTGTATACTGAATGTCGTATTCCGTCAAGATCATTTGCCATCTTGCAATTCTCCCAGACAGAGCAGGCTTTTCAAATATGTACTTTATAGGATCCATTTTTGAGATCAACAAAGTAGTGTGAGTCAGCATATACTGTCTCAGCCGGCGAGCAGCCCATACCAAAGCGCAGCAAGTTTTCTCAAGCAGTGAGTATCGGGTCTCACAGTCGGTAAACTTTTTGCTAAGGTAATAAATGGCATGCTCTTTTCGGCCAGACTCGTCATGCTGCCCCAGCACACACCCCATTGAATTGTCAAGTACTGTCAGATATAGGATCAGAGGTCTCCCTTCAACCGGTGGCATAAGGATGGGTGGTTCTTGGAGATACTCTTTGATTTTGTCGAAGGCAGCCTGACATTCATTGTTCCAGCGTACTACCTGATCTTTCTTCAGTAGCTTGAAGATTGGCTCACAGGTAGCAGTCAGATGAGAGATGAATCGAGCGATATAATTCAGGCGTCCTAAAAAGCCTCTGACTTCCTTCTCTGTCTTAGGAACTGGCATCTCTTGAATAGCTTTGACCTTAGCAGGGTCCACTTGAATACCTTTATCACTGACCATGAAGCCTAGTAACTTCCCAGATCTTACCCCGAAGGTGCACTTGTTCGGGTTCAATCTCAGCTTGTACAGTTTCAACCGGTCAAATAACTTCTGCAGATGATCTAGGTGCTCTTCCTCAGTCTGGGACCTAGCGATCATGTCGTCCACATACACTTCGATCTCGTGATGGATCATATCATGAAATAAGGCAACCATGGCACGTTGGTAGGTTGCCCCAGCATTCTTTAATCCGAACGGCATGACCTTGTAACAGAAGGTGCCCCACTGAGTAACAAATGTAGTCTTTTCCATGTCTTCAGGTGCCATCTTGATCTGATTGTAGCCTGAAAAGCCATCCATGAAAGAGAATACTTTGTGCTGAGCCGTATTATCAACAAGGACATCAATGTGAGGTAAGGGGAAGTCATCCTTGGGGCTGGCCCTGTTCAGATCCCTGTAATCGACACACATTCTGACCTTTCCGTCCTTCTTAGGTACCGGCACCACATTAGCAACCCACTGAGGGTAAGAAGTCACTGCAAGAAACCCGGCATCAAACTGTTTCATGACTTCGGCTTTAATCTTTTCAGACATCTCTGGACGCATCCGTCGGACCTTTTGTTTAACTGGAGGGCAGTCTTCCCTAGTTGGTAAGTGATGAACGACAATATCGGTATCCAACCCTGGCATGTCTTCGTAGGACCAGGCAAAGATCTCCATATAGTCGTGTAACATCTTGGTTAACCGTTGCTTCACGCTGAGCTTTAGGTTGGCACCAATCTTTACCTCTTTTCTGTCCGCCTCAGTACCCAGGTTTATAGTTTCCACTGGCTCTTCATGGGGTTGAATTGCCCTCTCTTCCTGAAGTAACAGTCTTGCAAGCTCGCCAGGCACTTCGCAATCATCTTCACCTTCGTCTTCGGCTAAGTTGATCGGATTTTCGAAGTCATAATTGGCATTAGCAGAGCTGTTATCAGCGAGATCCAGAGTGGATTGGAACCTGTATGAGTGAGTGTGTGTGTAAATACAGCTGTTTTGATAATTATGTAAAGGAAAAGGAAAGATAGAAAAGGAACACAATATTTGCAATGCGAAAATAGTCCAAGATTTTCATTCATGATGTATAAAATGACAGTTCATATGCCCTCACAAATAGAACCACGGTGCCTCGGGTAAGACACCGGGCCATAGAGTTTATCATTGTTTATTACAAAATAACAAAACATGGGAATTCATTACTGTGTCACAAAGGTAACAGGGGTATGATCCTTTGCACTCCAATTGTTCAATCCTTCTTCGGCCGTCGGATAAATCCAGCTGTTGAATTCGGCTTCGTCCACTTCAAGGTCTTCCCCGACAGCATTCGCTTCTGAACCTTTAATAAATACCGGAGGCCTTCCGATCTTCTCTTTCCTCATAACTCTCTGCCCTTCTGAAGTGAAACCCAGCCCAAGTTTATCAGTCTTCTGGGTGAAGTCTGGCAGTTTGCCCCAGTTGGCACCTTCACCCTTTTGCACTACAGCCCTGGCATCCTTTAGGGAAGCCATCTTCAGAGGACCACCTGCTTCTGCTGTTTCTGCTGCGATTGGAAACACCTCCTCGAAATGCTGAAAGGGGGTCTCGATGAACTCCCCATCCATCTCAATGTATCTGAACGAGTTTAGGTGGCTCACCATGTATTCTTCCTCACCTTGCACGGTGACAATCTTCCCTCTGACGGGGTACTTCAGCTTTTGATGCAAGGTAGAGGTCACTGCCCCAGCCTTATGTATCCAGGGTCGACCCAGCAGACAAGAGTAAGATGGACGGATATCCATCACATAAAAAGTGGAATCGAACACCTGAGAACCCACACGAATTGGAATGTCAACCTTCCCGTGGACCATTCTCTTCGAACCGTCAAAGGCCCTGACAATGATGTTGCTGGGTTTCAAATCCAGGCCTTCACAATCTAGACGATCCAGAGCCTTCTTGGGTAGCACATTCAAAGATGACCCAGTATCAACCAACACATGTGCCAAGGTGGTGCCCCTGCATTCGATTGAGACATGCAGCGCATCATTATGATCTTTCCCCTTTGAGGTCAAATCAGCATCTGAGAAGCCCAAGCCATTATCTGCCGTCAGATTTGCCACGCAATCAGTGAACTGGACTGCAGAGGTTTCATGTGGCACATGGGCTGTCTTGAGGAATGAGATGAGGGCCTTTGCATGGGCCTCAGAGCACAGCAATAGAGAGAGCATGGAGATCTTGGAGGGCGTATGCCCCAGCTGTTCCACAACATTAAAATCGCTCTTTTTTATAATCTTCAAAATCTCCTCCATCTCTTGTGGGGAGGCCTCAGCAGCTATTGGTATGGGTACCTCCATCTGGGCAGGCTCAGTTTCAATTCCCTTGCCCCGAGCATTGGATGACTCGGCAGCAGGAGAAACAATAGGATCAGCAGCAGGAATAACAACTTGATCAGCAACGGGAGTAGGCGTACTTGCAGGAGTTATCAGGAGTGGTCTTCTAGCAGCAGGTGGCGCAATGTCAGGCGAGAAGAGCCTGCCACTGCGGGTAACTTTGGCCGGGCCAGTGATGTCACAGATGCTGGCGCCAGCGTTGAGCTCTTGCTTAACTCCGTTTATATATACATCTGCCCCATAGTGCCAAGGGACAGCTTTGTTGGATACGTAGGGCAGGGGCCCAGGAACAGTGATAGTAACAGGTGCGACGGTCAGAATTTGAACGGGCTTCTTCTGGAGAGCCGGGATCGGGTTGTTGAAGATAGTCACCACAGAGACCTCTTCCATTGGAACCATACGAACAACAGACTTCTTGAATAGAATTTCCTTACTATCCATTAAGCTTTGGATGCCTAACTTTAGCAAGGGACAACCGGATGGGGACACAATACAGAACAGGAAATCTTCACTACAACCCGGAAATAAACCGGCCTGCAGTAGGTTCTTCTTGATGATCTTTAAAGGAGTGGCTAGATCATCCACAGAAACAGCATAAACATCTTCATTAATGGCATTTACCCCGTGTTGAGGCATAGGGGCAGTAACTACATTCGGCTTTGCAGGCGCTTCGAATTGTATCTCTTTAGCATCGATAAGGTCTTGCACCTTATTCTTTAACGCCCAACAGTCATCAGTGGCATGCCCCGGGCTATCTGAATGGTAAGCACAACGGGCATTCGGGTTGTACTTAGGAGAGGTAGTGTTTGAGAACTTTGGCGCCTCCTTGACAGTCACCAAATTGGTGGATAGTAACTGTGGCAGGATTTGCGATAGGGTCATGCTTAACCGGGTGAATTCCCTCCGGGGTCTATCAGCCCTTTGAGGATTGTTTGGCCGGGGAGCGGCAGCAGGCGTAGCGATCATGACCGCACTGACAGATTGGCGGCGATCAGGCCTTTCTGATTTCCTGGAGCCGTACACGGCACTAGACTCCTTTTTAAACGGTTTCTTGTCCGACCCAGATGATGATGCAGCCTTTGCAATCTTCCCAGATTTCAGCCCAGCTTCGATTCTCTCTCCAGTCAAGATTAAATTAGTGAAACCAGCAGAAGAATTCCCAATGAGATGGTTAAAGAATGGCCCAGATAGGGTCCCCAAGAACATGTCCACTAACTCTCGATCAGTCAAAGGTGGCTGCACCCTGCCAGCCAGATCTCTCCACTTCTGCGCGTACTCTTTAAAACCTTCGCTTACGCCCAACGACATACCCTGGAGTTGGGTACGTGTGGGGGCAAGGTCGGCATTATACTGATACTGCTTGTAGAAAGCAGTAGCCAGCTCCTCCCAGTTACGAACTTTGGTCCCATCCAGCTGATAGAACCATTCGAGGTGAGTCCCTGAAAGACTCTCCTGGAAGAAGTGGATCCATAGATTCTTGTCCGCAGAGTACGGCTGAATCTTTCGTACATAGGACCTCAAATGCAGCTTGGGACAGGATGCCCCGTCATACTTGGAGAAGGCGGGAGCTTTGAATTTATGCGGGATAACCACACCAGTCGACAAACCCAGATCTCCGAAATCTAGCCCAGGTGCCTGTTGCACCTCCATAGCCTTCAACCTGTCTTCCAGTTGTTTGTACTTGTTGTCTTCAGGAGGGTACTGCTCTTCATCAAAATCCGTCTCGTTGTCGGAGACCACTGGAGTAGGAACCTTGACTTCTGCCTGAGAAGGACTCCTGCCAACAGAAGAACCAGCCTCTTCCTGATGCAGAGTATTACCCAACCTTCGGCCCGAGCTGAACAGAACAGTTCTTCTCTTCTTCTTCTTTTTCAAGAGCATAGTCTTCAGTTCTTCTTGGCCTTTAGCTAGACCCATGATCATTTCTTGAAACTGCGCATTCTGCGCCTGGAGAGCCTTGATTGATGTCTCAGTTGATTCAGATCCGGGATTCATGATGCTGAAATAAACAGCGAAGAACTGTGAGCAACCTGAGAAGGGGAAAAACCTGCTATGCACATGATGTATGAAATGCGTATGTAATGCATTCAAGGGTTCGAAAGTTCAAATTCGTTGTAGACTAGAAAAGAACACACGTTATCATTAATGAAATCACTGTTTAATACATCAAGGCCTCATGGGCAAAAAGAAATACAAAAGTCAAGTCAATCCCAGAATACACTGCGCATCCTCTTCGGAGCTATGTAGGTGTTGAGATTCCTCTCCTCATGCAACAGACGGGTGAGCTCTAAGACTTTCTTTTCACTGGCATGCAGACTAGTCTCAAGAGAATTCCTTTCCTCCTTAAGCTGGATCCAGCTCTTCTGCATCTCTTCCCAGGATGTGGGCATATCAGGGTGCTGAATAACATGAGACACTTCCCCTTCCAAGACAGGTTCTTTGATTACTGGAAGCATGTGAGGATAAGGCATCACTAACTTCTGAGAACGGGCGCGTACCCATTTGAGATAAGGCTCCAAAGGGATGGAGTTCCTATGCCCCAGTGTCTTGCTGTCTATCCTACTAGGCATCCTCCAGGCTCTGATAAATCTCTGACGAAGTCCTTGAGTATCATTGTCGAAGTCAAAAACTATGTCAGGAATTAACATGTCATGATGACCGTCCCTCCGAGCATAACCAAACTGTCTCCAAGCCAGGCATGGGCTATAAGTAATACCTCCTCTGATTCCAAGTAAAGGAACATTAGGGTACTCCCCACAACGATCAATGATAGTGACATCTCCTCTGGATCTAGGGCACCAATGTATATCTGCATGTGTAAGAGTCATCAACCGTTGTGACCATCTCAAACCCCGCTCATTCTTCAGGACTGATTGGGGAAGATGCGAAATAAACCACCTTCCCAGGAGAGGAGTGCAACACATAAGGACACCTCTTTTTCTCATGGTTCGAGTGTAACATGAGTGAAGGATGTCCCCCAGCAATGTAGGTATAGGATTCCTGGACATAAAGATCTGAACGGCACTGATATCAATGAGCTGATCTGGATTAGGGAACAACACCAAACCATAAACAAGGAGGGCTACCACTTCTTCAAAAGCTTGCAAGTCAAGGGAGTTCCAACATTCATGGGCTTTCTCAAACAGAAACCTGGCTAAGAACCCTTTGATACCACTTCTAACTTCCCAATGTCCCTTGAGGTCAGATGACTGCAGGTGCAAGGCTTTAGCAATCTCTTCAAGCTTAGGTTCCTTTTCTGTACCGTTGAAGGGTAGCTGATCAAGGATAGGGATCTTCAGGAGCCGGGAGAACTCCTCCAATGTAGGTACCAACTGATAGTCCAAGAAGGTAAAGCAGTGATGCAGAGGGTCAAAGAACTGGAACAAGACCTTTATCATATCTTCCTCTATGTTGGTGTTGACCAAGCTGATGAGGCTTCCATGCCTTTCACTGAATGAAGAGTTCTCGGGAATCCTGGATATAAGCTCCTTAAGCTGAGGAGGGATCCTTACAAGATTGACCTGAATTGTCTTTCTACGAGCAGTTTCCATGTCCTACAAAACAAGAACAAAGATGAAAATCCGAACCCCTGAAATGGTTAGTCGATGCATATGATGCTGGATGATGTCATGATGCTATGATTAAACACACCACAGATATGTACAAAGACAAACATGTAAGGCACACAAGGCACACAAGACAAGCCCTTAAGGTTTAAGGCCAGCATGGGGTCTGGGTAGTACCCTCTTGAGTTGGTGGGTTCAACCTGTCCTAATCAAAGTAACCGGGTTCTAAGGTTCCCAATATCACGGGATTGCTTTCATTGTTCATCGTTTCGATTTAGCCACTGAACTGGCGACCGAAATATTCCAGGAAAGCAACCCTCAATTGAGTGTAGTATCGAGTATCAACCAACCTCGGACTGCACCAAAGTCAGTTATCTCACTACCCTAAAGAGGCCAAGATAGTTCAATTAAGGTTCCTAAGGTCTGTTGATGCTTCACGACACCACGCGGAGGCCCCGTACTCTCCTTGACTGAACTCAAGGGTTACCGGTACACACCAAAGTGCCACATCAACGTAGCAGACTGTTTCAACCATGTCGGTATACCCCGCACAGTTCCCTCACAGCCTTGTTGCTACTTTCTAAGAAGGTATCCCCCAGATCCGGGTTAGGATCTATAGAACTCCCAAGCAACCCACAATTTAAAGCACACAAGGAAAACAATTGAAAACACAGTGATCTTAGTCCTAAGGTACACCTCACTTTAACTTAATTCCCCAGCAGAGTCGCCAGTTCTGTGATCGGTGGATCTGGAACTGACTGTTTAAAGCTGGTTCGCGAAATGTCGCGGAAGCAAGAGTCGCCACCGTCTTTTATTTTCTCCAAATGGAAAGGACAAAAGCACAGAAAAATTCCTTAAAGAGATTGCTCTCGGTTCGGGAGGTAGGTTATAGAAAGGGAAGGTGTTAGCACCCTTTCTATCCATGGTTATCCATGGGCTCTTAGATACTTGCTCATTTGTGTTTTCAAAAATGGTTTGTTTGCTTTTCAATTGTGGGTTTTAAAAAAGTTTCTTTGAAAAATTTCAGATCGACTCATACGTCAGAGTGTTTGAAAAATTTGCTTTGAAAGCTTTTGAAAATGTGTTGGTGAAAAGATTTTTGTTTGTTTTTGAAGAGAGCAAGTATCTACGAGAACCTACCTACCCTAAGGAATTCGTCTGTGTAAATGTCTTTTAAAGTAGTGCCATCCCACCATTGAGAGGTAGGTAGCACCACCGTTGGAGGTGTTCGGGTCAATTCGAGGTTCGGGACATGGTGATCACCAGAGCAATGGGAAGACACCTTAGAAGCTACCCTCATGCCAGGTTCCCGGATCATGAGGACTTACTAAGACATCCTCTACTCGACGATCACCTTTCGAAAGGCAACAGTGAGGCGTACCCTAGGGGTGGTGTGTGCGAATTGTGTGTCATGTTTCAGTTATTTGTCTTGTCATGTTTGTTGTGTTCTACGCTTGATTTTATTAAGACATTCATTCTTTCATGCTTGGTTAACAGTTAAATATTTTGCGAGGAAATAAATCTACGACTATTACAAAGGCGCGGGTCCACATCGCCAAAATTAAACCAGACCCGATTTAGCGGAAAAATAAATAATGCGAAGAAGTAAAGTGCGAAAAGTAAATTACATGGCTTTGGGATATTTACAAAATTATAATTAAACGACATAAGATAAATGTGCAAATTAAATAATTAAGACGAAAATAGGGCGTTGGACCCTTTTTTGCAAATAATTAAAGTTCATAAGGATTAAAGATTAAATGATTAAATGTTTTTTTGTATTTTTTATTTTTTTAGATTTAATAAGGAAAATAAATTAATTGAAATTAAATTAAAAGACAAACCCTAATTCTAGTATTTTTTAGTTATTAAGAAAGAATTAAAATAAGATCTAATATTAAACCTAAAATTTATTATGTACAATTTTAATTATGAAAATAATAAATAAATAGTATTGTGAGAAATAAAAATTAAAAAGACATTAAAACTATCAATTAACCTAATTCTACATGTTTTTGGATTTTCATTAAAAAAGAAATTAAAATTAAAACCTAATTAAACTAAACAATTTACATTCTAATTTATTCATTGCAATAATAAAATAAAAATGGTATTTTTTGTCTTTTCTGTATTTTTTAATGTTTTTATATTTTGTAAAAAAAGAAAATTAATTAATTAAAGCAATAAAATAAATCACATAATAATTAAAATAAAAAATAAAATAAAGAAAGCAAACCAGAGTGGGGTGTTGCCCCAAATAAGGAGGTATAAATCTGAAAAGCCTGGCCCAATAAGAGTTGATTCATTGACTTTTCTGATCATGTACCAATGCGTTGACTTGCTGTATGCTGCGCCTGGAATATTGGCCATTGATCTGATCATCTTGGACGCGTGGATGGTGAGCTTGGAGTGTGCATGGTAGTCTCAGAATTATGCCTACATGGAATCAATTATTGAAAAATGACATGGAGTATTTGCCAGACCTGGGACTTGAACCCAGGTCTTGAAGGTTACAAGCACAACACCTAGCCACTGAATCACGCGCGTTTCAATTAACATATAATAAACAATAAAGAATATAATAATAACGCGTTAGCTGTTTTGGAATTTCGCGCGAATTTCAAACTGTCCAATGGTTGATGGACACGATGTCATCTCCTTCCCCTACCCTGTAACACAAACACTATGAGAACGGTTTTTACAGCGTGGTTTAAAGAGGGATTCAAGAAAATAGCGAATAGAATTCCTTGATCCATAAATCCATCGCGAGGTATGTGTCTTATTCAGAAGAACACGCTGAATGCAATGGTAACAATCTTGAGTCCCAATTGTTCCTTGGGTGAGAAACCCTAAATCAAGAACTCTGAAAACCTAATTTTTTGACAATGGCGAAAGCACAAATATGGCACAAAAACTCAATTGAACATATTGGTTAGCACAGAAACATCATTATAAACAAGAATCCATGAACAAAAATGCAAAAGAATGCTTAAATCATGCTATGCGATTTCAATATTTTCTTGGTTCAGTTTGACTTAGAGGTACCGATTCAAGGTGTTTTGCTTGTTGTTTTTGATTGAGAAACGTTTAGGGATATCTCAGGATGCTATTGGAATAAAAATTGGAGCTTGAATCACACTAAAACCTTGATTTCAGTATTGGTGTTTTTATGAAAAAATTCAAGAATGCAATGGAGTTTGGGGCGCAGCTTTCAGTCCTCTTGGCTTAGGGTTGTGATCTAATACTTGTAAGGAAGCAATTAGGTTAAAAAAATTGAATAAAATCCTTTGAATTCATTGTTTGAAGATTTGATTTGCTTAAGGATCTTTTTGAATATTTTTTCATGGTTTTTGTGCCAAATCTGATCAATTAGCATCAAATCCTTCCCTATTAACATGTGCACGAGTTATAGAGTCCAAAGCATGCATAAAAAGATTTTTTAGGTTAAGGTTTATATTTTTCATGAATTAAAATGATTTAAATGAATATAAATTAATATTAATTCAAATAAATAATTAAAAAATATGAAAATACTTCCCTTTGGGCCTAGTGGTCGTGCATAGGCTTGGCATGAAGAAATTTGGAAGGAAAATAGGCCCATTTGCATTTTTAGGCCTTTTGCATCAATGTTGACTTTTCAAAATTCCTAAAAATTTCCCAACTTCCACAAGGCATAACTTGGTCAATTTTTAAGCTTTTCACATGTTCTTGGACATTTTGGAAAGGTCTTTGAGTCCTTTAACCAATGCCTTTGGTCCCATGTCATTTTGATTTACCAATCTCAAGTTATGGCCTTTGACTTAAAGTCCCTTTTTGTTGACTTTTGAAAATGACCTATAATGTTGAAATTGATAACTTTTTGTGAGAGCATTTCTTGGACTTGGAACATGAAGATGAATTGTAGGAAATGTCTTTCTCTTCAAAATGAGCTTTGGATGGAATTTTTCTGATAATCCATGTGAAAGTTATGCCCTGGTCAATTTCAGTTGACTTTTTCAGCTGTCCAAATATAGCAACTTTTGCATCTTTGATGATTTCTGAGCCAAATTTTGAGAATCATGATCAAGCATTGATCAAATGATGTTTGTGGCTTCAAAATGATATATTGACCAAAAATTTGAACTTTTGACTGTCAAATGACCATTTTGCCCCTACAGTTGACTGTAGTGCAATCTAGGGTTTTGACTGTGCAATTTTGAGCTGAATGCCTTGAAACTTGATATGAAGACACTTGACCATCTTTTTAAGCATGTGAGACTTGATTGGGCCTTTGAAAAGTTCATTTGCTTGACCAGAACTCAAACCCTAGTTTTGACTGTATAGGAGACAGTTGAACTGCATAGCCCTTGGAGAATTTTGTGACCTTGACTTTGACAATTCTTGATGAATATGGGAGGGCAAATTTTGGGGTACAACACACGCCAACCAATCTACATCCTCCGGTCTAAGAAGATTGAACAGGGGCAACTGTTGTACCCCAACATTTTACCTCCCATATTCTTCAAGATTTGGCAAGATCAAGCTTCAAAATCTCTCAAGGGTTGCACAGTCCAATTGCCTCCTAACACAGTCAAAATTAGGGTTTTGGTTCTTGCAAAGAAATTGAGGTTTTCAAGGGTCCAATCAAGTCCCATGTGCCCATATACATTGTCAAGCATCCATATGTCAAGTTTCAAGACTCACAACATCAAATTGCACAGTCAAAAGCCCTAATTGCTCCACAGTCAACTGCAGGGGCAAAATGGTCATTTGACAGTCAAAAGTCAAAATTTTTGGTCAACATCTTATTTTGAAGCCACAATCATCATTTGATCAATTCTTGATCATGATTCCACAAGCATGGCTCAAAAAGGCTCAAGATGTCAAAAGTTTCTATTTTTGGACAGTTGAAAAGTCAACTGCAAAATTGACCAAGGCATAACTTTTTCATGGTTCATCAGAAAAATCCCATCCAATGCTCATTTTGAAGGGGATGACATTTCCTACAACTTATCTTCACACTCCAAGTCCAAGAAATGCTCTCACAAAAAGTTATCAATTTCAACATTATAGGTCATTTTCAAAAGTCAACAAAAAGGCACTTTAAGTCAAAGACCATAACTTGAGATTGGTAAATCAAAATGACATGGGACCAAAGGCATTGGATAGAGGACTTCAAGACCTTTCCAAAATGTCCAAGAACATGTTCATAGCTTCATAATTGAGCAAAATATGCATTGGAGAAGTTGGGAAATTTTTGGGAACTTTCAAAAGTCAACTTTGCCTAAAAAGCTTCAAATTTGCTAATGGGCCTCAAATTCTTTCTTGAATCATTACCCAAAGCCTATGCACGACCCATTGATCTCAAAATAATTTATTTTCTTATTTTTAATTAATTAATTGAATTTTTATTATTATTAATTCATTTAATTGGTTTTAATTATAGGAAAATTAAAAAAGATATGTTTTGGATCTTTTGGTGGAGCAAATCTGATCAGGGCAAGCTGGCAAAGTCGTTTCTCAATCAAACAAGGAAAATCATCCATATTTGGCAAGGTTTTCATTGAAAAAAGATTGGAAAATATATGATGGAAAATCAAGGATTGAAAACATTATTGCAATGGATTCATGGGCTTAATTCTAACCTAATTCCATTCACATACAAAGGCATAAGCTAACCCTATTCAAAGACACACATGAAAGCTGCTAAAAACTCGATAGCCAATTTGCAAAAACTAAAGAAAATTGTGAAACTGAAATCCTACTTGCAGTGCCTTTCCATGCCTAAAAAGGATTCAAGCACCTTGCCTGAGTCTCCAGGAAGCATTTGCCATCAAAAACCAATCCTAACACGCGAAGAATCAAAGAACATAAGCCACACGGTTTGCCTTATTTTTCAAACCTGCATATCATGATTCATGTGCTTTTAATCTATTTTCTTGTTTGATTCATGCTAATAGGGATCTTCTGAAGCGATTGGTATAAGCTAATTGAACTAACGCTGCCTGAATCAAAATATACCATAGACGAAAGTTAGGGTTTCTGAAGCTTGCAATTAGGGCTTTAGGCATCAGGAAAAATTGGACCATGTCATGACCATGGTTGAATTCGTCAAGGCCAGACGAATTCAACCAGCCTATCGCGCCCTTTTTATATTGTCTCCACTTCTATTCGCTATTTTTCACAGTTATAGTTAGTGGGGGTTTAAAACCCCCGCTATCTTATTCATGTTGCAGGTGAAAACGAGGAAGAAGATGGGCGTGGCATCATGTGATTGGAGAGTTTAAATCTGGCGCGCTTTCTTTTATTCTATACCATTAATGTTTGCTTTTTTATATTATATTTGTTGTCCATTCACATAACAAACGCGTTGGATAGCTCAGCTGGCAAAGGCATAGTGGCAAGAGGTACTGGGACCTGGGTTCGATTCCCAGGTCCCCCATATACTTAATGATTTATGTTTTAACACGTTCTAGTGCAGCATTCGTTCAATGACCCATCATGCACCCTCACGCCTAAGCCTGCCAAGTGGCTTCAAGGTCCAATCCAGTGGCCACAGAATGAATTCCATGATGCACTCCAGTCAACCATCATGCACACAACCAGAAAGTCAACGAGGCCTGCCTTGTCTAATGGGCCTGAATTGCTTCAAAAACCTCCACTTTGGGCCAGACACCCCCTTTGTTTGCTTTGCATTTTTAAATTTTATGTTCTTTTCTTTTTAATACTTTTAATTGTTTTAATTAATTCACCACAAATTAATTTTTTCCATAATAAAAATCAGAAATAAAAAAAAATTGTAGATATATTTAATTATTTATTAATTTCATCACTTATTTATTTTTGTAAATAAATGTTAACAATTAACTTTAGTTTAATTTAGGTTTTAATTTTAACACTTTTTCTTAATAAATAAAATTATATAGAATTAGGTTTTGACATTCTTTATCTTTTTCTTAATTAATTATTATTATTATCATTATTAATTACTAATATTTTTGTACATATAAATGTAAATTAATTGATTAGCTTAAATTAGGTTAACTTTAATATTTTCATTAATAATTAAAACAAACTTAGAATTAGGGTTTTCTCTTGATTTTATTTTCTTTATTTCATTAAATACAAAAACATAAAAAACACACTTTCTTTTCTTTAATTAAATAATAATTAGGTCCTAATTTAATTTAATTTCAAGCAAAGGGTCAAAACCCTCGGACGTTCAGTTTAATTCTTTTCGCGCATTATTTTTCTTATTGATTATTATGTAACTGTTCAAGGATGTAATAGTAATTAGGTTTATTACTTTTTTACTTTCCGCATCTTTATCCAAAACGGGTCTTTGTATTTTGGCGATGTATAGACCCGCGCCTTGTAATAGCGTAGCTTTTATCTTTCCGTCTTTTAATTTTCCGCACTCCTAACTGCTAAACTCGCATGAAAGAATGTATGGTAATTAAAAACAACTCGTAGCTCACGATGCCATGATCAAAGATAAAATATAACATGAAAACAACACACAATGCACACCTCACTTCTAGGGTACGCCTCACTCGTTGCCTTCGAAATGTGGTCGTCAAGTATAGGACGTTTTAGCGGTCGCTCTTATGTCCAAGATCCAGTTGCCTCGAAACAGTTGCCTCGAAATGGTTGCCTCGGATTAAAAAGGATCTAGGACATTAGGGTTACTTCTAAGGTGTCCTAACTGTTGCTTCGGTGACCACACTGTCCCTACAAACGAATTGACCCGAACACCTCCAACGGTGGTGCTACCTACCTCTCAATGGTGGGATGGCACTACCTTAAGGACTTTTACACAGCCTAATTCCTTAGGGTAGGTAGATGACTCATGGATACTTGCTCTCTTCAAAAACAAATCAAAAATATTTTCACACTACACTTTCAAAAAGCTTTCAAAGCAAATTTTTCAAACACTCTTGAGGACAGATACAAGAGTCACTTAGAAATCTTTCAAAAATGAAACTTTTTTTCAAAACCCACACACATTTGAAAAGCAAACATTTTGAAAACATAAGAGCAAGTACCTAAGAGCCCATGGATAACCATGGATAGAAAGGGTGCTAACACCTTCCCTTTCTATAAATCTACCTCCCGAACCGAGAAACGTTCTCATAAGGAATTTTGCTGTGCTTTTGTCCTGTCCATGTTGGAGAAAATAAAAGACGGTGGCGACTCTTGCTTACCGCGACATACACGATCCAGCTTTAAACAGTCAGTTCTATTTCCACCGATCACAGAACTGGCGACTTTGCTGGGGAATTTAAAGTGAGGTGTACCTTAGGATATATCATACTTATGTTTTCAATTGCCTTGTTTTGTTTGCTTTATTATTGTGGGCATTGTCTTGGAGTTTCATAGATCCTAACCCGGATCTGGGGATACCCTATTTTAGGTAGCATAAGCTGTGAGGGACCTGTCCGGCGTAGACCGACATGGGTGAAGCAGTGGCTACGTTGGTGTGGCACCTTGGTCTGTACCGATATCCCTTGTGTTGCAACGAGGAGAATATGGGTCTTCTGAGGAGTCATTAAGCACCAACCAACCTTAGAACCCTAATTTGACCCAACTTGGCCATAGAACAGTAGCAATATGCTACACCCATTGAGGCTAAACTCTCGCGATGGTTTTGGCCGCAAGAAAAGATTGCGATGCTGGAGTTATGACCGATTGAGGGTAGTCAGTGATATTGGGATCCTCTAGAACCCGGTTACTTTTGATAGGACAGGTCTTAACCAACAAATTGAAAGAGGGTAGTACCTGAACTTCATGCTGGCCTAAACTCTAAGGGCTGTGTTGTGTGACTTGTGTGCCTTATCATGTTTGCCTTTGTGAATATTTGTGGTGTGCTTTATCATGACATCATACCATCATAGACATTGCATGCATCCTGTATAAGGACTGACCTATTTCAAAGACAAGAGGGGTTCACCTTTGCTCTGTTTTGTAGGACATCATGATGCCTGTGCGAAGGAACACTATCCGGTTCAACTTTGTTCACCCACCTGAGTTGCTTGAAGAATTGGTTAGCAGAATGCCAAACACTACTTCCTTCATCCAGAGGCATGGTTCTCTTCTCGGTTTAGTCACTGCAAAGTGGGACCAACAACTAATGAGTGT
This sequence comes from Vicia faba, assembly GCA_948472305.1. NCBI lineage: Eukaryota > Viridiplantae > Streptophyta > Magnoliopsida > Fabales > Fabaceae > Vicia > Vicia faba. The sequence goes on along the minus strand of OX451736.1, from coordinate 163,374,857 downwards.
CTTGACCCAGTTTTATGATCCCTTGTACAATTGCTTCACCTTTCAAGACTTCCAGCTGGTCCCCACCCTGGAAGAGTTCTCTGATTTGCTGGGTATCCCTATCTTGGATCAGACTCCCTTCACTGGTTGGGAAAAGACTCTTAGTCTTTAGGAGATTGCTGCAGCCCTTCCCTTGACCCACAAAGAGGTAATGGACAACTGGGTGACTAGAAGCAGAGTTAAGGGTTTCTTGGCCAAGTTTCTGATCGGTAAAGCTAACAGTTTCTGGAATGACTTAGACTTCAGGGCGTACGAAGACATTCTTGCTCTCTTAATCTATGGTCTAGTCTTGTTTCCTAATCCTGATAACTTCATTAACATCACTGCCATAAGGATCTTCATGTCTCGGAACCCTGTGCCCACTCTCTTGGGCGATATCCTGCAACAACTCTATGCTCGTACTGCCCGAAGACGAGGAACTCTGTGGTGCTGTATTCCTTTGTTAGTGAGGTGGTTTATTTCGCACCTCCCTAAGTTCGTGCTGAAGAACAAAGAAGGAAGAGGCTGGGCTCATAGGTTAATTTCTCTCACTGATAATGACATCATTTGGACTCTCAGAGGTTTGGATGAAGTAGCTGTTATTGATTGTTGCGGAGAATATCCTAATGTTCCTTTGATTGGTACCCAAGGAGGAATCTCTTATAACCCATGTCTAGCCCTTCGTCAGTTTGGAAGAGCCAGAAGAGCAGGGCCTCATGAGATGTTGGTGCCTCACATCAGTTTTGAGTTTCAGGTAGATAGCGACGAGCTGCGTCGTAGGTTCATCAAGGCTTGGGACAGAATTCACAAAGCTGACCCATATGAGTTGAGACCGAAGACTTCTCTACCTATGGAACCCTACTACAGATGGGTCCGCATCCGTGCTCAGAATTTAGGTATGCCATATGAAGCTGTCAGACCCATCATTCTTGAATATCCTGATAGAGATCGGGCTCCTCCAACTGTTCTCCCTCCTCAGATACCTACTGATGTTGATACACTAAAGAGGTCTTGGGCGCAACTACAAGAAGAACGGGATTCTTATCGGGAAAAGTTCAACGAGCAGGAGTTGAAGATCCGGAAGCTGACAAAGCAATTGGAGAATGAGCATGCCTTGAATGACTACATCCGTACTGAGAAGAGGAGACCCTGGGATCACTGATGAGCTTTGGATGTTCTTTTACAGTTTTTATTTCCCTTTTCAGTAGTTCCATTTTATGTAACGCCTAAGGGAAATCTGTTGAACAATCTAAAATTCAAAGTTGAATCTAATAAAGTGCGTTTCCTTTTTGTTTACAAAGTTGAATCCCGATTGTCTTTGAAAACACAAATCATACGCATTCCATTCATCATGTGCATCACAAGTACTCTTCTTTTCAGGTTGCTTAATGTTCTTCGCTGATTATTTCAGCCGTCATCATGAATCCTAAATCATCTATTGAGCAATCCATCAAGGCCCTCCAGGCCCAAAACGCCCAGTTCCAAGAGTTGATCATGAGTTTAGCCCAAGGTCAAGAGGAATTGAAGGCTCTGCTGGTCAAGAAGAAGAAGAAGAGAACTGTACTATTCAACACTGGCCGGAGGTTTGGTAACACACTGCAAAATGAGGTTGATCAAGCTGGTTCTTCTGTAGGGAAAGGCAGTCCCCTGGGGGGAAGGGTTCCTAGTCCTGTGGTCTCTGACAACGAGACCGATTTCAATGAAGAGCAGTACCCTCCCGCTGAAGACAAGTACAAGCAGTTAGAGGATCGTCTGAATGCCATGGAAATTCAACAGGTGCCTGGGTTGGATTTTGGAGACCTGGGTTTATCTTCTGGGGTGGTAATCCCACATAAGTTCAAAGCACCATCTTTCGTAAAGTATGACGGGGCGTCCTGCCCTAAGCTACATCTCAGATCTTATGTGCGGAAGATCCAACCATACACTGTGGACAAGAACTTGTGGATCCATTTCTTCTAGGAGAGTCTTTCAGGGACTCATCTCGAATGGTTCTATCAGCTGGATGGAACCAAGGTTCGTAACTGGGAGGACTTGGCTACTGCTTTTTATAAGCAGTATCAGTACAATGCCGACCTTGCTCCTACACGTATCCAACTCCAGGGTATGTCGCTAGGATCGACAGAAGGTTTTAAAGAGTATGCGCAGAAGTGGAGGGACCTGGCTGGCAGGGTGCAGCCACCGTTGACCGACCGTGAACTCGTAGACATGTTCTTGGGGACCCTATCCTGGCCGTTCTTCAATCATCTCATTGGCAATTCTTCTGCAGGGTTTACAGACCTCATTCTGACTAGTGAGAGGATAGAGGCTGGTATGAAATCAGGGAAGATACAGAAAGGTGCGTCCTCAAGTTCTGAGAAGAAGCCTTTCAAGAAGGAGGCCAGTGCTGTGTATGGCCCCAGGAGGCAAAACAAACCGGAACGCCACCAAGCTGTCAATGCGATGGTGATTACAAAGCCTGCTGCCGCTCCTCGGCAACCTAACCAACCAAGGGGTGAGAGACCCAGAAGAGAATATACTCGGCTTAGTATGACCTTGCCGCAGATCTTGCCGCAACTGCTATCGACCAACTTGGTGACCGTCAGAGAAGCTCTGAAGGTGGTAAACACAACCTCTCCAAAGTACAATCCCAACGCCCGCTGTGCTTATCACTCTGATAGCCCGGGACATTCTACTGATGATTGTTGGGCCCTAAGAAATAAGGTTCAAGACCTTATCGATGCCAAAGAAATACAGTTTGAGCCGCCTGAAAGGCCCAACGTTGTGACTGCTCCTATGCCCCAGCATGGAGTAAATGCTATTGAGGAAGACCTGTATGCAGTTTCTGTGGATGATGTTGCAACTCCTTTACTGACTGTCAAGAGGAACCTGTTGCTAGCCGATTTATTTCCGGGTTGTAGCAAGGGTTGCCTTCTGTGTGCTGTTTCACCTACTGGTTGTCCGTTGCTGAAGTCAGGCGTCCAAAACCTGATGGATAGCAAAGAGATCTTGTTCAAAAAGACCGTTGTTCCTATTGTTCCTACTGAAGAAGTACCCGTTGTCACCATTTTCAACAATCCTACCAAGGCTCCCCCGAGGAAGCCAGTCAAAATCATGTCTGTTGCACCTATTACCATTACTGTTCCGGGGCCCCTCCCCTATAAATCTGACAAGGCTGTCCCATGGCACTATGGGGCAGATGTGTATGTGCTTGGAGTGAAGCAGGAGTTCAACACCAGTACCGGTATCAGCAACATCACCGGTCCCGCTAAATTTACTCGCAGTGGCAGGCTCTTCTCGCCTGACATTGCGCCACCAGTTATCCGAAGACCTCTTATCATCACGCCTACAAGTGCGCCTGTTTCCCCTCCTGATCAAGTTTCTACCCCTGCTGCCGAGTCCTCTGACACTCGGGGTAAAGGGATTGCTGATGTGCCTGCCCGGATGGAGGCACCGAAGACTGTTAATGTTGAAGCTTCACAGCAAGAGATGGAGGAAATCCTTAAGATCATCAAGAAGAGTGATTTCAACGTCGTTGAACAGCTGGGGCATACCCCCTCTAAGATCTCTATGCTATCATTGTTGTTTTGCTCAGAGGCCCACGCCAAGGCCCTGATTTCCTTCCTAAAAACGGCTCATGTGCCACAAGAGACGTCTGCGGATCAATTTACTGATTGTGTGGCCAACATGACCGCTGAAAATGGGCTGGGTTTCTCTGATGCTGATCTGACCGCCAAGGGAAAGAACTACAATGATGCCCTGCATGTCTCCATTTAATGCATGGGCACTACTCTCGCCCACGTGTTGGTAGACACCGGTTCTTCACTGAACGTATTGCCCAAGAAGGCCTTAGACATGTTGGATTGTGAGGGTTTGGAGTTGAAGCCTAGTAACATCGTTGTCCGAGCCTTTGACGGGTCGAAGAGGATGGTACATGGTGAGGTGGATATTCCGATTCGTGTTGGTTCTCAAGTCTTTGATTCAACGTTCTATGTGATGGACATTCGTCCATCCTATTCTTGTTTGCTGGGTCGCCCTTGGATCCACAAGGCTGGGGCTGTGACCTCCACTCTGCACCAAAAGCTTAAATACCCTGTCAGAGGAAAGATTGTTACAGTGCAGGGGGAGGAAGAATACATGGTTAGTCATCTGAACTCGTTCCGGTATATAGAGATGGATGGGGAGTTCATTGAGACCCCCTTTCAACATTTTGAAGAGGTACCTCCAACATTGGCGTCAGCTGAGACAGTGATTGAAGAAGACTTTCCTTCGAAGATGGCTTCCTTGAAGGACGCCCGGGCTGTGATTGAAAAAGGTGAGTGTGCAAACTGGGGCAGGCTCCCTGATTTTACTCCAAAGACTGACAAGTTTGGGCTGGGTTTCACTGCAGAGACTCAGAGGGCTGTACGCAAAGCAAGGATCGGAAGACCTCCCGTGTTCATCACCAACCCGGGAGTGAATGCTATTGAAGGCGATGCGGAGGAATCTGAGTTTGATAGCTGGATCTACCCGACGACCGACGATGGACTGAACAATTGGACTGCAAAAGACTACATATCTGTTACTTTTGTTACTCAGTAATGAACTCCTTTGTTTTTTTTAATTTGTAACAAACAATGATGTGAAACTTTATGGCCCGGTGTCTTACCCGGGGCACCGTTGGCTTCATTTGTGAGGGCTTATTACTTGTCATTTCCATATATCATGAATAAAGACATTGGACGTTTTTCGCATTTCAAATCTTGTGCTCCCTTTCTTTCTTTCTTTATATATTGCAAAACAGCTATATTTACACACACTCACCTATACAGGTTTCAATCCACTCTAGATCTCACTGGTAACGACTCTGCTACTGCCAGTTATGACTTCGAAAATCTGATTAACTTAGCCAAATACGAAGGTGAAGATGATTGCGAAGTGCCTGGTGAGCTTGCAAGACTGTTACTCCTGGAAGAGAGGGCCATTCAGCCACATGAAGAGCCAGTGGAAACGGTAAATCTGGGTACCGATACAGATAGAAAGGAAGTCAAGATTGGTGCCAATCTGGAGCTCAGCGTGAAACAACGGTTGATTCAGATGTTGCATGATTATGTGGAAATCTTCGCCTGGTCCTACGAAGACATGCCTGGGTTGGATACCGACATTGTAGTTCATCACCTGCCGACCAAGGAAGAATGCCCTCCGGTTAAGCAGAAGGTCTGCTGTATGCGTCCAGAGATGTCCGAGAAGATCAAGGCTGAGGTTATGAAGCAATTTGATGCCGGATTTCTAGTAGTGACTTCTTACCCTCAGTGGGTTGCCAATGTGGTTCCGGTACCGAAAAAAGATGGAAAGGTCCGAATGTGTGTTGACTACAGGGATTTGAACAGGGCGAACCCCAAGGATGATTTCCCCTTGCCTCACATCGACGTTCTGGTTGACAATACTGCTTAGCACAAGGTGTTCTCCTTCATGGATGGCTTCTCAGGTTATAATCAGATCAAGATGGCTCCAGAAGATATGGAAAAGATTACCTTTGTTACTCAGTGGGGCACCTTCTGCTACAAGGTCATGCCTTTTGGGTTGAAAAATGCTGGGGAAACCTACCAACGTGCCATGGTTGCTTTATTTCATGACATGATCCATCATGAGATTGAAGTATACGTCGATGATATGATTGCAAGGTCCCAAACTGAGGAGGAACACCTTGACCATTTACAGAAGCTGTTTGATCGTCTGAAGTTGTACAAGCTGAGGTTGAACCCGAACAAGTGCACCTTCGGGGTAAGATCTGGAAAGTTGCTAGGCTTCGTCGTGAGCGACAAAGGTATTCAAGTGGACCCTGCCAAGGTTAAAGCCATACAAGAGATGCCGGCTCCCAAGACAGAAAAAGAAGTCAAAGGCTTTCTAGGACGACTGAACTACATTGCCCGATTCATCTCACATCTAACTGCTACCTGTGAACCAATCTTCAAACTACTGAAGAAAGATCAAGTAGTACGTTGGAACGATGAATGTCAGGCCGCTTTTGACAGAATCAAAGAGTATCTCCAAGAACCACCTATTCTTATGCCACCGTTTGAAGGGAGACCTCTAATACTATACCTGACAGTACTTGACAGCTCAATGGGGTGTGTGCTGGGGAAGCATGACGAGTCTGGCCGAAAAGAGCACGCCATTTATCACCTTAGAAAAAAGTTTACCGACTGTGAGACCCGATACTCACTGCTCGAGAAAACTTGTTGCGCTTTGGTATGGGCTGCTCGCCGGCTGAGACAGTATATGCTGACTCACACTACTCTGTTGATTTCAAAAATGGATCTAATAAAGTACATATTCGAAAAGCCTGCTCTGTCTGGAAGAATAGCAAGATGGCAGATGATCTTGACAGAATATGACATCCAGTACACGACTCAGAAAGCAATCAAGGGAAGTGTATTGGCACACCATTTGGCACACCAAGCAGTAGACGACTACCAGTCAATGAACTTCGAGTTTCTCGAAGAGAACATCATGGTAGTGACTGATTGTGAAGTACCTGGACCGGATGAAGGACCTGAGGAAGGATCCTGATGGTCTATGCACTTTGACAGAGCCTCCAACGCTTTGGGTAACGGTATTGGCGCTGTGATCATATCCCCTCAAGGCACTCATACTCCACTTACCGCCCGACTATGTTTCAACTGCACCAACAACATGGCAGAGTATGAGGCATGCATCATGGGCCTTCAAGCTGCGATTGACTTAAGGATCAAGTTTCTAAGTGTCTTCGGAGATTCCGCTCTCGTGATCAATCAGATCAAAGGCGAGTGGGATACGAAACACCCAAATCTTATTCCTTACAAAGAGTGTGTGTTGACATTGCTCCCCCATTTCACGGAGATAACTTTTGAACATTTCCCAAGAGAGGAAAATCAGTTGGCGGACGCGCTGGCTACGATGTCTTCTATGTTCAAAGTCAAATGGGACAACGAGGCTCCCCAGATCATTATCTGGAAATTGGAAGAACCCGCATATTGCTGCGATCTTGAAGTTGAAGAGGTAACTGAAAAACCCTGGTATCATGAGGTGAAGAGGTATATGGAAGCTCAAGAATACCCCGAGGGTGCATCTGTCAACGATAAGAAGTTTCTGAGAAGGTTCGCAACAAAGTTCTTCCTCAGCAATGACATTCTCTACAAGCGGAACCATGATTCAACCTTACTGCGTTGTGTAGATAAAACTGAAGCAGAAAGAATCATGGAAGAGCTACATGAAGGTACCTTCGGAACGCATTCCAGTGGACATACCATGGCAAAGAAAATCCTTCGTGCAGGATATTTCTGGTCCATAATGGAAGCCGACTGTTACCAACATTCTCGGACATGTCATAAGTGCCAGATTTATGCAGATAAGGTGCACGTTCCTCCAGTCCCTCTGAATGTATTGACTGCACCTTGGCCTTTTGCAATGTGGGGCATTGATATGATCGGCGTGATCAAACCTACGGCATCCAATGGGCATCGCTTCATCCTGGTAGCGATTGATTACTTCATAAAGTGGGTTGAAGCAGCTTCCTACGCTACGGTAACCAAGAACGTCGTGGCACTGTTCATTCGACATAACCTAATCTGTCGATACAGCGTCCCGGAAAGGATCATTACGGACAACGGTACCAACCTTAATAACAAGATGATCACTGAGCTCTGCGAGAAATTCAAGATACAACACCACAACTCTTCTCCTTATCGGCCGAAGATGAATGGGACTGTCGAAGCGGCTAATAAGAATATCAAAAAGATTGTGCAGAAGATGACAGTGACCAATAAAGATTGGCACGAGATGTTACCGTTTGCTCTTCATGGGTATCGTACCTCAGCAAGAACGTCAACCGGGGCAACTCCCTTTTCCTTAGTCTATGGCATGGAGGCAGTCTTGTCGATTGAAGTCCAGATACCCTCTCTCCGGATAATGAAGGATGCATATCTGAGCGAAGATGACTGGATCCAGACTCGACTTGATCAATTAAACCTAATTGACGAAAAGAGACTCACTGCTATTTGTCATGGTCAAACATATCAAAAACGGATGATCAGGGCATTTAACAAGAAAGTCAGACCACAAGAGTATCAAGTCGGAGACATGGTAATCAAGCGCATCATTCTTCCTCAAAGTGATCCCAGGGGAAAATGGACCCCTACGTATGAAGGGCCATTTATGGTTAAACATGTCTTCTCAGGAGGAGCCATGATTCTAACCAACATGGATGGTGACGACCTTCCTCACCCCGCCAATGGAGACATAGTAAAAAGATACTACGCATGATAAAAGACCCGCTAGGTTGACATACCTAGGCAAAAATTAGGGCTTCCAGGCGAACAAAAAGGGTTCGGGCAAAAATAAGGGATGAAATGAAAAAAATCTGTACACCCGACAAGTCGAAAACCTGAAAAGGCGGCTTAGGCAAAAATGGGTATCCCGGTGGACCGTAAACCCGAAAGGGTGGTCCAGGCAAAAGTTAGGGATTAAAGCGTAATACTATGTCTCATTGGATCACCTTGCATCCGGAGTCCGGTATCAATCATCAAGTTCAGACGGCATCAATCAACAGCTTCATCTTCAACTAAGCAGCCAAGTGATGAGACGCTCGAAGATATAAAGGCGATAGCAGAGTTGGAACCCAGTGGGATTATTCTTTTCACATAGCTGGTTTGTTTTCCTTGTATAAACTCTGTTGTTCGGCGGCGTTCTCTTACTAGGACGTCAGCCTCTTGTACATAAACGCCTATTTACAGGCAAATTCAAAAATCAATACAAATTCACTTTTCAGACCAATTGCCAATTGTTTTTTCCTTTTTCTGTTTTGCTTTGTAAAGAACGTCCAATGTTCAATTGTGATATATGCAATTTGACACTAATTGCTAACTCATAAATATCTGAATACGAAACAAAGGATTAATTACAGGTAACAGCAGAAACAGGGGCAATAATGAGTTGTCTAAGCAATCTAATTGCTCTGTCCACCAAGGTACCAAGGTAAGTTCGGCTGAAGAATTTAACCCAGATACCTTCACTCCCCGCCGTTAAGACAAGATTCAACAATTCTCCCCAAGCAGTTGGTCTCCCATCAGCCCTGAAAAGGCACAGTACCCCTAGCAAGTCAGCAACACTCTCCCAGAGCAGAGTTATCCTCAGTCAACCTAAAGGAAGCGGGTATCCCCATAAAATCTCAACATCCCCCCAACGGAGTACACAAACGTTCTTAGCAAGCATCCCCGGCAATCTTGATCTAAGATTGTTCCCCGGAGGAATACTTGACATCTAGTGGAGCCATTCCCCAGTCCAATCTGAAAATTTTCCCCAGGAGAGTTCAATCAATTTCCCCAGTAGATTCAGGAAGCTTATCCCCAGTAGATTCTGGAAGCTTATCACCTGCAGAGTACGAACGCTCCCCCGACTTTATTCAAAGGTTATTTCCCTACTAGGATATAACTGGGCTACCCTCAGCCAATTGCCACAGAAAGATTGTCCTCGGCGAAGTCTTCCTATCCCCAGCGGAGTTCATCAAATCTTCCAACATAGCTCAACGGTATCCCCATCGGAGTTATCATCAACATCTCAACAAAGTGCCTCTCTTCCCACAGAGTAATTCCCCGCAGGGTGATCTCTCCAATAAAGTTTATTCCTCAATGGAGTCATCTTCTCCTACGGGTTTATTCTCGCAACCATCATCCCCAGCGGAAACAAAGAACGCTACTCTTCAACATCATCTCAGGAGTTAACTTCCCGACACCCGTCAAGGATTTACTTTCCTAGACAAAAATACATTCATAAACATCACATCTTCATACATTATAGCATGCACATACGCATCATGAACATACAATCTCATTTATTTTGAGAACGTCATGCATTTCATACATCATGACATTACATACAACTAACGTTTTGCCTTTTCAGGAAAAAGTTCAGTCCAAAGATGATTACTATCAACTGTCGCAATTCCAGATCCGATTCCTGTATCCAGCCAGGGCGTATCTGTTGACGACTATATCCGGACTCGATTCCTGTATCCTGCCAGAGCACGTTTGAAGAGTTTGAAGATCCGATTCCTGTAACCATCCAGGGCGTATCTTTTGACGACTATTTCCGGACTGGATTCCTGTATCCTGTCAGGGCACGTCTAAAGAGTTTGAAGATCTGATTCCTGTATCCAGCCAGGGCGTATCTGTTGACGACTATTTCCGGACTCGATTCCTGTATCCTGCCAGGGCACGTCTGAAGAGTTTGAAGATCCGATTCCTGTATCCAGCCAGGGCGTATCTGTTGACGACTATTTCCGGACTCGATTCCTGTATCCTGCCAGGGCACGTCTGAAGAGTTTGAAGATCCGATTCCTGTATCCATCCAGGGCGTATCTGTTGACGACTATTTCTGGACTCGATTCCTGTATCCTGCCAGGGCACGTCTGAAGAGTTTGAAGATCCGATTCCTGTATCCAGCCAGGGCGTATCTGTTGACGACTATTTCCGGACTCAATTCCTGTATCCTGCCAGGGCACGTCTGAAGAGTTTGAAGATCCGATTCCTGTATCCGGCCAGGGCATATCTGTTGACGACTGATTCCAAATTTGATTCCTGTATCTAGCCAGGGCACGTCTGAAGAGTTTGAAGATCCGATTCCTGTATCTAGTCAGGGCGTATCTGTTGACGACTATTTCCGGACTCGATTCCTGTATCCTGCCAGGGCACGTCTGGAGAGTTTGAAGATCCGATTCATGTATCCGGCCAGGGCATATCTGTTGACGACTGATTCCAGATTCGATTCCTGTATCTAGCCAGGGCACATCTGTGAGTAACTGATTGTAGACTCGATACCTGTATCAAGCCAGGGCACATTTGCATGAAGAGTTTAGAGATCAACCCCTGTAACAGGCTAGGTAATTATCTTTTTTCTCAGGTACGCAAGTTCTCACTAAGGAATCTCTTACGCGATCGACACCAAGATGGCATCTATAAGCCCATCCACATACCGACAGTCTCCAAATGACATCCCTAAGCCCATTCCCGACAAAGTTCTGTCACACTTCCAGATGGCATCTATAAGCCCATCCTCCTATCCATCAGTCTCTAAATGGCATCTGTAAGCCCATTCCCTACAGCACACTGCTAACATTCTACTATGTGAGTGCAAATTTATGGGCACTTTAGTGTTCAATCATCTTCCACCTTCGGATTACGAAAGGCACGCCAGCCAATCTACATCCTCCGGTCTAAGAAGATTGAACAGGGGCAACTGTTGTACCCCAAAATTTTCCCTTCCATATTCTTCAAGATTTGGCAAGATCAAGCTTCAAAATCTCTCAAGGGTTGCACAGTCCAATTGCCTCCTAACACAGTCAAAATTAGGGTTTTGGTTCTTGCAAAGAAATTGAGGTTTTCAAGGGTCCAATCAAGTCCCATGTGCCCATATACATTGTCAAGCATCCATATGTCAAGTTTCAAGACTCACAACATCAAATTGCACAGTCAAAAGCCCTAATTGCTCCACAGTCAACTGCAGGGGCAAAATGGTCATTTGACAGTCAAAAGTTAAAATTTTTGGTAAACATCTTATTTTGAAGCCACAATCATCATTTGATCAATTCTTGATCATGATTCCACAAGCATGGCTCAAAAAGGCTCAAGATGTCAAAAGTTTCTATTTTTGGACAATTGAAAAGTCAACTGCAAAACTGACCAAGGCATAACTTTTTCATGGTTCATCAGAAAAATCCCATCCAATGCTCATTTTGAAGGGGATGACATTTCCTACAACTCATCTTCACACTCCAAGTCCAAGAAATGCTCTCACAAAAAGTTATCAATTTCAACATTATAGGTCATTTTCAAAAGTCAACAAAAAGGCACTTTAAGTCAAAGACCATAACTTGAGATTGGTAAATCAAAATGACATGGGACCAAAGGCATTGGATAGAGGACTTCAAGACCTTTCCAAAATGTCCAAGAACATGTTCATAGCTTCAAAATTGAGCAAGATATGCATTGGAGAAGTTAGGAAATTTTTGGGAACTTTCAAAAGTCAACTTTGCCTAAAAAGCTTCAAATTTGCTAATGGGCCTCAAATTCTTTCTTGAATCATTACCCAAAGCCTATGCACGACCCATTGAGCTCAAAATAATTTATTTTCTTATTTTTAATTAATTAATTGAATTTTTATTATTATTAATTCATTTAATTGGTTTTAATTATAGGAAAATTAAAAAAGATATGTTTTGGATCTTTTGGTAAAGCAAATCTGATCAGGGCAAGCTGGCAAAGTCGTTTCTCAATCAAACAAGGAAAATCATCCATATTTGGCAAGGTTTTCATTGAAAAAATATTGGAAAATATATGATGGAAAATCAAGGATTGAAAACATTATTGCAATGGATTCATGGGCTTAATTCTAACCTAATTCCATTCACATACAAAGGCATAAGCTAAACCTATTCAAAGACACACGTGAAAGCTGCTAAAAACTCGATAGCCAATTTGCAAAAACTCAAGAAAATTGTGAAACTGAAATCATACTTGCAGTGCCTTTCCACGCCTAAAAAGGATTCAAGCACCTTGCCTGAGTCTCCAGGAAGCGTTTGCCATCAAAAACCAATCCTAACACGCGAAGAATCAAAGAACATAAGCCACACGGTTTGCCTTATTTTTCAAACCTGCATATCATGATTCATGTGCTTTTAATCTATTTTCTTGTTTGATTCATGCTAATAGGGATCTTCTGAAGCGATTGGTATAAGCTAATTGAACTAACGCTGCCTGAATCAAAATATACCATGGACGAAAGTTAGGGTTTCTGAAGCTTGCAATTAGGGCTTTAGGCATCAGGAAAAATTGGACCATGTCATGACCATGGTTGAATTCGTCAAGGCCAGACGAATTCAACCAGCCTATCGCGCCCTTTTTATATTGTCTCCACTTCTATTCGCTATTTTTCACAGTTATAGTTAGTGGGGGTTTAAAACCCCCGCTATCTTATTCATGTTGCAGGTGAAAACGAGGAAGAAGATGGGCGTGGCATCATGTGATTGGAGAGTTTAAATCTGGCGCGCTTTCTTTTATTCTATACCATTAATGTTTTCTTTTTTATATTATATTTGTTGTCCATTCACATAACAAACGCGTTGGATAGCTCAGCTGGCAAAGGCATAGTGGCAAGAGGTACTGGGACCTGGGTTCGATTCCCAGGTCCCCCATATACTTAATGATTTTTGTTTTAACACGTTCTAGTGCAACATTCGTTCAATGACCCATCATGCACCCTCACGCCCTGCCAAGTGGCTTAAAGGTCCAATCCAGTGGCCACAGAATGAATTCCATGATGCACTCCAGTCAACCATCATGCACACAACCAGAAAGTCAACGAGGCCTGCCTTGTCTAATGGGCCTGAATTGCTTCAAAAACCTCCACTTTGGGCCAGACACCCCCTTGGTTTGCTTTGCATTTTTAAATTTTATGTTCTTTTCTTTTTAATACTTTTAATTGTTTTAATTAATTCACCACAAATTAATTTTTTCCATAATAAAAATCAGAAATAAAAAAAATTGTAAATATATTTAATTATTTATTAATTTCATCACTAATTTATTTTTGTAAATAAATGTTAATAATTAACTTTAGTTTAATTTAGGTTTTAATTTTAACACTTTTTCTTAATAAATAAAATTATATAGAATTAGGTTTTGACATTCTTTATCTTTTTATTAATTAATTATTATTATTATCATTATTAATTACTATTATTTTTGTACATATAAATGTAAATTAATTGATTAGCTTAAATTAGGTTAACTTTAATATTTTCATTAATAATTAAAACAAACTTAGAATTATGGTTTTCTCTTGATTTTATTTTCTTTATTTCATTAAATACAAAAACATAAAAAACACACTTTCTTTTCTTTAATTAAATAATAATTAGGTCCTAATTTAATTTAATTTCAAGCAAAGGGTCAAAACCCTCGGACGTTCAGTTTAATTCTTTTCGCGCATTATTTTTCTTATTGATTATTATGTAACTGTTCAAGGATGTAATAGTAATTAGGTTTATTGCTTTTTTACTTTCCGCATCTTTATCAAAAACGGGTCTTTGTATTTTGGCGATGTATAGACCCGCGCCTTGTAATAGCGTAGCTTTTATCTTTCCGTCTTTTAATTTTCCGCACTCCTAACTGCTAAACTCGCATGAAAGAATGTATGGTAATTAAAAACAACTCATACCTCACGATGCCATGATCAAAGATAAAATATAACATGAAAACAACACACAATGCACACCCCACTTCTAGGGTACGCCTCACTCGTTGCCTTCGAAACGTGGTCGTCAAGTATAGGACGTTTTAGTGGTCGCTCTTATGTCCAAGATCCAGTTGCCTCGAAACAGTTGCCTCGAAACGGTTGCCTCGGATTAAAAAGGATATAGGACATTAGGGTTACTTCTAAGGTGTCCTAACTGTTTCTTCGGTGACCATACTGTCCCTACAAACGAATTGACCCGAACACCTCCAACGATGGTGCTACCTACCTCTCAATGGTGGGATGGCACTACCTTAAGGACTTTTACACAGCCTAATTCCTTAGGGTAGGTAGAATACTCATGGATACTTGCTCTCTTCAAAAACAAATCAAAAATCTTTTCACACTACACTTTCAAAAAGCTTTCAAAGCAAATTTTTCAAACACTCTTGAGGACAGATACAAGAGTCACTTAGAAATCTTTCAAAAATGAAACTTTTTTTCAAAACCCACACACATTTGAAAAGCAAACATTTTGAAAACATAAGAGCAAGTACCTAAGAGCCCATGGATAACCATTGATAGAAAGGGTGCTAACACCTTCCCTTTCTATAAATCTACCTCCCGAACCGAGAAACGTTCTCATAAGGAATTTTGTTGTGCTTTTGTCCTGTCCATGTTGGAGAAAATAAAAGACGGTGGCGACTCTTGCTTACCGCGACATACGCGATCCAGCTTTAAACAGTCAGTTCTATTTCCACCGATCACACCAGGGATCTTCTGACACTCCATAGCACTCAGACATTCTTCTATTTGTTTGTACCTATCTTCAGCAGGAGGATACTGTTCTTCATCATAATCTGTATCATTATTAGAAACTACAGGACTGGGGCCCTTTTCTTCTTCTTGGTTCTCCTCTTCCTTAGATGAAAGGGACATATCAACTTGTTCTTTCAGCCTATCCCCAAACCTTTTACCCATTCTAAAAAGAAGAACCTTCTTCTTCTTCTTCTTCTCCTTCTCTTTCTCTTTCAGGATAAGAGCTTTCGAATCCTCTTGCCCTTTAGCCAAGCTCAAGAACATCTCTTGGAATTGGGCATTTTGTGCTTGAAGATCTTTGATTGCTTGATTAGAAGACATAGTTGCTGAAATAAACAGCGAAGAAGATGAGAAACCTGTGATGGCACCTGTAATGATGTGCATGATAATGGGATGCGTATGTAATGATTTCAAAGACTTTTGGAGATTTAAATTTGCAAACCAAGAAATAAACAAACTTTATTAGATTAAACTTGTAAAAAGGTTCAACAATGCCCTTAAGGCGCTTACAAAGAAGTAAATGAAAAACAAATCTAAACTAGAAAAAACAAAAATCAGAAATCCCATGGACGCTTCCCCTTCGTGCTGACGTAGTCATTGATCGTCCTTTCTTTCTCGAGTTGCCTGGTGAGCTTCAAGATCTTCCTTTCTTGCTCATGGTACTTCTCTTGGTAGGTATCCCTCTCCTCTTTCAGCTGGATCTAAGACCTCTTCAATGCCCCAAGATCAGTGGGCATGTAGGGATAAAGGACTGTATAAGGAATGCCCTCTTCATTGGTAGGCTCCACAATCACTGGCAACACAGCTTCATAAGGCATCCCAAGCTTCTGAGCACGAGATTGAACCCACTGGAGATAAGGTTGCATATGGAGAGAAGTCCTTGGTCCTAGCTCTTGAGCGTCAGATCTGTTCACCATGCCCCAAGCTCGTATAAACCTTCGGCGGTGCTTGTCAACGTCTTTCTTTTAGTCAAAAGCAATATCTATAAGAAGTAACTCATGAGGACCATCTCTCCGAGCCCGACCGAATTGTCACAAAGCCAAACAAGGACTGTAGATTATTCCCCCTCTGATTCCGAGCAATGGGACATTAGGATATCCCCCACATCGATCAATGACAACAATACTTTCCATAGCCTTAGAACTCCAAAGAATGTCCGTATAGGCAAGGGACATTATCCTGTAAGACCATCCTAAACCTTCTTCATTCTTCAACACGGACTTGGGGAGGTGCGAAATAAACCACCTCGCAAGCAGCGGCGTGTAACACATGGGGGTCCCTCTTCTTCGCACAGTACGAGTGTAGAGGGCATGCAAGATATCACCCAATAGAGTAGGCACAGGATTGCGAGACAGGAAGATCTTAACCGCATTCACATCTATAAAGGAATTTGGATTCGGGAAAAGAACCAAACCGTAGATAAGGAGAGCTAAGATGTCTTCGAAAGCCTGGAAATCCAAATTATCCTAGAATAACTGAGCTTGATCCATCAGAAACTTGGCTAAGAAACCTTCAACCCCACTTCGTGTCTCCCAATTAGATACTACATCAGCCCGTTTCAAATGTAAAGCTGAAGCAATGTCTTCTGGCCTAGGAATCTCTTCCAAACCTGTGAAGGGCATCTACTCTAGGATGGATATGCCCAATAAGTGAGAAAACTCTTCCATAATGGGAACTAGCTGATAATCCAGGAAAGTGAGGCAATCATGCACCGGGTCGAAGAACTGGAAGAGCACACTCATCATTTGCTCATCAAACTTTGAGGTAACCAAGCTAAGAAGCTGGCCATGTCTGCTAATGAATAAAGAAGTATCATTGACTCTTGAGGCTAAATCTTTGAGTTGAGCAGGTATTTGCACAAAGTTAACTCGAATGGTTTTTCTGCGCACGGAAGGCATAATCTGCAAAACAGGACAAAGATAAATCCCCTTGGTCTTTGAAATGGTTAGTATAATGAAGTATGCATGCTATATTATGATGCATGATGTCATTATAAAACACACAACAGGTATAGCAGATAACAGACATGGTAAAGGCAAACAAGTCACACAAAAGCCCTTAAGTTTAAGGCTTGCATGAGGTCTAGGTATTACCCTCTTGAAGTTCAGTTGGTTTCAACCTGTCCTAGCAATAGTAACCGGGTTCTAAAGGTTCTCAATATCACTGACCATCCTCCATCGGTCATGGTTTCAACTCACGCAATCTTTTCTTGCGGCTGGAACTATCTCGAGAGTATGGTCTCAATGAGTGTAGCATCGAGTATCAACCAGTTCCCAGCTATACACCGAGACCGGCTATCTCACTACTTCATATTGTCCAAGTTGGTCAATTATGGGTTCTAAGGTCAGTTGATGCTTAACAACACACATAGTAGCCCCGTATTCTCCTCGTTTCTCCACAAGGGATACCAGTACCAACCAATGTGCCAAATTAACGTAGCTATTACTTCAAGCGTATCGGTCTATGCCGTACAGTTCCCTCACAGTTTATTGCTACTTACCTAAAAGGTGTCCCCAGATCCGAGTTAGGATCTATAGTAACTCCCCAACAAAACCCTTAAAAGTAAAGCAACCAAAACAAAGAAAGAAAGCAATTTATGATGAACTAAATCCTAAGGTATACCCCACTTATTCCATTTCCCCAGCAGAGTCGCCAGTTCTGTGATACGGTGGCAGAACCAACTGTTTTAGGAAAATGCTGGTTTGCATTTTGCGTTTGTGTTTGCAAAATGTTGCGGTAAGCAAGAGTCGCCACCGACTTTTATTTTATCCAACTGGAAAGGACAAAAGCACAGAAAAATTCCTTTTTCGAGATTTTGAGTACATGGGGTAGATTATAGAAAGGGAAGGTATTAGCACCCTTTCTATCCATAGTTTTCTACGGGCTCTTAGGTACTTGCTCATCATTTTAAAAATTTCTTCCGTGTTTGTGTGTTTTGAATTTTTTTTGTTTTACTTCGTTTTAACCCTTGTATCAGTCCTCAAGAGTGTTACGAAGTCGTTTTGAAAACTTTGTTTGAAAAGAGTGTAAGTGTGGAAAAGTTTCATTTTGAGCAAGTACCTACTAGCATCTACCTACTCGAAAAAGAATGTTTCTGTTCTTGTTTCCTTTAGACAGCGTTATCCCACTATTAGTGAGTAGGTAGCACCGTCGTTGGAGTTGCAAGGGTTAATTCGAAAGGGACGTATAATCACTAAAGCAATGTTAGGACGTCTTAGTAATAACCCTAATGTCTTAAGATCGTATTCGAGGCAACATTTCCGAGGCAACCTTTCCGAGGCAACATTTTCGAATGGGACATTTGATCTTTGTTTAGACAAGAGAGAGACCACTAAAACACCCTATACTCAATGATCGTTTACCGAAGGCAACCGAAGTGAGAGTATACCTAGGAGTGCGCATGTGCGAGTGATTTGATTTCAAGTTATTATCTTTGCACATTTAGGGTTTGCTAACCATTTTAAATTAACATACATTCTTGTCATGCAATCCTATTATCATACATCTAACAGTTAATATTTGCGAAAATTAAAATGCGAGAAATAAAACTACGCTATTACAAGGCTTCGGGGAGGGGGATTAATTACATAGCCAAAAACCCGTAAAACGATAAAAAGAAAAGTCCTAATTAAACTATTACATACCATGAGGAGTTACATTAATATTGTAAAAGAAATAATAAGTGCGCGCGATGAATCAAGAACGAGGAAAATTAGGGTTTTGACCCCGTCTAAACCTAATTGAAAGAAAAAAAATGATTTTTTGTTGTTTTTGATTATTTTGAGAAAAATAAGGTCTTAATTAAATAAATACAAACCTAATTACTAATTAATTTAAATTAAGAAAAATAATTAATTTGACTTATTTTTACATTTTTGTTATTTTAAGAAAGAAAATAATTAAAACCAAAAATTAAACCTAATTGTCTAATTAATTTTAATTGTAAAAACAAGTTAAAATTGCCCTAAGCTAAATTGATCTAATTAATTAGTGAGGAATTAAACTTAATAAAACTAATTCTAATTTTCTGATTTTTTTTTACGATTTAATTAAAAAAATGATTTTAGAAAATAAAATAAATAAACAAACTAAAAAGAAAAAAAGAAAATAATAAAAAGTGAGAATGGACCTGCTGGGGGTGAGAACCCAATTGGAGGGGTATCAATCTGAAATCTCCAAGCCCATTAGTTGAAGCCCAGTCAACGCGTCTGTTTCCATGTGATGTTGACCTGGACGTGCACCATGGTCCTTCAATGGTAAGCGTTGGATCTAGATGGATGATGAATCCATGGGCTGGAGATTGATAGCGCATGGTGAGACGCTTGGGCCAAGGGTGCAGTGAATCTACAACAAGAAAATAAGAAAATAACGTTTTGCTGGGACCTGGGATCGAACCTAGGTCTTTTACCCTTTGCAGCATGTATGCTTGCCATCTGCGCTGTTGCGTTTGTTTGTTAAAAAAATAAACACATATAATATTATATGAAACAAAGTGGATTAGTGAATGACACAAAAAACACGCGCCGGAATTTGAATAATCCAGTAATGGCATGACATGTTGCTTTCTTCTTCCTCCTGCAGTCGTGTTAGGCAGAACACCTTTACCTACAGACAAAGTCAGTAGCTATAGCCCTGTTCCATTCAAATATTGCACACACGCGTGATAAATCAATTGTAATGGTACCAATCAACTCGTCTCAACCTTACGAGTATCATGGTACCTCAATCATGGCCCAATTTTCCCTGTATAGCCAAGCCCCAAAACTATCTCAAAAACCCTAACAATGGCATCCACACGTATGACTTCCAAAAATGTAATTAAACGGTACTGTTAGCTTGCAAACATGATAAGGATTACAAATATATCATTTAAACATGATAAAGGTGCAAGAATGAATGGATACGATTTTGGAAAAAATTGACAAACCGTGAGAGTTGTGGAGACGGATTCTGGGCAGATCAAGGCTTGACTATGATCAGGTTAACTTCAAGAGATGGCTGGGAATCGATTGCTAGCCTTGGAATGGTGTAAATCATCTTCTAACTTGTAATTTTATCCATCACTTTTTGGTGATTTTTTTGACTTTTATTCTACTCTCTTACGCCTCTAACCCCTGTTCTTTTGCTTTGGATTTATTCAATATATATCATAGAGTGCATTAGGGTTACAAGTTTGCATTAAATCCTTGTAATTATGAAGATTTGATCATTGATTCACCCTTGCATAAAATCTTTCCAAAACAAGAAAAATTCAATCTTTTTCTGTCCAAACAAGCCTAGCACGATTTGATTCTCTTCCCAGCTGTATAAGAGACCTAAACATGCACAAAATCTCAAGCTTTGATTAGTTTTGATATTTTCATGATTTTATTTTGATTTAATTTGATTTAATTGAAATAAAAATCAAAATAAATGACAAAAATAAAGTAAAGACAAATGGGAAGGATCATGGGTCGTGGATCATGTTACCAACTTAATACAAACACAAAAAGTTGGGCCCATTTGACAAAAATTGCAATTTTGGCCACTTTTGACTTTTGGCAATTTTGCAAAAAGGGTCAACTTCACCAATGCATAACTCCTTCAATTTTGACCCTAGAGATGTGTTCTTGGACTTTTTAGAAACTTAAGATGTCCTCTAAGCAACCCTTTTGGTCCCATCTCAATTGAGTCTTCCATGTTGTGAAGCTTTGACAAAAAAGGTGTTTTTGTTGACTTTTCAAAATGACCTATAATGTCCAAATTCATATCTTCTTGTGAGTGCATATTTTTAACTTGGGAGATGAAAATGAATTGTAGGCAATTACATCCTCTTCAAAATGAGCCTTGGATGGGTCATTTTTGATAAAGTATGAGAAAGTTATGCTTGGTCAAAGTTGAGTTGACTTTTCCTACAAAACCCTAATTTAGCAACTTTTGGGTTTTGATGAATTGTGAGCAATCCTTGATGAATCATGATCAACCCTTGATCAAATTATGAATAATGCTTCAAAATGAGGATGTTAACCAAAAATCTTGAGGTTTGACTGTATGGGGGCCACAGTTGACTTTTGCTCTAGCACAGTCGATTTTCAGGCCTTTGAGCAATTGACTGAGCAAACTTTCTCTGTAAGGCTTGAAACTAGGCATGGATGATCTTGTGAACATATTAGGATGATAGTGAGAATTTTGGACCCTTTATATTCAAACATCTTGATGCAAACTGAAACCCTAATTTGAGGTAGACTGCCTTAGGAGGGAGTTTGTCTGGTCAACTTTTGGACTTCTTTGAGCAATTTGAGGACCTCACTTGAAATGTATTGAAAAATATGGGAGGGAAAATTTTGGGGTACAACACATGTTCTATAACTCAAGATAAGTTTTTCTAAACACTTACAATCACTCAGCCCATGCTTGTACTTCCTCTTGGAACCATACTTCCGACTTTTCTTCAAAATCAAGTAACATAGCGATCAACCTAAATCTTGTACTTATGACCCTCTTAAGCACAAAAACCTTCTCATTACTTATATACAAGTCATTTTTTCCATAAATCACATGCATGCTTGAGCCCTGAAAAGAGCAAGAACTCAGATTTGCATCTCACACCTCCATTGTTGCATATTCTGGCCAGAAATCCCAAAACCAAAAACTACTCGTGTGTTTCTTGGCTTCTTGCTTCCAAAAGCTTCCAAGCATCATACACAAACAATCCCATACCATGTTACAGTTCTGTAACACCATTTTCCTCCATTTCCAAGTTCAAAAATAGAGCACTGCAAGTGAACTTCTCCAAACCATCTCAGCCATTCTCCAACCAAGCTAATCATTGCATTAGCTTCTTGGGACCTCAGTGGAGCTATTCTGATCATCACAACACCTTGAGGAGTGCTCAAACTCAGAATACGATTTCCAATTTTGAGGTAAGTTTCCTTAACTTTGAACTCTTCATACAAGCATCATTAATGGTTTATTTGTGAATGAAAAATGTAGATATCATTGCCCTAAAGCTAACCATGTCCATAGTTTTCATTTATGTTGCTTGAGCTTAGAGAATTTTAAGATTGAAGTTTCTGAAATTTTTAGGGTTCAGATTATGGCCATTAAAATTCATGCTTGTCTTTGATCTATAATTATATTGCTTTACATTTCTGAAATCGTGAGAAAATTTGCCACAAGATTCATGTTTACACTTTTGCAAATGGATGAGAAATGAAAAAGATGCATGTATTATGGCTGGGCGTGAGGTTAAAGATGAAGTTCAGGCCATGGACTTGATTTATAATATATATTTATTGTTTTGTTTATATGAACGGATGCATAGCCACCCCAGTGGTAAAGTGCGCGCCTGTTAACCTTTGGGACCTGGGTTCGAGCCCCAGTGGTACCCTTTTGCTTATTTTCTCATTTTTCTCACATTTTTTATGTTTGTTTGCAGCGTTGGGCCCCCTTTGTTGGGCCTAGTATTTTCGCTCATTTCATACTCCCTGCTCACTATTCACACCCCTGGCCCATTTTATTTTCCTTTCTCTTTTTTATTTATTTGTTTTCTTTAATATTTTATTTAATATTAGAAAACTCAGAAAAAAAAATATAAAAACATTAGATTTATATTTTGATATAGTTTATTTATTTTTACAATAAAAATTATTTTTAATTTAATCATACTTTATTTATTTTACTAATTAGTTTGTAAATTTAATTAGAAACTAGGGTTTTAATTATTTCTTTTACAATTTAAAAATATTCTTTTAAAACCAAAAAGACCAAAAATATTTTATAATACTATATATTATTTTCAAGACAAAAAAGATATTAAAAATATTCTTCTTACAAACTTAATTTCTTTTTCTTTCATAATCAATCAATATTTAGATTAGGGTTTTATTTAATTTTTATTTTCCTAATTAATTTAGGTTTACTTTTATTAATTAAACTACTTATTTGCTTTTAGTTAATTAGGTTAAAACCAAAGCTTTTCCCAAAAAATCCAAACAAAAAATCTATTTTTCTTTCCAATTACATTCTTGCATATTTATTCATTTTTGTACATTATTTATCCAAATTCAATATGGTTGTAATAGATAATTAGGTTTATTTTCTTGCAATCCTGATTTGTAATTTGTACACCCCCTCCCACAAGTATTGTAATAGTGTAGTAATTTTAAATTCCGCAATTTATCGCTTTATATACAAATGCTAGTAATTAGGGTTTTGCATGGAAAGACTAAAACCAATCAATTAGAAAACCCTAATAAAAGACAAAACCAAGCATAAAAAATAATGCACTTGCACACAAGCACCCCTTAGGGTAAATCCACTTGGTTGTCTTACAAAAATGGCTATGTTATGCATGTCAGGTATCTTAGCAAAAACAAGCAAAATGCAAGATCATAGTCCCTCGATGACGCTAAACATGTTGCCTTTCAAATGATCTTAGTCCCTAAAGAAAAATGCTAAGATACCTTGCAACATTGCTAATCATGGTTATACGATGATTCATGCCCGCCCCGTTTACATCCAAAGATAGGGTTGCTTACCAAATTAATGGTAAGATAACAATGTCAAAGGAAAGAGGAAATAAACAAGAAAGACTTTTGAGTAGGTAGATTGTTCCTAGTTACTTGCTCACTTTCAAAACAAAACATCCTTGCTATTTTCAAAACAAACACCAAACACTTTCAAAAAACATCTTTCAAAACTTGAAAACATTTTCAAAAGATCAACAATTTGTATACATTCTTACAAACGAGAATCATTACAAAGTTTGCCTAAACGATGACGCCTTTTCAAAATACTTTCAAAAACCACACAAAGCACATTTTGAAACAAAAGCAAGTGATCTAGAAAGTAACTAAGAGCCCATGGAAAACCATGGATGAAAAGGGTGCTAATACCTTCCCTTTTCATAAACTACCCCCGAACTCAAGAAACAATCTCAAAGGTCTTTCCTGTGCCTTTTCACCTTTCCTTTTGGATAAAAGAAAAGTCGGTGGTGACTCTTACTAACCGCAACATTTGCGATAAAATGCAAAACAATCAAGTCAGTTCTCCCACCGCATCACATATATGCATAACATGCATTATATCATAAGTAGGTTTTCTGATACATGTTTCCTCATCTTTTTACTGTTTATTTCAAGTATAAGACAGATCTCGAGAAAATTGTCAAGGACTTGCAGACTCAACACTCTCAATTTCAAGAAACTCTACTCAACTTGGCAAAGGGGCGGCAAGAAATGATGTCTCTTCTTGTTACAAAGAAGAAGACAAAGAAGAAAGTTGTAATCAACACAGGGAAGAGGTTTAAAGGCCATGCCAAACAAGTCTAAGTTGAAGAAGATTCCTCCGAAGAGGATGAAAATCAAGATGAAAAAGCTAAGAGCACCCGTGCTAGGGTGGAAACAATCAAATCTATAAAGACGAGGATTATTAGGATGAGTAATATCCGCCGGCCAACGACAAGTATAAGAAACTAAAAGATAGACTAAAAGATGTGGAGATCCAAGCGGTTCCTGGCTTGGACTTTGAAGACTTGGGATTGGTACCTAGGGTAGTCATTCCCTATAAATTCAAGATACCATTCTTTTCCAAATATGATGGAGTTTCATGTCCAAAGCTTCATTTAAGATCTTATATCCTCAAAATTCAGCCGTATACCACCGATAGGAAACTATGGATGCACTATTTCTAAGAGAGTCTATCTAGGACGCAGTTGGAGTGGTTTTACCAATTGGAAGGGACAAACATCCATACTTGGGAGGATTTGGCCGCCACATTTTACCACCAATATCAATATAACGCTGATCTTGCGGAAACTAGGATGCAATTGCAAGGCATGACCATGGGTTCAAATGAGGGCTTCAAAGAATACGCTTAAAAGTGGAGAGACTTGGCTGGCAGGGTGCAACCACCTTTAACTGATAGAGAATTGGTAGATATATTTATGGGAACATTGACTGGACCATTTTTCAACTTGCTGAATGAGAGCTCATCATTCGGATTTACTGAATTGATCTTAACTGGCGAGAGGGTAGAAAGCAGAATTAAAAGCAGGAAGATTCCCATGGCCTCCACCTCAAATGCCGTGAAAAAACCATTTATTGCTAAAAAAGAGACTGACATTGTGTATGGGTCAAGAAACCATGCTAAGAATGATTGTCATCATTCAATAGGGTCTGTACTGATTTCCAATCCAACTCCAACTCAATGATCGCGTCAATAAAATAATCAACAAAGATTGGATATCTAAAGAAGACAATTTACTAAAATCAATATGCAACTATCTCAAGCTCTGCAACACCTATTGAAAGTTGATTTGGTGACCTTTCGAGATCCCCCTTCCAATCCTAACACTGCTTCCCTAAAATACAACTCCAATGCAAAATGTGCTTACCACTCAAACAGTACCGGACATGATACCAATGATTGTTGGTCTTTAAAGAATAAAATCTAAGACCTAATTGACAACAAGACAATTGAATTCGACCCTCCATCAACTCCTAATGTAATCACCACACCTATGCTAAATCATGGTAAGGGTGTCAATACTATTGAAGATGCCTATTTTGTTTCCCCCGTCAAAGATTTAACCACTCCTTTGAAGACTGTCAAAGAGAATTTGCTGAAAGCCGGGGTATTCCCTGGTTGCCTTGAAGACTGTTGCCATTGTGCTGTACAAGTTACGAGTTGTGAATGGCTTAAGAAAGGTGTCCAACACCTAATGGATAGCCATGATATTCTATTTGAAAGAACTCCATCTGTGAAAGGTTTAACCCAAGGCGTATCTCAAGAGTTTAAAGACGTGTCCATCATTACTATCTCTAACAAACCTATTAGGATCACCTCCAAAGGTCCCATTAGGATTCCCAATGAACCAAGAATAGCTCCACTAATCATCACCACACCGGGTCCAATCCCTTACTCTTCTGATAAGGCTGTGCCCTGGAATTATGGGGTGAAAGTGTACTACTATGGTATCAAACAAGATTCCTGGATCGATGAAGATAGAACCGCTGGCATTACAAATATTGCTGGATCAATTAAAGTTACTAGGACGGGGAGGATCTTCTCTCCATAAATTTCACCTATGATAACCATAACTACACCCGTTCGTATCACTATCGTTAAACCTGTTGTTGATACTCGAGGAAAGGAAAAAATGATTGAGCCTGCCAAGATGGAGGCGCCCACAAAAGAAATTACCATTGAGGATCCATCTACCCAAGAGATGGAGGAGATTTTAAAAATGATTAGAAAGAGTGATTACAAGATAGTGGAACAGTTGGGGTAAACACCCTCAAAGATTTCTATGATGTATTTATTGTTGTGCTCTGAGGCACATGCTCAAGCACTGATAAAATTCCTGAAAAATGCACATGTCCCTCAAGAAACTACGGCTGACCAATTTGAAAACTGTGTAACAAGCTTGACTGCTGACAATGGCTTAGGGTTCTCTGATGCAGATTTGACCCCAATGGGGAAGAATCACAACAAAGCTCTCCACATCTTCATAGAATGCAATGGCACTACCTTGGAACATGTATTAGTGGATACTGGGTTTTCTCTCAATGTCTTACCTAAAGG
The DNA here is from genome assembly GCA_948472305.1 of Vicia faba. Lineage (NCBI taxonomy): Eukaryota > Viridiplantae > Streptophyta > Magnoliopsida > Fabales > Fabaceae > Vicia > Vicia faba. The sequence continues at coordinate 163,348,232 of OX451736.1, read as the reverse complement.
AGCTTTGAACAAACTAGACTGTGATGGACTGGTGTTGAAACCAAGCGACATTGTTGTAAGGGCTTTTAATGGTTCTAAAAGGATGGTTCATAGAGAAGTTAATCTCCCTATCAAAGTTGGGTCTCAAGTTTTCAACTCAACATTCTATGTGATGGATATCCGTCCTGCTTATTCATGCCTGCTCGGACGCCCATGGATACATGGGGCAGGTGCAGTGACTTCCACCCTACACCAAAAGTTGAAATACTCGGTCAAAGGAAAAATTATTACCGTCTGTGGTGAAGAAGAGTTTATGATTAGTCATCTAATTTATTCAAATATGTTGATATGGATGGCATGGATGGCGAGTTCATTGAAACTCCTTATCAAGCCTTTAAAGTGGTCTCTCCCATGGTTGCTATTGCCAAAGCCACTCCTGATGCTCCCGAAGCTGCTAAAGATACACCAAGGATGGCCTCTCAAAGATGCTCATGCTGCTGTTGAAGAAGGAGGTTGCATCATTTGGGGACAACTCCCTTATTTCCCTTTCAAGTCAGACAAGTTTGGGTTGGGCTTCACTTCCAAGGCTCAAAAAGAGGTTTGACGTGCTCGTGCAGGGAAACCACCTCTCCACATTAGTAACCTTGAGGTTAATGCTCTTGAAGACTCTAATGTTGATTGTGACTTTGACGACTGGATCTACCCGACTGCTGGTGGAGGACTCAACAATTGGCAGACCAAGGACTTCATTCCAATCTCCTACATCCAGGAGTAATTTCCATTTCCTGTTTTGAGAAATTTGTCTATAATTTCCATTTAAACAATGACTTTAAACCATGTGTCTTGCTCGAGGCACAATGGTCCATTTGTTAAGGGGTTTGTCATTTTCATATGCCATATGCTCATTTTAATGAAACATTAGACTATTTTGCATTCAAATTTTGCGCTCTTTGTCTTTCTTTTACTTTTATTACATTTTCAAATAGCCATGTGATCTTACATGCACACACACGCACATATGCAAATCTACATCCACTTTGGATCTCCTTGACAACGACTCTGCTATTGCCATCTATGATTTCGAACATCCGATCTATCAAGCCGAAGAAGAAGGCGAGGAAGATTGTGAAATTCTTGGGGAACTCACCAGACTTCTAATGCAAGAGGAAAAGGCCATTCAACCACACAAGGAACCAGTTGAAGTGATAAACCTGGGTACTGAGGCAGACAAAAAAGAAGTCAAGATCGTCACTAACCTATAAGAAAGTGTTAAAGGGAGGTTGGTTCAGATGCTGCATGATTACATTGAGGTGTTTGCTTGGTCATACGAAGATATGTAGGGGCTTGATAATGATATTGTAGTTCATCATTTGCCATTGAAGGAAGATTTCCCCCAACCAAGAAAAAGGTTTGTCGCATGCGACCGGATATGTCTGAGAAAATAAAAGTTGAGGTAATGAAGTAGTTCGATGCAGGTTTCTTGGAAGTGATGTCATATCCATAATGGGTTGTAAATGTTGTCCTAGTGCCAAAGAAATATGGTAAAGTCTGTATGTGCATAGACTACAGGGATCTGAATAGGGCAAGCCCCAAGGATGATTTCCCACTACCACATATTGATATCTTGGTCGAAAACACGACCCAACATAAAGTTTTCTCCTTCATGGATGGTTTCTCCTGATATAACCAAAGCAAAATGGCACCCGAGGACATGGAGAAAACCACTTTTGTTACGCAATGGGAACCTTCTACTATAAGTCCATGCCTTTCAGTTTGAAGAATGCAGGCGCAACCTATCAACGGGCTATGGTTGCTTTATTTCGTGACATGATCCATCATGAGATAGAAGTGTATGTTGATGACATGATCGTAAGGTTGCAAACTAAGGAACACCACCTTGATCATTTGAACAAGCTATTTGAAAGGCTGAAGAAATACAAGTTGAGGCTGAATCCCAACAAGTGTACCTTCAGAGTAAGGTCAGGAAAACTCCTAGAGTTTGTCGTTAGTGGAAAAGGTTTTGAGGTCGACCCTGAAAAAGTTAAAGCAATACAAGAAATTCCAGCTCCTTGTATTGAGAAGGAGGTTAGAGGTTTCTTAGGTCGACTCAACTACATTGTCCGGTTCATATCTCACTTGAATGCTACTTGTGAGCCAATCTTCAAACTATTGAGGAAAGATCAAGTTTTCAGATGGAATGACGACTGCCAAGCAGCTTTTGACAAGATCAAGGAGTATCTATAAGAACCTCCAATTTTGATGCCTCCAGTTGAAGGAAGACCTCTGATTATGTACTTGAATGTATTAGAGAATTCAACGGGGGTGTGTGCTGGGTCAAGATGACGAGTTTGGCTGAAAAGAGCATGCAATATACTACCTTAGTAAAAAGTTTACCGACTGTGAAACCAGATATTCACTGCTCGAGAAAACTTGTTGTACTTTGGCATGGGCTGCTCACCGGCTAAGACAATATATGTTGACTCACACCACTTTATTGAATTCTAAGATGGATCCCATCAAGTATATATTTGAGAAGCCATCTCTCTTCGGACGAATAGCTAGATGGAAAATGATTTTGACTTAATACGATATCCATTATACTACACAAAAAGCAATCAAAGGAAGTGTGTTGGCGGATCATTTGGCCTATCAAGCTGTTGATGACTACCAATCTATGAACTTTGAATTCTCGGATGAGAATATCATGCTAGTGACAAACTATGAAGAACCTGGACCGTATGAAGGACCTAAACAAGGATCCCGATGGACTATGGTTTTTGATGGAGCTTCCAATGCACTGGGTAACAGAGTTGGTGCAGTGATCATTTCTCCAAAAGGTTGTCATACCCCTTTTAGTTCCAGACTATGCTTCGACTGTACGAACAACATGGCTAAGTATGAAGCATGCATCTTGGGTCTAAAGGCTACCATTGACCTAAGAATCAAATTCTTAAGCGTATACAGAGATTCATCCTTGGTAATTAGTCAAGTCAAAGGAGAGTGGGATAGCAAATATCCAAATTTAATCCCCTACAACGACCTTGTGCTAACCTTGACCCATACTTTGAGGAAGTCACCTTTGAACACTTTCCAAGGGAAGAAAACCAATTGGCAGACGCCTTAGCAACCATGTCGTCTATGTTTAAGGTCAATTGGGACAACAAATCTCCTAGAATCACTATTGAAATATTTGGCGAACCTACGCATATTATGAGATTGACAGTGATAAGGAGAAGCCTTGGTATCATGAGGTGAAAAGGTATCTTGAAGCATAAGAATACCCTGAGGGAGCTTCAATCAATGACAAGAAATTCTTGTGAAGATTCTCAGCCAAATTCTTCCTAAGCAATGGGATCCTGTACAAGCGCAACTATGATTCTACTCAACTCCATTGTATGGACAAGAAGGAAGCAGAAAAGATCATGGAAGACATGCATGAAGATATCTTTGGAACTCACTCTAGCGGGCACACCATGGCCAAGAAGATCTTGAGGGCTGGTTACTATTGGTAGACAATGGAAACTGATTGTCACCATCACTGGAGGACTTGCCACAAATGCCAAACTTATGCCAACAAGGTTCATGTGCCTCCAATTCCTTTGAATGTCATGACTACTCCGTAGCCATTTGAAATGTGAGGCATTGACATGATTGGAGAGATCAAGCCCACTGCCTCCAACGGACATCATTTCATCCTTGTTGTCATTGACTACTTCACCAAATGGGTCGAAGCTGCTTCGTTTGCCTCAGTCACTAAAAATATTGTAGCCCGGTTTATCAAGCATAACCTCATCTTCCGGTATGGTATCCCCGAACGGATCATCACTGAAAATAGTACCAACCTCAATAATTCCATGATTAGTGAACTCTACACACAGTTAAAAATCAAGCATCACAACTCTTCTCCTTACAGACCTAAGATGAATGGTGCAGTGGAAGCTGCAAATAAAAACATAAAGAAGATTGTGCAAAAGATGGTGGTGACCTACAAAGATTGGCATGAGATGCTACCATTTGCTCTTCATGGATACCGTGCTTCGGCACGAACATCAACTGGGGCAACCCAATTCTCTTTAGTCTATGGCATGGAGGATGTCCTGTCGGTTGAAGTTCAAATCCCTTCTTTAAGGATTATGAAAGAAGCAGATTTAGGTGAAGACGAATGGATTCAGACAAGATTGGATCAATTTAATTTGATTGATGAGAAGAGATTGGATGATGTCTATCATGGTCAAATGTACCAAAAGCACATGATCAAGGCATTCAACAAGAAGATTAAACCTCGAGTATATCAGACTGGTGACTTGGTAATAAAGCGCATCATTTTACCACAAGGATATCCCATGGGTAAATGGAATCCCACCTACGAAGGGTCATTTGTTGTCAAGAAAGTATTCTATGGCGGTGCTATGATGTTAACCACTATGGACGGTGAAGATTTCCTGCATCCTGTGAACACGGACATAGTCAAAAAATACCACGCATAAAGAATGACCCGCTAGGTTGACATACCTAGGCAAAAACAAGGGCATTCCGACAAACCAAAAAGGTTCAGGCAAAAATTAAGGATATATACAAAATATTGTACACCCGACAATTCGAAAACCTAAAAGGGCGGCTTGGGAAAAAAAGGGTATCCTGGTGGACTGGAAATCTGAAAGGGCGGTCCAGGCAAAAGTTAAGGATCAAAGCATACGTCTATGTCCCGTTGGATCACTATAGCCAGCTTTATTACCAAGGTCGAAAGTTAAAATGGTACAAAATTAATTCAATCAACTTCTCTCGACGGCAAGGGATGATGTTCGAAGACATATGGGCAATAGTAGAGTGGGAACCTGATGAGATCACTTCCATATGGATATATACATTTGTTTTCACTTTATACTCTTTTCATTTCACGACGATTTCCTCTTACTAGGATTTCCGTATCTTTGTACAAAAACGTCTGTTTATAGGCAAGTTATCAATACCAATATACTTTGAAGTGCAAACCTTTTATTTTTTTCTGCTTTAATTACAAAAACGTCCAATGACTAAAACTGAAGGAACATATGCAAATGGACATGATTAACTGTTAACAGATATATGCACAAGAGTAGTAATAAGCATTTACTTGAGGATTTGAGATATCCCCACAGAGCTAATTCAATAAGATTGTCCCCGCAGAATGAATTCATACACTCTCCATCCAGAGTTCCAATCAACATATTCCCTTGAAATTCTCTTCCCCAACCGAGTCTTCCAAAATTAAAATAAAATAAACCTTGCAAAAGTTCTCCCCCTGATGAATTCATTTCCCCAATAAGGTCATCATAATTCCTTCCTCAATAGGGTTTGTTTCTCCAAAGGAATAAAACCTCCCGCAGATCACTCACTAGTAAAATTCCTCTCCCTCAGTAGAGTTAATACTATCCCCGAAAAGTTACTATAAAACCTGGAATCCAACCAGATAACAGTTAACTTTATCCTCCTCAGACAAAATGGAAGTATAAAGAGCTAAATTCCCCAGTAGGGCAATGGACAACTGAAGTTCCTGAACTCTATTCTCCAAGCATAAATCAACATTCCCCGCAGAGTTTCCTTAAACCGCAAACAGGAGTTCCCAGTGGAAGCATTCTAAACAAGGTTCAAGATACACATACTCTTCATCTCCAGCAATAGTACGGGATTTAGATCCCCAAAACTCCCCAGCAGTGGTCAGGGATTTATTTTCCCACACCAAGATACACTTCAAAAACATTTCACATTCATACATCATGACATATGCATACAAAACGCATATATCATAATCTCATTTATTTTGAGAACATCATTACGCAATGCATGCATCATGACATTAGATTATAACTAATTCTTTACCTTTTCAGGGAAGATCAGTCACCAGATGAATACCATCAACAACAAACATCTTATCTACTGGTTCAGTTTAAATTGATCAATGATTTATCCTGATACCATTCCGGTAAACACTTTCTCTGGTTCAGTTAAATCGCTCGAAGATTTATAATGATTCGTTATCCAGTTAAAGATTTATTAAAGACATCTGTTGGTTCAGTTTAAATTGATCAATGATTTATCCTGATTCCGTTCCAATAGAAACTTTCTCTGGTTCAGTTAAATCGCTCTGAAGATTTATACTAATTCGTTATCCAGTTAAAGATTTATTCAAGACATATGCTGGTTTAGTTTAAATCAATCAATGATTTATCCTGATTCCATTCCAGTAGACACTTTCTCTTGTTCAGTTAAATCACTCCGAAGATTTATACTGATTCGTTATCTAGTTAAAGATTTATTCAAGATATCAGCTGGTTCAGTTTAAATTGATCAATAATCTATCATGATTACGTTCTGGTAGACTTTTTCTCTGGTTCAGTTAAATCGCTCTGAAGATTTATACTAATTCATTATCCAGTTAAAGATTATTCAAGACCTCTATTCAGTTCAGTATAAATCGACCAAAGATTTATTCTGATACCTCTTCCAATCCCTACCAACGGTCACCTTGGATAGCATCTATAAGCCCATCTTCAATAACTCTCTATTACCTCTCCAAATGGCATCTTTAAGCCCATTCCCAACATAATCAACAAATAACTTCACTTCATGCACAAACGAGTGCAAATTTCTAGGCACTTTAGTATTCAATCATCTTCCACCTTCAAACCACGAATGGCATACAAGCCAATCTTACTCTTCAGGTTTAAGAAGATTGAACAGGGGCAGCTGTTGTACCCCAAAATTTTCACTCTCTTTTCTCAAGACATTTCACACAAGATCTCCAATAACTCAAGTTTGCACAAGTGTTAACTAGGTCAAACCACCTCCTAAACACCGATACCTCAAATTAGGGTTTTGGTTTTCACAAGGATAATTGGACTTCTAATGCCTCAAATGACTTTCATGGATCATGATATACCTCAAATAATGCTCATGTCAAGTTTCAAGTCTTGTATAAAAAATTTGCTCAGTCAATTCTCAGATGACTGAAAATCAGTTGTATTGGGTAAAAAGTCAACTATGGTCAACCTACAGTCAAACTTCATGTTTTTTGACCAACATCAAAATTTTGAAGTCATATTTCATCAATTGATCAAGTTTGGATCACAATTCCTCAAGAAAAGCACTCAATTCACCAAAAGAGCAAAATGGTCAAAATTAGGGTTTTGACTGTAATTGACCGATCAGTAAATTTTGACCTAAGACATGATCTAATGGTTTGAAGCACAATATAAAGGATTCAAATACATCATTTTGAACTAATTTCATGGTTCAAAACATTCCTCAAGATTAATAGATTGATAGTTGAAATTCGATCAACTCATGAAAAGTCAACTGATACACAAAAAGTCAAACTTTGACTTTTTGGTCAAGATTCAATTTCAAAGACCAAAATACATCAAGATATTCAAAAACATGAAGCTTGATCATCAAGAAATCAAGAAAGTCAGAAGTCAATATGAAAAGTCACACTTTTCAAGATTTAGAAATTTTTCTAAGTGTTTTTACACTTGATAATTTCATTACTTCATGACATTCTTTCACCAAGATGCAAGATGATTCAAAGAAAAATTTCAACATGAAAGTTGTAAACCATGATGAATTCTACAACTTTGTATTAGAGGGTTGATGTCCAAAAAATGCTTACATTTGAGGATATGAGCCCATGAAATCATGACATTGTTGTCCAACACTTAGAGAAATTTTCAACAGGTTTTGGTCAGTGTTTATCTCAACTTCTTGACCATTTTTCATCAAGTTCCAATTTTATTTATTCAAAATGGTCAACATTAAAGTTGTAGGTAATGTTTCAAGCTTTCCAAAACATCCAAGAGCATGAATTTATCATACTTGATCTAGGAGATTCGAGGGCATGAAGTTGGGCATCCATTCTAGAATTGCAAGTCATTGTATTGAAGAACACATAATCCAATTCGCATGATGTGCTGCATAATCTTGCTTTGCAGGCCTTCTAACTTGCAAATCTCACCATAATTTAATGTTTACACAAACTTTTGAGCTATGGACCATTTTATTTAAGCATTGTCTAAGTGATTTTTCCATTTTTGGCATAAAGTTAACATTGCCATTCTTAAAAAGTTGCTTTAATTACAAAGTCAACTTGTCTTGAGCTTCTAACTTGTTTGTTCAGCACACACTCAACTTACAAAATATGATAAGCATGCTTAAAGTATCCAACAACTCTATGCAGCAAAGTACAAAGCATTGGAACTATGATCTTCAAGCTTACTTCATTGGCAATCCAACCTAGCCATAACATGTGATCTTGCAAAATATGATAAACCCTTTTTTTAAAACCTCTTGCCTATAAATAGAGAGATCAATTGCAATAGAAATAGGTCATAAAAAATAGAGAGAAAACCAAGCCCTCAAAATATCTTTATTCTCAAAAAATCAGAATTATTCATAAAAACCTCCATTTTTGAGCTTTGAAGTCCAAATATTTGAATCTCTCACACCTTGCAAGTTCTGTCCAAACAAACCATCCAAATACTTCACATACATCATATAGGAGTTGTTCAAACACAAGAACAACTTCTGTAACATCATTATCACCATTATCCAAATCTCACTTCGCACCTCTGCAACTTGACTTCTCCAGAACAGTACAGTCGCTCTCCATCTAAACTATGCATTGCATTAGCTTCCTGGAGGTTCACTGAAACCATTATGATCATCACATCACCTTGAAAGGTGCTCAAACTCAAAACACGAATTTCAGTTTCAAGGTAAGTTTTCTTGAATTTGAACTCTTCATGCAAGCATCATTAGGGTTCACTTGTAAAGATAAATTGTAGATATCATTGCCCTGAAGATAACCATATGCTTACTTTTCATTTTCATTAACCATGTATTGAGAACTGACTTGTATACATAACAAAACAATGTTAGAATTAAAAACTGTAGTATGAGTCGATGCATATCTCAAATGAGTCGACTCATGTTAGTTACAAAACAGGGGATGAGTCGATACAATGCATTATGTATCGATGCATAATGTTATCAAGACATATTACAAGGAGAAAAAATATGTATGAGTCGATGCAAAACATGAATGTGTCGACTCATATTAAGTTAGTTTTGATTTCCAGAAACAAGAAAAAAAATATGTATCGATGCATAAGTGCATGTGTCGATGCATAAAGGTTTAAAAAAACAATTTCCCTTTATTTTTACATTAACTTTATATTTTTATATATTTTTATTGTTATTCATTATTCAATATAGTTGTAATAGTAATTACGATTTAATTTCTTTCATTCCCCATTCGTAATTTGTACCCCCATCCCCCTAAAGTGATGTAATATCGTAGTATATTTAATTTCCCAATTTATCGCTTTCAATATTATTGCTAGTAATTAGGGTTTGTATGGCAAGATAAAATTAATCTTAGAAAACCCTAATCCCAAAGACAAAATACATGCAATCAAACACACTTTTCACATGTTCACCTCTAGGGTTAACCCACACTTGCTGCCTTCAAATAAATAGTCATGTCCCTCGAATATGGGATACTTTAGCAATGACCCTCGAATACAAGATCATAGTTCCCCGATGAACCTTCGATGTTGCCTTCGTAAATGATCTTAGTCCCATACGACAAATTGCTAAGGTATTCTACAATGTTGCCTTCTATGACTGTACGACAACCCGCACATGTCGCTTCATATCCAATGATAAGGTTTCTTACCAACTAATGGCAAGATAGAAATATCTAAAAGAGGAGGAAATGAACAAATACTTTTTGAGTAGGTAGAATGCTCACAGTTTCTTTCTCACAACCATTTTCAAAACATCTCTCAAAATACACCAACACTTTCAAATTAAATATTTTCAAAAGTCAACACTTTGTATACATTCTTATAGAGACGAGAATCATTACAAAGTTCGCCTAAACGAAGGAACTTTTCAAAAATACTTTCAAAACCAATCACAAACACATTTCAAAGTGAGCTAGCAACTAAGAGCCTGCAGATAACTACGGATGAAAAGGGTGCTAACACCTTCCCTTTTCACAACCTACCCCCCGAACTCAAGAAAATTCTCAAAAGGTCTTTCCTGTTCTTTTCACCCTTTTCTTTATTGGATAAAATAAAAGTTAGTGGAAACTCCTGCTATCCGCAATAATTGCGATCAAACGCAAAACACCCAAGTCAGTTCTCCCACTGTATTACAAATAACATAAGTAATTTTGGGTTACAAAGCCTTGTCTAATTTTGCTTTAAGATAATTAACCTCTCTTTGCCAAATATGACAAGTTTCACATCCGGCCCATGTAAACCAAAAACCCTTGTCATTTTCGCTTTTGCCTTTGATAGCCTCTACCATAAATACCTTAAGAGTTTCCAATTCCTTTTCCAAATCGGAAACCTTTTTCTCAAGGTAAGGGAAAATTTTCTTATTTGAGGCTAATCATTTGAAAGATTCCTTAGCCTCATTATGTAGGGTATAAAAGACTCTTTGCAATTCAATATAAGACATTTCATCAACATGGTCGTATTTAGAATGACTTACATTCTTTTTCTTCTTTTGATGAGCCATAAGACAAAGGTTGACCACTTCTTCTTCATCAATATAGACGCTTTTTATTGAAGCTTCACTTTTGCTATCCCAAGAAATATTAGCTTTCCTACATTTATTTGATCTCTTTTGATATTTGTCTTTTCCTTTATCTTTCTTGAGCAATGGGCAATCCAGTTTGTACTGACCGAATTTTTCACAATTGTAACATGATCCTCTTGACTTGGATTTCTTACTTTCATCTTACTTTGAGGGTTTTGATTGTTGTCTATAGTTCACGAGGTTCTTATCCAATTGTTGAACTTCATTCTTTCGAAGATACCTATTATACTTTCTCATAAATAAGCCTATATCTTCATTCAAACTTTTATCATCATCATTTGAATCACTCTCACACGAATCTTTGGTGGATGATTTTGAGCTTGAAGCCTTTAATGCGATAAACTTCTTTTCTGTGTTCCTTGACTTTTCTTTCTTTTCCTTCTGTCCATGTTTGTTGAGATTTATGAGCTCTTACTTATGTTCTTGAAGCTTTCCAAACAAAGTTTTAGTATCTAATGTCGTTAGATCATTAGCTTCCTTCATCGTCGTAACCTTAGGTTGTCATTCCCTATTAAGACATCTCAAAATTTTGTTAGTAGAAACCACATTGGAAATAGTATGACCAAGAGTGTGTAAGCGATTGATTATATGAGAGAATCTCTTTTGGATGTTAGCAATGGTTTCACCATGCTTCTTATGAAAGAGATCAAACTCTTGAGTTAATGTATCAATTCTAGCTAATTTGACATCATTTATTCCTTCATGGGAAACTTGTAATGTGTCCCGCATTGCCTTAGCAGTAGCACAATGAGAGACTCTAAAATACTCATCAACACCCAAATATTCTACAAGCATACTTATACATTTCCAATCATAGCTATAGTTTTTCTCATCAACCTTATCCCATTGTGCTTCTGGTTTAGGTGTGGTGTCACCAGCCGCATTCGTAATGGTTATTGCTATAGGACCATTCTCGATGACTTTCCATATTTTTCTATCAACAAAATTGATATCACTTCACATACAATCTTTCCAATAACTATAATTTTCACCAGTAAAAATGGGTGCCCTATTATACGCCCCTTTTAGATCGTTCTCCATATTCTATAAAGTTATATGCGAAGCACTAGATAAGCCGGCGCTCATGATACCACTTGTTAGATGATAGAAAGGATCTAGAAGGGGGGGGGGGGGGGAGGTTGAATATATCCTTTAGTTAAAATTTTGCGCCTTTTAAATTATTTTGAAAATGATGCGAAAGCTTCCTGAATTAAAATCGTCTAAGCGATCCGTTATTGAAAAGAACGGATATGTGGAACCGAATGGGATTGTTATGATGAGAAATGAATCAATACAATTACTTATTAATAAATTGTTTAAACAAACTCAATGAGTTCTTAATACTTCCAATTAATTGTTTAATATAAAACTTGTCAAGAACACCCAATTGTAAGTTAGTCAATCTATCAAACACTTGGTGTGCAAAAACATAACAAGTTCTATTTTACTAAATTGTAGTGATGAGTTTTCCTCTATAACAATCAAAATGATTGCTATGATACTTGTTAACGAAATTTAAATCACTACAATCACGGTAAAATAGATTGAACAACTAAAAATAAACAAATTATAACAAATAAAAGCAAAGGATAGGGAAATAAGAACAACACACGATTTGTTAAGGCAGTTCCCCTTGTCGTCCTCGCGTAGAGCATGTCTGCCCCCAATTCTAGAATGTAAAATTGAGATATTTGATATTAAGTTGAAAATGTTACAAGAGAAGAAATAGTCACCACAACCCAATTTACAAATGTGGAATTTGATATTATACTATTCTCTTCCCTTGATTCAAGATGAACCAAGTGTGCCAAATCTTCGAACAAACCTCCAGTTACCGCTACTAGATTGCACGAACTCATCATTGTACAAATCTTTCACTTGGCTGATTCCAATCGTAATATGATTGACCCCAAATCCTTCTTCATAATCCTCTGGTTACCTCTACTTGATTGAGCAAACCCACTATTTCCCAAACTTTTCACTCGGCTGAATTCAATGAAGCAAAGACTTGTGCAAAAACCCCAAATACTCAAGATCTTAGAGGACAAAACCCTAATGGTTTTATTAAAAAAAACCACAATAGCTCAACCTAAATCTGAATGCAATCTTCAATTTGAATGTTATCAACACAGCTATGCACTTTAATCAACAAAAATGGTTATGTGTAATTGTTGATGAATGCAAAGAGAGGTTGAAGATGATGGGTACTTTGTGTATATCTTTCACTTTTTCTTGTTGTGCTCAAATAATGAATCACTCTTTGATATATATATATATATATATATATATATATATATATATATATATATATATATATATATATATATATATATATATATATATATATATATATATATATATATATATATATATATATATATATATATATATATATATATATATATTGTAACACGGTAGGAGAATTGACTTGCGTGTTTTGCGTTTGATCGCAATTATTATGGATAGCAAGAGTCGCACCGACTTTTCTTTTATCCAATAAGGAAAGGGTGAAAAGAATAGGAAAGACCTTTCAAGATGTTTTCTTGAGTTTGGGGGGTAGGTTAAGAAAAGGGAAGGTATTAAAACCCTTTTCATCCGTAGTTATCTACAGGCTCTTAGTTGCTTGCTAGATCACTTGCTTTTGTTTGAAAATGTGTTTGTGGTGTATTTTTTGAAAGTATTTTGAAAAAAATATTTGTAATGGTTCTCGTTTCTATAAGAATGCGTACAAAGTGTTGGTTTTGAAAATAGTTCAAAAAGGTGTTTGTGGAATGTGTTTTTGAAAGTGATTTTAAAAAGGTGTCTTTGTAATGGTTCTTGTTTCTATAAGAACGCGTACAAAGTGTTTTAACTTTTGAAAATGTTTCAAATGAAAGTGTTGGTGTATAAAATGTTTTTGTTGTGAGCAAGCAAGCAAATAGGAGCATCCTACCTACTCAAAAGGTATAATGTTCTTTTCCTCCTCCTTTAGATGTTGCTATCTTACCATTGTTTTGGTAAGAAGCCCCATCATTGGATGTGAAAGGACGAGCATGGGACGTTTGTATAGTCATAGAAGGCAACCTATGAGACGTTTTAGCATTGTCATTTAAGGACTAGATTGTTTACGGAAGGCATCATTAAGGGTCATCGAGGGATTATGATCTTTAATCGAGGGTCTTTTCTAAAACATCCATATTCGAGGGATATGACTATTTTTCCGAGACAACAAGTGAGATTACCCTAGGGGTGCATGTGAGTGAATAATTTGTTTGATTGCATGCTTTTGTCTTTTGAATTTTAGGTTATCTACTTGTTGTTTTTATCTTACCATACATCCTAATTACTAACATTTATACAAAAGCAATAAAAATGTAAAAAATAAATCCTACACTATTACAACCATATTGAAATAGAAAGAAAATATAAAGACAGAATAAAAATAAAAATAAGAAAAATGAGCTCTTTCGATTCAGACAGAAGCATCCTTCGATCTTGCACTTTTTGACCTCTTTCAATTTGGGCATGGCGTCAACAAGGTTCTGTCCTTCGACTGGGAGCTGGAAGTCAGCAATGTTTAGTCCTTCGACTGGGAGCTGGAAGTCAGCAAGGTTCTATCCTTCGACCAGGAGTTGGAAGTCAGCAAGGCGTGCATTCTTTGCCTCAGGCTCCTTGCTGACTCCTTCGACTGTAAGCATGCTAGCCCCTCTAGTTGAGATTCAAAAGGCTTGAGTAGTTAGCCAATCGAAGGGTATAGTGGACCTATCTTAAATTCTTAAAATGCAACATTCAAGTGTAACTATAGGCCAGGGGTTAGCACAAAATCATTGGGTCTCAAAGTCCAAAGCCTAACTAGTCAGAGTTGGGATTTTCAGCATATGGGCAGTCAGAATCGAAGGTTAAAACATGGTTAAGCTCCCTATATGAAATATCTACATTTCTCTTTATTGGCATGTGCACATGATATTTAAATAAAATAGATTTAAGTTCAAAGGGAACTTACCTCTTGAAGTTCTTAAATCGAAGGAAACTGCAAGTGTCTTCCTTGGTGGTGAATGGAAGTTCGTTGGGACCTTCCTGAGACTAATCCAGTTACTACTTTGTGTAAACAGTCACTAAATCGAAGGAGGGTGTGTGAGTGTGTAACACCCCAATTCTACCCCAAGAAATTATGCAAAATAAATCAGAGTTATAAAATTTCAATCATACAAATGAATCGGGACGTCACAAATTCTTCTAACAAATTCATTGCATTCATCGTGGATATATAACACTTTTTCAAACATCGGATGAACCATCAACATAGCATCTTTAATCAAATAAATCAACATATACACAGCGGAATTCTTAATAACATCTCTAACAAAACAACAACTTTGAATCATCTCATAACTCATAATCAAATTAAAATTCAACAACTAAAAATCATCAATAAAAACAGCAAGCGTTCATCCTCCCGAGTGTTACATATTAGAGCAATGACACTGACTCAAACTACCGAAGGTATACAACCTTCACTCTCGATTACCTGCACGTTACCAATATAGGGGCAACATTCAAACAGAAGGGGTGAGATATCTAACAATATAATAAAGTGCATGATAATTAATATATTAAATTAGATCAACAACATCACCACTTCTCATCTCATAATCAACAACAATCTCAACAGTAATATACATTCATCGACATCAAAATACACTTCTTTATGAAATCATATAATCCGACTCAATACTATGCAAATGCATGTGGTACCATTGGAGAAGAACTCCCATCTCAAAATTTTTCCAATTAATAGAGGCATCAACAAGGCATAGCCTTCATCTCAAAATTTGCCAATCCAGGCCATCTCAATGAGCATAAGCTCCATCTCAAAAAATGCAATGTATGCGACACAACCATGAATGTAATGATAACACCCAAGTTAACAACATCTCAAATCATCTCAAATCATCTCAAAACATCTTAAATTATCATCTCAAAACATCTCAAATTATCATCTCAAAATAACATCTCAAATAATCAAAATAATTCATCAAACGTCATTTATTTATAAATCATCAAACATCATTTATTTATAAATCATCAAACGTCATTTATTTATAAATCATCAAACGTCATTTATTTATTAATAACTTCTCATTTATAACTCAGCAATATTTAGTTCCACAGTAAATCAACATTGTCATTATGTAATCCTGACGTCAAGGCCGTCACCATTCCTACTGTTATAGCTCAACAACAGCTTCTAAGCATCTAACGTTCATCGCGCTGCACAAAACAACGCAAGGGACATCCAACTTCTGACCATGCAACCTCTAACCAATGCTATTTCTAATTACACAACTTCTAATGACGCAACCTTTGGGAGACACAATCTTCTGACTGCTATAACTTCTGACTAATGCAACCTCTGATCAGATGCAACTTCTGACCATCACATCTCCTGACCACTCAACCTCTGATCAGACACAACTTCTGATCATCACATCTTCAGACTAATTCCATCTTATGACCAATACAAACTATGACTAGTGCAAACTCTGACTAGTGCAAACTCTGACTAGTGCAACCTCTAACATCAGAACTGCTACCTTTTACCATGCCACGCATCTTCTAATATCATACGTCTAACTTCAGAACTTCTATCTTTCACTAATCTAACACAACTCTAGTCAACATACTACTAATGTCAGAACTGCTACCTTTCATTCCATCCTAATATTTTGATTCTTTGCTTGCTATTAACCTAATTAGGAACAATACGCCTAAAGCCATCCCTAATTGATTCATTGTTCTAAAACAGCAACTTCTGATATTCTTCACGCCTAATTCTGCATTTTCACTACTGCTACATTCAACGTCTCCATTACTGCATCTCACTATGGGATTCACGATTAAAGCCCTAAAACTCAGTATATTCATGAAAATTCTTCACCTATAGTCATCTTATAATTCTACAATGTTTTAACAACATCAAGACATCAACATCCATCTAAAATTCATCAAATCATCGTCATACATCATCATATACATCCAATTCAAGAACAAGACAACAATCATCACTAATCCTACATAAAAATCATCATAAACCCAATCATAGAGTTAGAACCCCACCCTTACCTTGGATTGAAGGTCGCTCTACAATTTCCGGTTGGATTCACGTTCTTGTCGTTTTCCACTTCTCTAACAACTTGCACGTTCTCTTCCAAATCCTTATTCTTTCTACTGCTTCTTTCTTCTCTTCATTCTCAGAAATAATAAAATAACCCTATTATTCTATTATTCCTTATTGGGCTTAAAACCAACACACCCCCTTATTACTTCTACTCTCTCAAAATAAGCCCACATTAAATAATATTACACTTTTTAATATTATTTAACCATATCATGTTATATCTCTAATATTATTTCTCCACTTAATAAAATAAATCCAATTAATTATAATACAACTTCAAAAATATTCCAAAAATAATTTAATTAAATAATTAATTAAATTACGGGCGTCACAGAGTGGATCGAAGGCTCTTTTTATAACAAGTAACAGAATGACTGAAAGGGTTACTTTATGGTAGTTGGGGAAGTGGGTTGAAGGCTAGTTAGATGGTCACTTGGGGGGTGAATCGAAGGATTCACTTTGTGTACAAAGAGGGTTGAGTTTTTATGAGTGTTGGGAATTTTTAAAGAAAAGCGTAGGATGGATGTTTGAGAGTTTGAGGAATTTTCACAAGAGTTCTCTTGCAATTCTTCTGGTGCCCCTAACATGTGTGGTGGAGTCTCATATTTATAGATGGCCTGGGCTGATGTTTTAGGAGGGAAAACAAAAGGTGTAAACAAAAAAGGCATGCTGTATTTGTAGCTTTCGAGGGACAGTGTTTGTATGCCATATTGGTGCAAGGAATGAGGCAGTGTTGTAGGACTGTTGTGCAACCGTTTTGGAGTTCTATGCCCATTGTATTAGGCTTGAACCTGGAAGCGCGTGGGACTTAGTCAACAAGTACCTTTGGGCATCTCAACCTTTTGTCTTGACCCCCTGGCTCTATCCTTTGACCAGACTCTTCAACAATAATTTCTTTTTTCAAATCGAAGTGTCCTTCGAATGGCTCACGTGGGTACCCTTTGAAGGGGCTCAAATAAGTGTCTTTTGACCAGGCCCTTCATGGGTTCCTTCGAATGGTCCAAATACATGCTCCTGGGTTGGGTCAGCAAAATATGACATTCAATTGGGACATTCAGACATGTCTGGTAAGTCCTCCAAATGTGCCACCATGGTACTTCTTTCGCATGAGACAATGGCATAATGTAGAATTTGTGTGTTTAAGCAAGCCATTTCCAATGGAGGTACTGCCCACTCAAACTTGCCTGCAAGGGCCCATATGGCCAAACAAAAGGGTGTATGCAGGAGGTCCCTGCCTTGTGATATTATTCAATCATACTCAAAGGAATGTTTGTAAAAAAAGGAGCCAGATGCCCAAATGAATGGTATAACCAAGAGCTTGTGCTGAAGGATTCACACGCCACAAATGAAGAATGCATGCAGAGGATGAAAGGCACAATTGGAACTTGCAACACTAGGAAGGCCATATGCCCCAAACGAAGGAGGTCTGCAGGAGGCCAAATGTGTAATCAAAAGAGAGAAAAAAATAGGTGTTGTACCCCAAAATTTTCCCTCTCATTTTATCAACATTTCCCATCACAAGGCTCTTGGAACTCAAGGTCAAGCTAGGGTTTGCTCTGCTCAAGACACCTCCTTGCACTGTTGACCTAAATTAGGGTTTGAGTTTGCACAGGGATTTTTGGACCTTCAATGCCCAAATTGACTTTCATACTTCATGTTGGACTCATAAATTTGTCCATACCAAGTTTCAAGCCTTGAATCAAATTTTTGCCCAATCAATTGGACAATTGATCTAAAAATCAACTGTATTGGGGAAAAAGTCAACTGTGACCAATTTACAGTCAAACCTCATGAATTTTAACCCACATAAACATTATGAACTTATATAAACCATTTTATCAAATTTGGACCACAAATCCACAAGAAATTTGATCAGATCACCAAAAGGGCAAAATGGTCATTTTTAGGGTTTTGATTGTACAAAGGCAATTTTTGACTGTTTGACCTAACCAATGGCAAATCAAGTTCAATCATGGACTCAAGGACTCAATGACATTATCTTGACCTATTCAACAAGTTCAAAAGATCTCAAATGCATAGGGTTGACAGATGAATTTTTCAGTCAACTGATCAAAATTTGACTGTACACTGAAAAGTCAAACTTTGACTTTTTGGTCAAAATCAAGTGCAAAGGGTCACTTTTTATCAAGATATGTCAAATTATGAAACTTGTTCACCAAGAAACCCAAAATTGCAAATTAGGGTTTGAAATTGAAAATTTTCATAACTTAGAATTTTTCTAAGTTATGAAATTTTCTTAATTTTTCCTAACTTTGCCCCACATTTTCACCATGATGCAAGTGGATTCAAACAAAACTTACAACATGAAAGTTGTAGTCCTCCACAAAGTCTACAACTTTGTTTCACAAAGTTTTCTCAAAAGAAGCTTGGATCTCAAGTTATGAGTTTTGGAACAAGGGTCCCTAAAACTTTTAACTTAGAGAAATTTTGCCCTAGTTTAGGCAGGATTTTGACCCATCTTCTTGGCCATTTTTCACATAGTTACACTTGGATTCCCAAGTTGCACTTCAAATATGGATTATATTACATGTTTTAAGCTTTCCAAATTATCCAAGAACTCCTCAAACACATTTGTGGTTAAGGATAATCGAATGCTTGAAGTTGGCAAAAACTCACTTTGATCCATGGCCAATACATGTTCATACAAGTTGCAAAATCTGTCCAAAATAGCTTTGTACTTGTTTACAGGTCTCTAAACAAATTCACACTCAAAAATTAATTGCAAATACATTGGACATTGGTATTATTCTGATCAATGGAGCTTGACACAATGAATAAATCCATTTATGGCATAAAGGTTGCAATACCATTTCCATAAAGCATACTTTTTGCAATTTTGTATTTCTTGAGCCTTGGACTTCTTTCTTTGTAGCAAACAAGTTCCACAAACTCAGGCAAAGGTACAAGAAACTTGTGCATGCTTGGAGATAGCCTGTACAGGCCTACCTCATATCACTTCACACTTTTCTTTCAAAACAAGTCAACTTGCCAAAAGGACACAACTTGCATATCTGATATATTCAACTCTTGCCAACATTCAAAACAAGTTTTGTGCATTGCCTTGAGCCAGAAACATGAATTGTTGAGCCCTCAAGCCTTCCAAAACACCAAATCACACTCTTCTTGCAAAACAGGGCACTCTCTGCAGATTCACATCCATCACACTAACCACTCGTGCGTTTAGCCTCAAACTTGTTCCAATACCTTCCATTCAACTCACTTAAGCTATCCCAAACCTCCATTGCCAACTGTAACTCCATTTACAGTGTTCACCATTTCTGTTTTGAAGCTTTGCAAGTTGAGTTCTATAGAGAGATTCAGACCATTTCAAAGCAAACTAAGCATTGGGAAAGGTCCAAGGAACATCAAGCAAGCTCAAAAGAACCTCAGGCCTCACTGAAAGTTGTTGCATTGCCATACTCGAGCTTGACTGAAATAGGTATTTCTCAAACTTCTATCTCTCTATTTAGGAACATTTAGCCTTAGGTTTGTGAATGAAAGATGTAGTACAAGTTGCCATGAAGCCATGCATATGCTCAATTTTCATTTATATTAAGCGTGCTAAGAGAATTTCATCCATGAACATGCTGAAAAAGTTAGGTCAGATTTTAGGGCCAGAGAAATTCTCTCTGGTCTTTGAGAGTTAAGATTAATGCTTTATATGGTTAGAATCGTATTAAAATTCTCTACAAGTTTGATGTTGTGAGTTTTGGCAAAATATCACGTTTCCAGGATGTTCAAGTTGGAACCAGGCGCACGCGTTTGACAGTTCTGGAGGAAGAAGATGAAGTAGCTGGGCTGGGCCTGGCTATTTCTCACTTTTGACACCCCTTTTTTCAGTTTCACACCCCTTGGCCCAATTTCTTTATATTTTGTTATTTTTGCATTTTTATTTCATTTCTGATTTTATTATTTTATCCCCAAATATAAAAAATGCTTAAAAATATTTTCACTTTTTTTTTACATTTATTTAGCATATTATTCCATTTTTTCTAACATTAAAACATTTTAATACTTTTCATTATTTGTTTAATTTTAAAAAACAATGAAAATAATACTTTTACTTTTATTTCTTATTTTTATTCACACAGAAAATATTTTTCTTGAATATATTTTTTTTGTAAATATTTTATTTTATTTTATACACACTTAATATATTTAATATATATATATACATATATACTTTTATTTTATTAAATAATTAGAACAAAAATATAAAAATATTACCTTTTTATTTTTTATACTAAAAAATACATTTTCTTCAATATATTTCATTTTTGTACATATTAATATATTTTTGTATATAAATAATATATAATATTAGTTTCTTAAGGAAAATTAGGGTTTACCCCTTAATTAAATAAAATCAACTTTTTTTATTTTAATTCTTTACACCTTTTTCACATTAAAAAATACTTTACATACATAAACAAATAAAACTTCTTTTTGCATAACACATTTTATTTAATATTTATTTATTTTGTTCATTTAAGAATTGTACATTTAAATATTGTTGCATTGAGATTCAATTTGGATGTAATAGTAATCTAGGGTTTATATTTCTTATCAAATACCCCCTATTCAAAATTGTACCCCCATCCCTATAATCATGTTGTAATAGCTTAGAATTTAAATTCTCGCACTTAACGCTTTCAATTATGCCATGATTAGAGAATTAGGGTTTGTATGCCAAAATCAAATTAACAAATAGTTTGACCTAATGAAAGAAAAAAATGCATGAAAAACAAACACAATGCACACTTGCACCCCTAGGGTTACAATCCACTTGTTGCCTTCAAAAATGGGCCATGGTATGCATGTTAAAGTACTTTGAAAAAACAAAAACAAAACAAAAGATCATAGTCCCTCGATGACGCTATCTTGGTTGCCTAAAACAAAATTATCAAGTCCCTCAAAATTTCCAAAGATACTTGACACAATTGCTATCATGGTCTATACGATGACCCACGCCTGTCTCGTTTAACATCCTAACACAAGGTTGTTCACCAAATGCAATGGTGAAACAACACTGTTAAAAGGGTTAAAAACATAAGAAAGATCTTTGAGTAAAATAAGGTAGATAGCTCTTAGTTACTTGATCAAAAGCTTGCAAAACATCCTTGCTATTTTCAAACACACTTCACAACACAATTTCAAAATCCAACTTTCAAACATTGAAAACTTTTCAAAATACAAAAAACATCTTTGTATACATTCAAACAAGAATCATTACAAAGGTTGCCACAACGATGGCCTCTTTTCAAAACATCTTTCAAAACCACACACAAAGCACCATTTCAAACAATTGAAAAACACCATTTCAAACAATTGAAAAGCAAAGCAAGTGATCTAAACAAGTAACTAAGATCCCATGGATAACCATGGATGAAAAGGGTGCTTGTACCTTCCTTTTTCATAATCTACTCCCCGAACCCAAGAAAACATATCAAAGGTCTTTCCTGTGCTTTTTGACCTTTCCTTAGGATAAAATAAAAAGTTGGTGGCGACTCTTGCTAAACCGAAACATTTGCAAACACAAACGCAAAACCTCAAGTCAGTTCTCCCACCGTATCACAGAACTGGCGACTCTGCTGGGGAAAACATTAAAAGTGGAGTAACCTTATGGTTAAATCACCTTTGCATGTCTTGATTGTTTTGATTGCTTTACATTTGGTTCTCTTGTTTGGGTTTGAATCCTTCACCCAGATTTTTGGGAAACATTTATAGGTAAATAGCAATACGTTGTGGAAATTGTGCGGGGTATACCGACATGGTTGAAGCAATAGCTATATTAGTGCGACATATTTGTGAGAACTGGTAGCCTTTGAGTCAATCAAAGAGTATACGGGGCCGCTGAGTGATATCATGAAGCACTAATGAACTCTTAGAACCTTACTTGACCATCTTGGCCTTTTTTAGGGGTAGTGAGATGACCGACTTTGGTGCAGTCCGAAGTTGGTAGATACTCGATACTACACTCATTGAGGTTTGTTTTCTTAGAATATTTTGGTCGCCAGTTAAGTGGCTAAACCAAAACAATGAACACAGAAAATAATCCAGTGATATTGAGCTCTTTAGAACCCGGTTACTATTTATAGGACAAGTTGAGCCAACTAACTTCAAGAGGGTACTTACCTATGAAACCTCATGCAAGCCTGAAACTAGGATCTTGTGTGACTTGCTTGTACATATGTTTGTGCATACATCATGAACATCATAAAGCATCATATGCATCCACTAACCATTTCAAGGGTTTGGATCTTCATCTTTGTTCTTGTTTTGTAGGTCATGGAATCTCTTCGCAGGAAAACAATTCAAGTCAACCTTGTGAGAATCCCTCCTCAGCTCAAGGAGCTTACTTCCAAGATTCCAGAGAATTTCTCTCTTCAGTGAATGACATGGTAGACTTCTCAACTTGGTCAACTCCAACATTGAAGAAGACATGGTGAAAGTTCTCTTCCAGTTCTTTGACCCCCTACACCACTGTTTCACATTCCCTGATTACCAACTAGTATCTACTTTGGAGGAATTTTCTCAACTCCTGAAGATTCCTATTCTTCATCAACTACCCTACAACGGTACGGAAAAAGAACCAAAGCCTGAAGATGTTGCTCAAGCCTTACACTTGCAACCATCTGATATCAAAGGTCATTGGGAAACCAGAAGTGGTGTCAAGGGTTTCTTGGCAAAGTTTCTGTTTGAGAAGGCACAAGACTGCTGGAATTATCTAGATCTACAAACTTTTGAAGAGATTGTGGCACTTCTCATCTATGGGTTGGTCTTGTTCCCAAATCCTGATCAGCTTATAGATGTGAACGCTGTCAAAATCTTCATGTCTCGGAATCATGTGCCTACATTGCTTGGGGACATCCTACACTCATTTTACACACGAACAATGAGGAAAAGAGGTGTTCTCATGTGCTGTACTCCCCTCATAGCAAGGTGGTTTATTTCTCATCTTCCACAATCAATTTTGAAGAATGAGCAGGGTTTAAGTTGGGCACAACGGTTGATGACCCTCACACATTCTGGTGTTCATTGGTGTTCTCGGTCCAGAGAAAATGTCATCATCATTGATCGTTATGGGGAATTCCCTAATGTCCAACTACTTGGCATTAGGGGAGGCATTACCTACAACCCCTGTTTAGCTCTAAGACAGTTTGGATATGCTAGAAGGGATGGCCCTCATGATATGCTGATTCCTGACTTGGTTTTTGACTTCGACAACGATGCACAAGGACTTCGACAAAGGTTCATCAGAGCTTGGAGGATGCCAAACAAAGTGGATAGTAAGACACTGGGGCACAAGAATTCCATCCCCCTTGAGCCTTATCTCAAATGGGTACGAACCCGCGCCCATAATCTTATGATGCCATATCCTCACATTCTCCCCGTGATCAAAGAGCCTGTTATGAAAGGAGAGGTTCCATACACCCTCCTACATCTAGACATGCCAACATAATTGGAATAATTACAAAAGAGTTGAATCCAACTCAAATAAGAACGAAATACTTTTGAAGCCAGCTTCTATGCCAGTGAGAAAAAGGTTTTGGAACTTACCCGTCAACTTCACGAGGAGGAGACTCTCAACACTTACATCGCACCAAAGAGGATGCGCAATGTCTTTTTACATTAAGAATTTTGTAATATTTTTCCCATGGGGCATTTATGTACTAACAAATTTCTTCTTAATATGACGTGTGTTCTTTTGTTTGCAACAAATTTGAATTTTCTGAATCCTTGAATGCATTACATGAATAACATATCATTCATCATATGCATAAACAGGTCTTCACACCAGGTTTCCTTATCTTTCTGCTATTTATTTCAGCCAGATGGATTTGGAGCAGACGGTTAAGGATCTGCAAGCACAGAACTCTCAATTCCAGCAACTCCTCATGACCTTAGCAAAGGGTCAAGAGGACCTTAAAGCACTGTTGGAGAAAGATAAATAGAAAAAGAAGAAAAGACCTGGTGTGGTCATTATGGGAAGAAGGTTTGAAAACCATGCTAGAAAAGTTCTCGAATTCCCCTCGACGTCTGATGAAGGGGCTGGTAAAGGAAAATGAACTACAATGCCTTCTGAATCTGAAGTTGAAGGAGAATAAGAGGAAGAGAATGAAGATTACTCTGAACAGCAATATCCCCCGATGGATGATAAGTTTAAAAATCTTGAGGATCGGTTGGCAGCCATGGAGTTGCAAAGGGTACCTGGTTTAGATTTCGAAGAACTAGGGTTGGTTGATGGGATCGTCATTCCTCCTAAGTTCAAAGTTCCTACATTTGCTAAGTATGACGGTTTTTCCTGTCCAAAAATGCATCTGAGATCCTACGTCAGAAAGATCTAACCCCACTCTTCTGATAAAGATCTTTGGGTCCATTTTTTCCAAGACAGTTTGTCAGGCACACAATTGGACTGGTTCTATCAACTCGAGAGATCGAAGGTTCATAACTGGGAAGACTTAGCTGCTACTTTCTATCGACAATACCAATACAACGCTGATTTAGCGCCCACTCGTACTCAACTATAGAGTATGGGTATGGCTTCTAATGAGGGATTTAAGGAGTATGCCCAGAAGTGGCGTGATCTGGCTGGAAGGGTGCAACCACCATTGTCGAATAGAGAGCTGGTTGACATGTTTTTAGGGACCTTGTCTGGCCCTTTCTTCAATCATTTAATCGGGAGTTCCTCTACAGGATTCACCGAATTAATTCTGACCGGTGAAAGGGTTGAGGCTGGAATTAAAAGTGGTAAGATTCAGAAAGATGCCTCTGTGTCCACTGCTATTAAGAAGACCTTCCCGGCTAAGAAGGAAGTTTCTGCTATTCACAACCAGAGAAACCACGGAAGAATCGAGCACCGACCAACTGTGGGGGCTGTGATGATCCAAAACTCTTCAAATGGTAAACCTCGCAGCAATCAACCAAGATCTAATCAGCAAAGGGTAGAAAGGCCACAACGACAGTTCACCCGAATCAACATGACACCGGCTCAAGTACTCCCTCATCTGCTAAAGCTGAATCTTACCAATTTGAAGGAAGCGCCAAAGAACCCTAATACCTCTTCTCCATATTACCACTCCAATGCAAAATGTGCTTACCACTCTGACAGTGTAGGGCATGATACCAACAACTGTTGGGCTCTTAAGAACAAAATCCAAGACCTGATCGACGCCAAGGAGGTAGAATTCGATGCGCCCGAAAAGCCGAATGTGATTTCTGCCCCAATGCCCAAGCACGATCATAATGTTCATACCGTTATGGAAGACCTTCATGTTACCAATGTTGCTGACCTTTTGACTCTGTTACTAGTAATTAAAGTGAATTTGATGAGAGCCGTGATATTCCCAGGCTGTGGAAAAGACTGTTACTTTTGTTTAAACTTGCGAGCTGACTTCCCACTGTTGAAATCAGGCATCCAACGCCTGATGGATACCCAAGAGATACTCTTACAAAAGACTCCTTTTGATACTATCATTCCTGATACTCCTGCTACCTTTGTTCCTTCAACCAATGACATTGCAATAATAACCATCTCCGACAATCTTCCCAAGGCCTGCAAAAGGCCTGTCAAGATTACGCCTGATCCTAAGTTTGTTCCGTTAAAAATCACCATGCCGGGGCCTGTCCCGTATAAATATAACAAGACGATACCATGGAACTACGAAGGAGAAATCTTCTACCATGGTGTCAAACAGATTGAATAAGTCCAATAGAATTCCGATGATGAAACCCCCGATATAGGGAATATTGCGGGAACGAGCAAGATAACTCGCAGCAGAAGGATATTTTCTCCAGAGATTGCTCCTCCACGAGCAGTCTTCGAACCCTCGAGAGTTTCTATGCCTATCAAGCCATCTGTGAAAAGCCCGATAATTGAAGAAGTTGATATACCCGAAGCTGGACTCTCTGATGTTACTTCCAATAAAGGTAAAGGGATACTAGAAGCGCCTGTCAGGACGAAGGCTCATACTGTGGTTATCCCCGAAACCACCCAGAAAGAGATGGAAGAAATCTTAAAGATAATCAAGAAGAGCGACTACGATGTCGTGGAACAGCTAGGGAAGACCCCTTCCAAAATCTCCATGCTGGCTCTCCTACTCTGCTCTGAGGCTTATGCTAAGGCCTTAATCAAATTTCTAAAGACGGCTCATGTGCCTCAAGAAACTTCGGCTGACCAGTTTCAAGAGTGCGTGGCTAGCCTTACTGCTGATAATGGTCTTGGTTTTTCCGAAGCTGATTTGACCCATAAGGGAAGGAAGCACAATGACGCGCTGCATGTCTCAGTAGAATGCAGGGGAACCACACTTGCCCATGTCCTGGTGGATACCGGTTCATCTCTGAATGTACTACCGAAGAAAGCGTTGGATAGACTAGACTGCGAAGGTTTGACCCTGAAGCCTAGTAACGTCGTTGTTAGAGCCTCCGACGGTTCTAAAAGGATGGTTCATGGAGAAGTGGACATTCCTATCAAAGTGGTCACAAAAATTTTCAACTCCACCTTTTATGTGATGGACATCCGTCCTTCATATTCTTGCTTATTGGGAAGGCCGTGGATCCACAATGCTGGGGCAGTCACTTCCTCTCTGCACCAAATGCTAAAGTATACAGTTCAGGGACAAATTATAACGGTTCATGGGGAGGAAGAGTACATGATAAGTCACCTCAACTCTTTCCGCTATGTGGAGTTGGATGGCGAGTTCATAGAAACTCCTTTCCAACATTTTGAAGAGGTTCCTCTTGAAGTCGCAGTTGCGAAGACAATGACTGATGTGCCTATTATTTCCAAGCCTGTGTCTAGGATGGCATGCCTCAAAGATGAAGAGGTTGTAATCAAAGAAGGAAGGAGTACAATGTGGGGGCAACCTCCTGAGTTTTCTCACAAGACAGACAAGTTCGGACTAGGTTTTACTGCTGCTGGCCAAAAAGCTGTGCGTCGCTCCAGGGCCGGAGGACCACCCGTAAAAATCACTCACCATGGAATTAATGCCTTAGAAGATGATGATGAAGAATACAAATTTGAAGATTGGATCTTTCCAACCGTCGAAGGAGGATTAAGCAACTGGGAAGCGAAGGACTTCGTTCCCATCACTTTCATCAACCAGTAATTTATCTTTGAACAATTTCCTATTTTGGTATGTAATAACTAAACAATTCGTACACAATTTTCACCTTATGCCTTACCCGGGGCATATAGGTCCGTTTGTAAGGGCTTGATTTTTTTCTCATTATCATATGCCATGTTTAATGAATCATTGGACGTTTTTATCTATAAACTGTTGTGTTCATTTTCTTTCCTTTTACATTTTGTTTTGTTTAAGGATGGCTATCCCTTTCACACACCCACACTCACAAAATGCAAGTACCCATCCACTCCAAATTCCATGGGTGACTATTCTGCTTTAGCCTTCGGTGACTCTGAAGATTTGGTCAATCATGCTGAGTACGAAGTTGACGAAGACTGTGAAGTGCCGGGAGAGTTAGCCAGACTTTTGCGACAAGAAGAGAGGGCTATTCTGCCCCATGAAGAGTTGCTAGAAACCATCAACTTGGGAACAGAGGAAGACAAGAAAGAGGTTAAGATGGGTGCCAACCTGGAACCAAGTGTCAAAGAGCGCTTAGTGCAGTTGTTGAATGAATATGTTGAAATTTTCTCCTGGTCCTATGAAGACATGCCAGGACTAGACACAGACATTGTGGTTCACCGTCTCCCTACAAGAGAAGACTGTCCACCGATCAAACAAAAGGTCCGCCGAATGAGGCCCGACATGTCTGAGAAGATCAAAGCTGAGGTGATGAAGCAATTCAATGTTGGCTTTCTGGCTGTTACTTCCTATCCACAATGGGTTGCTAACATTGTGCCCATGCCTAAGAAGGACGGCAAAGTCAGAATGTGTGTGGACTATAGGGACCTAAACAGGGCTAGCCCTAAAGATTATTTTCCCCTACCACACATCGACATCTTGGTTGAAAACACAGCTCAACACAAGGTATTTTCCTTCATGGATGGATTCTTGGGATACAACCAGATCAAAATGGCCCCCGAAGACATGGAGAAGACTACTTTCGTTACGCAGTGGGGTACCTTCTGCTACAAAGTGATGCCATTTGGACTGAAGAATGTCGGGGAAACCTATCAGCACGCAATGGTAGCTTTGTTTCATGACATGATACATCATGAGATTGAAGTCTATGTAGAAGACATGATAGCCCGTTCACAGACAGAAGAAGAACACCTTGACCATCTGCAAAAGCTGTTTGTCAGATTGAAGGAGTATAAGCTCAGACTGAACCCTAGCAAGTGCACTTTTGGAGTCAGGCCTGGTAAGCTTTTGGGATTTATTGTCAACAACAAGGGCATTGAGGTTGATCCTGCTAAAGTCAAAGCTATACAAGAAATGCATGCCCCCCGCACTGAAAAGGAGGTTAGAGGTTTCTTGGGACGTTTAAACTATATTGCGAGGTTCATCTCTCACCTAACATCTACATGTGAGCCAATCTTCAAGCTGTTGAAGAAAGATCAGGTGATTGAATGGAACAATGATTGTCAAGTTGCTTTTGATAAGATCAAGGAGTATTTACTGGAACCTCCTATTTTGATGCCACCCATCGAAGGAAGGCCGTTAATCATGTATCTAACTGTTTTGGATAACTCAATGGGGTGTGTACTGGGCCAACATGACGAGTCTGGCCGAAAAGAGCATGCCATTTATTACCTTAGTAAAAATTTTACCGACTGTGAGACTCATTACTCACTGCTCGAGAAAACTTGCTGCGCTTTGGTATGGGCTGCTCGCCGGCTAAGGCAGTATATGTTGACTCATACCACTTTGCTGATTTCCAAGATGGATCCGATCAAGTATATCTTCGAGAAGCCTGCTGTATCTGGAAGGATCTCTAGATGGCAAATGATCCTAACTGAGTATGATATCCAGTATACTTCCCAAAAAGCTATAAAGGGGAGTGTACTAGCTGACCATCTAGCTCATCAAGCCGTTGAAGATTACCAATCTATGAGATTCGACTTCCCTGACGAGGACATCATGACATTGGACAACATTGGAGGTAACGAACCATATGACGGACTTGAACAAGGATCCCGATGGACCCAATACTTGATGGTGCTTCAAATGCACTTGGCAACGGTATCGGTGCGGTACTCATTTCTCTGGAAGGTTGCCATACACCCTTCACTGCCCGACTTTGCTTCAGTTTCACCAACAACATGGCCGAATATGAAGCTTGCATCTTTGGTCTCAAGGCTGCAATCGACCTAGGAATCAAATCTTTGGTCGTATTTAGGGACTAAGCTTTGGTTATCAGTCAAATCAAAGGAGAGTGGGACACTAGACATCCTAATATTATCCCATACAAAGAACATGTCCTGACATTATTGCCTCATTTCGAGCAGATTACCTTTGAGCACTTCCCGCGAGAAGAAAATCAGCTAGCAGATGCTCTGGCTACAATGTCTTCCATGTTTAAACTCAATTGGGATAATGAGACTCCCCAGGTCACCATCGAGCGAATGGACGAACCTGCACACTATCATGAGATTAATACCGAAGAAGTAGTGGAACAACCCTGGTTTCATGAAATCAAAAGGTATCTCCAGACTCGGGAATACCCTGAAGGAGCTTCCGTCAATGACAAAAAGTTCTTAAGGAGATTTGCTGCCAAGTTCTTCCTGAGCAATGGTATCCTTTATAAACGCAGCCATGATTGTGTTCTACTTCGTTGTGTGGACAAGGTTGAAGCAGAGTTTATCATGACCGAAATAAATAGTGGCACATTTGGCACCCACTTAAGTGGACATACGATGGCTAAGAAGATTCTAAGGGCAGGCTACTACTGGTCTACCATGGAAGCTGATTGTCATCAACATTCACGTACTTGCCACAAATGTCAAGTCTACGCCGACAAAGTACATATTCCTCCTGTTCCTCTAAACGTTCTAACAACTCCTTGGCCATTCGCAATGTGGGGGCATCGACATGATTGGAGAGATCAAGCCTACGACATCCAATGGACATCGCTTCATCTTGGTCGCTATTGATTACTTCACTAAGTGGGTCGAAGCAGCTTCTTATGCCTCTATTACAAAGAATGTGGTTGCCCGCTTCATCAAGCAGAACCTCATCTGCCAGTACGGTATCCCCGACAGGATTATCATGGACAACGGTACAAATTTGAACAACACTATGATCACCGCTCTGTGCGAACAGTTCAAGATTTATCATCACAATTCATCTCCCTGTCGGCCAAAGATAAACGGTATTGTTAAAGCCGCGAACAAAAATATCAAGAAGATCATTCAAAAGATGACAGTCACCTACAAGGACTGGCATGAGATGTTACAGTTTGCTCTGCACTGATATCGTACCACGGCGCATACTTCAACAAGGCAACCCCCTTTTCTTTGGTATATGGCATGGAAGCTGTTTTACCTATGGAAGTTCAGATCCCCTCCTTGAGGATTATGAAGGATACTGGTTTGAGTGAAGACGATTAGATTCAGACCCGACTTGACCAACTTAATTTGATTGACGATAAATGACTTACTGTTGTTTGTCATGGTCAGACGTATTAGAAATGGATGATCAAGGCTTTCAACAAGAAAGTCAGGCGTCAGGTATATCAAGTCGTAGATCTTGTAATCAAACGGATTATCTTGCCGCAAAGCGATTCCAGGGGAAAGTGGACTCTTACTTACGAAGGACCATTTGTGATCAAGAACATCTTTTCTGGTGGGGCAATGATTCTGACCACCATGGACGATGATGACTTGCTGCACCCTGCAAACGCAGACATAGTCAAAAGATACTACATATAAATGACCCGACAAGTTGAAAACCTGAAAGGGCGACTTAGGCAAAAATGGGCATCCCGGTGAATCGAAAACCCGAAAGGGCGGTTCAGGCAAAAATTAGGGATAAAAAAAAATCTGTACACCCGGCAAGTTGAAAACCCGAAAGGGAGACTTGGGCAAAAAAGGGTTTCCCGGTGGACTAAAAACCCAAAAGGGAGGTCCAGGAAAAAATTAGGGAATTAAAGCGTATGACTATGTTTCGTCGGATCACTTTAAGGACAATCTCTTCACCAACAAGCTCCAAGCTTCTGATCAATCCAATCATCTGCAGACGAAGCAACGAATGAACAAGATACTCAGAGTCGTGAAGGCTATAGCGGAATGGGAACCCCATGAATTATTGCACATAGCCATCTTTCTTTTGTATAATTTTTTCTCAATTTACAACAACATTCTCTTACTAGGATGTCTGTCTCCTTTGTACAAAGATACTTACAAAAGTTAATACGAAGATACTTCAAGTGCAGAAATTTGCTTGCCTTTCTTTTCTTTTTTACACTTATGTTTTATTTTTAAAAACGTCCAATGTTTTGTTAAATAGGCATATGCATTTGAATATAATCACTACTTACAAATAAAACAAAATTGAGGAAGGATAATTATTGATAGGTCGAAAGTATAGGAAAACGTCTTTAGGGTATTCCAGAAGAAATCCCCTACAATATGTCATTCAGATCCTCAATAAAGCTAAAACCTTGGAGTATATATCCCCAACGGAGTTAAGCTTCAAGATCCCCGGTGGAGCCCGAAAACCCTGAAATACATATCCCCAACGGAGCTAGAATATTATAAACCTTCTTCCCCAGCGAAGTCAAATTTCCAACTATCATTCCCCATTAGAAACCATTCAATTTTCCCCAACTTCCCCAGTAGACTGGTGTACAACCCAAGCTCCTGATTTCCCCAGCCGAGTAAACACTCTCCCCACAAAATTACTTCCCAACTGACTGAGGATTCTAGTTCCTGTTTCTCCATTCGAAGCCTCCCAGTTTTTGATTCCCTAGTAGAGGTCGTCGGAGTTTTCCTTATTTCCCAGGAAAGTCATGAAGGATTCTCATTCCCCGCAGAAGTTGTCGAAGCTCTTGTTAAAACCCCACAAATCACCAAGGATTTTCAATCCCCAGCGGTGGTCCCAGGATTTCTCATTCTCGACAATCAAAGATCTTTAATCCCCAAGCAGTCAGCAAGGATTTCTCATCTTCAATAATCAAAGATTTTTGAGTCCTCAGCATCGGTCAGGATTCACTTTCCCCGGCAGCAGTCAAGGATTTCATTATCTCCAGTTATCAAGGATTTATTTTCCTCAACAAGACAACTACTTAGCTTACATGCACATCCATTACATTCATATATCATAAGCATTAATGAAACACAGTTCATTGCATCATACATATCATGCAACATCGCTTCATCTTTTAGTTAACATTTTACCCTTTTCAGGATAAGATTAAAAGGCTATCGTTAACAGTTATTCAGATACAGTATGGATACACTCCAGACACGGCGGTCATTCTATTACTCGTTCAACATTTCAAGTCAAAATACAATATGGATACACCCCAGACACGACGGTCATTCTAATACTCATTCATACTTCAGCAATCCGATTCAGACTAGATACGCTCCAGACACAGCGGCCATTCTATCCCTCATTCAGATTCAACTAACAACTTCAAGCTCAGATACGCTCCAAACACGAATGCCATTCTGGCCCTTACACCAGAAGCTTGATTCTCCCCAATGCAACCGCCACAGAAGTCATTCTGTCACTTATTCAGATCCCAGTTACAGTACAGATACACTCCAAACACGGAAGTCATTCTTCTACTCATACAGATCTCAACTTCAGATACAGTCCAGATACGCCCCAGACATGGTTGCCATTTTGTCACTCATTCGGAATTATTCCCCAGCACACAGTTGCTCCATACACAGATGTTTCTCTGTTACCCATTCACAATACAAATACACTCCAGACACGACAATCGTTCTGATATTCATTCAAAGTTCAAATACAGTTACAACTCGGATACGCTCTAAACACAGATGCCATTCCCTTGCTCATACAAATCCAATCTCCAGATACAACTCAGATACGTTCCAAATACGGATACCATTCTGATGTTCATTCTACTGATCTTCAACAAACAAATCTTAGATGGCATCTTTAAGCCCATCTCCAGCAAGATTCTACCATCTCCAAATGGCATCTTTAAGCCCGTTCCCTCAATAATATTTTGACAAGTGCAAATTTACGGGCACTCTAGTGTCCAATCCTCTTTTACCTTCAAGTCACGAAAGGCAAACTTGCCAATCTAACTCTTCAGGTTCAAGAAGATTGAACAGGGGCAACTGTTGTACCCCAAAATTTGCCCTCTCATTTTATCAACATTTCCCATCACAAGGCTCTTGGAACTCAAGATCAAGCTAGGGTTTGCTCTGCTCAAGACACCTCTTTGCACTGTTGACCTAAATTAGGGTTTGAGTTTGCACAGGGATTTTTGGACCTTCAATGCCCAAATTGACTTTCATACTTCATGTTGGACTCATAAATTTTTCCATACCAAGTTTCAAGCCTTGAATCAAATTTTTGCCCAGTCAATTGGACAATTGATCTAAAAATCAACTTTATTGGGGAAAAAGTCAATTGTGACCAATTTACAGTCAAACCTCATGAATTTTGACCCACATCAACATTATGAACTTATATGAACCATTTGATCAAATTTGGACCACAAATCCACAAGAAATTTGATCAGATCACCAAAAGGGCAAAATGGTCATTTTTAGGGTTTTGACTGTACAAATGCAATTTTTGACTGTTTGACCTAACCAATGGAAAATCAAGTTCAATAATGGACTCAAGGACTCAATGACATTATCTTGACCTATTCAACAAGTTCAAAAGATCTCAAATGCATAGGGTTGACAGATGAATTTTTCAGTCAACTGATCAAAATTTGACTGTACACTGAAAAGTCAAACTTTGACTTTTTGGTCAAAATCAAGTGCCAAGGGTCATTTTTTATCAAGATATGTCAAATTATGAAACTTATTCACCAAGAAACCCAAAATTGCAAATTAGGGTTTGAAATTGAAAATTTTCATAACTTAGAATTTTTCTAAGTTATGAAATTTTCTTAATTTTTCCTAACTTTGCCCCACATTTTTACCATGATGCAAGTGGATTCAAACAAAACTTACAACATGAAAGTTGTAGTCCTCCACAAAGTTTACAACTTTGATTCACAAAGTTTTCTCAAAAGAAGCTTAGATCTCAAGTTATGATTTTTGGAACAAGGGTCCCTAAAACTTTTAACTTAGAGAAATTTTCCCCTAGTTTAGGCAGGATTTTGACCCATCTTCTTGGCCATTTTTCACATAGTTCCACTTGGATTCCCAAGTTTTAATTCAAATATGGATTATAGTACATGTTTTAAGATTTCCAAATTGTCCAAGAACTCCTTAAACACATTTGTGGTTAGGGAGAATCGAATGCTTGAAGTTGGAAAAAACTCACTCTGATCCATGGCCAATACATGTTCATACAAGTTGCAAAATCTGCCCAAACTAGCTTTGTACTTGTTTATAGGTATCTAAACCAATTCACATTCAAAAATTAATTGCAAATACATTGGACATTGGTATTATTCTGATCAATGGAGCTTGGCACAATGAATAAATCCATTTATGGCATAAAGGTTGGAATACCATTTCCATAAAGCATACTTTTTGCAATTTTGTATTTCTTGAGCCTTGGACTTCTTTCTTTGCAGCAAACAAGTTCCACAAACTCAGGAAAAGGTACAAGAAACTTGTGCGTGCTTGGAGATAGCCTGTACAGGCCTACCTCATATCACTTCACCCTTTTCTTTCAAAACAAGTCAACTTTCCAAAAGGACACAACTTGCATATCTGATATATTCAACTCTTGCCAACATTCAAAACAAGTTTTGTGCATTGCCTTGAGCCAGAAACACGAATTGTTGAGCCCTCAAGCCTTCTAAAACACCAAATCACATTCTTCTTGCAAAACAGGGCACTCCCTGCAGATTCACATCCATCACACTAACCACTCGTGCGTTTGGCCTCAAACTTGTTCCAATACCTTCCATTCAACTCACTCAAGCTATCCCAAATCTCCATTGCCAACTGTAACTCCATTTACAATGTTCACCATTTCTGTTTTGAAGCTTTGCAGGTTGAGTTCTATTGAGAGATTCCGACCATTTCAAAGCAAACTAAGCATTGGGAAAGGTCCAAGGAACATCAAGCAAGCTCAAAAGAACCTCAGGCCTCACTGAAAGTTGCTGCATTGCCATACTCGAGCTTGACTGAAACAGGTATTTCTCAAACTTCTATCTCTCTATTTAGGAACATTTAACCTTAGGTTTGTGAATGAAAGATGTAGTACTCATTGCCATGAAGCCATACATATGCTCAATTTTCATTTATATTAAGCGTGCTAAGAGAATTTCATCCATGAACATGCTAAAAAAGTTAGGTCATATTTTAGGGCCAGAGAAATTATCTCTGGTCTTTGAGAGTTAAGATTAATGCTTTATATGGTTAGAATCGTATTAAAATTCTCTACAAGTTTGATGTGAGTTTTGGCAAAAGATCACGTCCAAGATGTTCAAGATGGAACCAGGCGCGCACGTTTGACAGTTCTGGAGGAAGAAGATGAAGTAGCTGGGCTGGGCCTGGCTATTTCTCACTTTTGACACCCCCCTTTTTCAGTTTCACACCCCCTGGCCCAATTTCTTTATATTTTGTTATTTTTGCATTTTTATTTCATTTCTGATTTTATTATTTTATCCCCAAATATAAAAAATGCTTAAAAATATTTTCACATTTTTTTTACATTTATTTAGCATATTATTCCATTTTTTCTAACATTAAAACATTTTAATACTTTTCATTATTTGTTTAATTTTAAAAAACAATGAAAATAATACTTTTACTTTTATTTCTTATTTTTATTCACACTGAAAATATTTTTCTTGAATATATTTTATTTTTGTAAATATTTTATTTTATTTTATACAAACTTAATATATTTAATATATATATATATATATATATATATATATATATATATATATATATATATATATATATATATATATATATATATATATATATATATATATATATATATATATATATATATATATATATATATATATATATATATATATATATATATATATATATATATATATATATATATATATATATATATATATATATATATATATATATATATATATATATATATATATATATATATATATATATATATATATATATATATACTTTTATTTTATTAAATAATTAGAACAAAAATATAAAAATATTACCTTTTTATTTTTTATACTAAAAAATACCTTTTATTCAATATATTTCATTTTTGTACATATTAATATATTTTTGTATATAAATAATATATAATATTATTTTTCTTAAGGAAAATTAGGGTTTACCCCTTAATTAAATAAAATCAACTTTTCTTATTTTAATTCTTTACAGCTTTTTCACATTAAAAAATACTTTACATACATAAACAAATAAAACTTCTTTTTGCATAATACATTTTATTTAATATTTATTTATTTTGTTCATTTAAGAATTGTACATTTAAATATTGTTGCATTGAGATTCAATTTGGATGTAATAGTAATCTAGGGTTTATATTTCTTGTAAATTACCCCCTATTCAAAATTGTACCCCCATCCCCATAATCATGTTGTAATAGCTTAGAATTTAAATTCTCGCACTTAACGCTTTCAATTATGACATGATTAGAGAATTAGGGTTTGTATGCCAAAATCAAATTAACAAATAGTTTGACCTAATCAAAGACAAAAATGCATGAAAAAAAACACAATGCACACTTGCACCCCTAGGGTTACAATCCACTTGTTGCCTTCACAAATGGGCCATGGTATGCATGTTAAAGTACTTTGGCAAAACAAAAACAAAATAAAAGATCATAGTCCCTTAATGACGCTATCTTGGTTGCCTAAAACAAAATGATCAAGTCCCTCAAAATTGCCAAAGATACTTGACACAATTGCTATCATGGTCTATACGATGACCCACACCTGTCCCGTTTAACATCTTAACACAAGGTTGTTCACCAAATGCAATGGTGAAACAACACTGTTAAAAGGGTTAAAAACATAAGAAAGATCTTTGAGTAAAATAGGGTAGATAGCTCTTAGTTACTTGATCAAAAGCTTGCAAAACATCCTTGCTATTTTCAAACACACTTCACAACACAATTTCAAAATCCAACTTTCAAACATTGAAAACTTTTCAAAAGACAAAAAACATCTTTGTATACATTCAAACAAGAATCATTACAAAGGTTGCCACAACGATGGCCTCTTTTCAAAACATCTTTCAAAACCACACACAAAGCACCATTTCAAACAATTGAAAAACACCATTTCAAACAATTGAAAAGCAAAGCAAGTGATCTAAACAAGTAACTAAGAGCCCATGGATAACCATGGATGAAAAGGGTGCTTGTACCTTCCCTTTTCATAATCTACTCCCCGAACCCAAGAAAACATCTCAAAGGTCTTTCCTGTGCTTTTTGACCTTTCCTTAGGTTAAAATAAAAAGTCGGTGGCGACTCTTGCTAAACCGAAACATTTGCAAACACAAACGCAAAACCTCAAGTCAGTTCTCCCACCATATCACAAGAGGCTTTGGCCTCCTGAATCGAAGGACATCATCAGGAGGCTTTTTGCCTTGTGAATTGAAGTTAGTTGATTGAGAAGTGTTGCCCTATTGAATCTTGTAACAAGTTGCTTCAAAGGGTGACTTTGGCCTTCTGCATGTTAACATGGTAAGGAATTCTGCCTTGTAAATCTTGGCTAACACGCAGGAAAGATGCTATGTGGCCAAACAAAATATTTACACAAAGAGAATAAAATGTTCAAACGAAGTCTAGTGCCCAAACAAAGTAGGAAATGAATTTTCCCAAATGACTCCAATGCCCCAATCGAAGCAGGAAATGAACTTGCCCAAAAGGAGTCCAGCGCCCAAGAGAAGGTTGCAACCAAAGCCTACATCGGAGGAGCCAAAGTGCCCAATCTAAGGATGTAAAATTGAAGAGAACTTGTTTTCCTTTAATTTTGTCAAAAAGAGTATTTTCATTTGTTTTGTCTCTTTTAGCAATTTCCTCTTTAATCTTGATGCTGAAAAATCCAAATGTATTTATGTAAGCTTGAATTTTTGGGAGCCCCTTGTGAGAAATGCCTTGAGAAATGAGAGGGAAAATTTTGGGGTACAAAATATATATGCCAAGTTGTTAAGAACAAAAACATAGCAGAAAATTTGTATCAATTAGTGAGCAGTCGACTCACACAGAAGGGTAGGTTGACGCGACACAACCTGCAGGTGGTTGAAAACAATTATGAAGCCTAGTGCGTCGACCTCTACAAGGTTTACATCAACTGAAATTTTGAGTTATTTGATTCCTAGGTTGAGTCGATCAGAAGGGCTAACGTAACACATCCCAAGCTTGGTTAAGAATGATGAGTCGTCCACACATTTCTTTGAGTCGACGCATTCATAAAAATTCTTGAGAAATAATTGTTTTGTCAAGGATGTTCAAACCAACCATTTGCTTCTGAGATCCTTAACTTTACAATAATTCATATAACTGGGAAATTAAGCTTTTGACATCATTAAAATATGGGTAGATATACTTTTCCCTCACACAATTCATGTTATATCCAAACATCATCAAATTCCAACACTTACATACACAATTCAAGTATGAAGTTTCTCATCAAAACACATCCAAAATCAATCCAAAACAGGTTGAATAAATTATTAAAATACATGTAAATCCACTATAAATCATAACATACAAGATCCCAATCCAATTCATGCATAACCAAATTTTTCAACTCCTATGCACCCGCGCTAAGCGCCCTTTGTG
This sequence comes from Vicia faba, assembly GCA_948472305.1. NCBI lineage: Eukaryota > Viridiplantae > Streptophyta > Magnoliopsida > Fabales > Fabaceae > Vicia > Vicia faba. The sequence goes on along the minus strand of OX451736.1, from coordinate 163,308,602 downwards.
CGAACCAGAAAAATAAGCTTCAGATAGCTTCTATCCAAGCACGAAAATCCATATTAAGACATATTCTAATGCTCATTTTTCACCAAATAAACATATTATAATATGTATATAACATAGGGAACCTATTTGCATCATCAAAACTAGATTTCCATAACCTAATTTCCAAATCCCTAAATCAATTTGGGTGAATCAAAACCTAGAAATTCAATATACCCAATCCTATCACATGTTACTACCAATCATATATTCCCATAATAACTTAAATTCCCCCCCCCCCCCCCCCCCCCCTTACCTTGAGTGTAGAGTCTTTAAGGTTGCCTATTCACTTTTCCTCTTTTTCTCCTCTTCTCTTCTCTTCTTTTCTCTTCTTTTGGTTTATGATAACACTAATTCTAATCCCTCTTATTACTATTCTATTTCATTAATGGGCCTAACTCTCTTATCCATTCTAATTATGACATAAATCGCAAATATAATTATTTACTATTCTCGCATATAAACCCAATTATTCAAACAACACGTATATTCAAATAATTTAAATATTCACCAAATCACACAATTTAATTAATTACTATATAATATAATAATTAATAAAATTATTAAATAATAGCAAATAAAAATCAGGGTGTTACAACATGCATCGTGCATAGTATTGAGTTGCATTCGAGTTACATATGTCAAAGTGGAATTATTAGAATTGGTGTACAATATGTGATATTGCTGTGAATGTATATTTGTAGTATTTGTGATTAACTATCATTTGAATGGTGGAATTGTGGATGTTTACTTGTGAATAGCATGGCTACTTTAGTGGTAACTTGTTGATGAAACTCTTGAAGTGTGAGAATAATTATGTTATGCATGTATGTTATTAATTATATATTATCTTATGATTTTTATAATTATGTGAATTCTCACTCTTCTGTTGGAATGATGTTTCATACGACATTGCTCAGGTACTCAAGATAGCGTTGATTCTCACAAGGACTAGACAGAGGGATTAATAGCTTGTTATTCCTTATTGGGTAGTGTGTCATGCTCTAGTCATGTAGCATGGGGATCACTTGGTTAATGTTTGATTTGTATGAGATATTTGACATACTTTATTTTATTTGTTTGTGTTATGATGTATTAGGAACATGATACAAATACTATCATTTCATATTTGGCATTGTATGTGAAGATATTGAGATGGATGACCTTATTGCCTAATGATTTATTATATGATGTTGTTTCGATATTTATATGTTGGCATCATGTAGAGACGCAAGTATTCAGCTGTGACATGCTGTAATACGGTGGGAGAACTGACTTGGTTTTGCATTTTATCGCAAATGTTACGGATAGCAAGAGTCGCCACCGAATTTTCTTTTATCCAATAAGGAAAGGGTGAAAAGAACAGGAAAGACCTTGACAAATTTTGAGTTCGGGGGGTAGGTTATGAAAAGGGAAGGTGTTAGCATCCTTTTCATCCGTAGTTATCTACGGGCTCTTAATCTCTTAGCTCACTTTGAAAATTTCTTTGTGTGTGTGTTTTGAAAATATTTTTAAAGCTTACCAATGTAAGGAGAACTTTGTAATAGCTCTTGTATCGGTCCTGTTGTACCCCAAAATTTTACCTGTCATTTTACTCAATACATACTCCCAGAGATCCTCAATTTGCTCAAGATTGCCCAAGAGTTGACCAGACAAACTCTCTCATAAGGCAGTGTACCTCAAATTATGGTTTCTATTTTCATCAAGATAGGTGTACTCCAAATGTCTCATATTATCTCTATGGTCTTAATGTGTTCTCAAGACCCTACATGTCAGTTTTCATGCCTTGCACAAGAAGTTTGCTCATTCAAATGCCCAGATGCTTGAGAACCGACTGTATTAGGTCAAAAGTCAATTATGGCCCACATAAAGTCAAACCTCAAGATTTTTGGTCAACATTAACATTTTGAAGTGACTTCCATCATTTGATCAAGGGTTGATCATGATTCCTCAAGGAATGCTCCAAATTCATCAAAACCAAAAAGTTGCTAAATTAGGGTTTTGTAGGAAAAGTCAACCCAACTTTGCCCAAGCATAACTTCTTTATATTTTATCAGAAATTTTCCATACAAGGCTCATTTTGAAGAGGATGCAATTCCCTACAATTCATCTTCAGCCCACAAGTTCAAAATATGCACTCATCAAAAGATATGAATTTTTACATTATAGGTCATTTTGAAAAGTCAACAAAAATACCTTTTGGGTCAAAGCTTCATACATGAACATGGAAGATCCAATTGAGATGAAATAAAAAGGTTTGTTTAGGGGACATACTAAGATTTCTAAAAAGTCCAAGAACACCCTCCTAGGGTCAAAATTGAGAGAATTGTGCATTGTCAAAGTTGACAATTTTTGGAAAATTGTCAAAAGTCAACATTGATCAAAATTGCATTTTTTCCAAAGGGGCCCATGTTTTCTTATTTGAAATATGTTTCTAATAGGATCCACGACCCCTGAGCTTTTCCACCTATTATTTTATTATTTTTATCATTTATTTTGATTTTTATTCATTTAAATCAAAATAAATCAAATTAAATGGTAAAATAATAAAATCAAATCATGGGATTTTTGTGCACATTTGGAGTCTATGTATAACCAGCATGATGATCAATTCATGCAAGACTCATTAGGATTGGAAAATATTGGGTTGAAGCTTGTTTTGGAAAGATATCATACATGAATCAAATCAAATCACACTTTCATAATTCTCAAAGATAAGATGCAATTTTATTGACCTAATATGCTTTATTATATGTATTGAACAATTCCAAATCAAGAGAACAAGGGTTGTAGTCGTGAAAAGGCCAAAGCAAACTCAAAATTTTTGACAAAAAGTAAGGTTCAAATTCTGGGATAAAGGGCTATTCAAGACGATTCAAAGCCAGAAATCAATTCCTTGGCATCCCAGGAAGCATTCCCAACCATTTGCAGACTTCAAAACATCAAGAATCCTCACATAGAAGTATCACGGTTTGCATCCCAAACTCAAATTCGATTTCTATGTTTTACACATTATAAATCCATTCTATTCATATATTCTTGTTCATAATCGTTTTTGCAAGATAACTGAATACTTTAATTGCGTTTTTGAAGCCTATACATGCTTTTGCCATTGTTAGGGTTTGTATGTGCAGATTAGGGGTTTTGTCGACAGGTTAAATTGGCCAGCAAAAGGGGTACCATGATGTTCGCAAGATCAAAACGAGTTGATCTATATAATTAGATGCCATTTATCTTGCGTATTGTGGATTTTTGAGTTTCACAGGTTTATAGCTATAGACCTTTGTCTGTAGGTAAAAGTGCCATAGCCTAAAACGACGGAGAAAGGAAGAAGACGACTATGTGTCAACCAACCATTCGCCCGTTTGAATCTCGCGCGCTTTTGATTAGTTAATCACATTTTACATATATTATGTTTTATTCTTGAGTTAATAACAAACAACGCAAATGGCTCAGTGGTAAAAGCGCTTGGTATTGAGTGGAAGGACCTGGGTTTAATCCCAGGTCCCAACAAAATTTTCTTTATTTCACTTTCTTGTAACAGATCCAATGCATCATCCTTCCTGGTGACCACCATGCACACTCGCGTCCAACCATTTGATCTAGCGTGTCATCATATCTAACGCCCCATCCATGAGGGACCATGGTACACGTTCAAGTCAATGCTACACAGGATCCAGTATTGACCAGGCTTAGAGCATTTTTGGGCTTGGAAATTCAGATAGTGCACCCCCAGATTTTCTAACAACATACAGGCCCATTTTCAATTCTTTCTTCTTTTTTATTTATTTAATTATTTTGTTCAATTTTTTTTCCACCAAAAATTAATCACCTTTTTTTTATTTAATCATAAAATCAACAAATCACAAAATACCAAAAAAAAGCATTTTTTTTAATAAATTGTTTAATTTAATTAGAAATATAATGTTAATTTAATTTCTTTTCTATAATTAAAATCAAACAGAAATTAGGTTTAATTTTACCATTAAATTTCTTTTCTCAAATAAACCCAAAATACACAAAATCTTGTTTTCTTTGTAAAATATTTTATTTTCTTGAAATTATTTAATTTAGCTAGATTAGGTTAATTTCAATTTCTTTTTTCATAATTAAAATAATTAGAATTAGGGTTTAGTCGTACATAACTCAATTAATTCTTCTCTAAAAAATAATCTCTTTCTTTCAATTAGGATTTAGGTTATTTTTCAACACCCCTCGCATTTAATTTACCGCGGGCACTTTTATTTGTTTCATTATTATTGTAACTGTTTCAAGGTTATAATAGTTTTAATTAGGGTTTTAAATTTCGCATCTTTTATTTCCTGTCAAAATAATTATGTAACTGTCAAAGCCTTGTAATAGCTAGGTTTATTTTCTCGCATTTTTAATTCCTGCAAATATTTAACTATCTAAATGTATGCTAATAGAATTGTATGATAAGAATGTCTAAAATTAAAACGGTAGATCACCTAATGTGCAAAGATTAAATAACTGAAACAAGTCATATGCACATATTCACTCCTAGGATTTACCTCACTTCGGTTGCCTTCGGTAAACAATCATTAAGCATAGGAGATTTTAGTGGTTTCCCTCCAGTCTAAAAGATCAAACGTCCCATTCGAATGTGCCTCAGAAATGTTGCATCGAAAATGTTGCCTCGAAAGGATCTTAAGACTCTAGGGTTACTACTAAAGTTTTCTAACTATTGCTTTAGTGATTGTACTTGTCCCTGTCGAATGTCCCTTACAACTCCAACGGTGGTGCTACCTACTCCTTAATAGTAGGATAACGCTGTCTAAAGGAAACGAGAACAAAAAATCTTTTTTCGAGTAGGTAGAATCTTAAGTACTTGCTCAATAAAAACTTTTCACACAAACACCTTTCCAAACAATTTTCAAAACAAACTTTGTCACATCCTTGAGGACTAATACAAGGGTTATCACGAAGTAAAACATTTTCAAGACACACACACACAAGTAATTTGAAAAATGAGCAAGTACCTAAGAGCCGATGGAAAACCATGGATAGAAAGGGTGCTAACACCTTCCCTTTCTGTAATCTACCCCCAGTACTCATAATATCTCGAAAAAAGTTTTTTTCTGTTCTTTTTCCTTTTTTGTGATTGGATAAAATAAAAGTCGGTGGCGACTCTTGCTTACCGTGACATTTTGCGAACAAAAACGCAAAACGTAAGCCAGTAAAAACAGTCGGTTCTGCCACCGTATCACAGGTCCTTAAGAGTGTATACAAAGTATTTGTTTGAAAATATTTTGAAAAGTGTGATTGTGAAATGTTTTATTTTGGTGAGCAAGCGATTAACATTATTCTACCCACTCAGGATTGTTCTTGTACTTTTCCTCCTCCTTTAGATAGTGTTATCTGAATTATTAGTTACTAGGAAGCCCTATCTTTGGATGTGATGGGACAAGTGAAGGGTCATCGTACGGTCATCGAAGGCAACTTGTAAGGACGCTTTAACAATTTCGTAAGGGACTAGGTCATTAAAGGCAACGTCGAAGGGTCATCGAGGGACTATGATCTTTTATCCGAAGGCAACAATGAGAGGTTACCCTAAAGGTGTAAGTGTGAAAGTGTGCTATATTCAGTTATTTATTTTTGATTTTAGGGTTTTCTAACGTTTAGTTTTTATCTTTTCATAAAAACCCTAATTACTAAGCAGAAACAAAGCGATATGGTAGCAGAAGATAAAGGCAGAAAAATAAATCTAAACCTATTACACAGCTTTGGGGCAGATACATAATAGAGGTGCGAAAAATAAACCTAACTATTACATCCCGGGAGGCAGGTATATAATAATGAAAAAGAAAGCAGGAAATCTAGGCTATTATATTTGCGAAACCTATAAAACTTATCTAAGAAAATAAAATAAGAGGAAAATAGGAAATAAATGTTTTTTGGTGATTTTTAAAAAAAGAATGATAATTAATTAAATACCTAGAAATCTAATTAATTTTAATAAAAAAAGTTAATTAAAAAAAACCTAAAACCTAAATAATTAGAGTTTGTAAAAAAGGTTTTGTTGTTAAGGGTTAAGTGAAAAATTAGGTTAAATTTGCCAAAAGAATTAGAGTTTAAGGGAAAATGACAAACAAAGTTAGAAAATAGAGAAAATATAAAAATGCCAGGGGTGGGTGTTGAACCCACACCCTTTGCCATTTCTACTGCAAGCCTTGCCACTACGCCATGCGCGCGCCTGTGTTAGGAGAATGGAATTAATGCAATACATATTAAAACCTACAAAAGATGAAAACAATTTGAAAAAACGTCAAAATGCAGGGATCGAACCCACGCCCTTGTACACTAATGCCTTATCGCGTGCTTCCTTGCCACTGGGGTGGCTGTTTCATCTGGTACATCATTGAAACTAATTAAATATAAAACAAACATTATTGCATGGACCGGGGAGGCGCCAGAGTCCTAGCTCCGGCCGTCTTCTCAGACGAGCTCGTTATTCAACTTGCAAAAACAAGAAGTGTTAGTGACTCCCAGAGACCCCACCCCCTAATTTGGGCCTTGCGAATTCAATGGTACCATTAGTTTTGGCTAAATCGTGTTGTATGGTGATATATAATTAAACAAATTCAAACGGTGCCAACATGGCCATTCATGATTCATCCATCATGGGGACCATGCGATGGGTTTTTCCTGCATATTGACATCTCAGAAGCATGTTAACGGAGTTAGTATGCATTAAAACATAAATAAAACAAAAATATGAATTTACAAACTATATGGTAATCGAAGATACATGGGATGCCGATTTCGTGTGCTTTGGATCGCCAAGATTGATCCACTATTACCCTACAATGCTTCAGGGATCGATTGGAATGGTTGGTTTGCTTAGAGAGTGGCTGCAAACAGGGTTTGCAATTTGCTCTAGTTTTGATAGTTTTTTGAGATTTTGGAATGGTTTCTTGTGCAAGGTTTTTTGTGGTTGTCTTGTCTGAAATACATGGAATATATAGAGAGGAAATTAGGTCAAAATATTGGGCTTGGACTTTTGTAAGAAAGCCTGTTATTTTATCTAATTTATTTTGAATTTTAAATAAATAAAATCAAAGATAAATAAAATAAAAATCCAAGGGGTGTATAAATAAGTTCAAAGGTTCATAATGAGGCCTATAACACACATGGAACTTGAAACATAAGCCCACTAACCCAAAAATCCAATGTTGATCAATTTGCATTTCATATTGTAATACGGTGGGAGAACTGACTTGGGTGTTTTGAGTTTTATCCCAATTGTTGCGGATAGCAAGAGTCGCCACCAACTTTTATTTTATCCAATAAAGGAAAGGGTGAAAAAAAATAGGAAAGAGCTTTTTGAGAATTTTCTTGAGTTCGGGGGGTAGGTTATGAAAAGGGAAGGTGTTAGCACCTTTTTCATCCGTAGTTATCTACGGGCTCTTAGTTGCTAGCTAACTTTGAAATGCTTTGTTTGAAATGTGTTTGGTGTAAGTTTGAAAGTATTTTTGAAAAGTGCCTTTGTTTAGGAAAAATTTGTAATGATTCCCGCCTCTATAAGAATGTATACAAAGTGTTGACTTTTGAAAATATTTCATGAAAGTGTTGATGTATTTTGAGAGATGTTTTGAAAATGTTTGTGAGCAAGCAACTATGAAAGTTCTACCGACTCAAAAAGTCTTTGTTAATTTCCTCCTCCTTTAGATATTGCTATCTTACCATTGATTAGTAATAAGCCCTATCATTGGATGTGAAGGGACAGGCGTGGGTCGTTGTGCAGTCATAAAAGGCAACATTGTAGGATAACTTAGAAATTTATCTTAAGGGTCTAAGATCGTTTACCGAAGGAAAAACTGATGGGTCATCGAGGGACTACGATCTTGTATTCGAGGGTCATTGCTAAAGTATTCCACGTTCGAGGGACATGACTGTTTTATTTGAAGGCCACAAGTATGAGTTACCCTAGAGGTGCAAGTGTACGAAGTTATTGATTTCATGCATTTTGTCTTTGAGATTATGGTTTTCTAAAATTGATTTTATCTTTCCATACAAACCCTAATTATTAGCATTTGTATTGAAAGCGATAAATGGCGGAAATGTAAAGTTCTACTCTATTACATCATTTGGGGGATGGGGATACAATTTACAAATTGGGAATGAAAAACAATTAAACCCTAATTACTATTACAACCATATTGAATATGAACAAATAATGTACACGAATATGAGGGCAATGTGAATGGAAAAGAAAATTGTTTTTGAATTTTTGATGAAAGATTTTAATAAAAGAAAGAAAATCAATGATTAGTCTAACTTGATTTTAAGTAAACTAAACCTAAATTAATTTAAGAAAAGAAATTAAATTAACTAGGAAAACAAATTTTTAGGGTTTTCTTGATGAAAGAAATTTTTTAGTAACTTAACCTAATTAAAAACTACTTAATTATTTAACAAAATAAGTTTACTATTTATTTGATCAAAACCTAAAGTCTTAAATTAATTTTAAAAAAATAAAATTAAATAAGCCTAAGTTTAAATTAATTCTAATTCTAAAAAGAAATTAATTAGTTAAGAAAAATATTTTTAGTGTTTTGTTTATAAAATAAATAAGGTGAAAATAAAATAAAATTAGAAAATTATTTAAGAAAATGTATTTTTTATATTTTTGGTTAAAATAAAAATAGTAAAATAAATAAATAAATAACAATAAAAGAAATATATAAAGAAAATAAAAATATTAGGCTGAGGTGTTAGAAAGTAAAAGAGGGTGTAAACATTAGCAAAAGGCCCAACAGTTTTTTTGTTTGAAAAATCAGAAAATAAAATGAAAATGAACTGGGCCTGCGTGCTATAAAGCAAAACGGGGGTGAGAACAAGAAATTCAGATCAGGCCCAAGTTTTGAATCCAGCGCATGTTTTGATCCCATATGACTGACTTCTGATGGTCCATGGTGGGTAAGCACGTTTGAGGCCTTGGATTAAATGGCTGGAAGATCTGATGATCCAGTCAGAAGATTGCATAACATGCGCGCGCTGCTTGATGTATTGAATCCGCAAAGAAATATTAAGAAAAACCAAAAGGGTACCACTGGGGTTTGAACCCAAGTCCCTATAGTCACAGGCGCGCGCTTCTACCACTGGGGTGGCTATAAATCTGATATTATAAAAACAAAACCATAAATATATATTTGAAACACATTCCTGAAGATGACTTCATCTTGTTCCTCGCGCCAGACCAAACAACAACATTTTTGAAATCGCTATCTCTCTCATTTCTCAACCGTTTCAGAAAGTGTAAACATTAAACTTGTTAAAAATTTCATCATAATTTCAGAAATGTAAATAACTTAACCAAACACTCAAAGATAAACACGAATTTCTAATGGTACCAAATTCTGACCTAATTTTTCCAGAAAGTTCATCTTCAAAATTCTCACTACTCAAGCAATATAAATGAATTTTAAGGACATGGTTAGCTTCAGGGTTATGATATCTACATTTTATCTTCACAAATGGAAATCAAGTGATGCCTATATGAAGTGTTCAAAAGTAAGAAAAATCACCTTGAAAATGGAATTAGTGTTTTGAGCTTGAGCTTGTTTCAAGGTGCTGCAACGATCAGGTTAGCTTCCTTGGACCTCCAGGAAGCTAATGAAATGCTTAGCTTGAGTTGAGAGTGGCTGGAATGGTATGGAGAAGTCAAGTTGTAATTCCTTGTTTTTGGTTATGAAAGATGTTTTACCCCAAAATTTGCCCTCTCATTTATCAAGACTTTTCTCACAAGATTCTCTTTGACTCAAGACTGGATTAGGGTTTGGTCAGCTCAAGACATTTCATCTTGCACTGATAACCCAAAATTAGGGTTTGAGTTTGCACAAGGATTTTTGGACTATCAATGCTTCATATGACTTTCAAACATCATTATGGATCCCTAAGATCACTCATGACAAGTTTCAAGCCTTGAACCACATTTTTGATCAGTCAATTGGACAATTGACCTAAAAATCAGTTGTATTAGGGAAAAAGTCAACCATGGCCAATTTATAGTCAAACTTCATAATTTTTGATCAACATCAACATTTTAAACTTATATGTATCATTTGATCAAGTTTGGACCACAATTCCTCAAGAAATTTGATCAAATCACCAAAAGGGCAAAATGGTCAAAATTAGGGTTTTGACTGAGGAAGGGCAATTTCTGATTTTTAATCTAGCAAATTACCAATTGAGTTAAGACATGATTTCAAGGATTCAATTGCATCATCTTGACTTAATTACATGGCTCAAAACATCTCAAATTCATTGGATTGACAAATGAAAGTCAATTGTACACTGAAAAGTCAAACTTTGACTTTTTGGTCAAAATCAAGTGCCAAGGATCACAATTCATCAAAACATGTCAAAATGGGAAACTTTTTCATCAAGAAATCCAAGTTTGAAGATTAGGGTTTGAATTTGAAATTTTTCTTAACTTAGAAAATTTTCTAAGTATAGAAAATTTCTTGTTTTTTCTCAACTTTAGGCCACTTTTTCACCATGATGCATAATGATTCAAGGAAAGTTCCCAACATGAAAGTTGTAGACCTCCATGAAATATACAACTTTGCTTCACACACTTTTCCCTAAAGATGCTTGGATCTCAAGATATAAATTTATGAATACATGGTCATGAACTAAATAACTTAGTGAAATTTTGCCCTAATTTAGGCAGGTTTTGGACCCAACTTCATGGCAATTTTTCACCTAGTTCCAAGAGGTATCTAAAAATTAATTTCAAAGATGTGTTATAGAGAACATTTCAATATTTCCAAAATGTCAAAGAACTCCTCAAGATCATTTTTGAGTAGGGAGAATCAAAGAGATGAAGTTGGCAATTTCTCACTTCTTGTCCAAGCCATTTCATGAAGAACAAAGTTGCAATCAGTACCTATGCTGCCTAATCCATGCTTTACATGTCCCAAACTTGTTCCTCACTCCTTAATTAAATGCTTAATCAGTTGACAAAGCTTTGATCCATGCCTTAGAACCATTATCCAAGTTGCAATTCCAAAAATGGCATAAAGTGACCATTGCCATTTTGGAAAAGCACAACTTTTGCCACTTTCCAATTCTTGAGCATTGGACCTGTCTCCATTGTACACACAAGTTTCACAGGTCTAAAGCAAATTGTACAAGCTGATACCAACCCTAAGAGAGCAAGTACAAGCATGGCAAGCATTGTCCCTTCACTTTACTTCAAATGCAAGAAAAGTTGCAAAAAGGCTAGAATTGGCACAGTTGTTAGAGGGTTGACATGAGACTAATTCCATACTAATATACAAACATTATGCAACACAAAACACGATTAGTTAAGTCCTGAAACACTCCCAACCAGAAAAACACCAAAAATTTGTCGAAACTTGCAGTTTTGGCATAAGCATACCCATCTTCCATTTGGCTCGTGCGTTTCAAGTTTTGATCATTAAAACATCTTACATACTTGATATCAAACCAATCCAGACCTTCATCCCTGTTCTGTAACCACTTTTCCACCATCTTCCATTGTTGCTTTCAGAGCTTTCAATTTGACTTGGCCAAGGAGTTTCAGATACTTTCAGAGCAAGGCAAGGGTTGGAATACATTCAGGGAAGTTCAAGGAAGCTCAAGCAGGCATCAGGCCTCCATCAAACTCATCCTAGTTTCATCCATGATTCCAACTGAAGGAGGTAAAATCTCAAACTCTATCTCCTTGTACAGGCAACCATAGGCCATGATTTGTGAATAAAAAATGTAGTTCTCATCATAACGAAACTGTACATATATTTATCTTGCATTGATTTTACTTGAGTTGAAAGAATTTGGAACTTGAAATTTCTGAAAATATTAGGTTAAAATTTAGGGCTGTTAAAATTATCTTTGATCTTTGATTGATAACTCACATAACTTATATGGTTGGAATCGTGAGTTCAAGTACTACAACTTTCATGTTATGAGTTTTCATTTTCATGGAAGTATGAGAGAGTTACAGGATGTCTGGCCAAACTTGAGGAAGAAGATGAAATACAGGGCAAGGATTTGTTTTGGGTTATATTATTTTTGCTTTCCATAAGACAATGGATGTATAGCCACCCCAGTGGCAAAGTAGCGCGCTGGTGAGACCCATGTCCTGGGTTTGAACCTGGGCGCTACTTTTGGTTTTCTATATATTTCCATTTTCCAGTTTTTGTCATTTTTGCAGGTTTGGGTTGAGTTTTTGGGCTTAGCATCTTTTTTGCTAACACATTACTACCAGTTTTGCTACATCACCCCCTGCTAACCCTTTTTTATATTTTTATTTTATTTGTTTTTATTTTCAATTTTAATATATTAAATATTTTCTTTGATACATAAAAATCCCAAAAAATGTAAATTTCATGATATTGCATTTTTATTTTATTTTTTCACATAAAAATATTTTTTATTTTAATATATATCATGCATTTTATTAATAACTTGTAAAATATAATCAAAAATATATTTAGTTTAATTTATTCATTTATTTCTCATTTCATACTTATAAATATTTATGTTTTGCATATATAAAATTTTTATATTTTTATACAATATTATTTATTATTCTAATACAAAAAATACTTAAAAAAATAATACATATGAATTTCATTTTCTTTTAAAATAAAAATTAGGGTTAGGACTCCCTTCTAAAAAAATATTTTCTTTTCCCTACATTTTTAGGCTTAGATTTAACTTTTCTTTTACATAAAAACAAAACAAAAAAAATCTTTTCTTACATGTACATTGCATTATATTTTTAAATATTGTATTGTATTTATTCTAATTCGTACAAATTCGATTTGGTTGTAATAATTTATTTAGGTTTATATTTTTGCAAATCCCCATTCAAATTTGTATTCCCCTCCCATAAATTGTTGTAATAGCTTAGAAATATTTACATTACACAATTTATCGCTTTATATGCCATGATTAGTAATTAGGGTTTGTATGACAAGATCAAAACAAAGCAAAATAGAAAACCCTAAATACAAGACAAAATCAAAGCATGAAAAATGATACACTTTCACACGAGCACCCTTAGGGTTTGTCCACTTGGTTGCCTAAAACAAAAAATAACCATATTACGCATGCGAAGTATCTTGGCGAAACAAAACAAATATAAGATCATAGTCCCTCGATGACGCTATTCAAAAGTTGCCTTACAAAATGATCTTGGTCTCTCAAAATGCTAAGATACTTTGCAAACATTGCTAATCATGGTTATACGATGACCCACACCCGTCCCGTTTACATCCAAAGATAGGGTTGCTTACCAAATCAATGGTAAGACAACAATGTCAAAGGAATAGAAAATGTATAAGAAATACATTTGAGTAGGTAGATGGCTTCTAGTTACTTGCTCCATTTCAAACAACTATCCTTGCTATTTTCAAAACAAACACACACATTTCAAAACATCTTACAATCATTGAAAACATTTTCAAAAGACAAACATCTTTGTATACATTCTTACGAACGAGAATCATTACAAAGATTGCCTAAACGAATGGCCTCTTTTACAAAATACTTTCAAAACCACACCAAACACAATTTCAAACAACAAAAGCAAGTGATCTAAGCAAGTAACTAAGAGCCCATGGAAAACCATGGATGAAAAGGGTGCTCATACCTTCCCTTTTCATAATATACCCCCCGAACTCAAGAAAACATCTCAAAGGTCTTTCCCGTGCTTTTTCACCTTTCCTTTTGGATAAAAGAAAAGTCGGTGGTGACTCTTGCTAACTGCAATATTTGTGATAAAACGCAAAACCCTCAAGCCATTTCTCCCACCGTATCACAGAACTGGAGACTCTGCTGGGGAATTTATAAAAGTGGGGTTACCTTAGGGTTTAGATCAAATTTATTTACTTACATTGTCTAACTTGTTTGCTTTACATTATGGTTCTTTGTTTGGGTTTGAATCCTCCACCCGGATTTGGGAAAAATTATAGGTAAATAGCAATACGTTGTGGAAACTGTGTGGGGTATACTGACATGGTCTAAGCAATAGCTATGTTAGTGTGACATATTTGTGGATACCGGTAGCCTTTGAGTTAATCAAAGAGAATACGGGGCCGCTGAGTGATGTCATGAAGCACTAATGAACTTCTAGAACCCTTTACTCGACCAACTTGGCCTTTAGGATATAGTGAGATGACCGGCTTTGGTGCAGTCCGAAGTTGGTAGATACTCGATACTACACTCACTGAGGTTTGGTTTCTTGGGATATTTCGGTCGCCATTAAAGAGGCTTGAGCTGAAATAATGACCAAGGAAACAATCCAGTGATATTGAGCTCCTTAGAACCCGGTTACTATTACTAGGACAGGTTGAGCCAACTAAACTTCAAGAGGGTACTTACCTATAAAACCCCATGCAAGCCTAAACTAGGGACTTGTTTGATTTTCTTTTATATGCATACTTATACATAACATCATGGACATCATGAACATCATATGCATCCACTAACCATTTCAAGGATTTTAGAGATTCATCTTTGTTCTTGTTTTGTAGGATATGAATTCACTCCGCGGGAAAACTATCCAAATCAACCTTGTAAGATTTCCTCCACAACTCAAGGATCTAGCTTCAAGGATCCCTGAGAACTCTCCATTCACCGAGAGGCATGTTCGTCTACTCAACTTGGATACCTCCAACAGAGGATGATATGATGAAGGTTCTTTTCCAGTTCTTTGACCATTTGCATCATTGCTTCACATTTCCTGACTATCAGCTTGTGCCTACTTTGGAAGAATTATCTCAACTCTTGAGGATTCCTATTCTCAATCAACTACCTTTCAACGGTACGGAAAGAGATCCAAAGCCAGAAGAGATTGCTCAAGCCCTGCACTTGCACTCATCTGATGTCACAACTCATTGGGAAACTAGAAGTGGTGTCAAAGGTTTCTTAGCAAAGTTTCTGTTTGAGAAAGTCCAAAGCTGTTGGAATTCCCTAGACTTGCAAGTTTTTGAGGATATTGTGGCTCTTCTTATCTATGGGATGGTCTTGTTCCCCAATCCTGACCAACTCATAGATGTGAGCGGCGTCAAAATCTTCATGTCACGCAATCCGGTGCCTACATTACTAGGGGATATCCTACACTCTTTTCACACTCGTACAATGAGGAAAAGAGGGGTCCTTATGTGTTGCACTCCCCTCCTGGCAAGATGGTTTATTTCTCATCTTCCCCAATCAGTCTTAAAGAATGAGCAAGGATTAAGGTGGTCCCAAAGGTTAATGACGCTCCAACATTCAGATATTCATTGGTGCTCTCGATCCAAAGAGAATGTTATCATTGTTGACCGTTGTGGGGAATTCCCTAATGTCCCTCTACTTGGAATTAGGGGAGGCATCACCTACAACCCATGCTTAACTCTAAGATAATTTGGTTATGCCCAAAGGGATGGCCCACGTGATATGCTGATTCAAGGCTTGGTATTCGATTACGACAACGACGATCAAGATCTTTGCCAGAGATTCATCCGAGATTGGAGGATGCTAAACAAGGTGGATATCAAGACTTCAGGCCATAAGAATTCCATCCCTCTTGAGCCCTACCTCAAGTGGGTATGAACCCGCGCTCAAAGTCTTATGATGCCTTATCCTTCTGTTCTCCGAGTGATCATTGAGCCTGTTAAGGAAGGAGAAGTTCCATACACTATCCTACATCCTGACATGCCCACATCTCTTGAAGACCTACAAAGGGATTGGATACAACTCAAAGGAGAGCGAGATACTTTCGAAGCCCAATTCTACGCAAGCGAGAAGAAGGTTTTGTAACTCACTAGGCTACTTCATGAGGAGCAGACTCTAAATGCCTACATAGCACCAAAGAGGATGCACACTACTTTTTTTATCTTAGAGTGTTGTATTATTTTTCCCAAGGGGCATTGATGTACTTAAACTCTATTTTATTAATATAACGTGTGTTTCTTTTTGTTTAAAACAAATTTGAATTTTTAAATCCTTGAAAGCATTGCATGTATACATATCATTCATCATGACATAAACAGGTCTTTTGCAACAAGTTTCCTCATCTCTCTACTGTTTATTTCAGTAGGATGGATCTCGAACAGACGGTCAAAGATCTTCAAGCTCAAAACATGCAGTTTCAACAGTTACTCATGACCCTAGCCAAGGGGAAAGATGAGTTGAAGACTTTGTTAGCTGAAGAAAGAAAGAAGAAAGCAAAGAAAGCCACTGGGGTTTTGAATATGGGGAGAAGATTTCAGGGACAGACTAGAAGAACCTTGAATTTTGCAACCACTTCCGGGGAAGGAGAAGGAAAAGGAAAAGAAACAGCGGTTCCGTCAGAATCTGAAGAGGAGGAAGAAGAGGAAGACTACTCTGAGGAACAATACCCTCCAGTTGATGATAAGTACAGACATCTTCAAGAGCGTCTAAGCGCTATGGAAATACAAAGGGTACCAGGTCTAGACTTTGAAGAATTGGGGCTAGGGTCGGGAATTGTGATCCCACCAAAGTTCAAAGTGCCGTTGTTCGCAAAATATGATGGGGGTGTCATGTCCTAAAATACACCTCCGATCATATGTGAGAAAGATTCAGCCGCACTCTATCGATAAAGACCTGTGGGTGCATTTTTTCCAAGATAGTTTATCCGGAACACAACTCGATTGGTTTTACCAATTAGAAAGGGCCGACATCCACAATTGGGAAGACCTTGCCGCAGCTTTCTATAAACAATACCAATATAATGCAGATTTGGCGCCTACCCGTGCTCAACTTCAGAGTATGGCTATGGCCTCAAATGAGGGTTTCAAAGAATACGCGTAGAAATGGAGAGACCTAGCTGGGAGAGTACAACCCCCTCTGTTTGAAAGGGAGTTAGTGGATATGTTCTTAGGCACTCTATCGGGCGCTTTCTTCAACCATTTGATTGGGAGCTCATCTGCTGGGTTTACTGAGTTAATATTAACCGGAGAGAGGGTGGAATCTGGCATAAAAAGTGGAAAGATTCAGAAAGATTCATCTGCCTCTACAGCTGTGAGAAAGCCTTTCACCAGAAAGAAGGAGGTATCTACTGTTTATCCACAAAGGAACCAAGGGAGAGTTGAACGCCGACCAATGGTAGGGGCCGTTATGATCCCAAAATCTACATCTGATCAACCAAGAAGTAACCAACCAAGGGTGGAAAGACCAGTCCGACAATTCACCAGAATTAATATGACTCTGGCCCAGGTTTTACCACATCTTCTGAAATCTAATTTGGCAACTTTGAAGGAAGCTCCAAAGAATCCCAACACGGCGTCCCCTCATTATCACCCGAATGCCAGATGCACATACCATTCTGAAAGTCCGGGCCACGATACCAAAAATTGTTGGGCTTTGAAATTTTAATTTTAAGACCTTATAGATGCAAAAGAGATTGAGTTTGAGGCGCCCGAGAAACCAAACGTCATTTCCGCTCCTATGCCTAGACATGGTCACAATGCCAATGCTATCGAGGAAGATTTGTTTGTTGCTACAGTGAATGAACTCTTGACTCTGCTCCCGATCATTAAGATGAACTTGTTGAAAGCTGGCATGTTCCCAGGTTGTAATAAAGACTGCCATCTTTGCTTATCCTCACCGACTGATTGCCCTCTGTTGAAGACATGCATTCAACGCTTGATAGATGACCAAGAGATTCTGTTTCAAAATGTTCCTGTTTCACATATTCCTATTGAAGACGTTTCAATCATAACCATCTCCGCCAATCCTTCCAGGGTCCCCAAAAGACCCGTTAGGATTACATCAGTTCCAAAGACTACTCCTCTTATAATTACAATACCCGGGCCGGTCCCATATGAATCAGATAAAACAGTACCGTGGAATTACGGTGGAGAAATCTACTACCATGGTATTAAACAAGATGGTCTGACTGCCGAAGAAGCGAGCTCCGAAGAAGAAGATTATGACACTAGCAATATTTCCGGAACTAGTAAGATTACCCGTAGCGGTAGAATCTTCTCTCCAGAGATTTCCCCTCCAAAGGCAATTTTTGGACCCGTGGTTGTTCCGAAGATTACCTATGTACCAATAATCATACCTGCAAGTGCACCTACCGACAAAGACGACACGATCCCTGCTGTTATCCCTACCAACACTTCTATTGCTGAAATCGAGGAAAAAGCATTCAAGAAGAGCCTGTCCGGACGAAGGCTCAACTGCTAGCTATCTCCGAAACATCCAAGAAGGAAATGGAGGAGATCATGAGGATAATAAAGAAGAGTGACTATGATGTGGTTGAACAGTTGGGGCAAACTCTCTCTAAGATCTCCATGCTAGCCTTGCTGCTGTGCTCTGAGGCACATGCGAAAGCTCTGGTAAAATTTCTGAATACAACCCATGTGCCACAAGAGATGTCTGCTGACCAGTTCCAAGACTGTGTGGCCAGTTTGACAGCTGATAAAGGTCTAGGCTTCTCTGATGCTGATTTGACACCCAGAGGGAGAAAGCACAACGAGGCATTACATGTCTCTGTGGAGTGTAGAGGAACGACTCTGGCCCATGTCTTGGTGGACACGGGTTCATCTTTGAACGTCTTACAAAAGAAAGCTCTTGACATATTGGATTGCGAACGACTGACATTGAAACCCAGTAACATAGTTGTGAGAGCTTTTGATGGCTCAAAGAGGATGGTCCACAGGGAGGTGGACATCCCCATAAAGGTGGGAACTCAGACTTTCAGCTCAACCTTATATGTGATGGACATCCTCCCCTCTTACTCCTGTCTGTTAGGACGACCCTGGATCCATAATGCCGGTGTTGTCACCTCTACGCTACACCAGATGCTGAAGTACCCAGTCCATGGAAAGATTATCACCATCCACGAAGAGGAAGAGTACATGATTAAGCCATCTAAATTCTTTCCGATATGTGGAGTTGGATGGCGAGTTCATTGAAAATCCTTTTCAACATTTCGAAGAGGTCTCTCAAGAGGTATCGGTAACCAAGGCGGTATCCCCGAATCCCAAGATCACAAGACCTCCGCTTCGAATGTCATCTCTAAAAGACGCCAAGGCAGTAGTAGAAGAGGGTGGATGCACCATCTGGGGGCAGCTTTCGGAAATTCTGTATAAATCCGACAAGTTTGGTTTAGGGTTTACTTCAAATGCTCAGAAGGCGTTACGCCGTGCCCGTGCTGGAGGGCCACCTTTGAAGATTAGTAACCGGGAGGTCAACACAGTGGAAGATGGTGAAGAAGATGGTAGCTTGGAAGATTGGATATTTCCTACTGTCAGCGGAGGACTTCGTAATTGGGAAGCCAGAGACTTTGTCCCAATAAGTTTCATCTCTCAGTAATTTATCTTTTACATTTCTGTTGGACTTGTAATATTCACAAACAATTCGCACTTTAAAAACCTTGTGTCTTACCCGAGGCACAATGGTCCATTTATAAGGGTTTTTATTTCATCTTCATATGACATTTAATGAATCATGGACGCTTTTCCATATACAAACCTTTTGTGCTCATTGTCTTTCTTTTACATGTTATTGTTTAAAGATGGCTATACCCTTACAGACACCCACACTCACAAATGCAGGTACTCCTCCATTCCGGATCCCATGGGTAACGGTACTGCTATGGCCTTTAGTGACTCTGAAGATCTAATCTACCAAGCCGAATACGAAGGTGAGGAAGATTGTGAAGTACCAGGGGAATTGGCCAGACTACTACAATAAGAGGAAAGAGTTATTCAGCCGCATGAGGAACCGTTGGATACAATCAACTTGGGTACCGAAGAAGATAAAAAGGAAATCAAGGTGGGTTCCAATCTAGAGCCGAGTGTCAAGGAGCGTCTAATTCAACTATTGCATGATTATGTTGAGAACTTTGCTTGGTCATACGAAGACATGCCAGGACTTGATACAGACATCATGGTACACCGTCTGCCTACAAGAGAAGACTGTCCACCAGTGAAACAAAAAGTCCGCCGCATGAGACCTGACATGTCAGAGAAGATCAAAGCGGAAGTCATGAAGCAGTTCAATGCTGGATTTTTGGCTGTCACTTCCTATCCTCAATGGGTCGCCAACATTGTTCCCGTGCCTAAAAAGGACGGAAAAGTACGAATGTGCATGGATTATAGAGATTTAAACAGGGCCAACCCTAAAGATGACTTTCCACTTCCCCACATCGATATCCTGGTCGACAATACAGCCCAACACAAAGTGTTTTCCTTCATGGACAGATTCTCAGGTTATAACCAAATCAAAATGGCACCTGAGGACATGGAGAAAACTACATTTGTCACACAGTGGGGGACGTTCTGCTACAAAGTGATACCATTCGGACTGAAGAATGCTGGGGCAACCTATCAACGCGCCATGGTAGCTTTATTTCATGATATGATACATCATAAGATAGAGGTCTATGTAGATGACATGATAGCCCGATCACAAACTGAAGAGGAGCACCTTGATCACTTGCAAAAGCTGTTTGTGAGATTGAAGGAGTACAAGTTAAGATTGAATCCAAACAAGTTTACATTCGGAGTCCGGTCTGGTAAACTCTTAGGTTTCGTTGTCAGCAACAAAGGCATCGAGGTTGATCCTGCCAAGGTTAAAGCAATACAAGAGATGCCTGCTCCTCGTACTGAGAAGGAAATCAGAGGATTCTTGGGATGCCTGAATTATATTTCCAGATTCATTTCTCACCTAACAGCTACTTGTGAGCCAATCTTCAAACTATTGAAGAAAGATAAAGTAGTCAGATGGAATGATGAATGCCAGATTTCTTTTGACAAAATCAAAGAGTACTTACAAGAGCCTCCTGTTTTGATGCCACCAGTCGAGGGAAGACCACTGATCATGTATCTGACCGTTTTAGAGAACTCAAAGGGGTGTGTATTGGGGCAGCATGACGAGTCTGGCCGAAAAGAGCACGATATTTACTACCTGAGCAAAAAGTTTACCGACTGTGAAACCAGATATTCACTGCTCGAGAAAACTTGATGCGCTCTGGCATGGGCTGCTCTCCAGCTAAGACAGTATATGTTGACTCATACCACTTTGTTGATATCTAACATGGATCCGATAAAGTACATCTTCAAAAAGCCTACTCTATCTGGAAGGATAGCTAGATGGCAGATGATCCTAACAGAATATGACATACAGTACACTGCCCAGAAAGCTATAAAGGGCAGTGTGCTAGCTGATCATCTTGCTCATCAAACTTTAGAAGATTATCAATCCATGAAGTTTGAATTCCCGGATGAAGACATCATGACATTAGACAACTATGAAGAGATCATACCATATGACGGACCTGAACAAGGATCCCGATGGACCCTGTTCTTTGATGGGGCATCCAATGCACTTGGTAATGGTATCGACGTTGTAATCATATCTCCGGAAGGGTGTCACACTCCCTTTACTTTCAGACTTTGCTTCAACTGTACGAAAAACATGGCGGAATACGAAGCATGCATCTTTGGTCTCAAGGTTTCCATAGACTTGGGAATAAAATCTTTAGATGTGTTTGGAGATTCAACTTTGGTCATCAGTCAGATCAAAGGAGAGTGGGACACTAAGCACCCAAACCTTATCCCTTACAAATAACATGTCTTAACATTGCTACCACATTTTGAGTAGATCACCTTAGAGCATTTCCCGCGAGAAGAAAATTAGCTAGCAGATGCTCTATCCATAATGTCATCTATGTTTAAACTTAATTGGGATAACAAGGCTCCTCATATCACGATTGAACGAATGAACAAATAAGCACACTGTCACGAGATTAATACTGAAGAAGTAGTGGACCAGCCTTGGTTTCATGAAGTCAAGAGGTATCTCGAGGCTCAGGAATATCCAGAAGGAGCTTCAATCAATGATAAAAAGTTCTTGAGGAGATTCTCTGCTAAGTTCTTCCTGAGTAATGACATCCTGTACAAACGTAATCATGACTCTATTCTGCTCCGGTGTGTGGATAAGATTGAGGCTGAAAAGATCATGGCTGAATTGCATGAAGGTACTTTTGGAACTCACTTCAGTGGGCACACGATGGCGAAGAAAATCCTACGGGCAGGCTATTATGGGTCTACCATGGAAGCAGACTGCTATCAACACTCTCGGACCTGTCATAAGTGTCAAATCTATGCGGACAAGGTGCACGTACCTCCGGTTCCTCTGAATGTCTTGAAGGCTCCTTGGCCCTTTGCTATGTGGGGAATCGACATGATTGGAGAAATCAAGCCTACAGCCTCCAATGGACACCGTTTCATTCTAGTGGCCATTGACTATTTTACAAAATGGGTCGAAGCAACTTCCTTCGCATCCGTTACTAAGAATGTTGTTGCCCGCTTCATCAGGAAGAATCTCATTTTCCGGTACGGTATCCCAGAAAGGATCATCACTGATAATGGTACAAACCTTAACAATACTATGATCACCGCCTTGTACGAGCAGTTCAAAATTCAGCATCGCAATTTGTTCCCCTATCGGCCAAAGATGAATGGTGTCGTTGAAGCTGCAAATAAAAATATTAAAAAGATCATATAGAAAATGACAGTCACCTACAAGGACTGGCATGAGATGCTACCATTTTCTCTCCACGGGTACCGTACCACGGCTCGCACATCAACTGGAGCAACAACCTATTCGTTAGTTTATGGCATGGAGGCTGTCTTGCCTATTGAGGTTCAGATACCCTCTTTGAGAATTATGAAGGATACAGGTTTGAATGAGGACGATTGGATCCGGACTCGACTTGATCAACTAAACTTGATTGATGAAAAGAGACTTACTGCTGTTTGCCATGGTCAGATGTATAAAAAGCGGATGATCAAGGCTTTCAACAAGAAAGTCAGACGCCAAGTATATCAAGTTAGAGATCTAGTGATCAAACACATTATCTTGCCATAAAGTGATCCCAGGGGAAAATGGACTCCTACCTATGAAGGACCATTTGTAATCAAGAACATCTTCTCCGGTGGGGCAATTATCTTAACCACCATGGACAGCGATGATCTGCCACACCCTGCAAACGCGGATATAGTCAAAAGGTACTACGCATAAGAGACCCGCTAGGTTGACACACCTAGGCAAAAAAGGGCATCCCGGCGAACCAGAAGGTTCAGACAAAAATTAGGGATAAAATAAAAGAAATTTGTACACCCGACAAGTTGAAAACCCAAAAGGGCGACTTGGGCAAAAAAGGGTTTCCCGGTGGACTGAAAACCCGAAAGGGAGGTCCAGGCAAAAGTTAGGGAACTAAAGCGTATGACTATGTCCCGTTGGATCACTTTGAGGACAATCTCTTCATTGGCAAACTCAGAGTTTCTAATCAATTCAATCATCTTCAAACGAAGCAACAAATAGACAAGATATTCGGAGATACGGAGGCTATAGTAGAATGGGAACCCCATGGGATTATCACACATAGCTATATTTCTTTGTATAATTTTTTCTTTTTTTTATGGCACCATCCTCTTACTAGGATGTCTGTCTCCTTTGTACAAAATATTTATTCAAAGTAAATACAAAGATATCTCTTTAGAGTACATAAAACTATTTGTCCTTTTCTTTACACTTGTGTTTTATTTGCAAAAACGTCCAATGATTCATTAATGAACATATGCATTTGAACATAATTACTGTTTACAAATAAACAAAATAAAAAAAAAACAATTACTGACAGGTTGAAAGAATAGGAAAACGTCTTTAGGCTATTCCATGAGCAATCCCCACAGTATGTCATTTAAATCCCCAACGGAACTAAAACTTCAAACTATTAATCCCCGGTGGAAACCGTCCAGTTTCTCCAAATTCCCCAGCAAGTTGTTGTGAAGTCTGAAATCCAACCGGATAACAGCTGACTTCTGATACTCCCCAACGGAACAAAGACTCCCATTATTAATCCCCAGTAGAAGTCATCAAAATTCTCTAGATTCCCCAAGCAGATTCCTCAAGCAGTATACGGCATTGCTCTCACAATAGGATTTTGTCAATACTTCAATTTCAATATATGAAGAATCCACATATCCTCAGCAGCAGTTAAGGATTTATTTTCCTCAATCATACAAAAAATCAGCTTGCATGCACATACCTTACATCCACATATCATAAACATTGATAAAACACATATATTTGCATCATACATTTCATGCAACATAATTTTGTGTTCCAGCTAACATTTTACCCTTTTCAGGATAATATTAACAGCTACTGTTAACAATGTGCAATTCAGATACAGTTCAGATACGCTCCAGACACGAATGCCATTCTGTTACTTATTCAGATTCAGCTTTCAGATACAGTTCAGATACGCTCCAGACACGGATGTCATTCTGTTACTTATTCAGATTCAGCTTTCAGATACAATTCAGATACGCTCCAGACACGGATGTCATTCTGTTACTTATTCATATTCAGCTTTCAGATACAGTTCAGATACGCTCCAAACATGGATGCCATTCTGTTACTTATTCAGATTCAGCTTTCAGATACAGTTCAGATACGCTCCAGACATGGATGCCATTCTGTTACTCATTCAGATTCAGCTTTCAGATACAGTTCAGATACGCTCCAGATACGGATGCCATTCTAACACTCATTCAGATTTCAAGTTCGGATACGCTCCAGACACGGATGCCATTCTGATACTCATTCTTTCAGTTTAAAATTTACAATCCAACAAACATTCTTGGATGGCATCTACAAGCCCATCTCCAACAAGACTCTATGACTTCTCCAAATGGCATCTTTAAGCCCATTCCCTCAACTACACATCGCCGAGTGCAAATTTATGGGCACTCTAGTGTCCAATCATTCTTTCACCTTCAAGTCACGAATGGAAAAACTCGCCAATCTAACTCTTCAGGTTTAAGAAGATTGAACAGGGGCAGCTGTTGTACCCCAAAATTTTCCCTCTTATTTATCAAGACTTTTCTCACAAGATTCCCTTTGACTCAAGACTGGATTAGGGTTTGGTCAGCTCAAGATATTTCATCTTGCACTGATAACCCAAAATTAGGGTTTGAATTTGCACAAGGATTTTTGGACTATCAATGCTTCATATTACTTTCAAACATCATTATGGATCCCTAAGATCACTCATGACAAGTTTCAAGCCTTGAACCACATTTTTGATCAATCAATTGGACAGTTGACCTAAAAATCAGCTGTATTGGGGAAAAAGTCAACCATGGACAATTTAAAGTCAAAATTCATAATTTTTGATCAACATCAACATTTTAAACTTATATGTATCATTTGATCAAGTTTGTACCACAATTCCTCAAGAAATTTGATCAAATCACTAAAAGGGCAAAATGGTCAAAATTAGGGTTTTGATTGAGGAAGGGCAGTTTCTGATTTTTAATCTAGCAAATGACCAATTGAGTTAAGACATGATTTCAAGGATTCAATTGCATCATATTGACTTAATTAAATGGCTCAAAACATCTCAAATTCATTGGATTGACAAATGAAATTTGCAGTCAACCGTTCAAAAGTCAACTGTACACTGAAAAGTCAAACTTTGACTTTTTGGTCAAAATCAAGTGTCAAGGATAACAATTCATCAAAACATGTCAAAATGGGAAACTTGTTCATCAATAAATCCAAGTTTGAAGATTAGGGTTTGAATTTGAAATTTTTCTTAACTTAGAAAATTTTCGAAGTATAGAAAATTTCTTGTTTTTTCTCAACTTTAGGCCACTTTTTCACCATGATGCATAATGATTCAAGGAAAGTTCCCAAGACGAAAGTTGTAGACTTCCATGAAATATATAACTTTTATTCATACACTTTTCCCTAAAGATTCTTGGATCTCAAGATATAAATTTATGAATACATGGTCATGAACTAAATAACTTAGTGAAATTTTGCCCTAATTTAGGCAGGTTTTGGACCCAACTTCATGGAAATTTTTCACCTAGTTCCAAGAGGTATCTAAAAATTCATTTCAAATATGAGTTATATAGAACATTTAAAGCTTTCCAAAATGTCCCAGAAATCCTCAAGATCATTTTTGAGTAGGGAGAATCGAACAGATGAATTTGGCAATTTCTCACTTTTTATCCAAGCCATTTCATGAAGAACAAAGTTGCAATCAGTACCTATGCTGCCTAATCCATGCTTTACAGGTCCCAAACTTGTTCCTCACTCCTTAATTAAATTCTTACTCAGTTGACAAAGCTTTGATCCATGCCTTAGAACCATTATCCAAGTTGCAATTCAAAAAATGGCATAAAGTGACCATTGCCATTTTGGAAAAGCACAACTTTTGCCACTTTCCAATTCTTGAGCATTGGACCTGTCTCCATTGTAAACACAAGTTTCACAGGTCTAAAGCAAATTGTACAAGCTGATACCAACCCTAAGAGAGCAAGTACAATCATGGCAAGCATTGTCCCTTCACTTTACTTCAAATGCAAGAAAAGTTGCAAAAAGGCTAGAACTAGCACAACTTTTAAAGGGTTGGCATGAGACCAATTCCATAATAATATACAAACATTATGTAACATAAAACACGATTAGTTAAGGCCTGAAACACTCCCAACCAGGAAAACACCAAAAATTTGTCCAAACTTGCAGTTTTGGCATAAGCATACCCATCTTCCATTTGGCTCGTGCGTTTCAAGTTTTGATCATTAAAACATCTTACATACTTGATATCAAACCAATCCAGACCTTCATCCCTGTTCTGTAACCACTTTTCCACCATCTGCCATTGTTTCTTTCAGAGCTTGCAGTTTGACTTGGCCAAGGAGTTTAAGATACTTTCAGAGTAAGGTAAGGGTTGGAATACATTCAGGGAAGTTCAAGGAAGCTCAAGCAAGCATCAGGCCTCCATCAAACTCATCCCAGTTTCATCCATGATTCCAACTGAAGGAGGTAAAACCTCAAACTCTATCTCCTTGTACAGGCAACCATAGGCCACGATTTGTGAATAAAAAATGTAGTTCTCATCATAACGAAACTATACATATCTTTATCTTGCATTGATTTTACTTGAGTTGAAATAATTTGGAACTTGAAATTTCTGAAAATATTAGGTTAAAATTTAGGACCGTTAAAATTCATTTTGATCTTTGATTGATAGTTCACATAACTTATATGGTTGGAATCGTGAGTTCAAGTACTACAACTTTCATGTTATGAGTTTTCATTTTCATGGAAGTATGAGAGAGTTACAGGATGTCTGACCATACTTGAGGAAGAAGATGAAATACGGGGAAAGGATTTGTTTTGGGTTATATTATTTTTGCTTTCCATAAGACAATGGATGTATAGCCACCCCAGTGGCAAAGTAGCGCGCTGGTGAGACCCATGTCCTAGGTTCGAACCTGGGCGCTACTTTTGGTTTTCTATATATTTCCATTTTCCAGTTTTTGTCATTTTTGCAGGTTTGGGCTGAGTTTTTGGGCTTAGCATATATTTTGCTAACACATTACTACCAGCTTTGCTACATCACCCCCCTGCTAACCCTTTTTTATATTTTTATTTTATTTGTTTTTATTTTCATTTTTAATATATTAAATATTTTCTTTGATACATAAAAATTCCAAAAAATGTAAATTTCATGATATTGCATTTTTATTTTATTTTTTCACATAAAAATATATTTTATTTTAATATATATCATGCATTTTATTAATAACTTGTAAAATATAATCAAAAATATATTTAGTTTAATTTATTCATTTATTTCTCATTTCATACTTATAAATATTTATTTTTTGCATATATAAATTTTTTATATTTTTATACAATATTATTTATTATTCTAATACAAAAAATACTTAAAAAAATAATACATATGAAATTTCATTTTCTTTTAAAATAAAAATTAGGGTTAGGACTCCCTTCTAAAAAATTATTTTCTTTTCCCTACATTTTTAGGCTTAGATTTAAATTTTCTTTTACATAAAAACAAAACAAAAAAAATCTTTTCTTACATGTACATTGCATTACATTTTTAAATATTGTATTGTATTTATTCTAATTCGTACAAATTCGATTTGGTTGTAATAATTTATTTAGGTTTATATTTTTGCAAATCCCCATTCAAATTTGTATTTCCCCCTCCCATAAATTGTTGTAATAGCTTAGAAATATTTACATTACGCAATTTATCGCTTTATATGCCATGATTAGTAATTAGGGTTTGTATGACAAGATCAAAACAAAGCAAAATAGAAAACCCTAAATACAAGACAAAATCAAAGCATGAAAAATGATACACTTGCACACGAGCACCCTTAGGGTTTCTCCACTTGGTTTCCTAAAACAAAAAATGACCATATTACGCATGCGAAGTATCTTGGTGAAACAAAACAAATATAAGATCATAGTCCCTCGATGACGCTATTCAAAACTTACCTTACAAAATGATCTTGGTCTCTCAAAATGATAAGATACTATACAAACATTGCTAATCATGGTTATACGATGACCCACGCCCGTCCCGTTTACATCCAAAGATAGGGTTGCTTACCAAATCAATGGTAAGACAACAATGTCAAAGGAATAGAAAATGCATAAAAAAGACATTTGAGTAGGTAAATGGCTTCTAGTTACTTTCTCCATTTCAAACAACTATCCTTGCTATTTTCAAAACAAATACACACATTTCAAAACATCTTACAATCATTGAAAACATTTTCAAAAGACAAACATCTTTGTATACATTCTTACGAACGAGAATCATTACAAAGATTGCCTAAACGAATGGCCTCTTTTACAAAATACTTTCAAAACCACACCAAACAAAACTCCAAATAACAAAAGTAAGTGATCTAAGCAAGTAACGAAGAGCCCACGGAAAACCATGGATGAAAAGGGTGTTAATACCTTCCCTTTTCATAATCTACCCCCCGGACTCAAGAAAACATCTCAAAGGTCTTTCCTGTGCTTTTTCACCTTTCCTTTTGGATAAAAGAAAATTCGGTGGCGACTCTTGCTAACCGCAACATTTGCAATAAAACGCAAAACCCTCAAGTCAGTTCTCCCACCATATCACAAAAGATATAGAAGATGATGTTACATAACTATAACATATGTTTGGTTGAGTTTTGCTTGATGTATATAATCTTTGTGGATGGTTTAGAGAGGAAACGCAAGAGTAGATTTTGTGTTTCAAGTTTCTTGGCCAGAAATGACAACAATGGAAGTTTGTGTATAGTTTTGAGTTTCAAGGAGTTTTGGGATGCTTGTAGATGGATGTTCAATTTATAAGAAAATGTTTGGAGTGCTTAAGTTGAACAAAATTCAAATTTACATGTGTTGTACCCCAAAATTTGTCCTCTCTTTTTACTCATCACATTCCCATTGAGGTCCTCAACTTGCTCAAGGATGCCCAAGAGTTGATCAGACAAACTCCCTCCTAAGGCAATGTACCTCAAATTAGGGTTTCCATTTTCATCAGGGTAGGGGAGCTCCAAAGGTCCCAGATTCCCTCCATGGTCCTAATATGTTCTCAAGATCATCCATGTCAAGTTTCATGCCTTGCACAAGAAGTTTGCTCAGTCAATTGCCCAAATGCCTGAAAATTAACTATACTAGGTCAAAAGTCAACTGTGGCCCACATACAGTCAAACTTCAAGATTTTTGGTCAACATCAACATTTTGAAGTTATATCCATAATTTGATCAAGGGTTGATCATGATTCCTCAAGGAATGCCCCAAATTCATCAAAACCCAAAAGTTGTTAAATTAGGGTTTCTCAGGAAAAGTCAACTAAACTTTGACCAAGCATAACTTCTTCATATTTTATCAGAAATTTTCCATCCAAGGCTCATTTTGAAGATGATGCAATTCCCTACAACTTATCATCATCCCCCAAGTTCAAAATATGCACTCATCAAAAGATATGAATTTCTACATTATAGGTCCTTTTGAAAAGTCAACAAAAACACTTTTTGGGTAAAAGCTTCTTACATGAACATGGGAGACCCAATTGAGATGAAACCAAAAGGGTTGTTTAGGGGACATCCTAAGATTTCTAAAAAGTCCAAGAACACCCTATTAGGGTTAAACTTGAGGGAGATATGTATTGTCAAATTTGACCAATTTTTAGAAATGTGCATGAAGTCAACATGATCAAAATGACTATTTTTTTCCAAATGGGCCTATGTTTTCTCGTTTAAAACTTGTTCCTAAGATGGCCCACGACCCTTGAGATTATCCACCTATTATTTTATTTTATTTATTATTTATTTTGATTTTTTATCCATTTAAATCAAAATAAATCAATTTAAATAGTAGAATAATCAAATAAAATCAAAGATTTGATTTAATGAGCATATTATGAGTCCATGAACAGCTAGCAAATCAAAAAATTCGTGCATGTTACGAACATATCATTCTATGATATATACACAACATTTCCAAAGCATAAAAAAGGGTTCTTGGTCATGAAAACAAAGGAGTCAACTTCAAATTTTTGTCAAAAAAAATGCTGATCACATATTCCTCCATAGACTGATTCAAGCAATTCCAAGGCCAGCAATCCGTTCCTGGACATTTTCTGAAGCCATTCCAATCATCCTCAAGCCTTAAAACCTTCAGAAATCATGCCTCACAGTGCCACGGTTTGCATCTTTTTTCAAGATTCGTTTTCAATAATTTATCCATCATAAACATATTTTGATCATATATCAATGCTTGCTATCATATTTGCAATGTTTTTGATTGGTTTGATTGAAGTTTATGTGCAGGAATGATACGATGTCATTGTTAGGGTTTTGAGGTCCCAAATTGGGGATTCCATATAGAGGAAAAATTGGACAAAATCAGGGGTACTATCATGCTTAGAAGATGATTTGCAATTGATCCATGTCTTTGGTTTGAATTTATTCTGATTGTGCTGCGTTTTTGAATTTTACAGGTTTATGGCTACGAACAAAATCCGTCACTATAGATTTTAGTGACGGAAACGACTGTAGGTAAAAGTGTGGCCAAAAACAACAGTTATGGGGAAGAAGACAATTAGGTGGCAAAATCCCATTGGGTGATTTGAATCACGCGCACGTTTGGGAAAAACCACTTTATTTCCTTTATATTTTATTTATGTTATTATATTTACAACTAACCATCCAGCCATTGGATTCATCATCAATCCAGATTCAACGCTCAAGTCATGCCATGGACCGCCAGAAAGAGCATCACACTGGATCTAGCGTGTTGACTGGGCTGAGCAAGTAATGGGCCTAACAAATTCAGTACTACACCCCCTGAATTGCTCAACAATACAGGCCCAATTTCTTTTCTTTTTTTATTTTATTTCCTTTATTTTAATTATTTGATTAATTATTTCCTTTTACAAAAATAACACAAAAAAATAATTTTTTTATTTAATCATAAAATCAAGAAAACCACAAAAATGTAGAATTAGGTTTTTTATTAAAATTAGTTTTTTTTTGGAAAATAATTAATTTAATGATATTGACTTGATTGTTTTCATAATTAAAATTAATTAGACAAATTAGATTTAATTCACAAATATTTAATTTTCTCAATAAAATACCAAAAAATATTTTTCTTTAATTAATTAGATTTAGGTTAAGATTTCAAATATTTTTCTCAACAATAAAATACAAAAAAAAATATTTTCTCTTTAATTGATTAGATTTTAGAATTTTAACTTTGATTCCCGTACTTAATTCTCGCGCGCAATATTTTATTTCCAATTATTGTATTTGCTTCGGGCTTGTAATAGTTTTTAATTAGAGTTTACCGCATATTATTTACTGTTTAATCCTCGTTTTTTGGTCATGTAACCCCCTCCCCGAAGCCTTGTAATAGTGTAGATTTACTTTTTCGCTTTTAATTTCCGCAACTATGAACTGCCTAGATGTATGGATAATAGCCTTGCATGCAAAAGACACATAAAATTAAAACAGTAGATCACCTTAATTGTGCAAAGATTAAATAATTGAAATCAAACACTGCTTCACACCTGCACCCTTAGGGTATGCCTCACTTGGTTTCCTCGGAAAATAATGGTCATGTCCCTCGAAAGTAGGGATATCTTAGCAAAAGACCCTCAATCTAAAAGTCGTCATAAAGATCATAGTCCCTTAACGTCCCTCGAGTTGCCTACGAGAAATGATCTTGTCCCTCGATGTTGCCTATATGATGACAGTCCCTTCGAAATGCTAAGGTATCCTTACATGTTGCCTTCAATGACCATTTCGTCCCTTTCGATAGTCCCTCAACATCCAGCGGCTAGGGTTACTTACTCACTAATAGTAGGATAACACGGTCCAAAGGATAGGAGGAAAAGAACAACTTTTTTCGAGTAGGTAGATAACTGTTAGGTACTTGCTCAAAACAACAAATCTTTTACACCATACACTTTCAAACAAACTTTTCAAACTAAAGTTTTCAAAACACTTGGTAACACTCTTGAGGACAGAAACAAGGGTTAAAACGAAGTAAAACAAAAACTTTTCAAAACAAAGCACACACAAGCAATTTCAAAATGAGCAAGTACCTAAGAGCCCATGGAAAACCATGGATGGAAAGGGTGCTAACAACTTCCCTTTCTATAATCTACCCCCCGTACTCAGAAACATCTCGAAAAAGGTTTTTTCTGTTATTTTTCCTTTTCCTTTGTTGGATGAAATAAAAGTCGGTGGCGACTCTTGCTTACCGCGACATTTTATGAACAAAAAATGCAAACCAGTATTAACAGTCGGTTCTGCCACCGTATCACAGAACTAGCGACTCTATTGGGGATAAAATAAAGTGGGGTTTACCTTAGGATTTAGGTGATTTTTAAATTGCTTTCCTGTTTGCTTTGTATGCTTTATTCTTAAAGGGTTTTTGCTTGGGCATGATCAAAGATCCTATACCCGGATCCGGGGACACTTTTTAGGAAAACAACAATAGATCGTGGAGACTGTACGGCATAGACCGATATGGTTTAAGCGGTGGTTGTGTTGGTGTGACACTTTGGTTGGTACAGGTATCCTTCATGGGGAAACAAGGAGAATACAGGGCCGCCCACTAACGGACCTTAGAACCTTAGTTGAACCAACTTGGCCATTAGAGAGTAGTGAGATAGCCGGCCTCAGTATAGAGCTGAGGATCGGTTGATACTCGATGCTACACTCATTGAGATTAGACTTTCGGGATATTTCGGCTGCAAGAAAAGATTGCTTAAGCTGAAACAATGTCCGATAAAGGATGATCAGTGATATTGAGATCCCTTTAGAACCCGGTTACATATTATAGGACATGTTGAACCAATACAACTTCAAGAGGGTACGGCCTTAAAACCCATGCAAGCCAAAACCTAAGGTTGTTTATGTGTCTTGTGTGCTTTCAACTTGAACTACTTGCAGAGTTTTATTACCTGACAACATTGAGTTCCTTGCAGGTTTTGTTTACAGTTATTATCCAATAACTTGGATTTCTTGCATGGTTTACTTGCTTATATCACTTCGCACCTTTACTTAAAAGCATAGAATACACATCATAACATAATGCCTTAAAATTTCCTTAACCATTTCAAGGATCTCGAGGGCCTGTGATGCAGGTTATGATAAACCAGACATCTAACAAGGGGCAATGGGATTTATTTTCCTCTAGCCAATGTCGTCAGAAGATCAAAACTCAACAACTTGATTCAGGGGCTATGACCCACTTGATATGGTGAGCTTGACTCTCGTAGAAGGACTCTCAATGATACAAAGTTCTTCAATCAAAGATGCAAAATTCAACTTTTGACATTTTCTTGTTTACCCTGCGAGATCCTTGAAAACATTGCATACATATATAATACATGTCATTGCATAAGCAGGTTTCAAAGCAGGTCTCTCATGTTCTCGCTGTTTATTTCAGCAATGGCTCTCCAACAAGACAACAGAGATCTCCAAGCTCAAGATGCCCAATTCAAGGAATTTCTCCTGAATCTATCCAAGGGGAAAGAAGACCTAAAAACACTCTTCGCCGGGAATTTGACCAAGGAACGTCCTGACAACAACAAGGATGGACAATTGGAACAACTGCAAGCTGAGGTAGAAGCAATGAGAATCCAGATGCTGGGGAAGATGGCTCTTATCCAAAACTTAGCTCGAGGACAAGAAGGGCTAAGAGCTTTCCTCAACAAGCTTCACCAAGATGGATACAGATCCATGAAACAAACAGTTAAAATTATGGATCAAGGCATTAATCAGCCCCCAGTGAGAGAAGAGGTTGGTTTGGTCAGGAACGGACCTTTCCAGATTTCTACTACATCACAAGCCCAACCACAACCTCGCCAACGACAACGGGGCAATCGGCATAAGAAGAATACATACGAAAGACGCTTCACTGAAATCAACATGTCATTGGCTCACGCATTGCAACGTCTGTTGAAGGCTGAGTTGGTTATGTTAAGGGACCCTCCTCAGAATCCAAACATAGCCTCCCCAAGGTACAATCCATATGCAAGATGTGTGTACCACTCCAACAGTCCCGAATATGACACCAACAGCTGTTGGGCGTTGAGAAATAAAATTCAAGACCTGATTGATGAAGGAGCGCTAGAATTCGCACAAGACGGCCAGGCTGAGTTCTTCTTCCATCCCTCCAAGGCATACCATCTGAAGTGACAAGTTCTCACAAGAAGACTTTTTGTTCATTATAATTTTCAATGTGTAATTTTATTTTGATTTGTTTGAACATTTATTCATATCAAACCTAGTTATTTCATCAATGCATTGCACATGTTTGTCTTGAATCAATTCATTCGTATTCACTATTTCAAAAATGCGTTCTTATTTCCTTTTGTGATATTCAACTCTCGATTAAAAACTCTAAGCCTTAGAGGGAGGATGACGAAAATGATACCACAATCTCTACAATATGCTTTTGAACAGACCCCACTGACGATGTACAGGCATTGTTTCAAATCCTAAACAGTGGAGTTATAAGGAAGATAATCCCTAGTCAACCCCTTCGAGCCAAAGAAGTAGGAGTTTTTCTTTTCACACAAATTAAACCCTTAATCATAACCTGGGGAAGGGTAGTTTTCTCAATTAATGCAGAGGCGCATTCAGTCACAATCAGCCGCTTCGTACACAATGAATGGCATCAAAGACGTCCTTCCAAAACAAAAGACGGTGATGGTTCCGTATAATCGTCAAGACATGTAGTCATTATCTCTCAAAATAAAAGCCCGTTAAGTCAAAACCTATGAAGGAGACTTAAGAGAAAAATTGGGGCATCCCCCTGACTGTAATCACAAAAGAAACAATTCAGGAAAAATAAGGGATAACAAAAACAAAAAGAAAATTACAAAAATGACTGCTTTTTTAAAACAAAGGTTCAATTTCTGAATCATCACCAAGTATCAAAGCAAAGATTCCAGACTCAATCGGGATCTAAACGCGCAATTAACTGAGCATAGGATTGAAGAATATCACGAAGAGCGGGTTGGGTACAAATAAAATTTGAGCCTTTATCCTTTGTTTCTTGAACCGTGAACCAGGCCACGTTATAACCCTTAAAAGTCCTAGATGAAGCATGGGTTAGTTTGAGAGCATACTGTTACAAAGGTATCCTGACTCCTGTAGGCTTTGTTACAAATCCCGAGTTGATATCAAATTCTCGCAAATTTTGCTTTACTACACAAAACACATTTTCAAAAAAATTTCAAGACAGACATGAGTTTTGCATTCTTTAAATGACATTGTTTGCATCTGACTAATTGTTTGACAGCAGAGAAATCTGCACAATGGATATTCAATGAACAGACATCCTCTCAATGGACATAATCACCTCAGCGGGAAAGACACTTCCAAAAACAGGTCTTCCATAAGCAAGGGGCATGACATGATGTTTAAACACACCTGGGGCAGTCTCTCCAAAAGTGCCAAATAAACAGGGGCAGATCTCCATCTGAATCGCTTGGGGCATTACGCACGTATTCCATCAACGAATCATGTGCCATCAAGAAAACATTTTTGACAGTACTACAACACAACACTATGGACAGTGACAACTCTCTACATCATGAAAGCATAGACATAGTCCGAAAATACTACGCATAATAAAGACCCGCTAGGTTGACATACCTAGGCAAAAATAAGGGCATCCCGGTGAACCAAAAGGGTTCGGGCAAAAATTAGGGATAAAAATGAAAAAATTTGTACACCTGGCAAGTCGAAAACCTGAAAAGGCGGCTTAGGCAAAAAAGGGTATCCCAGTGGACTGAAAACCCGAAAGGGCGGTCTAGGCAAAAGTTAGGGATTTCAAATGTACAGCTATGTCACCTGTCTATCAGTGGAAGACTTATACCTTGATCAACATTCATCAAGAGACTAGAATCGAGAAACAGTTCATATACGATCCAGATACGGATGCCATTCTGATACTCATTCAGATTCAACTTTCAAATATAGTTCAGATACGCTCCTGATACGGGTGCCATTTTGATACTCATTCAGATTCATCTTTCAGATACAATTCAGATACGCTCCAGATACGGATGCCATTCTGATACTCATTCAGATTCAGCTTTCAGATACATTTCAGATACGCTCTAGATACGGATGCCATTCTGATACTCATTCAGATTCAGCTCTTAGATACATTTCATATACGCTCTAGATACGAATGCCATTCTGATACTCATTTGGATACAGTTCAAATACAGTTCAGATATGCTCCAGATATGGATGCCATTCTGACACTCATTCAACACATGTTTCAAATACAGTTTAGATACGATCCAGATATGGATGCCATTCTGATACTCATTCAGATACATGTTTCAAAGTACAGTTCAGATACGCTCTAGATACGGATTCCATTCTGACACTTATCCAACACGTGTTTCAAATACAGTTCAGGTACGATCCAGAGACGGATGTCATTCTGACACTCATTCAACGCATGTTTCAAGTACAATTCAGATACGATCCAAAGACGGATGCCATTCTAACACTCATTCAACACATGTTTCAAGTACAGTTCAAATACGATCCAGAGGCGGATGTCATCCTAACACTCATTAAATACATGTTCAAGTACAATCACGACATAGATCCATCCACAAAATCTCCGCATGTACTTTTCCCAACATGGTACAAGGGGCAGAGACAGTTGGCAGCGAAGTCACTATCACATACAAGCCAGTGATACCTATATTCCCCACAGAGCCGAGACAACCAAGGTCCGACCTCCGTATCCCTAAGTAGAAATTCCTTCCCCAGCATGCTCTTTCAGAAAGCTAATATCTGTATTCCCCAAGCGAGTTTATAATCAATTTATAAAGTTTTTTTCCCGAGCAGAGTTTATTTCTCTGACAGCAGAAGCTCAATCTCCAACAGAGGTCTTCTCTTCAGCAATGGAAGTTCAACCCTAGCTGAGTTTATTTCTCCAAATCTGCAGATTTTCCAACAGAGTACCTCTCTTCCCCCACAGAGTTATTCCCCCACAGGGTTATCCTCAGATAAAGTCTCTTCCGGCAGAATATTCTCAAGCAGAATGGATGTTAATCTCCAGCTAATCATCTTCAGTCACTATCCCCAGTGGGAACGAAGAACTCAACTCCTTATACTCTCCAGCAGTAGTCTAGGATTTATTCTCCCCAGCCAGAGAATATCACAAGAATATTGCATATCCATACATCATGACATGTGCATACGCATTATACAACATAATCTCATTTATTTTGAGAACATCATTACTCAATGCATTCCATACATCATGACATTACATACGACTAACTCTTTACCTTTCAGGAAAAGATGCAATCAAGTTCTCACAAGTTCTCTCTGGTTCAGTCAAACCGACACTAAGGTTTCTATTCCAGTTGAAGATATTCCAACATTTTTTCTGGTTCAGTCAAACCGACACTAAGGTTTATATTCTAGTCGAAGATATTAAGACTTTCGTCTGGGTCAGCTGAATCGCCGCTAAGATTCCCTTGATTACTATGTCAGTCAAAGTGAATCCGAGACCTCTCCCGGGATCAGTCAAATCGATACTAAGATTTCTCACCCAGTTGAAGTTATCACAAGTTTTTCCTGGTTCAGTCGAATCGATACTAAGATTTCTATTCTAGTTCAAGCTATGAAGCCCGAAAATCGACTGGATAACAGCTTAATTCCCCCACCATACCGTGAAGCCTGGAAATCGACCGGATAACAGTATAAGATACTATGAAGCCTGGACCCGACCAGATAATGGTATATCTCAGATTCAAGTTATGAAGCCTGGAAATCGACCAGATAATATCTTGATTTCTCCAAAATACTATGAAGCCTGGAATCGACCAGATAGTGGTATAAGACACCGTGAAGCCTGGCTCACGAACAGATAACGGTATAAGACACTGTGAAGACTAGAGCACGACCAGATAGCGGCAAGAGACACTGTGAAACCTGGAAATCGACCAGATAACAGTATGCGGTACTATGAAGCTTGGAATTCTACCAAATAGCAGTTTACTCGGCCAATTACTATGAATCCCAGAAATCGACCGAATATTAGTATGCCTTAAATTCAATTTGAAACCCGGATGCGACCGAATAACCACTTAATTCCTTCTGAAGCATGGAACACGACTAGATAAGAATTGAGAAATTGCAAATCCTGGATTACAACCAGATAGTAAGTTTAAATCTCATCTCCCCAGTAAGTCACTGTGAAACCTGGAGCACGACCAGATAACAGTTAATCTTATTATCCTCGGCAAATCGCTATAAAGCCTGGAGCACAACCAGATAGCAGTTCACTTTCACCTCCTCGATTAAGAGATGATTCCCCAGTTGAGTAACGGACAATTGAAGCTCCTAAAATTCTATTTCTCCCAGGACAGGGACCAACATTCCTCGGTAGAACCCTCCTCGATGACAGGAACATGAATTCTCATTGAAGGAATATCTCATAAAATCAACATTCTTCTGGATGACATCTTTAAGCCCATCTCCGACGACTCTCCGTCATCATCTTGGATGGTATCTTTAAGCCCATCTCCGACGATCTTCTGTCATCTTTTCCAAATGGCATCTATAAGCCCATTCCCGATACTACCTACATAGTCCATCACCATCTCAGACGAGTGCAAATTTCTGGGCACTTAGTGTTCAATCATCTTACACCTTCAGACTACGAAAGGCAGACAGCCAATCTACATCCTTAGGTTTAATAAGATTGAACAAGGGCAGCTGTTGTACCCTAAAATTTGTCCTCTCATTTTACTCAACACATGCCCATTGAGGTCCTCAACTTGCTCAAGGATGCTAAAGAGTTGATCAAACAAACTCCCTCCTAAGGAAATGTACCTCAAATTAGGGTGGGGGAGCTCTAAAGGTCCCAGATGCCCTCCATGGTCCTAATATGTTCTCAAGATCATACATGTCAAGTTTCATGCCTTGCACAAGAAGTTTGCTCAGTCAATTGCCCAGATGTCTGAAATCAACTGTACTAGGTCAAAAGTCAATTGTGGCCCACATACAGTCAAACTTCAAGATTTTTGGTCAACATCAAAATTTTAAAGTGATACCCATTATTTGATCAAGGGTTGATCATGATTCCTCAAGGAATGCCCCAAATTCATCAAAACCCAAAAGTTGTTAAATTAGGGTTTCTCAAGAAAAGTCAACCAAACTTTGACCAAGGATAACTTCTTCATATTTTATCAGAAATTTTCCATCCAAGGCTCGTTTTGAAGATGATGCAATTACCTACAATTCATATTCATCCGCCAAGTTCAAAATATGCACTCATCAAAAGATATGAATTTCTACATTATAGGTCCTTTTGAAAAGTCAACAAAAACACTTTTTGGGTCAAAGCATCTTACATGAACATGGGAGAACCAATTGAGATGAAACCAATGGGGTTGTTTAGGGGACATCCTAAGCTTTCTAAAAAGTTCAAGAAAACCCTCTTAGGGTTAAATTTGAGGGAGGTATGTATTGTCAAAATTGACCAATTTTTGGAAATGTGCATGAAGTCAACATTGATCAAAATGACTTTTTTTCCAAATGGGCCCATTTTTTCTCGTTTAAAACTTGTTCCTAAGATGGCCCACGAACCCTGAGATTATCCACCTA
Organism: Vicia faba; assembly: GCA_948472305.1. Taxonomy (NCBI): domain Eukaryota; kingdom Viridiplantae; phylum Streptophyta; class Magnoliopsida; order Fabales; family Fabaceae; genus Vicia; species Vicia faba. Next base: position 163,268,550 of record OX451736.1, on the reverse strand, counting down.
TTATTTTATTATTTTTATTATTTATTTTGATTTTTTATCCATTTAAATCAAAATAAATCAATTTAAATAGTAGAATAATAAAATAAAATCAAAGATTTGATTTTATGAGCATATTATGAGTCCATGAACAGATAGCAAATCAAAAAATTCGTGCATGAGCTAATTGATTGGAAAAGATCTTAATTTGGTCTATTTTGGAAATAAATCATACAAGGCAAAGAATGAAATTAAATCTCCATAATTTGCAAAGATATGATCAGTTTTTGTTGACCTAAATCATTCTATGATATATACACAACATTTCCAAAGCATAAAAAAGGGTTCTTAGTCGTGAAAACAAAGGAGTCAACTTCAAATTTTTGTCAAAAAAAGTGATGATCACATATTCCTCCATAGACTGATTCAAGCAATTCCAAGGCCAGCAATCTGTTCCTGGACATTTTCTGAAGCTGTTCCAATCATCCTCAAGCCTTAAAACCTTCAGAAATCACGCCTCAAAGTGCCCCGGTTTGCATCTTTTTTCAAGATTCTTTTTCAATAATTTATCCATCATAAACATGTTTTGATCATATATCCATGATTGCTATCATATTTGCAATGTTTTTGATTGGTTTGATTGAAGTTTAAGTGCAGGAATGGTACGATGCCATTGTTAGGGTTTTGAGATCTCAAATTGGGAATTCCATATAGAGGCAAAATTGGACAAAATCAGGGGTACTATCATGCTTAGAAGATGATTTGAAATTGATCCATGTCTTTGGTTTGAATTTATTCTATTTGTGCTGCGTTTTTGAATTTTACAGGTTTATGGCTACGAACAAAATCCGTCACTATAGCTTTTAGTGACGGAAACGACTGTAGGTAAAAGTGTGGCAAAAAACAATAGTTATGGGGAAGAAAAAAAATTAGGTGGCAGAATCTCATTGGGTGATTTGAATCACGCGTGCGTTTGGCAAAGACCACTTTATTTCCTTTATATTTTATTTATGTTATTATATTTACAACTAACCATCCAGCCATTGGATTCATCATCAATCCAGATCCAACGCTCAAGTCATACCATGCACCGTTAGAAATAGCATCACACTGGATCTAGTGCGTTGACTGGGCTGAGCAAGGAATGGGCCAAACAAATTCAGTACTACACCCCTTGAATTGCTCAACAATACATGCCCAATTTCTTTTCTTTTTATTTTATTTTATTTCCTTTATTTTAATTATTTGATTAATTATTTCCTTTTACAAAAATAACACAAAAAAATCATTTTTTATTTAATCATAAAATCAAGAAAACCACAAAAATGTAGAATTAAGTTTTTTATTAAAATTAGTTTTTTTTGGAAAATAATTAATTTAATGATATTGACTTGATTGTTTTCATAATTAAAATTAATTAGAAAATTTAGGTTTAATTCACAAATATTTAATTTTCTCAATAAAATACCAAAAAATATTTTTCTTTAATTAATTAGATTTAGGTTAAGATTTCAAATATTTTTCTCAACAATAAAATACAAAAAAAACATTTTCTCTTTAATTGATTAGATTTTAGAATTTAAACTTTGATTCCCGTACTTAATTCTCGTGCGCAATATTTTATTTTCCAATTATTGTATTTGCTTCGGGTTTGTAATAATTTTTAATTAGAGTTTACCGCATATTATTTACTGTTTAATCCCCGGTTTTTGGTCATGTAACCCCCTCCCTGAAGCCTTGTAATAGCGTAGATTTACTTTTTCGCTTTTAATTTCCGCAACTATGAACTGTCTAGATGTATGAATAATAGGCTTGCATGCAAAAGACAAATAAAATTAAAATAGTAGATCACCTTAATTGTGCAAAGATTAAATAACTGAAATCAAACACTGCTTCACACTTGCACCCTTAGGTATGCCTCACTTGGTTGCATCGGAAAACAATGGTCATGTCCCTCGAACATAGGGATATCTTAGCAAAAGACCCTCAATCTAAAAGTTATCATAAAGATCATAGTCCCTTAACGTCCCTCGAGTTGCCTACGAGAAATGATCTTGTCCCTCGATGTTGCCTATATGATGCAGTCCCTTCGAAATGCTAAGGTATCCTAACATGTTGCCTTCAATGACCATTTCGTCCCTTTCGATAGTCCCTCAACATCCAACGACTAGGGTTACCTACTCACTAATAGTAGCATAACAGGGTCTAAAGGATATGAGGAAAAGAACAACTTTTTTCGAGTAGGTAGATAACTGTTAGGTACTTGCTCAAAACAACAAATTTTTTACACCATACACTTTCAAAGAAACTTTTCAAACTAAAGTTTTCAAAGCACTTGGTAACACTCTTGAGGACAGAAACAAGGGTTAAAACGAAGTAAAACAAAAACTTTTCAAAACAAATGCACACAAGCAATTTCAAAATGAGCAAGTACCTAAGAGCCCATGGAAAACCATGGATGGAAAGGGTGCTAACACCTTCCCTTTCTATAATCTACCCCCGTACTCAGAAACATCTCGAAAAAGGTTTTTTATGTTCTTTTTCCTTTTCCTTTGTTGGATGAAACAAAATTTGGTGGTGACTCTTGCTTATCGCGACATTTTGCGAACAAAAAACGCAAACCAGTATTAACAGTCAGTTCTACCACCGTATCACAACATGCTAAGCTTAACATGTGATTTTACTGACAAAGTAAGTTTCAATGCCTTGTACCTTTGATCATAGAGTTGTTAATAACTTTAAACACAATGATTTTGACTTTGTAGGTGAAGTGTAATTAGAATAAACAAGTTAGGAGCTCAATGCATTGACTTTGTGCATAAAGCTTGCTTTACAAGAATGGAATGGTGACTTTCTTCCAAATATGGCAAATTGCTTTGGATAATGGCTTAATCACTTGGACCATACCTCAATCAATTTTGTAAACAATTAATTATGAAGTGATTTACAAGTTAGAAGCCTGCAAAACAAAATTGTGCAACATAGGCTTGAGATTTTAATTCTTGTTCATCACAAAAATGACCTATAATTCAAGAATGAATGTCCAACTTCTTGCCCTCGATTCTCTTAGCTCAAAAATAATCTTATTGAGTTCTTGGACATTTTGAAAATATTGGAACATTATCTAAAACTTTCATGTTTTCCATTTTGACAAAACCCTCTTGGAGATTGGGTGAAAATTGGCCAAGAAGTTAGGTCAAAAATCTGCCTAAACTAGGTCAAATTTTCACTAAGTGTTTAAGAAAAAGTGCATGACTTCATGAATTTATAACTAAATATTGAAGCATTTATAGGACTTGATCAATAAAGAAAAGTTGTAGATCTCATCAATATCTACAACTTTCATGTTGAAAGTTTTCCTTGAATCATCTTTCATCTTGGTGAAAAAATGTCATGAAGTTATGAAATTATCATGCTTAAAACACTTAGAAATTTTTCTTAGTCTTGAAAAGTTTGAATTTTCAAATTGACTTTTGAATTTCTTGATTTATTGATGACCAAGCTTCATATTTTTTAATATCTTGATGAATTGTGATCTTTGAAACTCAATTTTGATATAAAAAAAGTCAAAGTTTAACTTTTGGTGTAATAGTTGACTTTTCATCAGTTGACTGAATTTCAACTATCAATCAATTGATCTTGAGAAATGTTTTGAGACATGAAATTAGGTAAAATGTTGTATTTTAATCCTTAAGATTGTGCTTCAAGACATTAGATCATGCATTAGGTCAAGAACCCTTGACCAGTCAAGTACAATCAAAACCCTAATTTTGACCATTTTGCCCTTTTGGTAAATTGAGTGATTTTCTTGAGAGATTATGATCAATACTTGATAAAATGATGAATAGGACTTTAATATGTTGATGTTGGCCAAAAATAATGAAGTTTGACTGTAGGTCGACCACATTTGACTTTTTATCCAATACGGCTGATTTTCAGTCATTTGAGCAATTGATTGAGCAAATTTGTGATACAAGACTTGAAACTTGACATGACTATTCTTGGAGCTCTATAATGATCCATGAAAGTCATTTGAGTCATTAGAAGTCAAATTATCCTTGTGAAAATCAAAACCCTAATTTGAGGCATCAATGTTTAGGAGATGGTTTGACCTAGTCAATACTTGTGCAAGCTTGAACCATTGAGGATCTTTGTGAGAAATGTCTTGAGAAAAAGGAAGGCAAATTTTGGGGTACAACAGCTTCTCCTGTTGAATCTTCTTAAACCTGAAGAGATAGATTGGCAAGTCCTCCATTCGTGACTTGAAGGTGGAAGATGATTGAACACTAGAGTGCCCAGAAATTTGCCCAGAAATTATCGAGAATGGGCTTAAAAGATGTCATTTGGAGAGGTGATGAAGATTTGTCGAAAATGGGCTTAGAGATGCCATCTAAGGTGATCGTTGATAGATATTAGAAGAAGTATCAGAATAAATCTTTGGTATATTTATACTGAAACAACATATGTCTTTTGTGATCTTTAATTGGATAACGAATCAGCATAAATCTTCAGAGCGATTTAACTGAACGAGAGAAAGTTCCTACCATAACAAAATCATGATAAATCATTGGTCGATTTTAACTAAACCAACAGAGGTCTTGAATAGTCTTTAGCTGGATAACGAATCAGTATAAATCTCCAGAACAATTTTAACTGAACCAGAGAAAGCGTCTACCGGAACGGAATCAAGATAAACCATTGGTTGATTTAAGCTGAACCAGCAGAGGTATTGAACAATCTTTAATTGGATAAAAAGTCAGTATAAATCTTCGGAGAAATTTACCTGAACTAGAGAAAGCGTCTACCGGAACAGAATCAGGATAAATCATTGGTTGATTTAAACTGAACCAACAGAGGTCTTGAATAGTCTTAACTAGATAACAAATCAGTATAAATCTCCAGAGCGATTTTAACTTAGCCAGAGAAAGTGTCTATCGGAACAGAATCAGGACAAATCATTGGTTGATTTAAAATGAAAAGTAGATAAAATGTATGTTGCTGATGGTATTCATTTGGTGACTGATCTTTCTTGAAAAGGTAAAGAATTAGTTGTAATGCAATGTCATAATGCATGCATTATGTAATGATGTTCTCAAAATAAATGAGATTGTACTATATGTGTCTTTTATGCATATGTCATGATGTATGAATGTGAAATGTTATTTAAGTTTATCTTTGTCTGGGAAAATAAATCCTTGACAACTGCTGGGATGAAGAGTATGTGCATCTTGTTTTTAGAATGCTTCTGTTGGGAATCCCTGTTTGCTGTTTGATGAAACTCTGCGGAAAATGTTGATTTCTACTCGGGGGAACATAGTTCAGGAACCTTGGTTGTCCATTACTCTACTGGGGAATTATACCTTGACTGGGATAAAAGAAATGGATGATTTTCCGATTTTTTTAGGGAGGATAAAGCTCACCAGTATCTGGTCGAATTCTAGGTTTTACAGCAATAGTATCAACTCAGCTGGGGACATGGGTGTTGACTGTTGAGAAGTAAACTCAAGTTGGGGATATTGTAATCTGTTGGGGAAATAAACCCCGTCGAGGAAGGTATTCCGAAGACCTTAATGGGGAAATGTATTCATCAGAGGAAGAAATTTGGCCAGGGGAGAGGATTTCCAGGAAATATGTTGATTGGAACTATGAATGTATGAATTCACTCCCGCGAGGATAATCTTATTGAAATAACTCTATGGGTACATCCCAAATCCTTAAGTAAATGCTTATTACTGTTCTTGTGTACACATTTATCAACAGTTGATCATGTTCATATGCATACGTTCATTCAATTTTTAGTCATTGGACGTTTTTGCACTCAAAACAGAAAAAACAAAAAGTTTGCACTTCAAAATATATTTGTATTGATAATTTGCCTAAAAACAAGCGTTTTTGTACAGGGAGACAAAAATCCTAGTAAGAGGAAATCATCGAAAATGAAAAGAATACAAGGTAAAAACAAAAAAAAATTGTGTAGCCCTGTGAAAGTGATCTCATTGGGTTCCAACTCTGCTATTTCCCCTATGTCTTTGAACATTATCCCTTGTCGTTCATAGAAGTTGATTGGATTTATCTCGTACCATTTGAATTTTTGACCTTGGTAACAAAGGTGGCTGTAGCGATTCAACGAGACATAGTTGTACGCTTTAATCCTTAACTTTTGCATGGAACGCTGTTGTACCCCAAAATTTTCCCTCCCATTTTTACACAAAACATAGTCCTAAGAGGTCCTCAATTGCTCAAATTGACTAAGGATTGACCAGACAAATCCTCCTCCTAAGACAATGAGCCTCAAACTAGGGTTTCACTCCTCATCAAGATGTTTGAGTTCCAAGGGTCCTAAATGATTTAAATTTCCCTAATATGTTCTCAAGATCATCCATGCCAAGTTCATTCCTTGCACAAGAAGTTTCCTCAGTCAATTGCTTAAATGCCTAAAAATCAACTATGTTAGGTCAAAAGCAATTGTGACCCACATACAGTCAAACTTCAAGATTTTTGGTTAACATCAACATTTTGAAGTAACATACATCATTTGATCAATATTTAATCATTATTCCTCAAGGAATGCTCCTAATTCATCAAAACTCAAAATTTGCTAAATTAGGGTTTCTATAGGAAAAGTCAACCAAACTTTGACCAAGCATAACTTTCTCATACTTTATTATAAATTTCTCATCCAAGGCTCATCTTGAAGAGAATTCAATTGCGATACGGTGGGAAAACTGACTTGAGGGTTTTCCGTTTGATCGCAAATGTTGTGGTTAGCAAGAGTCGCCACCGACTTTTCTTTTATCCAAAAGGAAAGGTGAAAAAGCACAGGAAAGACCTTTGAGATTGTTTCTTGAGTTCTGGGGGTAGATTATGAAAAGGAAAGGTACTAGCACCATTTTCATCCATGGTTTTCCATGGGCTCTTAGTTACTTGCTAGATCACTTGCTTTTGTTTGAAATTGTGCTTTGTGTGGTTTTTGAAAGTATTTTATAAAGAAGCCTTTGTTTAGGCAATCTTTGTAATGATTTTCGTTCGTAAGAATGTATACAAAGATGTTAATATTTTTTGAAAATGTTTTCAATTTTTGTAAGATGTTTTGAAAGTGTGTGTGATTGTTTTGAAAATAGCAAGGATGTTTATTTTGAAATAGAGAAAGTAACTAAAAGCAATTTACCTACTCAAATGTCTTTCTTATTCATTTTTCTTTTCTTTTGATATTGTTGTCTTACCATTGACTTGGTAAGCAACCATATCTTTAGATGTTAATGGGACGGGCGTGGGTCATCGTATAGCCATGATTAGCAATGTTGCAAGGTATCTTAGCTTTTTTGAGGGACTAAGATCATTTGGTAAGGCAACTTTGAATATCGTCATCGAGGGACTATGATCTTGTATTTGTTTGTTTTTGCTAAGACACCTTACATGCGTAATATGGCCATTTTTGTATAAGGCAACCAAGTGGGGTAACCCTAGGGGTGTTTTGTGTGCAAGTGTGCCATTTTCATGCTTGATTTTGTCTTGGATTAGGGTTTTCTATTTGATTGGTTTTATTTTGCCATACAAACCCTAGTTACTAGCATGTTATGTAAAAGCGATAAATTGCGAAATTTAAAGTTACTACGCTATTACAACATTTGTGGGAGGGGGTATACAATTTATGAATGGGGATTGCAATAATATAAACCTAATTAATCTATTACAACCAAATTGAATATGTACAAATAAATGGAATAAATATTATACAAGATGAATTAAATATGCAAAGAAGATTTTTGTTTGGTTTTTTATGTGAAAAAGTTTTAACCTAAACCTAATAAATAAATCAAGATTAACTTAAATCAACTAAGAAAATAAATTATTTTAGAAAAAAGACTTTTTGAATAAACCCTAATTCTATTTGATTAAAAGGAAATAAATTTCTTTAAAAAAAGTAAGTATTTTTTTGTATTTTTTATCTTGAAAATAATATATGGCATAATGAGATATTTTGGTCTTTTTTATACTAAAATAATATGTTTAATGGGTGTGAAGAAAAATAAATATTTAAACTAGTTCTAATTTTAATTTACAAATTTAATTAATAAAAATGGATAATATATAACTAAATAAAAATATTTTTTGTGAGAAAAATAAAATACAATAAGCTAAAATATAAATCTATCATTTTTATATTTTTTATGATTTTTAATATTAAGAAAAATATATTTAATAAAATAAAATGAAAGTAAAATAAATAAATAAAAATATATTGGGCCAGGGGTGTTAAGAGTAAGCAGGAGGTAGGATGTTAGAAAAAACACAAGGCCCAAGAATTAGAAGCCCATGCGCTGCAAACAACAAAAAAATGGAAAAATATGAAAAAATTGCAAAAGGCAGCGCGCTAAGGCTCGAACTCGTGACCTATAGCATTTACGCGCGCTGCCTTACCACTGGGGTGACTGTACATCCATTTATATAAACACAATCATAAATATATATTAGAAAATTCCCCCTGAAGGAAACTTCATCTTCAACCTTGAGCCATGGCCGGATCACCTGTATCTTCTTCATTTCTCCATAAAAATGGAAAGTTCAAACATGAAAGTTACGGTGTTTCTTCCCACGAGTTCAATCATATAATTTATGTAAACTAAAAGTCAAAGATCAAAGCTAATTTTACTTGCCCTAATTTGAAACCTAATTTTTACAGAAAATTCAAATCCAAAATTCTCTATACACAGTTAATATAAATGAAAACTATGAACATGGTTAGCTTTAGGGCAAGGATATCTAGATTTTGCTTTCACAAATCAGGACCAAATGATGCTTGTATGAAGAGATAGAAGTTTGAGTTTTTACCTCTTTCAGCTGGGATCGTGAGTGGAGTTTGAGAAAGTTTTGAGAAGGCCTGAGGATCTGTTTAACTTGCCTGGACCTCCCTGAGTGTATTCCAATCCATACTTTATCTTGAAAGTCCCTGAATATCCCTACTCAAATCAACCTGCAAGCTCAAAATTTGAAAATGGTGGATGGTGGAGGAGGAGTTATAGTGAGAGAACAGGGGTCTGGATCACTTAGATATGAGGTATATTAAGTGTTTAGGTGGTTAAAACTCAAAATGCATGAATGGTTTTGGAGATGGTTGTGTAAGGTTCAAAAATGTCTAGCCATGGCAGATTCTGAGTTGCAGAGTATTTGGGAGTGTTTTGGAGTCTTAGCCTTCGTGTGTTATGTTGAAATATACTTGTGTATATGTATGGAAAAGGTTAAATATCAACTCCACTCCAAGTTCCTGAGTTATAGCCTTTTGGCTTTATAACTTGCTTTTGAAGAAAAGTGAGGAGACAAGTCTCTAAGTTTGTACAAGCATGATCTAAGTTGGTAGAGACCTTAGACAAGTTGCTTTTGTTTTTGAATTTGCTTGTGTGTAGAGAAAACAATTGAGAGGCTCAAGAAGTTGACAAAGGCAAAAGTAGTGCTTTAGTAAAATGGAAATGGCAACTTTGTGCCAAAAATGGAATTGTAACTTGGATAAAGGCTCAAGTGCTTGAATTAAAGCTCTATCAGCTGTGTAAACATTTAATTATGGAGTTAGAAACAAGTTTGAGGACTTCAAAGCAAAGATTATGCAGTCTAGGCTTGGATTTGAATTTTTGTTCATCATGAAATGGCTTGAAATCAAAGTGATGAATCACCAACTTCATCTCTTCGATTCTCCCTACTCAGGAATGATCTCAATGAGTTATTGGACATTTTGGAAAGCTTTTAATGTTCTCTACAACTCATATTTGAATTTATTTTGAAAATTCCCTTTTGAACTATGTGAAAAAATGGCATGAAGTTAGGTCAAAAATCTGTCTAACTAGGGCAAAATTTCACTAAGTTATTTTAGTTCATGAGCATGTATTCACAAAATTATATATTGAGATCCAAGAATTTTTAGGATAAATTGTGTGAATAAAAGTTGTAGATTTCATGGATATCTACATATTTCATGTTAGAAGTTTCCTTTGAATCATCTTGCATCATGGTGAAAATTTGGCTCAAAGTTGAGAAAAAATAAGAAATTTTATATACTTAGAAAAGTTCTAAGTTAAGAAATTTCAACTTTTCAAAACAAAATCTTAAATCCTTGATTTCTTGATGAACAAGTTTCATATTTTTACATGTTTTAATGAATTATGATCTTTCGCACTTGATTTTGACCAAAAAGTCAAAGTTTGACTTTTCAGTGTACAGTTGACTTTTGATTAGTTGACTGAAAAATTCATCTGTCAATATAATGGACTTGTAGTGTTTTGAACCATGTAATTAGGTCAAAATGATGTAATTGGAATCTTGAGATCATGCTTTAAACCAATTGACCATTTGCTAGGTCAAAAATCAGAAATTGCCCCTTCCCAGTCAAACCCTAATTTTGACTAATTTGCCCTTTTGATGATTTGATCAAATTTGTTGAGGAATTGTGGTCCAAACTTGATCAAATGATACTAAGATGTTGATGTGGATAAAAAATTATGAAGTTTGACTGTAAATTAGCCATGGTTGACTTTTTCCCCAATACAGTTGATTTTTAGGTCAACTGTTCAATTGACTGATAAAAAATGTGATTCAAGGCTTGAAACTTGACATGAGTAATCTTGGGGGTCCCTAATGATCCTTGAAAGTCATATTAAGCATTGATAAGTGAGAGGGAAAATTACGGAGTACAACAGCTGCCCCTATTCAATCTTCTTAAACCTAAAGAGTTAGACTGGCGAGTTTTGCCATTCGTGACTCAAAGGTGGAAGATGATTAGACACTAGAGTGCCCAGAAATTTGCACTCGGCGATGAGATGATAGAAGGAATAGGCTTATAGGTTCCATTTGGAGAGATGATAGAAAGTTGTAGGAGATGGGCTTGTAGATGCCATCCTAGAGTGATTGTTGAATTGTAATTTGTAAGTTGAAAGAATGATTATCAGAATGGCGTCCGTGTTTGGAGCGTATCTGTACTGTATCTAGAAGAGGCTTTGATTAAGTATTAGAATGGAATCCGTGTCTGGAGCGTATATGTACTGCGTCTGAAGTGTGAATCAGAATGAGTATCAGAATGGCATCCAGGTCTAGAGCGTATTTGAACGGTATCCGAAAGTTAAATCTGAATGTGTATCAGAATGACATCCGTATCTGGAGCGTATCTGAACTGTATCTGAAATTTGAATCTGAATAAGTATCAGGATGGCATCCGAGTCTTGAGCGTATCTGTACTGTATTTGAAATCTGAATGAGTATCAGGATGGCATCCGTGTCTAGAGCATATCTGTATTGTATCTGAAAGTTGAGTCTGAATGAGTATCAGAATGGCATCCGTGTCTGGAGCGTATCTTAACTATATCAAGTTTTGAATATTGTTAATGGTAGATGTTAATCTTATCTTGAAAAGGGTAAAATGTTAGCTAAAATGCAAAGTCGTGTTGCATGAAATGTATGATGTGATGCATTTGCTTTATCAATGTTTATGATATAAGGATGCAATGTATGCGTATGTGAGCTAATTTGATGCATTGTATTTAGATTGGGGAAAATAAATCCATGACTGTTGTTGAGGATATGTAAGTCTTCATGCTTGGAAGTCGAAGTGTTGATGAATTTCTGTTTTGAGAAATAAACTCTGTTGTAAGGGAAATGCCATGTGCTGCTTGTAAAGTCCTATTGGGGAATCCTGAGAAATTTGACGACTTCTAACGGGGATTAATAATTTGAAACTTTGTTCCATTGGGGATTTAAATGACATACTGCAGGGGATTACTTATAAAATAATCTAGAAATATTTTCCTATCCTTTCAACCTATCAGTAATTGCCTCTTTTCATTTTATTTATTCGTAAACAGTAATTATGTTCAAATACATATGTTCAACAATGAATCATTGAATGTTTTTGTAAACAAAACACAAGTGTAAAGAAAAGACAAATAGTTTTTGCACTTTCAAAGGAATATCTTTGTATTGACTTTGAGTAAGTTTTTTAGTACAAAGAGACAAACGTTCTAGTAAGAGAATGTTGTCGTAAAAAGAAAATTTTTGATACAAAGAAAAGATAGCTATGTGTACAAAAATCCCATGGGGTTTCCATTCTGCTATAGCCTTTGTATCTTCGAGCGTCTTGTCTATTTGTTGCCTTGTCCGGAGCTGATTGAATCTGTCAGAACCGTGGAATTTGTTAGTTGAAGTCAAAGGTTGTCCATAAGGTGATCCAACGGGACATAGTCATACGCTTTAATTCCCTAACTTTTGCCTGGACCGCCCTTTCGGGTTTTCAGTCCACCGAGAAACCCTTTTTTGACCAAGTCGCCCTTTTGGGTTTTCAACTTGCTAGGTGTATTTTTTTTTTGTTTTATCCCTAATTTTTGTCCGAACCTTTTGGTTCGCCGGGATGCCCTTGTTTTGCCTAGGTATGTCAACCTAGCAGGTCTCTCATGCGTAGTATCTTTTGACTATGTCCATGTTCGCAGGGTGTGGCAGGTCATCTCCATCCATGGTGGCCAAGATCATTGCCCCACCAGAGAAAATGTTTTTGATTACAAATGATCCTTCATAGGTAGGAGTCCATTTTCCTCTGGGATCACCTTGTGGCAAGATGATGCGTTTGATCACTAGATCTCCAACTTGATACACTTGGCGCCTGACTTTATTGTTGAAAGCCTTGATCATCCGTTTTTGATACATTTGACCATGGAAAACACCAGAAAGTCTCTTTTCATCAATCAAATTCAGTTGATCAAGTCGAGCCTGGATCCAATCGTCTTTGTTCAATCCTGCATCCTTCATAATCCTCTGAGAGGGTATCTGAACCTCATTAGGCAAGACAACCTCCATGCCGTAAACCAGAGAATAAGGTGTTGCCCCAGTTGATGTGCGAGTCGTGGTAGGATATCCGTGGAGAGCGAATGGTAACATCTCATGCCAGTCTTTGTATGTGACTGCCATTTTCTGTATGATCTTTTTAATGTTTTTATTCGCAGCTTCGACATCACCATTCATCTTCGGCCGATAGGGAGAAGAATTGTGATGTTGAATCTTGAATTGCTTGCACAATGCGGTGATCATAGTGTTGTTGAGATTTGTACCATTGTTAGTGATGATCCTTTCCGGGATACCGTACCGGCAAATAAGGTTTTTCTTGATGAAACGGGCAACAACGTTCTTGGTAACAGAAGCGAAGGAAGCTGCCTCTACCCATTTTGTAAAATAATCAATGGCCACTAAGATGAAACGGTGTCCATTGGAGGCAGTCGGCTTGATTTCCCCAATCATATCAATCCCCCACATAGCAAAGGGCCAAGGAGCCGTTAAGACATTCAGAGGAACCAGAGGTACATGCACCTTGTCAGCATAAATTTAACACTTATGGCAGGTTCGAGAGTGTTGATAACAATCTGTTTCCATGGTAGACCAATAATAGCCTGCCCGTAGGATTTTATTTGCCATCGTATGCCCACTGGAATGGGTGCCAATAGTGCCTTCATGTAATTCAGCCATGATCCTTTCAGCTTCAACCTTATCTACACACCGAAGTAACACAGAGTCATGATTTCTTTTATACAGGATGTCGTTACTAAGGAAGAACTTAGCAGAGAATCTCCTTAAGAAATTTTTGTCATTGATTGAAGCTCCTTCTGGATATTCTTGAGCCTCGAGATACCTCTTGACTTCATAAAACCAAGGCTGGTCCATTACTTCTTCAGTATTAATCTTGTGACAGTGTGATGGTTCATCCATTCGTTCAATGGTGATCTGGGGAGCCTCGTTATCCCAATTAAGTCTAAACATAGATGACATTATGGCTAGAGTATCTGCTAGCTGATTTTCTTCTCGCGGGAAATGCTCGAAGGTAATCTTCTCAAAATGTGGTAGTAATGTCAAAACATGTTCTTTGTAAGGGATAAGGTTTGGGTGTTTGGTGTCCCATTCCCCTTTGATCTAGCTGATAACCAAAGCTGAGTCTCCGAATACATCCAAGGATTTGATCCCTAGGTCTATGGCAGCTTTGAGACCGAAGTTGCATGCTTCGTATTCCGCCATGTTGTTTGTACAATTGAAGCAAAGTCTTGCGGTAAATGGAGTATGACACCCTTTCGGAGATATGAGTACAACACCAATACCATTGCCGAGTGCATTGGAGGCTCCATCAAAGAACAGGGTCCATCGGGATCCTTGTTCAGGTCCTTCATATGGCCTGATTTCTTCACAATTGTCTAATGTCATGATGTCTTCATCCGGAAATTCTAACTTCATGGACTGATAGTCTTCTACAGCTTGGTGAGCGAGGTAATCAACTAGTATATTGCCATTTATAGCTTTCTGGGTAGTATACTGTATGTCATATTCTGTCAGAATCATCTGCCATCTCGCTATTCCCCCAGAAAGAGCAGGCTTCTTGAAATGTATTTTATCGGATCCATTTTAGATATCAACAAAGTAGTATGAGTCAGCATATACGTTCTTAGCCGGCGAGAAGCCCATGCCAGAGCGCAGCAAGTTTTCTCGAGCAGTGAATATCTAGCTTCACAGTCGGTAAACTTTTTGCTCAGGTAGTAAATAGTGTTGTACCCCAAAATTTGCCCTCCCATATTCTTCAAGATTTGTCAAGATCAACCTCTAAATGGTTCAAAATCTCTCAAGGGTTGCACAGTCCAATTGCCTCCTAAAACAGTCAAAATTAGGGTTTTGGTTCTTGCAAAGAAATGGAGGTTTTCAAGGGTCCAATCAAGTCCCATATGCCTATATACATTGTCAAGCATCCATATGTCAAGGTTCAAGACTCACAGCATCGAGTTGCACAGTCAAAAGCCCTAATTGCTCCACAGTCAACTGCAGGGGTAAAATGGTCATTTGGCAGTCAAAAGTCAAAAAAATTTGGTCAACATCTTATTTTGAAGCCACAATCATCATTTGATCAAGTCTTGATCATGATTCCACAAGCATGGCTCAAAAAGTCTCAAGATGCAAAAGTTTCTATTTTTGGATAGTTGAAAAGTCAACTGCAAATTGACCAAGGCATAACTTCTTCATGGTTCATCAGAAAAATCCCATCCAATGCTCATTTTTAAGGGGATGACATTTCCTACAACTCATCTTCACACTCCAAGTCCAATAAATGCTCTCACAAAAAGTTATCAATTTCAACATTATAGGTCATTTTCAAAAGTCAACAAAAAGGCACTTTAAGTCAAAGACCATAACTTGAGATTGGTAAATCAAAATGACATGGGACCAAAGGCATGGGTTAGAGGACTTCAAGACCTTTCCTAAATGTCCAAGAACATGTTCATAGCTTCAAAATTGAGCAAGATATGCATTGGAGAAGTTGGGAAATTTTTGGGAACTTTCAAAAGTCAACTTTGCCTAAAACACTTCAATTTTGCTAATGGGCCTCAAATTCTTTCTTGAATCTTTACCCAAAGCCTATGCACGACCCATTAAGCTTAATTTGACTTATTTTCTTATTTTTAATTAATTAATTGAATTTATATTAATATTAATTCATTTAATTGGTTTTAATTATAAGAAAATTCAAAAGATGTGTTTTTTAGATCTTTTTGTGCAACAAATATGACTAGGGTAAGCTGGCAACTCGTTTCTCAATCAACAAGGCAAAAAAAATCCATGATTGGCAAGGTTTCATGAAAGAAAAGATTGAAAAAGATATGATTAGGCAATCAAATATTCAAGTCATAATGCCATGGACTTTTGGGCTTATTCTTGACCTATTTCACATCACATACATATGCTGAGTGAAACCCTACTCAAAGACACACGTGAAAGCTGCTAAAAACTCCATAGCCAATTTGCAAAAACTCAAGAAAATTGTGAAACTGAAATCCTACTTGCAGTTCCTTTCCACGCCTAAAAAGAATTCAAGCACCTTGCCTGAGTCTCCAGGAGTCTATTGGCATCAAGAACCAGTCCAAACACGCAAAGAATCAAAGACAATAAGCCACACGGTTTGCCTTATTTTTCAAACCTGCATATCATGTTTCATGTGCTTTTAATCTGTTTTCTTGTTTGATTTATGCTAATAGGGGCCTTCTGAAGCGATTGGTATAATCTAATTGAACTAACGCTACCTGAATCAAAATCCACCATGAACGACATCTAGGGTTTCTGAAGCTTGCAATTAGGGCTTTAGGCATCAGGAAAAATTGGACCATGTCATGACCATGGTTGAATTCGTAAAGGCCAGACGAATTCAACCAGCCTATCGCGCCCTTTTTATATTGTCTCCACTTCTATTCGCTATTCTTGGGACTTTTACTTAGTGGGGGTTTAAAACCCCCGCTATCTTATTCATATTATTGCAGGTAAACGAGGAAGAAGACGGGCGTGGCATCATGTGATTGGAGAGTTTAAATCTGGCGCGCTTTCTTTTTGTTCTATACCATTAATGTTTGTTTTTTTTTATTATATTTGTTGTCCATTCATATAACAAACGCGCTTGGTAGCTCAGTTGGCAAAGGCATAATGGCAAGAGGTACTGGGACCTGGGTTCGATTCCCAGGTCCCCCATATAATTGTTGATTTTTGTTTTAAAGCGTTCCAATGCAGTGTTCATCAAATGTCCCACCATACGTACCCACGCCTAGGCTTGCCAAGTGGCCTTGATGAGCAATCTGAAGGCCAGGAGATGGAATCCATGGTATGCTCTAGTCAACCAACGTGCACACAATCCTGAAAGTCAACCAGGCTTTGTCTTGATGGGCCTGAATTGCTTCAATCTCACCTCCACTTTGGGCCAGACACCCCCCCTTGGTTTGCTTTGCATTTTTAAATTTTATTTTCTTTTCTTTTTAATACTTTTAATTGTTTTAATTATAATTAATTCACCACAAATAATTTTTCATAATAAAAACAGAAAATCAAAATTGTAAGTATATTTAATTATTTATTAATTTCATCACTAATTTATATTTGTAAATAAATGTTAATAAGTAACTTAGTTAATTTAGGTTTAAAATTTAATCTCTTTTCTTAATAAATAAAAAATACATAGAATTAGGTTTTGACATTTTTATCTTTTTCTTAATTAATTATTTTCATCATTATTTATTATTATTATTAATTACTATTATTTTTGTAAATAACATGTAAATTAATTAATTAGCTTAAATTAGGTTAACTTTAATATTTTCATTAATAATTAAAATAAACTTAGAATTAGGGTTTTCTCTTGATTTTAATTTTCTTTGTTTCATTAAATACAAAAACATAAAAAACACACTTTCTTTTCTTTAATTAAATAATAATTAGGTCCTAATTTAATTTAATTTCAAGCAAAGGGTCCAACACCCTCGGACGTTCCCGGTTTAATTCTTTCCGCGCCTTATTTTCTTATTGATTATTATGTAATTGTTCAAGGATGTAATAGTAATTAGGTTTATTGCTTTTTTTTACTTTCCGCATCTTTATCAAAAACGGGTCTTTGTATTTTGGCGATGTATAGACCCGCGCCTTGTAATAGCGTAACCTTTTATCTTTCCGTCCTTTAAATTTCCGCACTCCTAACTGCTAAACTCGCATGAAAGAATGTATGATAATTAAAAACAACTCGTAGCTCACGATTGCCTAATCCAAGATAAATATAAACTGAAAACAACACACAATACACACACCACTTCTAGGGTACGCCTCACTCGTTGCCTTCGAAACGTGGTCGTCAAGTATAGGACGTTTTAGCGGTCGCTTTTATGTCCAAGATCCAGTTGCCTCGAAACAGTTGCCTCGAAACGGTTTCCTCGGATTAAAAAGGATCTAGGACATTAGGGTTGCTTCTAAGGTGTCCTAACTGTTGCTTCGGTGACCACACTGTCCCTACAAACGAATTGACCCGAACACCTCCAACGGTGGTGCTACCTACCTCTCAATGGTGGGATGGCACTACCTTAAGGACTTTTACACAGCCTAATTCCTTAGGGTAGGTAGATGACTCATGGGTACTTGCTCTCTTCAAAAACAAACAAAAAATCTTTTCACACTGACACTTTCAAAAAGCTTTCAAAACAAATTTTTCAAACACTCTTGAGGACAGATACAAGAGTTATTCAGAAATCTTTCAAAGAAACTTTTTCAAACCCACTCACATTTTGAAAAGCAAACAAATTTTGAAAACATAAGAGCAAGTACCTAAGAGCCCATGGATAACCATGGATAGAAAGGGTGCTAACACCTTCCCTTTCTATAAATCTATCTCCCGAACCGAGAAACATTCTCATAAGGAATTTTGTTGTGCTTTTGTCCTTTCCATGTTGGAGAACATAAAAGACGGTGGCGACTCTTGCTTACCGCGACATACGCGATCCGGCTTTAAACAGTCAGTTCTATTTCCACCGATCACAGAACTGGCGACTCTGCTGGGGAATACTTTAAAGTGAGGTGTACCTTAGGATAGACCATACTTATGTTTTCAATTTCCTGATTTGTGTGCTTTAATATTATTGGGCCTGTCTTGGGAGTTCTATAGATCCTAACCCGGATCTGGGGGATACCTCTTAGAAAGTAGCAACAAAACTGTGAGGGAACTGTGCGGGGTATACCGACACGGTTGAAGCAGTTTTCTACGTTGATGTGGCACTTTGGTGAGTACCGGTAACCCTTGAGTCAAGTCAAGGAGAGTACGGGGTCGCCGCGTGGTGTCGTGAAGCATCAACTGACCTTAGGAACCTTACTTGACCATCCTGGCCTCTTTAGGGTAGTGAGATGACTGACTTTGGTGCAGTCCGAAGTTGGTTGATACTCGATACTACACTCATTGAGGGTTGTTTTCTTGGAATATTTCGATCACCAGTTCAGTGGCTAAATTGAAACAATGAACACAGAAGACAATCCAATGATATTGAGATCCTTAGAACCCGGCTACTTTTGATAGGACAGATTTTGAGCCCACCAACTTCAAGAGGGTAATACCTAGACCCCATGCTGGCCTGAACTCTAAGGGTTGTCCTGTGTGACTTGTGTGCCTTACCATGTTTGCTTTTTGTGGATACTTGTGGTGTGTTTTATCATAATATCATAACAGCATACAGCATCATATGCATCCACTAACCACTTCAGGGGTTCGAATCTTCATCTTTGTTCTTGTTTTGTAGGACATGGACACTATCCGCAGAAAGACTATTCAGATCAACCTCGTAAGGGTCCCTCCTCATCTTAAAGAACTTACATCCAGGATTCTCAAGAGCTCTTCTTTCAGTGAGAAACATGGAAGACTCATCAGTTTGGTCAACACCAACATTGAGGAAGATATGATAAAAGTCCTCTTCCAGTTCTTTGACCCTCTGCACCACTGTTTTACTTTCCTGAATTATCAACTGGTGCCTACCTTGGAAGAGTTCTCCCAGCTTCTGAAGATCCCTATCCTTAGTCAACTACCCTACAACGGTACGGAGAAGGAACCCAAACTTGAAGAGGTTGCTAAAGCATTATGCCTACAACCATCTGACATCAAGGGACATTGGGAAGTTAGAAGTGGCATCAAAGGATTCTTGGTAAAGTTCCTGTTTGAGAAGGCCCAAGAATGTTGGAATTCCCTTGACCTACAAGCTTTTGAAGAAGTTGTGGCACTCCTTCTCTATGGGTTGGTGTTGTTCCCGAATCCCGATCAGCTTATAGATATCAATGTTGTCAAGATCTTCATGTCCAGGAATCCTATACCTACGTTGCTTGGGGACATCCTTCACTCATGTTACACTCGAACCATGAGAAAAAGAGGTGTTCTTATGTGCTGCACTCCTCTCCTGGGAAGGTGGTTTATTTCGCACCTTCCACAATCAGTTTTGAAAAACGAGCGGGGTTTGAGATGGTCACAACGATTGATGACTCTTACGCATGCTGATATACATTGGTGTTCCCGGTCCAGAGAAGACGTTACTATCATTGATCGTTGCGGGGAGTTTACTAATGTTCCTTTACTTGGAATCAGAGGATGTATTACTTACAACCCATGCTTGGCTTTGAGACAGTTTGGTTATGCTCGGAGGGATGGCCCTCATGACATGTTGCTTCCTGACATAGTTTTTGACTTCGACAACGATGCACAAGGACTTCGCCAGAGATTTATCAGAGCTTGGAGGATGCCCAACAAGGTAGACAGCAAGACACTGGGGCACATGAACTCCATCCCGTTGGAGCCTTATCTCAAGTGGGTACGAGCCCGCTCCCAGAAGTTGGTGATGCCATATCCTCATGTTCTCCCTGTGATCAAAGAGCCAGTGTTGGAAGGAGAGGTCTCATACACCATTCAACATCCTGACATGCCTACATCCTGGGAAGAGATGCAGAAGAGCTGGATCCATCTTAAGGAAGAACATAATTCTCTTGAATCCAGTCTACATGCCAGTGAGAAGAAGGTCTTGGAGCTCACCCGTCTACTGCACGAGGAAAAGACTCTCAACACTTACATAGCTCCAAAGAGGATGCGCATCGTCTTTTGGGATTAGTTTACTTTGTAATGTTTGCCCATGAGGCCTTGATGTACTGAACAATTATTTCTTAAATGATAACGTGTGTTCATTTTTGTCTGCAACAAATTTGAACTTTCGAACCCTTGAATGCATTGCATAAACAGCATATCATGCATCATGTGCATAGCAGGTACTCTTTTTACAGGTTGCTTAATCTTCTTCGCTGTTTATTTCAGCTCGCCATCATGAATCCTGAATCATCTACTGAGCAATCCATCAAGGCCCTCCAGGCTCAGAACGCCCAGTTCCAAGAGTTGATCATGAGTTTAGCCCAAGGTCAAGAGGAATTGAAGGCTCTGCTGGTCAAGAAGAAGAAGAAGAGAATTGTACTATTCAACACTGGCCGGAGGTTTGGCAATACACTACAAAATGAGGTTGATCAAGATGGTTCTTCTGTAGGGAAAGGCAGTCCCCAAGGGGGAAGGGTTCCTAGTCCTGTGGTCTCTGAAAACGAGACTAATTTCAATGAAGAGCAGTACCCTCCAGCTGAAGACAGGTACAATCAGTTAGAGGATCACCTGAATGCCATGGAAATTTAACAAGTGCCTGGGTTGGATTTTTGAGACCTGGGTCTATCTTCTGGTGTGGTGATCCCGCATAAGTTCAAGCACCATCTTTCGCAAAGTATGACGGGGCTTCCTGCCCTAAGCTACATCTCAGATCTTATGTGCGGAAGATCCAGCCGTATACTGTGGACAAGAACTTATGGATCCATTTCTTCCAGGAGAGTCTTTCAGGGACTCATCTCGAATGGTTCTATCAGCTGGATGGAACCAAGGTTCGTAACTGGGAGGACTTGGCTACTGCTTTTTATAAGCAATATCAGTACAATGCCGACCTCGCTCCTACACGTACCCAACTCCAGGGTATGTCACTAGGATCGGGAGAAGGTTTTAAAGAGTACGCGCAGAAGTGGAGGGACCTGGCTGGCAGGGTGCAACCGCCGTTAACCGATCGTGAACTCGTGGACATGTTCTTAGGGACCCTATCTGGGCCATTCTTCAACCACTTGATCGGTAATTCTTCTGCAGGGTTTACAGATCTCATTCTGACTGGTGAGAGGATAGAGGCTGGTATGAAATCAGGGAAGATACAGAAAGGTGCGTCCTCAAGTTCTGAGAAAAAACCTTTCAAGAAGGAAGCCAGCGTTGTGTACGGCCCCAGGAGGCAAAACAAACCGGAACGCTGCCAAGCTGTCAACGCGGTGGTAATTGCAAAGCCTGCTGCCGCTCCTCGGCAACCTAACCAACCAAGGGGTGAGAGACCCAGAAGAGAATATACTCGGCTTAGTATGACCTTCTCGCAGATCTTGCCACAACTGCTATCAACCAACTTGGTGACTATCAGAGAAGCTCCGAAGGTGGTAAACACAACCTCTCCGAAGTATAATCCCAATGCCCGCTGTGCTTATCACTCTGATAGCCCGGGGCATTCTACTGATGATTGCTGGGCCCTAAGAAATAAGGTTCAAGACCTTATCGACGCTAAGGAAATACAGTTTGAGGCGCCCGAAAGGCCCAACGTTGTGACTGCTCCTATGCCCCAGCATGGAGTAAATGCTATTGAGGAAGACTTGTATGTAGTTTCTGTGGATGATATGATGACTCCTTTATTAACTGTCAAAAGGAACCTGTTGCTGGCCGGTTTATTTCCGGGTTGTAGCAAGGGTTGCCTTCTGTGTGCTGTTTCCCCTACTGGTTGTCTGTTGCTGAAGTCAGGCGTCCAAAACCTGATGGATAGCAAAGAGATCTTGTTCAAGAAGACCGCCGTTCCTGTTGTTCCTACTGGAGAAGTATCTGTTGTCACCATTTTCAACAATCCTACCAAGGCTCCCCTGAGGAAGCCAGTCAAAATCATGTCTGTTGCACCTATCATTATTACTGTTCCGGGGCCCCTCCCCTATAAATCTGACAAGGCTGTCCCATGGCACTATGGGGCAGATGTGTATGTGCTTGGAGTGAAGCAAGAGTTCAACACTAGTACCGACATCAGTAACATCACCGGTCCCGCTAAAGTTACTCGCAGTGGCAGGCTCTTCTCACCTGACATTGCGCCACCAGTTATCCGAAGACCTCTTATCATCACGCCTACAAGTGCGCCTGTTTCCCCTCCTGATCAAGCTTCTACCCCTGCTGCCGAGTCATCTGACACTCGGGGCAAGGGGATTGTTACTGATGTGCCTGCCCGGATGGAGGCACCGAAGACTGTTAGTGTTGAAGCCTCCCAGCAAGAGATAGAGGAAATTCTCAAGATTATCAAGAAAAGTGATTTCAACGTCGTTGAGCAGCTGGGGAACACCCCCTCTAAAATCTCTATGCTATCACTGTTGTTGTGCTCAGAGGCCCATGCCAAGGCCCTGATCTCCTTCCTGAAGACGGCCCATGTGCCACAAGAGAAGTCGGCTGATCAATTTACTGATTGTGTGGCCAACTTGACCGCTAGCAATGGGTTGGGTTTCTCTGATGCTGGTTTGACCGCTAAGGGAAAGAACCATAATGATGCCCTGCATGTCTCCATTGAATGCAGGGGCACTACTCTTACACACGTGTTGGTAGACACCGGTTCTTCACTGAATATATTGCCCAAGAAGGCCTTAGACCGGTTGGATTGTGAGGGTTTGGAGTTGAAGCCTAGTAACATTGTTGTCCGAGCCTTTGACGGGTCGAAGAGGATGGTACATGGTGAGGTAGATATTACGATTCAGGTTGGTTCTCAAGTCTTTGATTCAACGTTCTATGTGATGGACATTTGTCCATCTTATTCCTGTTTGCTGGGTCGACCTTGGATTCACAAGGATGGGGCTGTGACATCCACTCTACACCAAAAGCTCAAGTACCCTGTCAAAGGGAAGATTGTTACAGTGCAGGGGGAGGAAGAATACATGGTTAGTCATCTTAACTCGTTCCGGTATATAGAGATGGACGGGGAGTTCATTGAAACCCCCTTTCAACATTTTGAAGAGGTGCCTCCAACATTGGCGTCAGCAGAGACAGTAATTGAAGAAGACTCTCCTTTGAAGATGGCTTCCTTGAAGGACGCTCGGGCTGTGATTGAAAAAGGCGAATGTGCGAACTGGGGCAGGCTCCCTGATTTTACTCTAAAGACTAACAAGTTTGGGCTGGGTTTCACTGTAGAGGCTCAGAGGGCGGTACGCAAAGCAAGGATTGGAAGACCTCCCGTGTTCATCACCAATCTGGGAGTGAATGCTATTGAAGGCGATGCGGAGGAATCTGAGTTTGATAGCTGGATCTACCCGACGACTGACGGTGGACTAAACAATTGGACTGCAAAGGACCACATACCTGTTACTTTTGTTACTCAGTAATGAACTCCTTTGTTTTTTAATTTGTAACAAACAATGATGTGAAACTTTATGGCCCGGTGTCTTACCCAGGGCACCGTTGGCTTCATTTGTGAGGGCTTATTACTTGTCATTTCCATATATCATGAATAAAAACATTGGACGTTTTTCACACTTCAAATCTTGCGCTCCCGTTCTTTCTTTCTTTATATATATTGCAAAACAGCTATATTTACACACACTCACCTATACAGGTTTCAATCCACTATGGATCTCACTGGTAACGACTCTGCTACTGCCAGTTATGACTTCGAAAATCCGATCAACTTAGCCGAAGACGAAGGTGAAGATGATTGCGAAGTGCCTGGTGAGATTACAAGACTGTTACTCCAGGAAGAGAGGGCCATTCAGCCACATGAAGATCCAGTGGAAACGGTAAATCTGGGTACTGAGACAGATAGAAAGGAAGTTAAGATTGGTGCCAATCTAGAGCTCAGTGTAAAACAACGGTTGATTCAGATGTTGCATGATTATGTAGAGATCTTCGCCTGGTCTTACGAAGACATGCCTGGGTTGGATACCGACATTGTGGTTCATCACCTGCCTACCAAGGAAGACTGCCCTCCGGTTAAACAGAAGGTCCGTCGTATGCGTCCAGAGATGTCCGAGAAAAACAAAGTTGAGGTTATGAAGCAATTTGATGCTAGTTTCTAGAAGTGACTTCTTACCCTCAATGGGTTGCCAATGTGTTTTCGGTACCGAAAAAAGATGGTAAGGTCCGAATGTGTGTTGACTACAGGGATCTGAATAGGGCAAGCCCCAAGGATGACTTCCCCCTGCCTCACATCGACGTTCTGGTTGACAATACTGCTCAGCACAAGGTGTTCTCCTTCATGGATGGTTTTTCAGGTTATAATCAGATCAAGATGGCTCCTGAAGACATGGAGAAGACCACTTTTGTTACTCAGTGGGGCACCTTTTGCTACAAGGTCATGCCATTTGGTTTGAAAAATGCTGGGGCAACCTACCAACGTGCCATGGTTGCTTTATTTCATGACATGATCCACCATGAGATTGAAGTATACGTCGATGATATGATTGCAAGGTCCCAAACTGAGGAGGAACACCTGGACCATCTACAGAAGCTGTTTGACCGTCTGAAGTTGTACAAGCTGAGGTTGAACCCGAACAAGTGCACCTTCGGGGTAAGATCTAGAAAATTGCTAGGCTTCGTCGTAAGCGACAAAGGTATTCAAGTGGACCCTGCCAAGGTGAAAGCCATACAAGAGATGCCAGCTCCCAAAACAGAGAAAGAAGTCAGAGGCTTTCTAGGACGGCTGAACTACATTGCCCGATTCATCTCACACCTAACCGCTACCTGTGAACCAATCTTCAAGCTGCTGAAGAAAGATCAAGTAGTACGTTGGAACAATGAATGTCAGGCCGCTTTCGACAGAATCAAAGAGTATCTCCAAGAACCACCCATTCTTATGTCGCCGGTTGAAGGGAGACCTCTAATACTATACTTGACGGTACTTGACAGCTCAATGGGGTGCGTGCTGGGGCAGCATGATGAGTCTGGCTGAAAAGAGCACGCCATTTATTACCTTAGCAAAAAGTTTACCGACTGTGAGACCCGATACTCACTGCTCGAGAAAACTTGCTGCGCTTTGGTATGGGCTTCTCGCCGGCTGAGACAGTATATGCTGACTCACACTACTCTGTTGATTTCAAAAATGGATCCAATAAAGTACATATTCGAAAAGCCTGCTCTGTCTGGAAGAATAGCAAGATGGCTGATGATCTTGACAGAATACGACATCCAGTACACGACTCAGAAAGCTATCAAGGGAAGTGTATTGGCAGACCATTTGGCACACCAGGCAGTGGATGACTACCAATCAATGAACTTTGAGTTTCCTGACGAGAACATCATGGTAGTGACTGACTGTGAAGTACCTGGACCGGATGAAGGACCTGAGGAAGAATCCCGATGGTCTATGCACTTTGACGGAGCCTCCAACGCTTTGGGTAACGCTATCGGCGCTGTGATCATATCCCCCAAAGGCACTCATACTCCACTTACTGCCCGACTATGTTTTAACTGCACCAATAACATGGCGGAGTATGAGGCATGCATCATGGGTCTTGAAGCTGCGATTGACTTAAGGATCAAGTTTCTGAGTGTCTTCGGAGATTCCGCTCTCGTGATCAATCAGATCAAAGGCGAGTGGGATATGAAACACCCAAACCTTATTCCTTACAAAGAATGTGTGTTGACATTGATCCCCCATTTCACAGAGATAACTTTTGAACACTTCCCAAGAGAGGAGAATCAGTTGGCTGACACGCTGGCTACAATGTCTTCTATGTTCAAAGTCAAATGGGACAACGAAGCTCCCCAGATTATTATCTGGAAATTGGATGAACCTGCATATTGCTGTGATCTTGAGGCTGAGATGGTAACTGAAAAACCTTGGTATAATGAAGTGAAGAGGTACTTGGAAGCTCAAGAATACCCTGAAGGTGCATCCATCAATGACAAAAAATTTCTGAGAAGGTTCGCTGCAAAGTTATTCCTCAGCAATGGCATTCTATACAAGCGAAACCATGATTCAACCTTACTGCGTTGTGTGGACAAGACCGAAGCAGAAAGAATCATGGCAGAGCTACATGAAGGTACCTTCGGAACACATTCCAGTGGGCATACCATGGCAAAGAAAATCCTCCGGGCAGGATATTTCTGGTCCACAATGGAAGCTGACTGTTACCAACATTCTCGGACGTGTCACAAATACCAAATCTATGCTGATAAGGTGCACGTTCCTCCAGTTCCTCTGAATGTCTTGACAGCACCGTGGCCTTTCGCAATGTGGGGCATTGATATGATCGGCGAGATCAGACCTATAGAATCCAACGAGCATCGCTTCATCCTGGTAGCGATTGATTACTTCATAAAGTGGGTTGAAGCAGCTTCCTATGCTACGGTAACCAAGAACGTCGTGGCGCGGTTCATTTGACACAACCTGATCTGTCGATACGGCGTCTCGTAAAGGATCATTACGGACAATGGTACCAATCTCAATAACAAGATGATCACTGAGCTCTGCGAGCAATTCAAAATACAGCACCACAACTCTTCTCCTTACCGGCCGAAGATGAATGGGGCTGTCGAAGCGACAAATAAGAATATCAAGAAGATTGTGCAGAAGATGACAGTGACCTATAAATATTGGCACGAGATGTTACCGTTTGCTCTTCACGGGTACCGTACCTCAGCAAGAACGTCAACCGGGGCAACTCCCTTTTTCCTTGGTCTACGGCATGGAGGCAGTCTTGCCTATCGAAGTCCAGATACCCTCTCTCCGGATAATGAAGGATGCAGGTTTGAGCAAAGATGACTGGATCCAGACTCGACTTGATCAATTAAACCTGATTGATGAAAAGAGACTCACTGCTATTTGTCATGGTCATACGTACCAAAAACGGATGATCAGGGCATTTAACAAGAAGGTCAGACGACAAGAGTATCAAGTCGGAGACTTGGTAATCAAGCGCATCATTCTTCCTCAAAGTGATCCCAGGGGAAAATGGACCCCTACGTACGAAGGGCCATTTTTGGTTAAACATATCTTCTCAGGAGGAGCTATGATTCTAACTACCATGGACGGTGACGACCTTCCTCACCCCGCTAATGCAGACATAGTAAAAAGATACTATGCATGATAAAAGACCCGCTAGGTTGACATACCTAGGAAAAAATTAGGGCTTCCCGATGAACCAAAAGGGTTCGGGCAAAAATAAGGGATGAAATGAAAAAAGATCTGTACACCCGGCAAGTCGAAAACCTGAAAAGGCGGCTTGGGCAAAAATGGGTATCCCGGTGAACTGAAAACCCGAAAGGGCGATCCAGGCAAAAGTTAAGGATGAGCATAATACTATGTCTCATTGGATCACCTTGCATCCAGAATCCGGTATCAACATCAAGTTCAGACGGCATCGATCAATCAGCTTCATCTTCAACTAAGCAGCCAAGTGATGAGACGCTCGAAGATATAAAGGCGATAGCAGAGTTGGAACCCAGTGGGATTACCCTTTCACACAGCTATTTTGTTTTCTTTGTACAAATTGTATAAACTCTGTTTGTTCGGCGGCGTTCTCTTACTAGGATGTCAGCCTCTTGTACATAAACGCCTATTTACAGGCAAATTCAAAAATCAATACAAATTCACTTTTCAGACCAATTGCCAATTGTTTTTTCCTTTTTCTGTTTTGTTTTGTAAAGAACGTCCAATGTTCAATTGTGATATATGCATTTGACACTAATTTCTAACTCATAAATATTTGAATACGAAACAAAGGATTAATTACAGGTAACATCAGAAACAGGGGCAATAATGAGTTGTCTAAGCAATCTAATTGCTCTGTCTACCTAGGTACCAAGGTAAGTTCGGCGGAAGAATGTAACCCAGATACCTCTGCTCCCTGCAGAGTAAGACAAGATTTCAGCAATACTCTCCCCGAGCAGAGTTGGTCTCCCATCAGCCCTGAAAAGGCACAGTATCTCCAGCAAGTCAGCAACACTCTCCCCAAGCAGAGTTAGCCTACAATCAGCCTTAAGGAAGATGGGTATCCCCAGAAAATCTCAATATTCCCCAGCGGAGTATACAGATGTTCCTAAGCAAGCATCCCCGGCAGTCTTAATATAAGATTGTTCCTCGGCGGAATACAGACATCCAGCGGAGCCATTCCCCAGTACAGTCCAAAAGTCTCCCCAGGAGATTTGAATCAATCTCCCCAGTAGATTCTGAAAGCTTATCCCCAGTAGATTCTGGAAGCTTATACCCTGCGGAGTACAGAAGCATCTCCCCGACTATATTCAAAGGTTATTCCCCACCAGAGCTTATAACTGGGTTATCCTCAGCTAATTAACACGGAAAGATCGTCCTCGGCGAAGTTATTCCTATCACTCGGCGGAGTTCATCAATTCCCCAACAAAGCTCATCAATGGAATCCCCAGCGGAGTTATCATCAAAACCTCAGCGAAGCATCTCTTCCCACAGAGTAATTCCCCGCAGAGTAATCTCTCCAACAAGTTTATTCCCCAATGGAGTCATCTTCTCCTACCGGTTTATTCTTGTAATCATCATCCCCCAGCGGAAACGAAGAGCTCTGTTCTTCAACATCAGCCCAGGATGCAGCTTCCCAGCATGCGTCAAGGATTTACTTTCCTAGACGAAGATACATTCATAAACATCACATTGTCATGATACACGCATCATATCATACAATCTCATACATGAGAACCTCATTGCTTGATCCATATCATGCATTGCATATGACTGACCTTAACCTTTCAGGTAGGATGCAGTTAAATGATCAGCTATGTCAAAGTAGACAAATATAGTCAAAAGAGACCAATCCAGTCAAAGAAGACAAATCCAGTCAAAGAAGACAAGTCCAGTTAAATCCCAAAGGTTTTTCTGATGCTCATCCAGTCAAAGAAGACAAATCCGGTCAAAGAAGACAAATCCGGTCAAAGAAGACAAATCCGGTTCCTAAAAGATTTTTCTGACGCAAATCCGTCATCATAGACATCCGTCATCATAGAAACCCGTCGTCATAGACACTCGTCATTGAAGACACCCGTCATTATAGACACCCGTCATTATAGACACCCGTCGTTATAGACACCCGTCATTTAAGACAACTCGTCATTGAAGATAACTCGTCATTTAAGACAACTCATCATTTAAGACAACTCGTCATTGAAGACAACTCGTCATTTAAGACAACTCATCATTGAAGACAACTCGTCATTGAAGATCACTCGTCTTTGAAGACAACCCGTCCATGAAGACAACCCGTCCAAAGAGACAACTCGTCAAGAAAGACAAAACCTCCTCTGGTTCAGTTAAATCCTAAAGATTTTTCTGAGATAACCTGTCAGTAGAGACAACCCATCAACCTTTTGAAGTTCCAGATTCGATACCTGTATCTAGCCAGGGCATGTCTGTGAGCAACTGAGTGAGGATCAACACCTGTAACAGGCTAGGAAATTATCTTTCTCAGGTACGCAAGTTCTCGCTAAGGAATCTCTTACGCGATCGACACCTAGATGGAATCTATAAGCCGATCCACATACCAACAGTCTCCCAATGGCATCTATAAGCCCATTCCCGACAAGGTTCTGTCACATATCCAGATGGCATCTATAAGCCCATCCTCCCATCCGTCACATCTCCAAATGGCATCTATAAGCCCATTCCCGACAAGGTCATGTCACATCCAGATGGCATCTATAAGCCCATACTCCTATCCAACAATCTCCAAATGGCATTTGTAAGCCCATTCCCGCCATCACACTGCTGATACTCCACTATGCGAGTGCAAATTTCTGGGCACTCTAGTGTTCAATCATCTTCCACCTTCGGATCACGAAAGGCACGCAAGCCAATCTACATCCTCAGGTCTAAGAAGATTGAACAGGGGCAACTGTTGTACCCCAAAATTTGCCCTCCCATATTCTTCAAGATTTGTCAAGATCAACCTCCAAATGGTTCAAAATCTCTCAAGGGTTGCACAGTCCAATTGCCTCCTAACACAGTCAAAATTAGGGTTTTCGTTCTTGCAAAGAAATGGAGGTTTTCAAGGGTCCAATCAAGTCCCATATGCCTATATACATTGTCAAGCATCCATATGTCAAGGTTCAAGACTCACAGCATCAAGTTGCACAGTCAAAAGCCCTAATTGCTCCACAGTTAACTGCAGGGGTAAAATGGTCATTTGGCAGTCAAAAGTCAAAAAATTTTGGTCAACATCTTATTTTGAAGCCAAAATCATCATTTGATCAAGTCTTGATCATGATTCCACAAGCATGGCTCAAAAAGTCTCAAGATGCAAAGGTTTCTATTTTTGGACAGCTGAAAAGTCAACTGCAAATTGACCAAGGCATAACTTCTTCATGGTTCATCAGAAAAATCCCATCCAATGCTCATTTTGAAGGGGATGACATTTCCTACAACTCATCTTCACACTCCAAGTCCAAGAAATGCTCTCACAAAAAGTTATCAATTTCAACATTATAGGTCATTTTCAAAAGTCAACAAAAAGGCACTTTAAGTCAAAGACCATAACTTGAGATTGGTAAATCAAAATGACATGGGACCAAAGGCATGGGTTAGAGGACTTCAAGACCTTTCCAAAATGTCCAAGAACATGTTCATAGCTTCAAAATTGAGCAAGATATGCATTGGAGAAGTTGGGAAATTTTTGGGAACTTTCAAAAGTCAACTTTGCCTAAAACATTTCAATTTTGCTAATGAGCCTCAAATTCTTTCTTGAATCTTTACCCAAAGCCTATGCACGACCCATTAAGCTTAATTTGACTTATTTTATTATTTTTAATTAATTAATTGCATTTAATTGGTTTTAATTATAAGAAAATTCAAAAGATGTGTTTTTTAGATCTTTTTGTGCAGCAAATATGACTAGGGCAAGCTGGCAACTCGTTTCTCAATCAACAAGGCAAAAAAATCCATGATTGGCAAGGTTTCATGAAAGAAAAGATTGAAAAAGATATGATTAGGCAATCAAATATTCAAGTCATAATGCCATGGACTTTTGGGCTTATTCTTGACCTATTTCACATCACATACATATGCTGAGTGAAACCCTACTCAAAGACACACGTGAAAGCTGCTAAAAACTCCATAGCCAATTTGCAAAAACTCAAGAAAATTGTGAAACTGAAATCCTACTTGTAGTTCCTTTCCATGCCTAAAAAGAATTCAAGCACCTTGCCTGAGTCTCCAGGAGTCTATTGGCATCAAGAACCAGTCCAAACACGCAAAGAATCAAAGACAATAAGCCACACGATTTGCCTTATTTTTCAAACCTGCATATCATGTTTCATGTGCTTTTAATCTGTTTTCTTGTTTGATTTATGCTAATAGGGGCCTTCTGAAGCGATTGGTATAATCTAATTGAACTATGGTTTCACTCCTCATCAAGATGTTTGAGTTCCAAGGGTCCTAAATGATTTAAATTTCCCTAATATGTTCTCAAGATCATCCATTCCAAGTTCATTCCTTGCACAAGAAGTTTCCTCAGTCAATTGCTTAAATGCCTAAAAATCAACTATGTTAGGTCAAAAGCAATTGTGACCCACATACAGTCAAACTTCAAGATTTTTGGTCAACATCAACATTTTGAAGTAACATATATCACTTGATCAATATTTGATCATTATTCCTCAAGGAATGCTCCTAATTCATCAAAACTCAAAATTTGCTAAATTAGGGTTTCTATAAGAAAAGTCAACCAAACTTTGACCAAGCATAACTTTCTCATACTTTATTATAAATTTCTCATCCAAGGCTCATCTTGAAGAGAATTCAATTGCGATACGGTGGGAAAATTGACTTGAGGGTTTTCCGTTTGATTGCAAATGTTGTGGTTAGCAAGAGTCGCCACCGACTTTTCTTTTATCCAAAAGGAAAGGTGAAAAAGCACAGGAAAGACCTTTGAGATTGTTTCTTGAGTTCTGGGGGTAGATTATGAAAAGGAAAGGTACTAGCACCATTTTCATCCATGGTTTTCCATGGGCTCTTAGTTACTTGCTAGATCACTTGCTTTTGTTTGAAATTGTGCTTTGTGTGGTTTTTGAAAGTATTTTATAAATAAGCCTTTGTTTATGTAATCTTTGTAATGATTCTCGTTCGTAAGAATGTATACAAAGATGTTAATATTTTTTGAAAATGTTTTCAATTTTTGTAAGATGTTTTGAAAGTGTGTGTGATTGTTTTGAAAATAGCAAGGATGTTTATTTTGAAATAGAGACAGTAACTAAAAGCAATTTACCTACTCAAATGTCTTTCTTATTCATTTTTCTTTTCTTTTGATATTGTTGTCTTACCATTGACTTGGTAAGCAACCCTATCTTTAGATGTTAATGGGACGGGCGTGGGTCATCGTATAGCCATGATTAGCAATGTTGCAAGGTATCTTAGCTTTTTTGAGGGACTAAGATCATTTGGTAAGGCAACTTTGAATAGCGTCATCGAGGGACTATGATCTTGTATTTGTTTGTTTTTGCTAAGACACCTTACATGCGTAATATGGCCATTTTTGTATAAGGCAACCAAGTGGGGTAACCCTAGGGGTGTTTTGTGTGCAAGTGTGCCATTTTCATGCTTGATTTTGTCTTGGATTGGGGTTTTCTATTTGATTGGTTTTATCTTGCCATACAAACCCTAGTTACTAGCATGTTATGTAAAAGCGATAAATTGCAAAATTTAAAGTTACTATGCTATTACAACATTTATGGGAGGGGGTATACAATTTATGAATGGGGATTGCAATAATATAAACCTAATTAATCTATTACAACCAAATTGAATATGTACAAATAAATGGAATAAATATTATACAAGATGAATTAAATATGCAAAGAAGATTTTTGTTTGGTTTTTTATGTGAAAAAGTTTTAACCTAAACCTAATAAATAAATCAAGATTAACTTAAATCAACTAAGAAAATAAATTATTTTAGAAAAAAGACTTTTTGAATAAACCCTAATTCTATTTGATTAAAAGGAAATAAATTTCTTTAAGAAAAAGTAAGTATTTTTTTGTATTTTTTATCTTGAAAATAATATATGGCATTATGAGATATTTTGGTCTTTTTTATACTAAAATAATATGTTTAATGGGTGTGAAGAAAAATAAATATTTAAACTAGTTCTAATTTTAATTTACAAATTTAATTAATAAAAATGGATAATATATAACTAAATAAAAATATTTTTTGTGAGAAAAATAAAATACAATAAGCTAAAATATAAATCTATCATTTTTATATTTTTTATGATTTTTAATATTAAGAAAAATATATTTAATAAAATAAAATGAAAGTAAAATAAATAAATAAAAATATATTGGGCCAGGGGTGTTAAGAGTAAGCAGGAGGTAGGATGTTAGAAAAAACACAAGGCCCAAGAATTAGAAGCCCATGCGCTGCAAACAACAAAAAAATGGAAAAATATGAAAAAATTGCAAAAGGCAGCGCGCTAAGGCTCGAACTCGTGACCTATAGCATTTACGCGCGCTGCCTTACCACTGGGGTGACTGTACATCCATTTATATAAACACAATCATAAATATATATTAGAAAATTCCCCCTGAAGGCAACTTCATCTTCAACCTTGAGCCATGGCCGGATCACCTGTATCTTCTTCATTTCTCCATAAAAATGGAAAGTTCAAACATGAAAGTTACGGTGTTTCTTCCCACGAGTTCAATCATATAATTTATGTAAACTAAAAGTCAAAGATCAAAGCTAATTTTACTTGCCCTAATTTGAAACCTAATTTTTACAGAAAATTCAAATCCAAAATTCTCTATACACAGTTAATATAAATGAAAACTATGAACATGGTTAGCTTTAGGGCAAGGATATCTAGATTTTGCTTTCACAAATCAGGACCAAATGATGCTTGTATGAAGAGATAGAAGTTTGAGTTTTTACCTCTTTCAGCTGGGATCGTGAGTGGAGTTTGAGAAAGTTTTGAGAAGGCCTGAGGATCTGTTTAACTTGCCTGGACCTCCCTGAGTGTATTCCAATCCATACTTTATCTTGAAAGTCCCTGAATATCCCTACTCAAATCAACCTGCAAGCTCAAAATTTGAAAATGGTGGATGGTGGAGGAGGAGTTACAGTGAGAGAACAGGGGTCTGGATCACTTAGATATGAGGTATATTAAGTGTTTAGGTGGTTAAAACTCAAAATGCATGAGTGGTTTTGGAGATGGTTGTGTAAGGTTCAAAAATGTCTAGCTATGGCAGATTCTGAGTTGCAGAGTATTTGGGAGTGTTTTGGAGTCTTAGCCTTCGTGTGTTATGTTGAAATATACTTGTGTATATGTATGGAAAAGGTTAAATATCAACTCCACTCCAAGTTCCTGAGTTATAGCCTTTTGGCTCTATAACTTGCTTTTGAAGAAAAGTGAGGAGACAAGTCTCTAAGTTTGTACAAGTATGATCTAAGTTGGTAGAGACCTTAGAAAAGTTGCTTTTGTTTTTGAATTTTCTTGTGTGTAGAGAAAACAATTGAGAGGCTCAAGAAGTTGACAAAGGCAAAAGTAGTGCTTTAGTAAAATGGAAATGGCAACTTTGTGCCAAAAATGGAATTGTAACTTGGATAAAGGCTCAAGTGCTTGAATTAAAGCTCTATCAGCTGTGTAAACATTTAATTATGGAGTTAGAAACAATTTTGAGGCCTTCAAAGCAAAGATTATGGAGTCTAGGCTTGGATTTGAATTTTTGTTCAT
Organism: Vicia faba; assembly: GCA_948472305.1. Taxonomy (NCBI): domain Eukaryota; kingdom Viridiplantae; phylum Streptophyta; class Magnoliopsida; order Fabales; family Fabaceae; genus Vicia; species Vicia faba. Next base: position 163,233,473 of record OX451736.1, on the reverse strand, counting down.
CATGAAATGGCTTGAAATCAAAGTGATGAATCACCAACTTCATCTCTTCGATTCTCCCTACTCAGGAATGATCTCAATGAGTTATTGGACATTTTGGAAAGCTTTTAATGTTCTCTACAACTCATATTTGAATTTCTTTTGAAAATTCCCTTTGGAACTATGTGAAAAAATGGCATGAAGTTAGGTCAAAAATCTGTCTAACTAGGGCAAAATTTCACTAAGTTAATTTAGTTCATGAGCATGTATTCACAAAATTATATATTGAGATCCAAGCATTTTTATGAGAAATTGTGTGAATAAAAGTTGTATATTTCATGGATATCTACAACTTTCATGTTGGAAGTTTCCTTTGAATCATCTTGCATCATGGTGAAAATTTGGCTCAAAGTTGAGAAAAAATAAGAAATTTTATATACTTAGAAAAGTTCTAAGTTAAGAAATTTCAACTTTTCAAAACAAAATCTTAAATCCTTGATTTCTTGATGAACAAGTTTCATATTTTTACATGTTTTAATGAATTATGATCTTTCGCACTTGATTTTGACCAAAAAGTCAAAGTTTGACTTTTCAGTGTACAATTGACTTTTGATTAGTTGACTGAAAAATTCATCTGTCAATCTAATGGACTTGTAGTGTTTTGAACCATGTAATTAGGTCAAAATGATGTAATTGGAATCTTGAGATCATGCTTTAAACCAATTGACCATTTGCTAGGTCAAAAATCAGAAATTGCCCCTTCCCAGTCAAACCCTAATTTTGACCAATTTGCCCTTTTGATGATTTGATCAAATTTCTTGAGGTATTGTGGTCCAAACTTGATCAAATGATACTAATATGTTGATGTGGATAAAAAATTATGAAGTTTGACTGTAAATTAGCCATGGTTGACTTTTTCCCCAATACAGTTGATTTTTAGGTCAACTGTCCAATTGATTGATAAAAAATGTGATTCAAGGCTTGAAACTTGACATGAGTAATCTTGGGGGTCCTTAATGATCCTTGAAAGTCATATTAAGCATTGATAAGTGAGAGGGATAATTACGGGGTACAACAGCTGCCCCTATTTAATCTTCTTAAACTAAAGAGTTAGACTGGCGAGTTTTTCCATTCGTGACTCAAAGGTGGAAGATGATTGGACACTAGAGTGCCCAGAAATTTGCACTCGGCGATGAGATGATAGAAGGAATAGGCTTATAGGTTCCATTTGGAGAGATGATAGAAAGTTGTAGGAGATGGGCTTGTAGATGCCATCCTAGAGTGATTGTTGAATTGTAATTTGTAAGTTGAAAGAATGATTATCAGAATGGCGTCCGTGTTTGGAGCGTATCTGTACTGTATCTAGAAGAGGCTTTGATTAAGTATTAGAATGGAATCCGTGTCTGGAGCGTATCTGTACTGCGTCTGAAGTGTGAATCTGAATGAGTATCAGAATGGCATCCAGGTCTAGAGCGTGTCTGAACGGTATCCGAAAGTTGAATCTGAACGTGTATCAGAATGGCATCCGTATTTGGAGCGTATTTGAACTGTATCTGAAATTTGAATCTGAATAAGTATCAGGATGGCATCCGAGTCTGGAGCGTATCTGTACTGTATTTGAAATCTGAATGAGTATCAGGATGGCATCCGTGTCTGGAGCATATCTGTATTGTATCTGAAAGTTGAGTCTGAATGAGTATCAGAATGGCATCCGTGTCTGGAGCGTATCTTAACTATATCAAGTTTTAAATATTGTTAATGGTAGATGTTAATCTTATCTTGAAAAGGGTAAAATGTTAGCTAAAATGCAAAGTCGTGTTGCATGAAATGTATGATGTGATGCATTTGCTTTATCAATGTTTATGATATAAGGATGCAATGTATGCGTATGTGAGCTAATTTGCTGCATTGTAGTTAGATTGGGGAAAATAAATCCATGAATGTTGTTGAGGATATGTAAGTCTTCTTGCTTGGAAGTCGAAGTGTTGATGAATTTCTGTTTTGAGAAATAAACTCTGTTGTAAGGGAAATGCCATGTGCTGCTTGTAAAGTCCTATTGGGGAATCCTGAGAAATTTGACGACTTCTAACGGGGATTAATAATTTGAAACTTTGTTCCGTTGGGGATTTAAATGACATACTGCAGGGGATTACTTATAAAATAATCTAGAAATATTTTCCTATCCTTTCAACCTATCAGTAATTGCCTCTTTTCATTTTATTTATTCGTAAACAGTAATTGTGATACGGTGGGAGAACTGACTAGGGTTTTGCGTTTTGTTTTCGCAAATGTTTCGGTTGAGCAAGAGTCGCCACCGACTTTTTATTTTATCCTAAGGAAAGGTTTAAAAAGCACAGCAAAAACCTTTGAGATTTTTCTTGGGTTCGGGGAGTAGATTATAGAAGGGGAAGGTATTAGCACCCCTTCTATCCATGGTTATCCATGGGCTCTTAGGTACTTGCTTAGATCAACTTGCCTTGGTTTTCAATTGTTTGAAATGGTGCTTTGTGTGTGGCTTTGAAAAGGTTTTGAAAAAGATGCCTTGCATAGGCTACCCTTGTAACAATTCTTTACTCGAATGTTTTACAAAAGGTGTTTGTCTTTTTGAAAAGATGTTTCAAGGTTTTTTGAAAGCTTGTTTTGGAAGTTTTTGTGAAGTGGATTTTGAAATTAGGCGAGTGTTTTCTTGGAAAGTTGACAAGTACTTAAGAGCTTATCTACCCTAAAGTTTTCTCAAAGATTTTTGTCATGTTTTAAACCTTTTGACAATTTTGTTCCACCATTGCATTTGGTGGACAATCTTGTCTTAGGAGGTGAAAGGGACGGGCGCGGGTCATTGTTTAGACCATGGTTGCAATAGTGTTAAATGTCTTTGGGCAATTTTCTTTGAAAGGGACTTGATCATTCATTTAAGCAACATTTTGAGGGACAATGATCATTTGATATTTTGTTTTGCCCAAGGAAGTTCAACATGCAATATGGCCCAATTATTTTGAAGGCAACAAAGTGGAATACCCTAGGGGTGCAAGTGTGAGATGTGTTTGTTTATTTTTCATGCTCATTTATCTTGTATTAGGTCCAACTATTTTTGTTCATTTTTATTCGCATACAAAACCCTAATTCTAGCATAGTATGTTTAGAAAGCATTAAAAGTGCGAAATTTAAATTCCTACGCTATTACATCACAATAATATGGGGAGGGGGGTACAATGTTTCAAATGGGGTTTATTTGGACAAGAATTTAAAACCTAAGACTATTACATCAATATTGAATATCTACAAGGTAAATAAATTGCATAATCAAATGGAAATTAAATAAATATGCAAAAAAATGAAAAAAAAGAGAATTTTTATATGTATGAAAAAGTATTGTTCATGAAAAATAAAAGAAAAATAAAAAGGCATTATTTTTGGAGTATTTTCATATTTAGGGTAAAAACCCTAGTTTTAATCAAAGTGAATATTAATTGATTAATTCATATATTATTTGTTATTTATATACCAAAAATACAATAAAATATGGTATATTTGTAAAAAAGGGCATTTTTTAGTATTAAATATTAAAAATAAGGTATGTACATTTTTTGGTATTTTTACTCTAAATGTATTAATATATATATATATATATATATATATATATATATATATATATATATATATATATATATATATATATATATATATATATATATATATATATATATATATATATATATATATATATATATATATATATATATATATATATATATATATATATATATATATATATATATATATATATATATATATATATATATATGTGTGTGTGTGTATATTTGTATTATTTTAAATATGTATTATATATATAAATAATAATAATTATTATTATTATTTTTTTTAGAAAATAGTATTTTTTATATAAAATATTTTCAGAGGGTAATATAAAATAAAAATAAAAATAGAAGTGTTTTTACATATTTTTCTGTTTATCCTAAATAATAATATGTATTTATTTATGTATAAACAAAAGAAAATCAAATAAAAATCAAATAAAAATCAAAAAATGATGAGAAAAATATTTTCAAAATTTTAATATGCTGAGAAAAAATAAATGAGTCAAATAAGAAAAGAAAAAGTCAAAAATCATGAAAAATGAAGCAAATGGGCTTGGGGGTGCAAAACAGAAAAAGTGGTGTGAATAAGAAAAAAAACACAAGCCCAGCCCAAAGACCACTGTCTTCAACCTCCAGCAACAATATTTGAAAAAACGCGCGCCCTGTTCCTCATCTTCCAACTCTTGATTCCTGGCTTTTTAGCAAAAACTCATAACATAACAAATGTTCAGCATGAAGAGACGATTCTAACCATGTATAGAACTTGACCTAACTCTCTAAGATGAAGGAGAATTTCTCCTCCCCCAAATCCTAACCTAGTTTTTCTGTCATTTTCAAACTCCAAATTCTCTCTACTCAGGCAAAAGAAATGAAAAGTAAAGACATGGACATGTTCAGTGGCATGAGTATGACATTATTTCTTCACAAACTTAAGACTAATGATGCATAATAAGAGAGATACGAATTCAAAAAAACTACTTGTTCAGCTGAAGTTCCAACTGGCAAATGGGGAGCTTACAGTGCAAGATACTGATTGGTATAGTTTCCTTGAGGTGTGGTGATGCTGTTCCAATATCTACTTTGCCTTGAAACACCCTGAACTGAGCTGTAGAACTTCAACTGCAAAATGGAAAAGTGAAAATGGTGGAACTTGTTAGAGGTGTTACAGGTTGTGTCTTAGCTTCTGGATAGCTTGCATAGGTTGTAAGGAAGGTAGAGGAACAGGTTTGGGCAAGAATGCTTGAAGGGATTGAGAGATAGCACTCAAACTGCAGGGGTTGCTCTGTTTGAGCAGTTTCAAGGTGATTATGGCAATGGGAGTGTTTGAGAGGCCAAGGGCTCGTGTGTTAGCTTAGTTGGGATATGCTGAGTATGTTTGATAAGTTAGTTCTTGTGTGCTAATGCTGAGATGAGAGTTGTTGTGAGTTATGGAACTTTTCTTCACACTTAAGCAACAAAATGCAACTTGAGTTTCTAGGCATGTAGAGGGCCCCCAATGTGCTGCATAATCCCTCCTTGATCAGTGTGTTATGCTCATAAACTTGTGCCATTCAGATTTGCAATGTACTTGTTGGATTTCTAAATTGACATAAAGTGAATTTTAGCAAAAATGGATAGTTCACTTTATCTAATTTGGGATTAATCTTGCATACAATGTCCAAACTCATAGAACAACACCTTAACACAATGAATATGCATTAAATTATGGAGTGTAACTTGGTTTAAGGACCTATAATCTAGTCTAAAGCATGCTGAGTTCAAATTGCAAAGTTATGGGCATGGAACTTGGTCATGAACAAAGTGGTTTTTTGCTATATTGTGAAATTCGATTCTCTCTAACCATGAGGTTGTTTGAGAAGTTCTTGGACATTTTGGAAAGCTTGGAATGTGTACTACAATCCATCTTTGAAATGCAATTTGAAATTCCAAGTGGAAGTGTATGGAAAATGGCCTTGAAGTGGGGTAGAAAACCTTGTCAAAATAGGTTAAAATTTCACTAAGTTAAAAATGGTTTAGTGCCCTTATTCAAAAAATTGTAACTTGAGCTACAAGCTTCAAATGAGAAAACTTTGTGAATCAAAGTTGTATATTATGCAACAAGCTACAACTTTCATGTTTTGACTTTTGTTTGAATCCAAATGGATCATGGTGAAAGAGTGGGGCAAAGTTGGGAAAAAAATTAGGGTTTTTCATAACTTAGAAAAATTCTAAGTTATGAAAAATTCCATTTTAAACCCTAATTTGCATTTCTTGGTTTCTTGGTGAACAAGTTTCAAGATTTGGCATGTTTTGATGAAAAATGAATCTTGACTTTTGATTTTGACCAAAATGTCAAAGTTTGACTTTTCAGTATACAGTCAAAGTTGATCAATTGACTGGGAAATTCAATTGTCAATCTTGTGTACTTGGGATCTTTTGAGCTTGTTGATCATGTCAAGATGATTCCATGGGGTCCTTGAGTCCATGTGTGAGTTTGGTTTGCCATTGGCTAGGTCAAACAGTCAAAAATTTCCTTTGTACAGTCAAAACCCTAAAAATGACCATTTTGCCCTTTTGGTGATCTGATCAATTTTCTTGTGGAATTGTGATCCAAACTTGATCAAATGGTTCATGTGAGTCCAATATGTTGACGTGGGTCAAATTTCATGAGGTTTGACTGTCAATTGACCACAGTTGACTTTTTCCCCAATACAGTTGATTTCTAGGTCAACTGTCCAATTGATTGGGCAAAACTTGGAGTCAGGACTTGAAACTTGATATGGGTGAACTTGGGAGTCCAATATGAAGCATGAAAGTCATCTTAGGCATTTTGGGTCAAAACATCTTTGTGCAAACACAAACCCTAATTTGAGTCAACAGTGCAAGGAGAGGTCTTGAGCAGATGAAATCCTAACTGGATCCTGAGCTTCAAGGGCTTTGTGATGAGAAATCAATGAGAAATGGGAGGGCAAATTTTGGGGTACAACAGTTGCCCCTGTTCAATCTTCTTGAATCCGAAGAGTTAGATTGGCAAGCTTGCCTTTCGTGACTCGAGGGTAAAAGGAGATTGGACACTAGAGTGCCCGGAAATTTGCACTCGTCAAAGCAATGGATACGGGAATGGGCTTAGAGATGCCATTTGGAGATGGGCTTAACGATGCCATCTGGGTGAGTGACAGAAATCTTGTCGGGGATGGGCTTAGAGATGCCATCTGGAAGGGAACATCAGGAAAGTGTCCAAGCTTTGGACCATTTCCGAACTGGGGGTCTGAACAAGCAATAGATTGACATCCGTTGTTGGGAGGAACCTGTAAAAGGTTTTCAGTGGTTTGGAAAAAAAACTGAACAAGCGATAGGTTAACATCCGTTTACTTGGGGAACCCGTAAACTGTTTTCAGAGAGTTGCATCTGAACAAGTGATAGATTAACATCCGTTGTTGGGAGGAATCCATGAACTGTTTTCAGAAGTCTTGAGAAAAATCTGAACAAGTGATAGGTTAACATCCGTTACTTGGAGAACCCGTGAACCGTTTTCAGAAAGTTGCATCTGAACAAGTGATAGATTAACATCCGTTGTTGGGAGGAATCCATGAACTGTTTTCAGAAGTCTTGAGAAAAATCTGAACAAGTGATAGGTTAACATCCGTTATTTGGAGAACCCGTGAACTGTTTTCAGAAATCTTGAAGTTGAATCAGCAATAGAGCCGCATCCGTTGTTGGGAAGCGTCCGTAAACTAATTTCAAAGGTTGCATCTGAACAAGCTGATAGATTAACGTCCGTTACTTGGGAAGAATCCATAAACTGTTTTCAGAAGTCTTGAAGAAGAATCTGAACAAGTGGTAGGTTAACATCCGTTTACTTGGAGAACCCGTGAACTGTTTTCAGAAATCTTGAAGTTGAATCATCTTAGTTTGTCGACTGATCTTTCCTGAAAAGGTAAAGAGTTAGTTGCATGCAATGTTATGATGTATGATGCGATATACGTGACATCAATGTTTATAACATGAATGTGATGAATGCGCCTGTAAGTTGACGAGCTAACTTGCTGAGGATAAATGAATTCGAGGTGGCCGAAGATAAAAGCATCTTGACTGCTGCTGGGGAAAATAAATCCTTGGCTACTACTGGGGAAGAGAATTCCTGATGGCCTCTACTGGGGAGTATCAATCTGGTAGACTCATGCTGAGGAGGTAAGACTGAGAACCTTTAATTTGATGGGAAGTAACTCTGGCGATCTCACTGGGGAACTCAAGATTTCTCTTTCTAAGGCTCTGTGGAGAGAAGGCTCATTAGTCTGGCTCCGCTGGGGGGTTGATAATTTGAAATTTTAACTCGGCTGGGGATAACAAAGATAAGCTTCTCCAGGGGTCATATTGATAAGTTAGGCTGGGGAACTTTGATGAATTCCGCCGGGGATAGGAAGAATTCTGGCGAGTGCGATCTTCTGAGGCTGTTAGCTGAGGATAACCCAGTTATAAGCCCTTGTGAGGAATAACCTTGAATAAAACTCGGGGGAGACGTTCGTGCTCTGCGGGGAAATACCTTCCAGAACCTTACTGGGGATAAGCTTCGAGGGTCTGTTGGAGGTATGCCTCAGGGTTTGCTAGGGATGTGGATTTCAAATCTCTTGGTGTGTTTCCTTCGAGAGGGTGCCAAGGTGTTCATCTGTACCTTCATCCTATCAGTAATCATTTTTCTTAGGTTCACTTAGGAAGTGATTATGTTTCAAATGCATATGCCTATTTAACAAAACATTGGACGTTTCTCAAAATAAAACAAATAGTGCAAAAAAGAAAAGGGAAATGACACAAATTTTTGGGAAGAGTATTTGTATTGATTTTCTTTGAGTATATTTGTACAAAGGAGACAATCATCCTAGTAAGAGGATTTTTCCGTAAATATCGAAAGATTTTATACAAAATAAAGGATGGCTATGTGAAATAATTCCATGGGATTCCATTCTGCCATAGCTTTCACAACTCTGAATATCTGCCCGTTCAGTGCTTCGTTTGACGATGACTGGATTGATCAGAAGTCTGGAACTGGTTGATGAAGAGATTGTCTTTGAAGTGATCCGATGAGACATAGTCATACGCTTTAATTCCCTAACTTTTGCCTGAATCGCCCTTTCAGGTTTTCGATCCACCGGGAAACCCCTTTTTGCCCAAGCCGCCCTTTCGGGTTTTCGACTTGCCGGGTGTACAGATTTTTTTGTTTTTATCCCTAATTTTTGCCTGAACCGCCCTTTCGGGTTTTCGGTTCACCGGGATGCCCATTTTTGCCCAAGCCGCCCTTTCGGGTTTTCGACTTGTCGGGTTATTTTATGCGTAGTATCTTTTGACTATGTCTGCGTTCGTAGGGTGTGGCAAATCGTCGCCGTCCATGGTGGTCAGAATCATTGCACCACCAGAAAATATGCTCTTGATCATAAATGGTCCTTCATATGTAGGAGTCCATTTGCCCCTGGGATCACTTTGCGGCAAGATAATCCGCTTGATTACGAGATCCCCGACTCGATACACTTGACGTCTGACTTTCTTATTGAAGGCCTTGATCATCCGCTTTTGATATGTCTGGCCATGGCATATAGCAGCAAGTCGTTTCTCGTCGATCAGATTGAGTTGATCCAGTCGGGTCTGCATCCAATCATCTTCATTCAAACCTGCATCCTTCATAATCCTTAGAGAGGGGATTTGGACTTCCATAGGCAAAACAGCTTCCATGCCATAAACCAAAGAAAATGGGGTTGCCCCAGTTGAAGTACGTGTCGTCGTACGGTATCCATGCAGAGCAAACGGTAACATCTCATGCCAGTCTTTGTAAGTGACTGTCATTTTCTGAATGATCTTCTTAATGTTTTTGTTTGCAGCTTCAACAACACCGTTCATCTTCGGCCGATAGGGAGATGAATTGTGATGATAAATCTTGAACTGTTCGCATAATGCAGTGATCATTGTATTATTCAGATTTGTACCGTTGTCCATGATGATTCTGTCTGGAACACCATACCGACATATGAGATTTTGCTTGATAAAGCGGGCAACCACATTTTTAGTAACAGAGGCGAAGGAAGCTGCTTCGACCCATTTAGTGAAGTAGTCAATGGCAACCAGGATGAAGCGATGTCCGTTGGAAGCCGTGGGCTTGATCTCTCCAATCATATCAATGCCCCACATTGCAAAGGGCCATGGAGCAGTCAGGACGTTGAGGGGAACCGGAGGGATATGAACTTTGTCAGCATAGACTTGACACTTGTGACAAGTACGGGAATGTTGATGGCAGTCAGCCTCCATGGTAGACCAATAATAGCCTGCCCTTAGGATCTTCTTAGCCATTGTATGCCCGCTCAAGTGAGTGCCAAATGTGCCGCTGTGTATATCAGTCATGATCAACTCCGCTTCAACTTTATCCACACATCGGAGTAGTACACAATCATGGCTTCGTTTGTAAAGGATGTCGTTGCTCAAGAAGAACTTAGCGGCGAATTTCCTTAAGAACTTCTTGTCATTCACGAAAGCTCCTTCAGGATAATCCCTAGTCTCGAGATACCTTTTGATTTCATGGAACCAAGGTTGTTCCACTACTTCTTCGGTATTAATCTCGTGGCAATGTGTCGGTTCATCCATTCGCTTGATGGTGATTTGGGGAGCCTTGTTATCCCAGTTGAGTTTAAACATGGAGGACATTGTGGCCAGAGCATCGGCTAGTTGATTCTCTTCTCGCGGGAAATGCTCGAAGGTAATTTGCTCGAAACGAGGCAACAATGTCAGGACATGTTCTTTGTATGGGATAAGATTAGGATGCTTGGTATCCCAGTCTCCTTTGATTTGGCTGATGACCAAAGTCGAGTCCCCGAATACGATCAAAGATTTGATCCCCAAGTCTATAGCAGCTTCGAGACCAAAGACGCAAGCTTCATACTCAGCCATGTTGTTTGTGCAGCTAAAACAAAGTCGGGCCGTGAAAGGAGTGTGACAACCTTCCGGAGAAATGAGTACTGCGCCAATACCATTTCCAAGTGCATTTGAAGCACCATCAAAGTACAGGGTCCATCGGGATCCCTTCTCGGGTCCTTCATATGGTCCGTCACTTTCAATGTTGTCCAAATTCATGATGTCCTCGTCTGGGAAGTCAAATCTCATGGGTTGATAGTCTTCAATAGCCTGATGAGCCAGATGGTCAGCTAGTACACTCCCTTTTATAGCTTTTTGGGTGGTGTACTAGATGTCATACTCGGTCAAGATCATTTGCCATCTAGCTATCCTTCCAGATAAAGCGGGCTTCTCGAAGATATACTTGATAGGGTCCATCTTGGAAATTAACAAGGTAGTATGGGTCAACATATACTGTCTTAGTCGGCGAGCAGCCCATACCAAAGCGCAGCAAGTTTTCTCGAGAAGTGAGTAGCGAGTCTCACAGTCGGTAAACTTTTTGCTAAGGTAATAAATAGCATGCTCTTTTCGACCAGACTCGTCATGCTGGCCCAAAACACACCCCATTGAGTTATCCAAGACAGTTAAGTACATGATCAATGGTCTTCCTTCGACGGGTGGCATCAGAATAGGAGGTTCTAGCAAATACCCCTTGATTCTATCAAAAGCGGCTTGGCAGTCGTCGTTCCATTCAACTACCTGATCCTTCTTCAAGAGTTTGAAAATTGGCTCACAGGTAGAAGTCAGATGTGAGATGAATCTGGCAATATAGTTTATGCGCCCCAAGAATCCTCTAACCTCCTTTTCAGTGCGGGGAGCAGGCATTTCTTGTATTGCTTTTACTTTTGCCGGATCGACTTCAATGCCTTTGTTGCTTACAATGAATCCCAGGAGTTTACCAGACCTAACTCCAAAAGTGCATTTACTCGGATTCAGCCTGAGCTTGTATTCTTTCAATCTGGCAAACAGCTTTTCCAGATGTTCAAGGTGCTCTTCCTCTGTTTGTGACCGAGCTATCATATCGTCTACGTAAACTTCAATCTCATGATGTATCATGTCATGAAATAAAGCTACCATGGCGCGTTGATAAGTTGCCCCTGCGTTCTTCAGCCCGAACGGCATCACTTTGTAACAAAAAGTGCCCCATTGCGTGACAAAAGTTGTTTTCTCCATATCCTCGGGAGCCATTTTGATTTGATTATAGCCCGAAAATCCATCCATGAAGGAAAACACCTTATGCTGAGTTGTATTGTCGATCAAGATGTCAATATGAGGTAGCGGGAAATCATCTTTAGGGCTGGCCCTATTCAAATCCCGGTAGTCCACACACATTCTGACTTTGCCATCTTTCTTTGGCACCGGTACGATGTTAGCGACCCATTGAGGATAGGATGTAATAGCCAAGAAGCCAACATCGAATTGCTTCATTACTTCTGCTTTGATTTTTTCGGACATGTCAGGCCTCATTCGGCGAACTTTTTGCTTGATAGGTGGACAATCCTCTCTTGTGGGGAGACGGTGAACCACGATGTCCGCGTCTAGACCCGGCATGTCTTCATAGGACCAAGCGAAGATCTCAACATACTCATTCAACAACTGTACTAGGCGCTCCTTGACTTTTGGTTCCAGATTGGCACCTACTTGTACCTCCTTCCGGTCCTCCTCGGTTCCCAAGTTAACAGTTTCCAATGGCTCTTCATGCGGTAAGATGGCCCTTTCCTCTTGTTGCAGGAGTCTGGCTAGTTCCCCGGGTATTTCACAACCTTCATCATCTTCATACTCGGCTAGATTGACCAGATCTTCAGAGTTATTGAAAGATACAGCAGAGTAGTCACCCATGGAATCCGGAGTGGATGGGTACCTGCATTGGTGAGTGTGGGTGTGTGTAAGGGATAGCCATCCTTAACAAATGCAAAAGGAAAGAAAATGAGCATAAGCAGTTTATCAAATGAAAAACGTCCAATGAATCATTAAACATGGCATATGAATATGAAAAATAATCAAAACCCTTACAAGTGGACCTACATGCCCCGGGCAAGGCAGGAGGTGAAAAGACAGTGTACGGATTGTTTGAAAGTAAAATATTACAGACCAAATAGGAAATGTTTAATAGATAAATTACTGATGAATAAAAGTGATGGGGACAAAGTCCTTAGCCTCCCAATTGCTCAATCCTCCTCCGACAGTTGGATGAATCCATTCTTCAAAGTTGCTTTCCTTGTCTTCATCTTCCAGGGCGTTGATTCGGTAAGGAGAAATTTTGATCGGCGCTCTTTCAATCTTTGACTGGCGCATGGCCTTCTGGCCAGCGGCGGTGAAACCTAATCCAAACTTATCAGTTTTATGCGGAAAATCGGGTAACTGCCCCCACGCTGAATTCTTCCCTTCTTTAACTGCAGCCCTTGCATCCTCCAGAGATGCCATCCTGGCCATCTGTCTTGGTGCCTCAGTTGCCAACTTTGTTACTGCTATTTCAGGAAGAACTTCTTCGAAATGTTGAAACGGTGTCTCAATGAACTCTCCTTCAACCTCCACATACCGGAAAGAATTTAAGTGACTAATCATGTACTCTTCTTCGCCGTGGACAGTAATGATCTTTCCCTTTACAGGATACTTCAGCATCTGATGCAAGGAGGAGGTGACTGCCCCAGCATGGTGTATCCAAGGTCTACCCAGCAGGCAGGAGTATGATGGACGGATGTCCATTACATAGAAAGTGGATTTAAACACCTCAGTACCTATCTTGACAGGAATTTCAACTTCTCCATGGACCATTCTTTTCGACCCATCGAAAGCTCTGACGACAATATCACTAGGCTTCAATTCCAAACCTTCGCAATCAAGCCGGTCCAAGGCCTTCTTAGGCAAAACATTTAGCGATGAACCGGTATCAACCAAAACATGTGCAAGGGTGGTTCCGCGACACTCGATTGAAATATGCAACGCATCATTGTGGTTTTGGCCCCTAGGGGTCAGGTCGGCATCAGAAAACCCTAATCCATTGTCCGCAGTCAGGCTAGCCATGCAATGTTGAAATTGATCTGCAGAGGTTTCCTGGGGCACATGAGCTGCCTTTAGAAACTTAATCAAAGCTTGAGCGTGCGCTTCTGAGCAAAGCAACAGTGTCAACATGGAGATCTTGGAGGGGGTTTGCCCCAACTGTTCCATCACATCGTAATCACTTCTCTTGATTATCCTCAAAATCTCGTCCATTTCTTTCTTGGAGGCTTCTGGGATCACCAAGGGCTGAACCCTCGTCCCGACGGGCTCATCTTGTATTCCCTTTCCTTTATCAGCAATGGTAGGAGAGACAGCACTAGGAACGATAATTTCTTCAATCAAAGGAGTTCTAGCGGAGAGTTTTACTGGTGCAGGGATGACTTCTTTAGCTGATGAGGGTCCAAAGACTGCTCTTGGAGGGGAAATCTCTGGAGAAAATATTCTCCCGCTCCTGGTGATTTTGCTGGTGCCCGCAATGTTACTGATGCTGGCTTCTCCATCATCTGAATTTTCTTCAATAACTTCGACCTGCTTGATACCATGGTAGTAGATGTCACCACCATAGTTCCAAGGTATCGACTTCTCAGAAACATAGGGAATAGGCCCCGGCATTGTTATCTTCAAAGGTATAGACTTTGCAGCTGGTGTAATCTTAACAGGCTTTTTGACGGCCTTGGAAAGATTGGCGTAAATGGTCACGATTGAGATATTTTCAACATGAACTGGAACAGCAGGAACTTTTTCGAACAAAATTTGTCGGTTATCCATGAGGCCTTGGATGCCTTTCTTCAATAGCGGACAATCAAACGGCAGAGAGTGGCAACAGTAGCAGTCTTCTTTACATCCCGGGAAGATCCCGGCCCTTAACAAATTCAACTTAATGGTTAGCAGTGGAGTAGTCAGATCACTAACATCAGCAACATACAGATCCTCTTCAATGGCATTGACATTCCGACCGTGCTTCGGCATAGGTGCAGATATCACATTGGGTTTCTCTGGAGCGTCAAACTCCACCTCCTTAGCTTCTATCAGGTACTGGATCTTATGCTTGAGTGCCCAACAATCATTGGTGTCGTGTCCAACGCTGTCTGAATGATAGGCGCACTTAGCATTGGCATGATAATGCGGGGAGGACGTATTTACATTCTTTGGCGCCTCCTTGATGGTGGCAAGATTCAACTTCAATAGATGGGGAAGCACTTGTGCTGGAGTCATATTAATACGGGTGAACTGCCGTTGTGGCCTTTCCACCCGTTGCTGATTTGGTCTGGATTGGTTGTAGCGAGGCTGCTCACTTGGGGTGTTTTGAATCATTACGGCCCCCACAGTTGGCCGACGCTCCATCTTCCCTGCTCTTCTCTGAGAATATACCATAGCTGTCTCCTTCTTAAAAGGCTTCTTCTCAACACTTGCAGCAACACCCTTCTGAATCTTTCCTGACTTGATGCCAGCTTCTATTCTTTCGCCTGTTAAGATCAAATCGGTAAACCCCGCGGAAGAGTTACCAATTAGATGATTGAAAAATGGCCCAGATAGGGTCCCAAGAAACATATCAACGAGCTCACGATCGGTCAAAGGAGGCTGCACCCTGCCAGCTAAATCCCTCCATTTTTGTGCATATTCTTTGAATCCCTCACTTGTTCCTAGTGACATACCCTGAAGTTGGGTACGAGTAGGAGCAAGATCGGAATTATACTGGTATTGTTTGTAGAAAGCGGTGGCCAAATCTTCCCAATTTCTGACACTGGTTCCTTCTAACTGATAAAACCATTCCAACTGAGCTCCTGACAGGCTGTCTTGAAAGAAATGAATCCAGAGATTTTTATCCGCTGTATAGGGTTGAATTTTTCTCACGTAGGACCTGAGATGCATTTTGGGACAGGACAGCCCATCATACCTCACAAACACTGGCACTTTGAATTTTGGGGGAATCACAATTCCGGCAACCAAGCCCATGTCTTCAAAATCCAAACCCGGTACCCTTTGCAATTCCATGGCAGCCAATCTGTCTTCTAAACCCTTATATTTGTCATCAGCTGGAGGATACTGCTGGTCAGAATAATCTTCATCCTCTTCAACCTCTTCCTCCTCTGCATCAGACTCGGAAGGCACCGCAACCCGATCTCTTTTACTAGTTCCTTCATCAGAAGTAGGAGGAAATTCAAGCACTCTCCGAGCTTCTCTGTCAAATCTTCTCCCCAAAGTAGCCACTCCGACCCTCTTTTTCTTCTTTACTGGGTCCTTATTCTCCAGATGAGCCTTGAGGTCCTCTTGACTTTTAACCAAAGTCATCAAGAGTTGCTGGAACTGTGCATTCTGGGCTTGTAGGTCTTTAACTGTTTGCTCGAGATCCATCCTACTGAAATAAACAGCAGATAGATAAGGAAACCTGGAGTGAGACCTGCTTATGCACATGATGAATGTATGTTGATGTATGCAATGCATTCAAGGATTTAGGACATTCAAAATTGTTTCAGACAAAGAAGAACACACGTCATATTAATAAGAAGAAATTCGTTAGTACATAAATGCCCCATGGGCCAAATGTTACAAAATAAACTTCTCAAGGTAGAAAGACATTGCGCATCCTCTTCAGTGCGATGTAGGTGTTGAGGGCCTCTTGCTCATGGAGTCGGCGGGTAAGCTCTAGAACCTTCTTTTCACTGGCGTAGTAGCTAGCTTCAAAAGTGTTCCGTTCCTCCTTGAGCTGAATCCAACTTTTCTGCATTTCCTCCCACGATGTAGGCATGTCTGGATGCAGGATGGTGTAGGGAACCTCTCCTTCATTGACGGGCTCTTTAATCACTGGGAGTACATGAGGATAAGGCATCATTATACTTTGGGCTCGGGCTCGTACCCACTTGAGATAGGGCTCAAGGGGGATGGAGTTCTTGTGTCCTAGAGTCCTGCTATCAACCTTGTTGAGTTTTCCCCAAGCTCTGATGAATCTTTGGCGAAGTCCTTGCGCATCGTTGTCGAAGTCAAAAACTAGGCTAGGAATCAACATGTCATGAGGGCCATCCCTCTGTGCATATCCAAATTGCCTCAAAGCTAGGCAAGGGTTGTAGGTGATACCTCCCCTGATTCCAAGTAAAGGAACATTAGGAAACTCTCTGCAACGATCGACGATGATGACATTTTCTCTGGACCGAGAACACCAATGCACATCTGAATGAGTAAGAGTCATCAATCGTTGGGACCACCTTGTACCTTGGTCATTCTTCAAGACAGATTGTGGAAGGTGCGAAATAAACCACCTTGCGAGGATAGGAGTACAGCACATGAGAACACCCCTCTTTCTCATTGTTCGTGTGTAAAATGAGTGAAGGATGTCCCCAAGCAATGTTGGTATTGGATTTCTGGACAAGAAGATTTTGACGGCGTTGACATCTACCAATTGGTCAGGATTTGGGAACAAGACTAACCCATAGATAAGGAGTGCCACAATCTCTTCAAAGGCTTGTAGGTCCAATGAGTTCCAACATTCTTGTGCCTTCTCAAACAAGAATTTTGCTAAGAATCCTTTGACGCCGCTTCTGGTTTCCCAATGCCCCTTGATTTCAGATGGTTGTAGATGTAGTGCTCGAGCAACATCTTCAGGCTTTGGTTCCTTCTCCGTACCGTTGAAGGGTAGTTGATTAAGGATAGGGATTCTTAGGAGTTGAGAAAACTCCTCCAAAGTGGGAACCAACTGATAATCAGGGAAAGTGAAGCAATGGTGAAGAGGGTCAAAGAACTGGAATAGCACTTTCATCATGTCTTCTTCAATGTTGGTGTTGACTAGGCTGAGCAGTCTACCATGTCTTTCACTGAAGGATGAATTTTCCGGAATTCTTGAAGTGATCTCCTTGAGTTGAGGAGAGATTCTCACAAGGCTGACTTGAATGGTGTTTCTGCGAGGAATTTCCATGTCCTACAAAACAAGAACAAAGCTGAAGATCCAAAACCCTTGAAATGGTTAGTGAATGCATATGATGTTTTATGATGTATATGATGTATGCACAAAACATATGTACAAGCAAATCACACCAAACCCTAATTTCAGGCTTGCATGGGGTTTCATAGGTAATTACCCTCTTGAGTGTAGTTGGCTTAAAAACCTGTCCTATAAATAGTAACCGGGTTCTAAGGAGCTCAATATCACTGGATTGTTTTCATTGTTCATTGTTTTGGTTTAGCCACTTAACTAGCGACCAAAATATTCCAAGAAAACAACCCTCAATGAGTGTAGTATCGAGTATCTACCAACTTCGGACTGCACCAAAGCCGGTCATCTCACTACCCCTAATAAAAGGCCAAGATGGTCAAGTAAGGTTCTAGGTCATTAGTGCTTAGTGACATCACTCAGCGGCCCCGTACTCTCCTTGATTGAACTCAAGGGTTACCGGTACTCACAAATATGTCGCACTAATATAGCTATTGCTTAGACCGTGTCGGTATACCCCGCACAGTTTCCACAATGTATTGCTATCTATGAATGTTTCCCAAAATCCGGGTGGAGGATTGTAAACCCAAACAATAGAGCCAAAGTATAAAGCAAGCAAATCAAACAATTAGTCATGCAAGAGGGTGATCTAAGCCCTAAGGTTACTCCACTTTAAAATTGTCCCCAGCAGAGTCGCCAGTTCTGTGATACGGTGGGAGAACTGACTAGGGTTTTGCGTTTTGTTTTCGCAAATGTTTCGGTTGAGCAAGAGTCGCCACCGACTTTTTATTTTATCCTAAGGAAAGGTTTAAAAAGCACAGCAAAAACCTTTGAGATTTTTCTTGGGTTCGGGGAGTAGATTATAGAAGGGGAAGGTATTAGCACCCCTTCTATCCATGGTTATCCATGGGCTCTTAGGTACTTGCTTAGATCAACTTGCCTTGGTTTTCAATTGTTTGAAATGGTGCTTTGTGTGTGGCTTTGAAAAGGTTTTGAAAAAGATGCCTTGCATAGGCTACCCTTGTAACAATTCTTTACTCGAATGTTTTACAAAAGGTGTTTGTCTTTTTGAAAAGATGTTTCAAGGTTTTTTGAAAGCTTGTTTTGGAAGTTTTTGTGAAGTGGATTTTGAAATTAGGCGAGTGTTTTCTTGGAAAGTTGACAAGTACTTAAGAGCTTATCTACCCTAAAGTTTTCTCAAAGATTTTTGTCATGTTTTAAACCTTTTGACAATTTTGTTCCACCATTGCATTTGGTGGACAATCTTGTCTTAGGAGGTGAAAGGGACGGGCGCGGGTCATCGTTTAGACCATGGTTGCAATAGTGTTAAATGTCTTTGGGCAATTTTCTTTGAAAGGGACTTGATCATTCATTTAAGCAACATTTTGAGGGACAATGATCATTTGATATTTTGTTTTGCCCAAGGAAGTTCAACATGCAATATGGCCCAATTATTTTGAAGGCAACAAAGTGGAATACCCTAGGGGTGCAAGTGTGAGATGTGTTTGTTTATTTTTCATGCTCATTTATCTTGTATTAGGTCCAACTATTTTTGTTCATTTTTATTCGCATACAAAACCCTAATTCTAGCATAGTATGTTTAGAAAGCATTAAAAGTGCGAAATTTAAATTCCTACGTGTGATCGGTGGATCTGGAACTGACTGTTTAACGCTGGTTTCGCGAAATG
Source organism: Vicia faba (assembly GCA_948472305.1). Classification (NCBI taxonomy): domain Eukaryota; kingdom Viridiplantae; phylum Streptophyta; class Magnoliopsida; order Fabales; family Fabaceae; genus Vicia; species Vicia faba. The sequence goes on along the minus strand of OX451736.1, from coordinate 163,214,376 downwards.
TCGCGGAAGCAAGAGTCGCCACCGTCTTTTATTTTCTCCAAATGGAAAGGACAAAAGCACAGAAAAATTCCTTAAAGAGATTGCTCTCGGTTCGGGAGGTAGGTTATAGAAAGGGAAGGTATTAGCACCCTTTCTATCCATGGTTATCCATGGGCTCTTAGATACTTGCTCAATGTGTTTTCAAAATTGTTTGTTTGCTTTTCAATGTGGGTTTAAAAAGTTTCTTTGAAAAATTTCAGTTCGACTCGTACGTCAGAGTGTTTGAAAAATTTGCTTTGAAAGCTTTTGAAAAGTGTTGGTGTGAAAAGATTTCAGTTTGTTTTGAAGAGAGCAAGTATCCTTGAGAACCTACCTACCCTAAGGAATTCGTCTGTGTAAATGTCCTTGAAGTAGTGCCATCCCACCATTGAGAGGTAGGTAGCACCACCGTTGGAGGTGTTCGGGTCAATTCGAGGTTCGGGACATGGTGATCACCAGAGCAATGGGAAGACACCTTAGAAGCTACCCTCATGCCAGGTTCCCGGATCATGAGGACTTACTAAGACGTCCTCTACTCGACGATCACCTTTCGAAAGGCAACAGTGAGGCATACCCTAGGGGTGGTGTGTGCAAATTGTGTGTTATTTTCATTGATATTTGTCTTTGTCATGTCATTGTGATCTACGCTTGATTTTATTTTAGGTCCATACATTCTTTCATGCTTATTTAACAGTTAATATTTGCGAGGAAAATAAATCTAAACTATTACAAATGGCGCGGGTCCACATCGCCAAAATTAAACCGGACCCGATTTAACGGAAAATAAATAAAGCAATAAAATAAAAGTGCGAAAAGTATAAATTGTTACAACGCTTTGGGAGAGTTACATAATTATAATAAACGACATAAAATAAATGCGCGAAATTAAATAAATTACGAACATGGGCGTTGGACCCTTTTGTGAAATTAAAATTAATAAGAAATTAAAATTAAAAATTAAAAGAAAATGTTTTTTAGTATTTTGGTGTTTTTTAAGATTTAATGGAAAAAAGAGAATTAACTATAATTAACATAAAATGTCAAACCCTAAATCTATTTATTTTTGAGTTATTAAGAAAAATATTGAATTTTTAACCTATTTAAACCTAAGTTAATTTACATGCATTTTTTAATTTATGAAAATAAATAAATAATAATATTATGATAAAAAGGAAAAATTAAAAGGAATGGAAATTGTTAATTAAACCTATTTCTACATATTTTTGGATTTTTTATTAAAAAATAAAAATTAATGTTGTAACCTAATTAAACTAAATTCAATTATACAATTATTTACAAGAAAATAATTACAATAAAAATATTTATTATTTTTTTGGTCTTTTTCTGATTTTTTAACGAGGTTTTTATATTTTGTAAAAAAAATAATTGGTTAAATAAACAGCAATAAAAAAATAAAAATAAGAATTAAAGAAAGAATAGGAGAAAATAATGAAGGCAAACCAGGGGGGGGGGGGGGGGGGGTAGCCCCAAATTGGAGGTTTTGGTTCAGCAAATCAGGCCCAATAGCTCTGGATCCATTGACTTTTTTGTGCGACATGTTGGTACGTTGACTCTTGTGTACGTGTTCTTCAGATCCAGGCCATTGATTTGAAGCAGCTAGACGTGTGGCTCTTTGGATGTTGAGGCATATGGTGTACATCAATACTGACGCTGCATGTGAATGTGAACAAGAAAATAATATTGAAATTATTGAAGACCTGGGGATCGAACCCAGGTCTTGTGCATTGCCCATGCGTTCGCTTGCCATCTATGCCACTTAACCCATTTGTTATATAATAAACAAATAAATCATATAAGAAAAAGGCAACGCGTTAGTGACTGAAGCGCGCGAAACTTTGAATGAACGAATCATTGGTTGACACCACATCATCGTCCTCACCACCCCTGTAAAACAAAACTCAAAGGCAACGTTTTTCATGCGTTTCATTAGGCAGCTTTTGAAAAAATAGCGATTAGTTCATCTCCAAACATAAATTAGGCGCGAGGGTTGGTCTTTGTTCGTTTGGGCATGGTGATTCCAATGGTGATACTCAGGAGTCCTGATTTTGCCTTGGCTGGAAAGCCCTAAATTGAAAGACCTGCAAACCCTAGAAACTGGCCATGGCGAAATTGTATATATAGCACGATAATCAAATTAAATGTGTGGGTTAGCTTTAGAACATCATGAGGAACACAAATATATGATTAGAATGCTATGAAAATGTCTAGAATGCAAAGCACGATGGTGACTTTTTCTCTGTACAGGAGGTGTCCTTATTACCGATTCTTGGAGCTTTTGTTGTTGTTTTTGATTGGAGTATGATCAAGGAGACTCGAGGAAGCCAATGGAATGAATTGTAGGGTTTGAATCGACCTCTAGAATGCTTTTCAGAATTGAGTTTTTATGGAAAATTTTCAAGTTTGGTAGGGGAATTGCTGCGCAGTTTTCAGTGTTCTTGGATTAGGTTTAGGTTCAGGCCTTTGTAGTGAGGCAATTAGGTCAAAAACATGGATCAAATCTCTTGGAATTTATTGTTTTGAATATTTGATTTCCTTAAGGATCTTCCATATCTTTTCCATGTGCATTTTTGTTCAATCATGCCAATCAGCTCCAAATCTTTCCCCATTTGTATTTACACGAAATATTGAGTATCAAACATGCATAAAAAGATTGGTTAAGGCAATTTTGATATTTTTCATGTATTTAATTGATTTAATTGAATTAATATAAATAAAAATCCAAATAAATAAATAAAAAATAAGAAAATACTTCCCTTTGGGCCAAGTGGTCGTGCATAGGCTTGGAATGATGAATCATGGAAGAAAAATGGGCCCATTAGCAAATTTAGGTCATTTGAACCATTGTTGACTTTTCAAAATATCCAAAAATTTCCCAACTTCCACAAGGCATAACTTGCTCAATTTTAAAGCTTTTCACATGTTCTTGGACATTTTGGAAAGGTCTTTGAGTCCTCTAACCAATGCCTTTGGTCCCATGTCATTTTGATTTACCAATCTCAAGTTATGGCCTTTGACTTAAAGTCCCTTTTTGTTGACTTTTGAAAATGACCTATAATGTTGAAATTGATAACTTTTTGTGTGAGCATTTCTTGGACTTGGAATATGAATATGAATTGTAGGAAATGTCTTTCTCTTCAAAATGAGCTTTGGATGGAATTTTTCTGATAATCCATGTGAAAGTTATGCCCTGGTCAATTTCAGTTGACTTTTTCAGCTGTCCAAATATAGTAACTTTTGCATCTTTGATGATTTCTGAGCCAAATTTTGAGAATCATGATCAAGAATTGATCAAATGATGTTTGTGGCTTCAAAATGATATATTGACCAAAAATTTGAACTTTTAACTGTCAAATGACCATTTTGCCCCTACAGTTGACTGTAGTGCAATCTAGGGTTTTGACTGTGCAATTTTGAGCTGAATGCCTTGAAACTTGCTATGAGGATACTTGACCATCTTTGTAAGCATATGAGACTTGATTGGGCCTTTGAAAACTTTCAATTCTTGATCAGAACACAAACCCTAGTTTTGACTGTATAGGAGATAGTTGCACTGCACAACCCTTGGGGAATTTTGTGACTTGGCTTGGCCATTTCTTGAAGAATATGGGAGGGCAAATTTTGGGGTACAACACTACGCTATTACATCACAATAATATGGGGAGGGGGTACAATGTTTCAAATGGGGTTTATTTGGACAAGAATTTAAAACCTAAGACTATTACATCAATATTGAATATCTAGAAGGTAAATAAATTGCATAATCAAATGGAAATTAAATAAATATGCAAAAAAATGAAAAAAAAAGAGAATTTTTATATGTATGAAAAAGTATTGTTCATGAAAAATAAAAGAAAAATAAAAAGGCATTATTTTTGGAGTATTTTCATATTTAGGGTAAAAACCCTAGTTTTAATCAAAGTGAATATTAATTGATTAATTCATATATTATTTGTTATTTATATACCAAAAATACAATAAAATATGGTATATTTGTAAAAAGGGCATTTTTTAGTATTAAATATTAAAAATAAGGTATGTACATTTTTTGGTATTTTTACTCTAAATGTATTAATATATATATATATATATATATATATATATATATATATATATATATATATATATATATATATATATATATATATATATATATATATATATATATATATATATATATATATTATATATATATATTATATATATATATATATATATATATAATTATATATATAATATATATATATATACTATATATATATATATATATATATATATATATATATATATTATATATATTATATATATATATATATATATATATATATATATATATATATATGTATTTGTATTATTTTAAATATGTATTATATATATAAATAATAATAATTATTATTATTATTTTTTTAGAAAATAGTATTTTTTATATAAAATATTTTCAGAGGGTAATATAAATAAAAATAAAAATAGAAGTGTTTTTACATATTTTTCTGTTTATCCTAAAGAATAATATGTATTTATTTATGTATAAACAAAAGAAAATCAAATAAAAATCAAATAAAAATCAAAAAATGATGAGAAAAATATTTTCAAAATTTTAATATGCTGAGAAAAAATAAATGAGTCAAATAGAAAGAAAAAGTCAAAATCATGAAAAATGAAGCAATGGGCTTGGGGGTGCAAAACAGAAAAAGTGGTGTGAATAAGAAAAAAAACACAAGCCCAGCCCAAAGACCACTGTCTTCAACCTCCAGCAACAATATTTGAAAAAACGCGCGCCCTGTTCCTCATCTTCCAACTCTTGATTCCTGGCTTTTTAGCAAAAACTATAACATAACAATGTTCAGCATGAAGAGACGATTCTAACCATGTATAGAACTTGACCTAACTCTCTAAGATGAAGGAGAATTTCTCCTCCCCAAATCCTAACCTAGTTTTTCTGTCATTTTCAAACTCCAAATTCTCTCTACTCAGGCAAAAGAAATGAAAAGTAAAGACATGGACATGTTCAGTGGCATGAGTATGACATTATTTCTTCACAAACTTAAGACTAATGATGCATAATAAGAGAGATACGAATTCAAAAAAACTACATGTTCAGCTGAAGTTCCAACTGGCAAATGGGGAGCTTACAGTGCAAGATACTGATTGGTATAGTTTCCTTGAGGTGTGGTGATGCTGTTCCAATATCTACTTTGCCTTGAAACACCCTGAACTGAGCTGTAGAACTTCAACTGCAAAATGGAAAAGTGAAAATGGTGGAACTTGTTAGAGGTGTTACAGGTTGTGTCTTAGCTTCTGGATAGCTTGCATAGGTTGTAAGGAAGGTAGAGGAACAGGTTTGGGCAAGAATGCTTGAAGGGATTGAGAGATAGCACTCAAACTGCAGGGGTTGCTCTGTTTGAGCAGTTTCAAGGTGATTATGGCAATGGGAGTGTTTGAGAGGCCAAGGGCTCGTGTGTTAGCTTAGTTGGGATATGCTGAGTATGTTTGATAAGTTAGTTCTTGTGTGCTAATGCTGAGATGAGAGTTGTTGTGAGTTATGGAACTTTTCTTCACACTTAAGCAACAAAATGCAACTTGAGTTTCTAGGCATGTAGAGGGCCCCCAATGTGCTGCATAATCCCTCCTTGATCAGTGTGTTATGCTCATAAACTTGTGCCATTCAGATTTGCAATGTACTTGTTGGATTTCTAAATTGACATAAAGTGAATTTTAGCAAAAATGGATAGTTCACTTTATCTAATTTGGGATTAATCTTGCATACAATGTCCAAACTCATAGAACAACACCTTAACACAATGAATATGCATTAAATTATGGAGTGTAACTTGGTTTAAGGACCTATAATCTAGTCTAAAGCATGCTGAGTTCAAATTGCAAAGTTATGGGCATGGAACTTGGTCATGAACAAAGTGGTTTTTTGCTATATTGTGAAATTCGATTCTCTCTAACCATGAGGTTGTTTTAGAAGTTCTTGGACATTTTGGAAAGCTTGGAATGTGTAATACAATCCATCTTTGAAATGCAATTTGAAATTCCAAGTGGAAGTGTATGGAAAATGGCCTTGAAGTGGGGTAGAAAACCTTGTCAAAATAGGTTAAAATTTCACTAAGTTAAAAATGGTTTAGTGCCCTTATTCAAAAAATTGTAACTTGAGATACAAGCTTCAAATGAGAAAACTTTGTGAATCAAAGTTGTATATTATGCAACAAGCTACAACTTTCATGTTTTGACTTTTGTTTGAATCCAAATGGATCATGGTGAAAGAGTGGGGCAAAGTTGGGGGAAAAATTAGGGTTTTTCATAACTTAGAAAAATTCTAAGTTATGAAAAATTCCATTTTAAACCCTAATTTGCATTTCTTGGTTTCTTGGTGAACAAGTTTCAAGATTTGGCATGTTTTGATGAAAAATGAATCTTGACTTTTGATTTTGACCAAAAAGTCAAAGTTTGACTTTTCAGTATACAGTCAAAGTTGATCAATTGACTGGGAAATTCAATTGTCAATCTTGTGTACTTGGGATCTTTTGAGCTTGTTGATCATGTCAAGATAATTCCATGGGGTCCTTGAGTCCATGTGTGAGTTTGGTTTGCCATTGGCTAGGTCAAACAGTCAAAAATTGCCTTTGTACAGTCAAAACCCTAAAAATGACCATTTTGCCCTTTTGGTGATCTGATCAATTTTCTTGTGGAATTGTGATCCAAACTTGATCAAATGGTTCATGTGAGTCCAATATGTTGATGTGGGTCAAATTTCATGAGGTTTGACTGTCAATTGACCACAGTTGACTTTTTCCCCAATACAGTTGATTTCTAGGTCAACTGTCCAATTGACTGGGCAAAACTTGGAGTCAGGACTTGAAACTTGATATGGGTGAACTTGGGAGTCCAATATGAAGCATGAAAGTCATCTTAGGCATTTTGGGTCAAAACATCTTTGTGCAAACACAAACCCTAATTTGAGTCAACAGTGCAAGGAGAGGTCTTGAGCAGATGAAATCCTAACTGGATCCTGAGCTTCAAGGGCTTTGTGATGAGAAATCAATGAGAAATGGGAGGGCAAATTTTGGGGTACAACAGTAATTATGTTCAAATACATATGTTCAACAATGAATCATTGAACGTTTTTGTAAACAAAACACAAGTGTAAAGAAAAGACAAATAGTTTTTGCACTTTCAAAGGAATATATTTGTATTGACTTTGAGTAAGTTTTTTAGTACAAAGAGACAAACGTTCTAGTAAGAGAATGCTGTCGTAAAAAGAAAATTTTTGATACAAAGAAAAGATAGCTATGTGTACAAAAATCCCATGGGGTTTCCATTCTGCTATAGCCTTCGTATCTTTGAGCGTCTTGTCTATTTGTTGCCTTGTCCGAAGCTGATTGAATCGATCAGAACCGTGGAATTTGTTAGTTGAAGTCAAAGGTTGTCCATAAGGTGATCCAACGGGACATAGTCATACGCTTTAATTCCCTAACTTTTTCCTGGACTGCCCTTTCGGGTTTTCAGTCCACCGAGAAACCCTTTTTTGACCAAGTCGCCCTTTTGGGTTTTCAACTTGCTAGGTGTACAATTTTTTTTTTGTTTTATCCCTAATTTTTGCCCGAACCTTTTGGTTCGCCGGGATGCCCTTGTTTTGCCTAGGTATGTCAACCTAGCAGGTCTCTCATGCGTAGTATCTTTTGACTATGTCAATGTTCGCAGGGTGTGGCAGGTCATCTCCATCCATGGTGGCCAAGATCATTGCCCCACCAGAGAAAATGTTTTTGATTACAAATGATCCTTCATAGGTAGGAGTCCATTTTCCCCTGGGATCACCTTGTGGCAAGATGATGCGTTTGATCACTAGATCTCCAACTTGATACACTTGGCGCCTGACTTTCTTGTTGAAAGCCTTGATCATCCGTTTTTGATACATTTGACCATGGAAAACACCAGAAAGTCTCTTTTCATCAATCAAATTCAGTTGATCAAGTCGAGCCTGGATCCAATCGTCTTTGTTCAATCCTGCATCCTTCATAATCCTCTGAGAGGATATCTGAACCTCAATAGGCAAGACAACCTCCATGCCGTAAACCAGAGAATAAGGTGTTGGCCCAGTTGATGTGCGAGTCGTGGTTCGATATTCGTGGAGAGCGAATGGTAACATCTCATGCCAGTCTTTGTATGTGACTGCCATTTTCTGTATGATCTTTTTAATGTTTTTATTCGCAGCTTCGACATCACCATTCATCTTCTGCCGATAGGGAGAAGAATTGTGATGTTGAATCTTGAATTGCTCGCACAATACGGTGATCATAGTGTTGTTGAGATTTGTACCATTGTTAGTGATGATCCTTTCCGGGATACCGTACCGGCAAATAAGGTTTTTCTTGATGAAACGGGCAACAACGTTCTTGGTAACAAAAGCGAAGGAAGCTGCCTCTACCCATTTTGTAAAATAATCAATGGCCACTAAGATGAAACGGTGTCCATTGGAGGCAGTCGACTTGATTTCCCCAATCATATCAATCCCTCACATAGCAAAGGGCCAAGGAGCCGTTAAGACATTCAGAGGAACCAGAGGTACATGCACCTTGTCAGCATAAATTTGACACTTATGGCAGGTTCGAGAGTGTTGATAACAATCTGCTTCCATGGTAGACCAATAATAGCCTGCCCGTAGGATTTTATTTGCCATCGTATGCCCACTGGAATGGGTGCCAAAAGTGCCTTCATGTAATTCAGCCATGATCCTTTCAGCTTCAACCTTATCTACACACCGAAGTAACACAGAGTCATGATTTCTTTTATACAGGATGCCGTTACTAAGGAAGAACTTAGCAGAGAATCTCCTTAAGAAATTTTTGTCATTGATTGAAGCTCCTTCTGGATATTCTTGAGCCTCGAGATACCTCTTGACTTCATAAAACCAAGGCTGGTCCACTACTTCTTCAGTATTAATCTCGTGACAGTGTGATGGTTCATCCATTCGTTCAATGGTGATCTGGGGAGCCTCGTTATCCCAATTAAGTCTAAACATATATGACATTATGGCTAGAGCATCTGCTAGCTGATTTTCTTCTCGCGGGAAATGCTCGAAGGTAATCTTCTCAAAATGTGGTAGTAATGTCAAAACATGTTCTTTGTAAGGGATAAGGTTTGGGTGTTTGGTGTCCCATTCCCCTTTGATCTAGCTGATAACCAAAGCTGAGTCTCCGAATACATCCAAGGATTTGATCCCTAGGTCTATGGCAGCTTTGAGACCGAAGTTGCATGCTTCGTATTCCGCCATGTTGTTTGTACAATTGAAGCAAAGTCTTGCAGTAAATGGAGTATGACACCCTTTCGAAGATATGAGTGCAACACCAATACCATTGCCGAGTGCATTGGAGGCTCCATCAAAGAACAGGGTCCATCGGGATCCTTGTTCAGGTCCTTCATATGGCCTGATTTCTTCACAATTGTCTAATGTCATGATGTCTTCATCCGGAAATTCAAACTTCATGGACTGATAGTCTTCTACAGCTTGGTGAGCGAGGTGATCAGCTAGTATATTGCCATTTATAGCTTTCTGGGTAGTATATTGTATGTCATATTCTGTCAGAATCATCTGCCATCTCGCTATTCCCTCAGAAAGAGCAGGCTTCTTGAAAATGTATTTTATCGGATCCATTTTAGATATCAACAAAGTAGTATGAGTCAGCATATACGTTCTTAGCCGGCGAGAAGCCCATGTCAGAGCGCAACAAGTTTTCTCGAGCAGTGAATATCTAGCTTCACAGTCGGTAAACTTTTTACTCAGGTAGTAAATAGTGTTGTACCCCAAAATTTTCCCTCCCATATTCTTCAAGATTTGTCAAGATCAACCTCTAAATGGTTCAAAATCTCTCAAGGGTTGCACAGTCCAATTGCCTCCTAACACAGTCAAAATTAGGGTTTTGGTTCTTGCAAAGAAATGGAGGTTTTCAAGGGTCCAATCAAGTCCCATATGCCTATATACATTATCAAGCATCCATATGTCAAGGTTCAAGACTCACAGCATCAAGTTGCACAGTCAAAAGCCCTAATTGCTCCACAGTCAACTGCAGGGGTAAAATGGTCATTTGGCAGTCAAAAGTCAAAATTTTTTGGTCAACATCTTATTTTGAAGCCACAATCATCATTTGATCAAGTCTTGATCATGATTCCACAAGCATGGCTCAAAAAGTCTCAAGATGCAAAAGTTTCTATTTTTGGACAGCTGAAAAGTCAACTGCAAATTGACCAAGGCATAACTTCTTCATGGTTCATCAGAAAAATCCCATCCAATTCTCATTTTGAAGGGGATGACATTTCCTACAACTCATCTTCACACTCCAAGTCCAAGAAATGCTCTCACAAAAAGTTATCAATTTCAACATTACAGGTCATTTTCAAAAGTCAACAAAAAGGCACTTTAAGTCAAAGACCATAACTTGAGATTGGTAAATCAAAATGACATGGGACCAAAGGCATGGGTTAGAGGACTTCAAGACCTTACGGAAATGTCCAAGAACATGTTCATAGCTTCAAAATTGAGCAAGATATGCATTGGAGAAGTTGGGAAATTTTTGGGAACTTTCAAAAGTCAACTTTGCCTAAAACACTTCAATTTTGCTAATGGGCCTCAAATTCTTTCTTGAATCTTTACCCAAAGCCTATGCACGACCCATTAAGCTTAATTTGACTTATTTTCTTATTTTTAATTAATTAATTGAATTTATATTAATATTAATTCATTTAATTGGTTTTAATTATAAGAAAATTCAAAAGATGTGTTTTTTAGATCTTTTTGTGCAACAAATATGACTAGGGCAAGCTGGCAACTCATTTCTCAATCAACAAGGCAAAAAAATCCATGATTGGCAAGGTTTCATGAAAGAAAAGATTGAAAAAGATATGATTAGGCAATCAAATATTAAAGTCATAATGCCATGGACTTTTGGGCTTATTCTTGACCTATTTCACATCACATGCATATGCTGAGTGAAACCCTACTCAAAGACACACGTGAAAGCTGCTAAAAACTCCATAGCCAATTTGCAAAAACTCAAGAAAATTGTGAAACTGAAATCCTACTTGCAGTGCCTTTCCACGCCTAAAAAGAATTCAAGCACCTTGCCCGAGTCTCCAGGAGTCTATTGGCATCAAGATCCAGTCCAAACACGCAAAGAATCAAAGACAATAAGCCACACAGTTTGCCTTATTTTTCAAACCTGCATATCATGTTTCATGTGCTTTTAATCTGTTTTCTTGTTTGATTTATGCTAATAGGGGCCTTCTGAAGCGATTGGTATAATCTAATTGAACTAACGCTGCCTGAATCAAAATCCACCATGAACGACATCTAGGGTTTCTGAAGCTTGCAATTAGGGCTTTAGGCATCAGGAAAAATTGGACCATGTCATGACCATGGTTGAATTCGTTAAGGCCAGACGAATTCAACCAGCCTATCGCACCCTTTTTATATTGTCTCCACTTCTATTCGCTATTCTTGGGACTTTTACTTAGTGGGGGTTTAAAACCCCCGCTATCTTGTTCATATTATTGCAAGTAAACGAGGAAGAAGACGGGCGTGGCATCATGTGATTGGAGAGTTTAAATCTGGCGCGCTTTCTTTTTGTTCTATACCATTAATGTTTGTTTTTTTTATTATATTTGTTGTCCATTCATATAACAAACGCGCTTGGTAGCTCAGTTGGCAAAGGCATAATGGCAAGAGGTACTGGGACCTGGGTTTGATTCCCAGGTCCCTCATATAATTCTTGATTTTTGTTTTAAAGCGTTCCAATGCAGTGTTCATCAAATGTCCCACCATACGTACCCACGCCTAGGCTTGCCAAGTGGCCTTGATGAGCAATTTGAAGGCCAGGAGATGGAATCCATGGTATGCTCTAGTCAACCAACGTGCACACAATCCTGAAAGTCAACCAGGCTTTGTCTTGATGGGCCTGAATTGCTTCAATCTCACCTCCACTTTGGGCCAGACACCCCCCCTTGGTTTGCTTTGCATTTTTAAATTTTATTTTCTTTTCTTTTTAATACTTTTAATTGTTTTAATTATAATTAATTCACCACAAATAATTTTTCATAATAAAAACAGAAAATAAAAATTGTAAGTATATTTAATTATTTATTAATTTCATCACTAATTTATTTTTGTAAATAAATGTTAATAAGTAACTTAGTTAATTTAGGTTTAAAATTTAATCTCTTTTCTTAATAAATAAAAAATACATAGAATTAGGTTTTGACATTTTTATCTTTTTCTTAATTAATTATTTTCATCATTATTTATTATTATTATTAATTACTATTATTTTTGTAAATAACATGTAAATAAATTAATTAGCTTAAATTAGGTTAACTTTAATATTTTCATTAATAATTAAAATAAACTTAGAATTAGGGTTTTCTCTTGATTTTAATTTTCTTTGTTTCATTAAATACAAAAACATAAAAAACACACTTTCTTTTCTTTAATTAAATAATAATTAGGTCCTAATTTAATTTAATTTCAAGCAAAGGGTCCAACACCCTCGGACGTTCCCGGTTTAATTCTTTCCGCGCCTTATTTTCTTATTGATTATTATGTAACTGTTCAAGGATGTAATAGTAATTAGGTTTATTGCTTTTTTTTACTTTCCGCATCTTTATCAAAAACGGGTCTTTGTATTTTGGCGATGTATAGACCCGCGCCTTGTAATAGCGTAACCTTTTATCTTTCCGTCCTTTAAATTTCCGCACTCCTAACTGCTAAACTCGCATGAAAGAATGTATGATAATTAAAAACAACTCGTAGCTCACGATTGCCTAATCCAAGATAAATATAAACTGAAAACAACACACAATACACACACCACTTCTAGGGTATGCCTCACTCGTTGCCTTCGAAACGTGGTCGTCAAGTATAAGACGTTTTAGGGGTCGCTCTTATGTCCAAGATCCAGTTGCCTCGAAACAGTTGCCTCGAAACAGTTGCCTCGGATTAAAAAGGATCTAGGACATTAGGGTTGCTTCTAAGGTGTCCTAACTGTTGCTTCGGTGACCATACTGTCCCTACAAACGAATTGACCCGAACACCTCTAACGGTGGTGCTACCTACCTCTCAATGGTGGGATGGCACTACCTTAAGGACTTTTACACATCCTAATTCCTTAGGGTAGGTAGATGACTCATGGGTACTTGCTCTCTTCAAAAACAAACAAAAAATCTTTTCACACTGACACTTTCAAAAAGCTTTCAAAACAAATTTTTCAAACACTCTTGAGGACAAATACAAGAGTTATTCAGAAATCTTTCAAAGAAACTTTTTCAAACCCACTCACATTTTGAAAAGCAAACAAATTTTGAAAACATAAGAGCAAGTACCTAAGAGCCCATGGATAACCATGGATAGAAAGGGTGCTAACACCTTCCCTTTCTATAAATCTACCTCCCGAATCGAGAAACATTCTCATAAGGAATTTTGCTGTGCTTTTGTCCTTTCCATGTTGGAGAACATAAAAGACGGTGGCGACTATTGCTTACCGCGACATACGTGATCCAGCTTTAAACAGTCAATTCTATTTCCACCGATCAAAAATAGCATGCTCTTTTCGGCCAGACTCGTCATGCTGCCCCATTACACACCCCATTGAATTTTCTAAAACAGTCAGATACATAATCAATGGTCTTCCCTCGACTGAGGCATCAACACGGGAGGCTCTTGTAAGTATTCTTTGATTTTGTCAAAAGCAACTTGGCACTCGTCATTCCATTTGACTACTTGATCTTTCTTCAATAGTTTGAAGATTGGCTCACAAGTACCTGTCAGATGGGAAATGAATCTGGCAATATAGTTCAGACGTCCCAAGAATCCTCTGACTTCCTTTTCAATACGAGGAGTAGGCATCTCTTGTATTGCTTTTACCTTGGCAGAATCTACTTCAATACCTTTGTTGCTGACGATAAAGCCTAAGAGTTTACCAGACCGTACCCCAAATGTGCATTTGTTAGGATTCAACCTCAGCTTGTACTTCTTCAGTCTCTCAAACAGTTTTCGTAAGTGATCAAGATGCTCTTCTTCTGTTTGAGATTTGGCTATCATATCATCCACGTAGACCTCTATTTCGTGATGTATCATGTCGTGAAATAGAGCTACCATAGCACGCTGATAGGTTGCCCCAACGTTCTTTAGTCCGAATGGCATCACCTTATAGCAGAAAGTGCCCCCACTGTGTGATGAATGTTGTTTTCTCCATATCCTCAAGCGCCATTTTGATTTGGTTGTAACCTGAGAATCCTTCCATGAAGGAAAACACTTTGTATTGTGCCGTATTGTCAACTAGGATATCTATGTGGGGGAGTGGAAAATCATCCTTAGGGATTGCCCTATTCAAATCTTGGTAGTCCACACACATTCTCACTTTGCCGTCCTTTTTGAGTACGGGAACAACATTGGAAACCCATTGGGAGTAAGAGGTGACAACCAAAAATCCAGCGTTGAATTGCTTCATGACCTCTGCTTTAATCTTTTCTGACATATCCGACCTCATTCGACGAACCTTTTGCTTTACTGACGGACAATCCTCTCTTATAGGCAGTCGATAAACCACAATATCTTCATCAAGTCCTGGCATGTCTTTATACGACCAGGCAAAGACTTCGACATAATCATGCAACAACTGAATCAGACGCTTCTTGACATTGGTTTTCAGATTGGCACCCACTTTGACCTATTTTTTATCTTCTTCGGTACCTAGGTTGATCCTATCCACGGGTTCCTCGTGAGGCTGAATGGTTCTCTCTTCTTGTTGTAGCAATCTGTCAAGTTCCCCTGGTACTTCACAATCTTCCTCACCTTCGTCTTCGGCTTGGTAGATTAGATTCTCAGAGTCACAAAAGGCCATAGTAGTATCGTTATCCATGGGATCCCGAATGGATGCATACCTGCGTTGTGAGTGTGGGTGTGTGTAAGGGTATAGCTATCTTTGAAAGAAAGTAAAATGTAAAAGAAAAACAATGAGCACAAAAGTTTGAATGCAAAAACATCCATGATTCATTGATGTCATATGAAAAATGAGATAATAACCCTTACAAATGGACCATTGTGCCTCGGGTAAGACACAAGGTTTTAAGAGTGCAAATTGTTTTGAATATTACAGATCTAACAAAATATAAAGACAAATTACTGAGGGATGAAAGTGATTGGACGAAGTCTCTAGCCTCCCAATTGTTGAGCCATCCATTGACAGTCAGGAAGATCCATTCCTCCAGGTTGCAACCATCTTCCATTGTGTTGACTTCACGGTTGCTGATCTTCAAGGGTGGCCCTCCAGCACGGGCATGACGTACAACCCTTTGAGCACTTGAAGTGAAACCTAGGCCAAACTTGTCAGACTTATATGGGATATTTGGGAGTTTTCCCCGAATAGTGCATCCACCATCTTCCACCACTGCTTTAGCATCTTTCAGTGACGACATCCGGAGTGGAGGCCTTGTAATCTTGGGAACAGCCTTAGTCAGTGCCACCTCTTAAGGGACCTCTTCAAAGTGTTGAAATGGAGTTTCAATGAATTCACCATCTAATTCCACATATCTGAAGGAATTGAGATGGATGATCATGTATTCTTCCTCTCCATGAACGATGATAATCTTCCCTTGAACTGGATACTTCAACATTTGGTGCAACGTAGAAGTAACAGCGCTAGCATTGTGGATCCATGGTCGGCCTAGCAGGCAGGAGTATGAAGGGCGAACGTCCATCACATAAAAAGTTGAATTAAAAGTTTGGGTTCCAACCTTTATGGGAATGTCTACCTCCTCGTGTACCATCCTCTTCGAACCGTCAAAAGCCCTTACCACTATGTTGCTTGGTTTCAAAGTCAACCCCTCACAGTCAAGTCTATCAAGAGCTTTTTTGGGTAATACATTCAAAGATGAGCCAGTGTCCACTAAAACATGCGCCAGAGTGGTGCCCCTACATTCCACTGAGACATGCAACGCCTCATTATGCTTTCTTCCCCTCGGCGTCAGATCAGTATCTGAAAAGCCTAAACCATTGTCCACAGTTAGGTTGGCCACGCAGTCTTGAAATTGATCAGCAGATGTTTCTTGAGGTACATGGGCGGTTTTTAAGAACTTCACCAAGGCTTTTGCATGTGCCTCGGAACACAGTAGTAATGCCAGCATGGAGATCTTAGAGGGAGTTTGCCCTAGTTGTTCAACGACATCGTAGTCACTTCTCTTTATAATTTTTAAGATCTCCTCCATTTCCTTCTTAGAGGTCTCAGGGATAGTCAAGGACTGATCCTTCGTCCGGACAGGCTCAACCATAACACATTTTCCTCGAACCTCGGTTAAATCGGTAGTAGGAGTGTCAGTGAGAATGATTACAGGGGTTGTAACGGCTTTTTCAATTGGAGTACTATTGGAGATAAATGTAGGACCGGGAACAACTTTTAGGGGAGCAACAACAGGAATAATTACGGGTCCAAAAACTGCTTTTGGGGGAGCAATTTCTGGAGAAAAGATCCTACCGCTTCGGGTAATTTTGCTAGTTCCTGAAATGTTACTGATGTCGGAGTTGACCTTCTCGGAGCTTGAATCTTCGGAGGCTGGCCAGTCTTGCTTGATACCATGATAGTAGACATCCACTCCATAATTCCATGGTATGGTTTTGTCTGATGAGTATGGGACTGGTCCAGGCATTGTGATTATTAAAGGAGCTGCTTTCAGAACTAATGTAATTCTAACGGGTCTTTTGGTGGAGACCCTGGAAGAATTGGCGGAAATGGTAATGAAAGAAACATCTTCAACAGGAATAGGTGAAATGGGAGTCTTTTCAAACAAAATCTATTTGTTATCCATCAGGCACTGAACGCCCGCCTTTAACAAAGGATAGCCAGTTGGTGAGGATAAGCAGAGATGGAAAACTTCATTACAGCCCGGGAACACACCGGCTTTCAACAATTTTATCTTAATAGTCGGAAGTGGGGTCAGGAGTTCATCAACTGAGGTAACAAACAAATCTTCTTCAATGGCATTGGTATTGTGACCATGTCTGGGCATAGGAGCAGAAATGACATTTGGCTTTTCAGGCGCATAAAACTCAATTTCTTTTACTTCAATGAGGTCTTGTATTTTGTTCTTCAAGGCCCAACAATTATTAGTATCGTGACCAGGACTTTCAGAGTGATATGCGCAACGGGCATTGGGATGATAATGAGGAGATGTTGTATTGGGTTTTTTTGGAGCTTCTTTCAAGGTCACCAAGTTGGACCTTAGTAGATGAGGTAATACTTGAGACGGGGTCATGCTGATTCTGGTAAACTGCCTGACTGGCCTTTCTACCCTTGGTTGATTATTTCTTTGCTGATCAGATACAGGTTTTGGGATCATAATAGCCTCCACCATTGGTCGGCGTTCGGCCCTATCTTGGTTTCTTTGATGATATACGGCAGCCACCTCTTTCTTTCTGATAAAGGGCTTCCTTACAACTGCTGAAGAAGATGTGTCTTTCTGGATCTTTCCATTCTTAATACCGGCTTCTATCCTCTCTCCGATCAATATTAGTTCAGTGAAGCCTGCAGATGAACTTCCAATTAAATGATTGAAGAAGGGACCAGACAAGGTGCCCAAGAACATGTCTACCAATTCTCTCTCAGATATAGGGGGTTGAACTCTTCCAGCCAAATCTCTCCATTTTTATGCATAGTCCTCGAAACCTTCATTGGACAACATGGCCATACTCTGGAGTTGAGTATGGGTAGGCGCCAAATCAGCATTGTACTGGTATTGCTTGAAGAAAGCTGCAGCAAGATCTTCCCAATTGTGAACATTAGCCCTTTCTAGTTGGTAGAACCAGTCAAGTTGAGTCCCAGATAGACTGTCTTGGAAGAAATGCACCCATAAGTATTTATCAGCGGTATGGGGTTGAATTTTCCTCACATATGACCAAAGATGCATTTTAGGGCATGAAACTCTATCATATTTAGCGAATACAGGTTCTTTGAATTTCGTAGGAATCACAATCCCCGACACCAAACCCAATTCCTCAAAGTCTAAGCCCGGTACCTTTTGGATTTCCATCGCACTCAATCGCTCTTCAAGATGTTTATACTTATCATCAGCTGGAGGGTATTGTTCCTCAGAGTAGTCCTCTTATTCTTCCTCCTCTTCCGATTCTGACGGGACAACTGTTTCCTTTCCTTTCCCTTCTCCTTCACTGGATGTTGTTGCAAAGTCCAAAGTCCTTCTTGTCTGCCCATGAAATCTTCTTCCCATGTTTAAGATTCCGGTTACCTTCTTTGTTTTCTTTTTCCTCTCTTCAGCCAGCAGAGTCTTCAACTCTTCTTGCCCCTTGGCTAGGGTCATGAGCAACTATTGAAACTGCGTATTCTGAGCTTGGAGATCTTTCACTGTTTGCTCGAGATCCATATTACTGAAATAAGCAGTAGAGAGATGATGAGACTTGTTGCAAAAACCTGCTTATGTTATGATGAATGGTATATGCATATGCAATGTTTTTAAGGATTTCAAAGATTCAAATTCGCTTTAGACAAAAAGGAAACACACGTTATATTAATAAGATAAAGTTTGAGTACATCAATGCCCCTTGGGTAAAATAATACAAAACCTCTAAGATAGAAAAGTAGTGCTCATCCTCTTTGGTGTAATGTAGGCATTCAGAGTCTGCTCCTCATGAAGTAGCCTAGTGAGCTCCAAAACCTTCTTCTTGCTTGCGTAGAACTGGGCTTCGAAAGTATCTCGCTCCCCTTTGAGTTGTATCCAATCCCTTTGTAGGTCTTCAAGAGATGTGGGCATGTCAGGATGTAGGATAGTGTATGGAACGTCTCCCTCCATGATAGGCTCAATGATTACCAGGAGAGTGGAGGGGTAAGGCATCATAAGACTCTGAGCGCGAGTTCGTACCCATTTGAGGTAAGGTTCAAGAGGGATGGAATTCTTGTGCCTAAAAGTCTTGCTATCCACCGTGCTCAACATCCTCCAAGCTCGGATAAATCTTTGGCGAAGACCTTGATTGTCGTTGTCGTAGTCAAATACCAAACCTTGAATCAACATCTCGTGCGGGCCATCCCTTCGAATGTAACCAAACTGTCTTAAGTCTAAGCAAGGGTTGTAGGTGATTCCTCCCCTAATTCCAAGCAAAGGAACATTAGGGAACTCTCCATAACGGTCGACAATGATAACATTCTCTTTGGATTGGGAGCACCAATGAATGTCTGAATGTTTGAGCGTCATCAACCTTTGTGACCACCTTGAACCTTGCTCATTCTTTAATACAGATTGGGGAAGATGAGAAATAAACCATCTTTCCAAGAGAGGAGTGCAACATATAAGAACACCTCTTTTCCTCATTGTGCGAGTGTGAAAAGAGTGTAGGATATCCCCTAGCAATGTAGGCACCAGGTTGCGGGATATGAAGATTTTGACGGCGTTGACATCTATGAGTTGGTCAGGATTTGGAAACAAGACCATCCCATAGATGAGGAGAGCCACAATTTCCTCAAAGGCTTGCAAGTCTAAATATTTCCAACAGCTTTGGGCTTTCTCAAACAGGAACTTTTCTAGGAAACCTTTGACACCACTCCTTGTTTCCCAATGAGTTATGATATCAGACGAGTGCAAGTGTAGAGCTTGAGCAATCTCTTCTGGCTTTGGGTCTCTTTTCGTACCATTGAAAGGTAGTTGATTGATAATGGGGATCCTCAAGAGTTGGGAGAATTCTTCCAAAGTAGGCACAAGTTGATAGTCGGGAAATGTGAAGCAATGGTGTAAAGGATCAAAGAACTAAAAGAGAACCTTCATCATGTCCTCATCTGTGTTGGAGGTGACCAAGTTGAGTAGACGACCATGTCTCTCGGTGAATGGAGAGTTTTCAAGAATCCTTGAAGCTAGCTCCTTAAGTTATGAAGGGATTCTCACAAGGTTGACTTGAATAGTTTTCCTGCGAAGTGAATCCATATCCTACAAAACAAGAACAAATATGAATCCTAAAATCCTTGAAATGGTTAGTGGATGTATATGATGTTCATGATGTCCATGATGTTATGTACACGTATGCATATACAAGAAAAGCAAACAAGTCCTTAGTTTAGGCTTGCATGGAGTTTTATAGATGAGTACCCTCTTGAAGTTTAGTTGGCTTAAACCTGTCCTAGTAATAGTAACCAGGTTCTAAGGAGCTCAATATCACTGGATTGTTTCCTTGGTCATTGTTTCAGCTCAAGCCTCTTTAATGGCGACCGAAAGATCCCAAGAAACCAAACCTCAATGAGTGTAGTATCGAGTATCTACCAACTTCGGACTGCACCAAAGCTGGTAATCTCACTACATCCTAAAGGCCAAGTTGGTCAAGTAAAGGTTCTAGAAGTTCATTAGTGCTTCATGACATCACTCAGCGGCCCTGTATTCTCTTTGATTAACTCAAAGGCTACCGGTACCCACAAATTTATCGCACAAACGTAGCTATTTCTTAGACCATGTCGGTATACCCCGCACAGTTTCCACAACGTATTGCTACTTACCTATAATGTATCCCAAATCCGGGTAGAGGATTCAAACCCAAATAAAGAACCATAATGTAAAGCATACAAGTCAAACAATGTAAGAAAGTAAATGTGATCTATCCCTAAGGTAACCCCACTTTTAGAATATTCCCCAGCAGAGTCGCCAGTTCTGTGATACGGTGGGAGAACTGACTTGAGGGTTTTGTGTTTGATCGTAAATGTTGTGGTTAGAAAGAGTCGCCACCGAATTTTCTTTTATCCAAAAGGAAAGGTGAAAAAGCACAGGAAAGACCTTTGAGATTGTTTCTTGAGTTCGGGGGGTAGATTATGAAAAGGGAAGGTATTAGCACCCTTTTCATCCATGGTTTTCCATGGGCTCTTAGTTACTTGCTAGATCACTTGCTTTTGTTTGAAATTGTGCTTTGTGTGGTTTTTGAAAGTATTTTGTAAAGAGGCCTTTGTTTAGGAAATCTTTGTAATGATTCTCGTTCGTAAGAATGTATAGAAAGATGTTCATCTTTTTTGAAAATGCTTTCAATTTTTGTAAGATGTTTTGAAAGTGTGTGTGATTGCTTTGAAAATAGAAAGGATGTTTATTTTAAAATGGAGCAAGTTACTAAAAGCAATTTACCTACTCAAATGTCTTTCTTGTTCATTTTTCTTTTCCTTTGATATTGTTGTCTTACCATTGATTTGGTAAGAAACCCTATCTTTAGATGTTAACGGGACGGGCGTGGATCATCGTATAGCCATGATTAGCAATGTTGCAAGGTATCTTAGATTTTTTGAGGGACTAAGATCATTTGGTAAGGCAACTTTGAATAGCGTCATCGAGGGACTATGATCTTGTATTTGTTTGTTTTTGCTAAGACACCTTACATGCGTAACATGGCCATTTTTGTATAAGGCAACCAAGTGGGGTAACCCTAGGGGTGTTTTGTGTGCAAGTGTGCCATTTTCATGCTTGATTTTGTCTTGGATTAAGGTGTTCTATTTGATTGGTTTTATCTTGCCATACAAACCCTAGTTACTAGCATGTTATGTAAAAGCGATAAATTGTGAAATTTAAAGTTACTACGCTATTACAACATTTGTGGGAGGGGGTATACAATTTATGAATGGGGATTGCAATAATATAAACCTAATTAATCTATTACAACCAAATTGAATATGTACAAATAAATGGAATAAATAATATACAAGATGAATTAAATATGTAAAGGTATGTAAATGCAAAGAAGATTTTTGTTTGGTTTTTTATGTGAAAAAAGTTTTAACCTAAACCTAATAAATAAATCAAGATTAACTTAAATCAACTAAGAAAAAAAATTATTTTAGAAAAAAAGACTTTTTGAATAAACCCTAATTCTATTTGATTAAAAGGAAATAAATTTCTTTAAGAAAAAGTAAGTATTTTTTGTATTTTTTATCTTGAAAATAATATATGGCATTATGAGATATTTTGGTCTTTTTTATACTAAAATAATATGTTTAATGGGTGTGAAGAAAAATAAATATTTAAACTAGTTCTAATTTTAATATACAAATTTAATTAATAAAAGTGGATAATATATAACTAAATAAAAATATTTTTTGTGAGAAAAATAAAATACAATAAGCTAAAATATAAATCTATCATTTTTATATTTTTTATGATTTTTAATATTAAGAAAAATATATTTAATAAAATAAAATGAAAGTAAAATAAATAAATAAAAATATATTGGGCCAGGGGTGTTAAGAGTAAGCAGGAGGTAGGATGTTAGAAAAAACACAAGGCCCAAGAATTAGAAGCCCATGCGCTGCAAACAAAAAAAAAGGAAAAATATGAAAAAAATTATAAAAGGCAGCGCGCTAAGGCTCGAACCCGTGACCTATAGCATTTACGCGCGCTGCCTTACCACTGGGGTGGCTGTACATCCGTTTATATAAACACAATCATAAATATATATTAGAAAATTCCCCCTGAAGGCAACTTCATCTTCAACCTTGAGCCATGGCCGGATCACCTGTATCTTCTTCATTTCTCCATAAAAATGGAAAGTTCAAACATGAAAGTTACGGTGTTTCTTCCCACGAGTTCAATCATATAATTTATGTAAACTAAAAGTCAAAGATCAAAGCTAATTTTACTTGCCCTAATTTGAAACCTAATTTTTACAAAAAATTTAAATCCAAAATTCTCTATACACAGTTAATATAAATGAAAACTATGAACATGGTTAGCTTTAGGGCAAGGATATCTACATTTTGCTTTCACAAATCAGGACCGAATGATGCTTGTATGAAGAGATAGAAGTTTGAGTTTTTACCTCTTTCAGCTGGGATCGTGAGTGGAGTTTGAGAAAGTTTTGAGAAGGCCTGAGGATCTGTTTAACTTGCTTGTACCTCCCTGAGTGTATTCCAATCCTTACTTTGTCTTGAAAGTCCCTGAATATCCATACTCAAGTCAACCTGCAAGCTCAAAATTTGAAAATGGTGGATGGTGGAGGATGAGTTACAGTGAGAGAACAGGGGTCTGGATCACTTAGTTATGAGGTATATTAAGTGTTTAGGTGGTTAAAACTCAAAACGCACGAGTGGTTTTGGAGATGGTTATGTAAGGTTCAAAAATGTCAAGCTATGGAAGATTCTGAGTTGTAGAGTGTTTGGGAGTGTTTTGGAGTCTTAGCCTTCGTGTGTTATGTTGAAATATACTTGTGTATATGTATGGAAAAGGTTAAAGATAAACTCCACTCCAGGTTTTTGAGTTATAGCCTTTTGGCTCAATAACTTGCTTTTGAAGAAAAGTGAGAAGACGAGTCTCTAAGTTTGTACAAGCATGATCTTAGTTGGTAGAGACCTTAGATAAGTTGCTTTTGTTTTTGACTTTGCTTGTATGCAGAGAAAACAATTGAGAGGCTCAAGAAGTTGACAAAGGCAAAAGTAGTGCTTTATCAAAATGGAAATGGCAACTTTGTGCCAAAAATGGAATTGTAACTTGGATAAAGGCTTAAGTGCTTGGATTAAAGCTCTATCAGCTGTGTAAACATTTAATTATGGAGTGAGAAACAAGTTTGAGGCCTGCAAAGCAAATATTATGCAGTCTAGGCTTGGATTTGAATTTTTGTTCATCATGAAATGGCTTGAAATCAAAGTGATAAATCACCAACTTCATCTCTTCGATTCTCCCTACTCAGGAATGATCTCAAGGAGTTCTTAGACATTTTGGAAAGCTTGAAATGTTATCTAAAACTCATATTTGAATTTATTTTGAAAATTCCATTTTGAACTATGTGAAAAAATGGCATGAAGTTAGGTAAAAAATCTGCCTAACTACGGCAAAATTTCACTAAGTTATTTTAGTTCATGAGCATGTATTCACAAAATTATATCTTGAGATCCAAGAATTTTTAGGAGAAATTGTGTGAATAAAAGTTGTATGTTTCATGGAGATATACAACTTTCATGTTGGAAGTTTCCTTTGAATCATCTTGCATCATGGTGAAAATTTGGCTCAAAGTTGAGAAAAAATAAGAAATTTTCTATACTTAGAAAAGTTCTAAGTTAACAAATTTCAACTTTTCAAAACAAAATCTTAAATCCTTGATTTCTTGATGAACAAGTTTCATATTTTGACATGTTTTGATGAATTATGATCTTTGGCAGTTGATTTTGACCAAAAAGTCAAAGTTTGACTTTTCAGTGTACATTTGACTTTTGATCAGTTGACTGAAAAATTCATCTGTCAATCTAATGGACTTGTAGTGTTTTGAACCATGTCATTAGGTTAAAATGATGTAATTGGAATATTGAGATCATGCTTTAAACCAATTGACCATTTTCTAGGTCAAAAATCAGAAATTGCCCTTTCCCAGTCAAAACCCTAATTTTGACCAATTTGCCCTTTTGATGATTTGATCAAACTTCTTGAGAAATTGTGGTCCAAACTTGATAAAATGATACTAAGATGTTGATGTGGATCAAAAATTATGAAGTTTGACTTTAAATTGGCCATGGTTGACATTTTCCCCAATACAACTGATTTTTAGGTCAACTGTCTAATTGACTGATCAAAAATGTGATTCAAAGCTTGAAACTTGACATGAGTAATCTTGGGGGTACCTAATGATCCTTGAAAGTAATATGAAGCATTGTTAGTCAAAAATACTTGTGCAAACACAAACCCTAATTTTGGTCATCAGTACGTGAGGAGGTGTCTAGAGCTGATCAAACCCTAATGCAGTCTTGAGTCAAAGAGATTTTGTGAGAAAATTCTTGATAAGTGAGAGGGAAAATTTTGGGGTACAACATCAGTTCCCTACAATTCATCTTCAGCCCTCTAGTTCAAGAATGCACTCATGAAAAGATATAAATACATACATTATAGGTCATTTCAAAAAGTCAACAAAACACCTTTTGGGTCAAAGCTTCTTACATGAATATGGAAGATCAAATTGAGATGAAACCAAATAGGTTTTGTAGGGGACATCCTAAGCTTTCGAAAAAGTCCAAGAACACCCTCTTAGGTTCAAAATTGAAAGATATATGCATTGTCAAAGTTGGCCATTTTTGGAAATTTGCAAAAAGTCAACAATGCCCAAAATTGCATTTTTTCCACATGGGGCCATCTTTTCAAGATTGAATCTCAGTCCTAGCATGGTCCACGACCTATGGGACCCTCCATGCCTTTTTATTTTTGTTTATTTAATTTATTTTGATTTTTATTCATTTAAAAATCAAATAAATTCAAATAAAATAAAATTAAATCAAATTTGTGGAATGAGATTTGTTTTGCATTGAATTATAGATCTCATATGCTGTCAATGGCCAAAGCAAATCGTGCAAGCTCTAAAACAAGAGAAAATCTCCAATTTTGGAAAGATTTGAATCAAATTTCAAAGCCATTATATCTTTGGATTTTTGCTAATTTTATTGACCTAATATGATTCACTACTTATACAAAAGCATTTGTGAACCCTAAAGACAAGAATTCACACGCAGCCTGCTTCCCTAGAGCAAGAACAAAACTCAAATTTTGAACAAAAAAGAGGCAATCAGATTTCCTTCTACAAGGACATTCAAGGTGTTTCAAGGCCATCAATTCATTCCTGGAAGTATTTGGGAGTTGTTTGGATCATCACCAAGCCTCAACAAGCCCAGAAACGCGCTACACAAGCACCACAATTTGCTTTCCATCTTGAAATTAATTTTTGCAATTCACGCCTAATAAACGATTTCTAACTATACATTTATGTTTGTATCATTGTTTAGAACATGTTTGTATATTTAATTGTAAGTTTTGATGCGTATTGGACAACCTGCCATTATTAGGGTTTAGAGCTTCCTTTTAGGGCTTTTCTTTTCAGGTAAAATCAAGGCCAAAGATGGATACCATTGCATTCCAGAGATTAAACCCAATTGATCTATGTAATTAGAATGGATTTATATTGCCTGGATATGATGTTTGAGATGCACATGTTACAGCTACAGACGTTAGACCATAGGTAAAAGTCCAGCACCTAAAACGACGGTTCTGGGGAAGAAGATGAAGGTGTGGCAGCACACCACTGGCCCATTTGAAATTCGCGCGTTTTTTCTTATGATACTGACTCATGATTTAATATATTATTTGTTGTTTGTTTGTATCAACGAATGATCAACTTGGCTCAGTGGTAAAGATAAGAGGTTTCAAGGCGCATGTGTGTAGGAGGTCAGGGGTTCGATCCCTGCCTCCTACATAATATTTTTCCTAATGTTTAACTGCAGATATGGTACTATCATCCCAAGCGCGCCTACCATACACCTCAACATCTCATCATTGGATCATCACATAGCCCAGATCTAACACACCACAAGCGTAGCACATGGTGAACCCACCAAAGGCCAATGACACTTGATCAAGCGCAACCTTGGGCCAGCTATTCTGGGCCTAAACAAATTCAGCATACACCCCCGGGATTATTTTCCATACCAGGCCCATTCTTTTTCTTTTTTAGTTTCTTATTTCAATTATTTGTTTTAATTATTTTTTTTCACAAAAAAAAAATCATTATTTTTTTAAATTAAATCAATAATCATAAAAACACAAAAAATATTAGAATTAGGTTTTTTTATAAAATATTTAATTCTATAAATTAATTAGGTTAATTAGGATAACTTAAGTTATTTTTTCCATAATTAAAATTAATTAGAAATTAGGTTAATTTGCAAAAATTAATAATTTTTTCTCAAAAATCCAAAAAAATATTTTTATTTATTTACTAAATTAAATGTCTTTGAATTTAATTTTAATTCCTCGTATTTAATCTCATCGCGCGCATTTAATTCATTATTTTTTTTCAATTAAAGTAATTGCTCCGAGTTTGTAATAGTTAATTAGATTTATTATTATTTTCATTTACTGTTTTCCCTCGGTTCTTGATTATGTAATTCCCCTCCCCAAAGCCTTGTAATAGCTAGGTTTAAATTTCTCACACTTTATTTTTCGTCATTATGAACTGTTAGATGATTGATAATAGGATTGTATGCGAAAGATAAATCCATAATTTAAAACAGTAGAAAACCCTAACTGTGCAAAGATAAATAACTGAAAAAACAAACACTTGCACATGATCACTCCTAGGGTTTGCCCCACTTCGGTTGCCTTTGGTAAACAGTCATGAAGTATAGGGAGTTTTAGTGGTTGCCCTCTAGTCCCGAAAGATAAAAAATGACCCGTTCGAATGTTGCCTCGGAAAGATCTTTAGGAATTTAGGGTAATTACTAAGGTTTCCTAACCATTGCTTTAGTGATCGTAATTGTCCCTTTCATCCCTTTCGATTGTCCCTTAAACTCCAACGATGGAGCTACCTACTCCTTAATAGTAGGATAACATTGTCTAAAGGAAATAAGAAAACGAACAAACTTTTTCGAGTAGGTAGAAACTTTTAGGTACTTGCTCAAAACAACATTTTTTACACTTACACTTTCAAACAAACTTTTCAAACTAAAGTTTTCAAAAAAATACTTTATCACACCCTTGAGGACTAATACAAGGGTTATCATAAAGTGAAACGCCTCACTAAAGCAATTTCAAAACTTTTCAAAGCACACAAACACACGAAAGCAATTTAAAAAATGAGCAAAGTACCTAAGAGCCAGTGGAAAACCACAGATAGAAAGGGTGCTAGCACCTTCCCTTTCTATAATCTACCCCCCGTACTCAGAAACATCTCGAAAAAGGTTTTTTCTGTTCTTTTTCCCTTTTCCTTTGTTGGATGAAATAAAAGACAGTGGAGACTCTTGATTACCGTACATTTGTGTACAAAAAACACAAAACCAGTAGTAACAAAAACAGTCGGTTCTACCACCGTATCACAACCGCCCTTTCGGGTTTTCAGTCCACCAGGATACATTTTTTTGCCCGAGCCGCCCTTTTAGGTTTTCGACTTACTGGGTGTACAATCTTTTGTATATATCCCTAATTTTTCCCGAACCCTTTTGGTTCACCAGGATGCCCTTATTTTGCCTAGGTATGTCAACCTAGCGGGTCATTCTTTATGCGTAGTATTTTTTGACTATGTCTGCGTTCTTAGGATGCGGGAAATCTTTGCCATCCATAGTGGTTAGCATCATAGCGCCACCAGAAAATACTTTCTTAATGTTGTACCCCAAAATTTGCCCTCCCATATTCTCCAAGAAATTGCCAAGCCAAGTCACAAAATTCCCCAAGGGTTACACAGTCAAAGATCTCCCATACAGTCAAAACTAGGGTTTGTGTTCTGACCAAGAAAAGGAAGTTTTCAAAGGCCCAATCAAGTCTCACATGCCTACAAAGATGGTCAAGCATCCTCATATCAAGTTTCAAGGCATTCAGCTCAAAATTGGACAGTCAAAACCCTAATTGCACTACAGTCAACTGTAGGGGCAAAATGGTCATTTGACAGTCAAAAGTTCAAATTTTTGGTCAACATATCATTTTGAAGCCACAAACATCATTTGATCAATGCTTGATCATGATTCTCAAAATTTGGCTCAGAAATCCTTAAAGATGCAAAAGTTACTATATTTGGACAGTTGAAAAAGTCAACTGAAATTGACCAGGGCATAACTTTCACATGGATTATCATAAAAATTCCATCCAAAGCTCATTTTGAAGAGAAAGACATTTCCTACAACTCATCTTCATACTTCAAGTCCAAGAAATGCTCTCACAAAAAGTTATCAATTTCAACATTATAGGTCATTTTCAAAAGTCAACAAAAAGGGACTTTAAGTCAAAGGCCATAACTTGAGATTGGTAAATCAAAATGACATGGGACCAAAGACATTGGTTAGAGGACTCAAAGACCTTTCCAAAATGTCCAAGAACATGAGAAAAGCTTAAAAATTGAGCACGTTATGCCTTGTGGAAGTTGGGAAATGTTTGGATATTTTGAAAAGTCAACACTACTTCAAATGACCTAAAAATGCTAATGGGCCCATTTTTCTTCCATGATTCATCATTCCAAGCATATGCACGACCACTTGGCCCAAAGGGAAATATTTTCTCATTTTTTATTTATTTATTTGAATTATTATTTATATTAATTCATTTAAATCATTTAAATATGTAGAAAATATAAAACTTGACCTAAAAAATCTTTTCATGCATGTTTTGCCATCAAGATTTCGTGCATAGGCTAATTAGGAAAGATTTGGTTTGATTTGAGCATAATTGATACAAAAACCATGTGAAAAAGATATGAAACATAATGGTGAAAAATCAAATATTGAAAACTATCAATGCCATGGATTTGTTCTACTTTTGTTAACCTAATAGCCTCAGTACATAAGCATGAATCAAAACCTAATCATAGGAGATTAGAAGCTGCGCAAGAAACACATTTGCAAACTTGAAAAAATTGCCATAAAACTCAAATCTGAAATCAGTGTTAGGTGTGGATTCAAAGCATAATATTGGTTTCAACAGCTTCCTGAAGCTTCACTGATCACGTTCCAATCAAAAACCTCCACTCAAACGCCAGGAATTGGTAACGAGAACCTCAACTGTGTCAAGAAATTTTCAGAATCGTGCATCATGATTTGTGCATAATTTGCAATTTTTATCCATTGATTCATGTTTGTTATGAGTTTCTGAAACTAACCATGCAAATTAATTTCGTTTTTGTGCTATATACGTGATTTGGCCATTGATGCAGTCTAGGGTTTCTTGGGCTCCCAATTAGGGGTTTCCTAATAACGTAAAATTCGACCACCACAATACCATCATTGGACTCAGCAAGCTTAGACGAAGAGGATACCATACTCGCGATTAATTTATTGACCCTATAGCGCTAGTCGCTATTTTCTGGAAACAGGCCTAAGAAAACACCATAAAAACCGTTGCTCTATAGTCTTGTTTCAGAAAAAAAAAGAAACACAAGGAAGAAGACGGCGTGGTGTCATGATCTGATTGGTCTATTTAAAAGTTGGCGCGCAGGACCCACTAATGCTTCGCTTTTCTTTTATATTGTTTATTTGTTACTAATATAATAAACGCGTTAACATGGCTCAGTGGCACAGGTGTTGCTTGGTGATGTTAGTGACCTGGGTTCGAACCCCAGGTCTGTGCAATTTCAATATCATTTTTCCCTAATAATTCCTATGCAGCGTTTGTGTTGGAAACCATGATGCATCTCCAGATCTATCCATCCACGCGTCCATCAGAAGCAATCCAAGGGTGCAGAATTGATGAGCACGCTAAGCCTTAGTCAATGCGCTACACGCTACGCAAAAAGTCAAACGGATCAACGCTTAATTGGGCCAGATTGCTAGGCCTACACCTCCAATTGGGGCCTGAACCCCCCCCTGGTTTGCAATTTCCTTTTTTTATTCATTTTGTTGTCAATTGTTATTTTATTTACTTTATTGTTTTAATTTAATTAATTATTTCTACAATATATAAAAAATACCAAAAACATTTTCTTTTAAATTTTTAATTTTAATTCCTCATTAATTCTAATTAATTAATTCTTGTAATTTAATATTTTGCAAAAGGGTCCAACGCCCTCGTTTCGACTTAATTGTTTAATTTCGCATATTTATTTTATTTTGCTTAATTATGTATCTCTCCCAAAGCGCTGTAACTTAAGCTTCTCGCACTTTTCAATTACTGTATTTACTTTGCTTTATTTATTTTTCGTCAAATCGGGTCCGGTTTAATTTTGGCGATGTGGACCCGCGCCTTTGTAATAGCTTTAGAATTTACTTTCCCGCAAATATCTTAACTGTTAAACAAAGCATGCAAGAATGAATGGTCATAATAAAATCAAGCGTAGATCACCAATAAACATGACAAGACAAATACAAATGAAAACGACACACGAATCGCACACACCACCCCTAGGGTACGCCTCACTGTTGCCTTGCCTCGAAAGGTGATCGTCGAGTAGAGGATGTCTTAGTAAGTCCTCATGATCCGGGAACCTGGCATGAGGGTAGCTTCTAAGGTGTCTTCCCATTGCTCCGGTGATCACCATGTCCCGAACCCTCGAATTGACCCGAACACCTCCAACGGTGGTGCTACCTACCTCTCAATGGTGGGATGGCACTACTTCAAAGGACATTTACACAGACGAATTCCTTAGGGTGGATAGGTTCTCGTAGATACTTGCTCTCTTCAAAAACAAACAAAAATCTTTTCACACCGACACTTTTCAAAAGCTTTCAAAGCAATCTTTCAAACACT
Source organism: Vicia faba (assembly GCA_948472305.1). Lineage (NCBI taxonomy): Eukaryota > Viridiplantae > Streptophyta > Magnoliopsida > Fabales > Fabaceae > Vicia > Vicia faba. Next base: position 163,183,134 of record OX451736.1, on the reverse strand, counting down.
CTGATACAAGAGTCGATCTGAAACTTTCAAAGAAACTTTTTAAAACCCACAGTTGAAAAGCAAACAAACCATTTTTGAAAACACAAGTGAGCAAGTATCTAAGAGCCCATGGATAACCATGGATAGAAAGGGTGCTAACACCTTCCCTTTCTATAACCTACCTCCCGAACCGAGAGCAGTCTCTTTAAGGAATTTTTCTGTGCTTTTGTCCTTTCCATTTGGAGAAAATAAAAGACGGTGGCGACTCTTGCTTCCGCGACATTTCGTGAACCAGCGTTAAACAGTCAGTTCCAGATCCACCGATCACAGAACTGGCGACTCTGCTGGGGACTTAACTTAAAGTGAGGTGTACCTTAGGGCTAGGTCATAACTGTGTTTTCAATTGTATTGATTTGCTTGCTTTACTATTGTGTGTTGCATCGGAGTTACATAGATCCTAACCCGGATCTGGGGATACCCTGTTTAGGTAGCATAAGCTGTGAGGGACCTGTCCGGCGTATACCGACATGGGTGAAGCAGTGGCTACGTTGGTGTGGCGCCTTGGTCTGTACCGATATCCCTCGTGTTGAAACGGGGAGAATATGGGTCTTCCAAGGAGTCATTAAGCACCAACAGACCTTAGGACCTTAAATGACACAACGTGGCCATTAGAACAGTAGCAGTATGCTACGCCCATTGAGGCTAAACTCTCGTGATGGTTCTGGCCGCAAGAAAAGATTGCGATGCCGGAGTTTTGACCGATTGAGGGTAGTCAATGATATTGGGATCCTCTAAGAACCCGGTTACTTTTGATTAGGACAGGTATGAACCAACAAACTGAAAGAGGGTAGTACCTAGACCTCATGCTGGCCTAAACTTTAAGGGCTTCTCTTGTGTGACTTGTGTGCCTTCGTACTTGACTATTGGCATGCTTGTTACCTGACACTTGTTTCTTGCAGGTTATGTTTGTAGTCCTTAACTAGGACTCATAACAGGGTATCCTAAGTTTCTTGCAGGGTTTGTTTATAGTCCTTAATTAGGGCTCATGACAGGTTTTACTTGAGTTTCTTGCAGGTTTTGGTCCTTAATAGGGACTTGTAACAGGGTTACTCACATTACCCCATGCATATCATGACATCATACCATTGCATACATCCTAACCCATTTCAAGGATCTCAAGGGCTTGTGATGCAGGTCATGATGAATCAAACACCCAACAAGGGGCAAAGGGGATTTATTTTCCTCTAGCCAAGGGTGTCAGGGGCTATGACCCACTTGATATGGTGAGCCTTTGACCCTTGAAGAGGGATTTTCTGCAACAGGAAGTCTTTTCAATCAAGTTACCGGTTTTCAACTCTAACAAGTTTCTCCGTTTATCCCACGAGATCCTTGAAATCATTGCATGCATATCATACATCTCATTGCATTGCAGGTATCCCTTTGAAAGGTTGCTTACCCTTCTTCGCTGTTTATTTCAGCCGATCGTCATGAATCCTGAATCATCAGCTGAGCAGTCTATCAAGGCCCTCTAGGCTCAGAACGCCCAGTTCCAAGGGCTGATCATGAATTTGACCCAGGGGCAACAAGATCTGAAAGCTCTCCTCTTGAAGAAGGAAAAGAAGAAGAAGAGGACTGTTTTGTTCAGCCCTAGACGCAGATCTGGGAACACACCGCAGACTGAAACTGAGAGGACTACCCCATCTGTGAGGGAAATCAGTCACCATGAGAGAGAGGTGCCTAGTCCAATGGTCTCCGACAACGAGACAGATTTCAACGACGAACAATACCCTCCGGCTGAGGACAAGTACAAGCAGCTGGAAGACCGTTTGAAGGCTATGGAAATACAACAAGTACCTGGGCTGGATTTCGGAGATCTGGGTTTGTCTACTGGTGTGATCATCCCTCGGAAGTTCAAAGCACCATCCTTCACTAAATATGACGGGGCGTCTTGTCCCAAGCTACATCTCAGGTCTTATGTTCGGAAAATCCAACCATACTCAGCAGATAAGAACTTGTGGATCCACTTCTTCCAGGAAAGTCTTTCAGGGACTCACCTCGAATGGTTCTATCAACTGGATGGGACCAAAGTTCGTAACTGGGAGGAGTTGGCAACTGCTTTCTATAAGCAGTACCAGTACAATGCCGACCTTGCTCCCACTCGTACCCAACTCCAGAGTATATCGTTGGGGTCAAGTGAAGGCTTCAAGGAGTACGCACAAAGATGGAGAGACCTTGCTGGAAGGGTGCAGCCTCCGTTAACTGACCGGGAACTCGTTGACATGTTCTTAGGGACCCTATCCGGGCCATTCTTCAATCACCTCATTGGTAACTCATCTGCTGGATTTACCGACCTCATCCTGACTGGCGAAAGAATTGAAGCTGGTATCAAGAGTGGGAAAATTCAAGAAGCCACACCTGCTGATATTCATAAAAAGCCTTACACGGGAAAGAAGGAATCTAATGCTGCATACAGTCAAAAGAGTCGCCGTGATCAACATGTAGGGGCAGTCATGATCTCTGGTGCTGCACCACGCCGTCAACCACAAAGGGGAAACCAGCAAAGGCCGGACGGGCCTAAAAGGCAGTTCACCAACATTAACATGCCATGGTCACAAGCACTGCAACACATGTTGAAGATGAACCTGATTGCAGTGATCAACCCTCCTGCCAATCCTAAGACCTCCTCTCCTAGCTACAATCCAGAAGCAAGGTGTGCTTATCATTCTGATAGCCCGGGGCACGATACTGAGGACTGTTGGGCACTGAAGTACAAAATTCAGAATATGATCGATGCCAAAGAGATCGAGTTCGAGCCTGCCGAGACTCCCAACGTGATTACTGCTCCATTGCCAAAACATGGCTAGAGTCGAGAGATTTTTTGTTCATTTGAATTCAAGTTGTATTTTTCCTTTCTTGTTCAGATAAACAATTATTATGTTAAACTCTTTTATTTCATGAATGCATTACACATGTCTGTCTTGATTTAATTATGTTTACTATGCTTAAAATTGCTTTCATATTTTTGTGATGGTCAACTCTTAATTGAAAATTCTAAACCTCTTGAGGGAGGATGACGAAAACGATACCATAATCTACAGTATGCTTTTGAACGGACCCTGCTGATGAGGTACAGTCATTGTTTCAATTCCTAAACACTGGAGTTATAAGGATGATAATCCCTCGTCAACCCCTCTGATCCAAAGAAGTAGGAGTTTTTCTTTTCGAAATTTAAAACCCTTAATCATAACCTGGGGTAGGGTAGTTCTCTCAGTTGATCCAAGTGTATACCGAATGGCACCAAAGAGGTCCTTGTAAAATAAAGAAAGACAATGATGGTTCAGAACAATCAATAAAGAAAGGCGGTCATTTTCTTTCGAAATAAAAACCCATTAAGTCAAAACCCATGAAGGAGACTTACGAAACTGGGGCATCCCGCTGACTGTAATTCCAAAAAAGGAAACAGCTCAGGCAAAAAACAGGGATAACAAAATCAAAAAGAAAGAGGTCATACAAACCCTCAACAAAAAGGAAATGACTGCCCATTCAAAATAAATCATCAATATCCGAATCATCACCGGAAAATCAGAGCAAAGGCTCAAACAAGGTCTAACGTATGATCAACTGAGTTTAGGTTTGGAGAACATCACGAAGAGCGGGTGGGTACAAATAAAATTTGAGCCTTTACCCTTTGTTTCTTAAACCGTGAACCAGGCCACGTTATAACCCCTAAAAGTCCTAGCTGAAGCATGGGTTAGTTCGAAAGCATACTGTTACGAAGGTATCCTGACTCCTGAAGGTTTGCTGTAAAATCTTGAGTTGACACCGCACGGTATTACAAAAAAATGCATTTTCAAAATTCAAGACAGACATAGGCTTTTGCATTCTTAAAATAACCTTGTTTGCATATGACTATTTGTTTGAACAGCAGGGAAATTCGCACGATGAACACCTTGTGAACAGAAGTACCTCCAATCAAGGGGCACAGTAGGAGCATTGCCCATTATCTGGGGCATGGCAAAATACTTCCAACAGGGGCAGCTCCCTGCATTCTGAGAGCGTGGACATAGTAAAAAAAAATACTACGCAAAATCAAAGACCCGCTAGGTTGACACACCTAGGCAAAAATAAGGGCTTCCCGGCGAACCAAAAGGGTTCGGGCAAAAATAAGGGATGAAACGAAAATCTGTACACCCGGCAAGTCGAAAACCTGAAAAGGCGGCTTGGGCAAAAATGGGTATCCCGGTGGACTGAAAACCCGAAAGGGCGGTCCAGGCAAAAGTTAGGGATCAAAGCGTATGACTATGTCCCGGCATCCCATCACTTGTCTATCCGAAGATTTGTCAATCACCCACACAGGTATCCTCTTCCCTCACCTCCGAAGCAGGGGCAATAATGAGTTATCCAGGCGATCCAATTGCTCTGTCAATCAAAGTACAAAGATCAACATAAGAATGATTACCATCTACCTTTACAAATTCTAGATCGTGGGTTAACATCCGAAACCAAAACAGGACAATCATCCACTTAAACCTAACCCCGGTTCCTCCAGAAGTCTTACATGGACCTATCTCAAGATGACCTAACCCCGGTTCATCAAGAAGTTTTTACACAAACTTATCCAAGTAACCTAACCCCGGTTCCTCCAGAAGTCTTACATGGACCTATCTCAAGATGACCTAACCCCGGTTCATCAAGAAGTTTTTACACAAACTTATCCAAGTAACCTAACCCCGGTTCCTCCAGAAGTCTTACATGGACCTATCTCAAGATAACCTAACCCCGGTTCATCAAGAAGTTTTTACACAAACTTATCCAAGTAACCTAACCCCGGTTTCTCCAAAAGTCTCACATGGACCTATCTCAAGATGACCTAACCCCGGTTCATCAAGAAGTTTTTACACAAACTTATCCAAGTAACCTAACCCCGGTTCCCCCAGAAGTCTTACATGGATTTATCTCAAGATGACCCAACCCCGGTTCATCAAAAAGTTTTACATGAACTTACCCCGAAGAAACCCTACACAGGTTCTCCTCCTCCAGACATAGTTTTACACAAACTTGACATCAAGCAACCCTACACTGGTTCCTTCTCTTCAAGAGGCAGTTTTACATGGACTCGTCACCCAGAAACCCTACACAGGTTCTCCCTTTCCAAAAAACGAAGTTTTACACGAACTCATCATCAAAGTAACCCTACCCAGGTTCCTTCTCCATTTCAGATACAGTTTTACACAAACTCATCAGCATGCAACCCTACATAGGTTCCCCCTTTTAACTTACAAAAATTACAGTCCAAAACTTCCCCCAGGAGAGTCCAATCCAGTTCCCCCAAGAAAGTTGGAATTCATGTCCCCAAGCAGTAAGCTTATCCCCAGTATATTCTGGAAGCTTGTCCCTCGCAGAGCACGAACGCGTCGTCCGGCTTGATTTAAAGAGTTATTTCCTTAACAGGATATAACTGGGTTATCCTCAGCCAAAAGCCACGGAAAGAGCGTCCTCGACAAAGTTCCCTTATTCCACAGCATATCAAAACTTCCCCAAGAGAGTCCAATCTTGTCCCCCAGGAAAAATGGGATTCATATCCTCAAGCAGTAAGCTTATCCCCAGTAGATTCTGGAAGCTTATCTCCTCGCAGAGCACGAACGCGTCGTCCGGCTTTATTTAAAGAGTTATTTCCTCAACAGGATATAACTGGGTTATCCTCAGCCAAAAGCCACGGAAAGAGCGTCCTCGACGAAGTCTTCTTACCCCAGCGAAGTCCAGTCACACTTCCAACAATAAGGGTATCCCCAGCAAATTATTATCAACACTCAGCAAGGCATCCCTCTTCCCACAGAGTATTGCTTCCCAGCATGGTCGCTAGAGTATCTTTTCTCCCTGCAGAATCTTCCATTTGCCAAGTTTATTCCGCAACGGAGTCATCTTCTCCTACCGGTATTCTTGCAGTTATCATCCCCAGCGGAAGCAAAATCTATTCTTCAACATCAGCCCAGGAGTGACTTCCCGGCACCCGTCAAGGATTTACTTTCCTAGACGAAAACCTACATAAACATTACATACATCATTATAGCATGCATAACGCATCATATCATACAAATCTCATTTATGATGAGAACATCATTGCTTGATCCATATCATGCATTGCATGTGACTGACCTTTACCTTTCAGGAAAGACGCAGTTGAAATTCTCAAACATATTTCAAGGCCTTCTCTAGTCCAGCTAAATCGACTCCCAACAGATTTTTCTGATAAAGACTCAGCAGTCTCCTATGGTCCCCTCTCCAACGACGAGTGAGGTGGTAATTCCTTTTTCAGATGTTTCCCTCTCCGACGGTGAGTGTGAGGTGATAGTCTCCTATGGTCCCCTCTCCAACGGTGAGTGAGGTGGTAATTCCTTTTTCAGATGTTTCCCTCTCTGACGGTGAGTGTGAGGTGATAGTCTCCTATGGTCCCCTCTCCAACGGTGAGTGAGGTGGTAATTCCTTTTTCAGATGTTTCCCTCTCCGACGGTGAGTGTGAGGTGATAGTCTCCTATGGTTCCCTCTCCAACGGCGAGTGAGGTGGTAAGTCCTTTTTCAGATGTTTCCCTCTCCGACGGTGAGTGTGAGGTGATAGTCTCCTATGGTCCCCTCTCCGACAGTGCGTGAGGTGGTAATTCCTTTTTCAGATGTTTCCCTCTCCGACGGTGAGTGTGAGGTGATAGTCTCTTATGGTCCCCTCTCCGACAAGTGCGTGAGGTGGTAATTCCTTTTTCAAGATGTTTCCCTCTCCGACGGTGAGTGTGAGGTGATAGTCTCTTATGGTCCCCTCTCCGACAAGTGCGTGAGGTGGTAATTCCTTTTTCAGATGTTTCCCTCTCCGACGGTGAGTGTGAGGTGATAGTCTCCTATGGTCCCCTCTCCGACAGTGCGTGAGGTGGTAATTCCTTTTTCAGATGTTTCCCTCTCCGACGGTGAGTGTGAGGTGATAGTCTCTTATGGTCTCCTCTCCGACAAGTGCGTGAGGTGGTAATTCCTTTTTCAAGATGTTTCCCTCTCCGACGGTGAGTGTGAGGTGATAGTCTCTTATGGTCCCCTCTCCGACAAGTGCGTGAGGTGGTAATTCCTTTTTCAGATGTTTCCCTCTCCGACGGTGAGTGTGAGGTGATAGTCTCTTATGGTCCCCTCTCCGACAAGTGCGTGAGGTGGTAATTCCTTTTTCAGATGTTTCCCTCTCCGACGGTGAGTGTGAGGTGATATTCTCTTATGGTACCCTCTCCAACGGTGAGTGAGGTGGTAATTCCTTTTTCAGATGTTTCCCTCTCCGACGGTGAGTGTGAGGTGATAGTCTCTTATGGTCCCCTCTCCGACGGTGAGTGTGAGGTGATAGTCTCTTATGGTCCCCTCTCCAACGGCGAGTGAGGTGGTAATTCCTTTTTCAGATGTTTCCCTCTCCGACGGTGAGTGTGAGGTGATAGTCTCTTATGGTCCCCTCTCCAACGGCGAGTGAGGTGGTAATTCCTTTTTCAGATGTTTCCCTCTCCGACGGTGAGTGTGAGGTGATAGTCTCCTATGGTCCCCTCTCCAACAGTGAGTGAGGTGGTAATTCCTTCTTCAAGATGTTCCCCTCTCTGACGGTGAGTGTGAGGTGATATTATCTTATGGTCCCCTCTCCAACGGTGAGTGAGGTGGTAATCCCTTTTCAGATGTTTCCCTCTCCGACGGTGAGTGTGAGGTGATAGTCTCCTATGGTCCCCTCTCCAACGGTGAGTGAGGTGGTAATTCCTTCTTCAGATGTTTCCCTCTCCGACGGTGAGTGTGAGGTGATAGTCTCCTATGGTTCCCTCTCCGACGGTGAGTGAGGTGACAATTCCTTTTCCTATGATTCCCTCTCCGACGGCGAGTGAGGTGATTCCCTTTCAGATTATAATGGCCTATGGTTCTCGCCCCGATCCTGCGAAGATGGTATTTCCCGCCAAGATTTTCTCAACGAGCGTTGTTGAAGTTAAAATCACCCAAGGTTCTCTTACCATTCATGCTAAGGCAGTAACCATACCTGGTTCATTCATCATCTTTTGAAGCTCCAGATCCAGCTCCTGTAACCAGTCAGGACACATCTATACCAAGCATCTAAAATCAGCTCCTGCAACGTGTCAGGTACTCATTTTTTCCTTTTGCAGGTATGCAGGTTCTCGCTAAGAAGTCTCTTACGCGATCAACATCCAGATGGCATCTATAAGCCCATCATCCTATCCAGCAACCTCTAAATGGCATCTATAAGCCCATTTCACCATCACTGCTACCATGTGAGCGCAAATTTCTGGGCACTCTAGTGTTCAATCATCTTCTACCCTCGGATTACGAAAGACACGGCAGCCAATCTGCATCCTCAGGTCTAAGAAGATTGAACAGGGGCAACTGTTGTACCCCAAAATTTGCCCTCCCATATTCTCCAAGAAATTGCCAAGCCAAGTCACAAAATTCCCCAAGGGTTACACAGTCAAAGATCTCCCATACAGTCAAAACTAGGGTTTGTGTTCTGACCAAGAAAAGGAAGTTTTCAAAGGCCCAATCAAGTCTCACATGCCTACAAAGATGGTCAAGCATCCTCATATCAAGTTTCAAGGCATTCAGCTCAAAATTGGACAGTCAAAACCCTAATTGCACTACAGTCAACTGTAGGGGCAAAATGGTCATTTGACAGTCAAAAGTTCAAATTTTTGGTCAACATATCATTTTGAAGCCACAAACATCATTTGATCAATGCTTGATCATGATTCTCAAAATTTGGCTCAGAAATCCTTAAAGATGCAAAAGTTACTATATTTGGACAGCTGAAAAAGTCAACTGAAATTGACCAGGGCATAACTTTCACATGGATTATCAGAAAAATTCCATCCAAAGCTCATTTTGAATAGAAAGACATTTCCTACAACTCATCTTCATACTTCAAGTCCAAGAAATGCTCTCACAAAAAGTTATCAATTTCAACATTATAGGTCATTTTCAAAAGTCAACAAAAAGGGACTTTAAGTCAAAGGCCATAACTTGAGATTGGTAAATCAAAATGACATGGGACCAAAGAAATTGGTTAGAGGACTCAAAGACCTTTCCAAAATGTCCATGAAAATGAGAAAAGCTTAAAAATTGAGCAAGTTATGCCTTGTGGAAGTTGGGAAATTTTTGGATATTTTGAAAAGTCAACACTACTTCAAATGACCTAAAAATGCTAATGGGCCCATTTTTCTTCCATGATTCATCATTCCAAGCATATGCACGACCACTTGGCCCAAAGGGAAATATTTTCTCATTTTTTATTTATTTATTTGAATTATTATTTATATTAATTCATTTAAATCATTTAAATATGTAGAAAATATAAAACTTGACCTAAAAAATCTTTTCATGCATGTTTTGCCATCAAGATTTCGTGCATAGGCTAATTAGGAAAGATTTGGTTTGATTTGAGCATAATTGATACAAAAACCATGTGAAAAAGATATGAAACATAATGGTGAAAAATCAAATATTGAAAACTATCAATGCCATGGATTTGTTCTACTTTTGTTAACCTAATAGCCTCAGTACATAAGCATGAATCAAAACCTAATCATAGGAGATTAGAAGCTGCGCAAGAAACACATTTGCAAACTTGAAAAAATTGCCATAAAACTCAAATCTGAAATCAGTGTTAGGTGTGGATTCAAAGCATAATATTGGTTTCAACAGCTTTCCTGAAGCTTCACTGATCACGTTCCAATCAAAAACCTCCACTCAAACGCCAGGAATTGGTAACGAGAACCTCAACTGTGTCAAGAAATTTTCAGAATCGTGCATCATGATTTGTGCATAATTTGCAATTTTTATCCATTGATTCATGTTTGTTATGAGTTTCTGAAACTAACCATGCAAATTAATTTCGTTTTTATGCTATATACGTGATTTGGCCATTGATGCAGTCTAGGGTTTCTTAGGCTCCCAATTAGGGGTTTCCTAATAACGTAAAATTCGACCACCACAATACCATCATTGGACTCAGCAAGCTTAGACGAAGAGGATACCATACTCGCGATCAATTTATTGACCCTATAGCGCTAGTCGCTATTTTCTGGAAACAGGCCTAAGAAAACACCATAAAAACCGTTGCTCTATAGTCTTGTTTCAGAAAAAAAAGAAACACAAGGAAGAAGACGGCGTGGTGTCATGATCTGATTGGTCTATTTAAAAGTTGGCGCGCATGACCCACTAATGCTTCGCTTTTCTTTTATATTGTTTATTTGTTACTAATATAATAAACGCGTTAACATGGCTCAGTGGCACAGGTGTTGCTTGGTGATGTTAGTGACCTGGGTTCGAACCCCAGGTCTGTGCAATTTCAATATCATTTTTCCCTAATAATTCCTATGCAGCGTTTGTGTTGGAAACCATGATGCATCTCCAGATCTATCCATCCACGCGTCCATCAGAAGCAATCCAAGGGTGCAGAATTGATGAGCACGCTAAGCCTTAGTCAATGCGCTACACGCTACGCAAAAAGTCAAATGGATCAACGCTTAATTGGGCCAGATTGCTAGGCCTACACCTCCAATTGGGGCCTGAACCCCCCCCCCTGGTTTGCAATTTCCTTTTTTTATTCATTTTGTTGTCAATTGTTATTTTATTTACTTTATTGTTTTAATTTAATTAATTATTTCTACAATATATAAAAAATACCAAAAACATTTTATTTTATATTTTTAATTTTAATTCCTCATTAATTCTAATTAATTAATTCTTGTAATTTAATATTTTGCAAAAGGGTCCAACGCCCTCGTTTCGACTTAATTGTTTAATTTCGCATATTTATTTTATTTTGCTTAATTATGTATCTCTCCCAAAGCGCTGTAACTTAAGCTTCTCGCACTTTTCAATTACTGTATTTACTTTGCTTTATTTATTTTCCGTCAAATCGGGTCCGGTTTAATTTTGGCGATGTGGACCCGCGCCTTTGTAATAGCTTTAGAATTTACTTTCCCGCAAATATCTTAACTGTTAAACAAAGCATGCAAGAATGAATGGTCATAATAAAATCAAGCGTAGATCACCAATAAACATGACAAGACAAATACAAATGAAAACGACACACGAATCGCACACACCACCCCTAGGGTACGCCTCACTGTTGCCTTGCCTCGAAAGGTGATCATCGAGTAGAGGATGTCTTAGTAAGTCCTCATGATCCGGGAACCTGGCATGAGGGTAGCTTCTAAGGTGTCTTCCCATTGCTCCGGTGATCACCATGTCCCGAACCCTCGAATTGACCCGAACACCTCCAACGGTGGTGCTACCTACCTCTCAATGGTGGGATGGCACTACTTCAAAGTACATTTACACAGACGAATTCCTTAGGGTGGGTAGGTTCTCGTAGATACTTGCTCTCTTCAAAAACAAACAAAAATCTTTTCACACCGACACTTTTCAAAAGCTTTCAAAGCAATCTTTCAAACACTCTGATACAAGAGTCGATCTGAAACTTTCAAAGAAACTTTTTAAAACCCACAGTTGAAAAGCAAACAAACCATTTTTGAAAACACAAGTGAGCAAGTATCTAAGAGCCCATGGATAACCATGGATAGAAAGGGTGCTAACACCTTCCCTTTCTATAACCTACCTCCCGAACCGAGAGCAGTCTCTTTAAGGAATTTTTCTGTGCTTTTGTCCTTTCCATTTGGAGAAAATAAAAGACGGTGGCGACTCTTGCTTCCGCGACATTTCGCGAACCAGCGTTAAACAGTCAGTTCCAGATCCACCGATCACACTTAACAACAAATGGAACTTCGTAAGTGGGAGTCAATTTTCCCCTGGGACCACCTTGTGGTAAAATGATGCGCTTTATTACCAAGTCGCCAGCCTGGTATACTCGAGGTTTGATCTTTTTGTTAAATGCCTTGATCATACGCTTTTGATACATTTGACCATGGCAGACAACAGCCAGCCTCTTTTTATCAATCAAGTTCAACTGATCCAATCTTGTATAGATTCATTCATCTTCGCTTAAACCCGCTTCTTTCATAATCCTCAGATAAAATCTGAACTTCAACAGGAAGGACAACTTCCATGCCATAGACTAAAGAGAAAGGGGTTGCCCTAGTTGATGTTCGAGCCGAAGTACGGTAGCCACGAAGAGAAAATGGTAGCATCTCATGCTAATCTTTATAGGTTACTACCATCTTTTGCACAATCTTCTTTAGGTTCTTGTTAGCAGCTTCCACTGCACCATTCATCTTAGGTCTGTAAGGAGAAGAGTTGTGATGCTTAATTTTAAACTGCATGCAGAGTTCAATAATCATGGCATTGTTGAGGTTGGTCCCGTTATCAGTGATGATCCTTTCAAGTATGTCGCACCGGTAGATGAGGTTATGCTTGATAAACCGGGCTACAACGTTCTTAGTGACTAAGGCAAATGAAGCATCTTCGACCCATTTGGTGAAATAGTCAATGGCGACAAGAATGAAGCGATGTCCGTTAGTGGAAATGGGCTTGATTTCTCTAATCATGTCAATGCCCCACATTGCAAACGGCCATGGGGAAGTCATGACATTCAAAAGAATTGGAGGCACGTGAACCTTGTCAGCATAGATTTGACACTTATGGCAAGTCCTCGAGTGATGGTGACAATCAGTTTCCATAGTCGACCAATAGTAACCAGCCCTCAGAATCTTCTTATCCATAGTGTGCCCTCTATAGTGAGTTCTAAATATACCTTCATGCATGTCTTCCATGATTTTCTCTGCCTCCTACTTGTCCATGCAACGAAGTAGAGTAGAATTATGGTTGCGCTTGTGTAGAATCCCATTGCTTAGGAAGAATTTGGCTAAAAACCTTTGCAGGAATTTCTTATTGTTGACTGAAGCTCCTTCAGGATACTCTTGTGCTTCAAGATATATCTTTACTTTGTAGTACCAAGGCTTCTCCTCATCGGTGTCAATATCATAACATTGTGCAGGTTCGTCAAATCTTTCGATAGTAATTCTAGGAGCTTCGTTGTCCCAATTGACCTTGAACATAGATGACATAGTTACTAAAGCATCTGCCAATTGATTTTCTTCTCTTGGAAAGTGTTCAAGGGTGACCTCTTCAAACTAAGGGATCAAAGTTGACAGAAGCTCTTTGTAAGGGATCATATTTGGATGTTTGGTATCCCACTCTCATTTAACTTGACTAATTACTAATGCCGAATATCCATATACGCTTAAGAATTTTATTCTTAGGTCAATGGAAGCCTTTAGACCCAAGATGCACGCTTCATACTCGACCATGTTGTTTGTATAGTCGAAGCACAGTCTGGTAGTGAAAGGTGTATGACAACCTTCGGGAGAAATGATCACAACCCCAATTCTGTTACCTAAAGCATTGGAAGCTCCATCAAAAACCATAGTCTATCGGGATCCTTGTTCAGGTCCTTCACATGGTCCAGGTTTTTCACAGTCGGTTATTAGCATGATAATCTCATCCAGGAATTCAAAGTTCATGGATTGGTAGTCATCAACAGCTTGATGGGCCAAATGATCCGCCAACACACTTCCTTTGATTGCTTTTTGTGTAGTGTATTGCATGTCATATTCGGTTAAGATCATTTTCCATCTAGCTATTTGTCCGGAGAGAGCTGGTTTTTCGAAGATATACTTGATGGGATCCATCTTAGAAATCAATAAAGTGGTGTGAGTTAACATATACTGTCTTAGCCGGAGAGCAACCCATGCCAAAGCACATCAAGTTTTCTCGAGCAGTGAATATCTTGTTTCACAGTCGGTAAAATTTTTGCTAAGGTAGTATATTGCATGCTTTTTTCGGCCAGACTCATCAGGTTGACCCAATACACACCCCATTGAATTCTCTAATACAGCAAAATACATAATCAGAGGTCTTCCTTCAACTGGAGGCATTAGAATGTGAGGTTCTTGCAAGTATTGTTTAATCTTGTTAAAAGCCGCTTGGCAGTCGTCATTCCATCTGACTACTTGATCTTTCTTCAACATTTTGAAGACTGGCTCACAAGTAGTAGTTAAGTGAGATATTAATCGAGCAATGTAGTTGAGTCGACTTAAGAAACCCCTTACCTCCTTCTCAGTACAGGGAGCTGGCAATTCTTGTATGGCTTTGACTTTTGCAGGGTCGACCTCAATACCTTTCCCACTAACGACAAACCCTAAGAGTTTTCCAGACCTTACCCCAAAGGTGCATTTATTGGGATTCAACCTTAGCTTGTATTTATTCAACCTCTCAAACAGCTTGTGGAGATGATGAAGGTGTTGTTCCTCAGTTTACGATCTTGCAATCATGTCATCGACATAGACTTCTATCCCATGATGGATCATGTCATGAAATAGGGCCACCATAGCTCGTTGATAGGTTGCCCCTGCATTCTTCAAACCGAAAGGCGTGACCTTGTAACAGAAGGTTCCCCATTGTGTAACGAAAGTGGTTTTATCCATGTCTTCGGGAGCCATTTTGATTTGATTGTAATCGGAGAATCCATCCATGAAGGATAAAACTTTGTGTTGAGTCGTGTTATCAACTAAGAGATCAATATGAGGTAGTGGGAAATCATCTTTGGGGCTTGACCTATTCAAATCCATATATTCTATGCACATACGTATTTTATCGTGTTTCTTTAGTAATAGAACAACATTCGCTACCCATTGAGGGTATGACATCACTTCCAGGAAACCTGCATCAAATTGTTTCATTACCCCAGCTTTTATTTTCTCAGACATGTCTGGCCATATGCGAAGAAACTTTTGCTTGATTGGAGGACAATCTTCCTTCGTCGGCAAATGATGGACTACGATATTAGTATCAAGCCCCGACATATCTTCATATGACCAAGCGAACAATTCAACATAGTCGTGCAACATTTGGACCAATCTTCTCTTGACACAGCCTTCCAAGTTGGCGCTGATCTTGACTTCTCTCTTGTTTGCCTCAATACTTAGGTTGATCACTTCAACTGGTTCCTCATACGGTTAAATGGCCTTTTCCTCTTGCATCAGAAGAATGGCGAGTTCCCCAGGTATTTCACAATCTTCCTCGCCTTCATCTTTGGATTGGTAAATTGGATGTTAAAGTTATAGATGGAAATAACATAGTCGTTGTCAATGAGATCTGGAGTGGATGTGGATCTGCAAATGTGTGTGTGTGTTTGTGTGTGTGTGTGTGCATGTAAGATTACATGGCTATTTGAAAATGCGATAAAGTAAAGAAAGGCAAAGAGCATAATATTTGAATGCAAAATAGTCCAATGTTTTTTTATTAAAATGAGCATATGGCATATGATAATGAAAAACCCTTAACAAATGGACCACTGCGCCCCGAGCAAGGCACATGGCTTAAAGTCATTGTTTTAATAGAAATTACAGACAAAGTTCTCAAGTTAATGAAACAGTAAATGGTAATTACTCCTTGTTAAAGGAGATGGGAATGAAATCCTTGGCATGCCAGTTGTCGATTCCTTCTCTAGCATTCGGGTAGATCCAGTCGTCAAAGTCATAATCAGTATCAGAATCTTCAAGAGCATCAACTTCATGGTTAGTAATGCAGAGAGGTGGTTTCCCTTCACGAGCACGTCAAACCTCCTTTTGAGCTCTGGAAGTGAAACCCAATCCAAATTTATCTAACTTGAAAGGGAAATCAGGAATTTGTCCCCAAATGGTGCAGCCTCCTTCTTCAATAACAGTACGAGCATCTTTGAGAGAGGCTATCCTTGGTGTATCTTTAGCAGCTTTGGGAGTGTCAGGAGTGGCTTTGGCAACAACAACCATGGGAGAGACCACTTCAAAGGCTTGACAAGGAGTTTCAATGAACTCGCCATCTATTTAATTATAATTGAATGAATTTAGATGACTAATCATGAACTATTATTCACCAAAGACGATAACAATTTCCCCCTTGACCGGATATTTAAGCTTTTGATGTATTGTGGAAGTCACTGCACCTGCCCCATGTATCCATGGGCGTCAAGGAAGGCATGAATAAGCAGGGAGGATATCCATCACGTAGAATGTTGAGTTCAAGACTTGAGACCCAAATTTGATAGGGAGATCAACCTCTCCATGAACCATCCTTTTAGAACCATCAAAAGCCCTTAATACAATGTCACTAGGTTTTAAAACCAGTTCATCACAATCTAGCCTATTCAATGCTCCTTTAGGTATGACATTGAGAGAAGATCCAGTATCCACTAATACATGTTCCAGGGTGGTGCCCTTGCATTCTATGGAAATGTGAAGATCTTTGTTGTGATTCCTCCCTATCGGGGTCAAACCTGTAGAGAACCCTAAACCATTGTTGGCAGTTAAGCTAGCTACACAGTTTTCAAATTGGTCAGCCGTAGTTTCTTGAGGAACATGTGCATTCTTCAAGAATTTTATCAGTGCTTAAGCATGCGCTTCAGAACATAGTGTTGCACCCTAAAATTTTCCCTCTCATTTCTCAAGATATTTCCCACAAGATCTTAAATAGTACAAGCTTGCACAAGTATGGACTAGGTCAAGACATCTCCTCAACACTGATACCTCAAATTTAGGGTTTGAGTTTTCATAGGGACAATGGTACTTTTAATGCCTCATATGACTTTAATGGATTATTATGTACCTTCAAGATTGCTCATGTCAAGTTTCAAGTCTTGCAATTCAAGTTTGCTTAGTCAATTGATCAGATGACCTAAAATCAATTGTATTGGGTAAAAAGTCAATTGTGGTCAACTTACAGTCAAAATTCGAGATTTTTGGCCCATATCAACATTTTGAACTCATATATATAAATATATATATATATATATATATATATATATATATATATATATATATATATATATATATATATATATATATATATATATATATATATATATATATATATATATATATATATATATATATATATATATATATATATATATATATATATATATATATATATATATATATATATATATATATATCAATTGATAAAGTTTGGATCATAATTCCCCAAGAAAATTGATCAAATCATCAAAGGGGCAAAATGGTCAAAATTAGGATTTTGACTGAGAAGGCTTGATTTTTAACTTCTGACATAATACATGACTTATTGGTTTAAAACATGATCTCAAGGATTCAAATACAATATATTGGCTTAATTTCATGGCTAAAAACACTTCTCAAGATCAAATGGTTGATAATTGAAATTCAGTCAACTGATGAAAAAGTCAATTGTTACACCAAAAGTCAAACTTTTTGATTTTTTGATCAAAATTAAGTTTCAAAGATCACATTTCACCAAGACATGCGAAAATATGAAACTTGATCATCAAGAAATCAAGAAATTCAAAATCATTTTGAAAAGTCAAACTTTTCAAGACTTAGAAATTTTTCTAAGTGTTTTATACATGTTTATTTCATAACTTCATACCAAGTTTTCACCATGATGCAAAATGATTCAAAGAAAACTTTCAACATGAAATTCATAGATCTTGATGAATTATACAACTTTGTATTAGAGGGTTGATGTCCAAAAAACGCTTAGATTTAAATATATAAGCCCATGAAGTCATGACATTTTCATCTAATACTTAGAGAAATTTTCAACAGATTTTGGTCATGATTTTATCTCAACTTCTTGGCATTTTTTCACATAGTTCCAAGATGATTTTTTCAAAATGGCCAACATGAAAGTTATAGAGGATTTTTCAAGCTTTATAAAACATCTAAGAGCATGAATTTATCATACTTGAGCTAGGAGATTCAAGGGCATGAAGTTGGGCTTCATCCTTGAATTACAAGTCTTTTTGTTGAAGAACACATAATCCAATACTTATGCTATGCTGCATAATCTTGTGTTGTAGGCCCTATAACTTGCAAATCTCACCATAATTTAATTATTACATCTACTCTTGAGCTATTAGCCAAGTGTTTGAGCCATTGTCCAAAAGATCTTTCCATTTATGGCATAAAGGCACCATTGCTATTCTTGAAAAGCAAGTTTTTTGGTACAAAGTTTGTCTTGAGCCCATACCTTGTTTACTTTAGATTTCACTCCACCATGAATCATGGAAAGTAGCCCCTCTAAACCAGCAAATTTTGTACCTCATATTGGGACCATGGAAGACTTGACATAATTTGATATTTGCATCCAAACCAAACCATAACATGTTGTCTTGCAAACTTAATCAGCTCTTGTCTCCAAACCTCTTTCCTATAAATAGAGGGAAAACTTACAAGAGAAAGAGGCCAGAAAATAGAGAATTTCTTTTGTGTAGAAGCCCTAAAAAATCCCTGCACTCTCAAAAAACCAGAATTGTCCACAAAACCCCCCATTTTTTAGCTTTGAAGTTCCAATCTTTGAATCTCATATCTTGGAAGTTTTCTCCAAACAAACCATCCAAATACTTCACATAAATCATATAGAAGTTGTTCAAACATAAGAAAACTTCTGTAACATCATTATCACCACCTTCCAAACTCAAAAACATTGTCTTGCAAGTTGACTTGGTTGGAGAGACTCAAACACTTTCAACACAAAGTAAGGATTGAAACAACTTCAGGGAGGTCTAAGGAAGCTCAATAAATCATCACATTGCACCTGGAAACATCCATACACATTTTGAGTTTTCACTCCAAGAGGTAAGTTTTCTCAAAATTTGAAATCCTTGTTCATACATCATTTTACTTTCGTTTTCAAAAGAATTAAACGGGACAAACCAGAGTAGAAAAGTTGCAAACACCCAAAACTGCAGAAAAATGCTTCTGGAAGCCTGACACGGCCGGCCGTGTCAGGAAGAAAACAGGACAAAATAGCAGGACAGGGTCTTGACACGGGTGCCCATGTCACAGGACACGGGTGCCCGTGTCACAGGACACGGCCCGTGTCAGCTCAGTTGGGATAGAAAAAGACATGCATGGATTATTACAGGGTCCTGACAGGGGTTCTTGTGTCACATGACACAGCCTGTGTCATCCAAGGCACAAAAAATCTTGATTTTGAGATTTTTTATTCAATTTGGTTGTAATAGTAATTAGGTTTTAATTGCTTTCACCCCCATTTATAATTTGTATCCCCCTCCCCTAAACGGTGTAATAGCGTAGAACTTTAAATTTCCACAATTTATCGCTTTCAATATTATTGCTAGTAACTAGGGTTTGTATGGAAAGATAAAATCAATCTTAGAGAACCCTAACCTCAATACAAAAATGCATGCAATCAAAACCCAATCCATACATGCACCTCTAGGGTAACCCACACTAGTTGCCTCAGATTAAAATAGTCATGTCCCTCGAACATGAGATGTTTTAGAAAAGACCCTCGAATAAAAAATCATATTCCCTCGATGACCCTTCAAATGTTGCCTTCAGTAAATGATCTTAGTCCTTTACGATAATTGCTAAAACATCCTACAAGTTGCCTTATATGATTATACAACGACTCCCGCCCGTTCCTTCACATCCAATGATAAGGCTTCTTATCTATCAATGGTAGGATAGAAATATCTAAAGGAGGAGGAAAAGAACTAAGACTTTTTCAATAGGTAGAACGTTCATAGTTGCTTGCTCACAACCATTTTCAAAACATCTTTTAAAACACACCAACACTTTCAAATGAAATATTTTCAAAAGTCAACACTTTGTATACATTCTTATAGAGACGAGAATCATTAAAAATTCACTTTTCAAAAAATACTTTAAAAAAACTATCACTAATACATTTCAAACAAAGCATTTCAAAATGAGCTAGCAACTAAGAGCCCGTATATAACTACATATGAAAAGGGTGCTAACACCTTCCCTTTTCATAAGCTACCCCCCGAACTCAAGAAAATATCTCAAAACGTCTTTCCTGTTCTTTTCACCCTTTCCTTTATTGGATAAAAGAAAAGTCGGTGGCGACTCTTGCTATCCGCAATAATTGCGATATAACGTAAAACAACCAAGTCAGTTCTCCCATCGTATTACAGAAATGGCGACTATGATGGGGAGGATGAAAAGTGGGGTTACCTTAGAGCTATATCACCTTTAAATGCTTTCTTTGTTTGATTTGTTTGCTTTACATTTATGGGTCCTTGTTTGGGTTTGTATTGATCCTCTACCCGGATCTGGGAACATCATTAGGTAAATAGAAAAACTTGTGGAGACTGTATGGCGTAGACCGATATGGTTGAAACAAAAGCTATGTTAGTGTAACATATTTGTAGGTATCGGTATCCCTTATGGCGAATTGAGGAGAACACGGGGCTGCTGTGTGGTGTCATGAAGCACTAACGAACCTTAGAACCTTTAATTGAACAACTTGGCCATTAGGAAGTAGTGAGATACATGACTTTTGTACAGTCTGAAGTTGGTTGATACTCGATACTATGCTCATTGAGATCAAATTTTTGGGATATTTCAGTCACCAAAATAGAGGCTTGCTTTGAAACAATGCCCAATGATTAAAGATCAATGATATTGAGATCCCCTAAAACCCTATTACTTTCTAGGACAAGTTGAACCAACTAAAATTCAAGAGGGTACTTACCAATGAAACCTCATGCAAGCCTAAACCTAAGGACTTGTTTGCTTTGCTTGTTTATGTTTACTTGTACATAACATCATAGCATCATACCATTGCATTTGCACTAACCATTTTAAGGACTTTTGGGATTTATCTTTGTGCTGTTTTGTAGGATATGGCTTCCATGCGAAGAAATACTATTTGAATCAACCTTGTAAAAGTGCCTTCTCAACTCAAGGAGTTAGCGTCAAGGATTCCAAATGACTCTCCCTTCACCAAGAAGTATGGTTGTCTCATCAACTTGGATACCACAAATTTTGAAGAGGATATGGTATATTTGCTTTTCCAATTCTTTTATCCTAAGCACCATTGCTTTACATTTCCTGATTACCAATTAGTGCCTACTATGGAAGAATTTTCTCAACTCATGGGAGTGCTCATTCTTAACTCTGAGGAGATTGCTCGAGCTTTACATTTGCAACAGTCCGACATTATGACAAATTGGGAAACAAGAAGTGGTGTTAAGGGGTTTCTAGCCAGGTTTCTATTTGAGAAGGCTCAATTCTTTTGGGATGCTCTAGATTTTCAAGCTTTTGAAGAGATTTTGGCTCTTCTAATCTATGAGATGGTATTATTTCCTAACTCGGACCAATTCATAGATGTGAATGCAGTCAAAGTTTTTCTATCTCGTAACCCAGTGCCTATCTTACTTGGATATATCTTGCATTCTCTTTACGCTCGTACCATGAAGAGAAGAGGAATTATTATTTGTTACACTCCTTTGTTGGCTAGGTGGTTTATTATGCACCTACCTCGATATATTTTGAAGAATGAGCAAGGTATGAGATGGTCTAATAGGTTGATGTCACTCACGCATTCAGATATCCATTGGTGTTCTCGATCTTTGGAGAACGTTATCATTATTTTCCGTTATGGGGAATTCCCTAATGTCCCTCTACTTGGCACTAGGGGAGGTATCACTTATAATCCTTGTTTGGCTTTGAGATAATTTGGGTATTCTAGGAGGGATGGTCCTCATGATGCACTTGTCCAAGGAATTGCATTTGACTACGAGAGCGATGTCCAAGGTTATCGTTAAAGATTCATACGAGGTTGGGGTATGGTGAACAAATTTGATAGTAAGACATTGGGGAATAAGAACTCCATTCCTTTGGAGCCTTATCTCAAGTGGTTACGAGCTCACGCTCAAAACCTCATGATTCCATATGAGGCCATCCTACCTGTGATATGGTGGCAGAACTGACTTTTATACTGGTTTGCGTTTTTTATTCGCAAATATCACGGTAAGCAAGAGTCGCCACCGACTTTTATTTTATCCAACAAAGGAAAAGGAAAAAGAACAGAAAAAACCTTTTTCGAGAATGTTTCTAAGTACGGGGGGTAGATTATAGAAATGGAAGGTATTAGCATCCTTTATATCCGTGGTTTTCCACGGGCTCTTAGGTACTTGCTCATTCTTTAAATTTCTTGTGTGTGCTTGTTTTGAAAAGTTTTGTTTTACTTCATGATAACCCTTGTATCGGTCCTCAAGAGTGTGACGAAATTATTTTGAAAACTGTTTTTGAAAAGTGTTTGTGTGAACATTTTTGTTTGAGCAAGTACCTAGGAACTAATCTACCTACTCGAAGAAAGTCTGTTCGTTTTCCTTTAGGCAGCGCTATCCTATTATTAAGGAATAGGTAGAACCGTCGTTGGAGTTTTAAGGGATGTTCGAAGGGATAAGTACGATCACAAAAGAAATGTTAGGAAATTTTAGTAATCATCCTAAAGCCTTAAAGATATTTTTCCGAGGCAACATCTGAATGGGTCATTTTAGATCTTTTGGGACTGGAGGACGACCACTAACATTCCCTATACTTCATGACCGTTTACCGAAGGCAACCGGAGTGGAGTAAACCCTAGGAGTGAGCATGTGCAAGTGTGCTTTTTCAATTATATTTATCTTTGCATATTTAGGGTTTTCTACCTTATTAATTTCAATTTGTCATTCCATACAATCCTATACATACATCTAAGCAGTTTACAGTTTGAGGAAATTAAAATGCGAGAAATTAGAGTCCTAGCTATTACAAGGCTTTCGTAGATACATAATTATTTTGACTGTAAATAAAATGCGAAATTAAAACCCTACTTAAATCTATTACAAACCCGAAACAGTTACAATAATAGAAAAAAGAAAATTAAAGGCGCACGCGGTGAATTAAATGCGAGAAATAATTGGAAAACCTAAAAATCTAATTGAAAGAATATTTAGGTTGTTTTTGAGAAAAATCAGGTTATGTACAACATTAAACCCTAATTCTAATTATTTTAAATTATAATAAAAAAGAATTAAATTACCCTAATTTAATTAAACTAATTAATTAATAAAATATTTTTATAAAAAATGATTTTTGATGTTTTTATGATTTTTTGATTAAATAAAAAAAACATGATTTTTGGTGTTATTTGAAAAAGAAATAATTAATAAATAATAAAAAAGAATTGAATTAAAAAAAGAATAGAATTGGGCCTGTTTGATGAGCAATTAGGGGGGGGTGTTTCTGAATTTGATGGGGCCATTATGACTGAGCCCATTCCACACGCCTGATTCAGTGTTGGTACGCCTGAAGAGTGTACCATGGTCTTTCCTTGGTTTGAGCGTTGGATCTGTGTTGGTAATGATCCAGTGGCTGGATTAGTGGGGCGCATGATGGACATCTTGCCATGTAATGCACGAAACCTGCAATCACATGTTAAGAAAAATAAAGAAATATGATGGGACCTAGGATCGAACCCAGGTCCTCCTACTCATACAACGCGCGCCTTGGCCATCTGTGCTACCATGCTTAATTGTCAATAGGATAAAGCCAAAATATAATTTATATATATATATATATATATATATATATATATATATATATAAGAGTGGATAGACTGAATAAAGTAAAAATGCGACGATTATTCAAATGGACCATTGGGGTGGTGACAAGTCATTGTCTTCTTCCCTGTCCGTCGTCTTAGGTATCAGACTTATACCTACGGACATTTTCCATCGCTATAAACCTGCAAGCTTCAAAAATTAACAAAACGCATGATAAATTAATTATAGCTACACAAATCAACTCGTCTTGATCTCACGAGTATCATGCTATCCTTTTCTTGGCCTAATTTCACTTGTACAGAGAAGCCCCAAAACGGCTTCTTAAACCCTAGCCATGGCAATCACCAATATATGCATCAAAACGTCAATTAAATCATTCAAGCATGTTGCAAATATGTCAATAATCACAAATACATTATTAGAATATGTTTATGATGCAAGAATTGTTGTAATCAATTTTGAAACAAAGAGTAAACCGTGTGAATGCTATAGGGAGATTCTGGACTTGGGAATGCTTGCAATTGATTGTGTTAGCTTCAGGAGATGTCCAAGAAGCGATTAGAAGCTTTGAATGGCCTTGAATTATCCCCTAGGTTAGAAATCAGATCCATGCTTTTTGTCCAATTTTTGAGTTTTCTTCCTCAGCTCTCACGACTGCAATCCTTGTTCTTTTGCATTGTTTGTGTTCAATATATGTAGTGTGATGAATTAGGGCAACAAAAACAACTTGAATCTTTTCCAATCATGGAAATTGAATGTGATTTGTTTTCTATATGATATCTTTCCAAAACCATCATAATCATGCTATTTTTGCCTCAATTTGCCTTGATTCAATTTGATCTGATTAGGTCAACTTAATTATATTTGATTCTAACAAAAATCATATCAAAAGATCAATCTTTGATATTTTTTTATCATTTATTTGATTTAATTTGACTTTTAAATAATAAAAATAAAAAAAATAAATAGAGAAAATAATATATAGATGCTGATTTGGGTCTTGGACCATGTCTTCAACAAGATACAATCATGAAAAGCTAGGCCCATTTGACAAAAAAATGCACTTTTGAGCACATTTGACTTTTGGCAATTTTCCAAAAATGGCCAACTTTGACAATGCATATCTCTTCCAATTTTAACTCTAGAGAGGTTTTCTTAGACTTTTTAGAAAGCTTAGGATGTCCCCTAAACAACCCTATTGTTTCATTTCAATTGGGTCTTCCATGTTCATGTAAGAAGCTTTGACCCAAAAGGTGTTTTTGTTGACTTTTCAAAAGGACCTATAATGTAGAAATTAATATCTTTTATGAGTGCATTTTATGAACTTGAGGGATGAATATGAGTTGTAGGAAATTGGATTCTATTAAAAATTAGCCTTGGATGAGAAATTTCAGATAAAGTATGAGAAAGTTATGCTTGGTCAAAGTTTGGTTAACTTTTCTTGAGAAACCCTAATTTAGCAACTTTTGAGTTTTGATGAATTAGGAGCATTCCTTGAGGAATCATGATCAAACCTTGATAAAATAATAGATATCACTTCAAAATGTTGATGTTGACCAAAAATCTTGAAGTTTGACTGTATGTGGGTCACAGTTGACTTTTGACCTAATGTAGTTGATTTTCAAGCATCTGAGCAGCTGACTGGGCAAACTTCTTGTGTAAGGCATGCAACTTGACATGGATGATCTTGAGAACATATTAGGGCCATGTAAAAGATTTTAGGCCTTTGGAGCTCACCCATCTTGATGAAAAGGGAAACCCTAGTTGGAGGTTCCTTGTTTAGGAGAGGGTTTGTCTGGTCAACTCTTGGGTATCCTTGAGCAAGTTGAGGATCTCCATGAACATATGTTGAGTAAAATGGGAGGGAAAATTTTGGGGTACAACATCTACCCCTGTTCAATCTTCTTAAACCTGAGGATGTAGATTGGCTTGTCTGCCTTTCGTGATCTGAGGGTGGAAGATGATTGGACACTAGAGTGCCCAGAAATTTGCACTCGCATGAAGTGCATGGTGATCGATTGATAATATCGGGAATGGGCTTACATATGCCATTTGGAAGGTGACGGAAAATCGTCAGAGATGGGCTTAAATATGCCGTCTAGAGGAGATATTGGTTGCATAAGAGATTCCTTTGCGAGAATTCCTGTACCTGCCACTGAGGAGGACTTCACCGAGGAAAGTTGATTTGTCTTGGGAAATAGAGTCTAGGAGCTTCGATTGTCCATTACTCTATCCGGGAATTAATTCTTGATTGAGGAGGTGGAAGTGAACTTCATATCTGGTCAGGTTCCAGGCTGCACGATGACTTACGGGGGAAAGGTGAACTCGACCGTAAATGGTCGAGTCCAGGTTTTACAGTGTTGTAAACTGTTATCTGGAGATAAGAGAGAAGGAACCTGGATAGTAGGGTTGCTTTGAGGTGAAAGCCTGGATAGTAGGGATATGAGAAGGAACCTGGGTCGTAGGGTTACTTCGAGATGAAAGCCTGGATAGTAGTGCTATGAGAAGGAACCTGGATACTAGGGTTACTTCGAGGTGAAAGCCTGGATAGTAGGGCTATGAGAAGGAACCTGGATAGTAGGGTTACTTCGGGATGAAAGCCTGGATAGTAGGGCTATGAGAAGCAACCTGGATAGTAGGCTTAGTTCGGGATGAAAGCCTGGATAATAGGGCTATGAGAAGGAACCTGGATAGTAGGGATACTTCGGGATGAAAGCCTGGATAGTAGGGCTATGAGAAGGAACCTGGGTCGTAGGGTTACTTCGAAATGAGAGCCTAGATAGTAGGGCTTATGGGAAGGAACCTGGATAGTAGGGTTACTTGGAAGTGAGAGCCTGGATAGTAGGGCTTATGGGAAGGAATCTGGATAGTAGGGTTACTTCGAAGTGAGAGCTTGGATAGTAGGGCTATAAGAAGGAACCTGGATAGTAGGGTTACTTCAGAGTGACAGTGTAGATGACCCATTTGGTTTCGGGAACTGAGTTTCCATTAGTCGTATGCAGACGTGACTGTATAACTGCTGGATTTGTTGAAGATAATTGTCTTTCCTGAAAAGATACCAGGGTTAATTGTGTGCAATGCATGAAATGGCTTGTGAGATGATGTTCTCAAAATAAATGAGATCCTGCTGTATATGATATGTATGCGCATGTCATGATGTATGTACATGAAATGCTATTGGGGTATGTCTGAGTCTGGAAAAATAAATCCTTGACTGCTGCTAGAGAATATAACATTCCTGACTGTTGTAGAGAATTGTGGTTCTTCTACTCCCACCGGGGATGGTGAATGGAAATGACTATGTTGGATATTTACTCTTTGTTATTTATGAATATTCTGTCAGGGAGAGATTCTGTTTGAGAATAACTCTGCGGGGAACAACTTGGAAAGTGAATTTTATAGCTTAAGTAATGAGCTCTGTCGGGGATTGAGCTTCTGTATCCAGATAAATAAACTCTGCTTGGGAGATAAAGTTTACTGACCCGCTCGCGATTATCAAATTCGGATGGGGGATATAGCTGTCAGTTTTCTGAATGACCCTGGCTGGGGAGATTACTTCCTATTTCGGGAAAGCCGACATGAATACTTTTACTCTTTGGGGAGTGTATGTACTGATGATTGTGCTCCAAAGTTGTCTCTATCCTAGTAACTGCTGGGCAGAGTAACTTTCGGGTTTGACACTTCTTGTTTCTGCCCCTGTTTCTGGAATTACGAGTAATTGTCTTTTTGTTTCTTATGTAAACATTTATGAGAAACAATCATATTCAAATGCATATGTCAAAAATAAATCATTGGACATTCTTGCAAAACAAAACAGAAAAAAAAACTCAAAGTTTCTTGTGAAAATGATTTTGTATTGATTTTTGAAGTTGGCCTGTAATAGGTGTTTTCGTACAAGGAGGTTGACGCTCTAGTAAGAGAATGCCGCTGTAAAAATAGAAGCTATACAATTTTGTGTAAAAGAAAACAACTATGTGCAATAATCCAATTGAGTTCCAACTCTGCTATTTCCCTTATGTCTTCGAGCGTCTCATCACTTTGCTACTTGGATGAAAGTTGATTAGATTGATTGGTGTCGTCCGAGCTTGATAATTGATAACAAAGTCTGGTCACAAGATGATCCAACGGGACATAGTGATACGCTTTACATCCCTAACTTTTGCCTGGGCTGCCCTTTCGGGTTTTCAGTCCACCGGGATACCCATTTTTACCCAAGTCGCCCTTTCAGGTTTTCGGCTTACTGGGTGTACAGACTTTTCCATTTTCATCCCTTATTTTTTCCTGAACCCTTTTGGTTCGCCGGGAAGCCCTTATTTTTGCCTAGGCCAGTCAACCTAGCAGGTCTTTTAATTAGGCATAATATCTTTTCACTATGTCTGCATTTACAGGGTGAGGAAGGACGTCACTGTCCATGGTGGTTAGAATCATAGCTCCACTGGAGAAAATGTTCTTAACCACAAATGGCCATTTGTATGTGGGGTCCATTTTCCCTTGGGATCACATTGCAGCAGTATGATGCGCTTGATCACTAGATCCCCGACTTGATATTCTTGACATCTGACTTTCTTGTTAAAAGCCTTGATCATTCGCTTTTGATACGTCTAACCATGGCAGATAGAGGTAAGTCTCTTCTCATCGATTAGATTTATCTGATCAAGTCGAGTTTGGATCCACTCGTCTTTGTTCAAACCCGCATCCTTCATAATCCTGAGAGAGGTATATGGACTTTAATGGGTAGGACTGCCCCCATGCCATATACCAGAGAGTAGGGTGTTACCCCTGTCGACGTCCGTGCTGAGGTACGGTATCCATGAAGAGCAAATGGTAACATCTCATGCCAGTCTTTGTATGTTACCGTCATCTTCTGTACAATTTTGTTGATGTTCTTGTTACCCTCTTCAACAATGCCATTCATCTTCAGCCGGTAGGTAGAAGAGTTATGATGTTATATCTTGAACTGTTTACAGAGCTGGGTGATTATTGTGTTGTTGATATTCATACCGTTGTCAGTAATAATTCTCTCTGACACACCATACCCACAAATTAGATTATGTCGGATAAACCGCACCACAACTTTCTTGGTCACAGTAGCAAAAGAGGCCGCCTCAACCCACTTCGTAAAGTAATCAATGGCCACTAGAATGAAGCAATGTCCATTGGAAGCAGTGGGCCTGATTTCTCCGATCATGTCAATGCCCCACATTGCAAAGGGCCATGGAGCTGTCAAGACGTTCAAGGGAACCAGAGGCACATGCACCTTATCAGTGTAGATTTGGCACTTATGACAAGTTCGGGAGTGCTGATAACAATATGCTTCCGTAGTGGACCAATAATATCCTGCCCGTAGGATCTTCTTAGCCATGGTATGTCCACTAGAATAGGTTCCGAAGGTACCTTCATGTAGATTTGTCATAATCCTCTCTACTTCGCTCTTGTCTACACACCGTAGTAAGGTAGAGTCAAGATTGCGGTTGTAGAGGATTTCGTTACCAAGGAAGAATTTCACAGTGAACCTTCTCAGAAACTTTTTATCATTGACAGATGCCCCTTCGGGATACTCTTGAGTCTCGAGATACCTCTTGAATTCGTGAAACCATGGCTTATCTGCTACCTCTTCAGTATCAATTTCACAGTAGTGTGCTGGTTCATCCAACCTCTCAATGGTGATTTGGGGAGCTTTGTTGTTCCACTTGACTTTGAACATAGAAGACATTGTAGCTAGCGTGTCCGCTAACTGATTCTCCTCTCGCGGGAAATGTTCAAAAGTTACCTCCTCAAGGTGTGGGAGCAATGTCAGCATGTGCTCTTTGTATGGGATGAGATTCGGATGCTTCGTATCCCATTCACCTTTGATCTGACTTATTACCAAGGCTGAATCCCCGAAAACGTCCAAGAACTTGATCCTGAGGTCGATAGCGGCTTTGAGACCCATGATGCGGACTTCATACTCTGCCATGTTGTTAGTGCAGTTGAAACATAGCCGAGCAGTGAAAGGAGTATGACAGCTGTGATCGGTGGATCTGGAACTGACTGTTTAACGCTGGTTCGCGAAATGTCGCGGAAGCAAGAGTCGCCACCGTCTTTTATTTTCTCCAAATGGAAAGGACAAAAGCACAGAAAAATTCCTTATAGAGATTGCTCTCGGTTCGGGAGGTAGATTATAGAAAGGGAAGGTGTTAGCACCCTTTCTATCCATGGTTATCCATGGGCTCTTAGATACTTGCTCACTTGTGTTTTCAAAAATGGTTTGTTTGCTTTTCAACTGTGGGTTTTAAAAAAGTTTCTTTGAAAATTCCAGTTCGACTCTTGTATCGGTCCTCAAGAGTGTTTGAAAAATTGCTTTCGAAAGCTTTTTGAAAAGGTGTCGGTGTGAAAAGTATTTTTTGAATTTTGTTTTGAAATTAGAGCAAGTATCTACGAGTCGTCTACCTACCCTAAGGAATTCGTCTGTGTAAATGTCCTTTAAAGTAGTGCCATCCCACCATTGAGAGGTAGGTAGCACCACCGTTGGAGGTGTTCGGGTCAATTCGAGTTCAGGGACATGGTGATCACCAGAGCAATGGGAAGACACCTTAGAAGCTACCCTCATGCCAGGTTCCCGGATCATGAGGACTTACTAAGACATCCTCTACTCGACGATCACCTTTCGAGGCAAGGCAACAGTGAGGCGTACCCTAGGGGTGGTGTGTGCGATTCGTGTGTCGTTTTCATTTGCATTTATCTTGTCATGTTATTGATGTTCTACGCTTGTTTTTATTTTGTCCATACATTCTTTCATGCCATTATTTAACAGTTAAAATATTTGCGGGAAAGTAAAGATCTAAAGCTATTACAAACGGCGCGGGTCCACATCGCCAAAAGTTTCTCGAACCCGATTTGACAGAAAATAAATAAAATAAAGTAAAAGAAAATAAATTACAAGGTTTCGGGAGAGATACATGAATATTTAAACGGAATAAAATGAGTATGCGAATTAATAAGAAATTAAGAACGAAACGAGGGCGTTGGACCCCTTTTGCAAAATTAAATTAAGGAGGAATTAATTAAAATAAAAAAGAAATGTTTTTGGTATTTTTAATATTTTATGATTTACGTGAAAAAGAGAATTAATTAAAATTAAAATAAGATGCAAACCCTAATTCTAGTGGCTTTTAATTTATTAAGGAAAAAAACATTTAATTTTAACCTAAATTAACCCTAATTTTTATATACAAAATTTATTACAAAAAAATAAATATTTAATTATTTATGAATTTATGAAAGAAAAATAAAAAGGATTAAATAAACCCTAGTTCTATATCTTTTAGGTTTTTTTATAAAAAAGAATTAAAATTAACCTAATTTAAAACTAAATTTAATTACATGCAAACTTATTTAAAAAAATACTAGAAATAAAAATATTTATTATTTTAACTTTTTTCTGATTTTTTTTTTGTGGTTTTTTTTTATATTTATGACGATAATAAAACTAATTAATAAACAATAATAGAAAAGAAGTAAAAATAATAATAATAACAAAGTAAATAAAATAAAAAGAAATATGCAAACCTGGGGGTTCAGACCCCAAATAGGAGGTGAAAGCCCAATTAAATTGTTGGCCTTGTTGGACTTTTCCACTAGCGTGTAGCAGCGTTGACTGCAGTCTACCATACTCCCCAAATCATGTCCCTTGGATGGATGAAGTTGGACGCGTGGATGGCTGGATAGAGGGATGCACCATGGTCTTCAACGTTGGCGCTGCATGTAAATGTAAATGGAAAAATAATATTTGAAAGCATGAAGACCTGGGGCTCGAACCTAGGTCATGTACGTTGCTAGCTCGTATGCCTTGCCACTGAACCAATTCACACGTTGTTAACATATCACAATGAATAAATTTATAAAAGAAAACAACAGCATTAGTGGACACTGCGCGCGAAATTCAAATGGCCCTATCACCTCTCGCCACTTCATCGTCTCCTTCGTTGGTTTCCTGAAATAAATTTAACAAACATTTAACGGGGGTTTTAAACCCCCTCAAAAGATGCTAATTTCAATAATAGCGATTAGGCCTGTGACACTCAGAAATTTGGCGCGATGGTCTCAATCTTTTCGTCTCAACCTGCTGACTTTGTTCATGGCATTGTTAGGTCCTAATTTTATAGGAATGGAAAACGCCCAATTCGAAAACCTCGGAACCCTAAGTATCTCTAATGGCGAATTCTCATATAGGGCATAAAACTTCAATTAAACTGTGCAGTTAGTTTGTAAACATCACCTTAAACACGAAAACAACAACAAAATATGTTAAAAATGCATGGATAATGGAAAACAGTTTTGGAATTTTCTCTACCAATTTCAGTGATGACTTCGCGTTTTCTTGAGTATGAGGCTTGGTTTCTGATTGGAATATGTCCTATGATCCTTGAGGAAGCTAATGGAATAGGTTTTGAGACTTGAATCGCCTTGTAAGGGTGTTTTCAGATTTGAGATTTTAGACAAAATTTTCAAGTTGGTCCAAGGGTTTCTGCGCAGCTTCAATTGTCATTAGGACTAGACTTTTGTTCCTTGTATAAGTAGTAATGAATTAGGTCAAAGAATTTGTCCAAAGATCCATGAATTAAAGGATTCAATATTTGATTTCTTCTCCATGAAAATCAAATCTTTTTTCATGTGTTTTTTGTTCTCAATCATACCAATCAATCCAAATCTTTCCATATTGGGATATGCACGAATTATTGATGATATAATATGCACAAAAAGATTAGAAAAATTAGGTTAAGCATTTTTCATATATTTATTTTAATTTTAATGAATTATTATTAATAAAAATTCAAATAAATAAATAAAAAATGAATAAAACTTCCCTTTGGGCCAAGTGGTCGTTCACATGTCATGGATGATGAATTATGGAAGAAAAATGGGCCCATTAGCAATTTTAGGTCATTTGAATCAATGTTGACTTTTCAAAATATCCAAAAATTTCCCAACTTCTACAAGGCATAAATTGCTCAATTTTTAAGCTTTTCTCATGTTCTTGGACATTTTGGAAAGGTCTTTGAGTCCTCTAACCAATTCCTTTGGTCCCATGTCATTTTGATTTACCAATCTCAAGTTATGTCCTTTGACTTAAAGTCCCTTTTTGTTGACTTTTGAAAATGACCTATAATGTTGAAATTGATAACTTTTTGTGAGAGCATTTCTTGGACTTGAAGTATGAAGAGGAGTTGTAGGAAATGTCTTTCTCTTCAAAATGAGCTTTGGATGGAATTTTTCTGATAATCCATGTGAAAGTTATGCCCTGGTCAATTTCAGTTGACTTTTTCAGTTGTCCAAATAAGGAAACTTTTGCATCTTGATGATTTCTGAGCCAAATTTTGAGAATCATGATCAAGCATTGATCAAATGATGTTTGTGGCTTCAAAATGATATGTTGATCAAAAATTTGAACTTTTGACTGTCAAATGACCATTTTGCCCCTACAGTTGACTGTAGTGCAATTAGGGTTTTGACTGTGCAATTTTGTGCTGAAAGTCTTGAAACTTGATATGAAGATGCTTGACCATATTTGTAGGCATATGGGACTTGATTGGGCCCTTGGAAACTTCATTTTCTTGATCAGAATAGAAACCCTAGTTTTGACTGCTTAGGAGACTCATACACTGTGCAACCCTTGGAGAATTTTGCAGCTTGACTTGGCAACTTCTTGAAGAATATGGGAGGGCAAATTTTGGGGTACAACAACAGCCCTCGGGAGATATGATTACTACGCCGATGCAGTTACCGAGTGCGTTTGAAGCTCCGTCAAAAACCATAGTCCATCGGGATCCCTCTTCGGGTCCTTCATCCGGTCCAGGTTCTTCGTAGTCAGTCACCAGCATAATATTCTCATCCGGGAACTCAAAATTCATGGACTGGTAGTCATCCACGGCCTGATGAGCCAAATGATCAGTCAATACACTCCCCTTGATTGCTTTATGGGTTGTATATTGTATATCGTACTCAGTTAAGGTCATCTGCCATCTTGCTATTCTTCCGGAGAGAGCGGGTTTCTCGAAGATGTATTTGATTGGATCCATCTTAGATATCAACAAAGTAGTGCGGGTCAGCATATACTGTCTTAGTCGGCGAGCAGCCCATGCCAAAGCGTAGTAAGTTTTCTCGAGCAGTGAGTATCATGTCTCACAGTTGGTAAACTTTTTTCTAAGGTAGTATATTACGTGCTCTTTTCGACCAGACTCGTCATGTTGCCTCAACACACACCCCATTGAACTGTCTAGCACTGTTAAATACAACATCAAAGGTCTTCCTTCAATCGGAGGCATCAGAATTGGCGGTTCTTGAAGGTATTCCTTGATTCTTTCAAAAGCTGTCTGGCATTCTTTATTCCACTTTACCACTTGATCTTTCTTCAGAAGCTTGAAGATGGGCTCACAAGTAGCAGTTAGATGTGAACTGAACCTGGCGATATAATTCAAGCGTCCCAAGAAACCTCTAACTTTCTTCTTTGTATGGGGAGCTGGCATTTCTTGTATGGCCTTTACCTTCGCAGGGTCTACTTGGATGCCTTTGTCGCTGTCAATGAAACCCAGGAGCTTACCAGACCTTACCCTGAAGGTGCACTTGTTCAGATTCAACCTTAGCTTGTATGTCTTTAACCTGTCAAACAACTTTTGTAAATGATCAAGGTTCTCTTCCTCGGTTTGAGACTTGGCTATCAAGTTATCAACATAAACCTCGATCTCATGGTGGATCATATCGTGGAACAAAGCGACTATGGCGTATTGATAAGTTGCCCTGACATTCTTCAAACCAAAAGGCATCACCTTGTAACAGAAGGTGCCCCACTGTGTGACGAAGGTTGTCTTCTCCCTGTCTTCAGGAGCCATCTTGATCTGGTTGTAGCTAGAGAAACCATCCATGAAGGAGAAGATTTTGTGTTGCACGGTGTTGTCAACCAAAACGTCAATGTGAGGAATTCGGAAATCATCCTTGGGGCTTTCCCTATTCAGATCTCTGTAATCCACACACATCCGTACCTTACTGTCCTTCTTAGGTACCGGAACAACGTTAGCAACCCACTGTGGATAGGAGGTGACAGCCAAGAACCCTGCATTTAACTTCTTCATGGCCTCTGCCTTAATCTTCTCTGACATTTCAGAGCGTATAAGGCGGACCTTCTGTTTAACCAGGGGACAGTCTTCCTTAGTCGGCAGACGATGTACCACAATATCAGTGTCTAAACCTGGCATGTCTTCATATGACCAGGCAAAGATCTCAACGTAGTCATGCAACATTTGTATCAACCGCTGTTTGATCTTAACTTCCAGATTTGCGCCGATCTTGACTTCTTTTTTGTCTATCTCCGTGCCCAGGTTTATCGTCTCAACTGGCTCTTCATGAGGCTGTATAGCCCTTTCTTCATATTGTAATAGTCTAGCAAGTTCTCTAGGCACCTCACAATCATCCTCACCTTCGTCTTCGGCCGTGTTGATCGAATTTTCGAAGCCATAACTGGCAGTAGTAGAGCTGTTATCAATGGGATCCAGAGTGGATATGGATCTGCAGTATGATACGTGAGTGTGTGTAAGAGCATAGCTGTTTTGATAAAGGGAAAACAGAAAAGAAAATCAGAGAGCGCAAAATTTGTATGCAAGGAAAGTCCAATGTTTTATTGATGATATATGAAATGACAAATAATAGCCCTCACAAACAAAGCCAATGTGCCTCGAGCAAGGCACAAGGATGTAGAGTTTAAATTGTTTATTACAAATCTCAAAATAAGTAAGACAATTACTGCGGAATAAAAGAAACTTGTATAAAGTCCTTAGCCGTCCAGTTACTCGGTCCACCATTGGTAGTTGGGTAGATCCAACTATCAATGTCATAGTCTTCCTTATTGTCTTAAACAGAATTAATTCCCCGATTGCTGATGTGTAGGGGAGGTCCTCCATCTCGAGCGCGTCGAACAGCCCTTTGAGCTCCTGAAGTAAAGCCCAAACCAAACTTGTTAGTTTTGTGAGTAAAATCAGGGAGTTGTTCCCAATTAGTATTGTTGTACCCCAAAATTTTCCCTCCCATATTCCTCAAGATTTGTCAAGAATGATCCTCAAAACGGCTCAAGGGTTGTACAGTCAAGTTACCTCCTAAGCCAGCTGAAATTAGGGTTTTGGTTCTTTCAAGGAATTTGAGGTTTTCAATGGTTCAATCAAGTCTCATAGGCCCATATACATTCTCAAGCACCTACATACCAAGTTTCAAGACTCACAGTGTCAATTTGCACAGTCAAAAGTCTCATTTGATCTACAGTCAACTGCAAGGGCAAAATGGTCATTTTGCAGTCAAAAGTCAGAATTTCTGGTCAACATATTATTTTGAGTTCACAATCATCATTTGATCAAGTCTTGATCATGATTACACAAGGATAGCTCAAAAATCATCAAGATGCAAGAAGTTACTTTTGGACAGTAGAAAAGTCAACTGTATCTTGACAAAGGCATAACTTTTTCATGGTTTGTCAGAAAAATTCCATCCAAGGCTCATTTTTAAGAGGATGTAATTTCCTACAATCCATATTCACACTCCAAGTTCAAGAAATGCTCTCACAAGAAGTTACCAATTTTGACATTATAGGTCAATTTCAAAAGTCAACAAAAGTGCACTTTAAGTCAAAGGCCATAACTTGAGATTGGTAAATCCAAATGACATGGGACCAAAGGCATTGGTTAGAGGACTTCAAGACCTTTCCAAAATGTCCAAGAACATGGTCATATGATCAAAATTGAGCAAGATATGCATTGGAGAAGTTGGGAAATTTTCATGAATTTGCAAAAGTCAACTTTGCTCAAAACACCTTGTTTTTGCTAATGGGCCTTAAATCTCTTCTTGAAACTTCATCCATGACTTATGCACGACCCATCAATCTTAATGGAATTTATTTTCTTATTTTTATTAATTAATTGGATTTTTAATTAATATTAATTCATTTAATTAATTTAAATTGTAGGAAAATGCAAGATTTGATTTTTCAATTTTTTTGTGAAGCAAATATGGTCAGGATATGCTGGCAATTTCGTGCTCAAAGTCAAAGATGCTAAATCTCCAAAATTGGCAACTTTGTTCAATCATGAAAATGCAAAAATATTTGATTTCAATCAAAGATCAAATCATCAATTCAATGGATTTTTGTTCAAGCTTTTGACCTAATTCCATTCCTCTCTATATATGCAAGTAGACCCTAATCTCATACACATGAGAAAGCTGCAGAAAAAAAGCCATAGCATATTGAGAAAATTCAAGAAAATTGCAAACTGATTTTTTGCATTCTAGGGCGATTTAAGGACTCTTGTTGATTCTAATACACTGCAGGAGGTTCCCAGAACGTATGGCAATCAAATTCCAGCTTCATAGCTCAAAGAATCATCGCTTACAGTTTCATGGTTTGCCATCTTTTTCCAAAATCGTATTGTTAAATTCATGCATAATTAACATGATTTTGTGTTTGATTTATGTTGCTAGGGACCGTCCAAAGCTAATGGTATAACTTAATTGAACTGAAACTCCATAAATCATAAGATGCCATAGTTGAATTTTTAGGGTTCATAAGCTTTGAATTGGGGCTTTGCAATCCAGGAACAATTAGGATTCATAAGGCACATGGTTGAAATCGTGAGAACCAGACGAACATGATGCACCCTTCGCGAAATATTTATATAAACCACAGTGTTAATCGCTATTTTTCCTCGTAGCATGTTTTGGTGGTTAAAAACCCCCGCTATCTGATTTTGTTTTACAGGTACAAAGGAGGAAGACGAAGACGTGTTAGCATACCATTGGACTGTTTGAAAAAACGCGCGTATTTTGTGTTTTACAACATA
The DNA here is from genome assembly GCA_948472305.1 of Vicia faba. Lineage (NCBI taxonomy): Eukaryota > Viridiplantae > Streptophyta > Magnoliopsida > Fabales > Fabaceae > Vicia > Vicia faba. The sequence continues at coordinate 163,145,931 of OX451736.1, read as the reverse complement.
ATATTATTTTTTTGTATATAATATTCATTGTCCATATACTTAACAGAAGCGCGTTCCAGCTCAGTTGGCCAAGGCATTGGAGTATTAGTCATTGGGACCTGGGTTCGAATCCCAGGTCCCCCAAAATATTTGTTTCTATTTTTCTTCACATACTCACATGCAGCTTTCCAGGATATGTCCATCATATACCTCCAGTTGTCAACGCGCCAGATATCCCCAGACATAAATCTAATGGTCCTGAGTGGAAGACCATCATACTCCCAGTCAACACGCGCCATGGAGAATCAAAAAAAGTCAAAGAGGCTTGCAGTTTGTTGGGCCTGAGAATTGCATCATACACCTCCTAACCTGGCCCATCACCCCCTGGTTTCATTATTTCTTTTCTTCTTTTATATTTTTTTCTTTTAATTGTTTTATTATTAATTATCATTATTATTATTTAATTAACTAACAAATTAATTTTTTTATAATAAATTCAGAAGACTAAAAATAATATTTATTATTATTATTATTAATTAAATTAATTTCACCCTTAATTAGTTATTTTTGTAAATAAATACTAACATCATTAATTTAGTTTAATTAGGGTTAATTTTAACTTTTTTACAATAAATAAAATTTACATAGAATTAGGGTTTTTACTAACTTTTGACTATTTTTTTTATTTATTTCCTTAAGACATTAAAAAAAACCAAAAATATTTTTTTTAATTAATTAGTTAGGATTAATTTAATTAAATGCAAAATAGATAAAACTTCTTTCTTTCTCCAAAAAGGGTCAAAACCCTAAGGACTTCTCCGATTCAATTTTGCTCGCGCGTATGTTTGTTTTATTAATTTTTGATCATTATTATGTAATTGCTCCGAGGATGTAATAGTTTTAATTAGGACTTTTTATCGCTTTCATTTAATTTCCCGCATTTACTTTTCAAGGGTTGTTTTTGGCGATGTAAATACCCGACGCCTTGTAATAGTTTAGCTTTACTTTCCGCAATATTTAACTGCTAGATGTATGCTAACTAGGCTATGCATGACAAGACTTATATCTGAAATTAAAATCAACCCGTAGCTCACCATAACATGTGCAAAGATAACTTAATTGAATCCTGATACACTCGCACATGCCACTCTTAGGGTACGCCTCACTTGGTTGCCTCGACGTGGTCATTGAGTATAGGGTGTTTTAGAGGTCGCCCTCTTGTCTAAAGAACCAAGTTGCCTCGAAACGGTTGCCTCGGATAAAAAGGATCTAGGACATTAGGGTTACCGCTAAGGCGTCCTACTATTGCTTTGGTGACCACATGTCCCTATAATCGAATTGACCCGAATAACTCCAACGACGGTGCTACCTACTTCTCAATAGTGGGATGGTACTGTCTAAAGGACATTTATACAGCTTAATTTCTTTTGAGTAGGTAGAGGTTCTCAGGTACTTGCTCTTTCAAAACAAAAAAAAATACTTTTCGCACTCACACTTTTCTGACAAAAGTTTTCAAACAAACACTTCATACACTCTTGAGGACAGATACAAGAGTTAAATCAAAGTTTTCAAACAAACTTTTTCAAAACCCACAAACACAAGAAAAGCAAAAATCTTTTGAAAACATAGTGAGCAAGTACCTAAGAGCCCGTGGATAACCACAGATAGAAAGGGTGCTAACACCTTCCCTTTCTATAATCTACCTCCCGAACCGAGAAACATCTCGAAAAGGAATTTTGCTGTGCTTTTATCCTTTCCTTGTTGGAGAAAATAAAAGACGGTGGCGACTCTTGCTTACCGCGACATTTCGCGAACCAGCATTCCAAAACAGTCAGTTCTATTTCCACCGATCACAGAACTGGCGACTCTGCTGGGAAATCTTTTTATAAGTGAGGTGTACCTTAGGATTAAATCACTCTTGTTTTCAATTGTATGCCTTGTATGCTTTAAATTTTGTGGGCTTGCATCGGAGTTTCATAGATCCTAACTCGGATCTGGGAATACCCTTTAGGTAAGTAGCAATAAACTGTGAGGGACCTGTCCGGCGTAGACCGACACGGGTGAAGCAGTAGCTACGTTGGTGTGACACCTTGGTCTGTACCGATATCCCTTATGTTGGAACGAGGAGAATATGGGTCTTCTGAGGAGTCATTAAGCACCAACTGACCTTAGAACCTTAAATTGACCAACTTGGCCATAGAACAGTAGCAGTATGCTACACTCATTGAGGCTAAACTCTCGCGATGGTTCCGGCCGCAAGAAAAGGTTTCCAAACTGGAATTATGACCGATCGAGGGTAGTCAGTGATATTGAGATCCTCTAGAACCCGGTTACTATTTTTAGGACAGGTCTTAACCAACTGAAACTTAAAGAGGGTAGTACCTAAACTTCATGCTGGCCTGAAATCTAAGGGCTCTTTGGTGTGACTTGTGTGCCTTTACCATGTTTGCCTTTTGTGAATACTTGTAGTGTGCCTTTATCATAACATCATGACATCATCACATCATAACATTGCATACATCTTGCATAAAGACTAACCCATTTCAAGGATCTCAAGGGTTTGTGATGCAGGTCATGATGAACCAAATGTCTAGCAAGGGGCAAAGGGGATTTATTTTCCTCTAGCCAAGGTTGTTTGGAGATTAAAACATGATGACTTGAGTCAGGGGCTATGACCCACTCGATATGGTGAGCCCGACTCTTGAAGAAGGACTCTTAATAACAGGAAGTTCCTTCAATCAAGCTGCAAAATTCAAATTCTAACAGTTTCCTGTTTACCCCGCGAGATCCTTGAAAACATTTCATACATATATCATACATATCATTGCATCACATGTCACCCTTTACAGGTCTCTCACGTTCTCGCTGTTTATTTCAGCAATGGCTTTCCAACAAGACAACCAGGATCTTCATACTCAAGAGACTCAGTTCAGGGAAATCTTCCTAAGCCTATCCAAGGGGCAGGAAGAGTTGAGAACACTCCTCATGGAGAATTTGGTCAAGAAAAGTCCTGAAGACAGTAAGGACGAACGGCTGAAACAACTACAAGCTGAGATAGATGCAATGAGAACCCAGATGCTGAGGAAGATGGCTCTCATCCAAGGCTTAGCTCGGGAGCAAGAAGAGTTGAGAACCGTGATCAACCAGCTTCATCAAGACAGATACAACAGTATGAAGCAAATAGTCAAGGCTGAGGATCAAGTCATTAATCAACTTCCGAGAAGTCAAAGGTTTGGTTTGATGAAGAATGGACCTCTCCAGGTTGCCACTACCTCACAGGTCCAACCACAACCTAGCCATAAGCAACGGGTTACTCCGAGGCCGTTTACCAAGCTCAACATGCCGCTGTCCCAAGCTTTGCAACACCTGTCGAATTTGAATCTGGTGACGTTGGTAGGACCTCAACCAAATCCTAAGACTTCTTCACCCAACTACAATCCTGATACCAGGTGTGCATACCATTCTAACAGCCCGGGGCATGATATTGACGACTGTTGGAAGTTGAGGTACAAAATCTAAAACCTGATTGATGAAGGAGCATTGGAGTTCTCACAAGATGGTCAGGCTGAGTTCTTCTACTATCCCTTCAAGGTTCACCATTTGAAGTGACAAGTCCTGAGACGAGAAGACTTTTTGTTCATTGGAAGTTTCAATTTTGTAATTTTCTTTTGATTGTTCAAACATTTATTCATGTCAAACTTTATTACTTTATCAATGCATCGCATATGTCTGTTTTGAATCAATCCATTCGTATTCACTATATTCAAAATTGCTTTCATTTTTTTGTGATGTTCAACTCTCGATTAAAAATTCTAAGCCTTTTGAGGGAGGATGACGAAAACGATACCACGATCTTTACAGTATGCTTTTGAATAGACCCCGCTGATGAGGTACATGCATTGTTTCAAATCCTAAACAGTGGAGTTATAAGGAAGATAATCCCTAGTCAACCCCTTTGAGCCAAAGAAGTTGGAGTTTTTCTTTTCACGCAAAACTTAAAACCCTTAATTATAACCTGGGGCAGGGTAGTTTTCTCGGTTGATCCAGGTGCACAATGAATGGCATCAAAGGAGTTCTTCCAAAGCAAAAGACAGTGATGGTTACCTATATCGTAAAGACATGAAGTCATTATCTCTCAGAAATAAAAGCCCATTAAGTCAAAACCTATGAAGGAGACTTACAAAACTGGGGCATCCCGCAGACTGTAATCACAAAAGAAACAGTTCAGGCAAAAAACAGGGATAATGAAATAAAAAAGAAAGAGGTCCTACAGACTCTCAACAAAAAAAAATCGACTGCCTATTCAAAATAAACTATCAGTATCCGAACCATCACCGGAATATCAGAGCAAGGATTCAAACAAGATCTAATGCACGATTAGCTGAATTTAGGACCGAAGAACATCACGAAGAGCGGGTGGGTACAAATAAAATTTGAGCCTTTATACTTTGTTCTTAAACCGTGAACCAGGCCACATTATAACCCTTAAAAGTCCTAGCTGAAGCGTGGGTTAGTTCGAAAGCATACTATTACAAAAGGTATCCTGACTCCTGTAGGGTTTGCTATAAAATCCTGAGTTGACATCACATTTTACAAAAAATTTCTATCTTATTGAAAACTGCATTTTCAAAAACTTCAAGACAGACATAAGCTTTGCATTCTTAAAATAACATTGTTTGCATATGACTATTTGTTCAAACAGCAGAGAAATTCGCACGACGAATATCTGGTGAACAAAAACCTTCTCAACAAAAAGAGTCACCTCAAGTGGAAAAACGCTTCCGACCAAGGGGCAGGCATGATCATTGTTCATCATCTGGGGAAGTCTAGTCAAGATCCAAGGAATCTCTCAAGGGTGCCAAATAGCCTGGGGCAAATCTCCGTCTGAATCAATTGGGGCATTGAACATGAATTCCAGCAACGAATCTTGCACGATCAAACGAAGATCTTTTGGTAGTATGGCAACACAATACTATTGACAATGACAACTCCCTACATCCTGAGAGCATGGACATAGTCAAAAGATACTACGCATGATCAAAGACCCGCTAGGTTGACTGGCCTAGGAAAAAATAAGGGCTTCCCGGCGAACCAAAAGGGTTCGGGCAAAAATAAGGGATGAAAATAAAAAAAAATTGTACACCCGACAAGTCGAAAACCTGAAAAGGAGGCTTGGGAAAAAATGGGTATCCCGGTGGACTGAAAACCCGAAAGGGCGGTCCAGGCAAAAGTTAGGGATAAGCGTAATACTATGTCTCATTGGATCACCCTGCATCCAGACTTCGGTATCAACTATCAGGCTCGGACGACACCGATCAATCAGCTTCATCTCCAACTGAGCAGCAAAGTGATGAGACGCTTGAAGACATAAAGGCGATAGCAGATTTGGTCTCTCATCAGCCCTAAAAAGGAACAATATCCCCAGCAAATCAGCAATACTCTCCCCCAAGCAGAGTTAGCCTACTATCATCCCTAAAAAAACTCGGGTATCCCTAGTAGATCTTAATATTCCCCAGCGAAGTATACAGATATTCCTCAGCAAGCATCCCCGGCAGTCTTAATATTCCTCAGCAGAGTATAAGAATGTTCCTCGGCGGAATACAAGATACCCTCAATGGAGTCATTCCCCAGTGCAGTCTAAAAAGCTTCCCCGTTCGAGTCGAATCATCTCCCCAGTAGATTATAGAAGTTTGTCCCCTGCAGAGTACAAATGCATCCCTTCAGCCATATTCAGAGGTTATCCCCACGAGAGTCTAACTGGTTTATCCTCAGCAATTTGCAACGAAAAGATCATCCCCAACGGAGTTCTTTCTATCCCCCAGCGGAGTTCATCATCAAAATCCCCAATAGAGCTTATCAACGGAATCCTCAGCGGAGTTATCATTAAAACTCTCAGCAGAACATCTCTCCCCCACAGAGTATTTCCCCTCGGAGTAATCTCTTTCATCAAGTTTATTCCCCAACGGAGTCATCTTCTCCTACAGGTTTATTCACACAATCATCTTCGTTCATCATCCCCAGCGGAAACGAAAAATTCAACTCTTTTCTCCAGCAGTAATCTAGGATTTATTTTCCCCAGCTAAAAACATCACATCCTCATACATCATGACAGGCATACGCATCATACGACACAATCTCAGTTATTTTTGAGAACATTATGATATCATGCATTTCATACATCATGACATTGCATACAACTAACTCTTTACCTTTTCAAGAAAGATTAATCAACAGACAAAGATCATCATTCCTTCTAGAGATAGTTCAGTTGCGACCCAAGCATGGCGACATTCTGATACTTATTCCAGATTCCTTCTAGAGATAGTTCAGTTGTGACCCAAGCATGGAGACATTCTGATACTTATTCCAGATTCCTTCTAGAGATAGTTCAGTTGTGACCCAGACATGGCGACATTCTGATACTTATTCTAGATTCCTTCTAGAGATAGTTCAGATGCGACCCAAGCATTGCGACATTCTGATACTTATTCCAGATTCCTTCTAGAGATAGTTCAGACGCCACCCAGACATGGCGACATTCCGATACTTATTCCAGATTTCCTTTCAGAGACAACTTAGAGATGCTCCAACCCAGGATGCTATTCTATTGCTTATTCAAATTCAAACTTCTAGAGACAGCTTAGAGATGCTCCAGACACGGATGTTATTCTATTGCTTATTCCAGATTCCTTCCAGAGAAAGTTCAAATGTGACCCAGATATGGCGACATTCTGATACTTATTCCAGATTCAATCAAAAGATGATTACCATCAACCTTTCTTAAGTTCCAGATCAACACCTGTAACTAGCCAGGAAATATTTGTGGACGACTGATTATAGGTTAACACTTGAAACCAGACAGGAAAGCCACATATATGAAGAGATCGAATATTAATACCTGAAACCAGACAGGAAACCATCTTTCTTTCTCAGGTCAGAGATTAATACCTGAAACCAGACAGGACGACTATCTCATCGGCCAACCTTCTTAAGTTCCAGATCAACACCTGTAACTAGCCAGGAAATATCTGTGGATGACTGATTGTAGATCTATACCTGAAACCAGACAGGAAAGTTATCTACATTGAAGAGATTGAAGATTAACACCTGAAACCAGACAGGAAAACTATCTTTCTTTCTCAAGTCATAGATTAATACCTGAAACCAGACAGGACAACTATCTCCTCGACCAACCTTTCTTAAGTTCCAGATCAACACCTGTAACTAGCCAGGAAATATCTGTGGACGACTGATTGTAGATCTATACCTGAAACCAGACAGGAAAGTTATCTACATGAAGAGATTGAAGATCAATACCTGTAACAAGCCAGAAAAACTATCTTTCTTTCTCAAGTCAGAGATTAATACCTGAAACCAGACAGGACAACTATATTCTCGACCAACCTTTCTTAAGTTCCAGATCAACACCTGTAACTAGCCAGGAAATATCTGTGGACGACTGATTGTAAATCTATACCTGAAACCAGACAGGAAAGTTATCTACATGAAGAGATTGAAGATCAATACCTGTAACAAGCCAGGAAGACTATCTTGCTTTCTCAAGTCAGAGATTAATACCTGAAACCAGACAGGAAAACTATCTCATTGGCCAGCCTTCTTAAGTTCCAGATCAACACCTGTAACTAGCCAGGAAATATCTGTGGACGACGAATTGTAGATTAATACCTGAAACCAGACAGGACAATTATCTACTTGACCATCATGAAGCAACCCTACACCGGTTCCTTCTCTTTCAGATGCAGTTTTACACGGACTCATCATTAGGCAACCCTACACAGGTTCCTTCTTTCAACCTACCAAGTTACAATTCAACAAACAATCCCCTATATGGCATCTTTAAGCCCATCTCCACAACTATCCATTACATCTCCAGATGGCATCTATAAGCCCATCCCCGATAAGATTCTGTCACATCTCCAGATGGCATCTATAAGCCCATCCTTCTATCCATCATCTCTCCAAATGGCATATGTAAGCCTATTCCCGGCATCACATTGTTGATACTACACCATACGAGTGCAAATTTCTGGGCACTTTAGTGTTCAATCATCTTCCACCTTCGGATCACGAAAGGCTCGAACTCCAATCTATATCCTCAGGTTTAAGAAAATTGAATAGGGGCAACTTTTGTACCCCAAAATTTGCCCTCCCATATTCCTCAAGATTTGTCAAGAATGATCCTTAAAACGGCTCAAGGGTTGTACAGTCAAGTTACCTCCTAAGCCAGCTGAAATTAGGGTTTTGGTTCTTTCAAGGAATTTGAGGTTTTCAATGGTTCAATCAAGTCTCATAGGCCCATATACATTCTCAAGCACCTACATACCAAGTTTCAAGACTCACAGTGTCAATTTGCACAGTCAAAAGTCTCATTTGATCTACAGTCAACTACAAGGGCAAAATGGTCATTTTGCAGTCAAAAGTCAGAATTTTTGGTCAACATCTTATTTTGTGTCCACAATCATCATTTGATCAAGTCTTGATCATGATTACACAAGGATAGCTCAAAAATCATCAAGATGCAAGAAGTTACTATTTTTGGACAGTAGAAAAGTCAACTGTATATTGACCAAGGCATAACTTTTTCATGGTTTGTCAGAAAAATTCCATCCAAGGCTCATTTTGAAGAGGATGAAATTTCCTACAATCCATATTCACACTCCAAGCTCAAGAAATGCTCTCACAAGAAGTTACCAATTTTGACATTATAGGTCAATTTCAAAAGTCAACAAAAGTGCACTTTAAGTCAAAGGCCATAACTTGAGATTGGTAAATCCAAATGACATGGGACTAAAGGCATTGGTTAGAGGACTTCAAGACCTTTCCAAAATGTCATAGAACATGGCCATATGATCAAAATTGAGCAAGATATGCATTGGAGAAGTTGGGAAATTTTCATGAATTTGCAAAAGTCAACTTTGCTCAAAACACCTTGTTTTTGCTAATGGGCCTCAAATCTCTTCTTGAAACTTCATCCATGACTTATGCACGACCCATCAAGCTTAATGGAATTTATTTTCTTATTTTTATTAATTAATTGGATTTTTAATTAATATTAATTCATTTAATTAATTTAAATTGTAGGAAAATGCAAGATTTGATTTTTCAATCTTTTTGTGAAGCAAATATGGTCAGGATATGCTGGCAATTTCGTGCTCAAAGTCAAAGATGCAAAATCTCCAAAATTGGCAACTTTGTTCAATCATGAAAATGCAAAAAGATTTGATTTTCAATCAAAGATCAAATCATCAATTCAATGGATTTTTGTTCAAGCTTTTGACCTAATTCCATTCCTCTATATATATGCAAGTAAACCCTAATCTCATACACGTGAGAAAGTTGCAGAAAAAAAGCCATAGCATATTGAGAAAATTCAAGAAAATTGCAAATTGGTTTTTTGCAGTCTAGGGCGATTTAAGGACTCTTGTTGATTCTAATACACCGCAGGAGGTTCCCAGAACGCGTGGTAATCAAATTCCAACTTCATAGCTCAAAGAATCATCGCTTATAGTTTCACGGTTTGCCATCTTTTTCCAAAATCGTATTGTTAAATTCATGCATAATTAACATGATTTTGTGTTTGGTTTGTGTTGCTAGGGACCGTCCAAAGCTAATGGTATAACTTAATTGAACTGAAACTCCATAAATCATAAGATGCCATAGTTGAATTTTTAGGGTTCATAAGCTTTGAATTGGGGCTTTGCAATCCAGGAACAATTAGGATTCATAAGGCACATGGTTGAAATCGTGAGAACCAGACGAACATGATGCACCCTTCGCGAAATATTTATATAAACCACAGTGCTAATCGCTATTTTTCCTCGTAGTATGTTGTGGGGGTTCAAAACCCCCGCTATCTGATTTTGTTTTACAGGTACAAAGGAGGAAGACGAAGACGTGTTAGCATACCATTGGACTGTTTGAAAAAACGCGCGTATTTTGTGTGTTACAACATAATATTATTTTTTTGTATATAATATTCATTGTCCATATACTTAACAGAAGCGCGTTCCAGCTCAGTTGGCCAAGGAATTGGAGTATTTGTCATTGGGACCTGGGTTCGAATCCCAGGTCCCCCAAAATATTTGTTTCTATTTTTCTTCACATAATCACATGCAGCTTTCCAGGATATGTCCATCATATACCTCCAGTTGTCAACGCGCCAGATGTCCCCATACATGAATCCAATGGTCCTGAGTGGAAGACCATCATACTCCCAGTCAACATGCGCCATGGAGAATCAAAAAAAGTCAAAGAGGCTTGCAGTTTGTTGGGCCTGAGAATTGCATCATACACCTCCTAACCTGGCCCATCACCCCCTGGTTTCATTATTTCTTTTCTTCTTTTATATTTTTTTCTTTTAATTGTTTTATTATTAATTATCATCATTATTATTTAATTAACTAACAAATTAATTTTTTTATAATAAATTCAGAAGACTAAAAATAATATTTATTATTATTATTATTGATTAAATTAATTTCACCCTTAATTAGTTATTTTTGTAAATAAATACTAACATCATTAATTTAGTTTAATTAGGGTTAATTTTAACTTTTTTACAATAAATAAAATTTACATAGAATTAGGGTTTTTACTAACTTTTGACTATTTTTTTTATTTATTTCCTTAAGACATTAAAAAAAACCAAAAATATTTTTTTTAATTAATTAGTTAGGATTAATTTAATTAAATGCAAAATAGATAAAACTTCTTTCTTTCTCCAAAAAGGGTCAAAACCCTAAGGACTTCTCCGATTCAATTTTGCTCGCGCGTATATTTGTTTTATTAATTTTTGATCATTATTATGTAATTGCTCCGAGGATGTAATAGTTTTAATTAGGACTTTTTATCGCTTTCATTTAATTTCCCGCATTTACTTTTCAAGGGTTGTTTTTGGCGATGTAAATACCCGACGCCTTGTAATAGTTTATGCTAACTAGGCTATGCATGACAAGACTTATATCTGAAATTAAAATCAACCCGTAGCTCACCATAACATGTGCAAAGATAACTTAATTGAATCCTGACACACTCGCACATGCCACTCTTAGGGTACGCCTCACTTGGTTGCCTCGACGTGGTCATTGAGTATAGGGTGTTTTAGAGGTCGCCCTCTTGTCTAAAGATCCAAGTTGCCTCGAAACGGTTGCCTCGGATAAAAAGGATCTAGGACATTAGGGTTACCGCTAAGGCGTCCTACTATTGCTTTGGTGACCACATGTCCCTATAATCGAATTGACCCGAATAACTCCAACGACGGTGCTACCTACTTCTCAATAGTGGGATGGTACTGTCTAAAGGACATTTACACAGCTTAATTTCTTTTGAGTAGGTAGAGGTTCTCAGGTACTTGCTCTTTCAAAACAAAAAAAAATACTTTTCGCACTCACACTTTTCTGACAAAAGTTTTCAAACAAACACTTCATACACTCTTGAGGACAGATACAAGAGTTAAATCGAAGTTTTCAAACAAACTTTTTCAAAACCCACAAACACAAGAAAAGCAAAAATCTTTTGAAAACATAGTGAGCAAGTACCTAAGAGCCCGTGGATAACCACAGATAGAAAGGGTGCTAACACCTTCCCTTTCTATAATCTACCTCCCGAACTGAGAAACATCTCGAAAAGGAATTTTGCTGTGCTTTTGTCCTTTCCTTGTTGGAGAAAATAAAAGACGATGGTGACTCTTGCTTACCGCGACATTTCGCGAACCAGCATTCCAAAACAGTCAGTTCTATTTCCACCGATCACAAGTATACCCACCTTCTTCAACCATCGCTCTAGCGTCTTTGAGAGGATCCATCTTCAGAGGAGGTTCGTTGCTGGTATTAGTTTTAGTCGATGCTAAGATCTGGGGAACCTCTTCAAAATTCTGGCAAGGAGTCTCTATGAATTCCCCGTCCATCTCTACGTACCTGAAGTAGTTAGGGTGGCTCACCATATACTCCTTTTCACCACCCACAGTGACAATCTTCCCTTTTACTGGATACTTCAGCATTTGGTGCAGTGTAGAAGTAACCGCCCCAGCTTCATGGATCCAAGGACGACCCAACAAATAAGAGTATGACGTCCGGATGTCCATTACATAGAAAGTGGACTCAAAAGTCTGGGAACCTACTTTGACGGGGATGTCCACCTCTCCATGCACCATTCTCTTCGACCCATCAAAAGCCCTTACCATAATGTTACTAGGCTTTAAGGTTAATCCCTCACAATCTAGTTGGTCGAGCGTCCTCTTCGGCAGGACATTCAATGAGGATCCAGTATCTACCAGCACATGATCCATAATAGTGCCCCTGCATTCAATCAAGACATGCAGAGCATCATTATGTTTCCTCCCTTTCGGTGTCAAGTCTGCATCTGAAAAACCCAGCCCATTGTCAGCAGTCAGGCTGGCCACACAGTCTTTGAATTGATCGACAAAGGGTTTCTTCCGGCACATGCGCAGTCTTGAGGAATGTAATCAAAGCCTTCGCATGGGCCTTAGAGCAAAACAGTAGGGACAACATGGATATCTTTGAGGGGGTCTGCCCCAGCTGCTCGACCACATTGTAGTCGCTCTTTTTGATTATTTTCAATATTTCCTCTATTTCTTGCTTAGAGGCTTCTACGACAATTTTTCTAGGTGCCTCCGTTTGGGAAGGCTCACCTATAACCTCTTTGCCTCAGGTCCCGGATGACTCGATTATGGGAGAGATAATTGGAGTAAGCATAGGAGTAGTAGTTGAAGTACCAGTAGGAATAGCAGACAGAATAACAACAGGCCTATTGACAGTCTTTGGGGAAATCTCGGGAGAGAAAACCCTTCCACTTCTGGTAACCTTGCTGGTCCTGACAATGTTACTGACATCAGGATCAGTCTCTTCATTCTTCAGATCTTGTTTGATGCCATGATAGTACACATCGGCACCATTGTGCCATGGGACAACTTTGTCCGAGGCATACGGGACAGGACCGGGAAAGGTGATTATTAATGGAGCGACTCTTGGAGCAGATGTAATCCTAACAGGTCTTCTCGAGGAGACCTTGGAAGGATTGGCGGAAATGGTTATAATAGCAACATCTTCAAATGGGACAATGAGAATCAAAGTTTTCTCAAACAAAATTTCTTTGTTGTCCATCAGGCGCTGAATACCTGACTTCAGCAAACGGCAACCAGAAGGCAGAGATGAACACATGTGGAAACCTTCACCATAACCCGGAAATAAACCAGCCAACAACAAATTCTTCCTAATAGTCATAAGAGGAGTATAAACTTCATCAACTGAGGTCACAAACAGATCGGTATCAACAACATTAACTCCACGATTATGCTTAGCTCACGAGAGCAGTTATGACATTGGGATTTTTCGGAGCATCGAACTCAATTTCCTTGGCCTCAATCAGATCCTGTACCTTATTTCTCAGAGCCCAACAATCATTGGTATCGTGGCTCGAACTCTCAGAATGATAGGCACACCGAGCATTGGGATTATACCGAGGAGATGTGGTGTTCGGATTCTTGGGAGCCTATTTCAAGGTTGCCAAGTTGGATCTCAGCATATGGGGTAGGACTTCAACCAACGTCATGTTAATCCAGGTAAACTGCCATTGTGGTCTTTCCACCCTTTGTTGATTGTTGCATTGTGGAGCAGCCGCAGGTCTAGGTATCATTACAGCACCTACTGTTTGACGGTGCTCAGCTCTGCTTTGGCCTCTCGGGCTATAGATGGCATTGGCTTCCTTCTTACCAGCGAAAGGATTCTTTACAGAGCTCGAAGATGCATCTTCCTGTATCTTTCTGCTCCGGATACCAGCTTCTACTCTCTCTCCAGTTAGAATCATCTCGGTGAAACCAGCTGACGAGTTGTCAATCAAATGATTAAAGAATGAACCAAATAGCGTCCCAAGAAACATATCGACCAACTCCCTATCAGAAAACATGGGTTGGAATCTTCCAGCCAAGTCTCTCCACTTCTGTGCATAGTCCTTAAAGCCTTCACTTGCACCCACATACATACTCTGGAGTTGAGTATGAGTAGGAGCAAGGTCGGCGTTGTATTGATACTGCTTATAAAAATCAGAAGCCAGATCTTCCCAGTTTCAGACATTGGTTCCCTCCAGTTGGTAGAACCATTCAAGCTGAGTCCCTGGCAGACTGTCTTGAAAGAAATGGACCCACAAGTTTCTATCAGCGGTGTGGGGTTGGATCTTCCTAACATAGGAACGGAGATGTAGCTTTGGGCAAGACACCCCATCTTACTTTGCAAAAATTGGAGCCTTGAACTTCTGCGGGATGACCACTCCCGACACCAATCCCAGTTCTTCGAAGTCCAACCCGGGTATCCTCTGGATTTTCATAGCACTCAAACGATCCTCCAACTGCTTGTATATATCCTCAGTAGGAGGATACTGCTCATCATTGTAATTTGTATCATTGTCAAAAACTTCAGGACTGGGGTCCTTTTCCCTTGTCTCTCTTTCTTGATTCCCCCTTCCTTGGATGAAAAGGTCAGATCGACTTCTTGCTTTAACGGCCCCCTAAACCTTCTGCCCATATTTAGAATACCAGCGACCTTCTTCTTTTTCTTTTTCTCCTTCAGGATGAGGGCTTTCAGATCCTCTTGCCCTTTCTCCAAATTTATGAACATCTGTTGGAATTGGGCATTTTGTGCCTGAAGATCCTTGATGCTTTGTTCGAAAGACATTACTGCTGAAATAAACAGCGAAGAAGATGAGAAGCCTGTAATGGTACCTATTTATGCAATGTTATGGATGGGATGTGTATGCAATGATTTCAAGGATTCTTAAAGGCTCAAATTTTTTTAACCAAAAGGACCACACGTTAATTGCATTAATAAGTTAGAATTGTTACAAAGAATGCCCTTTAGGCTTACAATTAAACAAAACAAAACTTAAAGCAAAAAAGAAACTAGGTCTCCCAGGAGCGCATCCTCTTTGGTGCGATGTAGGCGTTTATATTCCTTTCTTCATGAATTAGCCTACTGAGCTCCAGGACCTTCTTCTCGCTAGCATATAATTGAGCTTCAAACGTGTCCCGCTCCTCTTTGAGTTAAACCCAGGACTTCTGTAACTCTTCATGATCAGTTGGCATGTCATGATGATAACCAAGGGAAGTAATATCTCCTTCAATAACTGGTTCCACAGTTATTGGTAGGACAGCAGGATAAAGCATCATAAGACTTTGGGCGCGAGCTCGTACCCATCGGAGATAAGGCTCAAGGGGAATGGAATTCTTGTTCCCTAGCATCTTGCTATCAATTTTATGCATCATTCCCCAAGCTTTTATGAACCTTTTGCGGTATCCCTGAGCATCATTCTCATAGTTTAAGGCGATTCCTTGGATAAGCGTATCATGAGGACCATCTCGTCTCACATAACCAAACTGACACAGTGCCAAACAATGGTTGTATGTGATTCCTCCCCTAATGCCTAAGAGAGGGACATTAACCACATGAATGTCTGAATGTGTAAGGGACATTAGCCTACGAGACCATTTCAAACCCTGTTCATTCTTCAAGGCATACCTGTGTAGGTGCGAAATAAACCACCTAGCCAATAGAGGAGTGAAACACAGGAGGGTCCCCCTTCTCTTTAGAGTGTGAGCATGCAGAGAGTGTAGAATATCCACGAGTAATGTAGGCACCAGATTATGAGACAGATAAACCTTAATAGTGTTCACATCTACGAGTTGGTCCGCATTAGGTAAAAGTACCATCCCATAAACGAGAAGTGCCAGCACCTCTTTAAAAGCCTGTAAATTCAGGGTATCCCGAAAATGGTAAGCCTTCTTAAATAGAAATTTAATCGGGATTCCTTGGACACTTCCTCTAGTCTCCTAACTTGTCACTACGTTAGACCGTTGTAAGGACAGAGCTCTAGCAATCTCTCCAGGCTTTGGATGTTCTTCTGTACAGTTGAAAGGTAACTGATCAAGAATAGGTACCCCCAACAACTGAGAAAATTCCTCCATAGTAGGTACTAGCTGGTAATCCGGGAAGGTGAAACAATGGTGCACAGGATCAAAGAACTGAAACAACACTTTTAACAATTCTTCATCAGGTTTTGCAGTGACCAAGTTGAGCAACTGACCATGCTTTTTAGTGAAATGAGAACTTTCAGGAATCCTTAATGCCAGGTCCTTTAGTTGGAGAGACACTTTCACAAGGTTAATCTGGATAGTGTTCCTACAGGCGGATGCCATGTCCTACAAAACAAAGCAAAGATGAGCCCTTGGGAATCCTTGAAATGGTTAGTTATAATATGCCATGCTTATGATTTCATGATTATGCTAGAAAATCACAGGTATAGCAAACAACAAGCAAGTCACACCAAGTCCTTAGGTTTAAGGCCTGCATGAGTTTTAAGGACATACCCTCTTGAAGTTGGATTGGTTCAACCTGTCCTATAAATAGTAACTGGGTTCTAAGGGATCTCAATACCACCGATCTTTCCCCCAGCTTCATTCAATAGGCGATTGACTCGCAACCAAACAAAACTCAAGATTCAAACCTTAATGAGTGTATCATTGAGTATCTGTCGACCTTGGGAATACACCAAAGTCGGCCATCTCGCTACGTCCTACTGGCCAAGTTGTGAAATTAAAGGTTCTAAGGTCAGTTGATGCTTCACGACACCACGCGATGGCCCCGTACTCTCCCTGATTGACTCAAGGGTTACTGGTACCAACCAAAGTGCCACATCAACGTAGCTATTGTTTCAACCGTGTTGGTATGCCCCACACAGTTCCCTCAAAGTTTATTGTTACTTACCTAAAAGGTGTACCCAGATCCGGGTATAGGATCTATATAACCCCAACAAAACCCTTGAATATAAAGCAGGCAAAGCAAAAGACAAGCAAGCAATTTTAGAAATGATCTAAAATCCTAAGGTATACCCCACTTATTATATCCCCAGCAGAGTCGTCAGTTCTGTGATACGGTGGCAGAATCGACTGTTATATTGGTTTGCATTTTTAGTTTGCAAATTTCGCGGTAAGGAAGGGTCGCCACCGACTTTCATTTCTTCCCCTATGCCCAGACATGGCCATAATACCAATGTCATTGAAGAAGAAATGTTTGTTACTTCAGTTGATGAGCTTATGACCCCACTCCTGACTATTAAAGTGAACATGTTGAGTGCCGGTGTGTTCCCCGGCTGTGATGAAGTTTGTCATTTCTGTTTGTCCTTACCAACCATCTGTCCTTTGTTGAAAGCAAGCATTCAGTGCCTAATAGATAACAAAGAAATTTTATTTGAGAAGACTTCTGTTCCACCTGTTCCTTTTGAAGATGTTTCCATCATTACCATTTCCGCCTTCCTCCAGGGTCTCCACCAAAACACCCATTAGAATTACATCAGTTCTAAAAGCAACCCCTTTAATAATCACAATGCCTGGACCAGTCCCATATTCATCAGGCAAAACCATACCATGGAGTTATGGAGGGGATGTCTACTACCATGGTATCAAGCAGGACTGGCCGGATGCCGAAGATTCAAGCTCTGAGAAAATCAACTCCGACATCAATAATATTGCAGGAACTAGCAAGATTACCCGAATCGGAAGGATATTCTCTCCAGAAATTGCTCCCCCAAAAGCAGTTTCTGGACCCATAATCATTCCTGCTGTTGCTCCCCTAAAAGTTTTTCCCGGTCCTACAATCATCTCAGCCAATATTCCAACTAACAAAACTGTTACAACCCCTGTTATCATTCCTACTAACACTCCTGATGCCAAATTAACCGAGACTCGAGGAAAAGATGTTTTGGTTGAGTCTGTCAAGACGAAGACACAATCATTGGCTATCCCTGAGACCTCCTGGAAAGAGATGGAGGAAATCATGAAGATCATAAAAAGAAGCGACTACGATGTAGTTGAACAACTTGGGCAAAATTCCTCTAAAATTTCCATGCTGGCATTTCTACTATCTTCTAAGGCGCATGCAAAAGCCTTGGTAAAATTCCTAAAAAATTCCCATGTACCCCAAGAGACATCTGCCGATCAGTTTCAAGACTGCGTAGCCAGCTTGACTGCAGATAATGGTCTAGGTTTTTCCGATGATGATTTAACGACAAGAGGAAGGAAGCATAATGAGGCATTGCATGTCTCGGTTGAATGTAGGGGCACAACCTTGGCTCATGTTTTGGTAGACATTGGCTCATCTCTGAACGTATTGCCTAAAAAAACTCTTGATAGGCTTGACTGTGAGGGATTGACGTTGAAGCCAAGTAACACAGTAGTAAGGGCTTTTGACGGCTCAAAAAAGATGGTACATGAGGAGGTAGACATTCCCATAGAAGTTGGAACATAAAATTTTGATTCAACTTTTTATGTAATGGATATCCGTCCCTCATATTCCTGCTTGCAAGGCCGACCATGGATTCATAATGCTGGCGCTGTTACTTCTACGTTGCACTAAATGCTGAAATATTCGACTCAAGGGAAGATTATCACCGTTCATGGAGAAGAAGAGTATATGATCAGCCATCTCAATTCCTTCAGATATGTGGAATTAGATGGTGAATTTATTGAAACTCCATTCCAACACTTTGAAGAGATCCCGCAAGATGTGGCAGTAACCAAGGTTGTTCCCAAGATCACAAAGCCTCCACTCTGGATGTCATCTCTGAAGGATGCTAAAGCAGTTGTAGAAAAAGGTGGGTGAACTATCTGGGGACAACTACTAGATATCCCATATAAGTCTGACAAGTTTGGCATGGGTTTCACTTAAAGTGCTCAGAAGGTTGTACGCCGCGCCGGAGGACCACCACTGAAGATCAGTAACCGCGAGGTCAACGCTGTAGAAGGAGATGAAGATAGCTGCGACTTGGAGGATTGGATATTCCCAACTTTCAGTGGATGGCTCAATAACTGGGAGGCTAGAGATTTTGTCCCGATCACTTTTATCCCACAATAATTTGTCTTTACATTTTGTTAGATCTGTAATATTAAAACAATTCACACTCTTAAAACCTTGTGTCTTACCCGATGAACAATGGTCCATTTGTAAGGGTTATTATCTCATTTTCATATGACATCAATGATTCATGGACGTTTTCACATACAAACTTTTGTGCTCATTGTTTTTCTTTTTTCATTTTTATTTCTTCCAAAGATAGCTATACCCTTACACACACTCACACTCACAATGCAGGTATACATCCATTTAAGATCCCATGGGTAACGATACTGCTATGGCCTTTTGTGACTCTGAGAATCTAATCTACTAAGCCGAAGACGAAGGTGAGGAAGATTGTGAAGTACCAGGGGAACTTGCCAGACTACTACAATAAGAAGAGAGAACCATTCTGTCTCACGAGGAACCCGTGGATACAATCAACCTAGGTATCGAAGAAGACAAAAAAGAGGTCAAGGTGGGTGCCAATCTGGAACCCAATATCAAGGAGCGTCTGATTCAGGTGTTACACGATTATGTTGAAGTCTTTTCCTGATCGTATAAAGACATGCTAGGACTTGATGTAGATATTGTGGTACATCGTCTGCCTACAAGAGAAGATTGTCCTCCAGTAAAACAAAAGGTTCGCCACATGAGGCCTGATATGTCAGAAAAGATTAAAGCAGAAGTCATGAAGCAATTCAATGCTAGATTCTTGACTGTCACCTCTTATCCCCAATGGGTTGCCAACGTTGTTCCCGTGCCTAAAAAGGACGGCAAAGTACGAATGTGTGTGGACTACAGAGATTTGAATAGGGCAAGCCCTAAGGATGATTTTCCACTCCCCCACATTGATATTCTAGTCGACAATACGGCATAACACAAAGTGTTTTCCTTCATGGACGGTTTCTCAGGTTACAACCAAATCAAAATGGCGCTTGAGGACATGGAGAAAACAATGTTTGTCACGCAGTGAGGCACTTTCTACTATAAGGTGATGTCGTTTGTACTGAAGAATGTTGGGGCAACCTATCAGCGTGTTATGGTATCTCTATTTCATGATATGATACATCACAAAATAGAGGTCTATGTGGACGACATGATAGCCAGATCTCAAACAGAAGAAGAGCATCTTGATCACTTAGAAAAAATGTTTGAGAGACTGAAGAATTATAAACTGAGGTTGAATCCAAACAAGTGCACATTTTGGGTACGGTCTGGTAAACTCCTAGGATTTATGGTCAGCAACAAAGGTATTGAAGTAGATCCTACCAAGGTAAAAGCAATACAAGAGATACCTGCTCCTCGTACTGAGAAGGAAGTCAGAGGATTCTTGGGGCATTTGAACTACATTTCAAGATTCATCTCTCACCTGACAGTTACTTGTGAACCAATCTTCAAATTGTTGAAGAAAGATCAAGTAGTCAAATGGAATGATGAGTGCCAAGTTTCTTTTGAAAAAAATCAAAGAATACTTACAAGAGCCTCCTGTGTTGATGCCACCAGTCGAGGGAAGACCATTGGTCATGTATTTGACCGTTTTGGAAAATTCAATGGGGTGTTGTGATACGGTGGTAGAATTGACTTGAGGTTTTGCGTTTGTGTTTGCAATTGTGTAGTTTAGCAAGAGTCGCCACCGACTTTTTATTTTATCCAAAGGAAAGGTCAAAAAGCACAGGAAAGACCTTTGAGATGTTTTCTTGGGTTCGGGGGGTAGATTATGAAAAGGGAAGGTGCTAGCACCCTTTTCATCCATGGCTTTCCATGGGCTCTTAGTTACTTGTTTAGATCACTTTCTTTTGCTTTTCAATTGTTTGAAATGGTGCTATGTGCGTGGTTTTTGAAAATGCTTTGAAAAAGAGGCCTTGTCTAGGCAACCTTTGTAATGATTCTAGTTTGAATATATATAAAGGTGTTTGTCTTTTTGAAAAGATATTTCAATGTTTTGAAAGTTTGTTTTGAAATTGTGTTGTGATGTGTGTTTGAAAGTAGCAAGGATGTTTTGCAAGTTTTTGATCAAGTAACTAAGAGTTGTCTACCCTATTTTACTCAAAGATCTTTCTTATGTTTTTAACCCTTTTGACAGTGTTATTTCACCATTGCATTTGGTGAACAACCTTGTGTTAGGATGTTAAACGGGACAGGCGTGGGTCATCGCATATAATCATTGAAATCAACTTATGAGACACTCTAGCAATTTTGTAAGGGACGAGATCATTTTATCGAAGGCAACATCGAGGGTCATCGAGGGACTACGATCTTTGTTTATCGAAGGGGCATTTGCTAGAGTGTCTCATATTCGAGGGACATGATTGCATTTTCCGAAGCAACAAACGAGGTTACCCTAGAGGTGCAAGTGTGCATTGTGTTTGTCATTTTCATGCATTTGGATCTTGTATTAGGTCATCTAGCGATTGATTTTAGATTTTCGCATACAAACCCTAATCTCTAGTCATGGCATATTTTAAAAGCATAAAGTGCGAGAATTAAATTCTAAGCTATTACAAAGTATCCGGGGATGGGGGTACAAATTATTTACAAATGGGGATGAATCTCACAAGGATAATAATGTCCAAATATTATGTGTTACAACCAAATCGAATCGTCGCAATTCAAATATAAAGTTATAACAAAACACAAAAATAAAGAGAATCAATAAATTATGAAATGCATGTATTTATTAACTTAAAAACAAATAAATAAAATCTATTCTAAAAAAAGAAAGATTAAGTATTATATTATTATTTTTGTATTTTTACCAATTATGAAAAGAAAAAGTTTTAAAGAAAGAAAAAAAATTACTTTGAACTAAGTCTCTATTATTTTTGATGTTTTCAAATAAAGCAAAATTATTTAATAAAACTATTTTTTAAGAGAGTCAAAGTTTTATTATTAGCTTTATTATTAAAAGAAAACAAATAGATTTAAAATGAATTCATAGAAAAAGGGTTAGCATTTGTTATTAAAAGAGAAATGGGCCATGGATTTATATAGATTAGGCCCAAAACAAAAGAAACAAATGGGCAGAATGGAAAGGGAGGGGGGTGCGCTGGCCAGATTATGTGGGCTTAAGGCATTTGTTTGGAGCGAAGGCCCAGATGAAAAATTTGTACAACATTTGTTAGGGTTCAACATTTTTAGGGTTTGTGTGCAAGCGTTCACAGCGGCGCCGCTCTCCCTCGTCTCTTCTCTATCTTTTCATCTTTCTCAAACAATGGTACTCTGATACTCCTCCTAAACCTAGCTACCGGAGCTCCGCTCCCTCTCACTCTCTATCCTCTTTTCAATGAACCAACATTTGTTTTGAACGGTACGATATGTCATCCTTTTTTTGCGTTTTACAGTTTCATGTTTGTTTGCATGTTCATGCTACTTTGTTTTAATCCATGGTGTTTATGTGTTTGATATGCAATAAAGGTTTGAGAAAATCATACCTTGAGAGATTTGTTTCTGGAAAATGGAGGGAGAGAGATTGGATTGGTGGCGCCTCCTTGGTGGCCGGGGATACGAGGAAGATGATGACTAGCTTCACTTCTGGTATTTCTTTTTTTATTGTTCTTGACTTGTTAATGATGATGTGTTCTAAAACTGTTATTATTCTTGATCTTGTTGATGATGATGTGTTCTGAAACTGTTATTGTTGTTGATTGTTGTTGATGAAGGATACGATTCTGAAACTTGTATTGGTTTTTTGTTACTTCTGAACCTCTCTTCCTTTCTCTTGAATATTGATGTTTGATGATGAAGAAATTCTGAAAACTGTTGTTTGCTTCTGAAATGTTCTTCCTCTCTTCTTGGCTTTGATGTTGATGATGAATATGTTCTGAAAACAGTGTTGCCTCTGAAACTTCTTTTCCTCTCTTCTTGGATATTGATGTTTGATGATGAAGAAATTCTGAAAACTGTGTTGCCTCTGAAACTTCTTTTCCTCTCTTCTTGGATATTGATGTTAGATGATGAAGAAATTTTGAAACTTATTTTTATTTTGAATGTTCTGAAACTGATTTTTTGCTTCTGAAAATCCTTTTTCTCTCTTCTTGGCTTTTGAAAGGTTGATGATGAAAATAACTTCTGAAACTGGTTTTTGTGGTTGCTTCTTGTTGAAGCTTGGTTGATTGGTTTGGATTTGTTTATGATGACATGTTTCTGAAACTTTTGTGTTGGTTTGTGGATTTGGTTGAAACTGTAAATTTGGTGGTTGAGGTTTCAAAGGGTTTTTTGTGATTGTTTGAAACTGTTTGGCTGTTTGGTTTGTTTTGATAACAGGTTTGGTTGTTTTGACTAGGCTTTGGCAAGTTGCAACAGTTTTGGTTAGCTTTGTGGTTTGAGCAAGCTTGGCTTGTTGAGTTTGTAGTTTGTGGTGTTTTGGTTGGGCTGTTAGCAGTTTGTTTGCTTGTTGTTAACTTTGGCAGGTTTTGTTATGTTTGATTTGTAGTTTGGAACTGCAGGTTTGGCAAGGCTTGGTTATGCAGGTTTATGGTGTTTTGAGCAAGCTTGTGGTCTGTTTAGTTTGTGGTTTGTGGTGTTTTTTGCTGGACAGTGTTTTGTTATGCAGGTTTATGGTGTTTTGTAACTTGCAGGTTTGGAGAGTTTGCAATTTGAAGAGTTTTGTGGTTTTTTCACAAAGTGTTTTTTTTCTCCTTTCTACTATGCATTTTTTTTAATTTTATATCCTCTTGCTATTTGACTTGTGACAGCCTGCTCTTTTAGCCAAACTGTCAAACCTCACCCAAGGTGATACCTTTTTCTCTTTCTCTCTCCATGAAAACAAGCATTTTTGCTTTGTTTATTATTATTTTTGAAAAATTGCCACTGGAAAATGATGACAGCTTTTGACAAGCTTTGACTTGTCAAGTGGGTTACCTCCTGCTGTTTTACTTTTGCCTGCTGTATTTTTTCTGCTTTCATGCTGCTTGCCATATTTGCACAGTTTGCATCCCATTTGTTTTATAACTTAGTTTGGGCAATTTGTTTTGTAGCTCCATTTGGGATTTTGCTTGCTGTTTGTTACAGCAGGTTCCTTGCTTGTGCTGCATTGTATATTTGTTTATGCTTTGACAGCTTTGGCGCCTGTTTGCCCTTTGGAATTTTGTAACTCAGTTTGGTTTGCTGCCATGTTTAGTTTGCTTAGTTTGACAGTTTAGTTTGCAATGCAGTTCAATGGGCGCCTATCATGTTTGAATTTTGGCGCCTTGGTTTGCCTTGTATGATAGCTTTGTAACTCAGTATGCTTGCATTTTTTCAATTTGTATTTTTAATTTTCTCTTTGTGAACCAAGAAGAGCAATCTTCTTGTGATTTGCAGAGAGAAAAATAAAGCGTGATGAAAAATAAGCATTCTGATTCCAGACGGCCAATTTTAATGATGACTTTTTTCTTTCTTTTTTCATTTGAAAATTCTTTTCAATTATCTGTACTAATTTTCTTTTCCTTTGTCTTTTGCAGGTGAGCACCAATTGGATGATAGAGGAAGCAGTAGAAGCCGGAGACCTTGAGCATGGGAGCACCGGAGCTTAGGAGACTCAGGCTTAGATTAGATAGACTTTTTTTTCATTTATTGTAAACATTTATTTTTTTTAAAATACTATAAGTTGTAAAAACTTACAATATTCAAAAATAATAAATTATTTTTGTAACAATATTTGAAATGAATAAAAAGGTCTTTATCCAATAAAACTTTTCTATTGTCACATATCTTGCCATTCTTCCTTACATCTTTACTTAATTATTTAAGACTCTCAAATCAAAATAATTGAAACTGCATTTCAACAATTCTAATCCAGATGACTTAAATCTCAAATAATCCAAAACTTTGCAGTCTCGTAACTTTGCAACAGCATTCCAATCAACATACGCGTTGTATAATTAAACAAGCAAGCATTCCATTAAACGGCAAGCCTTTCATTCCATTAACAAGCAGATGCCTTAATATTCCAAATAAAAGTCTCAGCTCTTATCCCAGATAATCAGGCTTTGAGAACAATCAGTTAACCTTTCAGCAAACTTTGGAAAAAGTGTGAAAACAATGTAACAGTTAACTGAATTTCTGAGGATTCAATTTCTTCTGAGAAATGCGAGAGAAAACCCTAATTCTGGATTTACTGCTAAAGAAGAGTATGTTTGATCAATTCTTGAGCCAATCTATAAAATTAGAGAAAACCCTAGGGTTGTGATTTCTTGTGAAAAAGGGAGGGCAAATTTTGGGGTACAACAGCTGTCCCTGTTCAATCTTCTTGAACCTGAAGAGTTAGATTGGCAATTTTTCCGTTCGCGACTCAAAGGTAAAAGATGATTGGACACTAGAGTGCCCATAAATTTGCACTCGTCAAAGCATAGTTGAGGGAATGGGCTTAAAGATGCCATTTGGAGATGTGACAGAACCTTGTCGGAGATGGGCTTAAAGATGCCATCCGAGAATATTTATTGAACTGTATGTTGTAGGCGAAAGAATGAATATCAGAGAGGTATCCAGGTCTGGAACGTCTCTGAGCTGGGGGTTTGAATAAGAAATAGATTAGCATCCGTGTTTGGAGAATCCGTAAACTGTTTTCATGAGCTGAATCTGAACAAGCGATAGATTAGCATCCATGTTTGGAAGCATCCGTAAACTGTTTTCAAAAGTTGAATCTGAACAAGCGATAGATTAACATCCATGTTGGGAAGCATCCGTAAACTGTTTTCATGATTCTGGGGTTGAAAAAGCAATAGATTAACATCCATGTTGGGAAGCATCCGTAAACTGTTTTCAAAAGTTGAATCTGAACAAGCGATAGATTAACATCCATGTTAGGAAGCATCCGTAAACTATTTTCATGATTATGGGGTTGAACAAGCAATAGATTAACATCCATGTTGGGAAGCATCCGTAAACTGTTTTCAAAAGTTGAATCTGAACAAGCGATAGATTAACATCCATGTTGGGAAGCATCCGTAAACTATTTTCATGATTCTGAAGTTCGAAGCTTGCTAATCTTATCCTGAAAAGAGTAAAATATTAGCTGAAACATAAAGTTATGTTGCATGAAATGTATGATGCAATATATGTGTTATATCAATGTTTATGATATACGAATGCAATGTATACGCATGTAAGCTGATGGGCTGTCTTGCTGAGGAAGATAAATCCTGAATATCTGGATATAATAAAATCTTTGACCGCTGTCGGGGAAAATAAATCCTGAACCACTGTTTGAAGAGTATGTATGTCTTCAAGCTCTTTGACAACCTTTGCGGGGAGAAGTTATACTGCTGGGGAAATCAGAAGTTTGGGTTGTATGCCAATCTACTGGGGATTTATGTTTCGTTGTTTGAGGAGAACTCTGCTGGGGAAAACCCTGTGGGGGAATGAGAATGAGAATCTTCATTCTGTTAGGGGGACTGGTGCTGAGGAATCAAGAATGAAAATCTTTGATCTGCAGGGGATTAGAAATTCTGTGGGGAATAGCCATACTGCTGGAGAGTAAGCTCAGGACCCTGGGAAAAGCTTATTCCTGTTTGGAAGAAGTTTAGGAGCTTAGGTTGTATGCCACTTTGAGAATGAGAATCCTCATTCTGTCGGGAATATCAGGAGCTTGGGTGCATGCCAATCTGCTGGGGAAGCAAGAATGAGAAACTCCGTTCTGTTGAGGATATTAGAGGCAAACTGAATGGTTTCCGCTAGGGATTGGTAGCTCAAAGTTTCCTCTCCGCTGGGGGTCTTAGTGACGGGCTGATTTGATTGGCGACTTCACTGGGAAAAAGTTTAAAAATAACTTTCTGATGAACTATCTGGTTTAAAAGCAGCTCTCCGAGAGAAGGGAGGAAACTGGATGGTCTTCACTGGTGTTCACAGGTTGAAGGTTTGACTCTGCTTCGGGAAGAAAGTTTCATTCTTACTGATGGTTTGTAGTTCAAAATTTTGCTCCGCTGTGGATTGGGATTTTGAAAACTCAACTTTGATGGGGATCCTTGAAACTTAACTCCGTTGGGGATATGCATTTCAAAGCTTTAGTTCCGCCTAGGATCTGGATGATGTATTGTAGGGAATTTCTCCTGGAATAGCCTATAGATACTTTCCTACACTTCCCATCCTATCAGTAATTATTCTTTCTCATTTTGTTTTATTTATAAGCAGTGATTATATTCAAATGCATATGCTCATTTAATAAATCATTGGACGTTTTCAAATAAAACACAAGTGTAAAAAAAGAAAGAAAAGGAAAACAGTTTTTTTGTACTTTGAAGTAACTTTATATTAACTTTGTGTAAGTATTTTGTACAAAGGAGACAAACATCCCAGTAAGAGAATGTTGTCATAAAGTTGAGAAAAAATTTTATACAAGGAAAGATGGCTATGTGTAACAATTCCATGGGGTTCCCATTCTGCTATAGCCTTCGCAACTCTGAGTATCTTGTCCATTTGTTTCTTCGTCCACGGATGATTGGATTGGTCAGAAGCTTGGAGCTTGTCCGCGAAGAGATTGTCCTTAAAGTGATCCGACGAGACATAGTCATACACTTTAATTCCCTAACTTTTCCTGGATCGCCCTTTCGGGTTTTCAACTTGCCGGGTGTACAGATTTTTTTGTTTATCCGTAATTTTTGCCCGAACCGCCTTTTCGGGTTTTCGATTCGCCGGGATGCCCATTTTTGCCCAAGTCGCCCTTTCGGGTTTTCAACCTGTCGGGTCGTTTATGCGTAGTATCTTTTGACTATGTCTGCATTCGCAGGGTGCGGCATGTCATCACCATCCATGGTGGTCAGGATCATTGCCCCGCCAGAAAAGATGTTTTTGATCACAAATGGTCCTTCGTAAGTAGGAGTCCATTTTCCCCTGGGATCACTTTGCGGCAAGATGATCCGCTTGATTACAAGATCCCCGACTTGATATACTTGTCTCTTGACTTTCTTGTTGAAAGCCTTAATCATCCGTTTTTGATACGTCTGACCATGACAAACAGCAGTAAGTCGCTTCTCGTCAATCAAGTTAAGTTGATCAAGCCGGGTCTGAATCCAATCGTCTTCATTTAAACCAGCGTCCTTCATGATTCTTAGGGAAGAAATATGAACTTCTATAGGTAAAACAACATCCATGCCGTACACCAAAGAAAATGGTGTTGCCCCAGTTGATGCTCGCGCCGTGGTACGGTACCCGTGTAGAGCAAACGGTAACATCTCATGCCAGTCCTTGTAGGTGACTGTCATCTTTTGAATGATCTTCTTGATATTTTTGTTCGCAGCTTAGACAACACCGTTCATCTTTGGCCGATAGGGAGATGAATTATGATGTTGAATCTTGAACTGCTCCCACAGAGCGGTGATCATAGTGTTGTTCAGGTTTGTACCGTTGTCTGTAATGATTCGGTCAGGAATATTGTACCGGCAAATGAGGTTCTGCTTGATGAAGCGGGAAACCACGTTCTTTTTAACGGAGGCGAAGGAAGCTGCTTCGACCCATTTGGTAAAGTAGTTGTTGTACCCCAAAATTTTCCCTCTCATTTCATCAACATTTCTCATCACAAGACTCTTGGAACTCAAGATCAAGCTAGGGTTTGCTCTGCTCAAGAACACCTTCAAGAACACCTCCTTGCACTGTTGACCTAAATTAGGGTTTGAGTTTGCTCAGGTATATTTTGGCCTACAATGCCCAAAGTGACTTTCATAATTCATGTTGGACTCACAAGTTTGTCCATACCAAGTTTCAAGCCTTGAATCAAATTTTTGCCCAGTCAATTGGACAGTTGACCTAGAAATCAGCTGTATTGGAAAAAAGTCAACTGTGGCCAATTTACAGCCAAACCTCATGAATTTTGACCCCCATCAACATTACGAACTCATATGAACCATTTGATCAAGTTTGGATCACAATTCCACAAGAAATTTGATCAGATCACCAAAAGGGCAAAATGGTCATTTTTAGGGTTTTGACTGTACAAAGGCAATTTTTGATTGTTTGACCTAGCCAATGGCAAATCAAGCTCAACCATGGACTCAAGGACTCAATGACATTGTCTTTACCCATTCAACAAGTTCAAAAGATCTCAAATGCATAAGATTGACAGATGAATTTTTTAGTCAACTGATCAAAATTTGACTGTATACTGAAAAGTTAAACTTTGACTTTTTGGTCAAAA
Source organism: Vicia faba (assembly GCA_948472305.1). Taxonomy (NCBI): domain Eukaryota; kingdom Viridiplantae; phylum Streptophyta; class Magnoliopsida; order Fabales; family Fabaceae; genus Vicia; species Vicia faba. Next base: position 163,116,924 of record OX451736.1, on the reverse strand, counting down.
TCAAGTGCCAAGGGTCATTTTTTATCAAGACATATCAAATTATGAAACTTGTTCATCAAGAAATCCAAAATTGCAAATTAGGGTTTGAAATGGAAAATTTTCATAACTTAGAAATTTTCTAAGTTATAAAAGTTTCTTATTTTTTCCTAACTTTGTCCCATTTTTTCACCAAGATGCAAATGGATTCAAACAAAACTTGAAACATGAAAGTTGTAGTCCATCACAAAGTCTAAAACTTTTATTCACAAAGTTTTCTCAAAAGAAGCTTGGATCTCAAGTTATGATTTTTGGAACAAGGGTACCTAAAACTTTTAACTTAGAGAAATTTTGCCCTAGTTTAGGCAGGATTTTGACCCATCTTCTTGGCCATTTTTCACATAGTTCCACTTGGAGTCTTAAGTTTCATTTCAAAGATGTATTATATTACATGTTGCAAGCTTTCCAAATTGTCCAAGAACTCCTCAAACACCTTTGTGGTTAGGGAGAATCGAATGCTTGAAGTTGGCAAAAACTCACTTTGCAACCATGGCCAATACATGTTCATACCACTTGCCAAGTCTGACCAAGCTAGCTTATTACACAATTACAGGACTCTAAACCAGTTTGTACTCCATAATTTAATTCAAATCCATTGAGCGCATTGTCTTGGTCATTAGGGTATTGTACACAAGTTTAATCCCTAAATGGTAAAAGGCACATTCCCATTTTTGCAAAAGGTTGCTTTATGTCAAACCACTAATCCTTGAGCCTTGAACAAGATCTTATGCTGCAAACCAAATCCACAAACTTGGGGCCAAGCTTACACAATGTGTGAAGAGTTAGAGCTAGCCTGTACAGGCCTGCTCTTTGTCACTTCTCATTTTGCTTCATAACCAAGGCATTATGCAAAAAGCCAACATCTCTCACATCTGATAAAACCAACTCAAGCCAAGTTGTCAAACAAGTTTCTCACACCCTAGCAAGCCAGAAGCACGAGCCCTTGACCTCTCAAACCTCTTTGTGCACAAAATCCCCATTTTCTTGCAAAACAGGGTCAGTTCTGCATATTGCAAGCCACAATCAAATCCCCTCATGCATTTTGTCCAAATTCACTTCAAACACATTCCAATCAATAAACCTAAGCTGTCCAGACCATTCACAAGTTGTTGTAACTCCATTAACACACATTGCCATTTTTGTTTGGAAGCTTTGCAGGTTGAGTTCTGTAGCACGATTCAGGTCACTTCAAAACAAACTAAGCATTGGGAAAGGTTCAGTGGACACCAGGCAAGCTCAAAAGAACCTCAAACACCATTGAAATTTGCTACATTGTCCAGCTCGAACTCAACTGAAACAGGTATTTCATGAACTTCTATCTCTCTATTTAGGAATAGTTAGACTTAGGTTTGTGAATGAAAGATGTTGTATTCATAGCCCTGAAACCATACATGTGCTTAGTTTTCATTTATATTAATCGTGCTAGGAGAATTTCATCCATGAACTTTCTGAAAAAACTAGGTTAGAAATTAGAGCCAGAGAAATTCTCTCTGGTCTTTGAGAGTTAACTTAAGTTTTTTATATGGTTAGATTCGTTGTTTGATGCTCTACAAGTTTCATGTTTTGAGTTTTGTCAAAAAAGCACTGAATCAGGAGATACAGGTTTGAACTAAGCTAGGCGCGCGTTTCTGTTGGACAAAGGAAGAAGATGAAGTAGTTGGGCTGGGCCTGGCTACTTCCTGCTTTTCACACCCCATTTTTCAGTTTCACACACCCCTGGCCCATTTCTTGTATATTTATTATTTTTGCATTTTTATTTCATTTCTGACTTTATTATTTTATTTTCAAACATAAAGAATGCCAAAAAAATATTTTCATAAATTTTTATATTTATTTGGTATTTATTTTAATTATTTCTAACATTAATACATTAAATACTTTATATTTATTTTGTTTAAACTTAAAAATAATGTAAAAAAATGCTTTTATTTTCATTTATTATTTTTATTCACATTTGAAAATATTTTCTTGTAATATATACGTTTTTGTAAATAATTTATTTTATTTTTTACACACTTAATATATATATATATATATATATATATATATATATATATATATATATATATATATATATATATATATATATATATATATATATATATATATATATATATATATATATATATATATATATATATATATATATATATATATATATATATATATATATATATATATATATATATATATATATATATATATATATATATATATATATATATATATATATATATATATATATATATATATATATATATATATATATATATATATATATATATATATATATATATATATATATATATATATATATATATATATATATATATATATATATATATATATATATATACTATGTTTTATTAAATAATTAGAATAAAAAGACCAAAAATATTACATTTTTATTTTTATCATTATTTATACTAAAAATACCTTTTTTTTGAATATATTTCATTTTTATACATATTAGTATTTTTTGTACATAAAAAATACATTATATTCATTTTCCTAAGGAATTAGGATTTTTTGCCCTAAAAACAAAAATAATTAAAAATAACCCTTTTTATTTATTTCTTTACTTTTCTTTCCATGGAAAGTACTTTACATACACAAAAAACTTTTTTAGCATAATACATTTTATTTAATATTTATTTATTGTATTTTATTTAAATATTGTACATTTAAATATTATGTCTTGCAAATTCAATTTGGATGTAATAGTAATTAGGGTTTTATACTTCTTGTCAAATATCCCCTATTCAAATTTGTAATAGCTTAGAATTTAAATTCTCGCACTTAAAAGCTTTCAATTATGCCATGATTAGAATTAGGGTTTGTATGCAAAATCAAAACCAACAAATAGTTTGACCTAATCAAAGATGAAAAGACATGAAAAATAAACACAATGCACACTTACACCCCTAGGGTTACAATCCACTTGTGGCCTTCAAAAATGGGCCATGGTATGCATGTCAAGTATTTTGGAAAAAAAAATAAAACAAAGATCATAGTCCCTCGATGACGCTATCCGAGTTGCCTAAACGAAATGATCAAGTCCCTCAAGAAAATTTCCAAAAATGCTTGACACAATTGCTATCATGGTCTATACGATGACCCGCGCCTGTCCCGTTTAACATCCTAACACAAGTTTGTTCAGCAAATACAATGGTGAAGCAACACTGTTAAAAGGGTTAAAAACATAAGAAAGATCTTTGAGTAAAATAGGGTAGACAAATCTTAGTTACTTGATCAAAGCTTGCAAAAATATCCTTGCTATCTCTAAAACACACTTCACAAGACAATTTCAAAACAACTTTCAAACATTGAAAACTTTTCAAAAGACAAAAACACCTTTATATACATTCAAACAAGAATCATTACAAAGGTTGCCACAACGATGGCCTCTTTTCAAAATATCTTTCAAAACCACACACAAAGCACCATTTCAAACAATTGAAAAGCAAAGCAAGTGATCTAAACAAGTAACTAAGAGCCCATGGATAACCATGGATAGAAAGGGTGCTAATACCTTCCCTTTCTATAATCTACTCCCCGAACCCAAGAAAACATCTCAAAGGTCTTTCCTGTGCTTTTTTCCCTTTCCTTAGGATAAAATAAAAAGTCGGTGGCGACTCTTTCTAAACCGAAACATTTGCAAACACAAACGCAAAATCCCAAGTCAGTTCTCCCACCGTATCACAGAACTGGCGACTCTGCTGGGGAAATACTTTAAAAGTGGAGTAACCTTAGGGCTTAGATCACCCTTTGCATGATTATATTGCTTGCTTTGATTGCTTTACATTTGGTTCTCTTGTTTGGGCTTGAAATCCTCTACCCGAATTTGGGAAACATTCATAGGTAAATAGCAATACATTGTGGAAACTGTGCGGGGTATATCGACATGGTTGAAGCAATAGCTATATTAGTGCGACATATTTGTGAGTACCGGTAGCCTTTGAGTCAATCAAAGAGAATACGGGGCCGCTGAGTGATGTCATGAAGCACTAATGAACTCTTAGAATCTTACTTGACCATCTTGGCCTTTTATTAGGGGTAGTGAGATGACCGGCTTTGGTGCAGTCCGAAGTTGGTAGATACTCGATACTACACTCATTGAGGGTTGTTTTCTTAGAATATTTTGGTCGCTAGTTAAGTGGCTAAACCAAAACAATGAACATAGAAAACAATCCAGTGATATTGAGCTCCTTAGAACCCGATTACTATTTATAGGACATGTTTGAGCCAACTAAACTCAAGAGGATATTTACCTATGAAACCTCATGCAAGCCTGAAACTAGGGTTTTGTGTTACTTGCTTGTACATGTGCTTGTGCATACATCATGAACATCATAAAGCATCATATGCATCCACTAACCATTTCAAGGGTTTGGATCTTCATCTTTGTTCTTGTTTTATAGGTCATGGAATCTCTTCGCAGGAAAACAATTCAAGTCAACCTTGTGAGAATCCCTCCTCAACTCAAGGAGCTTACTTCCAGGATTCCAGAGAATTCTCTCTTCAGTGAAAGACATGGTAGAATTCTCAACTTGGTCAACTCCAACATTGAAGAAGACATGGTGAAAGTTCTCTTCCAGTTCTTTGACCCCCTACACCACTGTTTCACATTCCCTGATTACCAGCTAGTACCCACTTTGGAGGAATTTTCTCAACTCCTGAGAATTCCTATTCTTCATCAACTACCCTACAACGGTACGGAAAAAGAACCAAAGCCTGAAGATGTTGCTCAAGCATTACACTTGCAACCATCTGACATCAAAGGACATTGGGAAACCAGAAGTGGTGTCAATGGATTCTTGGCAAAGTTTCTGTTTGAGAAGGCACAAGACTGCTGGAATTCTCTAGATCTACAAGCCTTAGAAGAGATTGTGGCACTCCTCATCTATGGGTTGGTCTTGTTCCCAAACCCTGATCAACTTATAGATGTGAATGCTGTCAAGATTTTCATATCTCGGAATCCTGTACCTACATTGCTTGGGACATCCTACACTCATTTTACACACGAACAATGAGGAAAAGAGGTGTTACTTTGTGTTGTACTCCTCTCCTAGCAAGGTGGTTTATTTCTCACCTTCCACAATCAGTTTTAAAGAATGAGCAGGGTTTAAGGTGGTCACAACGATTGATAACCCTCACACATTCTGATGTACATTGGTGTTCTTGGTCCAGAGAAAATGTCATCATCATTGATCGTTGTGGGGAATTCCCTAATGTCCCACTACTTGGTATTAGGGGAGGAATTACCTACAACCCCTGTTTAGCTCTAAGACAGTTTGGATATGCTTGGAAGGATAGCCCTCATGACATGCTGATTCTTGACCTAGTTTTTGACTTCGACAACGATGCGCAAGGACTTCGACAAAGGTTCATCAGAGCTTGGAGGATGCCCAACAAGGTGGATAGTAAGACACTGGGGCACAAAAATTCCATCCCCCTTGAGCCTTACCTTAAGTGGGTACAAACCCGCGCCCAGAATCTTATGATGTCATACCCTCACATTTTCCCTTTGATCAAAGAGCCTGTTATGGAAGGAGAGGTTCCATACACCCTCCTACATCCTGACATGCCAACATCATGGGAAGAAATGCAAAAGAGTTGGATCCAACTCAAGGAAGAACGGAATACTTTTGAAGCCAACTTCTATGCTAGTGAGAAGAAGGTTTTGGAGCTTACCCGCCGACTTCATGAGTAGGAAACTCTCAACACTTACATCGCACCAAAGAGGATGCACAATGTCTTTTTACATTAAGAATTTTGTAATATTTTTCCCATGGGGCACTTATGTACTAACAGATTTATTCTTAATATGACGTGTGTTCCTTTTTGTTTGCAACAAATTTGAATTCCTGAATCCTTGAATGCATTACATGAATAAAAATATCATTCATCATATGCATAAACAGGTCTTCACACCAGGTTTCCTTATCTTTCTGCTGTTTATTTCAGCAAGATGGATTTGGAGCAGACGGTTAAGGATCTGCAAGCACATAATTCTCAATTCCAGCAATTCCTCATGACCTTAGAAAAGGGTCAAGAGGACCTCAAAGCACTATTGGAGAAGAATAAAGAGAAAGAGAAGAAAAGGCCTGGAGTAGCCACTTTTGGAAGAAGGTTTGAAAGCAATGCTAGAAAAGTTCTTGAGTTCCCCTCAACGTCTGATGAAGGGGCTGGTAAAGGAAAAGGACCTGCGAGACCTTCTGAATCTGAAGTTGAAGAGGAGGAAGAGGAAGAAGACGAAGACTACTCCGAACAGCAATATCCCTCGGTGGATGATAAATATAAGAATCTTGAGAATAGATTGGCAGCCATGGAGTTGCAAAGGGTACCTAGTTTAGATTTTGAAGAACTAGGGTTGGTCGCTGGGATCGTTATTACTCCCAAGTTCAAAGTACCAACATTTGCTAAGTATGACGGTCTGTCGTGTCCAAAGATGCATCTGAGATCCTATGTCAGAAAGATCCAACCCCACTCATCTGATAAAGACCTTTGGGTACACTTTTTCCAAGACAGTTTGTCAGGCACACAATTGGACTGGTTCTACCAACTCGAGAGATCAGAGGTTCACAATTGGGAAGACTTAGCTGCTGCTTTTTACCGTCAATACCAATACAACGCTGATTTGGCGCCCACTCGTACTCAACTACAAAGTATGGGGATGGCTTCCAATGAAGGGTTTAAAGAGTATGCCCAGAAGTGGCATGATCTGGCTGGAAGGGTGCAGCCACCATTGTCAGATAGAGAGCTAGTTGACATGTTTCTGGGGACCCTGTCTGGCCCTTTCTTCAATCATTTAATTGGGAGTTCCTCCGCGGGATTTACTAAATTAATTCTGACCGGCGAAACGGTCGAGGCCGGTATTAAAAGTGGTAAGATTCAGAAAGATGCCTCCGCGTCCACTGCTGTTAAGAAAACCTTCCCAGCTAAGAAGGAAGCCTCTGCTGTGTATTCTTTGAAAAGTCAGGGAAGAACCGAGCGCCGGCCAACTGTAGGGGTTGTGATGATTCAAAACTCTTCAAATGATCAACCTCGTAGCAATCAGTCAAGACCTAATCAACAACGGGTAGAAAGGCCACAACGACAGTTCACTCGAATCAACATGACGCCAGCTCAAGTACTCCCTCACTTGTTAAAACTGAATCTTACCAGTTTAAAGGAAGCGCCAAAGAACCCTAATACCTCCTCTCCATACTACCACTCCAATGCCAAGTGTGCTTACCACTCTGACAGTGTTGGGCACGATACCAATAATTGTTGGGCGCTTAAGAACAAAATCCAGGACCTGATTGACGCCAAGGAAGTAGAATTTGATGCTCCTGAGAAGCCCAATGTGATATCTGCTCTGATGCCCAAGCACGGTCATAATGTTCATGCCGTTATAGAAGACCTTCATATTACCGATGTTGTTGACCTTTTGACTCCGTTACTAGTGATTAAAGAGAATTTGATGAGAGCCGGGATATTCCCAGGCTGCGGAAAGGACTGTTACTTTTGTTTGAACATACGAGTTGACTGCCCAATGTTGAAATCAGGTGTCTAACGCCTGATGGATACCCAAGAGATACTCTTCCAAAAAAACCCTGTTGATACCTTCACTCTTGTTACTTCTGCTACTTTTTCTACTTCAACCAACGATATTGCAATCATAACCATTTCCAACAATCCTCCCAAGGCTTGCAAAAGGCCTGTCAGGATTACGCCCGACCCTAAACTTGTACCATTAAAAATCACCATGCCGGGGCCTGTCCCGTATCAATCTGACAAGACGGTACCATGGAACTATGGGGGAGAAATATTCTATCATGGTATCAAACAGATTGAAGCAGTCCAAGAGAATTCTGAATAGGAGACCCCTGATATAGGGAACATCGCGGGAACAAGCAAGATAACCCGCAGCGAACGGATTTTTTCTCCGGAGATTGCTCCCCCTCGAGTAGTCTTCGGACCCTCGAAAGCTTCTGTGCCTGTTAGGCCATCTATGCAAGACCTGATAATTGTAGAATTGGATACTCCTGAAGTAAGACCATTTATTGATACTACCGACAAGGGTAAGGGGATATTAGAAGCGCCTGTCAGGAAGAAGGCTCATGCTGTGGTTATCCCCGAAACCACCCAGAAAGAAATGGATGAAATCTTGAAAATAATCAGAAAGAGTGACTACGACGTCGTGGAACAACTAGGGCAGACCCCTTCTAAAATTTCAATGTTGGCTCTTCTACTCTGCTCTTAGGCCCATGCTAAGGCCCTGATAAATTTTTGAAGGCGGCACATGTACCCCAAGAAACTTCGGCTGACCAGTTTCAGGCATGCGTGGCCAGTCTTACTGCTGATAATGGCCTTGGCTTTTCCGATGATGATTTGACTCCCAAAGGAAGGAAACACAACGACGCGCTACATGTCTCAGTTGAATGCAGGGGAACCACCCTCGCCCATGTCTTAGTTGATACCGGTTCTTCTTTGAATGTGCTGCCGAAGAAAGCTTTAGACCGTTTGGACTGAGAAGGATTGACCTTCAAACCTAGTAACATCGTTGTTAGGGCCTTTGATGGGTCCAAAATAATGGTTCACGGAGAGGTTGACATTCCTATCAAAGTAGGCACAAAAGTTTTCAACTCCACCTTTTATGTGATAGACATCCGTCCATCATATTCATGTTTGTTAGGAAGATCGTGGATCTATTATGCTGGGGAAGTTACCTCATCTTTGCACCAAATGCTGAAATATCCTGATAAGGGTAAGATTATAACGGTGCACGACGAGGAAGAGTACATGATAATTCATCTCAATTCCTTCCGCTATGTGGAGTTGGATGGCGAGTTCATCGAAACGCCTTTCCAACATTTTGAGGAAGTTTCTCCTGAGGTGGCAGTTGCGAAGACAATGGTTGAGGTGCCTACCGATCCCAAGCATGTATCTAGGATGGCATAACTCAAGGACGCAGAGGCTGCAGTCAAAGAAGGGAAGAGCGCAATATGGGGGCAACTGCCTGATTTTCCCCATAAGACGGACAAATTTGGATTAGGGTTTACCGCTGCAGGACAGAAGGATATGCGTCGCTCCAAGACTGGAGGGCCGCCTGTAAGGATCACTCACCATGGAATTAATGTTGTAGAAGATGAAAATGAAGAGTACCACTTTGAGGATTGGATCTTTCCAACCGTCGAAGGGGGTTTAAGCAACTGGGAAGCAAAGGATTTTATTCCCATCACCTTCATCAACCAGTAATTTTATCTTTGAACAATTTCTTATTTCGGTTTGTAATAACTAAAACAATTCGTACACTATTTTCACCTCATGCCTTGCCCGGGGCATATAGGTCCATTTGTAAGGGCTTGATTTTCTTCATTATCATATGCCATGTTTTAATGAATCATTGGACGTCTTCATTTATAAACTGTTGTGTTCATTTTCTTTCCTTTTGCATTTTGTTTTGTTTAAGGATGGCTATCCCTTACACACACCCACACTCACAAATGCAGGTACCCATCCACTCCGGATTCCATGGGTGACTATTCTGCTTTAACCTTCGATAACTCTGAAGATTTGGTCAATCATGCTGAGTACGAAGTTGACGAAGACTGTGAAGTGCTGGGAGAGTTATCCAGACTTCTACAACAAGAAGAGAGGGTTATCCTGCCTCATGAAGAGTTGCTAGAAACCATCAACTTCGGGACAAAGGAAGACAAGAAAGAAGTAAAAGTGGGTGCCAACCTGGAACCAAGTGTCAAAGAGCACTTAGTGCAGTTGTTGAACGAGTATGTTGAAATCTTCGCCTGGTCTTATGAAGACATGCCAGGATTGGACACAGATATTGTGGTTCACCGTCTCCCTACAAGAGAAGATTGTCCACCGATCAAGCAAAAGGTCCGCCGAATGAGGCCTGACATGTTTGAGAAGATCAAAGCTAAGGTAATGAAGCAATTCAACGCTGGCTTTCTGGCTGTTACTTCCTATCCACAATGGGTTGCTAACATTGTGCCCGTGCCTAAGAAGGACGGCAAAGTCAGAATGTGCGTGGACTATCGGGACTTAAACAGGGCCAGCCCTAAAGACGATTTTCCACTGCCACACATTGACATCTTGGTGGACAACACAGCTCAACACAAGGTATTTTCCTTCATGGACGGATTCTCGGGATACAACCAGATCAAAATGGCCCCCGAGGACATGGAGAAAACTACTTTTGTCACGCAATGGGGTACCTTCTACTACAAAGTAATGCCATTCGGGCTGAAGAATGCATGGGCAACCTATCAACGCGCCATGGTAGCTTTGTTTCATGATATGATACATCATGAGATCGAAGTTTACGTAGACGACATGATAGCTCGATCACAGACAGAGGAAGAACACCTTGATCATTTGCAAAAGTTGTTTGCCAAGTTGAAGGAGTATAAGCTCAGACTGAACCCAAGCAAGTGCACTTTTGGAGTTAGGTCTGGTAAACTTTTGGGATTTATTGTCAGTAACAAAGGCATTGAGGTTGATCCAGCTAAAGTAAAGGATATAAAAGAAATGCTGGCCCCCCGCACTGAAAAGGAGGTTAGAGGATTCTTGGGACGCTTAAACTATATCGCGAGGTTCATCTCTCACCTGACATCTACCTGTGAGCCAATTTTCAAACTATTAAAGAAAGATCAGGTAGTCGAATGGAACAAAGATTATCAAGTTTCTTTTGATAAGATCAAGGAGTATTTACTAGAACCTCCTATTCTGATGCCACCCGTCGAAGGGAGACCGTTAATCATGTATCTGACTGTGTCGGATAACTCAATGGGGTGTGTACTGGGCCAACATGACGAGTCTGGCCGAAAAGAGCATGCCATTTATTACCTTAGCAAAAAGTTTACTGACTGTGAGACTCGCTACTCACTGCTCGAGAAAACTTGTTGCGCTTTGGTATGGGCTGCTCGCCGACTAAGGCAGTATATGTTGAATCATACCACCTTGCTGATTTCCAAGATGGATCCGATCAAGTATATCTTCGAGAAGCCTGCTTTATCTGGAAGGATCGCTAGATGGAAAATGATACTGACTGAGTATGACATCCAGTATACTACCCAAAAAGCTATAAAGGGGAGTGTACTAGCTGACCATCTAGCTCATCAAGCCGTCGAAGATTATCAATCTATGAGATTCGACTTCCCGGACGAGGACATCATGACATTGGACAACATTGAAGGTAACAGACCGTATCACGGACCTGAAAATGGATCCCGATGGACTCTGTACTTTGATGGTGCTTCAAATGCACTTGGAAACGGTATCGGTGCGGTACTCATTTCCCCAGAAGGTTGCCATACACCTTTCACGGCCCGAATTTGTTTCAGCTGTACCAACAACATGGCCGAATATGAAGCTTGCATCTTTGGTCTCAAGGCTGCTATAGACTTGGGGATCAAATCTTTGATCGTATTTGGGGACTCGACTTTGGTTATCAGTCAAATCAAAGGAGAGTGGGACACCAAACATCCTAATATTATCCCATACAAAGAACATGTCCTGACATTGCTGCCTCATTTCGAGCAGATCACCTTCGAGCACTTCCCGCGAGAAGAAAATCAGCTAGCAGATGTTCTGGCTACAATGTCTTCCATGTTTAAACTCAACTGGGATAACGAGGCTCCCCAAATCACCATCGAGCGAATGGATGAACCTGCGCATTGTCATGAGATTAATACCGAAGAAGTAGTGGAACAACCCTGGTTCCATGAAATCAAAAGGTATCTCCAGACTAGAGAATACCCCGAAGGAGCTTCCGTAAATGACAAGAAGTTCTTAAGGAGATTTGCGGCCAAGTTCTTCCTAAGAAATGACATCCTTTACAAGCGTAGCCATGATTGTGTTTTACTTCGTTGTGTGGACAAAGCTGAAGCAGAGTTGAACATGACTAATATACACAGTGGCACATTTGGCACCCATTTGAGCGGACATACGATGGCTAAGAAGATTCTAAGGGCAGGCTATTATTGGTCTACCATGGAAGCTGATTGCCATCATCATTCCCGTACGTGCCACAAATGTCAAGTCTACACCGACAAGATTCATATTCCTCCTGTTCCTCTCAACATTCTGACAGCTCCTTGGCCATTCGCAATGTGGGGCATTGACATGATTGGGGAGATCAAACCCACGGCATTCAATGGACATCGCTTCATCCTGGTCGCTATTGACTATTTTACCAAGTGGGTCGAAGCAGCTTCCTTTGCCTCCGTTACAAAAAATGTGGTTGCCCGCTTCATCAAGCAGAACCTCATATGCCGGTATGGTGTCCCCGACAGGATCATCACAGACAACGGTACAAATTTGAACAATACTATGATCACCGCTCTGTGCGAACAGTTCAAGATTTATCATCACAATTCATCTCCCTATCGGCCGAAGATGAACGGTGCTATTGAAGCTGCGAACAAAAACATCAAGAAGATCATTCAGAAAATGACAGTTACTTACAAGGACTGGCATGAGATGTTACCGTTTGCTATGCATGGATACCGTACCACGGCACGTACTTCAACAGGGGCAACCCCATTTTCTTTGGTATATGGCATGGAAGCTGTCCTACCCATGGAAGTTCAAATTCCTTCTCTAAGGATTATGAAAGACGCTGGTTTGAATGAAGACGATTGGATTCAGACCCGACTTGATCAACTCAATTTGATCGATGAGAAGCGGCTCACTGCTGTTTGCCATGGTCAGACGTACCAAAAACGGATGATCAAGGCTTTCAACAAGAAAGTCAAACGTCAAGTATATCAAGTCAGAGATCTTGTAATCAAGCGGATCATCTTTCCGCAAAGTGATCCCAGGGGAAAATGGACTCCTACTTACGAAGGACCGTTTGTGATCAAGAGCATATTTTCTGGTGGTGCAATGATCCTGACCACCATGGACGGTGACGATTTGCCACACCCTGTGAACGCAGACATAGTCAAAAGATACTACGCATGAAAAAACCCGACAAGTCAAAAACCCGAAAGGGCGACTTGGGCAAAAATGGGCATCCCGGTGAACCGAAAACCCAAAAGGGCGGTTCAGGCAAAAATTAGGGATAAAACAAAAAATCTGTAGACCCGGCAAGTTGAAAACCCGAAAGGGCGGCTTGGGCAAAAAAGGGTTTCCCGGTGGATCGAAAACCCGAAAAGGTGATCCAGGCAAAAGTTAGGGAATTAAAACGTATGACTATGTCTCGTCGGATCACTTTAAAGAACAATCTCTTCATCAACCAGCTCCGAGCTTCTGATCAATCCAATCATCGACGGACGAAGCATTGAATGGACAAGATATTCAGAGTTGTGAAGGCTATAACAGAATGGGAATCCCATGGAATTGTTACACATAGCCATCTTTCTTTTGTATAAAATTTTCAATTTTTTACGAAAACATCCTCTTACTAGGATGCCTGTCTCCTTTGTACAAAGATACTCATAAAAAGTTAATACAAACACGTTTCCAAGTACAGAAATTTGCTTTGTCTTCCTTTTGATTTTTTTTTACACTTATGTTTTATTTGACAAACGTCCAATGTTTTGTTAAATAAGCATATGCATTTAAACATAATCATTTTCTTACAAATCAAGAAAGATGATTACTGATAGGTGGAAGGTACAAATAGATATCTTAATGCCCTCTCAGAAGAAATCCCTAGCGGAGTTAAACTCCAAATTTTCTCAACAAAGTTAGAATCCAGAACTTAATTCCCCAAACAGAGTTAAACTTCAGGATCCTCAACAGAATAAAAGCTTTCTCAAAGCTGATTTCCCCAGCCAAGAGAGCTTTCCAGAACTCAATTCCCCTCAGTTAAGTTTCAGTATCCCCAGTGGAGCCTTAAAAATTTGAAAATCCTATCCCCAGTGGAGCCAAAGCTGTTAATCCCCAGCGAAGCTAAAACATCCAACTATCAATCCCCAGCGGAACCAGATTAGTGAACATTCTCCCACAGAGATACTTCCCATCAGATTGAAGATTCTCAGTCTCACTCCACCAGCATGAGTCTCCCAAGTTCTGAACTCCCCAGTAGAGATCATCAGAATTCTCATTCACCACAAGTCACCAAGGATTTTCAATCCCTGGCAGTGATCCTAAGATCCCTCAACAATTGAAGATCTTATTCCCCAAGCAGTCAGCCGTCAACAAGGATGTCTCAGCTTCAGCAATCAAAGATCCTTGGAATCCCCTGCAGCAGTCAAGGACTCACTTTTCCCGGCAACAGTCAAGATTCTATTATCTCCCGCTATCCAGGATTCATCTATCCTCAACAAGACAGCCCATCAGCTTACATGCGCATTCATTACATTCATATATCATAAACATGGATATAACATATATATTGCATCATACATATCATGCAACATAACTTTGTGTTTTAGCTAATGTTTCATCCTTTTCAGGATAAGATTAAAAGGCTATCGTTAACAATTATTCAGATACAGTATGGATACACCCCAAACAAGGCGGTCATTCTATTACTCATTCAGAATTTCAAGTCAGATACAGTACAGATACACCCCAGACACAGTGGTCATTCTACTACTCATTCAGACTACAACAATCAGATACAGACTAGATACGCTCCAGACACGACAGCCATCCTATCTCTCATTTAGATTCATTTATCAACCTCAAGTTTCAATGCATTCCAAACACGGATACCATTCTGAACCTTACAACAGCAGTTTGATTCTCCCCAGTGCATTCGCCACGGAAGTCATTCTGTCATTTATTCAGATCCCAGTTATAGTTTCAGATACACTCCAGACACGAAAGTCATTCTGCTAATCATACGGATCTCAATCCCAGTTACAGTTTCAGATACACTCCAGGCACGAAAGTCATTCTGCTACTCATACAAATCTCAATTTCAGATACAGTCCAGGTACGCTCCAGACACGGCTGCCATTCTGTCACTCATTCATAATTTATCCCCAGCACGCAGTTGCTCTATACACAGATGTTTCTCTGTTACCCAGATACAATACAGATACACTCCAGACACGGCAGTCATTCTGATATTCATTCTATATTCAAACATAGTCACAACTCAAATACGCCCCAAACACGGAGGCCATTATTTTGCTCATACAAACTCAGTCTCCAAATACAGTTCAAATGCATTCCAGACACGGATGCCATTTTGATCCTCATTCTTCTGACCTATCACATTACAGTTCAACAAACATTCCAGATGGCATCGTTAAGCCCATCCCCCGACAAGATTCTGTCACATCTCTAGATGGCATCTTTAAGCCCATCTCCAGCAAGATTCTATCATCCCCAAATGGCATATTTAAGCCTATTCCCTCAAATACGCTTGGACGAGTGCAAATTTCTTGGGCACTCTAGTGTCCAATCTCCTTTTACCCTCGAGTCGCGAAAGGCAAACCTGCCAATCTAACTCTTCAAGTGCAAGAAGATTGAACAGGGGCAACTGTTGTACCCCAAAATTTTCCCTCTCATTTCATCAACATTTTCTCACCACAAGACTCTTGGAACTCAAGATCAAGTTAGGGTTTGCTCTGCTCAAGACACCTCCTTGCACTGTTGACCCAAATTAGGGTTTGAGTTTGCACAGGGATGTTTTGACCTAAAATGCCCAAAGTGACTTTCATGCTTCATTTTGAACTCACAAGTTTATCCATACCAAGTTTCAAGCCTTGATTCCAATCTTTGCCCAGTCAATTGGACAGTTGACCTAAAAATCAACTATATTGGGGAAAAAGTCAATTGTGACCAATTGACAGTCAAACCTCATGGTTTTTGACCCACATCAACATAATGAACTCACATGAACCATTTGGTCAAGTTTGGATCATAATTCCACAAGAAATTTGATCAGATCACCAAAAGGGCAAAATGGTCATTTTTAAGGTTTTGACTGCACAAAGGCAATTTTTGATTGTTTGACCTAACCAATGGCAAACCAAGCTCATATATGGACTCAAGAACTCAATGGCATTGTTTTGACCCATTCAACAAGTTCAAAAGATCTCAAATGCATAAGATTGACAGATGAATTTTTCAGTCAACTGATCAAAATTTGATTGTATACTGAAAAGTCAAACTTTGACTTTTTGGTCAAAATCAAGTGCCAAGATTCATTTTTCATCAAGACATGTCAAATTATGAAACTTGTTCATCAAGAAACTCAAAATTGCAAATTAGGGTTTAAAATGAGAAAATTTCATAACTTAGAATTTTTCTAAGTTATGAAACTTCCTTATTTTTTCCTAACTTTGTCCCTTTTTTTCACAAAGATGCCAATGGATTCAAACAAAACTTGAAACATGAAATTTGTAGTCCATTGCAAAATCTACAACCTTGATTCACAAAGTTTTCTCAAAGGAAGCTTGTATCTCAAGTTATGATTTTTGGAACAAGGGTGTAAAACATTTATAACTTAGAGAAATTTTGACCTATTCTAGGCAGGATTTTTGTCCAACTTCTTGGCCATTTTTCACATGGTTCCACTTGGAATTTCAATTTGCATTACAAATATGTATTGTAGTACACATTCCAAGCTTTCCAAATTGTCCAAGAACTCCTCAAACACCCTTGTGGTTAGAGAGAATCGAATTTTCAAAGTTGGCCAAAACTCACTTTTGTTCTTGACCAAAGCATGTTCATAACATTGGCATTTTTCAAATCAGCTGGTTTATGCTATCTTGCAGGCCTCTAAACCTCTTCACACTCAATAATTATATGCCTAACCATTGTGTTAAGGTGTTATTTCTTCCCTTTGGGCATTGCACATAGAACTAATCCTTAATTGGAAAAAGGTGAATTGCCATTTTGATAAAGTGGTGCTTTATGTCAAATTCAAAATCCAAGAGGCATGGGGCCATATCTCTGAAGCCAAATCAAATCTACAAGTTACAAGTATCAAGAACAAGAGGTGAAGCATAGATTTGGGCATTGTACTGGCTTATATCCAAGAACACACTTTCTTGCTTACATTAGAAGAAAACTTTGCAAAACAGAGAGAACTTCCATTTTCCTGTCAACACAGCCAAACACAAACCTTGTAAACATTTTCCAAACATCCCAACAAGCCTAAAGCACGACTAAACCACCCCTCATCCCTCCTCATACACAAAATCACAGTTTTTCTGCAAAACAGAGTGCCTGCTGCAGATTGAGGTCCACAACTCAATCCACTCGTGCACTTTGGCTAAAAACCTTTCAAACACCTTCCATATCATCCACTGAAACTATCCCATGCCTTAAACTCAAGCTGTAACATCCCTAACCACGTTTGCCATTTTTACTTTCAAGCTGTACAGGTGGACTTCCATAGCACGATACAGGCAGTTTCAAAGCAAGCCAAGCATAGGAGAAGCATCCTTGGACTTCAGGCAAGCTCAATTAAAGCTCAAACTCCATTGAAGATACCTACATTGCTCTGTTCGAATCAAGCTGAGACAGGTAAACCATGGACTTTAATCTCTCAATCTAGGAAGAGTTAGGCTTAGGTTTGTGAATGAAACATGCTCTACTCATAGCCCTGAAGCCATACATATGATTACTTTTCATTTATATTATGCATGCTGTGAGAATTTTGGCCATGAACATTGAAGAAAAATTAGGTCAGAAATTGGGGATGAAGAAATTATCCCTGGTTTCTTAGAGTTAGCTCAAGTATTTTATATGTCTGAATTCGTCTCTTGATGCTCTATAATATTGGTGTTATGAGTTTTGTGTAAAAGTCAAGGAATCAGGAGATGGTGTTGGATCAAAGAAGCGCGCGTTTTTGTTTCAAACAGGTTGCTGGAGGTTGAAGACAAAGTTGACTTGGGATGGGCCTGAGTCAACTTACTTTTTGCACCCTTTTTTTCCATTTGCACCCCCCTGACCCATTGTGTGAAATATTTATCATTTTTGACTTTTTATTTTTTATTTTGACTTGATATTTTTTGTCCAAACATAAAAAACATTAAAAATATTTTTCCACTTTTTTTTTTCATATTTATTTGGCATTTGTTTCATATTATTAGTATATATATGTAAATAATATAAAAACCTTTTATTTAAAACTCTAAAAAATAATACAAAAATATTTATTTTTTAGTCATTATTTTTTATTTTCATTTTGAAAACATTTTCTAAAATATACATTTTTTGTAAATAATTAATATTTTATTTTTGTATATATTTAGTATATTTAATATATAATATATAAATACTTGTATATTTTATTAGAATACTTAGGATAAAAATATAGAAATAATACATTTTTATTTTTATTTAATATTTGTCATCAAAAATACTTTTTTACAATATACTTCTTATTTTTTGTATATAATTAACAAATATTGTATATAATTAATAAATAAATACTATTTATTCAAAAAACTAGGGTTTTGCCCTAAATGACAAAAATATTCAAAAATTGACCTTTTTATTTTTGTTTATATTTCACATTGAAAAATACTTTTACATACATGAAAAATCCTTTTTTAGCATAATGCATTTTTTATTTGATATTTATTTATTTGTACTTATTTAAATATTAGATATTTGTCATGTATATTCAATATGGATGTAATAGCTTAGAATTTAATTTCTTGTCAAAATATCCCCAAATTCAAACTTGTACCCCCATCCCCATAATCATTGTTGTAATAGCTTAGCATTTAAATTTCCGCATTTAAAAGCTTTCAATTATGCCATGTTTAGACTTAGGGTTTGCAAAAATCAATTAACAAGTAGCTTGACCTAATCCAAGATAAACATGCATGAAAAACAAACACAATGCACACTCACATCCCTAGGGTTACTCCACTTGTTGCCTTAAAAAATGGACCATGGTTGCATGTTAAGTGTCTTTGGCAAAACAAAAACAAATCAAATGATCATAGTCTCTCGATGACGCTATCAAGTTGTCTAAACAAAAATGATCAAGTCCCTTGAGAAAAATTGCCAAAGATACTTGGCACTATTGCCTCTATGGTCTAAACGATGATCCGCGCCCGTCCCGTTAACATCCTAACACAAGGTTGTTCACCAAATACAATGGTGAAACAACACTGTTAAAAGGGTTAAAACATGAGAAAAATCTTTGAGAAATTTAGGGTAGATAGCTCTTGGTTACTTGACCAATCTTGCAAAACAATCCTTGCCATTTTTCAAAACACACATCACAACACAACTTCAAAACAAACTTTCAGAAAAATTGAAACATCTTTTCAAAAAGACAAACACCCTTGTAAAATATTCAAACAAGAATTGTTACAATGGTTGCCTAGACAAGGCATCTTTTTTCAAAACATTTTCAAAAACACACATACAAAGCACCATTTCAAACAATTGAAAAGTAAAGGCAAGTGATCTAAGCAAGTAACTAAGAGCCCGTGGATAACCATGGATAGAAGGGGTGCTAATACCTTCCCTTTCTATAATCTACTCCCCGAACCCAAGAAAACATCTCAAAGGTTTTTCCTGTGCTTTTTAACCTTTCCTTAGGATAAAATAAAAAGTCGGTGGCGACTCTTGCTCAACCGAAACATTTGCGAAAACAAACGCAAAACCCAAGTCAGTTCTCCCACCGTATCACAAATATTAATATTTTTTGTACATAAAAAATACATTATATTCATTTTCCTAAGGAATTAGGATTTTTTGCCCTAAAAACAAAAATAATTAAAAATAACCCTTTTATTTATTTCTTTACTTTTCTTTCCATTGAAAGTATTTTACATACACAAAAAACTTTTTTAGCATAATACATTTTATTTAATATTTATTTATTGTATTTTATTTAAATATTGTACATTTAAATATTATGCCTTGCAAATTCAATTTGGATGTAATAGTAATTAGGGTTTTATACTTCTTGTCAAATATCCCCTATTCAAATTTGTATCCCTTCCCTATATCATGATGTAATAGCTTAGAATTTAAATTCTCGCACTTAAAAGCTTTCAATTATGCCATGATTAGAATTAGGGTTTGTATGAAAAATCAAAACCAACAAATAGTTTGACCTAATCAAAGACAAAAAGGCATGAAAAATAAACACAATGCACACTTACACCCCTAGGGTTACAATCCACTTGTGGCCTTCAAAAATGGGCCATGGTATGGATGTCAAGTATTTTGGCAAAACAAAAACAAAACAAAGATCATAGTCCCTCGATGACTCTATCCGAGTTGCCTAAACGAAATGATCAAGTCCCTCAAGAAAATTGCCAAAAATGCTTGACACAATTGCTATCATGGTCTATACGATGACCTGCGCCTGTCCCGTTTAACATCCTAACACAAGTTTGTTCATCAAATACAATGGTGAAGCAACATTGTTAAAAGGTTTAAAAACATAAGAAAGATCTTTGAGTAAAATAGGGTAGACAACTCTTAGTTACTTGATCAAAGCTTGCAAAAATATCCTTGTTATCTTCAAAACACACTTCACAACACAATTTCAAAACAACTTTCAAACATTGAAAACTTTTCAAAAGACAAAAACACCTTTGTATACATTCAAACAAGAATCATTACAAAGGTTTCCACAACGATGGCCTCTTTTCAAAATATCTTTCAAAACCACACACAAAGCACCATTTCAAACAATTGAAAAGCAAAGCAAGTGATCTAAACAAGTAACTAAGAGCCCACGGATAACCATGGATAGAAAGGGTGCTAATACCTTCCCTTTCTATAATCTACTCCCCGAACCCAAGAAAACATCTCAAAGGTCTTTCCTGTGCTTTTTGCCCTTTCCTTAGGATAAAATAAAAAGTCGGTGGCGACTCTTGCTAAATTGAAACATTTGCAAACACAAACGCAAAATCCCAAGTCAGTTCTCCCACCGTATCACAGTAGTCAATAGCCACCAGGATGAAGCGGTGTCCATTGGATGTCGTAGGCTTGATTTCTCCAATCATGTTGATACCCCACATTGCGAATGGCCAAAGAGCTATTAGGAAATTGAGAGGAACCGGAGGAATATGCACTTTGTTTGCATAGAATTGGCATTTGTGACAAGTGCGGGCGTATTGATGACAGTCAGATTCCATGGTAGACCAGTAGTAGCCTGCCCTTAGGATCTTCTTAGCCATCGTATGTTCGCTCAAATGGGTGCAGAATGTGCCACTATGCAGTTCAGTCATGATCTGCTCAGCTTCAACCTTGTCCACACAACGAAGCAGAACACAATCATGGTTGTGTTTGTATAAGATGCCATTGCTCAGGAAGAACTTGGCAGGAAATCTCCTTAATAATTTTTTGTCATTGACTGAAGCTCCTTCAGGGTATTCTAGAGTCTCGAGATACCTTTTGATTTCGTGAAACCAGGGTTGTTCCACTACTTCTTCGGTATTAATCTCATGACAATGTGAAGGTTCATCCATACGTTCGATGGTGATTTGGGGAGCCTCATTATCCCAGTTAAGTTTAAACATGGAAGACATTGTGGCTAGAGCATCCGCTAGCTGGTTTTCTTCTCGCGGGAAGTGCTCGAAGGTAATCTGCTCGAAATGAGGTAACAATGTCAAGACATGTTCTTTGTATGGGATGAGGTTAGGATGTTTAGTGTATCACTCTCCTTTGATTTGACTGATAACCAAAGCTGAGTCTCCAAATACAACCAAATATTTGATTCCCAAGTCAATCGCAGCCTTAAGACCAAAGATACAAGCTTCATACTCGGCCATGTTATTGGTGCAACTGAAATAGAGTCTAGCAGAGAAAGGTGTATGGCAACCTTCTGGAGAGATAATTATCGTGCCAATACCGTTGCCAAGTGCATTTGAAGCACCATCAAAGTACAGGGTCCATTGTGATCCTTGTTCAGGTCCGTCATACGGTCCGTTACCTTCAAGTTTTCCAATGTCATAATGTCCTCGTCGAGAAAGTCGAATTTCATGGATTGGTAATCTTCGACAGCTTGATGAGCTAGATTGTCAGCTAGTACACTCCCCTTTATAGCTTTTTGGGTTGTGTACTAGATATCATACTCAGTCAGGATCATTTTCCATCTAGCGATTCTTCCAGATAAAGCAGGCTTTTCAAAGATATACTTGATCGGATCCATTTTAGAAATCAACAGAGTAGTATATGTCAACATATACTGCCTTAGCCGGCAAGCAGCCCATACCAAAGCGCAACAAGTTTTCTCGAGCAGTGAATAGCGAGTCTCACAATCGGTAAACTTTTTGCTAAGGTAATAAATGGCATGCTCTTTTCGACCAGACTCGTCATGTTGGCCCAGTACGCACCCCATTGAATTATCCAAAACAGTCAGATACATGATTAACGTCCTTCCTTCGACGGGTGGCATCAAGATAGGAGGCTCTAGCAAATACTCCTTGATTTTATCAAAAGCAACTTGACAGTCGTCATTCCATTCAACCACCTGATCTTTCTTCAACAGCTTGAAGATTGGTTCACAGGTAGATGTTAGGTGAGAAATGAACCTTGCAATGTAGTTTAGGCGTCCTAAGAAACCTCTGACCTCCTTTTCAGTGCGGGGGGCAGGCATTTCTCATATAGCTTCGACTTTACCAGGGTCAACCTTAATGCCTTTGTTGCTGACGATGAATCCCAAGAGTTTACCAGACCTGACTCCGAAAGTGCACTTGCTAGGGTTCAGTCTGAGCTTATACTCCTTCAACCTGAAAAACAGCTTTTGCAGATGGTCGAGGTGTTCTTCTTCTGTTTGTGAACGGGCTATCATGTCGTCTACGTAGACTTCGATCTCATGATGTATCATGTCATGAAACAAAGCTACCATGGTGCGCTGATAGGTTGCCCCGGCATTCTTCAGTCCGAATGGCATTACCTTATAGCAGAAGGTACCCCACTGCGTAACAAAAGTAGTCTTCTCCATGTCTTCGGGGGCCATTTTGATATGGTTGTACCCTGAAAATCCATCCATGAAGGAAAATACCTTATGTTGAGCTGTGTTGTCGACCAAAATGTCAATGTGCGGTAGTGGAAAGTCATCTTTAGGGCTAGCGCTGTTTAAATCTCGGTAATCCATGCACATTCTTACTTTGCCATCCTTCTTTGGCACGAGCACAATGTTAGCGACCCATTGTGGATAGGAAGTAACAGCAAGAAACCCGGCATTGAATTGCTTCCTCACTTCGGCTTTGATCTTTTCAGACATATCGGGCCTCATTCGGCGAACTTTTTGTTTTATTGGTGGACAGTCTTCTCTTGTAGGGAGACGGTGAACCACAATATCTGTGTCGAGTCCCGACATGTCTTTGTAGGACCAGACAAAGATCTCAACATATTCATTCAACAGCTGAACTAAGCGCTCTTTGAGACTTGGCTCTAGGTTGGCACCCATTTTAACCTCTTTCCTGTCTTCGGCAGTACCCAAGTTGATAGTCTCTAACAGCTCTTCATGGGGCAGAATAGCCCTTTCTTCCTGTTGTAGAAGTCTATCCAACTCTCCAGGCACTTCACAGTCTTCATCACCTTCGTATTCGGCATGATTGACCAGATCTTCAAAGTCGCTGAAGGCCATAGAAGAATTGTTACCCATGGAATCCGGAGTGGATGAATGCCTGCATTTTGTGAGTGTGGGTGTATGTAAGGGATATCCACCTTTAAACAAAATAAAATGTAAAAAAGAAAGAAAATGAACACAAAAGTTTATAGATGAAAACGTCCATGATTCATTAAAAATGGCATATGATAATGAAGAAATCAAGCCCTTACAAATGGACCTATATGCCTCGGGTAAGGCACAAGGCAAAAAAAGTGTACGAATTGTTTAATTATTACAGACCAAATAGGAAATGTTCAAAGATAAATTACTGATTGATGAAAGTAATGGGAACGAAGTCTTTCGCCTCACAGTTGTTTAATCCTCCTTCAATGGTTGGAAAGATCCAATCTTCAAAGTTGCCTTCTTTATCATCATCTTCTAAGGCATGAACTCCATGGTGAGTGATTTTTAAGGGTGGTCCTCCAGCCCGGGAGCGACGCACAGCTTTTTGGCCAGCAGCAGTGAAACCCAATCCGAACTTGTCCTTCTTGTGAGGAAAATCTGGCAGTTGCCCCCACACTGTACTTCCTCCTTCTTTGATTACAGCCTCTGCATCTTTAAGGGATGACATCCGGGATACAGGCTTGGTAATGATAGGCACAACAGTCATTATCTTTGCTACCGCGACCTCAGGAGAAACCTCTTCAAAGTGTTGGAAAGGTGTTTCTATGAATTCACCATCTAACTCCACGTAGCGGAAAGAGTTAAGGTGGCTTATCATATATTCCTCCTCACCATGAACCATTATGATCTTACCCTGGACCGGATACTTTAGCATTTGGTGTAGAGAAGAAGTGACTGCCCCAGCGTTGTGGATCCATGGCCTTCCCAACAAGCATGAATATGAAAGA
This sequence comes from Vicia faba, assembly GCA_948472305.1. Lineage (NCBI taxonomy): Eukaryota > Viridiplantae > Streptophyta > Magnoliopsida > Fabales > Fabaceae > Vicia > Vicia faba. The sequence goes on along the minus strand of OX451736.1, from coordinate 163,092,525 downwards.
CGGATGTCCATCACATAAAAGGTAGAGTTGAAAATTTATGTACCCACTTTGATTGGAATGTCCACTTCTCCGTGAACCATCCTTTTAGAACCGTCGAAGGCTCTAACAATGATGTTACTGGGCTTTAGGGTCAAACATTCACAATCCAATCTGTCCAACACCTTTTTTGGTAAAACATTTAAAGATGAACCTGTATCAACCAGAACATGGGCAAGTGTGGTCCCCCTGCATTCTACCGAGACATGCAGCGCATCATTATGCTTTCTTCCCCTAGATGTCAAATCAGCATCAGAAAAGCCAAGACCATTATCGGCTGTAAGGCTAGCCACGCACTCTTGAAACTGGTCCACAGAAGTTTCTTGAGGCACGTGTGTCGCCTTTAGAAATTTGATCAAGGCTTTGGCATGAGCCTCGGAGCAGAGTAAGAGAGCCAGCATGGAGATTTTTGAAGGGGTTTGCCCTATCTTCTCTACGACATCGTAGTCACTCTTCTTGATTATCTTTAAGATTTCTTCCATCTCTTTTTGGGTGGTCTCGGGGATGACCAAAGTCTGAGCCTTCGTCCTGACAGGAGCTTCTTGGATCCCCTTACCTTTATCAGCGGTAATAGCAGAGGGTACAACCTCGGCAGTAACAATTTCTTCAATTATTGGACCTTGCGTAGATATCTTGATTGGTACACGAGCGCTTGAGGGTCCGAAGACTGCCCTTGGAGGAGCAATCTCCGGAGAGAAGATTCTTCCACTGTGAGTTATGTTGCTTGTTCCTGCAATATTCCCTACATCAGGGGTTTCTTAATTGGAATTCTCTTCGGCTGATTCGATCTTCTTGACGCCATGGAAGAAGATCTCTCCTCCGTAATTCCATGGTATCGTCTTGTTAGATTTATATGGGATAGGCCCCGGCATGGTAATTTTCAGCGGTACAAACTTAGGATCAGGCGTAATCTTAACAGGCCTTTTGCAGGTCTTGGAAAGATTGTCGGAAATGGTGATTATGGCAATATCATTGATTGGGGTAAAGGTAACAGGAGTAACATGAGTGATAGTAACAACAGGAGTTTTCTGAAAAAGGATCTCTTGAGTATCCATCAGGCGTTGGATGCCTGATTTCAACTGTGGGCAGTCGGTTTGCGAGGTTGAACAGAAGTAACAGTCTTTTTCACATCCCGGGAAAATCCCGGCTTTCAACAGATTCAATTTAATCATTGGTAACAGAGTCCTTAATTCATCAACAGTAGCAACACACAAATCCTCTTCAATAGCATGGACATTGTGACCGTGCTTGGGCATTGGGGCAGAAATCACATTCGGCTTTTCGGGCGCATCGAATTCTACCTCCTTGGCATCTATTAAATCTTGGATTTTGTTTTTGAGGGCCCAACAGTTGTTGGTGTCGTGCCCTATACTATCTGAATGATAAGCACATTTTGCATTGGGATGATAATGTGGAGAAGCGGTATTTGTATTCTTCGGTGCCTCTCTCAAATTAGCAAGGTTTAATTTCAGGAGATGTGGAAGGATCTGAGCAGGTGTCATATTTATCGGGGTATATTGCCGTTGTGGCCTTTCTACCATTTGTTGATAGGTTATGGGCTGATCATTCCTCGGTTGACTGTTTCTAGGCTGATCTGATGCGGACTTCTGAATTAACACGGCCCCCACTGTTGGCCGGCGTTCCTCTCTTTCCCGATTTCTCTGGGTGTAAACAGCAGAACTTTCCTTCTTGGCTGGGAAGGTCTTCTTTATAGCGGCTGAAGCAGATGTATCCTTCTGAATTTTGCCACTCTTAATACCAGCTTCGACCCTTTCACCTGTCAGAATTAATTCAGTGAACCCTGCAGATGAGCTCCCTATTAGGTGATTGAAGAATGGACCAGACAGGGTCCCCAAAAAATATCAACAAGTTCCCTTTCAGACAATGGTGGCTGCACCCTTCCAGCCAAATCCCTCCACTTCTGGGCATACTCTTTAAATCCCTCGTTAGAGACCATGCTCATACTCTGTAATTGAGTACGAGTAGGCGCTAAATTTGTGTTGTATTGGTATTGTCGGTAGAAAGCGGTAGCCAAGTCCTCCCAGTTATGTACATCAGCCCTCTCAAGCTGGTAGAACCAGTCCAATTGTGTACCCGGCAAACTATCTTGAAAAAAGTGGACCCACAGTTCCTTATCAAAAGAGTGAGGTTGGATCTTTCTAACATAAGAACGCAGATGCATCTTTGGACAAGACAAACCATCGTATTTAGCGAATGTAGGCACTTTGAATTTAGGGGGAATGACGATCCCAGCAACTAATCCCAGCTCTTCGAAATCCAGTCTGGGAACCCTTTGCACTTCCATAGCTGCCAACCGTTCTTCCAGATTTTTATACCTGTCGTCCGCAGGAGGGTACTGCTGCTCGGAGTAATCTTCATCCATTTCAGCTTCTTCCTCTTCAGCCTCAGACTCTGAAGGTACTGCAACTCCTTTTCCTTTGTGGGTCCCTTCATCAAACATCGAGGGGAACTCCAGAACTCTCCTAGCTTCATTCTCGAATCTTCTTCCCAGAGTAGCTACTCCGACTCTTTTCTTTTTCTTTTTTCCTTTTTCCTTTTCCTTCTTCTCTAACAGTGCCTTAAGGTCCTCTTTACCCTTTTCCAAGGTCATGAGGAGTTGTTGGAATTGCGAATTTTGTGCTTGCAGATCTTTGACTGTCTGCTCTATATCCATCTTGCTGAAATAAACAGCAGAAAGATAAGGAAACCTGGTCTGAAGACCTGTTTATGCATATGATGAATGATATGTTTATTCATGTAATGCATCCAAGGATTCAGAAATTCAAAGTTGTTGCAGACAAAAAGAACACACGTCATATTAATAAGAAAAAATTTGTCAGTACATAAATGCCCCATGGGCAAAATATTACAAAGCTTCTTAAGGTAAAAAGATGTTGCACATCCTTTTTGGCGCGATGTAAGTGTTAAGAGTCTCCTCTTTGTGAAGTCGGCGGGTAAGTTCCAAAACCTTCTTCTCACTGGCATAAAAGCTGGCTTTAAAAGTGTTCCTCTCTTCCTTGAGCTGTATCCAACTCTTTTGCAATTCTTCCAATGATGTTGGCATGTCTGGATGTAGGAGGGTGTATGGAACCTCTCCTTCCATAACAGGCTCTTTAATCACGGGGAGAATGTGGGGGTAAGGCATCATAAGACTCTGGGCGCGTGTTCGTACCCACTTGAGGTAAGGCTCAAGGGGGATGGAATTCTTGTGCCCTAGTGTCTTACTATCCACTTTGTTAGGCATCCTCCATTCTCGGATAAACCTTTGTCAAAGTCCTTGAGCGTCGTTGTCGAAGTCAAAAACCAAGTCAGGATTCATCATATCATGAGGGTCATCCCTTCGGGCATACCCAAATTACCTCAGAGCTAAACAGGGGTTGTAGGTAATGCCTCCCCTAATATCAAGTAGTGGGACATTAGGGAATTCCCCACAATGATCAATGATGATAACATTTTCTCTGGACCGAGAACACCAATGAACATCAGAGTGTGTAAGAGTCATCAATCGTTGCGACCACCTCAAGCCTTGTTCATTCTTCAAGACTGACTGGGGAAGGTGATAAATAAACCACCTTGCTAGAAGAGGAGTACAGCACATGAGAACACCTCTTTTCCTCATTGTTCGTGTGTAAAATGAGTGTAGGATGTCCCCAAGCAATGTAGGCACAGGATTCCGAGATATGAAAATCTTGACAGCATTCACATCTATAAGTTGATCGGGGTTTGGGAACAAGACCAACCCATAGATGAGAAGTGCTACGATCTCCTCAAAAGCTTGTAGATCTAGAGAATTCCAGCAGTCTTGTGCTTTCTCAAACAGAAACTTTGCCAAGAAACCCTTGACACCACTTCTAATTTCCCAATGACCTTTGATATTAGATGGTTGCAAGTGTAAGGCTTGAGCAACATCTTCAGGCTTTGGCTCTATTTCTGTACCGTTGTAGGGTAGTTGATGGAGAATAGGAATCCTTAGGAGTTGAGAAAATTCCTCCAAAGTAGGTACTAGTTGGTAATCAGGGAATGTGAAACAGTGGTGTAGGGGGTCAAAGAACTGGAAGAGAACTTTCACCATGTCTTCTTCAATGTTGGAGTTGACCAAGTTGAGGAGTCTACCATGTCTTTCACTGAAGAGAGAATTCTCTGGAATCTTGGAAGTGAGCTCCATGAGTTGAGGAGGGATTCTCACAAGGTTGACCTGAATTGTTTTCCTGCGAAGAGATTCCATGACCTACAAAAAAAGAACAAAGATGAAGATCCAAATCCTTGAAATGGTTAGTGGATGCATATGATGCTTTATGATGTTCATGATGTATGCAAAAGCATATGTACAAACAAATCACACAAGATCCTAGTTCCAGGCTTGCATGGGGTTTCATAGGTAAGTACCCTCTTGAAGTTAGTTGGCTCAACCTGTCCTATAAATAGTAACCGGGTTCTAAGGAGCTCAATATCACTGGATTATTTTCTGTGTTCACTGTTTCAGTTTAGCCACTTAAATGGCAACCGAAATATTCCAAGAAAACAAACCTCAATGAGTGTAGTATAGAGTATCTACCAACTTCGGACTGCACCAAAGTCGGTCATCTCACTACCCCTAAAAAAGGCCAAGATGGTCAAGTAAGGTTCTAAGAGTTCATTAGTGCTTCATGACATCACTCAGCGGCCCCGTATTCTCTTTGATTGACTCAAAGGCTACCGGTACCCACAAATATGTCGCACTAATATAGCTATTGCTTCAACCATGTCGGTATACCCCACACAGTTTCCACAACGTATTGCTATTTACCTATGAATGTTTCCCAAATCCGGGTAGAGGATTTCAAACCCAAACAACAGAACCAAATGTAAAGCAATCAAGGCAAAACAAGATAGCATGCAAAGGTGATATAAAACCCTAAGGTAACCCCACTTTTAAAAATATCCCCAGCAGAGTCGCCAGTTCTGTGATACGGTGGGAGAACTGACTTGAGGTTTTGCGTTTGTGTTTGCAATTGTGCGGTTTAGCAAGAGTCGCCACCAAATTTTTATTTTATCCAAAGGAAAGGTCAAAAAGCACAAGAAAGACCTTTGAGATGTTTTCTTGGGTTCGGGGGGTAGATTATGAAAAGGGAAGGTGCTAGCACCCTTTTCATCCTTGGTTTTCCATGGGCTCTTAGTTACTTGTTTAGATCACTTGCTTTTGCTTTTCAATTGTTTGAAATGGTGCTTTGTGTGTGGTTTTTGAAAATGCTTTGAAAAAGAGGCCTTTTCTAGGCAACCTTTGTAATGATTCTTGTTTGAATATATACAAAGGTGTTTGTCTTTTTGAAAAGATATTTCAATGTTTTGAAAGTTTGTTTTGAAATTGTGTTGTGATGTGTGTTTGAAAGTAGCAAGGATGTTTTGCAAGTTTTTGATCAAGTAACTAAGAGTTGTCTACCCTATTTTACTCAAAGATCTTTCTTATGTTTTTAACCCTTTTGACAGTGTTATTTCACCATTGCATTTGGTGAACAACCTTGTGTTAGGATGTTAAACGGGACAGGCGCGGGTCATCGCATACAATCATTGAAAGAAACTTGTTAGATGCTCTAGAAATTTTGTAAGGGACGAGATCGTTTTATCGAAGGCAACATCGAGGGTCATTGAGGGACTACGATCTTTGTTTATCGAAGGGGAATTTTCTAGAGTGTCTCATATTCGAGGGACATGATTGCATTTTCCGAAGCAACAAACGAGGTTACCCTAGAGGTGCAAGTGTGTATTGTGTTTGTCATTTTCATGCATTTGGATCTTGTATTAGGTCATCTAGCGATTGATTTTAGATTTTCGCATACAAACCCTAATCTCTAGTTATGGCATATTTTAAAAGCATAAAGTGCGAGAATTAAATTCTAAGCTATTACAAAGTATCCGGGGATAGGGGTACAAATTATTTACAAATGGGGATGAATCTCACAAGGATAATAATGTCCAAATATTATGTGTTACAACCAAATCGAATCGTCGCAATTTAAATATAAAGTTATAACAAAACACAAAAATAAAGAGAATCAATAAATTATGAAATGCATGTATTTATTAACTTAAAAACAAATAAATAAAATCTATTCTAAAAAAAAGAAAGATTAAGTACTATATTATTATTTTTATATGTTTACCAATTATGAAAAGAAAAAGTTTTAAAGAAGGAAAAAAATTACTTTGAACTAAATCTCTATTATTTTTTATGTTTTCAAATAAAGCAAAATTATTTAATAAAACTATTTTTTAAGAGAGTCAAAGTTTTATTATTAGCTTTATTATTAAAAGAAAACAAATAAATTTAAAATGAATTCATAGAAAAAGGGTTAGCATTTGTTATTAAAAGAGAAATGGGCCATGGATTTATATAGATTAGGCCCAAAACAAAAGAAACAAATGGGCAGAATGGAAAGGGAGGGGGGTGGCTGGCCAGATTATGTGGGCTTAAGGCATTTGTTTGGGGTGAAGGCCCAGATGAAAAATTTGTACAACATTTGTTAGGGTTCATCATTTTTAGGGTTTGTGTGAAAGCGTTCATAGCGGCGCCGCTCTCCCTCGTCTCTTCTCTATCTTTTCATCTTTCTCAAACAATGGTACTCTGATACTCCTCCTAAACCTAGCTACCGGAGCGCCTCCCCCTCTCACTCTCTATCCTCTTTGCAACAAACCGACATTTGTTTTGAACGGTACGATCTGTCATCCTTTTTTTGCGTTTTACAGTTTCATGTATGTTTGCATGTTCATGCTACTTTATTTTAATCCATGGTGTTTATGTGTTTGATATGCAGTAAAGGTTTGAGAAAATCATACCTTGAGAGATTTGTTTCTGGAAAATGGAGGGAGAGAGATTGGATTGGTGGCGCCTCCTTGGTGGTCAGGGATACGAGGAAGATGATGACTAGCTTCGCTTCTGGTATTTCTTTTTTTATTGTTCTTGACTTGCTAATGATGATGTGTTTTGAAACTGTTATTATTCTTGATCTTTTTGATGATGATGTGTTCTCAAACTGTTATTGTTGTTGATTGATGTTGATGAAGGATACGATTCTGAAACTTGTATTGGTTTTTTGTTACTTCTGAACCTCTCTTCCTTTCTCTTGAATATTGATGTTTGATGATGAAGAAATTCTGAAAACTGTTGTTTGCTTCTGAAATGTTCTTCCTCTCTTCTTGGCTTTGATGTTAATGATGAATATGTTCTGAAAACTGTGTTGCCTCTGAAACTTCTTTTCCTCTCTTCTTGGATATTGATGTTTGATGATGAAGAAATTCTGAAAACTGTGTTGCCTCTGAAACTTCTTTTCCTCTCTTCTTGGATATTGAATGTTGATGATGAAGAAATTATGAAACTTGTTTGTATTTTGAATGTTCTGAAACTGATGTTTTGCTTCTGAAAATCCTTTTTCTCTCTTCTTGGCTTTTGAAAGGTTGATGATGAAAATAACTTCTGAAACTGGTTTTTGTGGTTGCTTCTTGTTGAAGCTTGGTTGATTGGTTTGGATTTGTTTATGATGACATGTTTCTGAAACTTTTGGGTTGGTTTATGGATTTGGTTGAAACTGTAAATTTGGTGGTTTAGGTTTCAAAGGGTTTTTTGTGATTGTTTGAAACTGTTTGGCTGTTTGGTTTGTTTTGATAACAGGTTTGGTTGTTTTGACTAGGCTTTGGCAAGTTGCAGCAATTTTGGTTAGCTTTGTGGTTTGAGCAAGCTTGGCTTGTTGAGTTTGTAGTTTGTGGTGTTTTGGTTGGGCTGTTAGCAGTTTGTTTGCTTCTTGTTAACTTGGGCAGGTTTTGTTATGTTTGATTTGCAGTTTGGAACTGCAGGTTTGGCAAGGCTTGGCTATGCATGTTTATGGTATTTTGAGCAAGCTTATGGTCAATTTAGTTTGTGGTTTGTGGTGTTTTTTGCTGGACTATGTTTTGTTATGCAGGTTTATGGTGTTTTGTAACTTGCATGTTTGGAGAGTTTGCAATTTGAAGAGTTTTGTGGTTTTTTCACAAAGTGTTTTTTTTCTCCTTTCTGCTATGCAGTTTTTTTGTTTTATATCCTCTTGCTATTTGACTTGTGACAGCCTGCTCTTTTAGCCAAACTGTCAAACATCACCCAAGGTGATATCTTTTTCTCTTTCTCTCTCCATGAAAACAAGCATTTTTGCTTTGTTTATTATTATTTCTGAAAAATTGCCTCTGGAAAATGATGACAGCTTTTGACAAGCTTTGACTTGTCAAGTGGGTTACCTCCTGCTGTTTTACTTTTGCCTGCTGTATTTTTTCTGCTTTCATGCTGCTTGCCATATTTGCACAGTTTGCATCCCATTTGTTTTATAACTCAGTTTGGGCAATTTGTTTTGTAGCTCCATTTGGGACTTTGCTTGCTGTTTGTTATAGCAGGTTCCTTGCTTGTGCTGCATTGTATATTTGTTTATGCTTTGACAGCATTGGCGCCTATTTTCCCTTTGGAATTTTGTAACTCAGTTTGGTTTGCTGCCATGTTTAGTTTTCTTAGTTTGACAGTTTGGTTTGCAATGCAGTACAATGGGCGCCTATCATGTTTGAATTTTGGCGCCTTGGTTTGCCTTGTATGCTAGCTTTGTAACTCAGTATGCTTGCATTTTTTCAATTTGTATTATTAATTTTCTCTTTGTGAACCAACAAGAGCAATCTTCTTGTGATTTGCAGAGAGAAAAATAAAGCGTGATGAAAAATAAGCATTCTGATTCCAGACGGCCAATTTTAATGATGACTTTTTTCTTTCTTTTTTCATTTGAAAATTCTTTTCAATTATCTGTACTAATTTTCTTTTCCTTTGTCTTTTGCAGGTGAGCACCAATTGGATGATAGAGGAAGCAGTAGAAGTCGGAGACCTTGAGCATGGGAGCACCGGAGCTTAGGAGACTTAGGCTTAGATTAGATAGACTTTTTTTTTCATTTATTGTAAACATTTATTTTTTTTAAATACTATAAGTTGTAAAAACTTACAATATTCAAAAATAATAAATTATTTTTGTAACAATATTTGAAATGAATAAAAAGGTCTTTATCCAATAAAACTTTTCTATTGTCACATATCTTGTCATTCTTCCTTGCATCTTTACTTAATTATTTAAGACTCTCAAATCAAAATAATTGAAACTGCATTTCAACAATTCTAATCCAGATGACTTAAATCTCAAATAATCCAAAACTTTACAGTCTCGTAACTTTGCAACAGCATTCCAATCAACATACGTGTTGTATAATTAAACAAGTAAGCATTCCATTAAACGGCAAACCTTTCATTCCATTAACAAGCAGATGCCTTAATATTCCAAATAAAAGTCTCAGCTCTTATCCCAGATAATCAGGCTTTGAGAACAATCAGTTAACCTTTCAGCAAACTTTGGAAAAAGTGTGAAAACAATGTAATAGTTAACTGAATTTCTGAGGATTCAATTTCTTCTGAGAAATGCAAGAGAAACCCCTAATTCTGGATTTACTGCTAAAGAAGAGTCTGTTTGATCGGTTCTTGAGCCAATATTAAAAATCAGAGAAAACCCTAGGGTTGTGATTTCTTGTGAAAAAGGGAGGGCAAATTTTGGGGTACAACAGGTGTGTACTGGAGCAGCATGACGAGTCTGGCCGAAAAGAGCACGCTATTTACTACCCGAGCAAAAAGTTTACTGACTGTGAAACAAGACATTCACTTCTCGAGAAAACTTGATGCGCTCTGGCATGGGTTGCTCTCCAGCTAAGACAGTATATGCTGACTCATACTACTTTGTTGATATCTAAAATGGATCCGATAAAATACATCTTCGAGAAACCTTCTCTCTCCGGGAGAATTGCGAGATGGCAGATGATCCTGACAGAATATGACATACAGTATACTACCCAGAAAGAAATAAAGGGCAGTGTATTAACTGATCACCTTGATCACCAAGTTGTAGAATACTACCAATCCATGAAGTTTGAATTTCCAGATGAAAACATCATGACGGTAAACAGCTGTGAAGAATTCAGGCCATATGACAGACCTGAACAAGGATCCCGATGGACCTTGTTCTTTGATGGGGCATCCAACACACTTGGAAATGGTATCGGTGTTGTACTCATATCTCCGGAAGGGTGTCATACTCCCTTTACTGTCAGACTTTGCTTCAATTGTACAAACAACATGGGGGAATACGAAGCATGCATCTTTGGTCTCAAAGCTGCCATAGACTTGGGGATCAAATCCTTGGATGTATTCGGAGATTCAACTTTGGTTATTAGCCAGATAAAAGGGGAATGGGACACCAAACACCCTAACCTTATCCCTTATAAAGAACATGTTTTGACATTGCTACCACATTTTTAGAAGGTTACCTTCGAGCATTTCCCGCGAGAAGAAAATCAGCTAGCAGACGCTCTAGCCACAATGTCATCTATGTTTAAACTTAATTGGGATAACGAGGCTCCCCAGATCACCATCGAGCGAATGGAGGAACCAACACACTGTCACGAGATTAATACTGAAGAAGTAGTGGACCAGCCTTGGTTTCACGAAGTCAAGAAGTATCTCGAGGCTCAAGAATATCCAGAAGGAGCTTCAATCAATGATAAGAAGTTCTTAAGGAGATTCTATGCTAAATTCTTCCTTAGTAATGGCGTTCTGTACAAATGCAATCATGACTCTGTGTTACTTCGGTGCGTAGATAAGGTTGACGCTGAAAGGATCATGGCTGAATTGCATGAATGAACTTTTGGCACCCATTCCAGTGGGCATACGATGGCAAAGAAAATCCTATGGGCAGGCTATTACTGGTCTACCATGGAAGCAGATTGCTATCAACACTCTCGAACCTGCCACAAGTGTCAGATCTATGCTGACCAGGTGCACGTACCTCCAATTCCTCTGAATGTCTTGACGGCTCCTTGGCCCTTTGCTATGTGGGGAATAAATATGATTGGGGAAATCAAGCCGATAGCCTCCGATGGACACCGTTTCATCTTAGTGGCCATTGATTATTTTACAAAGTGGGTGGAGGCAGCTTCCTTTGCTTCTGTTACCAAGAATGTTGTTGCCCGTTTCATCAAACAAAATCTCATTTGCCGGTACGGTATCCTGGAAAGGTTCATCACCGACAATGGTACAAATCTCAACAACACTATGATCACCACCTTGTGCGAGCAATTTAAGGTCCAACATCACAATTCTTCCCCTTACCGGCCAAAGATGAATGGTGTTGTCAAATCTGCAAATAAGAACATTAAAAAGATCATACAGAAAATGACAGTCACATACAAATACTGGCATGAAATGCTACCATTCTCTCTCCACGGGTATCGTACCATAGCTCGCACATCAACCGGGGCAACACCCTATTCTCTGGTTTACGGCATGGAGGTTGTCTTGCCTATCGAGGTCCAGATCCCCTCTCTAAGAATTATGAAGGATGCAGGGTTGAACGAAGAAGATTGGATCCAGACTCGACTTGATCAATTGAACTTGATTGATGATAAAAGGCTTACTACTGTTTTCCATGGTCAAATGTATCAAAAACGGATGATCAAGGCTTTCAACAATAAGGTCAAACGCCAAGTGTACCAAGTCAGGGATCTGGTGATCAAGCGCATCATACTGCCGCAAGGTGATCCCAGGGGCAAATGGACTCCTACCTATGAAGGACCATTTGTAATAAAAAACATATTCTCTGGTGGGGCAATGATCCTAACCACCATGGATGGCAACGATATGCCACACCCTGCGAACGCGGACATAATCAAAAGATACTATGCATAAGAGACCCGCTAGGTTGACACACCTGTCCAAAACAAGGGCATCCCGACGAACCAAAAGGTTCGAGAAAAAATTAGGGATAAAACAAAATAATATGTACACCCGGCAAGTTGAAAACCTGAAAGGGCGACTTGGGTAAAAAAGGGTTTCCCGGTGGACTGAAAACCTGAAAGGGCAGTCTAGGCAAAAGTTAGGGAATTAAAGCGTATGACTATGTCCCGTTGGATCACTTGGCGGACAACCTTTGGCTTCAACTGACAAATTCAGCGGTTTTAATCAATTCAATCAGCTTTGGACAAGGCGACAAATAGACAAGATGCTCAGAGATACGAAGGCTATAGTGGAATGTGAACCCCATGGGATTATTACACATAGCTATCTTTTCTTTGTATCAAAATTTTCATTTTTTTATGACGGCATTCTCTTACTAGAATGTTTGTCTCATTGTAAAAAATACTTACTCAAATCAATACAAAGATATCTCCTTGAAAGTACAAAAACTATCTGTTTTTCTTTACTCTTGTGTTTTGTTTACAAAAACGTCCAATGATTTATTGTTGAACATATGCATTTGAACATAATTATTGTTTACAAATAAACAAAATAAACAAGACAATCACTGATGGCTCCAAGAGGTAGGGAAATCTCTCTAAGTTATTTCCATAAAATCCCCCACAGTATACAGTTTAATTCCCAGCTGAATAAAGCTTCCAATTATCAATCCCTAGTAGAAGTCGTTCAATTTTTCAAGATTCCTCAAGTAGGATTTTTCAAGCAGTACACAGCATTTCCCTTACAACAGAGTTTATATCTCTAAGCAGAAATTCATCAACACTTCGACTTCACAAACATGAAGACTTACATATACTCAGCAGCAGTCAGAGATTTATTTTCCCAATCTAACAGCAGTGTAGCAGATTAGCTCACATACGCATACATCGCATCCATATATCATAAACAATGATAGCACGAATGCATCATACCATGCATTTCATATGACATGACTTTGCATTTTAGCTAACATTTTACCCTTTCAGGATAAGGTTAACAGCTACCATTAACAATGTTCAAAGTTTTCAGATATAGTTCAGATACGCCCCAGATATGGATGCCATCCTGATACTCATTCAGATTCAACTTTCAGATACAGTTCAGATACGGATGCCATCCTGATACTCATTCAGATTCAGCTTTCAGATACAGTTTAGATACGCTCCAGATACGGATGCCATCCTGATACTCATTCAGATTCAGCTTTTAGATACAGTTCAGGTACGCTCTAGATACGGATGCCATCCTGATACTTATTCAGATTCAGCTTTTAGATACAATTCAGATACACTCCAGATACGGATGCCATCCTGATACTCATTCAAATTTAGCTTTCAGATACAGTTCAGATACGCTCCAGATACGGATGCCATCCTGATACTCATTCAGATTCAGCTTTCAGATACAGTTCAGATATGCTCCAGACACGGATGCCATCTTGATACTCATTCAGATTCAACTTTCAGATACAGTTCAGATACGCTCCAGGCACGGATGCCATCCTGATACTCATTCAGATTCAGCTTTCAGATACACTTCAGATATGCTCCAGACATGGATGCCATTCTGATACTCATTTAGAGTTAGCTTTTAGATATAGTTCAGATACGCTCCAAACACGGACGCCATTCTGATACTCATTCCTCCAGCTTACCAATTACAATTCAGCAATCACTTTTGGATGGTGTCTACAAGCCCATCTCCAACAAATTTAAACCATCTCTCCAAATGGCATCTTTAAGCCCATTCCCTCTACTATCACATCATCGAGTGCAAATTTCTGGGCACTCTAGTGTCCAATCATCTTCCACCTTCGAGTCACGAATGGCAAAACTAGCCAATCTAAATCTTCAGGCTTAAGAAGATTGAACATGGGCAGCTGTTGTACCCCAAAATTTGCCCTCTCACTTTTCAAGTATTTGCTCACAAGATTTTCTTTGGCTCAAGACTGCACTAGGGTTGATCACCTCAAGACACCTCCTTAAGCACTAATGACCAAAATTAGGGTTTCAGTTTGCACAAGGATTTTTGGACTTCTATGCCCCATATTATTTTCATGGATCATTATGGACCCCCAAGATTACTCATGTCAAGTTTCGAGCTTTGGATCCCATTTTTGCTCAGTCAATTGAGCAGCTGACCTAAAAAATCAATTGTATTGGAAAAAGTCAATTGTACACTAAAAAGTCATACTTTGACTTTTTAGGTCAAAATCAAGTGTCAAAGATCAAAATTCATCAAGACATTCAAAAATATGAAACTTGATCATCAAGAAATCAAGAAAGTCATAAGTCAACGTGAAAATTCAAACTCTTCAAGACTTAGAAATTTTTCTAAGTGTTTTTTATACATGATAATTTCATTTCTTCATGCCAACTTTTCACCTTGATGCAAGATGATTCAAGGAAAACTTTCAACATGAAAGTTGTAGATATCAATGAGATATAAAACTTTGTAGGGCAAGACTTTTTCTAGAAATGATTGGATTTTGAGTTATAAATTCATGAAGTCATGGCATTTTTGAATAAACACTTGGAGAAATTTTCAGCAGTTTTGGTCAGGATTTTATCCCAACTTCTTGGCATTTTTTCACATAGTTACAAGATGATTTTGTCAAAATGGACAACATGAAAGTTATAAAGGGTGCTTCAAGCTTTCCAAAACATCCAAGAGCATGAATTTATCATATTTGAGCTAGGATATACACGGATCTGAAGTTGGACACTCATTCTTGATTTACAAGGCAGATTTGTGATGAATAAGGAACAAAAATCTTAGCCATGCTGCATAATCTTCACTTTTCAGGCCTCTTGACTTGCAAAGCTATCCATAATCATATGTTTACGCAATTGATTGAACCATTATCCAAGTGGTTCAAGTATTGTCCATTGCATCTTTCCATTTTTGGCACAAAGGCACCATTGCCATTCTTGAAAAGTTCACTCTAATAATAAAGTCAATTTCTTGAGCCTCTAACTTATTGTTATATTCGCACTCAACTTCTACAAGTCATAAAAAACATGTTTAAAGTGATCAACCACTTTAGATAGCTTGGTACAAGAATTGGAAACATGTTCTTCATGCTTGCTTCAAAAATAAGCAAGATAACCATAACATGTGATTCAAAATCTGAGTTGTTTGAAGTATCAAACCTTATCTATAAATAGAGAGGCCAATTGTAAGAAAAAAGGTAAGAAAAAAAAGAAGGGGAAACTAACACTCAAAATCATTCTTGCTGTCAAAAACCAGAATTGCCCACAAAACCTCCATTCTTGAGTTTTAAAGTCCAAACCTTTGAACCTCTCATACCTTAAAAATTTTGTCCAACCATCCAAACACTCCACATACATCATATAGAAGTTGTTCAAACACAAGAAAAAACTTCTATAACATCACTATCATCACTTCCCAAGCTCAACAACAGCCCATACAGCAGCTCAAACTCAAAGCACAAATTTTAGTTTCAAGGTAAATTTTCTTGATTTTGAACCCTTCATACAAGCATCATTAATGGTTCATTTGTGAAGACAAAAATGTAGTAACCATTGTACTTAAAGCTAAACTTTTGTTTATCTTCTATTATTTTCATTATGTGTTGAGAACTAACCCATGTATGCAGCAAAACAATGTTGAAGTAGAAAAATGACAGTATGAGTCGACATATATCCTTATGAGTCGATACATACTGCTTTACAGGCCCAAAACAGAAGGAAAAACAATGTATGAGTCGACACAAAGCACGTATGAGTCGACACATGCAGTGTATGAGTCGACACATACCATTATGTATCGACCCATACTGAGTTGATTTGGCAATACAGGGGCAAGGAAAGTTATGTGTTGATGCATGTGAGCTTGTGTCGACACATAATAGTTCAAAATGCATTTTTTCCTTCTTTTTACATTGTTTTTACGTTTCCTTCATGGTTATTCGATATGGTTGTAATATTTAAGTTCCTACTTCATCCCCATTTGTAAATTGTACCCTCATCCCCTAAATTATGTAATAGCTTAGGACTTTACATTTCCGCAATTTAACGCTTTCAAATACAAATGTTAGTAATTAGGGTTTTGTATGGAAAGACTAAAACCAATCAATAGAAAACCCTAATCAAAGACAAAAACAATGCATGTAAATAAATACACTTTCACCCAAGCACCCCTAGGGTAAACTCCACTTGGTTGCCTTATAAATTGCCATATTACGCATGTGAGGTATCTTAGCAAAAACAAGCAAAAATACAAGATCATAGTCCCTCGATGACGCTATCTAAGTTGCCTTTCAAAATGATCTTAGTCCCTAAATAAAAATGCTAAGATACCTTGCAACATTGCTAATCATGGCTATACGATGACCCACGCCCGTCCCGCTTACATCCAAAGATAGGGTTGCTTACCAAATCAATGGTAAAACAACAATGTCAAAGGAAAAGAAAATGAACAAGAAAGACATTTAAGTAAGTAGATTGCTCCTAATTACTTGCTCCATCTCAAAACAAACATCCTTGCTATTTTCAAAACAAACACCAACACTTTCAAAAACATCTTTCAAACTTGAAAACATTTTCAAAAGATCAACGCTTTGTATACATTCTTACGAACGAGAATCATTACAAAGTTTGCCTAAACGATGACGCCTTTTCAAAATACTTTCAAAAAACCACACAAAGCATAATTTCAAACAAAAGCAAGTGATCTAGCAAGTAACTAAGAGCCCATGGAAAACCATGGATGAAAAGGGTGCTAATACCTTGCCTTTTCATAATCTACCCCCTGAACTCAAGAAACAATCTCAAAGGTCTTTCCTGTGCTTTTTCACCTTTATTTTTGGATAAAGGAAAAGTCGGTGGCGACTCTTGCTAACCGCAACATTTGCGATCAAACGCAAAACATCAAGTTATTTCTCCCATCGTATCACAGAACTGGCGACTCTACTGGGGAATAATCTAAAAGTGGGGTTACCTTAGGGATAGATCACATTTACTTTCTTACATTGTTTGACTTGTATGCTTTACATTATGGTTCTTTGTTTGGGTTTGAATCCTCTAGCCTGATTTGGGATACATTATAGGTAAGTAATAATACGTTGTGGAAATTGTGCGGGGTATACCGACATGGTCTAAGCAATAGCTACGTTAGTGCGACATATTTGTGGGTACCGGTAGCCTTTGAGTTAATAAAAGAGAATATGGGGCGGCTGAGTGATGTCATGAAGCACTAATGAACTTTTAGAACCTTTACTTGACCAACTTTGCCATTTAGGATGTAGTGAAATGACCGGCTTTGGTGCAGTCCAAAGTTGGTAGATACTCGATGCTACACTCATTGAGGTTTGGTTTCTTGGGATATTTAGGTCGCCATTAAAGAGGCTTATGCTGAAACAATGACCAAGGAAACAAACCATTGATATTGAGCTCCTTAGAACCCGGTTACTATTACTAGGACAGGTTTGAGCCAACTAAACTTCAAGAGGGTACTTACCTATAAAAATCCATGCAAGCCTAAACCTAAAGATTTGTTTGCTTTGTTTGTATATACATACTTGTACATAACATCATGAACATCATATACATCCACTAACGATTTCAAGGGTTTTGGGATTCATCTTTGTTCTTGTTTTGTAGGATATGGATTCACTTCGCAGGAAAACTATTCAAGTCAATCTTGTAAGGATCCATCCACAACTCAAGGAGCTGGCTTCAAGGATTTATGAAAACTCTCTATTCACCTAGAGACATGGTCGCCTACTCAACTTGGTCACCTCCAACACAGATGAAGACATGATGAAGGTGCTTTTTCAGTTCTTTGATCCTTTACACCATTGCTTCACATTTCCCGACTATCAACTTGTGCCAACTTTGGAAGAATTCTTCCAACTCTTGAGGATTCCCATTCTAAATCAACTACCTTTCAACAGTATGGACATAGACCCAAAGCCAGAAGAGATTTCTCAAGCTCTACACTTGCACTCATCTGATGTCACAACTCATTGGGAAACAAGGAGTGGTGTCAAAGGTTTCCTAGCAAAGTTCCTATTTGAGAAAGCCCAAAGCTGTTGGAATTCTTTAGATATGCAAGCCTTTAAGGAAATTGTGGCTCTCCTCATCTATGGGATGGTGTTGTTTCCAAATCCTTACCAACTCATAGATGTGAACACCATCAAAATCTTTATATCCCGCAACCCGGTGCCTACATTACTAGGGGATATCCTACACTCTTTTCACACTCGCACAATGAGGAAAAGAGGTGTCCTTATGTGTTTCACTCCTCTCTTGGAAAGATGGTTTATTTCGCATCTTCCCCAATATGTATTAAAGAATGAGCAAGGTTCAAGGTGGTCACAAAGGTTAATGACACTCAAACATTCAGACATTCATTGGTGCTCCCGATCCATAGAGAATGTTACTATTGTCGACCGTTGTGGAGAATTTCCTAATTTCCCTTTACTTGGCATTAGGGGAGGTATCACCTACAACCCCTGCTTAGCCTTAAGATAGTTTGGTTACGCCCGAAGGGATGGCCCTCACAAGATGCTGATTCAAGGTTTGGTATTTGATTACGACAACGACGATCAAGGTCTTCGCCAGAGATTTATCAGAGCTTGGAGGATGTTAAACAAGGTAGATAGCAAGACTTTGGGGCATAAAAATTCCATCCCTCTTGAGCCTTACCTCAAATGGGTACGAACTCGTGCTCAGAGTCTTATGATGCCTTACCCCTCCATTCTCCCGGTAATCATTGAGCCTGCCATGGAAGGAGATGTTCCATACACTATCCTACATCCTGACATGCCTACCTCTCTTGAAGACCTATAAAGGGATTGGATACCACTCAAGGGGGAGCGAGATACTTTCGAAGCCCGATTCTATGAAAGCGAGAAGAAAGTTTTGGAACTCACTAGGTTACTTCATGAGGAGCATACTCTCAATGCCTACATTGCACCAAAGAGGATACGAACTACCTTTTTATCTTATATTTTTTGTATTATTTTTCCCGAAAAGGCATTGATGTACTCAAGCTTTAACTTATTAATATAACGTGTGTTTCCTTTTTGTCTAAAACAAATTTGAATCTTTGAAATCCTTGAAATCATTACATATGCATACACCATTCATCATAACATAAGCAGGTCTTTTGCAACAAGTCTCCTCATCTCTCTATTGTTTATTTCAGTAAGATGGATCTCCAACAAATAGTGAAAGACCTCCAAGCTTAGAATACACAGTTTCAACAGTTGCTCTTGACCCTAGCCAAAGGACAAGAAGAGTTGAAGACTTTGCTAGATGAGAAGAAGAAAAAAGAAAACAAAGAAGATAACCGGGGTCCTAAACATGGGAAGAAGATTTCATGGGCAGACAAGAAGGACTTTAGACTTTGCAACGACATTCGGTGAAAGAGACAACCAAGATGGGAAAGGCAAGAAAACAGTTGTCTCGTCAAAACCAGAAGAGGAAAAGGAAGAAGAAGACTATTCTGAAGAACAATACCCTCCAGCTGATGACAAGTATAAACATATCGAAGAGCGGTTGAGTGCAATGGAAATCCAAAAAGTGTCTGGTTTGGACTTTGAGGAATTGGGGTTAGTATCGGAGATTGTCATTCCTCCGAAATTCAAAGCACCTGTGTTCGCCAAAATTAGGGTTTGAGTTTGAATAAGGATTTTTGAACTTTCAATGCTTCATATGACTTTCATGGATCATTGTTGACCCCCAAGATTACTCATGTCGAGTTTCAAGCCTTGGATTACATTTTTGATCAGTCAATTGAGTAGTTGGCCTAAAAATTAGTTGTATTGGAGAAAAGGTCAACTATGGCCAATTTACAGTCAAACTTCATAATTTTTTATCCACATCAACATTCTAGACTCATATGTATCATTTGATCAAGTTTGGACCACAACTCCTCAAGAAATTTGATCAAATCTCCAAAAGGGCAAAATGGTCAAAATTAAGGTTTTGACTGGGAAAGGGCAATTTCTGATTTTTGACCTAGAAAATGATCAATTGGTTTAAGGCATGATCTCAAGAGTCCAATTGCATCATTTTAACCTAATTACATGGTTCAAAACATTGCAAGTCCATTGGATGGACATATGAATTTTACAGTCAACTGATGAAAAGTCAACTGTATATTGAAAAGTCAAACTTTGACTTTTTAATCAAATTCAAGTGCCAAAGATCACAATTCATCAAAACATGTCAAAATATGAAACTTATTCATCAAGAAATCAAAAAGTCGAGATTTCATTTTGAAAAGTCAAAATTTCTAAACTTAGAAATTTTTCTTGTTGGAAATTTCATGTTTTTCATAACTTTGAGCCAAATTTTAACCATGATTCAAGATGATTCAAGAGAAACTTCCAACATGAAAGTTGTATATCTCCATGAAATCTACAACTTTGATTCACACAACTTCTTCCAAAAATGCTTGGATCTCAAGTTATAAATTTTATGAACATGAAGTCATGAAACTAAACACTGAGTTAAATTTTGCCCTAATTTGGTCAGGATTTTGACCCAACTTCATGGCACTTTTTCATATAGTTACAAGGATAATATTCAAAATAAATTCAAATATGGGTTGTAGAGCATATTTCAAGCTTTCCAAAATGTCCAAGAAATCCTTGAGATCATTCTTGAGTAGGGAGAATCGAAGAGATGAAGTTAGGGTTTTGTCACTTGAATTACAAATCATTTCTGATGAACACATGAACCAAATCCATAGCCATGCTGCATAATCCTCACTTTTAAGGCCTCAAACTTGTCTTTTACTCCATAATTAATGGTTTACACAATTGATTATTCCCTTATCCAAGTGTTTCAAGCTTTGTCCAAATCAATTTGCCATTTTAGGGAGAAAGTAACATATCCATTCTTGTAAAGCAAGCTTTATGCACAAAGTCAACTTCTTGAGATCCCAACTTGTTTTCCTTGATTACACTCCATCCACAAAGTCAGAAATATTGTGTTTAAAGTGGTTAACAACTCTATGAACCAAGTACAAGGCATGGAAACTTGAAATTCTCAAAAATCACATGTTATGCATAAACTTGTGATTTTGAATTCTGACCAACAAAAGGTCTCCAAACTTGTTGTTTATAAATAGAGTCACTATTTGTGAGCTAGAGGACGAGCTTAAGCACCCTGAAATATACCAAAACTCTCTCAAATCGTAAATTTCCCCAAAACTCCATTGTTGCACAGTTTCTGACCTTGAAATTCAAACTCACATTTCCCTCGTGCGTTTCTTGGCCTTTTAGTTTCTAAAGCTTCCTTACATCAAGTGTAACCTATCCATGTCCATGTTTCATTACTGTAACATCATTTACCATATCCTCCATAACCAAAAACAGAGCATTGCACATTGACTTCTCCAGGTCATTTCAGCCACTCTCAACTCAAGCAAACCATTGCATTAGCTTCCTAGGACCTCAAGGAAGCTAACCTGATCATCACCATTGCTTGAAACAAGCTCAAACTCCAAACATGATTTCCAGTTTTGAGGTAAGTTTTCTCAACTTGGAACTCTTCATACAGGCATCATCAATATTTTCTTTGTGAACAAAACATGTAGATATCATTGCCCTGAAGCTAACTATGTCCATAGTTTCCATTAATTTTGCTTGAGCTTAGAGAATTTTGAAACTGAAATTTCTGAAATTTTTAGGGTTCAGATTATGGACATTAAAATTCATGCTTATATTTGATCTATAGTTTCAATACTTTACATTTCTGGAATCGTGAGAAAATTTGCTACAAGTTTCATGTTTACAGTTTTCATTTTTGATGAGAAATGAGCAAGTTACAGTTGGTCTGGCTGGAGGTTAAAGATGAAGTCTTCAGGGCACGTTTTACCTTACATATTTATTGTTTTACTTGTATTAACAGATGTATAGCCACCCCAGTGGTAGAAGCGCGCGCCTGTAACCTATGGGACCTAGGTTCGAGTCCCAGTGGTACCCTTTTCATTTTTCACATTTTTACTTTTCTAATTTTTGTTGTTTTTGGCAGGCGCTGAGCCCCTTTGGGCCTGGCTGGATTTTGTTTTTGCTAGCTGACCTCCCTATTGACTAATGGCACCCTTGACCCAAGTTTGTTTATTATTTTACTTATTTCATTTTTACTTTCTTAAATATATTTTCTAAATACTAAAAAATCATAAAATACAAAAAAATGATATATTTATATATTTTGACTTAGTTTATTTTATTTTTCTCACAAAAAATATTTTTATTAATTATACTTTATTTATTTTTTACTTATTATCTTGTAAATATAAATAAAATTAGGTTATTAGTTATTTTCTTTCATACTAATTTAAATACATAATTTTTCATATATAAAAAAAGACTAAAAATATTTTATAATGCTATAAATATTTTCAAGATAAAAATACTTAAAACATTTTTCTTACACTTATTTTCTTTTAATCAACTAAATAGAATTAGGGTTTTATTCAAAAAATATTTTCTTAATAAAATTAAAATTTAATTAATTATTTTCTTTATTTAATTAGGTTAAGACAAAATATTTTTTTCATGAAAATCAAACAAAGATACATTTTCTTTACATTTTGTAATTCTTGTACATTTATTCATTTTTATACTTTGTATTTATTTAATTCCTTGTATATTTATATCAATTCAATATGGTTGTAATAGACTAATTAGGATTTAAATTCTTGCAATCCCCATTCAATTTGTATACCTCCTCCCCACAAATATTGTAATAGCGTAGTAACTTTAAATTTTGCAATTTACCACTTTTATATAATATCCTAGTAATTAGGGTTTGTATGGAAAGACTAAAACCAATGCTTAGAAAACCCTAATTCAAGACAAAAACAAGCATGAAAACAATAAATTTTCACACAAGAACCCCTAGGGTTATTCCACTTGGTTGCCTTATACAAAATGACCATATTAAGCATGTGAGGTATCTTAGCAAATACAAGATCATAGTCCCTCGAAGATGCTATCTAAGTTGCCTTACAAATGATCGTAGTCCCTCAAAAAGAATGCTAAGATACCTTGCAATATTTCTAATCATGGTTATATGATGACCCACGCCCGTCCCGTTTACATCCAAAGATAGGGTTGCTTACCAAATCAATGGTAAGACAACAATGTCAAAGGAAAAGGAAATAAACAAGAAAGACTTTTGAGTAGGTAGAATGCTCCTAATTACTTGCTCAATTTCAAACAAACATCCTTGATATTTTCAAAACAATAACATACACTTTCAAACATCTTACAAACTTGAAAACATTTTTAAAAGATCGACATCTTTGTATACATTCTTATGAACGAGAATCATTACAAAGATTGCCTAAACAATGGCCTCTTTACAAAATACTTTCAAAAACCACACAAAGCATAATTTAAAACAAAAGCAAGTGATCTAGCAAGTAACTAAGAGCCCATGGAAAACCATGGATGAAAAGGGTGCTAACACCTTCCCTTTTCATAATCTACCCTCGAACTCAAGAAATAATCTCAAAGGTCTTTCCTGTGCTTTTTCACCTTTCCTTTTGGATAAAAGAAAAGTCAGTGGCGACTCTTGGTAACCGCATTATTTGCGATCAAACGCAAAACCTTAAATTAAGTTCTCTCATTATATCACAGAACTGGTGACTCTGCTGGGGAGAATACTAAAAGTGGGGTTACCTTAGGGTTAGATCGCATTTACTTTCTTTCTTTCTTTGACTTGTTTGCTTTACATTATGGTTCTTTGTTTGGGTTTGAATCCTCTACCCGGATTTGGGATACCTTATAGGTAAGTAGCAATACAATATCGAAACTGTGCGGGGTATACCGATATGGTCTAAGTAATAGTTACGTTAGTGCAACATATTTGAGGGTACCGGTAGCCCTTGAGTAGTCAAGGAGAATACGGGGCCGCTAAGTGATGTCATGAAGCACTAATGAACTTCTAGAACCTTTACTTGACCAAATTGGCCATTAGGACCTGGTGAGATGGCCGACTTTGGTGTTGTCCGAAGTTGATAGATACTCGATATTACACTCATTGAGGTTTGTTTTTTAGGATATTTTGGTCGCCATTAAAGAGGCTTGTGCTGAAACAATGACCAAAAAAAACAAATTGGTGATATTGAGTTCCTTAGAACTCGGTTACTATTACTGGGACATGTTTGAGCCAACTAAACTTCAAGAGGGTACTTACCTATGTGACTCCATGCAAGCCTAAACCTAAGGACTTGTTTTCCTTGTGTATATTTACTTGTACATAACATCATAAACATCATAACATCATACTCATTCACTAACCATTTCAAGGATCTTGGGATTTATCTTTGTTCTGTTTTGTAGGACAAGGTTATATCCGCAGGAAAACTATTCAAGTCAATCTTGTAAGGATCCCTTCTCAACTTAAAGAGCTAGCATCAAGGATTCCTGAAAATTCTCCATTTACCGAAATACATGGTCTCCTACTCAACTTGGTCACCTCCAACACTGATGAAGACATGATGAAGGTGCTCTTTCAGTTCTTTGATCCCTTACACCATTGCTTCACATTTCCTGATTATCAACTTGTGCCAACTTTAGAAGAATTCTCCCAACTCTTGAGGATTCCCAATCTCAACCAACTACCTATCAATGGTATAGAAAGAGACCTAAATCCATAAGAGATTGCTCAATCTCTACACTTGCACTCATCTGATGTCACAACTCATTGGGAAACAAGGAGTGGTGTCAAGGGTTTCCTAGCAAAGTTCTTGTTCGAGAATGCCCAAAACTGTTGGAACTCCTTGGATCTGCAAGCTTTTGAGGAAATTGTGGCTCTCCTCATCTATGGGATGGTTTTGTTTCCAAATTCTGACCAACTCATAGATGTGAACGCCGTCAAAATCTTCATATCCCGCAACCCGGTGCCTACATTGATAGGGGATATCCTACACTCTTTTCACACTCGCACAATGAGGAAAAGAGGTGTCCTTATGTGTTGCACTCCTCTCTTGGCAAGATGGTTTATTTCACATCTTCCCCAATCTGTATTGAAAAATGAGCAAGGTTCAAGGTGGTCGCAAAGATTGATGACGCTCAAACATTCAGACATCCATTGGTGTTCCCGATCCATAGAGAATGTTATTATTGTTGACCGTTGTGGGGAATTCCCTAATGTCCCTTTACTTGGAATTATGGGAGGTATCACCTACAACCCCTGCTTAGCCTTAAGACAATTTGGTTATGCCCGAAGGGATGGCCCGCACGAGATGTTGATTCAAGGTTTGGTATTTAACTACGACAACGACAATCAAGGTCTTCGCCGGAGATTTATCCGATCTTGAAGGATGTTAAACAGGGTAGATAGAAAGACTTTTGGGAATAAAAATTCTATTACACTTGAGCCTTACCTCAAATGGGTACGAACTTGTGCTCAGAGTCTTATAATGCCTTACCCCTCCGTTCTTCCGGTAATCATTGAGCCTGTCATGGAAGGAGATGTTCCATACATTATCCTACATCTTGACATGCCCACCTCTCTTGAAGACCTACAAAGGGATTGGATACAACTCAAGGGGGAGCGAGATACCTTCGAAGCCTAATTCTACGCAAGTGAGAAGAAGGTTTTGGAACTCACTAGGCTACTTCATGAGGAGCAGACTCTGAATGCTTACATTACACCAAAGAGGATGTGGACTACCTTTTTATCTTAGAGTTTTTTGTATTATTTTGCCTAAGAAGGCATTAATGTACTTAAAAGCTTTAATTTATTAATATAACGCGTGTTTCCTTTTTGTCTAAAACAAATTTGAATCTTAAAATCCTTAAAATCATTGCATATGCATTTACCATTCATCATAACATAAGCAGGTTTCTTGCAACAAGTCTCCTCATCTCTCTACTGTTTATTTTATTAAGATGGATCTCAAGCAAATGGTGAAGGACCTCCAAGCTCAGAATGCACAGTTTCAACAGTTGCTCTTGACCCTAGCCGAAGGACAAGAAGAGTTGAAGACTTTGCTGGCTGAGGAGAAGAAAAAGAAGACGAAGAAGATAACCGGAGTTCTAAACATGGGAAGAAGATTTCAAGGGCAGACTAGAAGGGCCTTAGACTTTGCAACGACATCCAGTGAGAAAGACAATCAAGATGGGAAAGGGAAAGAAACAGTTGTCCAGTTAGAATCAGAAGAGGAAGAAGAAGGCTATTCTGAAGAACAATACCCTCTAACTGATGACAGGTATAAACATCTCGAAGAGTGGTTGAGTGAAATGGAAATCCAAAAAGTGCTTGGCTTGGACTTTGAGGAGTTGGGGTTAGTATCTAGAATTGTCATTCCTCCAAAATTCAAAGCACCTGTGTTTGCCAAATATGACAGAGTTTCATGCCCTAAAATGCATCTCTGGTCCTATGTGAGGAAAATCCAGCCCCATACCGCTGACAAAGATTTGTGGGTACACTTTTTCTAAGACAGTCTGTCTGGAACTCAACTTGATTGGTTTTATCAGTTAGAAAGAGCCAATGTTCATAACTGGGAAGATCTTGCTGCAGCCTTTTACAAACAATACCAATATAACGCTGATGTTGCGTCTACCTGTACTCAACTCTAGAGTATGGCCATGGTTTCAAGTGAAGGCTTCAAGGACTATGCACAAAAATGGAGAGACTTGGTTGGAAGAGTTCAACCTCCCCTATCTGAAAGAGAATTAGTAGACATGTTTTTGGGCACCTTGTCTGGTCCCTTCTTCAATCACCTAATTGGGAGTTCATCGGCAGGTTTTACTGAACTGATATTGACCGGAGAAAGGGTAGAAGCCGGGATAAAAAGTGGAAATATTAAAAAAGATGCATCCTCTGCTACTGTAAGAAATCCATTTATTGGAAAGAAAGAAGTGGTTGTTGTTTATCCTCAGAGAAATCAAGATAGGGCCGAACGTCGTCCAATGGTGGGGGCTGTTATGATTCCTAAACCTGCGCCTGATCAGCAAAGAAACAACCAACCAAGGATGGAAAGACCAGTCAGATAATTCACCAAAATTAATATGACCCTATCTCAAGTATTGCCACACTTGCTAAGATCCAACCTAGTGACCTTGAAAGAAGCTCCAAAGAACCCTAACACAACCTCTCCTCACTATCATCCTAATGCCAGCTGTGCATACCACTCTGAGAGTCCCGGACATGACACTAACAACTGTTGGGCTCTGAGAAACAAAGTACAAGACCTCATTGAAGCCAAAGATATTGAATTTGATACGCCCGAAAAGTCAAATGTCATTTCTACCCTTATGCCCAAACACGGCCATACTACCAACGCCATTGAAGAAGATATGTTTGTTACTTCAGTTGATGAACTTGTGACCCCACTCCTGATTATCAAAAAGAATTTGTTGATTCCCGGTGTATTCCTAGGTTGCGATAAAGGCTGTCATTTCTGTTTGTCCTCACCAACCAACTGTCCTTTGTTGAAAGCAGGCGTTCAGTGCCTAATAGATAACATGGAAATTTTGTTTGAAAAGACTTTTGTTCCACCTGTTCCTTTTAATGATGTTTCTATCATTACCATTTCCGCCAATTCTTCCAGGGTCTCCACCAAAAGACCCGTTAGAATTACATCAGTTCCAAAAGTAGCTCCTTTGATAATTACAATGCTTGGACCAGTCCCATATTCGTCAGACAAAACCATACCATGGAATTATGGAGGGGATGTCTACTACCACAGTATCAAGCAAGATTGGCCAGCCGCCAAAGATTCAAGTTCTGAGAAAGTTGACTCCAATATCAGTAATATTGTAGGGACTAACAAGATTACCTGAAGCGAAAGGTTATTCTCTCCAGAAATTGCTCCCCCAAAAGCAATTTCTGGACCCGTAATCATTCCTGTTGTTGTTACTCCTCCAAAAGTTGTTCCCAGTCCTACAATCATCTCCACTAATACTCCAACTGACAAAGCTATTACAATCCCTGCTATCACTCCTACTGACATTCCTGCTGCCAAGTTAACCAAGACTCGAGGTAAAAGTATTCTGATTGAGCCTGTCCGGACGTAGGAACAATCATTGCCTATCCCTGAGATCTCCCAGAAAGAGATGGAGGAAATTATAAATATCATAAAAAGAAGCGACTACGATGTAGTTGAGCAATTGGGGAAAACTCCTTCCAAAATTTCCATGCGGGCTTTACTACTATGTTCTGAGGCACATGCAAAATCCTTGGTAAAATTCCTGAAAACTGCCCATGTACCCCAAGAAACATCTGCCGATCAGTTCCAAGACCGCGTAGCCAGCTTGACTGCAGATAATGGTCTAAGTTTTTTGGATGCTGATTTAACGCCAAGAGGAAGGAAGCATAATGAGGCATTGCATGTCTCATTGGAATGCAGGGGCACAACCTTGGCTCATGTTTTGGTGGACATCGGGTCGTCTCTGAATGTATTGCCTAAAAAGGCTCTTGATAGGCTTGATTGTGAGGGATTGACATTGAAACCAAGCAACATAGTAGTGAGAGCTTTTGACGGCTCGAAAAGGATGGTGCATGGGGAAGTGGATATCCCCATAAAGGTTGGAACCCAAACATTTAATTCAACCTTTTATGTAATGGATATTCGCCCTTCATATTCCTGTTTGCTAGGCCGACCATGGATTCACAATGTTGGCGCTGTTACTTCTATGTTGCACCAAATGCTGAAATATCCGACTCAAGGGAAGATTATCACCATTCATGGAGAAGAAGAGATATGATTAGTCATATCAATTCCTTCAGATATGTGGAATTAGATGGTGAATTTATTGAAACTCTATTGCAACACTTTGAAGAAGTCCCGCAAGATATGGCAGCTACCAAGGATGTTCCCAAGATCACAAGGCCTCCACTCAGAATGTCATCTTTGAAGGATGCAAAAGCAGTTATAGAAGAAGGTGGGTGCACTATTTAGGGACAAATCCCAGATATCCCATACAAGTCTGACAAGTTTGGCCTGGGTTTCACTTCAGGTGCTCAGAAGACTGTACGCCGTGCTCATGCTGGAGGATCACCCCTGAAGATCAGCAACCGTTAGGTCCATGTGGTAGAGGATGATGAAGATGGTTGCAACCTAGAGGATTGGATCTTCCCAATTGTCAGTGGAGGGCTCAGCAACTGGGAGGCTAGAGATTTTGTCCCAATCACTTTTATCCCACAGTAATTTGTCTTTACATTTTGTTGGATCTGTAATATTAAAACAATTCAGACTCTTAAAACCTTGTGTCTTACCCGAGGCACAATGGTCCGTTTGTAAGGATTATTATCTCATTTCCATATGACATCAACGAATCATGGACGTTTTGCATACAAACTTTGTGCTCATTGTTTTTTTTCTTTTTTACATTTTCATTTCTTTCAAAGATAGCTATACCCTTACACACACTCACACTCACAATGCAGGTCTACATCCATTCGAGACCCCATGGATAATGGTTCTACTATGGCTTTTTGTGACTCTAAAAATCTAATCTACCAAGCCGAAGACGAAGGTGAGGAAGACTGTGAAGTACCAGGGGAACTTGCCAGATTACTACAACAAGAAGAGAGAACCATTCAGCCCCATGAGGAACCCGTGGACACAATCAACCTAGGTACCAAGGAAGACAAAAGAGAAGTCAAGGTGGGTGCCAACCTGGAACCTAGTATCAAAGAGCTTCTGATTCAGTTGTTACACGAGTATGTTGAGGTCTTTTCCTGGTCGTATGAAGACATGCCAGGACTTGATGCAGATATTGTGGTACATCATATACCTACAAAAGAGGGCTGCCCACCAGTAAAACAAAAGGTACGTCGCATGCAACCAGATATGTCAGAGAAGATTAAAGAAGAAGTCATGAAACAATTCAACGATGGATTCTTGGTCGTCACCTCCTATCCGCAATGGGTTGCAAATGTTGTTTCCGTGCCCAAAAAGGACGGAAAGGTACGAATGTGCATAGACTACAGAGATTTGAACAAGGCGACCCCTAAGGATGATTTCCCACTTCCCCATATTGACATCCTAGTTGACTATACGACAAAACACAAAGTGTTTTCCTTCATGGAAGATTTCTCACGTTACAACCAAATCAAAATGGCGCCTGAAGACATGGAGAAGACAACTTTTGTCACACAGTAGGGCACATTCTGCTACAAGGTGATGTCATTCGGACTGAAGAATGCTGGGGGAACCTATCAGCGTGCCATGGTAGCTCTATTTCACGACATGATACATCACGAAATAGAGGTCTATGTGGACGTCATGATAGCTAGATCTCAAACAGAAGAAGAGCATCTTGATCATTTACAGAAACTGTTTGAGAGACTAAAGAAGTACAAGCTGAGGTTGAACCCAAATAAATGCACGTTTGAAGTAAGGTCTGGTAAGCTCCTAGGCTTTGTCGTCAGCAATAAAGGTATTGAAGTGGATCCCACCAAGGTAAAAGTGATACAAGACATGCATGCTCCTCATACTGAGAAGGAAGTCAGAGGATTCTTGGGACGTTTGAACTACATTGACAGATTCATTTCTCACCTGACAGCTACTTATGAACCAATCTTCAAACTACTGAAGAAATATCAAGTAGTCAAATGGAATGATGAATTCTAAAATGCTTTTGACAAGATCAAAGAGTACCTACAAGAGCCTCCTGTTTTAATGCCACCAGTCGAGGGAAGACCATTGATCATGTATCTAACTGTTTTAGAAAATTAAATGGGGTGTGTGTTGGGGCAGCATGACGAGTCTGGCTGAAAAGAGCATGCTATTTATTACATGAGCAAAAAGTTTATCCACCGTGAAACAAGATATTCACTTCTCGAGAAAACTTATTGCGCTCTGGCATGGGCTGCTCGCCGGCTAAGATAGTATATGCTGATGATCCTAATAAAATATGACGTACAGTATACTACCCAGAAAGTAATAAAGGGAAGTGTATTAGCTGATCACCTTGCTATCCAAGCCGTGGAAGACTATCAGTCCATGAAGTTCGAGTTCCCAGATGAGGACAACATGATGGTAAACAACTATGAAGAATTTAGGCCATATGAGGGACCTGAACAAGGATCCTGATGGACCCTGGTTTTTGATGGGGCATCCAACGCACTCAGAAATGGTATTGGTGTTGTACTCATATCTCCTGAAGGGTGTCATACTCCATTTACTGCAAGACTCTGCTTCAATTGTACAAATAAAATGGCGGAATACGAAGCATGCATCTTTGGTCTCAAGGCTGCCATAGACTTGGGGATCAAATATTTGAATGTATTCGGAGATTTAGCTTTTGTTATCAGCCAGATCAAAGGGTAATGGCACACCAAACACCCTAACCTTATCCCTTACAAAGAACATGTTTTTACATTGCTCCCACATTTTGAAAAGATTACCTTCGAGCATTTCCCGCGAGAAGAAAATCAGCTAGCCGACGCACTAGCCACAATGTCATCTATGTTTAAACTTAAATGGGATAATAAGGCTCCCTAGATCACCATTGAACAAAGGGATAAACCAGCACACTATCACGAGATTAATAGTGAAGAAGTAGTGGACCAGCCTTGGTTTCACGAAGTCAAGAGGTATCTCGAGGCTCAAGAATATCCAGAAGGAGCTTCAGTAAATGATAAGAAGTTATTAAGGAGATTCTTTGCTAAATTCTTCCTTAGTAATGGCATTATTTACAAACGCAACCATGTCTCCGTATTACTTCGGTGCGTAGACAAGGTTGAAGCTGAAAGGATCATGGCTGAATTACATGAAGGCACTTTTGGAACCCATTCCAGTGGGCATACGATGGAAAAGAAAATCCTACGGGAAGGCTATTACTGGTCTACCATGGAAGCAGATTGCTATCAACACTCTCGAACTTGCCATAAGTGTCAGATCTATGCTGACAAAGTGCACGTACCTCCGGTTCTTCTGAATGTCTTGACGGCTCCTTGGCCCTTTTCTATGTGGGGGATTGATATGATTAGGGAAATCAAGCCAACAACCTCTAATGGACACCACTTCATCTTAGTGGCCATTGATTATTTTACAAAGTGGGTGGAGGCAGCTTCCTTCGATTCTGTTACCAAGAACGTTGTCACCCGGTTCATCAAGCAGAATCTCATTTGTCGTTATGGTATCCTAGAGAGGATCATTACAGACAATGGTACAAACTTTAATAATACTATGATCACCGCCCTGTCCGAGCAATTCAAGATCCAGCATCACAATTCTTCCCCTTACCGGCCGAAGATGAATGGTGTTGTTGAAGCCGCAAATAAGAACATTAAAAAGATCATACAGAAAATGACAGTCACATAAAAAGACTGGCATGAGATGCTACCATTCACTCTCCATGGATATCGTACCACAGATCGCACATCAATCGGGGCAACACCCTATTCTCTGGTATACGGCATGGAGGCTGTCTTGCCTATTGAGGTCTAGATCCCCTCTCTGAGGATTATGAAGGACGCAGGTCTGAATGAAGAAGATTGGATCCAGACTCGACTTGATTAACTAAACTTGATTGATGAGAAAAGGCTTACTGCTGTCTGCCATGGTCAAATATATCAAAAACAGATGATAAAGGCTTTCAACAAAAAGGTCAGACGTCAAGTGTATCAAGTTGGAGATCTGGTGATCAAACACATCATACTTTCGCAAAGTGATCCTAGGGGAAAATGGACTCCTACATACAAAGGACCATTTATAATCAAAAACATATTCTCTGGTGGAGCAATGATCTTGACCACCATGGATGGTGACGACCTGCCACACCCTGCGAACGCATGCATAGTCAAAAGATACTACACATAAGAGACCCTCTAGGTTGACACGCCTAGGCAAAACAAGGGCATCCCAGCGAGCCAAAAAAAAGGGTTCGGGCAAAAATTAGGGATAAAATAAAAAAAATATGTACACCCGGCAAGCTGAAAACCCGAAAGGGCGGCTTGGGCAAAAAAGGGTATCCCGGTGGACTGAAAACCGGAAAGGGCGGTCCAGGAAAAAGTTAGGGAATTAAAGCGCATGACTATGTCCTGTTGGATCGCCGTATGGACAACCTTTGGCTTCCACTGACAAACTCAGAGGTTTTGATCAATTAAATCTTCTTCAGACAAGGCAACAAATAGACAAGAGGCTCAGAGATACAAAGGCTATAGCAGAATGGGAACTCTATAGGATTATTGCACATAGCTATCTTTTCTTTGTATTAAATTTTCCATTTTTTACGACGGAATTCTCTTACTAGAATGTTTGTCTCATTGTACAAAAATACTTACTCAAAATCAATACAAAGATATCCCTTTGAAAGTGCAAAGACTATCTGTTTTTTCTTTACTCTTATGTTTTGTTTACAAAAACGTCCAATGATTCATTGTCGAACATATGCATTTGAACATAATTACTGTTTACAAATAAATAAAAACAAAAGACAATCGTTGATGGCTTTAAGGGATGGGGAAATCTCTCTAAGTTTATCTCCATAAAATTCCCCACAGTGTGAAGTTAAATCCCCAGCGGAAGAAAGCTTCCAGTTTATCAATCCCTTATAGAAGTCGCCAAATTTCTCGAAATTCCCCAACCATGATTTTTTAAACAGTAGACGACATTCCCAGCAGCAAACAAAGATTTATTTTCCCCAATCCAATAGCAGTACAGCAGAATTAACTCACATGCACATACATCGCACCAATATATCATAAACATTGATAACACGAATGCATTATACCATGCATTTCATACAACATAACATTTCATATTAGCTAACATTTTACCCTTTTCAGGATAAGATTAATCAACAGCTACCATTAACAATGTTCAAAGCTTTCAGATACAGTTCAGATACGCTCCAGACACGGATTCCATTTTGATACTCATTCAGTTTTCAACTTTCAGATACAGTTCAGATATGCTCCAGACACGAATTCCATTCTGTGATACAGTGGCAGAACCGACTGCTTGACGCTGGTTTGCGTTTTGCGTTTTTTGTTCGCAAAATGTCGCGGTAAGAAAGAGTCGCCACCGACTTTTATTTCATCCAACCGAAAAGGAAAAAAGTATAGAAAAAATCCTTTTTCGAGATATTCTGAGTACGGGGGATAGATTATAGAAAGGGAAGGTGTTAGTATCCTTTCTATCCATGGTTTTCCACGGGCTCTTAGGTACTTGCTCATCTTTTAAATTGCTTGTGTATGTGCTTTGTTTTTTTGAAAAGAGTTTTAACCTCGTGATAACCACTGTATCAGTCCTCAAAGGTGTGACAAAGTTGTTTTTAAAATTGTTTTGAAATATGTAAGTGTGGAAAAAGTTTGTTTTGAGAAAGTACCTACTAGCATCTACCTACTCGAAAAAAGATCATTTCTATTCTTATTTCCTTTAGACAACGCTATCCTACTATTGAGAAATAGGTAGAGCCGTCCTTGGAGTTGTAAGGGTCAATTCAAAAGGGACGTACGATCACTAAAGCAATGTTAGGACACCTTAGTAATAACCCTAGAGTCTTAAGATCATATTCGAGGTAACATTTCCGAGACAACGTTTGATCTTTTTAGACAGGAGGGCAACCACTAAGACATCCTATACTTAATGACCGTTTACCGAAGGAAATCAAAGTGTGAGTATACCCTAAGAGTGATATGTGCGAGTGATCTGTTTTCAATTATTTAGTCTTTGCACATTAGGGTTTTCTAACCGGATTAAGTTGTCATGCATTCTTGTCATACAATCCTATTAGCATACATCTAAACAGTCAAATATTTACGAGAATTAAAATGTGAGAAAGTAAATCTATGCTATTACAAGGTGTTGTACCCCAAAATTTTCCCTCCCATATTTCTCAAAAACATTTCAAGAAAGACCCTCAAGTTGCTCAAGGAAGTCCAAGGGTTGACCAGACAAACTCTCTCCTAAGGCAGTCTACCTCAAATTAGGGTTTCATGTTACATCAAGATACTTGATCCCAAGGGATCATAAAATGCTCACCATTGTCCTAATATGTTCTCAAGATCATCCATGTCAAGTTTCAAGCCCTACAGAGGAAATTTGCTCAGTCAATTGCTCAAAGGCCTGAAAATTGACTGTGCTAGGGCAAAAGTCAACTGTGGCCCATATACAGTCAAACCTCAAGATTTTTGGTAAACATCCTCATTTTGAAGTATTATTCATCATTTGATAAATGTTTGATCATGATTCATCAAGGATTGCTCACAATTCATCAAAACCCAAAAGTTGCTAAATTAGGGTTTTGTAGGAAAAGTCAACTCAACTTTGACCAAGCATAACTTTCTCATACTTTATGAGAAATGACCCATCCAAAGCTCATTTTTAAGAGGATGAAATTCCATACAATTCATCTTCAGCTCCCAAGTTCAAAATATGCACTCACAAGAAGTTATGAATTTGGACATTATAGGTCATTTTGAAAAGTCAACAAAAACACCTTTTTTTTCAAAGCTTCATACATGAACATGGAAGACTCAATTGAGATGCGACCAAAAGGGTTGCTTAGAGGACATCTCAAGCTTTCTAAAAAGTCCAAAAACACCTTCAAATAGTCAAAATTGAAGAAGTTATGCATTGGTGAAGTTGACCTTTTTTGCAAAATTGCCAAAAGTCAAAAGTGCCTCAAATTGCAATTTTTTTCAAATGGGCCCAACTTTTTGCACTTGCTTCGATTTTGTAACATGGTCCACAAGCCCTAGCTCTTCCCACTTGCCTTTATTTTATTTTTACCATTTATTTTGATTTTTTATTTTAATTAAATCAATTTAAATCAAAATAAATCATGAAAATATCCAAATCATTCAAACCTTAAGATTTTGTGCATATTTCAGGTATCTTATACAGCTAGCAAGTGAATCAAATCGTGTAAGGCATGGTTGTGCATAAAAAGATTGGTTTTGGCCTATTTTTGGAAAGATTTTCATGAAGATCAAATCATGATCAAAGATCATAATTGCCAAAGATTGAGAACACATTTGCAACCCTAATTGTTCCTTGGTATATAGTGGACAAAGGCAGATAAAAAGGACAAGGTTTTGAGGCATGTAGATGGAGAACAAAACTTGAAAAAACTCAAGAAAAGTGGTGACTTGATTTCATATTTCCAGGCAGTTTCAGGACTCTCAAGCCATCTCACTCGCTTCCTGGGAGTACAAGGAAGCTATACCAATCCAAAGCAGGCGTCCTCGTGCCCAGAATTCATCTCCACGACCCTCACGGTTTGGCATTTTTTTTTTAAATCGTATTCCTTTATTCTTGCATCTTTATCATGTTTCAATAGCATATTTGTAATCCTGATCATGTTTGCAAGCTAACAATACCATTTAATTACATTTTTGTTAGCTATATTGAAGTCCACCATACATCCTCAATGCACAACCAACCAGATGTCCACAGGCCAGATCTAGCGCCCATCATTTGGAGGACCACGATGCACCCCAGTCAACAGGCGGTGCTGGATCCAGGAAGTCAACGTGGGTCAGAATTCTTGGGCCCAAAAGCTTGCTATTAACACCCCTCCAAATCACTTGCAAACAGGCCCATTACTCTTCTTCTCTATTCTTTTATAGTTTCTTTTATTTAATTCATTTAATTATTTTTACTAACACAAAATTAATTCTTTTTTTATCAAAAAAATCTTAAAATCAATTTTCATCAAATTAGATTTAGTTTTTTTTAATAAAAAATTAATTTAATTAGTTTATTTAATTTTAGGGTAATTTTAATTCTTTTTGTAAATAAATTAAAATCAACTAGAAAAACTAGGGTTTTTGCTTAATCTAATTTCTATTTTTCTTTTCTTAAAAAAAATAACCAAAATACAAAAATAGGTCAAATGTAATTATTTTTTTCTCAATTTAAATTAAATAGTAATTAGGTTTGTACATATTTAATTCAAAACCTTATTTTTTTCCTTAAAATAATCAAAAACCACAAAAAAATGATTTTTTTTTAATTAGGTTAGACGGGGTCAAAACCCTAATTTTCTATCGTCCTCGATTCACCGCGCGTGTTTATTTTATTTTACAATATTGATGTAATTGCTCATGGGATGTAATAGATTAATTAGGACTTTTTGTTTATTTATCGTTTTTGCGGGTTTTTTGGCTATGTAATTAATTATACCCGAAGCCTTGTAATAACGTAGCTTTATTTTCCGCATTTTTAATTTTCGCAAATATTAACTGTTAGATGTATGTTAATAAGGTTGCATGACAAGACTGTATGTTAATTTTAAAACGGTTAGCAATCCCTAAATGTGCAAAGATAATAACTTGAAATTGAATCACTCACACATGCGCACTCCTAGGGTATACTCTCACTTCGGTTGCCTTCGGTAAACGATCATTAAGTATAGGTTATTTTAGTGGTCTCTCTCTTGTCTAAACAAAGATCAAATGTCCTGTTCGGAAATGTTGCCTCAAAAAGGTTGCCTCGGAAGTGTTGCCTCGAATATTGATCTTAAGACGTTAGGGTTATTACTAAGACGTCCTAACATTGCTTTAGTGATCGTACGTCCCTTTCGAATTGACCCTTAAACTCCAACGACGGTGATACTTACTAATTAATAGTAGGATAACATTGTCTAAAGAAAACAAGAACATAAACATTCTCTTTTTCGAGCAGGTAGATGCTAGTAGGTACTTGCTCAAAATAAACTTTTTCACACCAAACACTTTTCAAACAAAGTTTTCAAAATGACTTCGTAACACTCTTGAAGACAGAAGCAAGGGTTAAATGAAAGTAAAACAAAAACTATTTTTTCAAATCAAACACACACAAGAAATTTTGAAAATGATGAGCAAGTACCTAAGAGCCCATGGAAAACCTTGGATAGAAAGGGTGATAATACCTTCCCTTTCTATAATCTACCCCCCGTACTCAAAATATCGAAAAAAGGAATTTTTCTATGCTTTTTTCCTTTCCAGTTGGATAAAATAAAAGTCGGTGGCGACTCTTGCTTACCGCGACATTTTGCAAACACAAACGCAAACCAACATTTAAACAGTCCAGTTCTGGCCACCGTATCACAGAACTGGCGACTCTGTTGGGGATATATAAGTGGGGTATACCTTAGGATTAGTTCATCATAAATTGCTTCTATTGTTTGATTTGTTTGCTTTACCTTTGAGGGCTTTGTATCGGGAGTTACTATAGATCCTAACCCGGATCTGGGGGACACCTGTTAGGTAAGTAGCAATAAACTGTGAGGGAACTGTACGGCGTAGACCGATACGGTTCAAGCAGTAGCTACGTTGATGTGGCACATTGGTTGGTATCGGTATCCCTTGTGGAGAAACAAGGAGAATACGTGGCTGCTATATGGGTCGTTAAGCATCAACTGACCTTAGAACCTATAATTGACCAACTTGGCCATAAGAAGTAGTGAGATAGCCGGTCTCGGTGTAAAGCTGGGAACTGGTTGATACTCTATGCTACATTCATTGAGACCATACTCTTAAGATAGTTCTGGCCGCAAGAAAAGATTGTGTGAGCTGAAACCATGACCGATGGAGGATGGTCAGTGATATTGAGAACCTCTAGAACCCAGTTACTATTATTAGGACAGGTTGAAACCAACTGAACTTCAAGAGGGTAATACCTAAACCCCATGCAAGCCTGAAACTTAAGGGCTCTTGTGTGACTTGTTTGCCTTTACCATTTCTTCTATCTGCTATACCTGTTGTGTGTTTTATCATGACATCATGCATCATAACATAGTATGCATACTTCACTATACTAACCATTTCAAAGACCGAGGGGATTTATCTTTGTTCTGTTTTGCAGATTATGGCTTCCATGGGCAGAAACACCATCCGAGTTAACTTTGTGCAAATACATGCTCAACTAAAAGGTTTAGCCTCAAGAGTTTGATACTTACTCATTCATTTGAAGACATGGTCAGCTTCTTTGTTTGGTTACCTCCAGGTTTGATGAGCAAATGATGAATGTGCTTTTCCAGTTCTTCGAGATCTAGTGCATCATTGTTTCACCTTCCCGGATTATCAGCTAGTTCCCACTTTGGAAGAGTTTTCTCATTTATTGGGTATATCCATCCTTGAGCAGATGACCTTCACAGGTTTGGAAGAGACTCCTAGGCCAGAAGACATTGCTTCAGCTTTACACTTGAAAAAGACTGATGTAGTATCCAACTGGGAGACACGAAGCGGGGTTAAAGGTTTCTTAGCCAAGTTTCTAATGGATCAAGCTCAACTATTCTGGGACAGTTTGGACTTTCAGGCTTTTGAAGACATCTTGGCTCTCCTTATCTACGGTTTGGTTCTCTTTCTGAATCCAGATTCCTTCATAGATGTGAATGCGGTCAAGATTTTCCTGTCTCACAATCCCGTGCCTACTCTTCTAGGTGATATTCTGCATGCCCTCTATACTCGTACTGTGCGAAGAAGAGGGACCCTTATGTGTTGCATGCCTTTGCTGGTGAGGTGGTTTACTTCGCACCTCCCTAAGTCCTTGTTGAAGAATGAAGAAGGTTTAGGATGGTCTTACAGGATAATGTCCCTTGCCCATACAGACATTCTTTAGAGTTCTAAGGATATGGAAGGTGTTTCTATCATTGATCGATGTGGGGAATACCCTAATGTCCCTTTGCTCGGAATCAGAGGAGGAATAACCTACAGTCCTTGTTTGGCTTTACGACAGTTTGGTCGCACTCGGAGAGACGGTCCTCATGAGATACTTCTTACAAATATTGTCTTTGACTATAAGGAGAACGTCGAAAAGCATCGCCAAAGGTTTATACGAGCCTGGATCATGGTAAACAGGTCTGACCCTCAAGAGCTAGGACCAAAGACTTCTCTGCCTATGCAACCTTACCTCCAGTGGGTCCGAGCTCGGGCTCAGAAGCTTGGGATTCCTTATGAAGCTGTGTTGCTAGTGATTGTGGAGCATACTAATAAAGAAGGTGTTCCTTATATAGTCCTTTATCCCTACATGCCTACTGATCTGGGGGAGTTGAAGAGATCCTGGATTCAGCTAAAAGAGGAGAGGGATACTTACCGGGAGAAGTATCATGAGCAAGAGAGAGAGATCTTGAGGCTCACGAGGCAACTTGAGAATGAAAGGACGATCAATGACTACGTCAGCATGAAGGGAAAGCGTCCATGGAATTGCTGATTTTGTTATTTTTTCTAGTTTAGATTTGTTTTCAGTCTATTTCTTTTGTAACGCCTTAAAGGCCTTGTTAAACATTCTTGCAAGTTTAATCTAATAAAGTTTGTTATTTCTTGGTTTGCAAATTTAAATCTCCCAAAGTATTTGAAATCATTTCATACACATTCCATTATCATGCACCTCATTATAGGTATCATTACAGGTTTCTCATCTTCTTCGCTGTTTATTTCAGCACAGAATGTCTTCTGAAATACCTACCGATCAAGCCATTAAAGCTCTTCAAGCATAGAATGCTCAATTCAAAGAGATGTTCCTGAACTTGGCTAAAGGGCAGGAAGATTTGAAGACTCTCATCATGAAGAAAAAGGTGGTTCTGCTGAATATGGGTCACAGATTTGGGAATAGGTTGCGACAGGAAGCTGATTTGTCTTGTTCATCTAAAAGAGGAGAGAATCAAGAGGAAGAAAAGGGGCCTAGTCCTGTAGTCTCTGATAATGACACTGATTTTGATGAAGAATAGTATCCTCCTGCAAAGGATAGGTAAAAACAACTTGAAGACCTTCTGAGTGCCATGGAGATTCAGAAGATACCTGGTTTAGACTTCGGAGATCTGGGACTAGCATCTGGGGTGGTGACCCCTCATAAATTCAAGGCCCCGGTTTTCGCTAAGTACGATGGAGTATCCTGTCCAAAGATTCACCTCCGCTCGTACGTCAGAAAAATCCAACCCTACACTGCTGATAGAAATATGTGGGTTCATTTCTTTCAAGATAGTCTGTCAGGGACTCAGCTTGAATGGTTTTATCAATTGGAAGGAGCTAATGTCCGCAATTGGGAGGACCTTGCTGCTTCTTTTTACAAGTAATACTAGTATAAC
Organism: Vicia faba; assembly: GCA_948472305.1. Classification (NCBI taxonomy): domain Eukaryota; kingdom Viridiplantae; phylum Streptophyta; class Magnoliopsida; order Fabales; family Fabaceae; genus Vicia; species Vicia faba. The sequence continues at coordinate 163,051,717 of OX451736.1, read as the reverse complement.
GCCGACCTTTCTCCCACGCGTACTCAGCTTCAGGGTATGTCTATGGTTGCAGGTGAAGGCTTTAAGGACTATGCTCAGAAATGGAGAGATCTGGCTGGAAGAGTCCAGCCCCCTCTGTCTGATAAGGAGTTGGTGGATATGTTTCTTGGGACTTTGTCTGGTCCATTTTTCAATCATCTGATCGGCAGTTCATCATCTAGGTTTACTGAATTGATTTTGACTGGGGAGAGAGCAGAAGCTGGTATCGAAAGTGGTAAGATACAGAAAGGTGCTTCATCAAGTGCAGAAAAGAGGCCTTTCACCGGTAAGAAAGAAGCTAGTGCAGTTTATAGCTCGAGGAGCCAAAACCGACCTGAACGCCGCCAAGCAGTAAATGCGGTAGTAATATCAAGACCCATTGTTCCCCCATAACGCAACAATCAACAAAGAATGGAGAGACCACAAAGACAGTATACTCGGCTCAGTATGACCTTATCTCAAATTCTACCACGGTTATTGAAGACCAACCTGGTAACTCTGAGGGAAGCCCCGAAGAATCCCAGCACCACATCTCTGATATATAATTCGAACGTCCGTTGTGCCTATCACTCCAATAGCCTATGGCATGATACAAACAACTTCTGGGCCTTGAGGAATAAGGTGCAAGACTTTATTGAAGCTAAAGAAATTGAGTTTGATGCTCCGGAGAAGCCCAACATCATAACTGCTCTCATGCCCAAGCATGACCAGCGAGTGAATGCAATTGAGGATGATGAAGAAGAGTCAGATATTGACAGCTGGATTTACCCGACTACTGACGGTGGATTGAACAATTGGATGGTGAAGGACTTCGTGCCTGTTTCTTTTATTACACAGTAACAGACTTTTGTTTTAAGATTTGTAACAGACAATTTGAAACTTTACGGCCCGGTGCCTTGCCCGAGGCAATTTGGCTTTGTTTGTGAGGGCTTATTATTTATCATTTTCATATATCATTAATAAAGCATTGGACGTTTTCTTGAATTACAAATTTTGCGCTCCTTGTTTTTCTTTTCTATCTTTCACTTTATCAAAATAGCTATTGTCTTACACACACTCACATATCATAATGCAGATCCACATCCACTCTGGATCCCATTGATAACGACTCTGCTACTGCCAGTTATGACTTCGAAAATCCGATCGACCAAGCCAAGGACGAAGGTGAGGATGATTATGAGGTGCCTAGGGAACTTGCTAGACTGTTACTACAGGAAGAGAGGGTCATACAACCTCCAAGAGCCACCAATTCGGATGCCTCCAGTTGAAGGAAGACCTTTGATCTTATACTTGACAGTACTCGATAATTCAATGGGGTGCATGCTGGGACAGCATGACGAGTCTGGCCGAAAAGAGCATGTTATTTACTACCTTAAGCAAAAAGTTTATCGACTGTGAGACCCGATACTCACTGCTTGAGAAAACTTGTTGCGCTTTGGCATGGGCTTCTCGCCAGCTGAGACAGTATATGCTGACTCACACCACCCTATTGATATCAAAGATGGACCCAATCAAGTATATCTTCGAAAAGCCTGCCTTGTCCAGAAGAATAGCAAGATAGCAGATGATTTTATCGAGTATGATATCCAATACACAACCTAAAAAGCAATCAAGGGGGATGTGTTGGCGGATCATTTGGCACATCAGGCCGTGGATGATTACCAATCCATGAATTTCGAGTTCCTGGATAAGAACATCAAGAAGATTGTGCAGAAGATGACGGTGACCTACAAAGACTGGCACGAGATGTTACCGTTTGCTCTTCATGGGTACCGAACCTCAGCGCGGACTTCAACAGGGGCAACACCCTACTCTCTGGTGTATGGCATGGAAGCAGTCTTACCTATTGAGGTCCAGATACCCTCTCTTCGGATTATGAAGGATGCAGGTTTGAACGAGGACGATTGGATCCATACCTGGCTTGATCAGCTGAACTTAATCGACAAAAAGAGACTTACTGCTATTTGTCATGGTCAGATGTATCAAAAGCGAATGATCAAGGCACTTAACAAGAAAGTCAGTCGACAAGAGTATCAAGTTGGGGATCTGGTGATCAAACGCATCATACTGCCGCAAGGTGATCCTAGGGGCAAATGGACCCCTACGTATGAAGGGCCATTTGTGGTTAAGAACATTTTCTCAGGAGGATCTATGATTCTAACCACCATGGATGGTGACGACCTTCCTCACCCCGTCAATGCAGACATAATGAAAAAATACTACGCATAATCAGAGACCCGCTAAGTTGACTGGCCTAGGTAAAAATAAGGGCTTCCCGGCGAACCAAAAGGGTTCGGGCAAAAGTAAGGGATGAAAATGAAAATAAATTTGTACACCCGGCAAGTCGAAAACCTGAAAAGGCGGCTTGGGCAAAAAAGGGTATCCCGGTGGACTGAAAACCCGAAAGGGCGGTCTAGGAAAAAATTAGGGATCAAAGCGTAACACTATGTCTCATTAGATCATCTTGCAACCAGACTTCGGTATCGACTATCAAGCTCGGATGGCACTAATCAATCTGATTTACCTTCAACTAAGTAGCTAAGTGATGAGACGCTCGAAGATATAAAGGCAATAGCAGAGTTGGAACCAGTGGGATTGCTCACATAGCTGTTTTTCTTTATTTTTCACGAATTGTATAAACTCTATCTCTCGGCGGCATTCTCTTACTAGGACGTCAGCCTCTTGTACAAAAACGCCTATTTACAAGCCAACTTCAAAATCAATACAATTCATTTTCACAAACAAATTTCAAATTGTTTTTCTTTTTTCTGTTTTGTTTTGCAAGAACGTCCAATGGTTCATTTTTGATATATGCATTTGAAAATAATTGTTGCTCATAAATATTTACATGCGAAAGAAAAGACAATTACTTGTAATATCAGAAACAGGGGCAAACAAGAAATGTCCAAACCTTACAGTTGCTCTGTCCACCAGGTATAGGGATAGACCTAGCTGGAGAATATGACCGAAGGCACATTCACTCCCCGCAAAGCAAAAAGTATCTAAAAAACATTGATTCTCCCCAAGCAGAGTTTAGCTATCACCAGCACTAGAAGATTATCCCCAGTGGAGTTTATTTCTTCCCCAAGCAGAAATTCAATCCTCGACAAAGTTCGTTGTCCCCAGCAATGATAATTCATCCCCAGCCGAGGCTATTTCTCCAAATCAATAGATCTTCTAGCAGAGTCTCTCTTCCCCACATATTCATTCTCTCGTCGGTTTATTCTCCAGCAGGATAATCCTCCCAATCACCTCCAGTCGTTATCCCCAGCGAGCGAAGCTCTTTCATTCTCCAGCAGCAATCCGGGATTTATTTTCTCCAGCTAGAGAACATCATAAAAACATTGCATATCCATACATCCTGACATGTGAATAAGCATCATACAACGCAATCTCATTTATTTTGAGAACATCATTGCTTGATACATATCATGAATTACATACAACTAACTCTTTACCTTTCAGGAAAAAGATACAATCAAATTCTCACAAAGCTCAAGCTATGAAGCCCGGGTCCAACCGGATAGTATCTTGATTTTGTCCATCATATTGTGAAGCCTGGAGAACGACCGGATAACAGTATCGAACACCGCGAAGCCTGGAATCGACCAGATAGTGGTTTATCTCTAAGCTATCAAGCCCGGATTCGATCGGATAATAGTTTAATCCCCAACAAGCCGTGAAGCCCGGATTACGACCGGATAATAGCTCAGCAAGTTACTATGAAGCCTGGATTACGACCAGATAGCAGTATGAGACACCATGAAGCCTGGATTCGACCAGATAGTGGTATATCATAAACATAAGCCATGAAGCCTGGATTACGACCGGATAACAGCTTAGCAAGTTATTGTGAAGCCTGGATTACGACCAGATAGCAATACAAGTTTCTGTGAAGCCTAGATTACGACCAAATAGCAGTGCGAGACACCATGAAGCCTGGATTACGACCAGATAGTGGTATATCTTTAGTACAAGTTATGAAGCCCGAATTCGACCGGATAGTATCTTGATTTCTCCGAACACCATGAAGCCTGGATTCGACCAGATAATGGTATGAGACATCACGAAGCCTGGATTACGACCAGATAGTGATAAAGACACTGAATCCTGGATTACGACCAGATAATAGTGAGGGACACTGTGAAGCTTGGATTACGACCAAATAGCAGTTTACCCGGCCAATTACTATGAAGCCCGAATTCGACCGGATATTAGTAGGCCTAAAAATCAAAGGGAAGCTCGGAGGCGACCGGATAACCACTTGATTTCTTCTGAAGCCAGGATTACGACCAGATAAGAAGTGAGGTATTGTGAAGCCTGGATTACGACCAGATAGCATTACAGGACACCATGAAGCCTGGATTCGACCAGATAATGGTATAAAACATCGTGAAGCCTGGATTACGACCAGATAGAGGTAAAAGACACTGAAGCCTGGGATTACAACCAGATAACAGTACAAGACACAGCGAATCTTGGATTTCGACCAAATAGCAGTTTACCTGGACAAATACTAAGAAGCCCGGAGTCGGCCGGATATTAGTGTGCCCTAAATTCAAGTTGAAGTCCGGATGCAACCGGATAACAACTTAATTCCTTCTGAATCCTGGATTATGACCAGATAAGAATTGAGAAATTGCGAAGCCTGGATTACGACCGGATAACAAGTTTAATCTCATATCCCCAGTAAGTCACTGTAAAGCCTAGATTACGACCAGATAGCGGTCAGTCTTATCACTATGAAGCCTGGATCACGACCAGATAGTAGTTCATGTTCACCTCTTCGAATAAGAGACGATTCCACAGTAGAATAACGGACGACCGAAGCTCCTAAAATTCAACTTTTTACCAAGACAGAGATCAGCATTCCCCAGCGTAGTCTTCCTCAACAACGGGTATACAGACTCTCGCTAAGGAATCTCTTAGGCGATCGACACTCCTTCGGATGGCATCTTTAAGCCCATCTCCCATCATCAATCTCCAAATGGAATCTGTAAGTCCATTCCCGGCATCACAAGACAAGTACCACTTCATGCGAGTGCAAATTTCTAGGCACTTTAGTGTTCAATCATCTTCCACCTTCGGATCACGAAAGGCAAGCAAGCTAATCTACATCCTCAGGTTTAAGAAGATTGAACAGGGGCAGCTGTTGTACCCCAAAATTTTCCCTCCCATATTTCTCAAAAACATTTCAAGAAAGACCCTTAAGTTGCTCAAGGAAGTCCAAGGGTTAACTAGACAAACTCTCTCCTAAGGCAGTCTACCTTAAATTAGGGTTTCATGTTGCATCAAGATACTTGATTCCAAGGGATCCCAAAATTCTCACCATTGTCCTAATATGTTCTCAAGATCATCTATGTCAATTTTCAAGCCTTGCAGAGGAAATTTGCTCAGTCAATTGCTCAAAGGCCTGAAAATCGATTGTGCTAGGGCAAAAGTCAATTGTGGCCCATATACAGTCAAACCTCAAGATTTTTGGTCAACATCCTCATTTTGAAGTATTATTCATCATTTGATAAAGGGTTGATCATGATTCATCAAGGATTGCTCACAATTCATCAAAACCCAAAAGTTGCTAAATTAGGATTTTGCAGGAAAAGTCAACTCAACTTTGACCAAGCATAACTTTCTCATACTTTATGAGAAATGACCCATCCAAAGCTAATTTTTAAGAGGATTCAATTCCATACAATTCATCTTCAGCTCCTAAGTTCAAAATATGCACTCACAAGAAGTTATGAATTTGGACATTATAGGTCATTTTGAAAAGTCAACAAAAACACTTTTTTGTCAAAGCTTCATACATGAACATGGAAGACTCAATTGAGATGAGACCAAAAGATTTGCTTAGAGGACATCTCAAGATTTCTAAAAATTCCAAAAACACCTTAGAAGAGTCAAAATTGAAGAAGTTATGCATTGGTGAAATTGACCTTTTTTGCAAAATTGCCAAAAGTCAAACGTGCCTCAAATTGCATTTTTTGTCAAATAGGACCAATTTTTTGCACTTGTTTTGAGTTTGTAACATGGTCCACGAGCCCTAGCTCTTCCCACTTTCCTTTATTTTATTTTTACCATTTATTTTGATTTTTTATTTAAATTAAATCAATTTAAATCAAAATAAATCATGAAAATATCCAAATCATTCAAACCTTAAGATTTTGTGCATATTTCAGGTATCTTATACAACTAGCAAGTGAATCCAATCGTGTAAGGCATGGTTGTGCATAAAAAGATTGGTTTTGGCCTATTTTTGGAAAGATTTTCATGAAGATCAAATCATGATCAAAGACTATAATTGCCAAAGATTGAGAACACATTTGCAACCCTAATTTGATCCTTGGTATATAGTGGACAAAGGCGGATAAAAAGGACAAGGTTTTGAGGCATGTAGAGGGAGAACAAAACTTGAAAAAACTCAAGAAAAGTGGTGACTTGATTTCATATTTCCAGGCAGTTTCAGGACTCTCAAGCCATCTCACTCGCTTCCTGGGAGTACAAGGAAGCTATACTAATCAAAAGCAGGCGTCCTCGTGCCCAGAATTCATCTCCACCACCCTCACGGTTTGGCATTTTTTTAAAATCGTATTCCTTTATTCTTGCATCTTTATCATGTTTCAATAGCATATTTGTAATCCTGATCATGTTTGCAAGCTAACAGTACCATTTAATTACATTTTTGTTAGCTATATTGAAGTCCACCATACATCCTCAATGCACAACCAACCAGATGTCCACAGGCCAGATCTAGCGCCCATCATTTGGAGGACCACAATGCACCCCAGTCAACAGGCGGCGCTGGATCCAAGAAGTCAACGTGGGTCAGAATTCTTGGGCCCAAAAGCTTGCTATTAACACCCCTCCAAATCACTTGCAAACAGGCCCATTACTCTTCTTCTCTATTCTTTTATAGTTTCTTTTATTTAATTCATTTAATTATTTTTACTAACACAAAATTAATTCTTTTTTTATCAAAAAAATCTTAAAATCAATTTTCATCAAATTAGATTTAGTTTTTTTTAATAAAAAATTAATTTAATTAGTTTATTTAATTTTAGGGTAATTTTAATTCTTTTTGTAAATAAATTAAAATCAACTAGAAAAACTAGGGTTTTTGCTTAATCTAATTTCTATTTTTCTTTTCTTAAAAAAATAACCAAAATACAAAAATAGGTCAAATGTAATTATTTTTTTCTCAAATTAAATTAAATAGTAATTAGGTTTGTACATATTTAGTTCAAAACCTTATTTTTTCCTTAAAATAATCAAAAACCACAAAAAAATGATTTTTTTTAATTAGGTTAGACAGGGTCAAAACCCTAATTTTCTCTCGTCCTCGATTCACCGTGCGCGTTTATTTTATTTTACAATATTGATGTAATTTCTCATGGGATGTAATAGATTAATTAGGACTTTTTTCGTTTATTTATCGTTTTTGCGGGTTTTTTGGCTATGTAATTAATTATACCTGAAGCCTTGTAATAGCATAGCTTTATTTTCCGCATTTTTAATTTCCGCAAATATTAACTGTTAGATGTATGATAATAGGGTTGCATGACAAGACTGTATGTTAATTTTAAAACGGTTAGCAAACCCTAAATATGCAAAGATAATAACTTGAAATTGAATCACTCGCACATGCGCACTCCTAGGGTATATTCTCACTTCGGTTGCCTTCGGTAAACGATCATTAAGTATATGTTGTTTTAGTGGTCGCTCTCTTGTCTAAACAAAGATCAAATGTCCCGTTCGGAAATGTTGCCTCGGAAAGGTTGCCTCAGAAGTGTTGCCTCGAATATTGATCTTAAGACATTAGGGTTATTACTAAGACGTCCTAACATTGCTTTAGTGATCGTACGTCCCTTTCGAATTGACCCTTAAACTCCAACGACGGTGCTACTTACTCACTAATAGTAGGATAGCATTGTCTAAAGAAAATAAGAACATAAACATTCTCTTTTTCGAGCAGGTAGATGCTAGTAGGTACTTGCTCAAAACAAACTTTTTCACACCAAACACTTTTCAAACAAAGTTTTCAAAACGACTTCGTAACACTCTTGAAGACAGAAGCAAGGGTTAAATCGAAGTAAAACAAAAACTTTTTTTTTCAAATCAAACACACACGAGCAATTTTGAAAATGATGAGCAAGTACCTAAGAGCCCATGGAAAACCATGGATAGAAAGGGTGATAATACCTTCCCTTTCTATAATCTACCCCCCGTACTCAAAATCTCGAAAAAAGGAATTTTTCTGTGCTTTTTTCCTTTCCAGTTGGATAAAATAAAAGTCGGTGGCGACTCTTGCTTACCGCGACATTTTGCAAACACAAACGCAAAATGAAAACCAGCATTTAAACAGTTTGGTTCTAGCCACCGTATCACACAAGGCTTCGGGGAGAGGGATTAATTTACATAGCCAAAAAACCCAGGAAAAGAAAGCGATAAATAAAATCCCTAGATTAAACTATTACAAACCATGAACAGTTACAACAATATCGTAAAAATAACAACGCGCGCGATCAGTCGAATACGAGATAACCAGGGTTTTGACCCTTTCCTAAACCTAATTGCGATTGGTAAAAAATTTCTGGTCATGTTTTGTTATTTAAGAAAATAGAGAAAATATTACATTAAAAAAGAAAGGCCTAATTCTAATTAATTTTAATCTAGGAAAAATAAATTAATTTATTCTAAACCTGTTTTTGTATTTTTATCTATTTGAGAAAAAGAGAAAAATAAAATAAAATTAAAGGTTTAACCTAATTTCTATTTTTGATTTTATTTATGAAAACAAATTACAATTTCCCTAAATTAAACTAAGTTAAATTAATTTTGATAATAATAAAAAAAAACTAATCCTAATTTTGGTGAGTTGTTGATTTTATGGTTTTTTGTGAAAAATAAATTAATTTGTAAATTAAATAAATAAAGGAAATTAAAAGAATAAAAAAATATAGAGAAAAAGAAATAAAGAAAAGTTAGTAAAATGGGCTTGTATTAGCAATTATGGGGGAGTGTTGTTTAAGATTTTGAGCCCAAAAGACCCAGGCCTATTTGACTTTGCCTGATTCAATGTGGCTGTTCACTGGAGGCGTATGGTGGTCCTCCAAGAGTGGCATGTTGATCTGAAGCGTTGGTGAATTGGATGGCCAGATCCTGATAGATATGGTGGACCTCTTGACGTGTAATCCGCTAGATTTCCTGTTGAAGAAAAACATGAATAAAGGTTGGGACCTGGGGATTGAACCCAAGTCCTTAGGCACTCTTCCCTTGCACGCTTGCCAACGGAGACACCTGATTTACTTGTATATATAATAAAAACCAAATCTAATATATGAAAAAACAAAGATTAAATGAAAAAACACGCTAAATTCAAATTGCCCAACCAGGGGGCGCCATGCCTCATCTTTTTCCTCCCATCCGTCGTGTTAGCCCTGGAGGTTTTTACCTACGGACATTGTGTTGTAGCTACAACCCTGTGTGTTTCAAAAATTGTCCATAGGCAACATAAATGACCATGGCTGGTACCAATCAACTCGTCTCATCCTCACGAGTCTCATGGTACCAGAATCAATGTCCAATTTTACCTATCCTGCAAAGCCCTAAACAAGAACTTGAAACCCTAGCTATGGCAGTTTGTCATATAATCACCAAAAACGCAATTGAATATAATGATTAGCTTGCAAACATGTTAAGGAATAAGTATATGCCATCAAAACGTGCAAATGGTGTATAAATTGATGAAAACGAAAATGAAAAATCTTGCTAACCGTTTGGCTGCTATAACGGGTTTCAGGACCTGGAGAGGCTTGTTAATGATTGGAATATGAAACTGAGACCTCCAGCAATCGATTGGAAAAGGAAAGATGGCACGATTTAGTCTCTAGTATGGAAATTGGATCACCACTTTTCTTGAATTTTTTTCAGTTTTGTTTGCCTCTTTCACGATTGCTCCACCTCTATAATTGCTTTGGAAATGTTCAATATATCTTATAGAATGCATTAGGGTTGTAAAACTGATCACATCTTTGGAAGTTTTTCAAGATTTGATTATGTTTTCATGGCATATAATCTCTTTCCAATTTTGCTCAAATTCAATCTTTCTAAAGCCAAATCAGCCTTGCACGAATTGATTCTCTATTGACAGCTCATGAGATCTTCCATCAATGCAAAAATCATCCCTAAAACACAATATATGATTTATTTAGATTTATTTGATTTTAATTGAATTTTAAATGAATAAAAATAAAAATACATAAAATAAATGAATAAATAAAGCATGGAGGGTCCCATAGGTCATGGACTGTGTTAGGAATGAGATGCAAGCATAAAAAGTTGGGCCCTTTTGGCAAAAAATGCAAATTTGAGCATATTTGACTTTTGGCAATTTTGCAAAAAGGGTCAACTTGGCCAATGCATAACTCTCTCAATTTTGACTCTAGAGAGGTGTTCTTTGACTTTTTAGAAAGCTTAGTATGTCCTCTAAGCAAACCTTTTTGTCTCATCTCAATTGAGTCTTCCATGTTCATGTATGAAGCTTTGACCCAAAAGGTGTTTTTGTTGACTTTTCAAAATGACCTATAATGTCAAGATTCATATCTTTTTGTGAGTGCATATTTTGAACTTGGGAGATGAAGATGAATTTTAGGGAATTTCACCCTATTCAAAATGAGCTTTGGATGGATCATTTATAATAAATTATGAGAAAGATATGCTTGGTCAAAGTTGAGTTGACTTTTCCTGTAAAACCCTAATTTAGTAACTTTTGGGTTTTGATGAATTGTGAGCAATCCTTGATGAATCATGATCAATCCATGGTTAAATGATGAATTATACTTCAAAATGAGGATGTTGACAAAGAATCTTGAACTTTGACTGTATGTAGGCCATAGTTGACTTTTGACCTAACACTGTTGATTTTCAGGCCTTTGAGCAATTGACTAAGCAAACTTCCTCTGCAAGGCTTGAAACTTGACATGGATGATCTTGATAACCTATTAGGACAATGGTGAGAATTTGGTATTTTTTGTACTCAAGCATTTTGATGAAAAATGAAACCCTAATTTGAGATAGACTGCCTTAGGAGAGAGTTTGTCTGGTCAACTCTTGGACTTCCTTGAACAATTTTGGGACCTCACTTGCCATTCGTTGAGAAATATGGGAGGTCAAATTTTGGGGTACAACAACTGCCCCTATTCAATCTTCTTAAACCTGAGGATGTAGATTGGCTCATCTGCCTTTCGTGATCTGAAGGTAGAAGATGATTGAACACTAGAGTGCCCAGAAATTTGCACTCATATAAAGCGACATTTGATTTGAAATATTGGGAATGGGCTTGTAGATGCCACTTGAAAGTTGATAGATAATTGTCATAGATGGGCTTAAAGATACCATCCGAAGAGGTGGCAATCGCATAAGAGATTCCTTTGCGAGAACTCGTATACCTGTTATTGAGGAGGACCTCATTGGGGAATGTTGGTCTATGTCTTGAGAGAAATAGAGCTTTAGGAGCTTCAGTTGTCCGTTACTCTACTGGGGAATAACTCCGGTTTTAGAAAGCGGAAGTGAACTGTGTGTTTGGTCGGGGTATATGTTGCACCGCGACTTTCTGGGGAAATGTGAAATCAGTTGTGTTTGATCGGGTCCCGGTCTTACAGTGTTGTGGACCGCTGTCTAGGGATAAGAGAGGAAGAACCCGTATAGTAAGGTTGTGAGAAGGAACCTGGATAGTAGGGTTAGTTTGATATGAAAGCCTGGATAGTAGGACTATGAGAAGGAACCTGGATAGTAGGGTTACTTCGATATGAAAGCCTGGATAGTAGGGTTGTGAGAAGGAACCTGGATAGTAGGGTTACTTCGATACAAAATCCTGGATAGTAGGACTGTGAGAAGGAACCTGGATAGTAGGGTTACTTCGACATGAAAGCCTGGATAGTAGAGCTGTGAGAAGGAACCTGGATAGTAGGGTTACTTCGATACAAAAGCCTGGGTAGCAGGGCTGTGAGAAGGAACCTGGATAGCAGGGTTACTTCGACATGAAATCTTGGATAGTAGGGCTGTGAGAAGGAACCTGGATGGTAGGGTTACTTCGATACAAAAGCCTGGATAGTAGAGCTTGTGAGAAGGAACCTGGATAGTGGGGTTACTTCGATATGAAAGCCTGGATAGTAGGGCTTGTAAGAAGGAACCTGGATAGTGGTGTTACTTCGATATGAAAGCCTAGATAGTAGGGCTATGAGAAAGAACCTGGATAGGTTGCATTTGTTGCACCGACGATTACTTTGTTTAGCTTCGAGTGTTGATCATGTACCTGTTGGAAATTGTTGATAATAACTGTCTTTTCTTGAAAGAAATGCAGGGTTAGTTATGTGCGATGCATGAGATGCATTGTATGATGACGTTCTCAAAATAAATGAAACTATTATATGTGATGTATGCGCATGTCATGATGTATGAGCATGAAATGCTGACATAATAAATTGAATCCGGGAAAATAAATCCCTGAAGATCGTTTGGAGAGTATGAGAAGTGGTATTCTAGACTGCTGTAAAAACCATAGCTCCTCTACTCCTGTGGGGGATGGTGAACAGAGATGATTAGCTGGGGATTTTCCCCTTGGCTGGTAAATATTCTGTCGGACGAGACTCTGTTTGAGGATAACTCTGCGGGGGAATAACTTTGTTGGAGAAGAGATACTCTGCTGATAAATTGCTAATTTGGAGAAATAACTCAGCTGGGGATGAATTTCTGTGGCTGGCGATAATGAATTCTGTTGGAGACTGAATTTATGATCGTGAGAGAAATAAACTCTGTTTGGGGGGGGGGAGAATTTACTGACTCGCTCGTGATTGTGAACCTTAGCGGGAGAGAGTTATGTCTTGTTCGGGAAAACTAACATCACCGTCCTTGGATACATTTTACTCTGTGGGGAGTGTATGTGCCACTACTCATGCTCTCAAGCTGATTCTACCTTGGTACCTGAGGGTTAAAGTAACTATAAGGTTTGGGCACTTCTTGTTTTCCCTGCTCCTGGAATTACGAGTAATTGTCTTTTGTTTCTTCATGTAAGTATTTATGAGCAACAATTATTTTCAAATGCATATATCAAAAATGAACCATTGGACGTTCTAGCAAAACAAAACAGGAAAAAGAAAATAAATCAAAGCCTTGTGAAAATGACTTGTATTCATTTTGAAGTTGGCCTGTAATAGGCGTTTTGTACAAAGAGGCTGACGCTCTAGTAAGAGAATGCCGCCGAAAGATATAAATTACAATTTATGTTTTAAGAAAGAAAAATAGCTATGTGAAACAATCCCATCGGGTTCCAACTCTGCTATTACATTTATATCTTCAAGTGTCTCATCACTTTGCTGCTTGGTCGAAGGTAGATAAGATTGATTGGTGTCGTCTGAGCTTGACAGTTGATAGCGAAGTCTGGTTGCAAGATGATCCAATGAGACATAGTGTTACGCTTTTATCCCTAATTTTTGCCTGGACCTCCCTTTCGGGTTTTCGGTCCACCGGCATAATCTTTTTTGCCCAAGTCGCCTTTTCAGGTTTTCGACTTGTCGGGTGTACGGTTTTTTTTTATAATTTTCATCCCTTACTTTTGCCCAAACCCTTTTGGTTCGCCGAGAATCACTTATTTTTTCTTAGACCAGTCAACCTAGCGGGTCTTTGATTATGCATAGTATCTTTTCATTATATCTGCATTAATGGGGTGAGGAAGGCCGTCACCATCCATGGTGGTTAGAATCATAGCTCCGCCCGAGAAAATGTTCTTAACCACAAATGGCCCTTCGTATGTAGGGGTCCATTTTCCCCTGGGATCAGCTTGCGGTAGAATGACGCGCTTAATCACTAAATCTCCGACTTGATATTCCTGACGTCTGACTTTCTTGTTAAAAGCCTTGATCATTCGCTTTTGATACGTCTGACCATGATAGATAGTAGTAAGTCTCTTCTCATCGATTAAATTCAAATGATCAAGCCGGGTTTGGATCCAGTCGTCTTTGTTCAAACCCGTATCCTTCATAATCCTGAGAGAGGGTATCTGGACTTCGATGGGTAGGACTTCCTCCATGCCATATACCAGAGAGTAGGGTGTTTCCCCTGTCGAAGTCTGTGCTGAGGTACGGTACCCATGAAGAGCAAATGGTAACATCTCGTGCCAGTCTTTATATGTCAAAGTCATCTTCTGCACAATCTTCTTGATGTTTTTGTTAGCTACTTCAACAGCGCCATTCATCTTCGACCGGTAGGGAGAAGAGTTATGATGTTGAATCTTGAATTGTTTGTAGAGCTCGGTGATCATTGTATTGTCGAGATTTATACCGTTGTCATTAATGATCCTCTTTGGTTCTATGATTCAAAGGTTCTTGGTTAGAATCATAGCTCCTCTCTTGGGAAATGTTCAAAGGTTATCTCCTCAAAGTGCGGGAGCAATGTCAGTACATACTCTTTATAAGGAATAAGATTTTGGTGCTTCGTATCCCACTCGCCTTTGATATAACTTATTACCAGAGCGGAATCTCCGAATACACTCAAGAACTTAATCCTTAGGTCAATGAAATCTCGAAGACCCATGATGCACGCTTCATACTCCGCCATGTTGTTGGTGTAGTTGAAACATAATCGGGCGATGAACGGAGTATGACAGCCTTCAGGAGATATAATTACAGCGCCAATGTCGTTACCCAAAGCGTTTGATGCTCCATCAAAATACATAGACCATCAAGCTCCTTCCTCAGGTCCTTCATCTGGTCCGGGTTCTTCGCAGTCGGTTACCAACATGATATTCTCATCCGGGAACTCGAAATTCATGGACTGGTAGTCATTCACGGCCTGATGTGCCAAATGATCTGCCAATACACTCCCCTTAATTGCTTTTTGGGTTGTGTATTGGATGTCGTACTCGGTTAAGATCATCTGCCATCTTTCTATTCTTCCGGATAAGGCAGGCTTCTCGAAAATATACTTGATGGATCCATTTTTTATATCAACAAGGTGGTGTGAGTCAGCATATACTGTCTCAGCCGGCGACCAGCCCATGCCAAAGCACAACAAGTTTTCTCGAGCAATGAGTATCGAGTCTCACAGTCGGTAAACTTTTTGCTAAGGTAAAAAATGGCGTGCTCTTTTCGACCAGACTCGTCATGCTGCCCCAGCACACACCCCATTGAATTGTCCAGCACTGTCAAGTATAATATCAAAGGTCTTCCTTCAACTGGAGGCATCGGATTTGGTGGTTCTTGAAGGTATTCCTTGATTCTTTCGAAAGCGGTCTGGCACTCATCATTCCACTTTACCACTTGATCTTTCTTCAGCAGCTTGAAGATTGGTTCACAAGTAGCAGTCAGATGTGAAATAAACCGGGCGATATAATTCAGACGTCCCAAGAAACCTCTAACTTCTTTTTCTGTGCGGTGAGCCGACATATCGTGTATGGCTTTTACCTTTGCAGGGTCCACCTGAATACCTTTGTCACTGACAACAAAACCTAGAAGCTTACCAGACCTTACCCCGAAGGTACACTTGTTCGGATTCAATCTCAGCTTGTACGTCTTCAACCTGTCAAACAGTTTCTGGAGATGATCAATATGCTCTTCTTCAGTCTGGGACCTGGCTATCATGTCATCAACATAAACCTCGACCTCGTGGTGAATCATATCATGGAACAAAGCGACCATGGCACACTGATAAGTTTCCCCATCATTCTTCAACCCAAAAGGCATTAACTTGTAATAGAAGGTGCCCCACTGTGTAACAAAAGTTGTCTTCTCCATGTCCTCAGGAGCCATCTTGATCTGGTTGTAGCCAGAAAAACCATCCATGAAGGAGAAGATCTTGTGTTGCGCAGTGTTGTCGACTAGAACATCGATGTGAGGAAGTGGGAAGTCATCTTTGGGGATTTCCCTGTTCAGACCTCTGTAGTCCACACATATCCGTACCTTACCATCCTTCTTAGGTACCGGAACAACGTTGGCAACCCACTACGTATAAGAAGTGACAACTAAGAATCCGGCGTCAAACTATTTCATGACCTCTGCCTTAATTTTTTCTAACATTTTGGGGCGCATACGACAGACCTTCTGCTTTACCGGAGGGCAGTCTTCTTTGGTCGGCAGGTGATGTACCACAATGTCGTTGTCCAGACCAGGAATATCTTTATAGGACCAGGCGAAGATCTCAACATAATCGTGCAGCATATGTATTAACCGTTGTTTGACACTAGGCTCCAGATTTGCACCTATTTTAACCTCCTTCCTGTTTTCCTCTGTACCTAAATTCACTGACTCGACGGGCTCTTCATGGGGCTGTATGGCCCTTTCTTCCTATTGTAGTAGTCTAGCAAGTTCTCCTGGTACCTCACAATCATCCTCACCTTCATCCTCGGCTTGGTTGATCGGATTTTCGAAGTCATAACTAACAGTAGCAAAACTGTTATCAATGGGATCCAGGGTGGATATGGATATGCAGTATGATACGTGAGTGTGTGTAAGAGAATAATTGTTTTGATAAAAATGGGAGACAAAAGAAAAACAAGGAGCGCAAAATTTGTAATGCAAGAAACGCCCAATGTTTTATTAATGATATATGAAAATGTCAAATAATAAGCCCTCACAAGCAAAGCCATGGTGTCTCGGGCAAGGCACCAGGCCGTAAAGTTTCAAACTGTTTATTAGAAATCTTAAAACAAAAGTCAATTACTGCGAAATAAAAGAAACAGGTATGAAGTCCTTCACCGTCCAGTTATTCAGTCCACCATTGATTGTTGGGTAGATCCAGCTGTCGATGTCTGAATCTTCTTCACTATCCTCAATTGCATTAACTTCCCGATTGCTGATGTGTAGAGGAGGTTTTCCAATCCGTGCGTGCCTAACATCCCTTTGAGCCCCTGTAGTAAATCCCAAACGAAATTTTTCAGTTTTGCGAGTGAAATCAGGGAGCCGACCCCAATTGGTACACCCACCTTCTTCAACAACAGCCCTGGCATCCTTGAGAGAAGCCATCTTCAGTGGAGGTTTTTTGGTAGTAACTTCAGTTGACGCTAAAGTCTGAGGGACCTCTTCGAAGTTCTGACAAGGAGTTTCTATGAACTCCCCATCCATCTCCACATAACAGAAGGAATTGAGATGACTTACCATGTACTCTTATTCACCTCGCACCGTGACAATCTTCCCCTTCACCGGGTACTTCAGTATTTGATGGAGTATGGAAGTGACTGCCCCAGCCATATGGATCCAAGGACGACCCAGCAAGCAAGAATACGATGGTCTGATGTCCATTACATAGAAGGTGGACCCAAAGGTCTGAGAACTCACTTTGACAGGGATGTCCACCTCCCCGTGCACCATCCTTTCTGATCCATCAAAAGCCCTTACCACAATGTTACTCGGTTTTAGAGTCAAACCATCACAGTCCAAACGGTCCAACGCTTTCTTTGGCAGAACATTCAGCAAAGACCCGGTGTCAACCAACACATGATTCATAGTGGCGCCCCTGCACTTAATCGATACGTGCAGAGCATCATTATGATTTCTCCCCTTACCGGTCATATCCGCATCTAAAAATCCTAGCCCATTGTCAGCAGTCAGGCTAGCTATACAGTCTTTGAACTGATCTGCAGAAGTTTCCCGTGGAACATGCGCAGTCTTGAGAAATTCAATCAAAGCCTTTGCATGGGCTTCAAAACACAATAGCAGAGACAACATAGAGATCTTTGACAGGGTCTTCCCCAGCTGTTCGACCACATTGTAGTCGCTTTTCTTGATAATTTTCAGTATTTCCTCTATTTCTTGTTTAGAGGCTTCTACAACAATTTTTCTAGGCGCCTCCGTCCGGGCAGGCTCACCTATGATTTTTTTGCCCCGAGTCTCAGATGGCTCGGCGACAAGGGTGATAACTAGAGTAGGAACTGGAACAATAGTTGATGTACTAGCAGATGGAATGACAACAGGTTTGTGGACAGTCAGAGGGGAAATCTCGGGAGAAAAGAGCCTTCCTCTTCTGGTGACCTTACTAGCTCCGACAATATTACTGACATCAGTATCAGCTTCTTCATTCTTCAACTCTTGCTTAATGCCATGATAATACACATCAGCACCATAGTGCCATGGGACAGCCTTGTCTGAAGTGTACGGGATGGGACCAGGAACAGTGATTATTAGCGGAGCAATTCTTGGAACAGATGTAATCCTAACAGGTTTTCTCGAGGAAACCTTGGAAGGATTGGCGGAAATGGTTATGATGGCAACATCTTCATTGGGAACAACAGGGATCATAGTCTTCTCGAACAGAATCTCTTTATTATCCATCAGGCGTTGAACACCTGACTTCAACAAACGGCAACTGGAAGGTAGAATCAAGCACATGTGGCAACCTTCACCACAACCCGGAAATACACCGGCCAACAGCAGATTCCTCTTAACAGTCATAAGAGGAGTAGAAATTTCTTCAACAGCGGTCACGAATAAATCATTGTCAACAACATTAACCCCACGACCATGTTTAGGCATAGGAGCAGTTATTACATTCGGCTTTTCTGGAGCATAAAACTCTCTCTCCTTAGCCTCCAGCAAATCTTGTACTTTGTTTCTCAAAGCCCAGCAGTCATTGGTATCATGTCCATGGCTCTCAGAATGGTAGGCGCATCGCGCGTTAGGATTGTATCTAGGAGAGGTAGTGTTTTGATTTTTGGGAGCCTCCCTCAATGTGGTCAAGTTGGATTTCAGCAGGTGAGGTAGCACTTCAGCTAATTTCATACTAATGCGGGTAAACTGTCGTTGTGGTCTTTCCACCCTCTGTTGATTGTTGCATTGTGGAGCAATAGCGGGTCTTGGTATCACTACAGCATTTACTGTTGGACGGTGCTCAAATTAATATTGGCCCCTCGGGATATAGACTGCACTGGCTTCCTTCTTACTAGTAAAAGGTTTCTTTACCAAACTCAAAGAGGCATCCTTCTGTATTTTGCCATTTCGAATTCCATCTTCTACTCTTTATCCAGTTAAAATCAACTCGGTGAAACCATATGATGAACTTCCAATCAAGTGGTTGAAAAATGGGCCAGACAGTATCCCCAAAACATATCAACCAACTCCCTGTCAGATAAAGGGGGTTGAACTATGCCAGCTAAATCTCTCTATTTCTGAGCGTAATCTTTGAAACCTTCACCTGCACCCATGGACATACTCTGGAGTTGAGTACGAGTGGGAGCAAGGTCGGCATTGTACTGGTACTGCTTGTAGAAAGTAGCAGCAAAATCTTCCCAGTTTCGAACATTGGACCCTTCCAACTGGTAGAACCATTCAAGCTGAGTCCCTGACAGACTATCTTGAAAGAAATGCACCCATAAATTTCTATCAGTCGTGTGGGGTTGAATTTTCCTGACATAAGAGCGGAGATGGAGTTTTGGGCAGGAAACTCCATCATACTTAGCAAAAACTGGATCCTTGAACTTCTGAGGGATGACCACTCCATATACTAGTCCTATTTCTCCGAAATCCAAACCAGGTATCTTCTGAATTTCCATAGCACTCAGACGGTCTTCTAGTTGCTTGTACCTATCCTCGGCAGGAGGATATTGCTCATCATCAAAATCAGTATCATTATCAGAGACTGCAGGACTAGGTCCCTTTTCCTCTTCTTGGTTCTCCCCTTCTTTGGATGAAAAGGTCATATCAGTTTGATGCTTCAACCTTTCTCCAAACCTTCTGCCTATATTCAGAAGCCCGACCTTCTTCTTCTTCTTCTTTTCTTTCAGAATGAGAGTTTTCAGATCCTCTTGCCCCTTAGCCAGACTTATGAACATCTGTTGGAACTGGGCGTTCTGTGCCTGAAGCTCTTTGATGGCTTGATCGGAAGACATTTCTGCTGAAATAAACAGCGAAGAAGATAAGAAACTTGTAGTGGTACCTGTAATGATGTGCATGATAATGGGATGCGCATGTAATGATTTCAAAGACTTTGGGAGATTTAAATTTGCAAACCAAAAATAAACAACCTTTATTAGCTTAACTTTGAAAGGTTCAACAATGCCCTTAAGGCGTTACAAAGAAGTGAATAAAACAAATCTAAAACTAGAAAGGCAAAATCAAAAGTCCCATGGACGCTTTCTCTTTGTGCTGATGTAATCATTAAGCACTCTTTCCTCCTCGAGCTGCCTGATGATCTTCAAAACCTTCCTCTCTTGCTTATGGAACTGCTCCCTGTAAGTATCTCGCTCATTCTTCAGCTGAATCCAAGACCTCTGTAGCTCCCCAAGATCAGTGGGCATGTAAGGATAGAGAACCGTGTAACGAATGTCGTATTCGGTAGTGGGTTCTATAATCACTGGTAACATTGCTGCATATGGAATCACAAGCTTCTGGGCACGAGCTCGGACCCATTGGAGGTAAGGCTGCATAGGATGGGAAGTCTTTGGTCCCAACTCGTGGGGTTCAGATCTATTTTCCATGCCCCAAGCTCGTATGAACCTCCGACGATGTCCTTTAACATCCTCTTCATAGTCGAATGCAATATCCTCGAGAAGTAACCTATGGGGACCATCTCTTCGAGCACGACCAAATTGTCGCAAAGCTAGACAAAGATTGTAAGTTATACCTCCTCTGATACCAATTAATGGGACATTAGGATACCCTCCACAACGGTTAATGACAACAACGTCTTCCATAGCCCGGGAGCACCAAATAATATTTGTATGAGAGAGTGACATTATTCTATGCGACCAACCCAAACCTTCTTCTTTCTTCAGCACATACTTAGGGAGGTGAGAAATAAACCACCTCGACAACAATGGCATGCAGCACATAAGAGTCCCTCTTCTCCTTGTGGTACGAGTATAGAGAGCGTGCAAGATATCTCTAAGCAAGGTAGGCACAGGATTGCGTGAAAGGAAAATCTTGATAGCATTCACATCTACAAAGGATCTGGATTAGGGAAGAGAACCAAACCATAGATAAGAAGAGCCAAGACATCTTCAAAATCCTGAAAATCTAAATCATCCCAGAATAGCTGAGCTTGGTCTATCAGAAATTTGGCTAGAAAACCTTCGACTCCACTTCGAGTTTCCCAATTGGATACCACATCGGCCCGTTTCAAATGCAAAGCTGAGGAAATGACTTCTGGCTTAGGAACTTCTTCCATACTTGTGAAGGGTACTTGTTCAAGAATGGATATGTCCAATAGATGAGAGAATTCCTCTAAGGTGGGTACAAGCTGATAATCTGGAAAGGTGAAACAGTGATGCTCGGGATCGAAGAACTGAAAAAGTACACTCATCATTTGTTCATCGGGGTTTGAAGTAACCAGGTTGAGAAGTTGACCATGTCTCTTAATGAACATAGAAGTTTCAGAAATCCTTGACACTAGCTCTTTGAGTTGGGATGGTATCTCCACAAAGTTAACTCGGATAGTCTTTCTATGTACGGAAGCCATGATCCGCAAAACAGAACAAAGATAAATTCCCTTGGTCTTTGAAATAGTTAGTGTAATGAAGCATGAATGCTATGTTATGATGCATGATGTCATGATAAAACACAGGTATAGCAAATAACAGATATGGCAAAGACAAACAAGTCACACAAAGCCCTTAGGTTTAAGGCTTGCATGAGGTCAAAGGTAATACCCTCTTGAAGTTAAGTTGGTATCAACCTGTCCTAGAAAAAGTAACCGGGTTCTAGAGGATCTCAATATCACTGACCATCCTCCATCGGTCATGGTTTCAGCTCACGCAATCTTTTCTTGTGGCTGGAACTATCTCGAGAGTGTGGTCTCAATGAGTGTAGCATCGAGTATCAACCAGTTCTCAGCTTTAGACCGAGGTCGTCTATCTCACTACTTTATAATGGCCAAGTTAGGCGATTAAAGGTTCTAAGGTCAGTTGATGCTTAACGACACCACACGGCGGACCCTTATTCTCCTCGTTTCTCCACAAGGGATACCGGTACCAACCAAAGTGCCACACCAACATAGCCACTGCTTTAACCGTATCGGTCTACACCGTACAGTATCCTCACAGTCTATTGCTACTTACCTAAAAGGTATCCCCCAGATCCGGGTTAGGATCTATAGTAACCCCAAGCAAAAACCCTTAAAAGTAAAGCAAACAAAACAAGCAAGAGAAGCAATTATGATGAACTAGATCCTAAGGTATACCCCACTTATTAATTCCCCAGCAGAGTCGCCAATTCTGTAATACGGTGGCAAAACGGACTATTTGATGTTGGTTTGCGTTTTGTGTTTTTTGTTTGCAAAATGTCGCGGTAAGCAAGAGTCGCCACCGACTTTTATTTCATCCAACCGGAAAGGAAAAAGGTACCGAAAAAATCATTTTTCGAGATATTCTGAGTACGGGGGGT
The DNA here is from genome assembly GCA_948472305.1 of Vicia faba. Classification (NCBI taxonomy): domain Eukaryota; kingdom Viridiplantae; phylum Streptophyta; class Magnoliopsida; order Fabales; family Fabaceae; genus Vicia; species Vicia faba. The sequence continues at coordinate 163,029,335 of OX451736.1, read as the reverse complement.
AGATTATAGAAAGGGAATGTGTTAGAACCCTTTCTATCCATGGTTTTCCATGGGATCTTAGGTACTTTCTCATCTTTTAAAATTGCTTGTGTATGTGCTTTGTTTTTTTGAAAAGAGTTTTAACCTCGTGATAACCCTTGTATCAGTCCTCAAAGGTGTGACGAAGTTTTTTTGAAAATTGTTTTGAAATGTGTAAGTGTTGAAAAAGTTTGTTTTGAGAAAGTACCTACTAGCATCTACCTACCCGAAAAAAGATCGTTTCTGTTCTTTTTTCCTTTAGACAGCACTATCCTACTATTGAGAAATAGGTAGCACCGTCGTTGGAGTTGTAAGGGTCAATTCGAAAGGGACGTACGATCACTAAAGCAATGTTAGGACACCTTAGTAATAACCCTAGAGTCTTAAGATCGTATTCGAGGCAACATTTCCGAGGCAACATTTGATCTTTTTAGACAGGAGAGCACCCACTAAGACACCCTATACTTAATGACCGTTTACCAAAGGAAACCGAAGTGTGAGTATACCCTATGAGTGATATGTGCGAGTGATCTGTTTTCAATTATTTAGTCTTTGCACATTAGGGTTTTCTAATCGGATTAAGTTGCCATGCATTCTTGTCATACAATCCTATTAGCATACATCTAAACAGTCAAATATTTACGAGAATTTAAATGCGAGAAAGTAAATCTACGCTATTACAAGGCTTCGGGGAGGGGGATTAATTTACATAGCCAAAAACCCTGGGAAAAGAAAGCGACAAATAAAAGCCCTAGATTAAACTATTACAAACCATGAACAGTTACAACAATATCGTAAAAATAATAACGTGAGCCCGATGAGTCAAATACGAGATAACCAGGGTTTTGAACTTGCCTAAACCTAATTGCGATTGGTAAAAAATGTTTTGGTCATGTTTTGTTATTTAAGAAAATAGAGAAATTATTACATTAAAAAAGAAAGGCCTAATTCTAATTAATTTTAATCTAGGAAAAATAAATTAATTTATTCTAAACCTATTTTTGTATTTTTATCTATTTCAGAAAAAGAGCAAAATAAAATTAAATTAAAGGTTTAACCTAATTTCTATTTTTGATTTTATTTATGAAAACAAATTACAATTTCCCTAAATTAAACTAAGTTAAATTAATTTTGATAATAATAAAAAAAACTAATCCTAATTTTGGTGAATTGTTGATTTTATGGTTTTTTGTGAAAAATAAATTAATTTTTAAATTAAATAAATAAAGGAAATTAAAAGAATAAAAAAAATAGAGAAAAAGAAATAAAGAAAAGTTAGTAAAATGGGCCTGTATTAGCAATTATGAGGGGTGCTGTTTGAGATTTTGAGCCCAAAAGACCCAGGCATGTTTGACTTTGCCTGATTCAATGTGGCTGTTGACTAATGGCGTATGGAGGTTGTGATATGGTGGGAGAACTGACTATGGTTTTGCGTTTGTTTTTGCAAATGTTTCGGTAGAGCAAGAGTCGCCACCGACTTTTTATTTTATCCTAAGGAAAGGTTAAAAAGCACAGCAAAAACCTTTGAGATGTTTTCTTGGGTTCGGGGAGTAGATTATAGAAAGGGAAGGTATTAGCACCCTTTCTATCCATGGTTATCCATGGGCTCTTAGTTACTTGCTTAGATCAACTTGCCTTAATTTTCAATTGTTTGAAATGGTGCTTTGTGTGTGGGTTTGAAAATGTTTTTGAAAAGAGGCCAATGTGGTGGCAACCTTTGTAATGATCCATGTTGGGATGTATACAGAGGTGTACGTCTTTTGAAAAGGTTTTCATTTGTTTTTTGAAAGTTGTTTTGAAAGTGTTGTGAGGTGTGGTTTTAAAAATAGGCAAGTGTTTTATTTTTGCAAGTTTGATTCAAGTAACTAAGAGGTTGTCTACTCCTAAATTTCTCAAAGATTATTGCTATGTTTTAACCCTTTTAACAATTTTGTTCCACCATTGCATTTGGTGGACAATCTTGTGTTAGGATGCGAAAGGGACGGGCGCGGGTCATCATTTAGACCATAATTGCAATGGTGCCAAGTATCTTTGGGCAATTTTTCCTTTAAGGGACTTGATCATTTCTAGGCAACTTTCGAAAGCGTCATCGAGGGACTATGATCATTTGAATTGTTTGTTTTGCCCAAAGAGACCTAACATGCAATATGGCCCAATTTTGAAAGGCAACAAGTGGAGGTAACCCTAGGGGTGTTAGTGTGTAAGTGTGTTTTATTGCATACAAGAGTTTTTTCTTTGAATTAGGTTTTTCTATTTCATTGATTTTATCTTGCCATACACGTCCTAATTACTAGCAATAAGAAGCGGAAATATAAAATCCTACACTATTACAACAATTAGGGGATGGGGATACACATTTGTACATGGGGGGGTTCAACGAGAAAAATAGACAAAAAAGAAAATAGCAAAAAACAAGATATATATATATAGAGAGAGAGAGAGAGAGGGAGCCAGCGCGCTGCTGAGAGGTTATCAGAAGTTCTGACTCAGATCCGCTGCCAGATGATCAACCTCTTGGTTAAACTGTATGAGTCAGAACTTCTGACTCTGGCACCTGCAAAACAGAACCCTGTTAGTGGGGAAACCAGAAGTTATGATTCTGCTGGAAAGACAATAACTCTCAGAGGTTCTGATATTATTGACAGCAAGACAGGCTTCAGATGTGCTAACGTCAAAGTCAGCACTTGGCTTTTCCCTGTACTAATCAGAACATCTGCAATTTTGTTGTTATTCCACAAAACAGGAAACATATTTGGAACAGATCCAGCAAATATCAAAATGTTTCAGAGGGCAGAACCAACAAGGTCACAGGCAAGTCCTACACTGGCTCAGAACGTTCTGAGGTATGAAAGTCCTCAGAATATAAACAGCAACAACATGATATTTACATTATGTTTATTTGAGTATGCACAGCTGATGATGCTTAGCAGCGTGATGAAGGTCAGAAGGTGCTTACCTGGCTGTTGGAAAAGTTTGTGGGTGAAAGCTGGCTTTTGGCTCTGGTGGTGTTCTGGACAGATTCTTTTTTGAAAAGTGTAGGTGAAGGTGTATGCGTATATAGGGTCAGAAGTTTGAAAAGAGGTTTTTTTTTGTTCACACAGAAAACTGGGTATTGGATAAAGTTTGAAGATGAGAAATTCAAAGTTATGAAACAAACTGGAGATTTTGGCAGAGTTTCAGAAAGCTATGTTGCTAAGGGTTTCTGTTTTTCTCTTAGCAATTTTTCTGTTTCTTCAACGCCCTTTTGCAGTGGACAATGACTCTCTATTTATAGGCAAAGTTCTTGTGGGTGCCTTGAACATTAAAGCGCCAACAGAGTTTAAATTGCTCTTTGACAGAAATTCCTGGGAAGTTGTGATAACAGATAGCCTTCAGCCTAGGCTGCAGCAGCAGGCGTAGATTGGAGAGAAGTGACCTCTTAAGTGGGCGGTGGCGTGTAGACCCATGCCAGAGTCTGCATAAAGGCGTTTTCCAAGCCACACGTGAAGGGATTACTTGGATGAATGTTCAGGAGTGGTTGGAATCATTAATGAGCATTAAATGGTGATAAGACCTATCAACATCAATATTCTGGTAATGGAAACCAACGTTGAATCAGCAGTTCCGTTTCAAAAAGAACAACGTAAACCATGCTCTGGCCTGGGCTTCCTGTTGTCTTAGTAAGTTCTGGGGATTCTCCTGATTTTCTGATACGTTCCTTGGATTTGCTTCTGGACCTCCTGGGCTTAGAGATTCTGTATCAGTGTAACACCCACTCTTCTGACCTTTTCATCTTCTGATTTCAGCATGTTCTGAAAGAGCCTTCAGACTTCCCTGCTTCTTTTGCATTCCTTTAGCAAATTCTGACTGAGCTTGCGTAACTGCTGAAAGAGTCATGTTCTGTCTGAGGCTTACATACTGAACCACGTTTACAACTTCTGATTGAGCTGATGTAGCTGCTGAAGAACCAACTTCTGACTATGCTGAGCAAAGCTTGCAACTTCTGACCGTTTTATCTGGAATTGGTCCAGAAGTTCTGAAACGCTGATTTTTTTCTTAAACACTCTTTTTTTTTTTAAAGAAACATTTCAAGTGTTTAGAATTTAATTAATTTCTCAAGATAAAAGCGTTGTCTTTAGAGCTTGTGTGATCATCTTGCTCTTGTAAATGGTCTGCTTGGGCAAAAAAAGATAACTCAGGACTTGGATTTGTTTCAGAGGGACCTTGGAAATCCAAGATGATTTCCTGAAGAAGGAGAGGGAAAATTTTGGGGTACAACAGAGGTCCTCCAAGAGTGGCACGTTGATCTGAAGCGTTGGTGAATTGGATGGCCAGATCCTGATAGTATATGGTGGACCTCTTGATGTGTAATGTGCTATATTGCCCGTTGAAGAAAAACATGAATAAAGGTTGGGACCTGGGGATCGAACCCAGGTCCTTAGGCACTCTTCCCCTGCACGCTTGCCAACTGAGCCATCTGATTTACTTGTATATATAATTAAAAAAAATCTAATATATGAAAGAACAAAGATTAAATGAAAAAACAAGCTAAATTCAAATTGCCCAACCAGGGGGCGCCACGCCTCATCTTCTTCCTCCCATCCGCCGTGTTATCCCTGAAGTTTTTACCTACGGACATTGCACTGTAGCTACAACCCTATGTGTTTCAAAAATTATCCATAGGCAACATAAATTACCATGGATGGTACCAATCAACTCGTCTCATCCTCACGACTCTCATGATACCAGAATCAATGTCCAATTTTACCTATCCTGCAAAGCCCTAAACAAGAACTTGAAACCCTAGCTATGGCAGTTTGTCATACAATCACCAAAAACGCAATTGAATATAATGATTAGCTTGCAAACATGTTAAGGAATAAGTATATGCCATCAAAACGTGCAAATGGTGTATAAATTGATGAAAACGAAAATGAAAATTCTTGCTAACCGTGTGGCTGCTATAACGGGTTTCAGGACCTGGAGAGGCTTGTTAATGATTGGAATATGATACTGAGACCTCCAGCAATCGATTGGCAAAGGAAAGATGGAACGATTTAGTCTCTAGTATGGAAATTGGATCACCACTTTTCTTGAATTTTTTTCAGTTTTGTTTGCCTCTTTCACGACTGCTCCACCTCTATCCTTGCTTTGGAAATGTTCAATATATCTTATAGAATGCATTAGGGTTGTAAAACTGATCACATCTTTGGAAGTTTTTCAAGATTTGATTTTGTTTTCATGGCATATGATCTCTTTCCAATTTTGCTCAAATTCAATCTTTTTCAAGCCAAATCAGCCTTGCACGAATTGATTCTCTATTGATAGCTCATGAGATCTTCCTTCAATGCAAAAATCATCCCTAAAACACAATATATGATTTATTTAGATTTATTTGATTTTATTTGAATTTTAAATGAATAAAAATCAAAATAAATAAAATAAATGAATAAATAAAGCATGGAGGGTCCCATAGGTCGTGAACTATGTTAAGAATGAGATGCAAGCATAAAAAGTTTGGCCCTTTTGGCAAAAAATGCAAATTTGAGCATATTTGACTTTTGGCAATTTTACAAAAAGGGTCCAAATGGCCAATGCATAAATCTCTCAATTTTGACTCTAGAGAGGTGTTCTTTGACTTTTTAGAAATATTAGGATGTCCCCTAAGCAACCCTTTTGGTCTCATCTCAATTGAGTCTTCCATGTTCATGTATGAAGTTTTGACCCAAAAGGTGTTTTTGTTGACTTTTCAAACTGACCTATAATGTCAAAATTCATATCTTTTTGTGAGTGCATATTTTGAACTTGGGAGCTGAAGATGAATTATTGGTAATTGCAACCTCTTCAAAATGAGCTTTGGGTGAGTCATTTCTGATAAAGTATGAGAAAGTTATGCTTGGTCAAACTTGAGTTGACTTTTCCTGAAAACCCTAATTTAGCAACTTTTGGGTTTTGATGAATTGTGAGCAATCATTGATGAATCATGATCAATCCATGGTTAAATGATGAATGATACTTCCAAATGAGGATGTTGACAAAGAATCTTGAAGTTTGACTGTATGTAGGCCACAGTTGACTTTTGACCTATCACAATTGATTTTTAGGCCTTTGAGCAATTGACTAAGCAAACTTCCTCTGCAAGGCTTGAAACTTGACATGGATGATCTTAAGAACCTATTAGGATAATGGTGAGCATTTGGTATCCTTTAGACTCAAGCATTTTGATGAAAAATTAAACCCTAATTTGAGATCGACTGCCTTAGGAGAGAGTTTGTCTGGTCAAATCTTGGACTTCCTTGAACAATTTGGGGACCTCACTTGCCATGTGTACATAGAAGTTGGGCCAGTTCTGTGATACGGTGGCAGAACCGACTGTTTTACGCTGGTTTGCATTTTGCATTTTTTGTTTGCAGTATGTCGCGGTAAGCAAGAGTCGCCACCGACTTTTATTTCATCCAACCGGAAAGGAAAAAAGTACAGAAAATATCCTTTTTTGAGATATTCTGAGTACGGGGGGTAGATTATAGAAAGGTAAGGTGTTTTCACCCTTTCTATCCATGGTTTTCCATGGGCTCTAAGGTACTTGCTCATCTTTTAAAATTGCTTGTGTATGTGCTTTGTTTTTTTTAAAAGAGTTTTAACCTCGTGATAACCCTTGTATCAGTCTTCAAAGGTGTGACGAAGTTGTTTTGAAAATTGTTTTGAAATGTGTAAGTGTGGAAAAGTTTGTTTTGAGCAAGTATCTACTAGCATCTACCTACTCGAAAAAAGATCGTTTCAATTCTTGTTTCCTTTAGACAGTGATATCCTACTATTGAGAAATTAGTAGCACCGTCGTTGGAGTTGTAAGGGTCAATTCGAAAGGGACGTACAATCACTAAAGCAATGTTAGGACACCTTAGTAATAACCCTAGAGTCTTAAGATCGTATTCGAGGTAACATTTCTGAGGCAACATTTTTGAGGCAACGTTTGATCTTTTAGACAGGAGGGAAACCACTAAGACACCCTATACTTAATGATCGTTTACCGAAGGCAACCAAAGTGTGAGTATACCCTAAGAGTGATATGTGCGAGTGATCTGTTTTCAATTATTTAGTCTTTGCACATTAGGTTTTTCTAACCGGATTAAGTTATCATGCATTCTTGTCATACAATCCTATTAGCATACATCTAAACAGTCAAATATTCACGAGAACTAAAATGCGAGAAAGTAAATATACTCTATTACAAGGCTTCGGGGAGGGGGGTTAATTTACATAGCCAAAAAACCCAGGAAAAGAAAGCGATAAATAAAAGCCCTAGATTAAACTATTACAAACCATGAACAGTTACAACAATATCGTAAAAATAATAACGCGTGCACGGTGAGTCGAATACAAGATAACCAGGGTTTTGAACCTTGCCTAAATCTAATTGCGATTGGTAAAAAAGGTTTTGGTCATGTTTTTTTATTTAAGAAAATAGAGAAATTATTACATTAAAAAAGAAAGGCCTAATTCTAATTAATTTTAATCTAGGAAAAATAAATAAGTTTATTCTAAACCTATTTTTGTATTTTTATCTATTTGAGAAAAAGAGAAAAATTAAATTAAATTAAAGGTTTAACCTAATTTCTATTTTTGATTTTATTTATGAAAACAAATTACAATTTCTCTAAATTAAACTAAGTTAAATTAATTTTGATAATAATAAAAAAAACTAATCCTAATTTTGGTGAATTATTGATTTTATGGTTTTTTGTGAAAAATATATTTAATTTGTAAATTAAACAAATAAAGGAAATTAAAATAATAATAAAAAATAGAGAAAAAGAAATAAATAAAAGTTAGTAAAATGGGCATGTATTAGCAATTATGGGGAGTGTTGTTTGAGATTTTGAGCCCAAAAGACCCAGGCTTGTTTGACTTTGCCTGATTCAATATGGCTGTTGACTGGAGGCGTATGGTGGTCCTCCAAGAGTGGCACGTTGATCTGAAGCGTTGGTGAATTGGATGGCCAGATCCTGATAGTATATGGTGGACCTCTGGACGTGTAATGCGCTAGATTGCCAGTTGAAGAAAAACATGAATAAAGGTTGGGACCTGGGGAGGCTTGTTAATGATTGGAATATGATCATGAGACCTCCAGCAATCGATTGGCAAAGGGAAGATGGCACGATTTGGTATCTAGTATAGAAATTGGATCACCACATTTCTTGAATATTTTTCAGTTTTGTTTGCCTCTTTCACGGCTGCTCCACCTCTCTCCTTGCTTTGGAAATGTTCAGTATATCTTATAGAATGCATTAGGGTAGTAAAATTGATCACATCTTTGGAAGTTTTTCAAGATTTGATTTTGTTTTCATGGTATATGATCTCTTTCCAATTTTGCTCAAATTCAATCTTTTTCAAGTCAAATCAGCCTTGCATGAATTGATTCTCTATTGACAGCTCATGAGATCTTCTTTCAATGCAAAAATCATCCCTAAAACACAATATATGATTTATTTAGATTTATTTGATTTTATTTGAATTTTAAATGAATAAAAATAAAAATAAATAAAATAAATGAATAAATAAAGCATGGAGGGTCCCATAGGTCGTGGACTATGTTAGGAATGAGATGCAAGCATAAAAAGTTGGGCCCTTTTGGCAAAAAATACAAATTTGAGCATATTTGACTTTTGGCAATTTTGCAAAAAGGGTCAACTTGGCCAATGCATAACTCTCTTAATTTTGACTCTAGAGAGGTGTTCTTGGACTTTTTAGAAATCTTAGGATGTTCTCTAAGCATCCCTTTTGTCTCATCTCAATTGAGTCTTCCATGTTCATGTATGAAGCTTTGACCCAAAAGGTATTTTTGTTGACTTTTCAAAATGACCTAGAATGTAAAAATTCATATCTTTTTGTGAGTGCATATTTTGAACTTGAGGGATAAATATGAATTGTAGGGAATTGCATCCTCTTATAAATGAGCTTTGGATGGGTCATTTATGATAAAGTATGAGAAAGTTATGCTTGGTCAGAGTTGAGTTGACTTTTCCTGTAAAATCCTAATTTAGCAACTTTTGGGTTTTGATGAATTGTGAGCAATCCTTGATGAATCATGATCGATCCATGGTTAAATGCTGAATGATACTTGAAAATTAGTATGTTGACAAAGAATCTTGAAGTTTGACTGTATGTAGGCCACAGTTGAATTTTGACCTAGCACAGTTGATTTTCAGGCCTTTGAGCAATTGACTAAGCAAAATTCCTCTGCAAGGCTTGAAACTTGACATGGATGATATTGAGAACCTTTTAGGACAATGGTGAGCATTTGGTATCCTTTGGACTCAAGCATTTTGATGAAAAATGAAACCCTAATTTGAGATAGACTGCCTTAGGAGAGAGTTTGTCTAGTGAACTCTTGGACTTCCTTGAACAATTTGGGGACCTCACTTGCCATGTGTTGAGAAATATGGGAGGGCAAATTTTGGGGTACAACACATTTTGATACTCATTCAGTTCTCAACTTTCAAATACATTTCAGATACGCTCCAAACACGGACGCCATTCTGATACTCATTCAGATTCTTTCAGATACAGTTCAGATACGCCCAGACACGGACGCCATTCTGATACTCATTCAGTTTTCAACTTCCAGATACAGTACAGATATGTTCCAGACACAGACATCATTCTGATACTCATTCAAAATCAGCTTCTAGATACAGTTCAGATACGCTCCAGACATGGACGCCATTCTGATACTCCTTTTTTCAGCTTACAAGTTACAATTCAACAACCATTTCTGGATGGCATCTACAAGCCCATCTCCAACAACTTTCTATCATCTCTCCAAATGGCATCTTTAAGCCCATCCCCTCTACCATCACATCACCGAGTGCAATCTTCTGGGCACTCTAGTGTCCAATCATCTTTCACCTTCAAGTCACGAATGGCGGATCCTCCAATCTAACTCTTCAGGTTTAAGAAGATTGAACAAGGGCAGATGTTGTACCCCAAAATTTTCCCTCTCATTTATCAAATATTTTCTCACAAGGATCTCTCTTGGTTCAAGACTGCACTAGGGTTGATCAGCCCAGGACACCTCCTTGAGCACTGATGACCAAAATTAGTGTTTGAGTTTGCACAAGGATTTTTTAACTTTCAATGCTTCATATGACTTTCATGGATCATTGTGGACCCGCAAGATTACTCATGTCAAGTTTCAAGCCTTGGATTACATTTTTGATCAGTCAATTGAGCAGTTGACCTAAAAATAAGTTGTATTGGAGAAAAAGTCAACTATGGCCAATTTACAGTCAAACTTCACAATGTTTGATCCACGTCAACATTTTAGACTCATATGTATCATTTGATCAAGTTTGGACCACAATTCCTCAAGAAATTTGATCAAATCTCCAAAAGGGCAAAATGGTCAAAATTAGGGTTTTGACTGGGAAAGGGCAATTTCTGATTTTTGACCTAGCAAATGATCAATTGGTTTAAGGCATGATCTCGAGAGTCCAACTGCATCATTTTTACCTAATGATATGGTTCAAAACATTGCAAGTCCATTGGATGGACAGATGAATTTTACAGTCAACTGATCAAAAGTCAACTGTATATTGAAAAGTCAAACTTTGACTTTTTGATCAAATTCAAGTGCCAAATATCACAATTCATCAAGACATGTCAAAAATATGAAACTTATTCATCAAGAAGTCAAAAATTCAAGATTCCATTTTGAAAAGTCAAAATTTCTAAACTTTGAAATTTTTCTAAGTGTTGGAAATTTCATGTTTTTTCATAACTTTAAGCCAAATTTTCACCATGATGAAAGATGATTCAAGAGAAACTTCCAACATGAAAGTTGTATATATCCATGAAATATACAACTTTTCTTCACACAACTTCTTACAAAAATTCTTAGATCTTAAGTTATAATTTTATGAACATGAGGTCATGAAACTAAACACTTAGTGAAATTTTGCCCTAATTTGGTCAAGATTTTGACCCAACTTCATGGAACTTTTTCATATAGTTCCAAGTGGAATCTTCAAAAGCAATTCAAAGATGGGTTATGGATAAAATTTCAAGCTTTCCAAATTTTCCAATAACTCCTTGAGATCATTCTTGAGTAGCAAGAATCAAAGAGATGAAGTTAGGGTTTTGTCACTTGAATTACAAATCATTTTTGATGAACACGTGAACCAAATCCATAGCCATGCTGCATAATCCTCACTTTGAAGGCCTAAAACTTGTCTTTTACTCCATAATTAATGGTTTACAAAATTTATTATGCCCTTGTCCAAGTGTTTCAAGCTTTGTCCAAATTAATTTGCCATTTTAGGGAGAAAGTAACATATTCATTCTTGTAAAGCAAGCTTTATGCACAAAGTCAACTTCTTGAGCTCCCAACTTGTTTTCCTTGATTATACTCCATCCACAAAGTCATAAGTATTGTGTTTAAAGTGGTTAACAACTCTATGAACCAAGTACAAGGCATGGAAACTTGAAATTCTCAAAAATCACATGTTATGCATAAACTTGTGATTTTGAATTTTGACCAACAAAAGGTATCCAAACTTGTTGCTTATAAATAGAGTCACTATTTGTGAGCTAGAGGACGAACTTAAGCACCCTGAAATACACCAAAACTCTCTCAAATCAAAAATTGACCAAAAACTTTATTGTTGCACAGTTTCTGACCTTGAACTTCAAACTCACATTTCCCTCGTGCGTTTCTTGGCCTTTTAGTTTCTAAAGCTTCCTTACATCAAGTGTAACCTATCCCTATCCATGTTTCATTACTGTAACATCATTTACCATATCCTCGATAAAAAAAACAGAGCATTGCACATTGACTTCTCTAGGTCATTTCAGCCACTCTTAACTCAAGCAAACCATTGCATTAGCTTCCTAGGACCTCAAGGAAGCTAACTTGATCATCACCATTGCTTGAAAAAAGCTCAAACTCCAAACACAGTTTCCAGTTTTGAGGTAAGTTTTCTCAACTTGGAACTCTTCATACAGGCATCATCAATATTTTATTTGTGAACAAAACATGTAGATATCATTGCCCTGAAGCTAACCATGTCCATAGTTTCCATTAATTTTGCTTGAGCTTAGAGAATTTTGAAATTGAAATTTATGAAATTTTTAGGGTTCAGATTAGGGCCATTAAAATCCATGCTTATATTTGATCTATAGTTTCAATACTTTACATTTCTGGAATCGTGAGAAAATTTGCTACAAGTTTCATGTTTACAGTTTTCATTATTTATGAGAAATGAGCAAGTTACAGTTGGTCTGGCTGAAGGTTGAAGATGAAGTCTTCAGGGCACGTTTTACCTTACAGATTTATTGTTTTACTTGTATTAACAGACGTATAGCCACCTCAGTGGTAGAAGCGTGCGCCTGTAACCTATGGGACCTGGGTTCGAGCCCCAGTGGTACCCTTTTCATTTTTCACATTTTTACTTTTCTGATTTTTGTTGTTTTTGGCAGGCGTTGGGCCCCTTTGGGCCTGGCTAGATTTTGTTTTTGCTAGCTGACCTCCCTATTGACTAATGACACCCTTGACCCAAGTTTGTTTATTATTTTATTTATTTCATTTTTACTTTCTTAAATATATTTTCTAAATACCAAAAAATCATAAAATACAAAAAAAATGATATATTTATATTTTGACTTAGTATATTTCATTTTTCTCACAAAAAATATTTTTATTAATTATACTTTATTTATTTTTTACTTATTGTCTTTTAAATATAAATAAAATTAGGTTATTAGTTATTTTCTTTCATACTAATTTAAATACATTATTTTTTATATAAAAAAAGACTAAAATTATTTTATAATGCTATAAATATTTTCAAGATAAAAATACTTAAAACATTTTTTCTTAAACTTATTTTCTTTTAATAAACTAAATAGAATTAGGGTTTTATTCAAAAAATATTTTCTTAATAAAATTCAAATTTAATTAATTATTTTCTTTATTTAATTAGGTTAAGACAAAATCTTTTTTTCATGAAAATCAAACAAAGATACATTCTCTTTATATTTTGTATTTCTTGTACATTTATTCATTTTTATACTTTGTATATATTTAATTCCTTGTATATTTATACCCATTCAATATGGTTGTAATAGACTAATTAGGGTTTAAATTCTTGCAATCCCCATTCAATTTGTATACCCCCACACAAATGTTGTAATAGTGTAGTAACTTTAAATTTCACAATTTACCGCTTTTATATAACATGCTAGTAATTAGGATTTGTATGGAAAGACTAAAACCAATGCTTAGAAAACCCTAATTCAAGACAAAAACAAGCATGAAAACAATATATTTGCACACAAGCACCCCTAGGGTTATTCCACTTGGTTGCCTTATACAAAATGGTCATATTACGCATGTGAGGTATCTTAGCAAAAACAAGCAAATACAAGATCATAGTCCCTCGATGACGCTATCTAAGTTGCCTTACAAATGATCGTAGTCCCTCAAAAAGAATGCTAAGATACCTTGCAATATTTCTAATCATGTTTATACGATGACTCACCCCCGTCCCGTTTACATCCAAAGACAGGGTTGCTTACCAAATCAATGGTAAGACAACAATGTCAAAGGAAAAGGAAATAAACAAGAAAGACTTTTGAGTAGGTAGAATGCTCCTAATTACTTGCTCAATTTTAAACAAACATCATTGCTATTTTCAAAACAATCACATACACTTTCAAACATCTTACAAACTTGAAAACATTTTCAAAAGATCAACATCTTTGTATACATTCTTACGAACGAGAATCATTACAAAGATTGCCTAAACAATTGCCTCTTTACAAAATACTTTCAAAAACCACACAAAGCACAATTTCAAACAAAAGCAAGTGATCTAGAAAGTAACTAAGAGCCCATGGAAAACTATGGATAAAAAGGGTGCTAACACCTTCCATTTTCATAATCTACCCCCCGAACTCAAGAAATAATCTCAAAGGTCTTTCATGTGCTTTTTCACCTTTCCTTTTGGATAAAAGAAAAGTCGGTGGCGACTCTTGCTAACCGCAACATTTGCAATCAAATGCAAAACCTTCAAGTCAGTTCTCCCACCGTATCACAGAAGTCATATCCTACAAAATAGAATAAAGATAAATCTCTAGGTCTTTGAAATGGTTAGTGCGAATGTTATGGTATGATGTCATGATGTTATGTACAAGTAATCATATACAAGCAAAGCAAACAAGTACTTAGGTTTAGGCTTGCATGAGGTTCATAGGTAAATACCCTCTTGAAGTTTAGTTGGCGCAACTTGTTCTAAAAAGTAATCGGGTTCTAGGGAATTTCAATATCATTGATCTTTCTTTATCGGGCGTTGTTTTGGTGCAAGCCTCTTTATTGACGACCAAAATATCTAGAAAATCTAATCTCAATAAGCGTAGAATCGAGTATCAACCAACTTCAGACTGCACCAAAGCTGGCTACCTCACTACTTCCTATTGGCCAACTTGTTCAACTAAAGGTTCTAAGGTCAGTTAGTGCTTCATGACACCACAAAGCGGCCCCGTATTCTCCTCGATTTGCCACAAGGGATATTCGTACCAACAAATGTGTCACTATAACGTAGACATTATTTCAACCATATTAGTCTATGTCGTATAGTCTCCAAAATCTATTGGTACTTACCTAATAATGTTCCAAGATCCGGGTAGAGGATCTATACAAAACCCAAACACCCTTTTAAGAGTAAAGCAAGCAAGTAAAATAATGAAAGCATTTAAATATGATCTAGTCTCTAAGGTAACCCCACTTTTAAGTTTTTTCCCCAGCAGAGTCGCCAGTTTTGTAATACGGTGGGAAAATTGACTTAGGTGTTTTGCGTTTTATTGCAATTGTTTCGGATAGAAAGAGTATCCACCGACTTTTCTTTTATCCAATAAAGGAAAGGGTGAAAGAACAGGAAAGACCTTTTTGAGAATTTTCTTGAGATAGGAGGGTAGGTTATGAAAAGGAAAAGTGTTAGCACTCTTTTCATCCGTAGTTATCTACGGGCTCTTAGTTGCTATCTGACTTTGAAATGCTTTGTTTGAAATGTGTTTCGTGTAAGTTTGAAAGCATTTTTGAAAAGTGCCTTTGTTTAGGAAAATTTTGTAATGATTCTAGCCTCTATAAGAATGTATACAAAGTGTTTGCTTTTGAAAATATTTCATGAAAGTGTTGGTGTGTTTTGAGAGATTTTTTGAAAATGGTCGTGAGCAAGCAACTACGAACATTCTACCCACTCAAAAAGTCTTTGTTCATTTCCTCCTCCTTTATATATTTCTATCTTACCATTTATTGGTAATAAGCTCTATCATTGGATGTGAAGAGACAAACGTGGGTTGTCGTACAATTATAGAAAGCAAAATTGTAGGATACCTTAGCAATTTATCTTAAGGGTCTAAGATCGTTTACTCAAGGCAACATTGAAGGGTCATCTAGGGACTACGATCTTGTATTCGAGGGTCATTGCTGAAGTATCCCACGTTCGAGGGACATGATTGTTTTATTCGAACGCAACAAGTATGGGTTATCCTAGAGGTGCAAGTGTGTGAAGTGTATTAATTTCATGCATTTTTGTCTTTGAGATTAGGGTTTTCTAAGATTAATTTTATCTTTCTATACAAATCCTAATTATTAGCATTTGTATTGAAAGCAATAAATTGCAGAAAATGTAAAGTTCTACGCTATTACATCATTTGGGGGATAGGGATACAATTTACAAATGGGGAATGAAAAGCAATTAAACCCTAATTACTATTACAACCATATTGAATATGAACAAATAATGTACAAGAATATGAGATAAAATTAATGAAAGTAAACCTAAATTAATTTAATAAAAGAAAATAAATTAACTAGGAAGACAAATTTTTAGGGTTTTCTTTATGAAAGAAATATTTTAGTAACTTAACCTAATTAAAAACTAATTGATTATTTAACAAAAGAAATTTACTATTTATTTGATCAAAACCTAAAGTCTTAAATTAATTAAAAAAAGAAAATTAAATAAACCTAAGTTTGAATTAATTCTAATACTAAAAAGAAATTAATTAGTTAATAAAAATATTTTTAGTGTTTTGTTTTTAAAATAAATAAGGTGAAAATAAAATAAAATTAGAAAATTATTTATGAAAATGTATTTTTTATATTTTTGGTTAAAATAAAAATAGTAAAATAAATAAATAAATAATAATAAAAGAAATATATAAAGAAAATAAAAATATTGGGATGAGGTGTTAGAAAGTAAAAGAGGGTGTAAACATTAGCAAAAGGCCCAACAGTTTTTTTGTTTGAAAAATCAGAAAATTAAATGAAAATGAATTGGGCCTGCGTGCTATAAAGCAAAAAGGGGTGAGAACAAGAAATTCAGATTAGGCCCAAGTTCTGAATCCAGCGCGTGTTTTGATCCCATATGAATGACTTCTAATGGTCCATGGTGGACAAGCACATTTGAGGCCTTGGATTAAATAGCTGGCAGATCTGATGGTCCAGTCACAAGGTTGCATAACATGCGCGCGCTGCTTGATGTATTGAATCTGCAAAGAAATATTAAGAAAAACCAAAAGGGTACCGGGCTCGAACCCAAGTCCCTTTAGTCACAGGCACGCGCTTCTACCACTGGGGTGGCTATACATCCGGTATTATAAACAAAACTATAAATATATATTTGAAACACGTTCCTGAAGATGACTTCATCTTCTTCCTCGCGTTAGACCAAACAACAACGTTTTTGAAATCGCTATCTCTCTCATTTCTCAACCATTTCAGAAAGTGTAAACATCAAACTTGTTAGAAATTTCATAACAATTTCAGAAATGTAAATAACTTAAACTAACACTCAAAGATGAACACGAATTTATAATGGTACCAAATTTTGACCTAATTTTTCCAGAAAGTTCATCTTCAAAATTCTCACCACTCAAGCAATATAAATGAATTATAAGGACATGGTTAGCTCCAGGGCTATGAGTGATACGGTGGGAGAACTGACTTGGGTGTTTTGCGTTTGATCGCAAATGTTGTGGTTAGCAAGAGTCACCACCGACTTTTCTTTTATCCAAAAGGAAAGGCGAAAAAGCACAGGAAAGACCTTTGAGATTGTTTCTTGAGTTCGGGGGGTAAATTATGAAAATTGAAGGTATTAGCACCCTTTTCATCCATGGTTTTCCATGGGCTCTTAGTTACTTGCTAGATCACTTTCTTTTGTTTGAAAATATGCTTTGTGTGATTTTTTGAAAGTATTTTGTAAAGATGTCATTGTTTAGGCAAACTTTGTAATGATTCTCATTCGTAAGAATGTATACAAAGTGTGATCGATGGAAATAGAACTGACTGTTTTGAAATGCTGGTTCGCGTTTGCATTTAGCAAAATGTCACGGTAAGCAAGAGTCGCCACCGTCTTTTATTTTCTCCAACAAGGAAAGGACAAAAGCACAGCAAAATTCCTTTTCGAGATGTTTCTCGGTTCGGGAGGTAGATTATAGAAAGGGAAGGTGTTAGCACCCTTTCTATCCATGGTTTTCCATGGGCTCTTAGGTACTTGCTCACTATGTTTTCAAAAATTGTTTGCTTTTCTTGTGTTTGTGGGTTTTGAAAAAGTTTTGTTTTGAAAACTTCTAGGTAACTCTTGTATCAGTCCTCAAGAGTGTATGAAGTGTTTGTTTGAAAACTTTTTGAAAGTGTAGGTGCGAAAAGTTGTTTTTTTGTTTTGAAAGAGCAAGTACCCAGGAGAAATCTACCTACTCTAAGGAATTAAGCTGTGTAAATATCCTTTAGGCAGTACTAGCCCACTATTGAGAAGTAGGTAGTACCGTTGTCGGAGTTATTCGGGTCAATTCGATTATAGGGACATGTGTGGTCACCAAAGCAATAGTAGGACACCTTAGCGGTAACCCTAATGTCCTAGATCCTTTTTTATCCGAGGAAACCGTTTCAAGGCAACTGGATCTTTAGACAGGAGGGCGACCTCTAAAACACCCTATACTCAATGACCACGTCGAGGCAACCAAGTGAGGCGTACCCTAGGAGTGGCATGTGCGAGTGTGTCAGGTTTCATGTTAAGTTATCTTTGTACATGTATTATGGTGAGCTACGTTTTGATTTTATTTTCAGGCAAGTCTTGTCATGCATAGTTAACAGTTAATAATTATGCGGAAAGTAAATTGCGGAAAGTAAATCTACACTATTACAAGGCGTCGGGTATTTACATCACCAAAAACATAACCCTTGAAAAATAAATGCGAGAAATTAAAGAAAGCGATAAAAGTCCTAATTATCTATTACATCCTCAGAACAGTTACATAAGCATGATCAAAATAGGAATCAAGAATAAACACGCGCGAGAAAAATTGAATCGGGAAAAGTCTTAGGGTTTTGACCCTTTTTGAGAAAAGAATGAATTTTGGTCCTTTTTGCAATTAATTAATATTAAACCTAATTTACTAATCAATTAATTAATTAAAAGAAAAAAGTATTTTTGTGTTTTTTATGTTTTAATGAAAATAAAAATAAAATAAAATAAAGTCATAAGTTAGTAAAACCTAATTCTAATTTATTTTATTTATTATGAAAAAGTCAAAATTAAACCTAATTAAACTAAATTAATTTATTAGTATTTATTTACAAAATAATAAAGTGAAATTAATAAATAATAATAATAAAATATTTACATTTTTTAGTTGTCTGAATTTATTATAAAAATAATTAATTTGGGTTAATTAAATAATAATAATAATAATTACTAAAAAGATTAAATGAAAAATATAAAAGAAAAATAATTAACCAGGGGGGTGCTGGCCCAAAGAGGAGGCTTGTTTGTAATTTCCAAGCCCATTAAGCCACAAGCCTGCTTTGACTTTCTGGTTGTCCAGCGCATGGTTGACTAGGGAACATCATGGTCAGCACCTCATGGCCATTAGATCTATGCTTAAGGACACATGGCGTCTGGGATTGGAACGTACACGGTAGACATCATTTAGGAAGCCTGCATGTGAATAGGTAAAGAAAAAAATAGAAACAAGTATTTGGGGGACCTGGGATTCGAACCCAGGTCCCAATGATCAATACACTAATGCCTTGGCCATCTGAGCTGTGTAGCGCGTTTGTATTTAGAATAACAAGCAATCATAATATATAAAAAATAACAATTATGCTGGAACCAAAGTAAAACGCGCGTGTTTTTGAATTGACCATTGATATATCACCATGTACTCATCTTCTTCGCTAAAACTGTAACAAACAAGGTTAGATAGCGGGGGTTTTTAACCCCCACAAAACATGATGACCAATAATAGCGATTAGAGCTACAAGCAATATAAATATTTCGCGATGGTCCTGTTAGATTCGTCTGAGTCTCCTGAATTCAACCATATGTGTTGTACCCCAAAATTTGCCCTCGTATTTTTCCACAAGAAATCATAGCTTCGGGTTTTTCCTGATTTTTCAGACTGGCTCAAGAATCGATCAAACAGATTTTTCTCGTCAGTCAAAATTAGGGTTTTCATGGCTCTGAAATAGTTCATACAGTTTGTTTAGGGTTTGGTTGATTTTGGCTCAGGTTTTGATCAGACGAACGTTTCTTTGACATTTAATCAAGAACTAGGGTTTGTGCGCAGATTTCTCAGAAAGATTTAAATTCTACAGTGCTTTTCAAGTTATTCCGAGATATAGACTGAGGCATTTGGATTGAGTTTGCGATGTTTGACTAAATCAGTGAAAAGAGTCATTTGGATTGAGTTTGCGATGTTTGACTAAATCAGTGAAAAGAGTCATTTGGATTGAGTTTGTAGTGTTTGATTGAATCATTAAGAGGAAAGACATTTGGGCAGTTGTTGTGATTGACTGTGCTTTGCTTTGGATTTTTGAAGCGCCAGGTTTATTAATTGATCGATGCTAAAACCACAATGTTTATTTAATTGTTTATTTATTCTAAGTTAAGATAATTGGAATTTATTTCTATTTATTATAATTTAAGAATTATAAATAATAAAATAAATAATTGAAAAGAAGAAAAGGAATTAACTGATAAAAAATGGATTTTTATTCATCTTTTAATTATTCGTTACAATTGTTGTTTGAATACAGTATTTATTTACAAAGTATTCATAATAATAAATGTTTACAAATAATTAAATTTGGAATAAAACTATCCTAATTTTTCTAAGTTTCCTAGTCTTCATCTTCTATCCAATGCTCCTTTGTCGCTCAATTATTTTTCATCTGCAAAATAAAGAAAGAAGAAAAAGTCAGAAGCAGATAAATAAAAGACAGACAGTAATTTAAAGATTCATCATTAAAAGCAAATGGCCGGGATCAGTTCGCCCTCTCTGCAAATCACGAGATTTCTCCCGGTTCACAAAGAGGGATGAAAAATATTTACAAATTAAAGTTTGAAAATGCACAAAAGTTACATACTGCATAATTCCAAAAGTTATAAACCAAGGATGAAAAACAAACAGAATGCCTAACCAAAGTCCAAATCCAAACTGAACTAAATGTCAAAGCAACTAAGCCAAAAAGCTGTCAAACTGTCCAAAATATGGAAAGATATCAAGATATCAAACAAAAGGCTACTAAAAGCTGTCAAACTGTCCAAAATATGGAAACATAACAAGAGGCATAAAATCTGGAAGAAGTACAAAGTATGCAGAGAAAGACTAGTGTGCAAGTAAACTTTTCATTTCATCATTTCCCAAGCCAAGTTGCTTTTTCAGTTAAAGTACATGATAAACATTATTTAATGCTTTAACTTGTACTGGAGAGAGGAAGGGAGAAAGAGAGTACAGGCTTACTGGCTTTAGGCCTAAAGAAATATATACAACAAACTCATCAAGTCAGAAAAGGAGGCAGCATAAGATATCAAAAAAAAACATAAACAAAAGGGTCACTTTGAAAAACACAGTGAAGCTCTCAAAAACCTGTTTCTCATAAAACACCCTGCATAAAAACCTTACAACCTGTTGAAGCCCAAGCCTCCAACACCAACCTGCTGAAGCCTCAAAGAGGAACCAAGCTGATAACCTGCTGAAGCAAACAGCAGGTCAAGCCAAAGCCTAAACTGATATCACAACAACACAAACCTTTCAACCAATGTCCAAATCTGCATAAACCAAGGCCTGTAACCTCAAACTGTCCAGCCTAAAACCTGTCAAACCTTGAACCAAAGCTCAAACTGATGCAAGCCTGAAGCGAGCCTCATCAAGCCTTAAACTAGTAAAACTTGCATTAACCTGTCAAGCCTTAAATCTTACCTGATTAAAAACGCCAAATCATGTCAAAGCTTACAAACCTCTAAGCTGCATAAGCCTCACGCCCATAACCTGTTTTCTAAGCATTCAAAGGCAACACAAAGAGGCCCTCAGAGGAAGCCTCATCACAGAGCAGGCATCAAGGCGACAAGAAGAAGAAGATAAAGAAGCATTCATGGGGGGCAAGCACACAAAGAAACAACTCAGTATAGCAATATTCAAGATCAAAGATACAGAGTAAGGCAATCAAAGCCTCAGACAAATGTCATCATAGGGTTTTGAACAACAATACAACACTTACAAACATATTCAGTATAGCCAACATTAACAAGCAAGCATGTCAGTAATCATCACCTCAGAATCAACAAAGGCAACATAAGCATACCAAGGCTAACAAGAGAAGAAGAAGAGAAGCGCGTAAAGGCAACCAGAAGAGAAAAGAGGGGAT
Source organism: Vicia faba (assembly GCA_948472305.1). Taxonomy (NCBI): domain Eukaryota; kingdom Viridiplantae; phylum Streptophyta; class Magnoliopsida; order Fabales; family Fabaceae; genus Vicia; species Vicia faba. Next base: position 163,007,632 of record OX451736.1, on the reverse strand, counting down.
AAATACTAAGGCTCTCAAACATCATCACTGAACCAACAATTTTAAGAGGCAAAGCGAAGATACCAGTTTCCAGCAAGCTAGCTCAAACGCTCATCATCATCATCCCCTCGCCGTCAAGCCGCCTGAGCGCCTCCACCCTCATTCCTCCTCTGTCTCCTCCAAAAGGTAGTACTCTTTTTTTCCCTTTTTTCAAAACATCATGTGAACCACAATACACAAGAAACAGAGTCAATGAACGAAAAGTAAAAACATGCAAGTTTGAAACCCTAACGCATTAAGAGAGCGAGATCATCACCTTCGTACCATATCACCGAGCAATCCGTGGGGAGAAGAGGACACAAATGGTGGCGCTGGTGGCTTGGGCAAAGGACTTTGTTCTGGATGCTTGGCTCAAGAGGATAAAGGCGAATGAAGAAGACGAAGTGAAAACGAAGAACGGCGCGCCTCTGTTACAAACCCTAAGCTTTCTCCAATTGAAACAAACTATCACAAACCCTAAAAATAATTTGTGAAGCAAATGGGCCTCGCCCCATTCTAGCATGCCTAATCCCTTTCTTTTTCCAAGCATACCCCCCTTCTTCCTGATTCGTTGTGGGCCATTAGTGCAAGCTTTAGGCCCACATAACCTTTTTCTTCTTTTTCTATTAACATAACCCTTTTTAACCTTTTTTTAATTCTCATTTATTTTATAACCTAACCTTTTTTTTTACATAATATTTTAACTAAAATATGAATAATACACTAATCTCATTAAATTTTGTTTATCACATTTAAAATAAATATTAGACTTTTTTATTTAGGTTTAAATATCTTTTTTTTTTTGTACATAAAACAATACTAACATAAATACACAAGAAATACTTTTCTTTAATATAAGACATTAATATATAGAAATTGAATATTTTCTTTTCTTAAAATATTTTTCTTTGTACATGAATACTAACATTTGCTATTCTTATACATTGCTATACATTATATCTTACATTGCGATCGATTCGATTTGGTTGTAATTATTTAAGTCTCATCCCCCATTTGTAACTAATTGTACCCCCACTCCTGGATACTATTTTGTATAGCGTAGACTTTAAATTCCCGCAATTTATCACTTTCAAATATACCATGGTTAGACCTAGGGTTTATATGTACATAAAATCAAACGCTAGATAACTTAACACAAGACAAATACATGAAATCAACACACAATCACACTTGCACCCCCTAGGGTAATCCCATATGTTGCCTTCCAAAATGGGCCATGCTTGCACGTCGAGTTTCTTTGGCAAAACAATTCAAATAATCATAAGCCCCTCGATGACGCTTTCGAAAGTTGCCTATCAAAATGATCAAGTCCCTTCAAGCAAATTGCCAAAGACACTTGGCATCATTGCATTCATGGTCCATACGATGACCCGCGCCTGTCCCGCTAAACATCCTAAACGCAAGATTGTCCACCAAATACAATGGTGGAACAAAATTGTTAAAAAAGGGTTAAAACATGAGAAAAAACCTTTGAGTACATTAGGGGTAGACAAAACTCTTAGTTACTTGATCAACTTGCAAAAACACTTGCCTACTTTTCAAAACCACGCTCCACAAACACTTTCAAAACAAACTCTCAAAAACATTTGAAACATCTTTTCGAAAAGGATACACACCTTTGTAAAACACTCAAACACGAGTCATTACATTGGTTGCCTAAGACAAAGCATCTATTTCAAAAACATTTTCAAAACACACACACACACACACCATTTCAAGCAATCAAAAATCAAGGCAAGTGATCTAAAACCAAGTAACTAAGAGCCCATGGATAACCATGGATGAAGAGGGTGCTAATACCTTCCCTTTTCATAATCTACCCCCCGAACCCACGAAACATCTCAAAAGGTTTTTCCTGTGCTTTTTTTAACCTTTCCTTTAGGATAAAATAAAAAGTTGGTGGCGACTCTTGCTAAACCGAACAAGTGCGAATACAAACGCAAAACCTCAAGTCAGTTCTCCCACCGTATCACAGAACTGGCGACTCTGCTGGGGATTAACTTAAAAGTGGGGTTACCTTAGGGTTTAGATCACCTTTACATTCTTGGTTTTATTGCCTTGATTGATTTATCTTTTGGGTTCTTGTTTGGGTTTGTTGTAAATCCTACACCCGGATTTGGGGCACCTTTTTAGGTAAATAGTAATAAAACTGTGAGGGAACTGTGCGGGGTATACCGACATGGTTGAAGCAGTAAGCTATGTTAGTGTGACATATTTGTGAGTACCGGTAACCCTTGAGTTCAATCAAGGAGAGTACGGGGCCGCTGAGTGATGTCGTGAAGCACTAACGAACTCTTAGAACCTTAATTGACCATCCTAGCCTTTTTAGGGGTAGTGAGATGACCGAATTTGGTGCAGTCTGAAGTTGGTAGATACTCGATACTACACTCATTGAGGGTTGTTTTCTTGGAATATTTTGGTCGCCAGTTAAGTGGCTAAACCAAAACAGTGAACACAGAAAATAATCCAATGATATTGAGCTCCTTAGAACCCGGTTTCTATTTTAGGACAGGATGAACCAACTAACTTCAAGAGGGTACTTACCTACAACCCCATGCAAGCCTAAACCTAAGGACTTGTTTGCTTTGTGTGAATATGATTGCCTGTATATACACTCATTTGCTTTTGCATACATGTACATAACATCATAACATCATACCATAGCATATTCAATAACCATTTCAAGGATCTCGAGGGTCTTTTGATGCAGGGTTACGTTGAACCAGACATCTACCAAGGGGTAAGAGGTTTTCTCCTCTAAACAGATGCCATCAAAGATCAGGTGCAACAACTTGAATCAGGGGCTATGACCCACTCGACATGGTGAGCTTGATCCTCGTGGAAAGACATCCACCGATACAAATTTCTCCAACCAAAGATCAAGTACAACAACTTGGATCAGGGGCTATGACCCACTTGACATGGTGAGCTTGATTCTCGTGGAAAGACATCCACCGGTGCAAAGATCTCCAATCAAATATCGAAGTTCAACCTCTAACATTCTCTTGTGTTTACCCCAAGAGATCCTTGAAAGCATGCATCCACATATCATGCATTGCATCTTGACAGTTTTTCCTTTTTCAGGTTTCTTTACTCTCCTGCTATTTATTTCAGTAAGAGATGGCTCTAGAAAGGTCCGTCAAGGATATCCAGGACCAGACTGCTCAGCTGCAGGAAATGTTCTTGAACCTATCACTGGGGCAAGAAGAAATGAAAGCTCTCCTCACAAAGGGCTTGGTCCAGGAGACTTCAAACAATGCCAGGAGTGATCAGTTGGAAGCACTACAATTTGAGCTGGCGACAATAAGGATCCAAATAACGGGGCAACTGGTGGGCCAGATGGCTCTCATCCAGGATTTGTCTCAAAGACAAGAATAGCTCAGGGTTCTCGTCAACCAACTGCTTCGGAACAACCAACTGGGGCAGACATCTGAGGTTGAAGAGCAAGTCACCACTCAACCTCCATCCACTCAAGAAGACAAGGGGAAGGCTCCTTTGCTTGCTTCAGGGTCACAAGCCCATCAACAACCTCGCCAGTGTCAACGGGGTAATCAGCGTAAGCAAGAGACGTCAGGAAGACAGTTCACAGAGACTGACATACCGTCATCTCTAATTCTGGAGCACTTGTTGGAGGTCAATCTGACTGCTTTGAGGGATCCTCCTTGGAAGCCCAATACCTCCGCTCCTAACTATCATCCTGATGCATTTTGTGTTTACCACTCCTATAGCCTGGGACATGACACCGACGACTGTTGGGCCTTGAAGAACAAGATTCAAGATCTGATCGACATTGGAGTACTGAGGTTCATGCCAGATGGCGAGATGAAGATCTTCCGTTGAGGGGTTCCCCACCTGAAGTGACGAAGCTCAAACTGAAAGACTTTTGCTTCATTTGAATTTTCAAAGTTGTAATTTCTTTTGTTATTCAAACAATTATCTGTTGATGTTAAACTCTGTTTCATTAATGCATTGCATATGTTTGTCTTGAATTCATCCATTCGTTTTCACTACTCTTATGCTTTCTTTATGATATTTGGCTCTTGATAAAAAGCTACAAGCCTTTAGAGGGAGGATGACGAAACAATACCATAATCTCATGCAGTATGCTTTTGAACAGACCTTGTTGATGATGTACAGGCATTTCTTTCAATTCCCAAACACTGGAGTTATAAGGAAGATAATCCCTAGTCAACCCCTTCGAGCCAAAGAAGTAGGAGTTTTCTGTTCTAAACAATCAAAACCTTTGATATAAACCTGGGGCAGGTTAGTCTCTCAGTTAATTCAAAAGAAAATGCGTATTGAAGTCGCAAACTCTCAGTTCGTAACACAACGAACGGCGTCAAAAAAGAAAGCATTCCTTTGGAATCAAAAGACAAGTGTGGTTCCCTATCACATAGGCAGTCAATCTCTCAAAAGAGAAAAGCCCACCAAGCCAAAACCTATAGAGGAGGCTTAAGAAAGCTGGGGCATCCCGCTGACTGTGATCTCGAAAACAGAAACAGTCAGGCAAAAGTTAGGGATAACAAATCAAAATCAAAATAGTGAGGTCATTACAAATCCTCAATAACATGGGAAATGTTGCAAAGAAAAAAGGAGATGATGACTGTCTCCTAAATTCAATTGGGGAACCATCACCCAAAAGGTCGTTCCAAACTCAAAACAGAGTGCGACGCATAATTAACTAAGCTTAGGGTTGAAGGACATCACGAAGAGCGGGTGGGTACAAATATACTTTGAGCCGTTTATCCTTTGTTTCTTAAACCGTGAACCAGGCCACGTTACAACCCTTCAGAAGTACTAATTGAAGCATGGATTAGTTCGAAAGCATATTGTTGCCAAAGGTATCCTGACTCCTGTAAGGCTTTGCTCTAAATCATATGTTGATCTGTCTTATAAAAAGTTTTCTGCTAAAAGACGCATTTTTCAAAACTTCGAGACAAACATAAACTTTGCATTATTTGAATATCACTGTTTGCATTTGGCTTTTTGGTTGACAGCAAAGAAATTCATACAGCGAATGTTCGGAGGAACGAAAACTCTCTCAGTGAGTAAAAACACTTCAGAAGGACGACACTTCCATTACAAGTCTCCTATCAACAAGGGGCATCACATGTCACTATTCAGTTAACCTGGGGCAGTCCAGTCAAGATTTCAACAAAATCTCTCAATTGCAGATTAACTTGGGGCAAGTCTACCTCACCACCACTTAAGGCATTCGAATGTCAAAAGTGTCCGAAGTTTTCCTTCATCACCTGCTGGAAATTACAACCACCAACAGAATAACTATCACAAGTTCCAGATTCGATTCCTGTATCTAGCCAGGGAACATCTGTGAACAACCAATTGTAGATTCGACACCTGTATCTAGCCAGGGCATATCTGCATGAAGAGTTTAGAGATTCTATACCTGTATCCAGCCAGGGCACATCTGTGAACAACCAATTGTAGATTCGACACCTGTATCTAGCCAGGGCATGTCTGCATGAAGAGTTTAGAGATTCGATACCTGTATCCAGCCAGGGCACGTCTGTAAGCAACCCTTTGAAGTTCCAGATTCGATTCCTATATCTAGCCAGGGCATATCTGTGGACGACTGATTATGGATTAACCCCTGTAACAAGCCAGGAAATTATCTACATGAAAAGATTGAAGATCAACACCTGTAACAAGCTAGGGAATCATCTTTCTTTCTCAGGTCAGAGATCAACACCTGTAACAAGCCAGGACAGTATCTCCTCGACCAACCTTTCTTAAAAGTTCTAGATCAACACCTGTAACAAGCCAGGAAAATATATGTGGACGACTGATTGTGGATTAACACCTGTAACAAGCCAGGAAATTATCTACATCACCACTTGGGGCATTCGAATGTCAAAAGTGTTCGACAATTCCTTCATCACCTGTTGGAAGATACGGTCCAGATACGCTCCAAACACGGTTGCCATTATGCCACCTTCTTAAGTTCCAGATCAACACCTGTAACAAGCCAGGAAAACATCTGTGGACGACTGATGGTGGATTAACACCTGTAACAAGCCAGGAAATCATCTACATCGTCACTTAGGGCATTCGAATGTCAAAAGTGTTCAACAATTCCTTCATCACATGTTGGAAGATACGTTTCAGATACGCTCCAGACACGGTAGCCGTTCTGTCACTCATTCAGATCCTAGTTACAGTTTCAGATATACTCCAGACACGGAAGTCATTCTTCTACTCATACAGATCTCTACTCCAAGATACAGTTTTAGATACGCTCCAGACACGGTAGCCGTTCTGTCACTCATTCAGATCCTAGTTACAGTTTCAGATATACTCCAGACACGGAAGTCATTCTGCTACTAATACAGATCTCTACTCCAAGATACAGTTTCAGATACGCTCCAGACACGGTAGCCATTGTTTCACTCATTCAGATCCTAGTTACAATTTCAGATATACTCCAGACACGAAGTCCTTCTGCTACTCATACAGATCTCTACTCCAAGATGCAGTTTCAGATACGCTCCAGACACGGTAATCGTTCTGTCACTCATTCAGATCCTAGTTACAGTTTCAGATATACTCCAGACACGGAAGTCATTCTGCTACTCATACAGATCTCAAATCCAAGATGTAGTTTCATGCGGACTCATCATCAGGAAACCCTACACAGGTTCTTTCTTTCAACTTATGATTCAACACATCTCCAGTTAACTATCCATCCTATCTCCAAATGGCATCTGTAAGCCCATTCCCGACATTAAGTACCTGCAGCAATCAAAAGATTCTTGTAATCCCCAACCAGAGAACCTTACAGAATCTAATTCCCCTCAGAGTCAAGTTTCAAGATCCCCAGCGGAGCTAAAAATTCCAATTATCAATCCCTAAGCAGAGTGAAGACTCTCATTCTCAGTTCCTCACAGAATATTCGAATATTCCCCAGTGAAGATCTCCTCAAGACAGGAATCCCAAGTAGATTGGCATACAACCCAAGCTTTTGATTCCCCAACAGTGGTCCCAGGACTTCTCATTTTCAATGATCAGAAGATTCTTGCCCTCCCCTGCAGCAGCCAAGGATTGGTTCTCCCCAGCAGCAGTCAAGATTCTTTTATCTTCAGCCATCCAGGATTCATCTATCCTCAGCAAGATAGCTCATCAGCTTACATACGCATTCATCGCATTCATATCATAAACATTGATATAACATACATTGCATCATGCATCATGACATTGCATACAACTAACTCTTTACCTTTTCAGGTAAGACCAGTCGACAGATAAAAATCATCATCTTCCGAGATTCATCCAGAAATAGTTCAGATGTGACCCAGACATGGAGACATTCTGATACTTATTCCAGATTCACTCAGAGATAGTTCAGATGTGACCCAGACACGGCGAAATTCTAATACTTATTCCCGATTCATCCAGATGCAGTTTTACACGGACTCATCATCAGGAAACCCTACACCGGTTCCTCCTCCACTTCAAGACTTCTGAAAATAGTTTACGGACGCTTCCCAACAACGGATGCTGCCCTATTGCTTATTCGACTCCAACTCCTGAAAACAGTTTTCGGATTCTCCAAACACGGATGTCAATCTATTGCTTGTTCAGACCCCCAGTTCAGAGACGTTCCAAAACAAGGATACCTTTCTGATACTCGTCCACTCACCAAAGTACATGCAGTTCAACATTTCCAGATGGCATCTATAAGCCCATCCTCCTACCACCAGTCACCAAATGGCATCTTTAAGCACATTTCCAGATGGCATCTCTAAGCCCATCCCCCGACAAGATTATGTCACCTTCCAGATGGCATCTTTAAGCCCATCACCAAATGGCATCTGTAAGCCCCTTCCCTCTACCATCACATCACTGAGTGCAAATTTTTTGGCACTCTAGTGTCCAATCTCCTTTTACCCTCGAGTCGCGAACGACAAACTTGCCAATCTAACTCTTCAGGTTCAAGAAGATTGAACAGGGGCAACTGTTGTACCCCAAAATTTGCCCTCGTATTTTTCCACAAGAAATCATAGCTTCGGGTTTTTCCTGATTTTTCAGATTGGCTCAAGAATCGATCAAACGGATTTTTCTCATCAGTCAAAATTAGGGTTTTCATGGCTCTGAAACAGTTCATACAGTTTGTTTAGGGTTTGGTTGATTTTGGCTCAGGTTTTGATCAGACGAACGTTTCTTTGACATTTAATCAAGAACTAGGGTTTGTGCGCAGATTTCTCAGAAAGATTTAAATTCTACAGTGCTTTTCAAGTTATTCCGAGATATGGACTGAGGCATTTGGATTGAGTTTGCGATGTTTGACTAAATCAGTGAAAAGAGTCATTTGGATTGAGTTTGCGATGTTTGACTAAATCAGTGAAAAGAGTCATTTGGATTGAGTTTGCAGTGTTTGATTGAATCATTAAGAGGAAAGACATTTGGGCAGTTGTTGTGATTGACTGTGCTTTGCTTTGGATTTTTGAAGCGCCAGGTTTATTAATTGATCGATGCTAAAACCACAATGTTTATTTAATTGTTTATTTATTCTAAGTTAAGATAATTGGAATTTATTTCCATTTATTATAATTTAAGAATTATAAATAATAAAATAAATAATTGAAAAGAAGAAAAGGAATTAACTGATAAAAAATGGATTTTTATTCATCTTTTAATTATTCGTTACAATTGTTGTTTGAATAAAGTATTTATTTACAAAGTATTCATAATAATAAATGTTTACAAATAATTAAATTTGGAATAAAACTATCCTAATTTTTCTAAGTTTCCTAGTCTTCATCTTCAATCCAATGCTCCTTTGTCGCTCAATTATTTTTCATCTGCAAAATAAAGAAAGAAGAAAAAGTCAGAAGCAGATAAATAAAAGACAGACAGTAATTTAAAGATTCATCATTAAAAGCAAATGGCCGGGATCAGTTCGCCCTCTCTGCAAATCACGAGATTTCTCCCAGTTCACAAAGAGGGATGAAAAATATTTATAAATTAAAGTTTGAAAATGCACAAAAGTTACATACTGCATAATTCCAAAAGTTCTAAACCAAGGATGAAAAACAAACAGAATGCCTAACCAAAGTCCAAATCCAAACTGAACTAAATGTCAAAGCAACTAAGCCAAAAAGCTGTCAAACTGTCCAAAATATGGAAAGATATCAAGATATCAAACAAAAGGCTACTAAAAGCTGTCAAACTGTCCAAAATATGGAAAGATAACAAGAGGCATAAAATCTGGAAGAAGTACAAAGTATGCAGAGAAAGATTAGTGTGCAAGTAAACTTTTCATTTCATCATTTTCCAAGCCAAGTTGCTTTTTCAGTTAAAGTACATGATAAACATTATTTAATGCTTTAACTTGTACTGGAGAGATGAAGGGAGAAAGAGAGTACAGGCTTACTGGCTTTAGGCCTAAAGAAATATATATAACAAACTCATCAAGTCAGAAAAGGAGGCAGCATAAGATATAAAAAAAAACATAAACAAAAGGGTCACTTTGAAAAACACAGTGAAGCTCTCAAAAACCTATTTCTCATAAAACACCCTGCATAAAAACCTTACAACCTGTTGAAGCTCAAGCCTCCAACACCAACCTGCTGAAGCCTCAAAGAGGAACCAAGCTGATAACCTGCTGAAGCAAACAGCAGGTCAAGCCAAAGCCTAAACTGATATCACAACAACACAAACCTTTCAACCAATGTCCAAATCTGCATAAACCAAGGCCTGTAACCTCAAACTGTCCAGCCTAAAACCTGTCAAACCTTGAACCAAAGCTCAAACTGATGCAAGCCTGAAGCGAGCCTCATCAAGCCTTAAACCAGTAAAACTTGCATTAACCTGTCAAGCCTTAAATCTTACCTGATTAAAAACGCAAAATCATGTCAAAGCTTACAAACCTCTAAGCTGCATAAGCCTCACGCCCATAACCTGTTTTCTAAGCATTCAAAGGCAACACAAAGAGGCCCTCAGAGGAAGCCTCATCACAGGGCAGGCATCGAGGCGACAAGAAGAAGAAGATAAAGAAGCATTCAGGGGGGGCAAGCACACAAAGCAACAACTCAGTATAGCAATATTCAAGATCAAAGATACAGAGTAAGGCAATCAAAGCCTCAGACAACTGTCATCATAGGGTTTTGAACAACAATACAACACTTACAAACATATTCAGTATAGCCAACATTAACAAGCAAGCATATCAGTAATCATCACCTCAGAATCAACAAAGGCAACATAAGCATACCAAGGCTAACAAGAGAAGAAGAAGAGAAGCGCGTAAAGGCAACCAGAAGAGAAAAGAGGGGATAAAAACTAAGGCTCTCAAACATCATCACTGAACCAACAATTTTAAGAGGCAAAGCGAAGATACCAGTTTCCAGCAAGCTAGCTCAAACGCTCATCATCATCATCCCCTCGCCGTCAAGCCGCCTGAGCGCCTCCACCCTCATTCCTCCTCTGTCTCCTCCAAAAGGTAGTACTCTTTTTTTCCATTTTTTCAAAACATCATGTGAACCACAATACACAAGAAACAGAGTCAATGAACGAAAAGTAAAAACATGCAAGTTTGAAACCCTAACGCATTAAGAGAGCGAGATCATCACCTTCGTACCATATCACCGAGCAATCCGTGGGGAGAAGAGGACACAGATGGTGGCACTGGTGGCTTGGGAAAAGGACTTTGTTCTGGATGCTTGGCTCAAGAGGATAAAGGCGAACGAAGAAGACGAAGTGAAAACGAAGAACGGCGCGCCTCTGTTACAAACCCTAAGCTTTCTCCAATTGAAACAAACTATCACAAACCCTAAAAATAATTTATGAAGCAAATGGGCCTCGCCCAATTCTAGCACGCCTAAGCCCTTTCTTTTTCCAAGCATACCCCCCCTCTTCCTGATTCGTTGTGGGCCATTAGTGCAAGCTTTAGGCCCACATAACCTTTTTCTTCTTTTTCTATTAACATAACCCTTTTTAACCTTTTTTTAATTCTCATTTATTTTATAACCTAACCTTTTTTTTTACATAATATTTTAACTAAAATATGAATAATACACTAATCTCATTAAATTTTGTTTATCACATTTAAAATAAATATTAGACTTTTTTTATTTAGGTTTAAATATCTTTCTTTTTGTACATAAAACAATACTAACATAAATACACAAGAAATACTTTTCTTTAATATAAGACATTAATATATAGAAATTGAATATTTTATTTTCTTAAAATATTTTTCTTTGTGCATTAATACTAAAAATACTAATATATAAGAAATAGGATTTAAGACTTTCTTTTATTTTCTTAAAATATCTTGTTTGTACATACTTAACCAAAATACAAAACAAGAACATATGCTTAATAATACATTTAAGTATACATTTCTCAACTTGTAAATAAATTACACATAAACAATACACTTACATTGATACATTATCCATTTGCTATTCTTATACATTGCTATACATTATATCTTACATTGCGATCGATTCGATTTGGTTGTAATTATTTAAGTCTCATCCCCCATTTGTAACTAATTGTACCCCCACTCCCGGATACTATGTTGTAATAGCGTAGACTTTAAATTCCAGCAATTTATCGCTTTCAAATATACCATGGTTAGACCTAGGGTTTGTATGTATATAAAATCAAACGCTGGATAACCTAACACAAGACAAATACATGAAATCAACACACAATCACACTTGCACCCCTTGGGGTAATGCCACATGTTGCCTTCCAAAATGGGCCATGCTTGCACGTCGAGTTTCTTTGGCAAAACAATTCAAATGATCATAAGTCCCTCGATGACGCTTTCGAAAGTTGCCTATCAAAATGATCAAGTCCCTTCAAGCAAATTGCCAAAGACACTTGGCATCATTGCATTCATGGTCCATACGATGACCCGCGCCTGTCCCGCTAAACATCCTAAACGCAAGATTGTCCACCAAATACAATGGTGGAACAAAATTGTTAAAAAAGGGTTAAAACATGAGAAAAAACCTTTGAGTACATTAGGGGTAGACAAAACTCTTAGTTACTTGATCAACTTGCAAAAACACTTGCCTACTTTTCAAAACCACGCTCCACAAACACTTTCAAAACAAACTCTCAAAAACATTTGAAACATCTTTTCGAAAAGGATACACACCTTTGTAAAACACTCAAACACGAATCATTACATTGGTTGCCTAAGACAAAGCATCTATTTTAAAAACATTTTCAAAACACACACACACACCATTTCAAGCTATCAAAAATCAAGGCAAGTGATCTAAAACCAAGTAACTAAGAGCCCATGGATAACCATGGATGAAGAGGGTGCTAATACCTTCCCTTTTCATAATCTACCCCCCGAACCCACGAAACATCTCAAAAGGTTTTTCCTGTGCTTTTTTTAACCTTTCCTTTAGGATAAAATAAAAAGTCGGTGGCGACTCTTGCTAAACCGAACAAGTGCGAATACAAACGCAAAACCTCAAGTCAGTTCTCCCACCGTATCACAATATGCATTAGAGGTTCTAATTTTACTGGATTTGGAAAGCCCTATTTCAAGAACTCATGAACCCTAAAATTCGTTAATGGCACTTTGCGATTTTGCGTGTTATAATTCAATTAACCTGTACCATTAGCTTCATGGGAGTTCTAGCAATGCAAAACACACAAAAAATCACGTTAATGATGCATGAATCATGAGGTTCGATTATGAAAAAAGTAAGCAAACCGTGAATCTGTTTAGAGTGATTTCTTAAGCTTTAGCGTGTGGTTTTGATTGCAAAACGTTCCTCACACCTCCAGCAACGTGTTTGAGTCCACAAATTGCTTTGAATTGGCCTGGAACCTGGAAAACAGTTTTCACTTTTCTTTGGATTTTCTTGAATGTGATTATGGTTTTTCTGCAGCAAATTCTCGTCCAATGCATTAGGGTTGGCTTGTGTACTTATAGAGGAAGAGAATTAGGTTAAATCCTTGGGCAAAGATCCATGAAATAATGGTTTGAATATTTGATTTGCAATCATATATTTTTGAATCTTTTTGATTGGAAAAACTTGTCAAACTTGGAGATTCTTGTCCCTTTGATTTGCACACGAATTGCCAGCATATCTTGAGCTTGTTTGCTTCACAAAAAGATTGAAAAAATCAAATCTTTGAATTTCCTACAATTTAAATTAATTAAATGAATTAAAATCAATTAAAAATCCAATTAATTAATAAAAAATAAGAAAATAAATTGCATTAGGCTTGATGGGTCGTGCATAAGCTTTGGATAAAGTTTCAAGAAGTAATTTGAGGCCCATTAGCAAAAACAAAGTGTTTTGAGCAAAGTTGACTTTTGCAAATTCACAAAAATTTCCCAACTTCTCAAATGCATATCTTGCTCAATTTTGATCATATGAACATGTTCTTGGACATTTTGGAAAGGTCTTGAAGTCCTCTAACCAATGCCTTTGGTCCCATGTCATTTGGATTTACCAATCTCAAGTGCATTTTTGTTGACTTTTGAAATTGACCTATAATGTAGAAATTGATAACTTTTTGTGAGAGCATTTCTTGGACTTGGAATGTGAAGATGAGTTGTAGGAAATGTCATCCCCTTCAAAATGAGCATTGGATGGGATTTTTCTGATGAACCATGAAAACGTTATGCCTTGGTCAAGATACAGTTGACTTTTCTACTATCCAAAAATAGTAACTTTTTGCATCTTGATGATTTTTGAGCCATGCTTGAGGAATCATGATCAAGACTTGATCAAATGATGATTGTGGACTCAAAATAAGATGTTGACCAAAAATTCTGACTTTTGACTGTAAAATGACCATTTTGCCCATGTAGTTGATTGTGAACCAAATAGGGCTTTTGACTGTGGAATTTGACACTGTGAGTCTTGAAACTTGGTAGGTAGGTGCTTGAGGATGCTTATAGGCCTATGAGACTTGATTGAGCCATTGAAAACCTCAAATTCCTTGAAAGAAACAAAACCCTAATTTTGACTGGCTTAGGAGGCATTTGGACTGTGCAACCCTTGAAAAACCTTGAACCATTTGAAGATGATTCTTGATAAATCTTGAAGAATATGGGAGGGAAAATTTTTGGGTACAACAGTTGCCCCTGTTCAATCTTCTTAGACCTGAGGATGTAGATTGGCTTGCGTGCCTTTCGTGATCCGAATGTGGAAGATGATTGAACACTAAAGTGCCCAGAAATTTGCACTCGCATAGTATGGTATCAGCAGTGTGATGGAGGGAATGGGCTTATAGATGCCATTTGGAGATATGGTGGATAGGAGGATGGGCTTATAGATGCCATCTGGAGATGTGACAGAATCTTGTCGGGAATGGGCTTATAGATGCCATTTGGAAATGTAATGGATAGTTGTGGAGATAGGCTTAAAGATGCCATCCAGGGGTGTCGATCGCGTAAGAGATTCCTTAGCGAGAACTTGCATACCTGAGAAGGAAAGATATTTTTCCTGTCTGGTTTTAGGTATTGGTCTTCAATTTCTTCATGCAGATACTTTCCTGGCTAGATACAGGTATAGATCTACAATCAATCGCTCACAGATATGCCCTGGCTAGATACAAGTATCGAATCTGGAACTTCAAAATGTTGGTAGAGATAGCTTTCCTGGCTGGATACAGGTGTAGACCTCTGACCTGAGAATGAAAGATGACTTCTTGGCTAGATACAGGGGTTGATCTTCAATCTCTTCATGCAGATACTTTCCTGGCTAGATACAGGTGTAGACCTATGATCAATCACTCACAGATATGCCCTGGCTAGATACAGGTATCGAATCTGGAACTTCAAAAGGTTGGTCGAGATAGCTTTCCTGGCTGGATACAGGTGTAGACCTTTGACCTGAGAATGAAAGATAATTTCCTGGCCTGTTACAGGTGTTGATCTTTAAACTCTTCATGCAGATACTTTCCTGGCTAGATACAGGTATAGATCTACAATCAATCGCTCACAGATATGCCCTGGCTAGATACAGGTATCGAATCTGGAACTTCAAAAGGTTGGTCGAGATAGCTTTCCTGGATGGATACAGGTGTAGACCTCTGACCTGAGAATGAAAGATAATTTCCTGGCCTGTTACAGGTGTTGATCTTCAAACTCTTCATGCAGATACTTTCCTGGCTAGATACTGGTATAGATCTACAATCAATTGCTCACAGATATGCCCTGGCTAGATACAGGTATCGAATCTGGAACTTCGAAAGGTTGGTCGAGATAGCTTTCCTGGCTGGATACAGGTGTAGACCTCTGACCTGAGAATGAAAGATAATTTCCTGGCCTGTTATAGGTGTTGATCTTCAATCTCTTCATGCAGATACTTTCCTGGCTAGATACAGGTATAGATCTACAATCTCTTCATGCAGATACTTTCCTGGCTAGATACAGGTATAGATCTACAATCAATCGCTCACAGATATGCCCTGGCTAGATACAGGTATCGAATCTGGAACTTCAAAATGTTGATGGTAATCGTCTTTTGATTAATATTTTCCTGAAAAGGCAAAACATTAGTTGTATGCAATGTCATGATGTATGAAATGCATGATGTCATGATGTTCTCAGGAATAAATAAGATTGTATCGTATGCACTTTATCATGTATGTAAGCAGGAGACATGAACTGTGAAATGTTTATGAATGTATTTTCGTTTGGGAAAATAAACTCTTGACGAATGCCGGGAGCTTGTGAAATCCTGGGCTGATGTTGAAGAGTAGAGTTCTTCGCTTCCGCTGGGGAGGATGAACAAAGATGTTTGCAAGAATAAACCGGTAGGAGAAGATGACTCTATTGGGGAATAAACTGGTCAAGAGATTACTCTGCGAGGAATTACTCTGTGGGAAGAGATACTTCGCTGAGAATTTAACGATAACTCCGCTGGGGATTCCGTTGATAAGCTTTGTTGAGGGATTTTGATGAACTTCGTTGGGGATAGGAAGAAATTCGCCGAGGACGATCTTTCCGTTGCAATTTGCTGAGGATAACCCAGTTAGGCTCTGGTGGGGAAAAACCTTTGAACATGGTCGGGGAGAGATATTCGTACTCTGCAGGGGACGAGCTTCCAGAATCTACTGGGGAGATGGTTCAACTCTCCTGGGGAAATTTTTCGGACTGCACTGGGGAAGGGCTCCACTGGGGTGTCTGGTATTCCGCCGGGGAACAATCTTATATTAAGACTGCCGGGGATGCTTGTTGAGGAATATCTGTATACTCTGCTAGAGAATATATAGATCTTTTGGGGATACCCCACTTCTTTAGGGCTGACAGTAGCCTAACTCTGCTCGGGGGAAAGTATTGCTGACTTGCTAGGGATACTGTGCCTTTTCGGGGCTGATGGGAGACCAACTCTGCTTGGGGAGAGTATTGCTGAAACCTGTCTTACTCTTCGGGGAGTGAAGGTATCTTGGTTACATTCTTCAGCTGAACCTACCTTGGTACCTTGGTGGACAGAGCAACTAAACCACTTAGACAATTATTATTGCCCCTGTTTCTGATATCACCTGTAATTAGTCCTTTGTTTCGCATGCAAATATTTATGATCAGCAATTAATGTCAAATGCATATATCAAAAATGAACATTGGACGTTCTTTGCAAAACAAAACAGATAAAGGAAAAACAATTGGCAATTTGTCTGGAAAAGATGAATTTGTATTGATTTTGAATTTTGCCTGTAAATAGGCGTTTTGTATACAAGAGGTTGACGTCCTAATAAGAGAACACCGCCGAACAACATAGATTTTATACAATTTTGTGAAAAGAAAACAAAACAGTTATGTGAAAAATCCCACTGGGTTCCAACTCTGCTATTGCCTTTATGTCTTCAAGCGTCTCATCACTTTGCTGCTTAGTTGAAGATGAAGTTGATTGATTGGTGCCGTCTGAGCCTGATTGTTGATACCGGAGTCTGGATGCAAGGTGATCCAATGAGACATAGTATTACGCTTATCCCTAACTTTTTCCTGGACCGCCCTTTCGGGTTTTCAGTCCACCGGGATACCCATTTTTGCCCAAGCCGCCTTTTCAGGTTTTCGACTTGTCGGGTGTACATATTTTTTCATTTCATCCCTTATTTTTGCCCGAACCCTTTTGGTTCGCCGGGAAGCCCTTATTTTTGCCTAGGCCAGTCAACCTAGCGGGTCTTTAATCATGCGTAGTATCTTTTTACTATGTCTGCATTGGCAGGGTGAGGAAGGTCGTCACCATCCATGGTGGTTAGAATCATTGCTCCTCCTGAGAAGATGTTCTTGACCACAAATGGCCCTTTGTACGTAGGGGTCCATTTTCCCCTGGGATCACCTTGAGGTAGAATGATGCGCTTGATTACCAGGTCTCCGACTTGATACTTTTGGCGTCTGACTTTCTTGTTAAATGCCTTGATCATCCGTTTTTGGTACGTCTGACCATGACAAATAGCAGTGAGTCTCTTTTCGTTGATTAGGTTTAATTGATCAAGCCGAGTCTGGATCCAATCATCTTCGCTCAAACCTGCATCCTTCATTATCCAGAGAGAGGGTATCTGCACTTCAATGGGTAGGACTGCCTCCATGCCATAGACCAAGGAAAAGGGAGTTGCCCCCGTTGATGTTCGTGCTGAGGTACGGTACCCATGAAGAGCGAACGGTAATATCTCGTGCCAATCTTTGTAGGTCACTGTCATCTTCTGCACAATCTTCTTGATGTTCTTGTTCGCCGCTTCTACAGCCCCATTCATCTTCGTCCGGTAAGGAGAAGAGTTGTGGTGCTGTATCTTGAATTGCTCGCAGAGTTCAGTGATCATCTTGTTGTTAAGATTGGTACCATTATCCGTAATGATCCTCTCAGGTACACCGTATCGACAGATCAGGTTATGCCGAATGAACCGTGCCACGACATTCTTGGTTACAGTGGCAAAGGAAGCTGCTTCAACCCATTTTATGAAGTAATCAATCGCTACCAGGATGAAGCGATGCCCGTTGGATGCCGTGGGTCTGATTTCACCGATCATATCAATGCCCCACATTGTAAAAGGCCAAGGTGCTGTCAAGACATTCATAGGAACTGGAGGAATATGCACCTTATCAGCATAGATCTGGCACTTATGACACGTCCGAGAATGTTGGTAACAGTCAGCTTCCATTCTGGACCAGTAATATCCTGCCCGAAGGATTTTCTTTGCCATGGTATGTCCACTGGAGTGAGTTCTGAAGGTACCTTCATGTAGCTCTGCCATGATCCTTTCTGCTTCAGTCTTATCCACACAACGCAGTAAGGTTGAATCATGGTTTCGCTTGTAGAGAATGCCATTGCTGAGGAAGAACTTTTCCGCGAACCTTCTTGTCATTAACAGATGCGTCCTCGGGGTATTCTTGAGCTTCGAGGTTGTGATCGGTGGAAATAGAACTGACTGTTTTGGAATGCTGGTTCGCGTTTGCGTTTAGCAAAATGTCGCGGTAAGCAAGAGTCGCCACCGTCTTTTATTTTCTCCAACAAGGAAAGGACAAAAGCACAGCAAAATTCCTTTTCGAGATGTTTCTCGGGTTCAGGAGGTAGATTATAGAAAGGGAAGGTGTTAGCACCCTTTCTATCTGTGGTTATCCACGGGCTCTTAGGTACTTGCTCACTATGTTTTCAAAAATATTTTGCTTTTCTTGTGTTTGTGGGTTTTTTGAAAAGAGTTTTGTTTGAAAACTTCGATTTAACTCTTGTGTCTGTCCTCAAGAGTGTATGAAGTATTTGTTTGAAAACTTTTTGAAAGTGTAGGTGCGAAAAGTTGTTTTTTTGTTTTGAAAGAGCAAGTACCCAGGAGAAATCTACCTACTCTAAGGAATTAAGTTGTGTAAGAGTCCTTTAGACAGTACTATCCCACTATTGAGAAGTAGGTAGCACCGTCGTTGGAGGTATTCGGGTCAATTCGATTATAGGGACATGTGGTCACCAAAGCAATAGTAGGACGCCTTAGCGGTAACCCTAATGTCCTAGATCCTTTTTATCCGAGGCAACCGTTTCGAGGCAACTGGATCTTTAGACAGGAGGGCGACCTCTAAAACACCCTATACTTGATGACCACCTCGAGGCAACCAAGTGAGGCGTACCCTAGGAGTGGCATGTGCATGTTGTCAAGTTCAGTTTATATTATCTTTGCACATGTATCATTGTGAGCTACGAGTTGATTTTATTTTTTCAGACAAGTCTTGCATGCATAATTAACAGTTAATAGTTTGCGGAAAGTAAATTGCGGAAAGTGAATCTACGCTATTACAAGGCGTCGAGTATTTACATCGCCGAAAACATAACCCTTGAAAATAAATGCGAGAAAATTAAAGAAAGCGATAAAAGCCATAATTAGCTATTACATTCTCGGAGCAGATACATAAATATAATCAAAATAATGAATTGAAAATAAATATGCGCGCAAAAGAATTTGAATCGGGACGTCCTTAGGGCTTTGACCCTTTTTGAGAAAAGAAAGCAATTTGGTCCTTTTTGCAATTTAATTAACTATTAAACCTAATTTACTAATTAATTATTTAATTAAAAGAAAATAATGTTTTTTTTTTAGTTTTTTATGTTTTTAATGAAAATAAAAATAAAAGAAATTAAAAGTCAGTAAAACCTAATTCTAGATTGATTTTATTTATTGGGAAAAAGATTAAAGTTAACCTAATTAACTAAATTAATTATATTTAGAATTTATTTACAAAAATAATTAATAGTGAAATTAATACATAATAATAACAATAAAAATATTTACATTTTAATTTTTTGAATTTATTGTGAAAATATAATTTATGAGGTAATTAAATAATAATAATAATTATAATTAATAAAATAATTAAATAGAAATTAAAATAGAAGAAAAAATAAAAAAGAAACCAGGGGGGTGCTGGGCCCTTTTGGAGGTGTGTTCTAGAAATTGGTGGCCCATTAATACAAGCCTGCTTTGACTTTCTGGATGGTCTACGCTGGCTTTGACTGGGAACATGGTGTTCATCATCTTTTGGCCTTTGGATCTATGATTGCGGCCACATGGCATGCTGAGCGCTGGAGGTATATGGTGGAGCCTTTCATGAAGCATGCATGTGAACATAGAAGAAAAAATAGAAACAAAGGTTTGGGGGACCTGGGAATCGAACCCAGGTCCCAATGGTTCTTGGACAACGCATCTACCACTGAGCCAGGCGCCTGTATTTGTTATTATAATAAGCAATGAAAATAATATATAAAAAACAACGCATATGTTGTAACAAAACACGCGCGCCTTTTTGTTTGAATGGACCAGTGGTATATTAACACGTCTTCATCTTCCTCACTGAATACCTGCAAAACAAATCAAATAGCGGGGGTTTTTAACCCCCACAATATGGAACGAGGAAAAATAGCGAATAGAATCCTAGGCTACATAAATATTTCGCGAGCATTGCATTGTGTTCGTCTGGCCTTGACGATTTCAACCATGGGCATTAGAGGTTCCAATTTTGCCTGGATAGTAAAGCCCTATTTCAAGAACTCGTGAACCCTAAAATTCGTTAATGGCAATTCATAATTCTGTGCATTATAATCCAATTAATTAATACCAATAGCTTTATATGGATGCAAGCAATACAAAACAAACCATAAATCACATCAAATGCTCATGAATCGTGAGTTTCGATTCTGAAAAAAGTGGACAAACCGTGATTCTATTTCTTAGGATTCCTTGAGTGTTAGCACTTGATTTTGATTGCAATGTGTCTCTGAGAGTCCCTGCAATATATTATAAACAAGAAAAAGCTTTGAATCACGTTAAATTATGGAAAACAGTTTTTAAGTTTTTCTTGATTTTTTCAATGTTGCATATGGCTTTCTGCAGCAATTCTCACGTCCCATGCATTAGGTTTAGCTTGTGCCTATATAGTAGAATGGAATTAGGTTAAATCTTTGACCAAAAATCCATTGCCTTGATGTTTCAATATTCGATTGAAAATCAAATATTTTTCAATCTTTTTGATTGAAGAAAGTTGCTAAATTTGGAGTTTTTGATATCCTTGATTGGCACACGAAATCTCCAGCATATATTGGTCATCTTTGCTTCACCAAAAGATTGAGAAATCATATCTTTGAATTTCCTACATTTTAAATTAATTAAATGAATTAAAAATCAATTAAAAATCCAATTAATTAATAAAAATAAGAAAATAATTCAATTTAATCTCAATGGGTCGTGCATAAGCCTTGGACAATGTTTCAAGAAGGAATTTGAGGCCCATTAGCAAAAACATGGTGTTTTGAGCAAAGTTGACTTTTGCAAATTCACAAAAATTTCCCAACTTCTCCAATGCATATCTTGCTCAATTTTGATCATATGAACATGTTCTTGGACATTTTGGAAAGGTCTTGAAGTCCTCTAACCAATGGCTTTGGTCCCATGTCATTTGGATTTACCAATCCAAAGTTATGGTCTTTGACTTAAAGTGCATTTTTGTTGACTTTTGAAATTGACCTATAATGTAGAAATTGATAACTTTTTGTGAGAGCATTTCTTGGACTTGGAATGTGAAGATGAGTTGTAGGAAATGTCATCCCCTTCAAAATGAGAATTGGATGGGATTTTTCTGATGAACCATGAAAAAGTTATGCCTTGGTCAAGATACAGTTGACTTTTCTACTGTCCAAAAATAGTAACTTTTTGCATCTTGATGATTTTTGAGCCATGCTTGTGGAATCATGATCAAAACTTGATCAAATGATGATTGTGAGCTCAAAATAAGATGTTGACCAAAAATTCTGACTTTTGACTGTAAAATGACCATTTTGCCCCTGTAGTTGACTGTGAAGCAAATGAAGCTTTTGATTGTGCAAACTGGCATTGTGAGACTTGAGACTTGACATGTAGATGCTTGACAATGTATATAGGCCTATGGGACTTGATTGAGCCATTGAAAACCTCAAATTTCTGGAAAGAATCAAAACCCTAATTTTGACTGGCTTAGGAGGCATGCAACCCTTGAGTGGTCTTGAACCATTTGAAGATGATTCTTGACAAACCTTGAAGAATATGGGAGGGAAAATTTTTGGGTACAACAGTTGCCCCTGTTCAATCTTCTTAAACCTGAGGATGTAGATTGGCTTGCGTGCCTTTCGTGATCCGAAGGTGGAAGATGATTGAACACTAGAGTGCCCAGAAATTTGCACTCGCATAGTGGAGTATCAGCAATGTGATGTCGAGAATGGCCTTACAGATGCCATTTGGAGAGATGGTGGATAGGAGGATGGGCTTATAGATGTCATCTGGAGATGCGACAGAATCTTGTCGGGAATGGGCTTATAGATGCCATTTGGAAGTGTAATGGATAGTTGTGGAGATGGGCTTAAAGATGCCATCCGGGGGTGTCGATCGCATAAGAGATTCCTTAGCGAGAACTTGCGTCCCTGAGAAAGAAAGATAATTTCCTGGCCTGTTACAGGTGTTGATCTTCAAACTCTTCATGCAGATATGCTCTGGCTAGATACAGGTATTGAATCTACAATCAATCGCTCACAGATATGCCCTGGCTAGATACAGGTATCGAATCTGAAACTAGTCGTCTACAGATATGCCCTGGCTAGATACAGGTATCGAATCTGGAATTAGTCGTCTACAGATATGCCCTGGCTAGATACAGGTATCGAATCTGGAATTAGTCGCCCACAGATATGCCCTGGCTAGATACAGGTGTCGAATTTGGAACTTCAAAAGGTTGATCGAGATAACTTTCCTGGCTGGATACAGACGTAGACCTCTAATCAGTCGCTCACAGATATGCCCTGGCTAGATACAGGTATCGAATCTGGAATTAGTCGCCCACAGATATGCCCTGGCTAGATACAGGTATCGAATCTGGAATTAGTCGCCCACAGATATGCCCTGGCTAGATACAAGTATCGAATCTAGAACTTCAAAAGGTTGACCGAGATAGCTTTCCTGGCTGGATACAGGCGTAGACCTTTAACCTGAGAATGAAAGATAATTTCCTGGCCTGTTACAGGGGTGGATCTTCAAACTCTTCATGCAGATATGCCCTGGCTAGATACAGGTATCGAATCTAAAATCAATCGCTCACAGATATGCCCTGGCTAGATACAGGTATCGAATATGGAATTAGTCGTCTACAGATATGCCCTGGCTAGATACAGGTATCGAATCTGGAATTAGTCGCCCACAGATATGCCCTGGCTAGATACAGGTGTCGAATCTGGAACTTCAAAAGGTTGATCGAGATAACTTTCTTGGCTGGATACAGGTGTAGACCTCTGACTTGAGAATGAAAGATAATTTCCTGGCCTGTTATAGGGTTTGATCTTCAAACTCTTCATGCAGATATGCCCTGGCTAGATACAGGTATCGAATCTACAATCAATCGCTCACAGATATGCCCTGGCTAGATACATGTATCGAATCTAGAACTGCGAAAGTTGATGGTAATCGTCTTTTGATTGACCTTTTCCTGAAAAGGCAAAACATTAGTTGTATGCAATGTCATGATGTATGAAATGCATGATGTATGTGTTCTCAAAAATAAATGAGATCGTGTCGTATGCACTTTATCATGTATGTAAGCAGGATGTATGAAATGTGAAATGTCTATGAATGTATTTTCGTCTAGGAAAATAAATCCCTGACGAATGTCGGGAGTTTGTTGAATCCTGGGCTGATGTTTGAAGAGTAGAGTTCTTCGTTTCCGCTGGGGATGATGATTGCAAGAATAAACTGGTAGGAGAAGATGACTCCGTTGGGGAATAAACTTGTTGGAGAGATTACTCTGCGGGGAATTACTCTGTGGGAAGAGATACTTCGCTGAGATTTTGATGATAACTCCGCTGGGGGTTCCGTTGATAAGTTTTGTTGAGGGGTTTGATGAACTCCGCTGGGGATAGGAAGAACTTCGTCGAGGACGATCTTTCCGTTGTAATTTGCTGAGGATAACCCAGTTATAGGCTCTGGTGGGGAATAACCTCTGAATATGGCTCGAGAGATGTATGTACTCTGCAGGGGACCAGCTTCCAGAATCTACTGGGGATAAGCTTCCAGAATCTACTGGGGATAAGCCTTCAGAATCTACTGGGGATAAGCTTCAAAAATCTACTGGGGAGAATGATTCAACTCTCCTGGGGAAACTTTTCAGATTGTACTGGGGGAATGGCTCCACTGGGGTGTTTGTATTCCGCCGGGGAACAATCTTATATTTCTGTCGAGGAATATTACGACTGTCGGGGATGCTTGCTTAGGAACATCTGTATACTCTGCTGGAGAATATTGAGATCTTCTGGAGATGTCCAACTTCCTTGGGGCTGACAGTAGCCTAACTCTGCTCGGGGAGAGTGTTACTGACTTGCTGGGGAATACTGTGCCTTTTTAGGGCTGATGGTAGACCAACTCTGCTTGGGGTGAGCATTGCTGAATCTTGTCTTACTCTTGGGAGTGAAGGCATCTTGGCCATATTCTTCAGCTGAATATATACCTTGGTACCTGGTGAACAGAGCAGCTTGTCCAGTTCGGACAGTTCTTATTTCCCCAGTTTCTGCGGGAGAAGGTACCTGTGGATGTGCTTGACAACTGCCGATTGACAAATCTTCTTCTGGTAGGCAAGTGACGAGATTTCGGGACATAGTCGTACGCTGTGATCCCTAACTTTTTCCTGGACCGCCCTTTCGGGTTTTCAGTCCATCGGGATACCTTTTTTTTGCTCAAGCCGCCTTTTCAGGTTTTTGACTTGCCGGGTGTACAGATTTTTTCATTTTCATCCCTTATTTTTGCCCGAACCCTTTTGGTTCACCGGGAAGCCCTTATTTTTGCCTAGGCCAGTCTACCTAGCGGGTCTTTGATTATGCGCAGTATTTTCTGACTATGTCCACATTCTCAGAGTGTAGGGAGTTGTCACTGTCAACAGTGTTGTGTTGCCATACTACCAGAAGACCTTTGATTGTGCAAGATTCGTTGCTGGAATTCATGTCCAACGCCCTAAGTGACTCAGGCGGAGATTTGCCCCAGGCTATTTGGCATCCTTGAGAGATTCCTTGAATCTTGACTGGACTGCCCCAGATGATAGACCATGATCATGTCGTGCCCCTTGATTGGAAGTGTTTTTCCATTTGAGGTGACCTTTTTGTTGAAAAGATTTTTTTTTGTTCATTGGATATTCATCGTGCGAATTTCTCTGCTGTTTGAACAAATAGTCATATGCAAACAATGTTATTTTAAGAATGCAAAGCTTATGTCTATCTTGAATTTTTTGAAAACGCATTTTTTCAGTAAAACAAGCAAATTTTGTAAAATGTGATGTCAACTCGGTATTTTACAGCAAACCTTAAGGAGTCAGGATACCTTTTGTAACAGTATGCTTTCGAACTAACCCATGCTTCAGCTAGGACTTTTTAAGGGTTGTAACATGGCCTGGTTCACGGTTTAAGGATAAAGGCTCAAAATTTATTTGTACCCACCCGCTCTTCGTGATGTTCTTCGAACCTAAACTCAGCTAATCGTGCATTAGATCTTGTTTGAGTCTTTGCTCTGATATTCCAGTGATGGTTCGGATACTGATAGTTTAGGCAGTCATTTCTTTTTTTTGTTGAGGGTTTGTAGGACCTCTTTTTTTCTTTTTTATTGCGTTATCCCTGTTTTTTGCCTGAACTGTTTCTTTTGTGATTACAGTCAGCGGGATGCCCCAGTTTTGTAAGTCCCCTTCATAGGTTTTGACTTATTGGGCTTTTGTTTTTGAAAGACAACGACTTCCTGTCTTGACGATTATAGGGAACCATCACCGTTCTTTTGTTTCGGAAAGACTTATTTGATGCCCTTCGTTGTGCATCTGGATCAACTGAGAGAACTACCCTGCCCCAGGTTTTGATTAAGGGTTTTAATTTTTTCGTAAAAAGAAAACTCCAACTTCTTTGGCTCAAAGGGGTTGACGAGGGATTATCTTCCTTATGACTCCAGTGTTTAGGAATTGAAACAATGTATGTACCTCATCAGCGGGGTCTGTTCAAAAGTATACTGTAAAGATCGTGGTATCGTTTTCGTCATCCTCCCTCAAAGGTTTTAGAATTTTTTAATCGAGAGTTAAACATCACAAAAAATGAAAGCAATTTGAATATAGTGAATACGAATGGATTAATTCAAAACAGACATATGCGATGCATTAATGAAATAAAAAAGTTTGCCATGACAATAACTGTTTGAATAAGCAAAGAAAAATACAACTTGAACATTCAAATGAACAAAAGTTTCTTATTTTGAACTAGTCATCTCAGATGGAGAACTCTCAGCGGAAGATTTTCATCTCGCCATCTGGCATGAACTCCAGCACCCTTCCGTCGATCAAGTCTTGGATCTTATTCTTTAGAGTCCAACAGTTGTCGGTGTCATGTCCTGGACCGTCAGAGTGGTATGCACACCTTTCATAGGGATGATAGGTAGGAGCAGAGGTGTTGGGATTCCGGGGAGGAGCCTTTAATGTAATCAGCCCTGTCTTCAACATGTGTTGTAGCGCCTGAGATTGGTGACATGTTGATCTTGGTAAATTGTCTCCTGGGCTTGTTTGGCTTGCTCTGATCAACCTGTTGTTCTTGGTGAGGTTGTTGTTGGACCTTTGAGGTAGTAGCAACTTGGAGAGGTCCATTCTTCACCATACCAAACTCTTGTCTTCTTGAAGGCTGATTACTGGTTTGATCCCCAGCCTTGACCGTTTGCTTCATGCTATTGTATTTGTCTTGATGAAGTTGGTTGATCATGGCTCACAACTCTTCTTGCTCCCGAGCTAAGCCTTGGATAAGAGCCATCTTCCCCAGCATCTGGGCTCTCATTGAATCTACCTCAGCTTGCAGATGTTTCAGTCGTTCGTCCTTACTGTCTTCAGGACTTTTCTTGACCAAATTCCCCATGAGGAGTGTTCTCAACTCTTCCTGCCCCTTGGATAGGTTTAGGAAGATTTCCCTGAACTGAGTCTCTTGAGCATGAAGATCCTGGTTGTCTTGTTGGAGAGCCATTGCTGAAATAAACAGCGAGAACATGAGAAACCTGTAAAGGGTGACCTGTTATGCAATGATATGTATGTATGCATGCAATGTTTTCAAGGATCTCGCGGGGTAAATAGAGAAACTTGTTAGAATTTGAATCTGGTAGCTTGATTGAAGGAACTTCATGTTATTCAGAGTCCTTCTTCAAGAGTCAAGGCTCACCATATCGAGTGGGTCATAGCCCCTGACCCAAGTTATCATGTTTTGATCTCCAAGCAACTCTGGCTAGAGGAAAATAAATCCCCTTTGCCCCTTGCTAGACATTTGGTCCATCATGACCTGCATCACAAACCCTTGAGATCCTTGAAATGGTTAAGGAAATGCTATGGTATGATGTTATGATACGTATGATGTTATGTACGTGGATGCAAAGGTGTGAGGTGTAAGTAAGCCCTGTAATAAGTCCAGATTAAGGACTGTAAACAAAACCTGCAAGGAACTCATGTTTTCAGATAACAAGAATATGCAAGTAGTTCAGATTTGAAGGCACAAAGGTCACACAAAAGAGCCCTTAGATTTCAGGCTGGCATGAAGTTTAGGTACTACCCTCTTTCAGTTTCAGTTGGTTAAGACCTGTCCTAGAAAATAGTAACCGGGTTCTAGAGGATCTCAATATCATTGACTACCCTCAATCGGTCATAACTCCAGCTTTGCAACCTTTTCTTGCAGCCGGAACCATCGCGAGAGTTTAGCCTCAATGAGTGTAGCATACTGCTACTGTTATATGGCCAAGTTAGTCAATTTAAGGTGCTAAGGTCAGTTGGTGCTTAACGACTCCTTAGAAGACCCATATTCTCCTCGTTCCAACACAAGGGATATCGGTACAGACCAAGGTGCCACACCAACGTAGCTACTGCTTCACCCATGTCGGTCTATGTCGGACAGGTCCCTCATAGTTTATTGCTACCTAAAGGGTATTCCCCAAATTCGGGTTAGGATCTATAAAACTCTGATGCAAGCCCACAATATTAAAGCAAACAAGGCATACAATTGAAAACAAGAGTGATCTAATCCTAAGGTACACCTCACTTATAAAATTTCCCCAGCAGAGTCGCCAGTTTTGTGATCGGTGGAAATAGAACTGACTGTTTTGGAATGCTGGTTCGCGTTTGTGTTTAGCAAAATGTCACGGTAAGCAAGAGTCGCCATCGTCTTTTATTTTCTCCAACAAGGAAAGGAAAAAAGCACAGCAAAATTCCTTTTCGAGATGTTTCTCGGGTTCGGGAGGTAGATTATAGAAAGGGAAGGTGTTAGCACCCTTTCTATCTGTGGTTATCCACGGGCTCTTAGGTACTTTCTCACTATGTTTTCAAAAAGATTTTGCTTTTCTTGTGTTTGTGGGTTTTTTGAAAAGAGTTTTGTTTGAAAACTTCGATTTAACTCTTGTGTCTGTCCTCAAGAGTGTATGAAGTATTTGTTTGAAAACTTTTTGAAAGTGTAGGTGCGAAAAGTTGTTTTTTTGTTTTAAAAGAGCAAGTACCCAGGAGAAATCTACCTACTCTAAGGAATTAAGCTGTGTAAGAGTCCTTTAGACAGTACTATCCCACTATTGAGAAGTAGGTAGCACCGTCGTTGGAGGTATTCGGGTCAATTCGATTATAGGGACATGTGGTCACCAAAGCAATAGTAGGACGCCTTAGCGGTAACCCTAATGTCCTAGATCCTTTTTATCCGAGGCAACCGTTTCGAGGCAACTGGATCTTTAGACAGGAGGGCGACCTCTAAAACACCCTATACTTGATGACCACCTCGAGGCAACCAAGTGAGGCGTACCCTACGAGTGGCATGTGCATGTGTGTCAAGTTCAGTTTATATTATCTTTGCACATGTATCATTGTGAGCTACGAGTTGATTTTATTTTTTCAGACAAGTCTTGCATGCATAATTAACAGTTAATAGTTTGCGGAAAGTAAATTGCGGAAAGTGAATCTACGCTATTACAAGGCGTCGGGTATTTGCATCGCCGAAAACATAACCCTTGAAAATAAATGCGAGAAAATTAAAGAAAGCGATAAAAGCCCTAATTAGCTATTACATTCTCGGAGCAGATACATAAATATAACCAAAATAATGAATTGAAAATAAATATGCGCGCGAAAGAATTTGAATCGGGACGTCCTTAGGGCTTTGACCCTTTTTGAGAAAAGAAAGCAATTTGGTCCTTTTTGCAATTTAATTAACTATTAAACCTAATTTACTAATTAATTATTTAATTAAAAGAAAAGAATGCTTTTTTTTTAGTTTTTTATGTTTTTAATGAAAATAATAATAAAAGAAATTAAAAGTCAGTAAAACCTAATTCTAGATTGATTTTATTTATTGGGAAAAAGATTAAAGTTAACCTAATTAACTAAATTAATTATATTTAGAATTTATTTACAAAAATAATTAATAGTGAAATTAATACATAATAATAACAATAAAAATATTTACATTTTAATTTTTTGAATTTATTGTGAAAATATAATTTGTGAGGTAATTAAATAATAATAATAATTATAATTAATAAAATAATTAAATAGAAATTAAAATAGAAGAAAAAATAGAAAAGAAACCAGGGGGGTGCTGGGCCCTTTTGGAGGTGTGTTCTGGAAATTGGTGGCCCATTAATACAAGCCTGCTTTGACTTTCTGGATGGTCTACGCTGGCTTTGACTGGGAACATGGTGTTCATCATCTTTTGGCCTTTGGATCTATGATTGTGGCCACATGGCATGCTGAGCGCTAGAGGTATATGGTGGAGCCTTTCATGAAGCCTGCATGTGAACATAGAAGAAAAAATAGAAACAAAGGTTTGGGGGACCTGGGAATCGAACCCAGGTCCCAATGGTTCTTGGACAACGCATCTACCACTGAGCCAGGCGCCTGTATTTGTTATTATAATAAGCAATGAAAATAATATATAAAAAACAACGCATATGCTGTAACAAAACATGCGCGCCTTTTTGTTTGAATGGACCAGTGGTATATTAACACGTCTTCATCTTCCTCACTGAATACCTGCAAAACAAATCAAATAGCGGGGGTTTTTAACCCCCACAATATGGAACGAGGAAAAATAGCGAATAGAATCCTAGGCTACATAAATATTTCGCGAGCATTGCATTGTGTTCGTCTGGCCTTGACGATTTCAACCATGGGCATTAGAGGTTCCAATTTTGCCTGGATAGTAAAGCCCTATTTCAAGAACTCGTGAACCCTAAAATTCGTTAATGGCAATTCATAATTCTGTGCATTATAATCCAATTAATTAATACCAATAGCTTTATATGGATGCAAGCAATACAAAACAAACCATAAATCACATCAAATGCTCATGAATCGTGAGTTTCGATTCTGAAAAAAGTGGACAAACCGTGATTCTGTTTCTTAGGATTCCTTGAGTGTTAGCACTTGATTTTGATTGCAATGTGTCTCTGAGAGTCCCTGCAATATATTAGAAACAAGAAAAAGCTTTGAATCAAGTTAAATTATGGAAAACAGTTTTCAAGTTTTTCTTGATTTTTTCAATGTTGCATATGGCTTTTTGCAGCAATTCTCATGTCCCATGCATTAGGTTTAGCTTGTGCCTATATAGTAGAATGGAATTAGGTTAAATCTTTGACCAAAAATCCATTGCCTTGATGTTTCAATATTCGATTGAAAATCAAATATTTTTCAATCTTTTTGATTGAAGAAAGTTGCTAAATTTGGAGTTTTTGATATCCTTGATTGGAACACGAAATCTCCAGCATATATTGGTCATCTTTGCTTCACCAAAAGATTGAGAAATCATATCTTTGAATTTCCTACATTTTAAATTAATTAAATGAATTAAAAATCAATTAAAAATCCAATTAATTAATAAAAATAAGAAAATAATTCAATTTAATCTCAATGGGTCGTGCATAAGCCTTGGAAAATGTTTCAAGAAGGAATTTGAGGCCCATTAGCAAAAACATGGTGTTTTGAGCAAAGTTGACTTTTGCAAATTCACAAAACTTTCCCAACTTCTCCAATGCATATCTTGCTCAATGTTGATCATATGAACATGTTCTTGGACATTTTGGAAAGGTCTTGAAGTCCTTTAACCAATGGCTTTGGTCCCATGTCATTTGGATTTACCAATCTCAAGTTATGGTCTTTGACTTAAAGTGCATTTTTGTTGACTTTTGAAATTGACCTATAATGTAGAAATTGATAACTTTTTGTGAGAGCATTTCTTGGACTTGGAATGTGAAGATGAGTTGTAGGAAATGTCATCCTCTTCAAAATGAGCATTGGATGGGATTTTTCTGATGAACCATGAAAAAGTAATGCCTTGGTCAAGATACAGTTGACTTTTCTACTGTCCAAAAATAGTAACTTTTTGCATCTTGGTGATTTTTGAGCCATGCTTGTGGAATCATGATCAAAACTTGATCAAATGATGATTGTGAGCTCAAAATAAGATGTTGACCAAAAATTCTGACTTTTGACTATAAAATGACCATTTTGCCCCTGCAGTTGACTGTGAAGCAAATGAAGCTTTTGATTGTGCAAACTGGCATTGTGAGACTTGAGACTTGACATGTAGATGCTTGACAATGTATATAGGCCTATGGGACTTGATTGAGCCATTGAAAACCTCAAATTCCTGGAAAGAATCAAAACCTTAATTTTGACTGGCTTAGGAGGCATGCAACCCTTGAGTGGTCTTGAACCATTTGAAGATGATTCTTGACAAACCTTGAAGAATATGGGAGGGCAAATTTTAGGGTAAAACAGAGGTACCTCTTCACCTCATGATACCAAGGCTTTTCTGTTACCTCTTCGGTCTCAAGATCACAGCAATGTACAGGTTCATCCAACTTCCAAATAATGATCCGGGGAGCCTCGTTGTCCCATTTGACTTTGAACATAGAAGACATCGTAGCTAACGAGTCCACAAACTGATTTTCTTCTCTTGGGAAGTGTTCAAAGGTTATCTCCTCGAAGTGGGGAATCAACGTCAATACATACTCCTTGTAAGGAATAAGATTTGGGTGTTTCGTATCCCACTCGCCTTTGATCTGACTGATCACGAGAGCGGAATCTCCGAAGACACTCAGAAACTTGATCCTTAGGTCAATTGCAGCTCGAAGACCCATGATGCATGCTTCATACTCCGCCATGTTGTTGGTGCAGTTGAATCATAGCCGGGCAGTAAGTGGAGTATGAGAGCCTTTTGGAGATATGATCACAGCGCCAATGCCGTTACCCAAAGCGTTTGAGGCTCCGTCAAAGTGCATAGACCATCAGGATCCTTCCTCAGGTCCTTCATCCGGTCCAGGGACTTCACAATCAGTCACTACCATGATATTCTCGTCTAGAAATTCAAAGTTCATAGATTGGTAGTCATCCACTGCCTGGTGCGCCAAATGATCTGCCAATACACTTCTCTTGATTGCTTTTTGAGTCGTGTACTGGATGTCATATTCAGTCAAGATCATCTGCCATCTTGCTATTCTTCCGGACAAGGCAGACTTTTCGAAAATGTACTTTATTGGATCCATTTTTGAAATCAACAGAGTAATGTGAGTCAACATATACTGTCTCAGCCGGCGAGCAGCCCATACCAAAGCGCAGCAAGTTTTCTCGAGCAGTGAGTATCGGGTCTCACAGTCGGTAAACTTTTTGCTAAGGTAATAAATAGAATTCTCTTTTCGGCCAGACTCGTCATGTTGCCCCAACACACACCTCATTGAGCTGTCAAGTACTGTCAAGTATAAGATTAGAGGTCTCCCTTCCACCGGTGGCATAAGAATGGGTGGTTCTTGGAGATACTCTTTGATTCTTTTGAAAGCGGCCTAACATTCATCATTCCAACGTACTACTTGATCTTTCTTCAGCAGCTTAAAGATTGGTTCACAGGTAGCAGTTAGATGTGAGATGAATCGGGCAATGTAGTTATGCCGTCCTAGAAAGCCTCTGACTTCCTTCTCTGTCTTGGGAACTGGCATCTCTTGTATGGCTTTCACTTTGGCAGGGTCCACTTGAATACCTTTGTCGCTCACGATGAAGCCTAGTAGTTTTCCAGATCTTACCCCGAAGGTGCACTTGTTTGGATTTAATCTCAGCTTGTACAACTTCAACCGGTCAAACAGCTTCTGTAGATGGTCAAGGTGTTCCTCCTTAGTTTGGGACCTTGCAATCATATCGTCAACGGATACTTCTATCTCATGATGGATCATGTCATGAAACAAAGCAACCATGGCACGTTGATAGGTTGCCCCAGCATTCTTCAGCCCAAAAGGCATGACCTTGTAGCAAAAGGTTCCCCACTGAGTAACAAAAGTGGTATTCTCCATGTCTTCAGGAGCCATCTTGATCTGATTATAACCGGAGAACCTGTCCATGAAGGAGAATACCTTATGCTGAGCAGTGTTGTCAACTAGAACGTCGATGTGAGGAAGAGGGAAGTCATCCTTAGGGCTCGCCCTGTTCAAATCCCGGTGATCAACACACATTCTAACCTTACCATCTTTATTCGGCACTGGAACCACATTGGCAACCCACTGAGGGTAATAAGTCACTGCTAGAAAACCGACGTCAAATTGTTTCATAACCTCAGCTTTGATTTTCTCGGACATCTCTGGACGCATACGACGGACCTTCTGTTTTAGCGGAGGACAGTCCTCCTTAGTAGGCAAGTGATGAACCACAATATATCGGTATCCAACCCAGGCATATCTTCGTAAGACCAGGCAAAGATTTCCACATAGTCATGCAGCATCTGAATCAACCGTTGTTTCACACTAAGCTCCAGATTTGCACCGATCTTGACTTCCTTTCTGTCTGTCTCAGTACCCAGATTTACCGTTTCCACTAGCTCTTCATGTGGCTGAATGGTCCTCTCTTCCTGGAGTAACAGTCTTGCCAGCTCACCAGGCACTTCACAATCATCTCCACCTTCGTCTTCGGCTAAGTTGATCGGATTTTCGAAGTCATAACTGGCAGTAGCAGAGTCGTTACCAGTGAGATCCATAGTGGATTGGAACCTGTATATGTGAGTGTGTGTAAATATAGCTGTTTTGCAATATATAATAAAGAAAGACAAGGAGCGCAAGATTTGAAATGCAAAAACGTCCAATGCTTTTATTAATGATATATGGAAATGACAAAAAAGCCCTCACAAATGAAGCCACGGTGCCCCGGGTAAGACACCAAGCCATAAAGTTTCATATTATTGTTTGTTACAAATTCAAAACAAAGGAGTTCATTACTGAGTCACAAAAGTAATAGGGACGAAGTCTTTCACCGTCCAGTTGCTTGGTCCACCGTTGGTCGTAGGGTAGATCCAGCTGTCGAATTCAGATTCCTCTACGTCATCTTCAACCCTGATAGCATTTACTCCATGATTGGGCATGGGGGCAGTCACAACATTGGGCCTTTCAGGCGCCTCGAACTCAACCTCTTTAGCATCAATCAGGTCTTGGACCTTATTCTTCATAGCCCAACAATCATCCGTAGTATGCCCTGGGCTATCAGAGTGATAAGCGCAGCGGGCGTTGGGATTGTACTTTGGAGATGTTGTATTCACAACCTTTGGAGCTTCTTTGACAGTTACCAGATTGGTTAACAATAGCTGCAGCAATATTTGGGACAAGGTCATACTGAGTCGAGTGAACTGCCTTTTAGGTCTCTCACCCCTTGGTTGGTTATATTGCTGAGGAGCAGCAGCAGGCTTTGAAATTACCACCGCGTTGACAGCTTGGCGGCGTTCCGATTTATTTTGTCTCCTTGAACCATAAACAGCACTGGATTCTTTCTTGAAGGGCTTCTTTTCAGTACTCGAGGAGGCACCCTTTTGTATCTTCCCAGACTTGATACCAGCTTCTATCCTCTCACCAGTCAAGATCAGATCTGTAAACCCAGCAGAGGAATTCCCAATCAGATGGTTGAAGAAAGGACCAGACAGGGTCCCCAGAAACATATCAACGAGCTCACGGTCAGTTAAGGGTGGTTGCACCCTTCCAGCCAAGTCTCTCCACTTTTGCGCATACTCCTTGAATCCTTCACCCGTCCCTAGTGACATACCCTGGAGTTGGGTACGCGTAGGAGCGAGGTCGGAATTATACTGATACTGCTTATAAAACGCAGTAGCCAAGTCCTCCCAGTTACGAATGCTGGCTCCATCCAGCTGATAGAACCATTCGAGTTGAGTCCCTGAAAGACTATCCTGGAATAAATGGATCCATAAGTTCTTGTCAGCAGTGTAAGGTTGGATCTTCCTTACATATGATCTGAGGTGCAGCTTAGGACAGGAAGCCCCGTCGTACTTTACAAAAGCAGGTGCCTTGAACTTGTGCGGGATCACCACCCCAGAAGATAAGCCTAGGTCTCCAAAGTCCAACCTGGGCACATGTTGAATCTCCATAGCACTTAGGCAGTCCTCTAGCTGTTTGTACCTATCCTCAGCAGGAGGGTACTGCTCATCATTATAATATGTCTCGTTGTCGGAGACCACGGGACTAGGAACCCTTCTCTCTTGGGGACTGTCTTTCCCTACAGAGGAAGTAGCCAGATCAGCCTCATTTTGCATTCCATTCCCAAATCTGCGTCCAGTGTTGAACAGCACAGTCCTCTTCTTCTTCTTCTTCAAAATCAGAGTCTTCAACTCCTGTTGACCCTGGGCTAAGCTCATGACCAACTCCTAGAACTGGGCATTCTGGGCCTGGAGGGCCTTGATAGCTTGTTTAGTAGATGGTTCAGAAGACATGATGATTGTTGAAATAAACAGCGAAGAAGATAAGTGACCTGTAAAAAGGGTACCTGTTATGCATATGATTAATGGAATGCGTATGATTTATGTTTTCAAAGACAATCGGGATTCAACTTTGTAGACAAAAAGGAAACACACTTTATTAGATTCAAACCTTAAATTGTTCAACAACTTGCCCTTAGGCGTTACATAAATTAAAATACTGAAAAGTAAACAAAAGCTATAAAAGAAACATCCAAAGCCCATCAGTGCTCCCATGGCCTCTTCTTCTCAGTATGGATATAGTCATTCAAGATCCGCTCGTTTTCCAATTGCTTGGTCAGCTTCTGTATTTTCTGTTCTTGTTCATTGAACCTTTCCCGATAAGAATCCCGTTCTTCCTGCAGTTGCGCCCAAGACCTCTTTAGTGTATCAACATCAGTGGGTATCTGAGGAGGGAGAACAGTTGGAGGAACCCCGTCTTTATCAGGAAATTCAAGGATGATAGGTCTGACAGCTTCGTATGGCATACCTAACTTCTGAGCACGGATACGGACCCATCTGTAGTAGGATTCCATAGGCAGAGAAGTCTTTGGTCCTAACTCATGTGGTTCAGCTTTGTGAATTCTATCCCAAGCCCGGATGAATCTACGACGCAGCTCGTCACTGTCTACCTGAAACTCAAAACTGATGTGAGGTACCAACATCTCATGAGGCCTGGCTCTTCTGGCTCTTCCAAACTGACGGAGAGCTAAACATGGATTATAAGAGATTCCTCCCTGGGTACTGATCAATGGAACATTAGGATACTCTCTGCAACGATAAATAACATCTACCTCATCCAAACCTCTGAGAGTCCAAATGATGTCATTATCAGTGAGAGACATTAACCTATGAGCCCAGCCCCTTCCTTCTTTATTCTTCGGAACGAACTTAGGGAGGTGCGAAATAAACCACCTCACCAACAAAGGAGCACAACACCACAGAGTTCCCCGTCTTCGGGCAGTACGAGCATATAGTTGTTGCAAGATATCACCCAAGAGAGTGGGTACCGGGTTCTGAGAGATGAAGATCCTTATGGCATTGACATTAACAAAGGTATCTGGATTTGGAAACAAAACCAGACCATAGATTAGGAGAGCCAGAATGTCTTCGTACGCCCTGAAGTCTAAGTCATTCCAGAAACTGTTAGCTTTACCAATCAGAAACTTAGCCAAAAAGCCCTTAACTCCGCTTCTAGTCTCCCAGTTATCCATTACCTCTTTGTTAGTCAAAGGAAGGGCTGCAGCAATCTCCTCAAGCCTAAGAGTCTTTTCCCTACCAGTGAATGGAGTCTGTTCCAAAATAGGGATACCAAGCAAATCAGAGAATTCTTCCAGGGTAGGGACCAGCTGGAAGTCTTGAAAGGTGAAGCAATGGTATAGGGGATCATAAAACTAGGTCAGGACACTCATCAATTTTTGGTCCCACTTTGAAGTGACTAAACCGAGAAGAGAACCATGCCTCTTGATGAAGGAAGTAGTATTTGGAATTCTGTCAACCAATTCTTTAAGCAAATCAGGTGGGTGAACAAAGTTGAGCCGGATAGTATTCCTTCGCATGGGCATCATAATGTCCTACAAAACAGAGCAAAGATGAAACCCTCTTGTCTTTGAAATGGGTTAGTCCTTATGCAGGATGCATGCAATGTTATGATGGTATGATGTTATGATAAAGCACACCACAAGTATTCACAAAAGGCAAATATGATAAGGCACACAAGTCACACAAGACAGCCCTTAGATTTCAGGCCAGCATGAAGTTTAGGTACTACCCTCTTTCAGTTCAGTTGGTTAAGACCTGACCTAGAAAATAGTAACCGGGTTCTAGAGGATCTCAATATCACTGACTACCCTCAACCGGTTATAACTCCAGCTTCGCAACCTTTTCTTGCGGCCAGAACCATCGCGGGAGTTTAGCCTCAATGAGTGTAGCATACTGCTACTGTTCTATGGCCAAGTTGGGTCAATTTAAGGTTCTAAGGTCGGTTGGTGCTTAATGACTCCTCAGAAGACCCATATTCTCCTCGTTCCAACACAAGGGATATCGGTACAGACCAAGGTGTCACACCAACGTAGCTACTGCTTCACCCGTGTCAGTCTACGCCGGACAGGTCCCTCACAGCTTTTTTCTACCTAAAGGGTATCCCCCAGATCCGGGTTAGGATCTATGAAACTCCGATGCAAGCCCACAATAATAAAGCAAA
Organism: Vicia faba; assembly: GCA_948472305.1. Lineage (NCBI taxonomy): Eukaryota > Viridiplantae > Streptophyta > Magnoliopsida > Fabales > Fabaceae > Vicia > Vicia faba. The sequence goes on along the minus strand of OX451736.1, from coordinate 162,969,643 downwards.
CAAGGCATACAATTGAAAACATAGAATGATCTAATCCTAAGGTACACCTCACTTATAAATATCCCCAGCAGAGTCGCCAGTTCTGTGATCGGTGGAAATAGAACTGACTGTTTTGAAATGCTGGTTCGCGTTTGCGTTTAGCAAAATGTCGCGGTAAGCAAGAGTCGCCACCGTGTTTTATTTTCTCCAACAAGGAAAGGACAAAAGCACAGCAAAATTCCTTTTCGAGATGTTTCTCGGTTCGGGAGGTAGATTATAGAAAGGGAAGGTGTTAGCACCCTTTCTATCCATGGTTTTCCATGGGCTCTTAGGTACTTGCTCACTATGTTTTCAAAAATTGTTTGCTTTTCTTGTGTTTGTGGGTTTTGAAAAAGTTTTGTTTTGAAAACTTCTAGGTAACTCTTGTATCAGTCCTCAAGAGTGTATGAAGTGTTTGTTTGAAAACTTTTTGAAAGTGTAGGTGCGAAAAGTTGTTTTTTTGTTTTGAAAGAGCAAGTACCCAGGAGAAATCTACCTACTCTAAGGAATTAAGTTGTGTAAATATCCTTTAGACAGTACTATCCCACTATTGAGAAGTAGGTAGTACCGTTGTCGGAGTTATTCGGGTCAATTCGATTATAGGGACATGTGTGGTCACCAAAGCAATAGTAGGACGCCTTAGCGGTAACCCTAATGTCCTAGATCCTTTTTTATCCGAGGCAACCGTTTCGAGGCAACTGGATCTTTAGACAGGAGGGCGACCTCTAAAACACCCTATACTCAATGACCACGTCGAGGCAACCAAGTGAGGCGTACCCTAGGAGTGGCATGTGCGAGTGTGTCAAGTTTCATGTTAAGTTATCTTTGTACATGTATTATGGTGAGCTACGTTTTGATTTTATTTTCAGGTAAGTCTTGTCATGCATAGTTAACAGTTAATAATTATGCGGAAAGTAAATTGCGGAAAGTAAATCTACGCTATTACAAGGCGTCGGGTATTTACATCGCCAAAAACATAACCCTTGAAAAATAAATGCGAGAAATTAAAGAAAGCGATAAAAGTCCTAATTATCTATTACATCCTCAGAACAGTTACATAAGTATGATCAAAATAGGAATCAAGAATAAACACGCGCGAGAAAAATTGAATCGGGAAAAGTCTTAGGGTTTTGACCCTTTTTGAGAAAAGAATGAATTTTGGTCCTTTTTGCAATTAATTAATATTAAACCTAATTTACTAATCAATTAATTAATTAAAAGAAAAAAGTATTTTTGTGTTTTTTATGTTTTAATGAAAATAAAAATAAAATAAAATAAAGTCAAAAGTTAGTAAAACCTAATTCTAATTTATTTTATTTATTATGAAAAAGTCAAAATTAAACCTAATTAAACTAAATTAATTTATTAGTATTTATTTACAAAATAATAAAGTGAAATTAATAAATAATAATAGTAAAATATTTACATTTTTTAGTTGTCTGAATTTATTATAAAAATAATTAATTTGGGTTAATTAAATAATAATAATAATAATTACTAAAAAGATTAAATGAAAAATATAAAAGAAAAATAATTAACCAGGGGGTGCTGGCCCAAAGAGGAGGCTTGTTTGTAATTTCCAAGCCCATTAAGCCACAAGCCTGCTTTGACTTTCTGGTTGTCCAGCGCATGGTTGACTAGGGAACATCATGGTCAGCACCTCATGGCCATTAGATCTATGCTTAAGGACACATGGCGCCTGGGATTGGAACGTACACGGTAGACATCATTTAGGAAGCCTGCATGTGAATAGGTAAAGAAAAAAATAGAAACAAGTATTTGGGGGACCTGGGATTCGAACCCAGGTCCCAATGATCAATACACTAATGCCTTGGCCATCTGAGCTGTGTAGCGCGTTTGTATTTAGAATAACAAGCAATCATAATATATAAAAAATAACAATTATGCTGGAACCAAAGTAAAATGCGCGTGTTTTTGAATTGACCATTGATATATCACCACGTACTCATCTTCTTCGCTGAAACTGTAACAAACAAGGTTAGATAGCGGGGGTTTTTAACCCCCACAAAACATGATGACCAATAATAGCGATTAGAGCTACAAGCAATATAAATATTTCGCGATGGTCCTGTTAGATTCGTCTGAGTCTCCTGAATTCAACCATATGCATTAGAGGTTCTAATTTTACTGGATTTGGAAAGCCCTATTTCAAGAACTCATGAACCCTAAAATTCGTTAATGGCACTTTGCGATTCTGCGTGTTATAATTCAATTAACCTGTACCATTAGCTTCATGGGAGTTCTAGCAATGCAAAACACACAAAAAATCACGTTAATGATGCATGAATCATGAGTTTCGATTATGAAAAAAGTAAGCAAACCGTGAATCTGTTTAGAGTGACTTCTTAAGCTTTAGCGTGTGGTTTTGATTGTAAAACGTTCCTCACACCTCCAGCAACGTGTTTGAGTCCACAAATTGCTTTGAATTGGCCTGGAACCTGGAAAACAGTTTTCACTTTTCTTTGGATTTTCTTGAATGTGATTATGGTTTTTCTGCAGCAAATTCTCGTCCAATGCATTAGGGTTGGCTTGTGTACTTATAGAGGAAGAGAATTAGGTTAAATCCTTGGGCAAAGATCCATGAAATAATGGTTTGAATATTTGATTTGCAATCATATATTTTTGAATCTTTTTTATTGGAAAAACTTGTCAAACTTGGAGATTCTTGTCCCTTTGATTTGCACACGAATTGCCAGCATATCTTGAGCTTGTTTGCTTCACAAAAAGATTGAAAAAATCAAATCTTTGAATTTCCTACAATTTAAATTAATTAAATGAATTAAAATCAATTAAAAATCCAATTAATTAATAAAAAATAAGAAAATAAATTGCATTAGGCTTGATGGGTCATGCATAAGCTTTGGATAAAGTTTCAAGAAGAAATTTGAGGCCCATTAGCAAAAACAAAGTGTTTTGAGCAAAGTTGACTTTTGCAAATTCACAAAAATTTCCCAACTTCTCCAATGCATATCTTGCTCAATTTTGATCATATGAACATGTTCTTGGACATTTTGTAAAGGTCTTGAAGTCCTCTAACCAATGCCTTTGGTCCCATGTCATTTGGATTTACCAATCTCAAGTGCATTTTTGTTGACTTTTGAAATTGACCTATAATGTAGAAATTGATAACTTTTTGTGAGAGCATTTCTTGGACTTGGATTGTGAAGATGAGTTATAGGAAATGTCATCCCCTTCAAAATGTGCATTGGATGGGATTTTTCTGATGAACCATGAAAAAGTTATGCCTTGGTCAAGATACAGTTGACTTTTCTACTGTCCAAAAATAGTAACTTTTTGCATCTTGATGATTTTTGAGCCATGCTTGAGGAATCATGATCAAGACTTGATCAAATGATGATTGTGGACTCAAAATAAGATGTTGACCAAAAATTCTGACTTTTGACTATAAAATGACCATTTTGCCCCTGCAATTGATTGTGAACCAAATAGGGCTTTTGACTGTGGAATTTGACACTGTGAGTCTTGAAACTTGGTAGGTAGGTGCTTGAGGATGTTTATAGGCCTATGAGACTTGATTGAGCCATTGAAAACCTCAAATTCCTTGAAAGAAACAAAACCCTAATTTTGACTGGCTTAGGAGGCATTTGGACTGTGCAACCCTTGAGAAACCTTGAACCATTTGAAGATGATTCTTGATAAATCTTGAAGAATATGGGAGGGCAAATTTTGGGGTACAACACAAAGTGTTTGATCTTTTGAAAATATTTTCAAGTTTGAAAAATGTTTTTGAAAGTGTTGGTGTTTGTTTTGAAAATAGCAAGGATGTTTTTTTGTTTTGAAATGGAGCAAGTAACTAGGAACAATCTATACCTACTCAAAAGTATTTCATGTTCATTTCCTTTTTCCTTTGACATTGTTATCTTACCATTGATTTGGTAAGTAACCCTATCTTTGGATGTAAACGGGCGGGCGTGGGTCATCGTATAACCATGATTAGCAATGTTGCAAGGTATCTTAGCATTTTTATTTAGGGACTAAGATAATTTTGAAAGGAAAATTAGATAGCGTCATCGAGGGACTATGATCTTGTATTTTTGCTTGTTTTTGCTAAGATACCTCACATGCGTAATATGGCCAGTTATAAGGCAACCAAGTGGATTTTACCCTAGGGGTGCTTGTGTGCAAGTTTTTTTTGTCTTGTATTAGGGTTTTCTACTTGTTGATTTTATCTTGCCATACACACCCTAATTACAAACAATTATATTAAAGCGATAAGTTGCGGAAATTAAAACCCTACGCTATTACATCATTTGGGGGAAGGGGATACAAATTTATAAATGGGGGGATGAAAGCAAATAAATCTTAATTTACTATTACAACCATATTGAATGAATAAATAATATACAAAAATAAATAAATAAATAAATAAATAAGAAAATTGTTTTGAAAATTTTTTTTATGTATTGACACATACACTTATGTATTGATACGAAAATTTTATGTATTGACGCGTTTCATCATGTATTAATACGAAAACAATTTATGTATTTACGCGTGCCATTATGTATTGATACGAAAATAGTTTATGTATTGACGCATGCCATTATGTATTGATACGAAAACTTCCTTGCTGCTGGAAAATGAATTAACTCAGTATGAGTCAACACATTCGCATTTTTTATCGACTCATGCAACCTTTCATATTGATGCATAATGGTTTTCATCGGCTCATAACCTGTTTTGGACATGATATGTGTCGACTCATAGCCTTTCGTGTCGACGCATAAGTGCTGTTTTTTGTTTTTATCATTGTTTTGCTACATGTAAAAGTCAATTCTCAACACATGGTTAGTGAAAATGAAAAGCAAGCATATGGTTAGCTTCAAGGCAATGATATCTACATTTATCTTCATAAATGAACCATTAATGATGCTTGTATGAAGAGTTCAAAGTCAAGAAAACTTACCTTGAAACTGAAATTTGTGCTTTGAGTTTGAGTTGTTTTATGGGTTGTTGTTGAGCTTGGGAAGTGATGATAGTGATGTTACAAAAGTTGTTTTTGTGTTTGAACAACTTTTATATGATTTATGTGGAGTGTTTGGATGGTTTGTTTGGATAAAACTTGCAAGGTATGAGATTCAAAGATTTGGACTTCAAAGCTTAAAAATGGAGGTTTTATGGGCAATTATGGTTTTTGACAGCAAGAATGATTAAGAGTGTTAGTTTCCCCTTCTTTTTTTCTGACCTTTTCTCTTGCAATTGGCCTCTCTATTTATAGATAAGGTTTAAGACTTCAAACAACTCAGATTTTGAATCACATGTTATGGTTATCTTGCTTGTTTTTGAAGCAAGTATGAAGAACATGTTTCCAATGCTTGTACCAAGCTATCTAAAGTGGTTGATCACTTTAAACATGTTTGTTCTGACTTGTAGAAGTTGAGTGTGATTAGAACAACAACTTAGAGGCTCAAGAAATTGAATTTATGATTAAAGTGAACTTTGCAAGCATGGCAATGGTGCCTTTGTGCCAAAAATGGAAAGATGCAATGGACAATACTTGAACCACTTGTATAATGGTTCAATCAATTGTGTAAACATCTTATTATGGATATATTTTCAAGTCAAGATGCCTGCAAAGTGAAGATTATGCAGCATGGCTAAGATTTTTGTTCCTTATTCATCACAAATCTGCCTTGTAAATCAAGAATGAATGTCTAACTTCAGATCCTTGTATCTCCTAGCTCAAATATGATAAATTCATGCTCTTGGATGTTTTGGAAAGATTGAAACACCCTCTATAACTATCATGTTGGCCATTTTGACAAAATCATCTTGTAACTATGTGAAAAAATGCCAAGAAGTTGGGATAAAATCCTGACCAAAACTGTTGAAAATTTCTCTAAGTGTTTATTCAAAAATAACATAACTTCATGAATTTATAACTCAAAATCCAACCGTTTCTAGAAAAAGTCCTGCCCTACAAAGTTTTAGATCTCATTGAGATCTACAACTTTCATGTTGGAAGTTTTCCTTGAATCATCTTACATCATGGTGAAAAGTTGGCATGAAGAAATAAAATTATCATGTATAAAAAACACTTAGAAAATTTCTAAGTCTTGAAGAGTTTGAATTTCCACATTGACTTTTGACTTTCTTGATTTCTTGGTGATCAAGTTTCATATTTTTTTAATGTCTTGATGAATTTTGATCTTTGAGACTTATTGTTGACCAAAAAGTCAAAGTTTGACTTTTGGTGCTACAATTGACTTTTTCATCAGTACAGCTGATTTTTGGTCTCTTGGTCAATTGACTGAGAAAACTTGAAACTTGACATGAGCATTCTAGAAGTTCCATAATGATCCAAGAACGTCACTTGAAGTATTATAAGTCCAATTGTCCTTATGCAAATTCAAACCCTAATCTTGAGGTATCAGTGTTGAGGAGATGGCTTGACCTAGTCAATACTGGTGCAAGCTTGAGCTTTCGAAGATCTTTGTGAGAAATGTCTTGAGAAATGAGAGAGAAAATTTCGGGGTACAGCAGCTGCCCCTGTTCAATCTTCTTAAACCTGAAGAGTTAGATTGGTGAGTCTGTCATTCGTGACTTAAAGGTGGAAGATGATTGAACACTAGAGTACCCAAAAATTTGCACTCGATGATGTGATGGTTTATCATGTAGGGAATAGGCTTAAAAGATGCCATTTGGAGAAATGATGCATAGTTGTTGGAGATGGGCTTATAGATGCCATCTGAAGGTGATTGTTTAGGGGAATTAGACTAAGCCTAAACTTGACTTCAACTGGAAAAGAATCAGAATAAATCTTGGAGCGATTTATCTGAACCAGAAGAAATGTCTACCAGAAAGAATCAGGATAAACCGTTGAGAGATTTAAACTGAACCAGTAGAGGTCTTGAATTTTCTTTAACTGGAAAGAATCATAATAAATCTTGGAGCGACTTATCTGAACCATAGAAATTGTCTACGGGAAAGAATCAGGATAAACCATTGAGAGATTTAAAATGAACCAGTAGAGGTCTTGAATTTTATTTAACTGGAAAGAATCGGAATAAATCTTGGAGTGACTTATTTGAACCAGAGAAAATATCTACGGGAAAGAATCAGACTAAACTGTTGAGAGGTTTAAACTGAACCGGCAGAGGTCTTGGATGAGCATCAGAATAATATTCATAAATGAATTGTGTCTGACTCGTATCTGAGAGATGCACTGAGTGAGCGTCAGAATGACGTCCATATCTGGACTGTATTTGAAAGGTTTATTGAATGAGTGACAGAATGACATCTGAGTCTGGATCGTATCTGGACTGTATTTGAAGGAATATGGAGTAAGTATCAGAATATCATCCATATTTGGATTGTATCTGAATTGTATCTGAAAGTTGAATCTGAATGATTATCAGGATGGCACCCGTATCTGGAGCGTATCTGAACTGTATCTGAAAGCTGAATCTGATGAGTAACAGGATGGCATCCGTATCTGGAGCGTATCTGAACTGTATCTGAAAGCTGAATCTAAATGAGTATCAGGATGGCGTCCGTATCCGGAGCGTATTTGAACTATATCTGAAAGCTGAATCTGAATGAGTATTAGGATTGCATCCGTATCTGGAGCGTATCTGAACTGTATCTGAAAGTTGAATCTAAATGAGTATCAGGATGGAATCCGTATCTGGAGCGTATCTGAACTGTATCTAAAAGCTGAATCAGAATGAGTATCAGGATGTGTTGTACCCCAAAATTTGCCCTCCCATATTTCTCAAAAAACATTTCAAGAAAAATTCACAAGTCCAACCTGGCGCGTCATATTCAGGTATTCTTTCGCCAAGATATCTCTGATAACGTATTCTCAAATTCAGGTTCGGCTCAAGAGTCAATTCTTTAAAGAAGGTATCCGAATGTGTGAGTTCTCTTGAAGAGATATAGTGAAAAAGTGTGCTGAAAGTGCAGTTTTTACGCGCTAAAAAATTCATAACTTGAAAATCGTGACTCGTTTTAAACCCGTTCCGGTGGCCTAAATTCCGTATTGACACTATCTACGTTTTCATCTCTCACGGCTGGAAGCCAATTTCGATCAGAAGGTCTTCAAAAATGTGGATTTATCAGGTATTTTCGTGCAGAAAATTTGTGACAGAAGTTTATTTGCGTCATGTTCAAAAAATCATAACTTGGTCGATTTTCATCGTATCGAGCTGGTTCCGGTGCCAAAATTTCACAAATTGAGTTGGCTACATTTTCACAGAAGGTATTGAGTTCAAACGGTATTCAAAAGGCCTTCGTTTTTTGCTTAGAGTGCGTGACACGCTGAAAATCCTGAATGCTAAATATTATTTCATCTGGGCCGAAACTTCGAAAATTCATAACTCGGTCAATTTTTATCGGATTGGGCTCATATTTTTACACAAGGTCCCTGACTCGTAGATCTACAACTTTGCTTCAAAAGTAGAGACCTGATTATGCTCCGATCAATACCAGTTTTTTATTGAAGAACGTGTCAGAGTCGACACTGGAGCCCAAAATAAGTTTGTCTGAGCCGAAACTTCAAAAATTCATAACTAATTCACCGTTTATCCGATTGATCCGATTTTCGGATAGGAGTTAGTTCTCGATGTCGGATACATTTTGTCTTCACATTTCAACTTCAAAAATTGCACTTAAGTCCCTGCGATTTAGCCTGGAAAGTGACGAACTCAAGTGAATATTGGAGGCCCAATTGCACATTCAAAGCCCATTTTCTTTACCCTAATTTCCATTATATAATCACCTTCTTTTCACACAAACTAAAGAGGAGAAAAAAGAAAAAAAAAACCTTGCCACAACACTGTCAGAATATCAAATTCTTTCAAGAACCCTAAAACCTTGAAATCCTTATTACAAGTCCCTCTCTCACTACAAATAAGCCATCACAGTTACAAACCAACACCTCACTACTTCTTCAGTAAGGGTAAGGCTGGCTTGATCTCCATGATCCAAAGGGCATAAAATCATTCATGTCACTACTTTTCCAGTAAGGGTAAGGTTGATTTGATCTCCATGATCAAAAGGGTATAATCATTCATACATGCCATATTGTGCCTAAACATTAAATTTCTTCATATATTGGCTTTATTTGCATTTTATGATTTTATTTAATGTTTTCATGAGATTCAACACTACAGGTTTAGACAGGATCCCATGCAGGTTCATTAAGGGACGTTGAGGCCAAAAGCCAAATGGCCAAAAGTCAAAAGCCAAAAGGCCAAAAGCCAAAAGTCAAATACATGGCGAGGCAGACATTAAGCCAGACATTAAGGAACGTTGAAGTCAGAACACAAATGGCCAAAAGCCAAAACGCAAATGGCCAAAAGCCAAAAGCCAAATGGCCAAAGTAGAACAACTTATGCATGACACCAGTACATGGCCAAACCACCCCAATTCACCTCCAATTGGGGACAGAAACCCCCCCAAGGTATTGTATTTTCTTTCTTTTCCTTATTTTATTTATTTCAATTATTCCTTTTTTTAATTAATTCCTTTAATTTAACTTATTTTCATAAAATATAAAAAATAGTAAAAAACAGAAAAGTCATAAAAATCAAAATATATTTATTTAATTAATATTTTTTGTAAATAAATCTTGTTAATTAATTTAGTTCTTTAATTTTAGGATTAACTTTGGCATTTTTTTTTCATAAACTTAAAAATTATAGAATTAGGGTTTTAATCACTTTTTATCTTTTTCTTTTCTTTTACCATTATAATAATTAATTATTCATTACTATTATTTTTATAAATCAAATTGCATTAATTAATTAGGTTCAATTTTAGGTAATTTTCATATTTTCTTAATAAATAAATAAAAACTAGAATTAGGTTTTAATTTCATTAAATTCTCATAAAAAACCATAAATACAAAAAACTAAAAAAAATAATTTCTTTTTCTTTTTAATTTTAATTAATTTAATAATTTAATTTAGTTTCATTAAAAAGGGTCCAACGCCCTCGTTTCCAGTTTAATTCAATTCGCGTATTTATTTCTTTTCCTTTAATATTTATGTACCTCTCCCAAAGCCTTGTAAATTTAATCTCTCGCACTTTTACTTTAATTCTTTATTTTTCTGTCAAATCGGGTCCTGGAAATTTTGGCGATGTGGACCCGCGCCGTTTGTAATAGCTTTAGATTTACTTTTCTCGCAAATATCTTAACTGTTAATCAAAAGCATGAAAGAATGTATGTCAAAATAAAAACAAGCGTAGAACATCAATAACATGACAAGACAAATACAAATGAAAACGACACACGAATCGCACACACCACCCCTAGGGTACGCCTCATTGTTGCCTTGCCTCGAAAGGTGATCGTCGAGTAGAGGATGTCTTAGTAAGTCCTCATGATCCGGGAACCTGGCATGAGGGTAGCTTCTAAGGTGTCTTCCCATTGCTCTGGTGATCACCATGTCCCGAACCTCGAATTGACCCGAACACCTCCAACGGTGGTGCTACCTACCTCTCAATGGTGGGATGGCACTACTTTAAAGGACATTTACACAGACGAATTCCTTAGGGTAGGTAGGTTCTCATAGATACTTGCTCTAATTTCAAAAACAAATCAAAAATACTTTTCACACCGACACATTTTCAAAAAGCTTTCGAAAGCAATTTTTCAAACACTCTTGAGGACCGATACAAGAGTCGAACTGAAATTTTCAAAGAAACTTTTTAAAACCCACACTTGAAAAGCAAACAAACAATTTTGAAAACACAAGTGAGCAAGTATCTAAGAGCCCATGGATAACCATGGATAGAAAGGGTGCTAACACCTTCCCTTTCTATAATCTACCTCCCGAACCGAGAGCAATCTCTTTAAGGAATTTTTCTGTGCTTTTGTCCTTTCCATTTGGAGAAAATAAAAGACGATGGCGACTCTTGCTTCCGCGACATTTCGCGAACCAGCGTTAAACAGTCAGTTCCAGATCCACCGATCACAGAACTGGCGACTCTGCTGGGGACTTAACTTAAAGTGAGGTGTACCTTAGGGTTAGTTCATAACTGTGTTTTCAATTGCTTTCCTTGTTTGCTTTAAATTGTGGGACTGTCTTGGGAGTTCTATAGATCCTAACCCGGATCTGGGGATACCTTCTTAGAAAGTAGCAACAAGGCTGTGAGGGAACTGTGCGGGGTATACCGACATGGTTGAAACAGTCTGCTACGTTGATGTGGCACTTTGGTGTGTACCGGTAACCCTTGAGTTCAGTCAAGGAGAGTACGGGGCCTCCGCGTGGTGTCGTGAAGCATCAACAGACCTTAGGAACCTTAATTGAACTATCTTGGCCTCTTTAGGGTAGTGAGATAACTGACTTTGGTGCAGTCCGAGGTTGGTTGATACTCGATACTACACTCAATTGAGGGTTGCTTTCCTGGAATATTTCGGTCGCCAGTTCAGTGGCTAAATCGAAACGATGAACAATGAAAGCAATCCAGTGATATTGGGACCCTTAGAACCCGGTTACTTCTAATAGGACAGGTTGAGCCCACCAACTTCAAGAGGGTAATACCCATACCCCATGCTGGCCTGAACTCTAAGGGCTCTTCTGTGTGACTTGTGTGCCTTCGTACTTGACTGCATGCTTTATCTGACACATGAACTACTTGCAGGTTTTGTTTTAGTCCTTAATTGGGACACATGACAGGGCTTACTAAGTTTCTTGCAGGTTTTGTTTATAGTCCTTAATTAGGACTCATAACGGAGTGTATTGAGTTTCTTGCAGGTTTTGTTTATAGTCCTTAATTATGGCTTATAACAGAGTGTACTGAGTTTCTTGCAGACTAGTTTCTTGCAGGTTTTGGTTTGCAGTCCTTAATTGGGACTCATAACAGGGTTGCTCACATTACCCCATGCATAACATAACATCATACCATTGCATAGATCCTAACCCATTTCAAGGATCTCAAGGGCTTGTGATGCAGGTCATGATGAATCAAACATCTAGCAAGGGGCAAAGAGGATTTATTTTCCTCTAGCCAAAGTTGTCAGAGGCTATGACCCACTGGATATGGTAAGCTTTGACACTTGAAGAAGGTTCCCCGAGCCAAGGTTGTCAGGGGCTATGACCCACTTGATATGGTGAGCTTTGACTCCTGAAGAAGGTGCCTCTAGCAAAGGTGATCTAGAAATTCAAACATGATAACTCGAGTCAGAGGCTATGACCCACTGGATATGGTGAGCCTTTGACCCTTTGAAGAAGGACTCTCAATAACATGAAGTTCCTTCAATCAAGCCACCGGATTTAAGCTCTAACAAATTTCTTGTTTATCCCGCGAGGTCCTTGAAAACATTGCATGCATATCATACACATCATTGCATTACAGGTATCCCTTTTGCAGGTCACTTACCTTTCCCGCTGTTTATTTCAGCCATGGCTTCCCAACAAGACAATCAGGACTTTCTTGCTCAAGAGACCCGGTTCGGGAAAATCCTCCTGAATCTATCCAAGGGGCAGGAAGAGCTAAGGACACTTCTCATGGAGACTTTTGTCAGGAACAGTGCTGAGGATGAAAGGCTGAAACACCTACAAGCCGAGGTGGATGCATTGAAGGTCCAGATGCTGGGGCAGGTGACTGCCATTCAAGGGTTAGCTCAAAGACAAGATGAGCTCTGGTTTCTCGTCAACCAACTGCTTCAGGGTAACCAACTGGGGCAAAAGTCTAAGGGTAAAAAGCCAGTCATCGTTCGACCATCTTTGAGACAAAGAGGCAAGGAGAGAACTCCCCAAATGGCTCCAGTGTCACAAATTCAATATCACAACCAACAAAAGAGCGAGAGGAGGCAGTTCACTCGGCTCAGCATGACCTTATCCCAGACATTGCCACAGTTGCTAGAGACCAAGCTGGTAACTCTAAAAGAGGCTCCGAAGTTTCAAAATACAACGTCACCAAAGTATAACCCCAACGCTCGCTGCGCTTATCATTCTGATAGCCCGGGGCATGCTACAGAGGATTGTTGGGCTTTGAAGAATAAGATTCAGGACCTGATTGATGAAGGAGCATTGGAATTCACACAAGATGGTCAGGCTGAATTTTTCTACCATCCCTCCAAGGCTCACCTTTTGAAGTAACAAGCTCTGAGACTAGGGAACTTTTGTTCATTCGAATGTTCAAGTTGCAGTTTTCCTTTGTTCAAACATTTACTCATTGTTAAACATTGTTATTTCATTAATGCATCGCATATGTCTGTTTTGAAGCAATATATTCGTATTCACTATACGCAAATTATTTTCATATTTTTTCTGATGTCAGCTCTTGATCTAAAATGCTAAGCCTCTTGAGGGAGGATGACGAAAACGATACCATAATCTACAGTATGCTTTTGAACAGACCCCGCTGATGAGGTACAGGCATTGTTTCAATCCCTAAACACTGGAGTTATAAGGATGATAATCCCTCGTCAACCCTTCTGAACCAAAGAAGTAGGAGTTTTTCTTTTTCGAAATTTAAAACCCTTAATCATAACCTGGGGCAGGGTAGTGCTCTCAGTTGATCCAAGTGCATAATAAATGGCACCAAAAAGGTCCTTACAAAACAAAACAAAAAGACAGTGATGGTTCTGAATAATCAATAAGGACAGGCAGTCATTATATGTCTCAGAAATGAAAGCTCAATAAGTCAAAACCTACGAAGGAGACTTACAAAACTGGGGCATCCCGCTGACTGTAATTCCAAAAGGGAAACAGTTCAGGCAAAAAAAGGAAAGGGATAACAAAAATCAAGAAAGAGGTCTTACAAACCCTCAGCAAGAAAGGAAATGACTGCCTATTCAGAATAAGTTATCAACATCCGAATCATCACCGGAAAATCAGAGCAAAAACTCAAATAAGGTCTAACGCACGATCAACTGAGTTTAGGATTGAAGAACATCACGAAGAGCGGGTGGGTACAAATAAAATTTGACCCTTTATCCTTTGTTTCTTAAAACCGTGAACCAAGCCACGTTATAACCCTTAAAAGTCCTAGCTGAAGCATGGGTTAGTTCGAAAGCATACTGTTACGAAGGTATCCCGACTCCTGAAGGTTTGTTGTAAAATCTTGAGTTGACACCACATTGTATTACAAAAAATGCATTTTCAAAATTCAAAACAGACATAGGCTTTTACATTCTTAAAATAACCTTGTTTGCATATGACTATTTGTTTGAACAGCAGGGAAATTCGCGCGATGAACACCTTGTGAACAGAAATACCTCCAATCAAGGGGCATGGCCTGATCATTGTCCATCATCTGGGGCAGTCCAGTCAAGATTCAAAGAATCTCTCAAAGGTCAAATAGCCTGAGGCAAATCTCCGCCTGAGTCACTTGGGGCATTTCAACAACGAATCTTGCCTGATCAAATACCTTCTGGTGGCATGACAAAACACTCCTAACAGGGGCAACTCCCTACATTCCAAAAGCATGGACATAGTCGAAAAAATACTATGCCTAATCAAAGACCCGCTAGGTTGACATACCTAGGCAAAAATCAGGGCTTCCCGGCGAACCAAAAGGGTTCGGGCAAAAATAAGGGATGAAAATGAAAAATCTGTACACCCGGCAAGTCGAAAACCTGAAAAGGCGGCTTGGGCAAAAATGGGTATCCCGGTGGACCGAAAACCCGAAAGGGCGGTCCAGGCAAAAGTTAGGGATTAAAGCGTACGACTATGTCCTATCATCTTGTCACCTGCCTACCAGAAGAAGGTTTGTTTATCAGCAACTATCAGCACCTCACAGGTCCTCCTCCCCCACCTCAGAAACAGGGGCAATAAAGAGTTGTCTAAAAGCAATCTAATGGTTCTGTCCTCCAAGGTACCAAGGTAGGTTCAGCTAAAGAACATAACCGACATATCTTAATTCCCCAGAGAGTATGTCAGCAAGTCGATACACTCTCCTCAAGCGAAGCTACTATCAAACTTAAGGAAGTTGAGTATCCTCCAGCAGATCTCAACATTCCCCAGCAGCATATATATTCTTAACAAGCATCCCCGGCAGTCTTGGTCTAAAGATCGTTCCCCGACAGTGTACCAACATTCAAAGGAATCACTTCCCCGACGCAGTTCAAACTTCCCCAAGAGAGTCCAATCCAGTTTCCCCAGGAAAGTTGGAATTCACCTCTCCAGGCAGTAAGCTCATCCCCAGTAGATTCTGGAAGCTTATCCCCGCAGAGCACGAACGCGTCGCCCGGCTTTATTCAAAGAGTTATTTCCTTACCAGGATATAACTGGGTTATCCTCAGCCAAGAGCCACGGAAAGGTCGTCGTCAACACAGTTCTTATCCCCAGCGAAGTCTATCAGCACTTCCAACACAACAAGGGTATCCCCAGCAAGTTATCATCAACACTCAGCAAAGCATCCCTCTCCCCACAGAGTATCACTCCCCAGTATGGTCGCTAGAGTATTTTTCTCCCCGCAGAATCTTCCATTTGCCAAGTTCATTCCTCAACGGAGTCATCTTCTCCTACCGGCATTCTTGCAACTATCATCCCCAGCGGAAGCAAAAATCTTTTCTTCAAGATCAGCCCAGGATATGACTTCCCGGCACCCGTCAAGGATTTACTTTCCTAGACGGAAAAAAAACATACATCATAAAACATCACATACATCATTATAGCATGCATAGACGCATCAGATCATACAAATCTCATTTATGTTGAGAACATCATTGCATGGTCCATATCATGCATCGCATACGACTGACCTTTACCTTTCAGGAAAGAGGCAGTTAAATTCTCAACCACATTTCAAGACCTAGACCGGTTCAGTTAATCGACTCAAAAGATTTCTTATCCAGTCCAAGGCCTTCTCTAGTCCAGCTAAATCGACTCCCAACAGATTTTTCTGATGAAGACTCAGTAGAAGTTATCAGACTATAATGGTTCTCTCTCCGACGGTGCATGAGATTTCCATTTTAGGTTTTTCTTTGAGATTATAATGTCCTATTGGTTCTCTCTCCGACGGTGCATGAGATTTCCATTTTAGGTTTTTCTTTGAGATTATAATGTCCTATTGGTTCTCTCTCCGACGGTGCATGAGATTTCCATTTTAGGTTTTTCTTTGAGATTATAATGTCCTATTGGTTCTCTCTCCGACGGTGCATGAGATTTCCATTTTAGGTTTTTCTTTGAGATTATAATGTCCTATTGGTTCTCTCTCCGACGGTGCATGAGATTTCCATTTTAGGTTTTTCTTTGAGATTATATTTTCCTATGGTTCCCTCTCCGACGGTGAGTGAGGTGATAATTCCTTTTCCTATGGTTCCCTCTCCGACGGTGAGTGAGGTGATAATTCCTTTTCCTATGGTTCCCTCTCCGACGGTGAGTGAGGTAATAATTCCTTTTCAAACGGTTCCCTCTCCGACGGTGAGTGAGGTGATAATTCCTTTCAGATTATAATTTCCTATGGTTCCCTCTCCGACGGTGAGTGAGGTGATAATTCCTTTCAGATTATAATTTCCATTGGTTCCCTCTCCGATGGTGAGTGAGGTGATAGTCTCCTACGGTCCCCTCTCCGATGGTGAGTGAGGTGGTAATTCCTTTTCAGATGTTTCCCTCTCCGACGGTGAGTGAGGTGATAGTCTCCTATGGTCCCCTCTCCGACGGTGAGTGAGGTGGTAAGTCCTTTTCAGATGTTTCCCTCTCCGACGGTGAGTGAGGTGATAATCTCCTATGGTCCCCTCTCCGACGGTGAGTGAGGTGATAATTCCTTTCCAGATAGTTCCCTCTCCGACGGTGAGTGAGGTGATAATTCCTTTCAGATTATAATTTCCTATAGTTCCCTCTCCGACGGTGAGTGAGGTGATTCCCTTTCAGATTATAATGACCTATGGTTCTCTTCCCGATACTGCGAAGATGGTATTTCCCACCAAGATTTTCTCAACGAGCGTTGTTGAAGTTAAAATCACCCAAGGTTCTCTTACCATTCATGCTAAGGTAGAAACCATCCCTGGTTCATTCATCACCGTTTGAAGCTCCAGACCCAGCTCCTGTAACCAGTCAGGACATATCTATGCCAAGCATCTGAAATCAACTCCTGCAACGTGCCAGGTACTCATTTTTATTTTGCAGGTATGCAGGTTCTCGCTAAGGAATCTCTTACACGATCAACATCCAGATGGCATCTATAAGCCCATCATCCTATTCATCAACCTCTAAATGGCATCGATAAGCCCATTCCCACCACATTGCTACTATGTGAGCGCAAATTTCTGGGCACTCTAGTGTTCAATCATCTTCTACCCTCGGATTACGAAAGGCACGTCAGCCAATCTACATCCTCAGGTCTAAGAAGATTGAACAGGGGCAACTGTTGTACCCCAAAATTTGCCCTCCCATATTTCTCAAAAAACATTTCAAGAAAAATTCACAAGTCCAACCTGGCGCGTCATATTCAGGTATTCTTTCGCCAAGATATCTCTGATAACGTATTCTCAAATTCAGGTTCGGCTCAAGAGTCAATTCTTTAAAGAAGGTATCCGAATGTGTGAGTTCTCTTGAAGAGATATAGTGAAAAAGTGTGCTGAAAGTGCAGTTTTTACGCGCTAAAAAATTCATAACTTGAAGATCGTGACTCGTTTTGAACCCGTTCTGGTGGCCAAAATTCCGTCTTGACACTATCTACGTTTTCATCTCTCACGGCTGGAAGCCAATTTCGATCAGAAGGTCTTCAAAAATGTGGATTTATCAGGTATTTTCGTGCAGAAAATTTGTGACAGAAGTTTATTTGCGTCATGTTCAAAAAATCATAACTTGGTCGATTTTCATCGTATCGAGCTGGTTCCGGTGCCAAAATTTCACAAATTGAGTTGGCTACATTTTCACAGAAGGTATTGAGTTCAAACGGTATTCAAAAGGCCTTCGTTTTTTGCTTAGAGTGCGTGACACGCTGAAAATCCTGAATGCTGAATATTATTTCATCTGGGCCGAAACTTCGAAAATTCATAACTCGGTCAATTTTTATCGGATTGGGCTCATATTTTTACACAAGGTCCCTGACTCGTAGATCTACAACTTTTCTTCAAAAGTCGAGACCTGATTATGCTCCGATCAATACCAGTTTTTTATTGAAGAACGTGTCAGAGTCGACACTGGAGTCCAAAATAAGTTTGTCTGAGCCGAAACTTCAAAAATTCATAACTAATTCACCGTTAATCCGATTGATCCGATTTTCGGATAGGAGTTAGTTCTCGATGTCGGATGCATTTTGTCTTCACATTTCAACTTCAAAAATTGCACTTAAGTCCCTGCGATTTAGCCTGGAAAGTGACGAACTCAAGTGAACATTGGAGGCCCAATTGCACATTCAAAGCCCATTTTCTTTACCCTAATTTTCATTATATAATCACCTTCTTTTCACACAAACCAGAGAGGAGAAAAAAGAAAAAAAACCTTGCCACAACACTGTCAGAATATCAAATTCTTTCAAGAACCCTAAAACCTTGAAATCCTTATTACAAGTCCCTCTCTCACTACAAATAAGCCATCACAGTTACAAACCAACACCTCACTACTTCTTCAGTAAGGGTAAGGCTGGCTTGATCTCCATGATCCAAAGGGCATAAAATCATTCATGTCACTACTTTTCCAGTAAGGGTAAGGTTGATTTGATCTCCATGATCAAAAGGGTATAATCATTCATACATGCCATATTGTGCCTAAACATTAAATTTCTTCATATATTGGCTTTATTTGCATTTTATGATTTTATTTAATGTTTTCATGAGATTAACACTACAGGTTTAGACAGGATCCCATGCAGGTTCATTAAGGGACGTTGAGGCCAAAAGCCAAATGGCCAAAAGTCAAAAGCCAAAAGGCCAAAAGCCAAAAGTCAAATACATGGCGAGGCAGACATTAAGCCAGACATTAAGGAACGTTGAAGTCAGAACACAAATGGCCAAAAGCCAAAACGCAAATGGCCAAAAGCCAAAAGCCAAATGGCCAAAGTAGAACAACTTATGCATGACACCAGTACATGGCCAAATCACCCCAATTCACCTCCAATTGGGGACAGAAACCCCCCCAAGGTATTGTATTTTCTTTCTTTTCCTTATTTTATTTATTTCAATTATTCCTTTTTTTAATTAATTCCTTTAATTTAACTTATTTTCATAAAATATAAAAAATAGTAAAAAACAGAAAAGTCATAAAAATCAAAATATATTTATTTAATTAATATTTTTTGTAAATAAATCTTGTTAATTAATTTAGTTCTTTAATTTTAGGATTAACTTTGGCATTTTTTTTTCATAAACTTAAAAATTATAGAATTAGGGTTTTAATCACTTTTTATCTTTTTCTTTTCTTTTACCATTATAATAATTAATTATTCATTACTATTATTTTTATAAATCAAATTGCATTAATTAATTAGGTTCAATTTTAGGTAATTTTCATATTTTCTTAATAAATAAATAAAAACTAGAATTAGGTTTTAATTTCATTAAATTCTCATAAAAAACCATAAATACAAAAAACTAAAAAAAAATAATTTCTTTTTCTTTTTAATTTTAATTAATTTAATAATTTAATTTAGTTTCATTAAAAAGGGTCCAACGCCCTCGTTTCCAGTTTAATTCAATTCGCGTATTTATTTCTTTTCCTTTAATATTTATGTACCTCTCCCAAAGCCTTGTAAATTTAATCTCTCGCACTTTTACTTTAATTCTTTATTTTTCTGTCAAATCGGGTCCTGGAAATTTTGGCGATGTGGACCCGCGCCGTTTGTAATAGCTTTAGATTTACTTTTCTCGCAAATATCTTAACTGTTAATCAAAAGCATGAAAGAATGTATGTCAAAATAAAAACAAGCGTAGAACATCAATAACATGACAAGACAAATACAAATGAAAACGACACACGAATCGCACACACCACCCCTAGGGTACGCCTCACTGCTGCCTTGCCTCGAAAGGTGATCGTCGAGTAGAGGATGTCTTAGTAAGTCCTCATGATCCGGGAACCTGGCATGAGGGTAGCTTCTAAGGTGTCTTCCCATTGCTCTGGTGATCACCATGTCCCGAACCTCGAATTGACCCGAACACCTCCAACGGTGGTGCTACCTACCTCTCAATGGTGGGATGGCACTACTTTAAAGGACATTTACACAGACGAATTCCTTAGGGTAGGTAGGTTCTCATAGATACTTGCTCTAATTTCAAAAACAAATCAAAAATACTTTTCACACCGACACATTTTCAAAAAGCTTTCGAAAGCAATTTTTCAAACACTCTTGAGGACCGATACAAGAGTCGAACTGAAATTTTCAAAGAAACTTTTTAAAACCCACACTTGAAAAGCAAACAAACAATTTTGAAAACACAAGTGAGCAAGTATCTAAGAGCCCATGGATAACCATGGATAGAAAGGGTGCTAACACCTTCCCTTTCTATAATCTACCTCCCGAACCGAGAGCAATCTCTTTAAGGAATTTTTCTGTGCTTTTGTCCTTTCCATTTGGAGAAAATAAAAGACGGTGGAGACTCTTGCTTCCGCGACATTTCACGAACCAGCGTTAAACAGTCAGTTCCAGATCCACCGATCACAGGATGGAATCCGTATCTGGAGCGTATCTGAACTGTATCTGAAAGCTGAATCTGAATGAGTATCTGGATGGCATTCGTATCTGGAGCGTATCTGAATTGTATTTGAAAGTTGACTCTGAATCAGTATCAGAATGGCATCCATGTCTAGAGCGTATATGAACCGTATTTGAAAGTTGACTTTGAATGAGTATCAGGATGGCATCCGTATCTGGAGCATATCTGAACTGTATTTGAAAGTTGACTCTGAATGAGTATCAGGATGACATCCGTATCTGGAGCATATCTGAACGGTATCTGAAAGTTGACTCTGAATGAGTATCAGGATGGCATCCGTATCTGAAGCGTATCTGAATTATATCTTAAAGTTGACTCTGAATGAGTATTAGGATGGCATCTGTATCTGGAGCGTATTTGAATTGTATCTGAAAGTTGACTCTGAATGAGTATCAGAATGGCATCCGTGTATGGAGCGTATCTGAACTGTATCTGAAAGTTGACTATTAATGAGTATTAGAATGGCATCTACGTCTGGGGCGTATCTGAACTGTATCTGAGAAACCTTTGAACATTGTTAATGGTAGCTATTAGCCTTATCCTGAAAAGGGTAAAATGTTAGCTAATATGCAATGTAAAGTTGTATGAAATGCATGGTATAATGCATTCGTGTTATCAATGTTTATGACATATGGATGCGATGTATGTGTATGTGAGTTGATCTGCTACACTGCTATTGGATTGGGGAAAGTAAATACTTGACTCACTGAGGATATGAGTGTAAGTCTTCATGTTGTGAAGTTGAAGGGTTGATGAATTTCCACTTAGAGAAATACATTTTGTTGTAAGGAAAATGTCGTGTACTGCTTGAAAAATCTTGCTTGGGGAATCCGGAGAAGTTGGACGATTTCTACTGGGGTTTGATAACTGGAAGCTTTGTTCCACTGGGGATTAAACTGCACACTGCAGGGACTTTATGGAAATAACTTAGAGAGATTTCTCTACCTCTTAAAGCCATCAATGATTGTCTTTTTATCTTGTTTATTTGTAAACAGTAATTATGTTCAAATGCATATGTTCAAAAATAAATCATTGGACGTTTTTGTAAACAAAACACCAGAGTAAAGAAAAACAGATAGTTTTGCACTTTCAAAGGGATATCTTTGTATTGACTTTGAGTAGGTATTTTTGTACAAAGAGACAAACATTCTAGTAAGAGAATTTCGTCGTAAAGAATGAAATTTGATACAAAGAAAAGATAGCTATGTGAAATAATCCCATGGGATTCCCATTCTGCTATAGCCTCCTTGTCCGAATCTGATTGAATTGATCAGAATCGTCGAGTTTGCAGGTTGTCCGTAAGGTGATCCAACGGGACATAGTCATACGCTTTAATTCCCTAACTTTTGCCTGGACCGCCCTTTCGGGTTTTCAGTCCATCGGGAAACCCTTTTTTTCCCAAGTCGCCCTTTCGGGTTTTCAACTTGCCGGGTGTACAATTTTTTTTGTTTTATCCCTAATTTTTGCCCGAACCTTTTTAGTTCGTCGGGATGCCCTTGTTTTTCCTAGGTGTGTCAACCTAGCGGGTATCTTACGCGTAGTATCTTTTGACTGTGTCTGCATACGCAAGGTTCGGCAGTTCTTCGCCATCCATGGTGGTCAAGATCATTGCGCCACCAGAGAATATGTTTTTGATTACAAATGGTCCTTTATATGTAGGAGTCCATTTTCCTCTGGGACCATCTTGCGGCAGTATGATGCGCTTGATCACTAGATCCCCAACTTGGTACACTTGGTGTCTGACCTTTTTGTTGAAAGCCTTAATCATTCGTTTTTGATACATCTGACCATGACAGACAATAGTAAGCCTTTTCTCATCAATCAAGTTCAGTTGATCAAGTCGAGTATGGATCCAATCTTCTTCATTCAGCCCTGCATCCTTCACGATTCTTATAGAGGGGATCTGGACTTCATAGGCAAGACAGCCTCCATGTCGTATACCAGAAAGTAGGGTGTTTTCCAGGTTGATATGTGTGTTGTAGTACGATACCCGTGGAGAGCGAACGGTAGCATCTCATGCCAGTCTTTGTATGTGACTGTCATTTTCTGTATGATCTTTTTGATATTCTTATTTACGGCTTCGACAACACCATTCATCTTCGGCCGATAAGGGGAAGAATTGTGATGCTGGATCTTGAACTGCTCGCACAGGGCAGTGATCATAGTATTGTTTAGGTTCGTACCATTGTCTGTGATGATCCTCTTCGGGATACCGTGATGACAAATGAGATTCTGCTTGATGAACCGGGCAACAACATTCTTGGTGACGGAAGCGAATGAGGCTGCCTCAACCCACTTTGTAAAATAGTCAATGGACACTAAGATGAAGTGGTGTCCATTAGAGGTTGTTGGCTTGATTTCCCCAATCATATCAATCCCCCACATACCAAAGGGCCAAGGAGCCGTCAAGACATTCAGAGGAACCGGAGGTACATGCACCTTGTCAGCATAGATCTGACACTTGTGGCAAGTTCGAGAGTGTCGATAGCAATCTGCTTCCATGGTAGACCAATAATAGCCTGCTCGTAGGATTTTCTTTGCCATCGTATGCCCACTGGAATGGGTGCCAAAAGTGCCTTCATGCAACTCAACCATGATCTTTTCTGCTTCAACCTTGTCTGCACATCAGAGTAACACAGAGTCATGGTTGTGTTTGTTGAGAATGTTATTACTAAGGATGAACTTAGCAGAGAATCTCCTTAAGAACTTCTTATCATTGACTGAAGCTCCTTCCGGATATTCTTGAGCCTCGAGATACCTCTTGACTTCATAAAACCAAGGTTGGTCCACTACTTCTTCAGTATTAATCTCGTGACAGTGAGTTGGTTCATCCATTCATTCAATGATGACTTGGGGAGCCTTGTTATCCCATTTAAGTTTAAACATGGATGACATTGTGGCTAGTGCGTCTGCTAGCTGATTTTCTTCTCGCGGGAAATGCTCGAAGGTAATGTTCTCAAAATGTGGGAGCAGTGTCAACACATGTTCTTTGTAGGGGATAAGGTTAGGGTGTTTGGTGTCACATTCCCCTTTGATCTGGCTGATGACCAAAGTTGAATCTCCGAATACATTCAAGGATTTGATCCCCAAGTCTATGGCAGCTTTGAGACCAAAGATGCATGCTTCGTATTCCGCCATGTTATTGTACAATTGAAGCAAAGTCTTGCCGTAAATGGAGTATGACACCTTTCAGGAGATATGAGTACAACACCAATACCATTTCCGAGTGTGTTGGATGCCCCATCAAAAACCAGGGTCCATCGGGATCCTTGTTTAGGTCTGTCATATGATCTGGATTCTTCACAGTTGTTTACCATCATGATGTCTTCATCTGGGAATTCGAACTTCATGGACTGGTAGTCTTCCACAGCTTGGTGAGCAAGGTTATCAGCTAGTACACTACCCTTTATTACTTTTTGGGTAGTGTGATACGGTGGGAGAACTGACTTGAGGGTTTTGCGTTTGATCGCAAATGTTGCGGTTAGCAAGAGTCGCCACCGACTTTTCTTTTATCCAAAAAGGAAAGGTGAAAAAGAACAGGAAAGACCTTTAAGATTGTTTCTTGAGTTCGGGGGGTAGATTATGAAAAGGGAAGGTATTAGCACCCTTTTCATCCATGGTTTTCCATGGGCTCTTAGTTACTTTCTAGATCACTTCCTTTTGTTTGAAATTGTGCTTTGTGTGGTTTTTGAAAGTATTTCGTAAAGAGGCCATTGTTTAGGCAATCTTTGTAATGATTCTTGTTCGTAAGAATGTATACAAATATGTTGATCTTTTGAAAATGTTTTCAAGTTTGTAAGATGTTTTGAAAGTGTAGATGTTTGTTTTGAAAATAGCAAGGATGTTTGTTTTACAATGGATCAAGTAATTAGGAGCAATCTACCTACTAAAATGTCTTTCTTGTTCATTTTCTCTTTCTTTGACATTGTTGTCTTACCATTAATTTGGTAAGCAACCCTATCTTTGGATGTTAACGGGACGGGCGCGGGTCATCGTATAGCCATGATTAGCAATGTTGCAAGGTATCTTAGCATTATTTTTGAGGGACTAAGATCATTTTGTAAGGCAACTTTGAATAGCGTCATCGAGAGACTATGATCTTATATTGTTTTTGCTAAGATACCTTACATGCGTAATATGGCCATTTTGTATAAGGCAACCAAGTGGATTTTACCCTAGGGGTGCTTGTGTGCAAGTGTATCATTTTCATGCTTGTTTTTGTCTTGAATTAAGGTTTTCTATTTGATTGATTTTATCTTTCCATACAAACCCTAATTACTAGCATGTTATGTAAAAGCGATAAATTGCGAAATTTAAAGTTACTACGTTATTACAACATTGGGGGGGGGGGGGGGGGGGGGGGTATACAATTTATGAATGGGGATTGCAATAATATAAACCTAATTAATCTATTACAACCAAATTGAATATTATACAAAATAATTGAAGAAATATATAAAGTACAAATGCAAATTGAAAGAAATGATTTTTGTGTTTGGATTTTTGTATGAAAAAAGTTTTTAACCTAATTAAAGAAAGATAATTAAATCAAAATTAATTTAAATTAAATAAGAAAAGAAATTAATTAAGAAAATATTTTTGAATAAAACCCTAATTCTATTTAGTTGATTAGAAGAAAATAAGTTTAAAGAAAAAAAAAGTATTTTTTGTATTTTTGTCTTGAAAATAATATGTGGTGTTATGAAATATTTTTGGTCTCTTTTTTTTTATATTAAAATAAATATATTTAGATAAATAATAATCTAGCTTTAATTTAATTTACAAGGAAATTAGTAAAGATAAATAAAGTATAATGAATAAAAAATAATTTTTTTATGTGGAAAAATATTTAACTTATGTCAAAATATAAATCTATTACTTTTATACTTTTTATGATTTTTTTGGTAGTTTTAGAAAATATATTTAAAAGAAAAAGGAATAAATAAATAAATAAAAATAAAATGGGAAAAGGGGTGTCACAAGTAACCAGGGGAGTATGCTAGCAAAAATATTTAAAAAATGACAGGCCCAAAGGGCCCAGCGCCTGCAAAAAAGTGTTCGGAAATCAGAAAAAAGAAAGAAAAAAAGAAGCAAAAGGGGGGTTCACATTGGTTCGAACCCTCGCCCTTTAGGTAAGCAATGACTTAACACGC
Source organism: Vicia faba (assembly GCA_948472305.1). Taxonomy (NCBI): domain Eukaryota; kingdom Viridiplantae; phylum Streptophyta; class Magnoliopsida; order Fabales; family Fabaceae; genus Vicia; species Vicia faba. Next base: position 162,943,876 of record OX451736.1, on the reverse strand, counting down.
GCGCGCTTGCCACTGGGGTGGCTGTTTCATCCGGTCATATAATCAAAGCATAAATATATATTAGAAACTGCTTTCTGAAGGCAACTTCGTCTTCAACCTCGCACCTAGCCGGACCACCTGTATCTTCCTCATCTTTCCACAAAAATGGAAAGTTCAAACATGAAAGTTGTGATGTTTCTTCCCACGAATTCAACCATATAACTTATGTAAGCTAAATGTCAAAGATAAAAACTAATTTTGCTGGCCCTAAATTGAAACCTAATTTTCTCAAAAATTTCAAATCCAAAATTCTCTATACACAGTCAATATAAATGGAAACTATGAACATGGTTAGCTTTAGAGCAAGGATATCTACATTTTTTTCACAAATCAGGATCAAATGATGCTTTTATGAAGAGATAGAAGTTTGAAAATTTACCTTTTACAACTGGAGTCGTGAATGGAGTTTGAGCAACTTTTGAGAAGGCCTGAGGATCTGTTTAGCTTGCCTGGACCTACTTGAGTGTATTCCAACTCTTAATTTGCCTTAAAAGTCCCTGAATCTCTCTACTCAAGTCAACCTGCAAGCTTGATATTTGAAAATGGTGGATAGTGATGGAGGAGTTACAGTCTTGAAACAAGGGCCTGGATTGCTTTGGTATGATGTATAGAGGGTGTCTGAGTGATTAGTTTTCAAAACGCACGAGTGTAAATGAAGATCATGAGTTTTGGTTCAAACTGTGTATTAATTGTGTTCTTGAACAGGTTTTTGGTTTTTGAGTGTTTGAGATAGTTTCAGGGCACTAGCATTTGTATGTCAACTTGCAAATGGTGTTTATACTTATAAGCAAGATGTTTTGAGGCTTGTAACAACTCAGAATTTGAAACCCACATGTTATGGCTTGGTTACTTGTTTTTGAAGCAAAATTGACAAACATGGTTTCGAGGTGAAGTACAAGGGTTTGTAGGGTGATTAGAAGGCTGTAGATATGATGCTTCTTGCTTTTACATGCTTTTTAGTCAGAAGCAATAATGTATGGGCTCAAGGAGAGTTGACATTATGATTAAAGTCACTTTTCTAAAATGGAAGTGGTGACTTTCGTCCAAAAATGGAAATGCAATTTGGATAATGGCTTTAATGCTTGGACAATGGCTCTACCAGTTGTGTAAGCATTAAATTAAGGAGTTATTAGCCATTTTGAATCCTGCAAGGCAAGATTTATACAGCATGCTTGAAGATTGGATCAAGTGTTCTTCACAAAATGGCTTGTAATCCAAGTGACAAAACACCAACTTTATCTCTTCGATTCTCCCTACTCAAGAATGATATCAAGGAGTTCTTTGACATTTTGGAAATCTTGCAATGTTCTATACAAATCATCTTTGAATTGCTTTTTAATATTTCCCTTGGAACTATGTGAAAAATTGCCATGAAGTTAGGTCAAATCTCTGCCTAACTAGGGCAAAATTTCGCTAAGTCTTTTTTAGTTCATGAGCATGTATTCACAAAATTATAACTTGAGATCCAAGAATTTTTAGGAGAAGTTGTGTGAAGCAAAGTTGTATATTTCATGGAGGTCTACAACTTTCATGTTGGGAGTTTCTCTTGAATCATCTGCATCATGGTGAAAATTTGGATCAAAGTTATGAAAAAACATGAAATTTCCAACACTTGGAAAAAATTTGAAGTTTAGAAATTTTGAATTTTCAAAATGAAATCTTGACTTCTTGATTTCTTGATGAACAAGTTTCACATTTTGAAATTTTTTGATGGATTATGATCTTTGGCACTTGAATTTGACAAAAAAGTCAAAATTTGACTTTTCAGCATACAATTGACTTTTGATCAGTTGACTGCAAAATTCATCTGTCAATCTAATGGATTTGCAATATTTTGAATCAATTCATTAGGTCAAAATTATGCAATTGGACTCTTGAGGTCATTCCTTAAACCAATTGATCATTTGCTAGGTCAAAAATCAAAAATTGCCTTTTCTCAGTCAAAACCCTAATTTTGACCATTTTGCCCTTCTGATGATTTGATCAAATTTCTTGAGGAATTATGGTTCAAACTTGATCAAATGATACATGTGAGTCTAATATGTTTATGTGGATCAAAAATTATGAAGTTTGACTGTAAATTGGCTATGGTTGACTTTTTCCCCAATAAAGCAGATTTTTAGGTCAACTGTTCAATTGACTGATCAAAAGTGTGATCCAAGGCTTGAAACTTGACATGAGTAATCTTAGGTGTCCATAATGATCCTTGAAAGTCACATGAAGCAATGATAGTCTAAAAATCCTTGTGCAAACTCAAACCCTAATTTTGGTCATTAGTGATAAGGAGGTGTCTTGAGTTGATCAAACCCTAGTGCAGTCTTGAGCCCAAGGATATCTTGTGAGAAAATTCTTGATAAGTGAGAGGGAAAATTTTGGGGTACAACAGCTGCCCCTGTTCAATCTTCTTAAACCTGAAGAGTTAGATTGGTGAGTTTTTCCATTCTTGACTCGAAGGTGGAAGATGATTGAACACTAGAGTGCCCAGAAATTTGCACTTCATGATGTGAAGGTTGAGGGAATAGGCTTAAAGGTTCCATTTGGAGAGGTGATGGAAATTTGCAGCAGATGGGCTTAAAGGTGCCATCCATAAGTGATTGTTGGTATTGTCATTTGTAAGTAGAAAGAATGAGTATCAAAATGACGTCCGTGTCTGGAGCGTATCTAACCTATATCTAAAAGTTGAATTTTGAATGAGCATCAGAATGGTGTCCGTGTCTGGAGCATATCTGTACTGTATCTGAAATTTGAATCTGAATGAGTATCAGAATGGCATCCGTATCTAGAGCGTATCTGAACTGTATCTGAAAGTTGAATCTTAAATGAGCATCAGAATGGTGTCCGTGTTTGGAGCGTATCTGTACTGTATCTGAAAGTTGAATCTGAATGAGCATCAGAATGGCGTCCGTGTCTGGAGCGTATCTGAATTGTATCTGAAAGTTGAATCTGAATGAGTATCAGAATGGCGTCCGTGTCTGGAGCGTATTTGAATTGTATCTTACAACTTTGAACATTTTTAATGGTAGCTGTTAATCTTATCCTGAAAAGGGTAAAAGGTTAGCTAAAATGCAAGGTCATGTTGCATGTATGATATAATGCATTTTCTTTGTCAATTTTTATGATATATGGATGCAATGTATGCGTATGTGAGATAATTTGCTGCACTGTTGTTGGGTTAGGGAAAATAAATCCCTGACTGTTGCTGAGGATATGTAAGTCTTCATGTCTTGAAGTCGAAGTGTTGATGAATTTCCATTTTGAGAAATAAACTCAGTTGTAAGGGAAATGCCATGTGTTGCTTAAAATGTTTGGAGAAATTGGATGATTTCTACCGGGGGTTGAGAATTGGAAGCTTCGTTCCGCTAGGGTTTAAGCGAAATATTGCGGGGTATTACTTATGGAATAGCCTAGAGGTATCTCCCTATCCCTTCCACCTATCAGTAATTGCCTTTTTCATTTTGTTTATTTGTAAACAGTAATTATGCATATGTTCAACAATGAATCATTGGACGTTTTTGTAAACAAAATACAAGCGTAAAGAAAAACATATAGTTTTTGCAATTTCAAAGAGATGTCCTTGTATTGACTTTGAATAAGTATTTTTGTACAAGGAGATGAACATTCTAGTAAGAGAATGTTATCGTAAAAAAAATGAAAATTTTGATACAAAGAAAAGATAGCTATGTGTAATAATCCCATGGGGTTTCCATTCTGTTATAGCCTTCGTATCTCTGAGCATTTTGTCTATTTGTTGCCTTGTTCGAAGATGATTGAATTGATCAGAATCTCTGAGTTTGTCAGTGGAAGCCAAAGGTTGTCCGTAAAGTGATCCAACGGGACATAGTCATATGCTTTAATTCCCTAACTTTTTCTTGGACCGCCCTTTCAGGTTTTCAGTCCACCGGGAAACCCTTTTTTACCTAAGTCACCCTTTCGAGTTTTCGACTTACCGGGTGTGCAGATTTTTTTTGTTTTATCCCTAATTTTTGCCCAAACCTTTTGGTTCGTCGGGATGCCCTTGTTTTGCTTAGGTATGTCAACCTAACGGGTGTCTTATGTGTAGTATCTTTTGACTATGTCCGCGTTTGCAGGATACGGCAGGTCGTCACCATCCATGGTGGTCAAGATCATTGCCCCATCAAAGAATATGTTTTTGATTACAAATAGTCCTTCATATGTAGGAGTCCATTTTCCCCTGGGATCACCTTGTGGCAATATGATGTGTTTGATCACTAGGTCCCCAACTTGATACACTTGGCGTCTGACTTTCTTGTTGAAAGCCTTGATCATTCGTTTTTGATACATTTGACCATGGCAAACAGCAGTAAGTCTCTTCTCATCAATCAAGTTCAGTTGATCAAGTCAAGTCTGGATCCAATCGTATTCGTTCAACCCTGCATCCTTCATAATCCTCAGAGAGGGGATCCGAACCTCAACAGGAAAGACGGCTTCCATGTCGTATACCAAAGAATAGGGTGTTTCCCTGGTTGATGTGCGAGCTGTGGTACGATACCCATGGAGAGAGAATGGTAGCATCTCATGCCAGTCTTTGTATGTGACTGTCATTTTCTGTATGATCTTTTTAATGTTTTTATTTGCGGCTTCAACAGCACCATTCATCTTTGGCCGGTAAGGGGAAGAGTTGTGATGTTGGATCTTGAATTGCTCGCACAAGATGGTGATCATAATGTTGTTGAGATTTGTACCATTGTCAGTGATGATCCTTTTCGGGATGCCATACCGGAAAATGAGATTTTGCTTGATGAAACGGGCAACATCGTTCTTGGTAACGAAAGCGAAGGAAGCTGCCTCCTTCAACTTTGTAAAGTAATTAATGGCCACTAAGATGAAGCGGTGTTCATTGGAGGCCATCGGCTTGATTTCCCCAATCATATCAATCCCCCACATAGCAAAGGGCCAAGGAGCCATCAAGACATTCAGAGGAACCAGAGGTACGTGCACCTTGTCAGCATAAATCTGACACTTATGGCAGGTTTGAGAGTCTTGATAACAATCTGCTTCCATGGTAGACCAGTAATAGCCTGCCCGTAGGATTTTCTTTGCCATCGTATGCCCACTAGAGTGGGTGCCAAAAGTTCCTTCATGCAATTCAGCCATGATCCTTTCAGCTTCAACTTTATCTATGCACCGAAGCAACACAGAGTCATAATTGCGTTTGTACAGGATGCCATTACTAAGGAAGAATTTAGCAGAGAATCTCCTTAAGAACTTCTTATCATTGACTGAAGCTCCTTCTGGATATTCTTGAGCCTTGAGATACCTCTTGACTTTGTAAAACCAAGGCTGCTTCACTACTTCTTCAGTATTAATCTCGTGACAGTGTGTTGGTTCATCCATTCGTTCAATGGTGATTTGGGGAGCCTCGTTATCCCAATTAAGTTTAAACATCGATGACATTGTGTCTAGTGCGTCTGTTAGCTGATTTTCTTCTCGCGGGAAATGCTCGAAGGTAATCTTCTCAAAATGTGGTAGCAATGTCAAAACATGTTCTTTATAAGGGATAAGGTTAGGGTGTTTGGTGTCCCATTCCCCTTTGATCTGACTGATGACCAAAGCTAAATCTTCGAATACATCCAAGGATTTGATCCCCAAGTTTATGGTAGCTCTGAGACCAAAGATGCACGCTTCGTATTCTGCCATGTTTTTTGTACAATTGAAGCAGAGTCTTATGGTAAAGGGAGTATGACATCCTTCCGGAGATATGAGTACAGCACTGATACCATTTCCAAGTGCATTGGATGCTCCATTAAAGAAAAGGGTCTATTGGGATCCTTGTTCAGGTCCGTCATACGGCCTGAATTCTTCATAGTTGTCTAATGTCATGATGTCTTCATCTGGAAATTCGAATTTCATGGACTGGTAGTCTTCTACAGCTTGGTGAGCAAGATGATCGGCTAATGCACTTCCCATTATTACTTTCTGGGTAGTATACTATATGTCATATTCCGCCAAAATCATCTGCCATCTTGCTATTCTCCCAGAAAGAGCAGGCTTCTCAAAGACGTATTTTATCGGATCCATTTTAGATATTAACAAGGTAGTATGGGTCAACAAATATTGTCTTAGCTGGCGAGCAGCCCATGCCAGAGCGCAGCAAGTTTTCTCGAGCAGTGAATATCTATTTTCACAGTCGGTAAACTTTTTGCTCAAGTAATAAATAGTGTGCTCTTTCCGGCCAGACTCGTCATGCTGCCCCAATACACACCCCATTGAATTTTCTAAAACAATTAGATACATGATTAATGGTCTTCCCACGATTGATGGCATCAACACAGGAGGCTCTTGTAAGTATTCTTTGATTGTCAAAAGCAACATGGAATTCATCACTCCATTTTACTACTTGATCTTTCTTCAATAGTTTGAAGATTGGCTCACAAGTAGCTGTCAGGTGAGAAATGAATCTGGAAATATAGTCCAAACGTCCCAAGAATCCTCTGACTTCCTTCTTGGTACGAGGAGCAGGCATCTCTTGTATTGCTTTAAATTTGGCAGGATCGACCTCGATATCTTTGTTGCTGACGACAAAGCCTAGGAGTTTACCAGATCGTACCCCAGATGTGAATTTGTTATGATTCAACCTCAGCTTATACTTCTTTAGTCTCTCGAACAGTTTTTGTAAGTGATCAAGATGCTCTTCCTCTGTTTGAGATCTCGCTATCATATCGTCCATGTAGACCTCTATTTCATGATGTATCATGTCGTGAAATAGAGCTACCATGGCACGCTGATAGGTTGCCCCAGCATTCTTTAGTCCGAATGGAATTACCTTGTAGCAGAACGTGCCCCATTGTGTGACAAATGTTGTTTTCTCCATGTCCTCAGGCGCCATTTTGATTTGGTTGTGACCTGAGAATCCGTCCATGAAGGAAAACACTTTGTGTTTTGCCGTATTGTCAACTAGGATATCAATGTGGGGGAGTGGAAATTCATCCTTAGGGATCGCCCTATTCAAATCTATGTAGTCTACACACATTCGCACTTTGCCGTCTTTTTTGGGTACGGGAACAATATTGGCAACCCATTGGGGGTAAGAGGTGACAGCCAAGAATCCAGCTTTGAACTGCTTCATGACTTCTGCTTTAATCTTTTCTGACATATCAGGCCTCATGCGGTGAACCTTTTGCTTTACTGGCGGACAATCTTCTCTTGTAGGCAAACGATGTACCACAATGCCCACATCAAGTCCCGGCATGTCTTCATATGACCAGGCAAAGACTTCAACATAATCGTGTAACAACTGAATCAGACGCTCCTTGATTATGGGTTCCAGATTGGCACCTACTTTGACCTCTTTCTTGTCTTCTTTGGTACCTAGGTTGATTGTATCCACGGGTTCCTCATGAGGCTGAATGGTTCTTTCTTCTTGTTGTAGCAGTCTGGCAAGTTCCCCTGGTACTTCACAATCTTCCTCACCTTCGTCTTCGGCTTGGTAGATTAGATTCTCAGAGTCACAAAAGGCCATAGCAGTATCATTACCCATGGGATCCTGAATGGATGTATACCTGCATTGTGAGTTTGGGTGTATGTAAGGGATAGCTATCTTTGAAAGAAAATAAAAGTGTAAAAGAAAAAAAACAATGAGCACAAAAGTTTGTATGCGAAAACTTCCATGATTCATTGATGTCATATGAAAATGAGATAATAACCCTTTCAAATGGACCATTGTGCCTCGGGTAAGACACAAGGTTTTAAGAGTGCGAATTGTTTCAATATTACAGATCCATTAAAATGTAAAGACAAATTACTGTGGGATAAAAGTGATCGTTACAAAGTCTCTAGCCTCCAAATTGTTGAGCCCTCCATTGACAGTTGGGAAGATCCAATCCTCCAGGTAGTAACCATCTTCACCATCTTCTACCGTGTTCACTTCACGGTTGCTGATCTTCAAGGGTGGTCCTCCAGCACGAGCACGGCCTACAACCTTTTGAGCACTTGAAGTGAAACCTAGGCCAAACTTGTCAGACTTATATGGGATGTCCGGGAGTTGTCCCCAGATAGTGCACCCTCCTTCTTCTACCACTACTTTGGCAGCCTTCAGCGACGACATTCGGAGTGGAGGCCTTATAATCTTGGGAACCTGAGACGTAGCCTTGGTCACTGCCACATCTTGTGGGACCTCTTCAAAGTGTTGGAATGGAGTTTCAACAAATTCACCATCTAATTCCATATATCTGAAGGAATTGAGATGGATGATCATGTACTCTTCCTCTCTATGAACGATGATAATCTTCCCTTGAACTGGATACTTTAGCATTTGGTGCAATGTAGAAGTAACAGCGCCAGCATTGTGGATCCATGGTCAGCCTAGCAAGCCGGAGTATGAAGGGCAGATGTCCATTATATAAAAAGTTGAATTGAAAGTTTGGGTTCCAACCTTTATGGGGATATCCATTTCCCTGTGTACCATCCTTTTTGAACCGTCAAAAGCCCTTACTACTATATTTCTTGGCTTTAATTTCAGTCCCTCGCAGTCAAGTCTATCAAGAGCTTTTTTGGGTAATACATTCAGAGATGAGCTAGTGTCCACCAAAACATGAGCCTGAGTTGTGCCCCTACATTCCACTGAAACATGCAATGCCTCATTATGCTTCCTTCCCCTCAGCGTTAGACCAGCATCCAAAAAACCTAGACCATTATCTGCAGTCAAGCTGGCTACGCAGTCTTGAAATTGATCGACAGATGTCTCTTGGGGTACATGGGCAGTTTTCAGGAATTTTACCAAGGCTTTTGCATGCGCCTCAGAACATAGTAGTAATGCCAGCAAGGAAATTTTAGAGGGAGTTTTCCCCAATTGTTCAACTAAATCGTAGTCGCTTCTCTTTATAATTTTTAGGATTTCTTCCATTTCTTTCTTGGAGGTCTCAAGGATAGTTAATGACTGAGCCTTCGTCTGGACAGGCTCAACCAGAATACTTTTTCCTCGAGTCTCGGTTAACTCAGCAGCAGAAGTGTCAGTAGGAATAATAACAGGGTTTGTAATGGCTTTGTCAATAGGAGTACTTGCAGAAATGATTATGGGTGTTGGAGTAACCTTTGGAGCAACCACAGGGATGATTACGGGTCCATAAACGGCCTTTGGGGGAGCAATTTCTAGAGAGAATATCCTATCGCTTCGGGTAATCTTACTAGTCCTTGGAATATTACTGACGTCAGAATCCCCATTCTCGGAATTTGAATCTTCGGTGGCTGGCCAATCCTACTTAATACCATGGTAGTAGACATCCCCTCTATAATTCCATGGTATGGTTTTGTCTGACACATTTGGGACTAGTCCAGACATTGTGATTATTAAAGGAGTTTCTTTCGGAATTGATGTAATTCTAACGGGTCTTTTGGTGGAGACCCTGGAAGAATTGGTGGAAATGGTAATGATAGAAACATCTTCAAAAGGAACAAGTGGAATAGAAGTCTTCTCGAATAAAATCTCTTTGTTATCTATTAGGCACTGAACGCATGCTTTCAACAAAGGACAGTTGGTTGGTGAGGATAGACAGAAATGGAAAACTTCATCACAGCCCGGGAACACACAGGCATTCAACAAGTTCATTTTAATAGTCAGAAGTGGGGTCATAAGTTCATCAATTGTAGTAACAAACAATCCTTCTTCAATGGCATTGGTATTATGGCCATGTCTGGGCATAGGGGCAGAAATGACATTTGGCTTTTCAGGCGCATCGAACTCAATCTCTTTTGCTTCAATGAGGTCTTGTATTTTGTTCTTTAGGGCCCAACATTTATTAGTGTCGTGACCAGGACTTTCAGAATGATATGCGCAACGGGCATTGGGATGATAGTGAGGAGATGTTGTATTGGGGTTTTTCAGAGCTTCTTTCAAGGTTACCAAATTGGATCTTAGTAGATGCGGTAATACTTGAGATGAGGTCATGTTGATTCTGGTGAACTACCTGACTGGCCTTTCCATCCTTGGTTGATTATTTCTTTATTGATCAGATGCAGGCTTAGGAATCATAATAGCCCCTACCATTGGCCGGTGTTCGGCTCTATCTTGGTTTCTTTGCGTATATATAGCGACCACCTCTTTCTTTCCGATGAAAGGCTTCCTTACATCTGCAGAAGAAGATGTATTTTTATGAATCTTTCCACTCTTTATACCAACTTCTACCCTTTCTCCGGTCAATATTAGTTCAGTAAAGCCTGCAGATGAACTTCCAATTAAATGATTGAAGAATGGACCAGACAAGGTTCCCAAGAACATGTCTACCAATTCCCTCTCAGATAGAGGGGGTTGAACTCTTCCAACCAAGTCTCTCCATTTTTGTGCATAGTCTTTGAAACCTTCATTAGAAACCATGGCCATACTCTGGAGTTGAGTACGGGTAGGCGTAAGATCAGCATTGTATTGGTATTTCTTGTAGAAAGCTGCAGCAAGATCTTCCCAATTGTGAACATTGGCTCTTTCTAGTTTGTAAAACCAGACAAGTTGAGTTCCAGACAGACTGTCTTAGAAGAAGTGCACCCATAAGTCTTTATCAGCAGTGTGGGGTTGGATTTTCCTCACATATGACCGGAGATGCATTTTAGGGCATGAAACTCTGTCATATTTGGCGAACACAGGTGTTTGAATTTCAGAGGAATCACAATCCCCGATACTAAACCCAATTCCTCAAAGTCCAAGCCAGGCACCTTTTGGATTTCCATTGCGCTCAATCACTCTTTGAGATGTCTATACTTGTCATCAGCTGGAGGGTATTTTTATTCAGAGTAGTCTTCTTATTCCTCTTCCTCTTCTGATTCTGACGGGACAACTATTTCCTTACCTTTCCCCTCCTGATTGTCTCTTTCACCAGATTTCGTTTCAAAGTCTAAGGTCCTTCTTGTCTGCCCATGAAATCTTCTTCCCATGTTTAGGACTCCGTTTACCTTCTTTGTCTTCTTTTTCCTCTCTTCAGCCAGCAAAGTCTTCAATTCTTCTTGTCCCTTGGCTAGGGTTAAGAGAACCTGTTGAAACTGTGTATTATGAGCTTGGAGATCCTTCACTGTTTGCTCAAGATCCATCTTACTGAAATAAACAGTAGAGAGATAAGGAGACTTGTTGCAAAAGACCTGCTTATGTTATGATGAATGGTATATGCATATGTAGTGATTTCAAGGATTTCAAATATTCAAATTTGTTTTAGACAAAAAAGGAAAAACACGTTATATTAATAAGTTAAAGCTTGAATACATCAATGCCTCTTGGGAAAAATAATACAAAAACTCTAAGATAAAAAGGTAGTACACATCCTCTTTGGTGTGATGTAGGCATTCAGAGTCTGCTCCTCATGAAGTAGCCTAGTGAGTTCCAAAACCTTTTTCTCTCTTGCGTAGAATTGGGCTCCGAAAGTATCTCGCTCTCCCTTGAGTTGTATCCAATCCCTTTGTAAGTCTTCAAGAGATGTGAGCATGTCAGGATGTAGGATAGTGTATGGAATATCTCCCTCCATGACAGGCTCAATGATTACCGGGAGAATGGAGGGGTAAGGCATCATAAGACTCTGAGCACGAGTTCGTACCCATTTGAGGTAAGGCTTAAGAGGGATGGAATTCTTGTGCCCCAAAGTCTTGCTATCCACCTTGTTCAACATCCTCCAAGCTCGGATAAATCTCTGGCGAACACCTTGATTGTCGTTGTTTCAGTCAAATACCAAACCTTGAATCAGCATCTCATGCGGGCCATCCCTTCGGGCATAACCAAACTGTCTTAAGGCTAAACAGGGGTTGTAGGTGATTCCTCCCCTAATGCCAAGTAAAGGGACATTAGGGAATTCTCCATAATGGTCGACAATGATAACATTCCCTTTGGATCGGGAGCACTAATGAATGTCTGAATGTTTGAGTGTCATCAACCTTTGTGACCACCTTGAACCTTGCTCATTCTTTAATACAGATTGGGGAAGATGAGAAATAAACCATCTTGCCAAGAGAGGAATGCAACACATAAGGACACCTCTTTTCCTCATTGTGCGAGTGTGAAAAGAATGCAGGATGTCTCCTAGTAATGTAGGCACCAGGTTGCGTGATATAAAGATTTTGACGGTGTTCACATCTATGAGTTGGTCAGGGTTTGGAAACAAAACCATCCCATAGATGAGGAGAGCCACAATTTCCTCAAAGGCTTGCAAATCCAAGGAGTTCCAACAAATTTGGGCTTTCTCAAACAGGAACTTTGCTAGGAAGCCTTTGACACCACTCCTTGTTTCCCAATGAGTTGTGACATCATATGAGTGCAAGTGTAGATCTTGAGCAATCTCTTCTGGCTTTGGGTATCTTTTTGTACCGTTGAAAGGTAGTTGATTGAGAATGGGAATCCTCAAGAGTTGGGAGAATTCTTCCAAAGTAGGCACAAGTTGATAGTCGAGAAATATGAAGCAATGGTGTAAAGGATCAAAGAACTAAAAGAGCCCCTTTCATCATGTCCTCTTCTGTGTTAAAGGTGACCAAGTTAAGTAGGCGACCATGTCTCTCGGTAAATGGAGAGTTTTTAGGAATTCTTGAATCTAACTCCTTAAGTTGTGGAGGGATCCTCACAAGGTTGACTTGAATAGTTTTCTTGAGAAGTGAATCCATATCCTACAAAACAAGAACAAAGATGAATCCCAAAATCCTTGAAATGGTTAGTGGATGTATATGATGTTTATGATGTTCATGATGTTATGTACAAGTATGTATATACAAATCAAACAAATCCTTAGTTTTAGGCTTGAATGAATTTTTATAGGTAAGTACCCTCTTGAAGTTTAGTTGGCTTAAACCTGTCCTAGTAATAGTAACCGGGTTCTAAGGAGCTCAATATCACTGGATTGTTTCCTTGGTCATTGTATCAGCACAAGCCTCTTTGATGGCGACCGAAATATCCCAAGAAATCAAACCTCAATGAGTGTAGTATCAGGTATCTACCAACTTCAGACTGTACCAAAGTCGGTCATCTCACTATATCCTAAAGGCCAATTTGGTCAAGTAAAGTTTCTAAAAGTTCATTAGTGTTTTATGACATCACTCAGCGACCCTGTATTCTCTTTGATTAACTCAAAGGCTACCGGTATGCACAAATATGTCGCACTAACATAGTTATTACTTAGACCATGTCGGTATACCCCGCACAGTTTCCACAACGTATTGCTACTTACCTATAATGTATCCCAAATCTGGGTAGAGGATTCAAACCCAAACAAAGAACCATAATATAAAGCATACAAGTCAAACAATGTAAACAAAAAAATGTGATCCATCCCTAAGGTAACCCCTCTTTTAGAATACTCTCCAGCAAAGTCGTCAGTTCTATGATACGGTGTGAGAAATGAATTGAGGGTTTTGTGTTTGATTGCAAATGTTGCGGTTAGCAAGAGTCGTCGCCGACTTTTCTTTTATCCAAAAAGGAAAGGTGAAAAAGCACAAGAAAGACCTTTAAGATTGTTTCTTGAGTTCAGGGGGTAGATTATGAAAAGGAAAGGTATTAGCACCCTTTTCATCCATGGTTTTCCATGGGCTCTTAGTTACTTGCTAGATCACTTGCTTCTTTTTTGAAATTGTGCTTTATGTGGTTTTTGAAAGTATTTTGTAAAGAGGCCATTGTTTAGGCAATCTTTGTAATGATTCTTGTTCGTAAGAATGTATACAAAGATGTTGATCTTTTGAAAATGTTTTCAAGTTTGTAAGATGTTTTGAAAGTGTAGATGTTTGTTTTAAAAATAGCAAGGATGTTTGTTTTGAAATGGAGCAAGTAATTAGGAGCAATCTACCTACTCAAATGTCTTTCTTATTCATTTTCTCTTCCTTTGACATTGTTGTCTTACCATTGATTTGGTAAGCAACCCTATCTTTGGATGTTAACGGGACGGGTGTGGGTCATCGTATAGCCATTATTAGCAATGTTTCAAGGTATCTTAGCATTCTTTTTTAGGGACTAATATCATTTTGTAAGGTAACTTTGAATAGCGTCATTGAGGGACTATGATCTTGTATTGTTTTTCTAAGATACCTTACATGCGTAATATGGCCATTTTGTATAAGGCAACCAAGTGGATTTTACCCTAGGGGTGCTTGTGTGCAAGTGTATCATTTTCATGCTTGTTTTTGTCTTAAATTAAGATTTTCTATTTGATTGATTTTATCTTCCCATACAAACCCTAATTACTAGCATGTTATGTAAAAGCGATAAATTGCGAAATTTAAAGTTACTACGTTATTACAACATTTGTGGGAGGGGGTATACAATTTATGAATGGGGATTGCAATAATATAAACCTAATTAATCTATTACAACCACATTAAATATTGTACAAAATAATTGAAGACATATATAAAGTACAAATGCAAATTGAAAGAAATGATTTTTGTGTTTGGATTTTTGTATGAAAAAGATTTTTAACCTAATTAGAGAAAGATAATTAAATCAAAATTAATTTAAATTAAATAAGAAAATAAATTAATTAAGAAAAGATTTTTGAGTAAAATCCTAATTCTATTTAGTTGATTAAAAGAAAATAAGTTTAAAGAAAAAAAAAGAAAAGTATTTTTTGTATTTTTGTCTTGAAAATAATATGTGGTGTTATGAAATATTTTTGGTCTCTTTTTTTTTATATTAAAATAAATATATTTAGATAAACAATAATCTAGCTTTAATTTAATTTACAAGAAAATTAGTAAAGATAAATAAAGTATAATGAATAAAAAATAATTTTTTATGTGGAAAAATATTTAACTTATGTCAAAATATAAATCTATTATTTTTTTACTTTTTATGATTTTTTTGATATTTTTAGAAAATATATTTAAAATAAAAAAGAATAAATAAATAAATAAAAATAAAAAATGGGCAAAGGGGTGTCACAAGTAAACAAGGGAGTATGCTAGCAAAAATTTAAAATAAATGTCAGGCCCAAAGGGCCCAGCGCCTGCAAAAAAGTGTTAGGAAATCAGAAAAAAGAAGAAAAAAAGCAAAAGGGGGGTTCACATTGGTTCGAACCCTCGCCCTTTAGGTAAGCAATGACTTAACACGCGCGCGCTTGCCACTCGGGTGGCTGTTTCATCCGGTCATATAATCAAAGTATAAATATATATTAGAAACTGCTTTCTGAAGGCAATTTTGTCTTCAACCTCGCGCCTAGCCGGACCACCTGTATCTTCCTCATCTTTCCACAAAAATGGAAAGTTCAAACATGAAAGTTGTGGTGTTTCTTCCCACGAATTCAACCATATAACTTATCTGAGCTAAATCTCAAAGGTAAAAACTAATTTTGCTGGCCCTAAATTGAAACCTAATTTTCTCAAATTTCAAATCCACAATTATCTATACACAGTCAATATAAATGGAAACTATGAACATGATTAGCTTTAGAGCAAGTATATCTACATTTTGTTTTCACAAATCAGGATCAAATGATGCTTGTATGAAGAGATAGAAGTTTAAAAATTTACCTCTTGCAGCTGGAGTCGTGAATGGAGTTTGAGCAACATTTGAGAAGGCTTGAGGATCTGTTTAGCTTGCCTGGACCTCATTGAGTGTATTCCAACTCTTACTTTGCCTTGAAAGTCCCTGAATCTCTCTACTCAAGTCAACCTGCAAGATTGATATTTGAAAATGGTGGATAGTGATGGAGGAGTTACAGTCTTGAAATAGGGGCCTGGATTCCTTTGGTATGATGTATAGAGGGTGTCTGAGTGATTAGTTTTCAAAACGCATGAGTGGAAATGAAGATCATGAGTTTTGGTTAAAAAATGTGTATTAATGGTGTTCTTGAACAGGTTTTTGGTTTTTGAGTGTTTGAGATAGTTTCAGGGCACTAGCATTCATGTGTCAACTCGCAAATAGTGTGTATACTTATAAGCAAGAGGTTTGAAGCTTGTAACAACTCAGAATTTGAAACTCACATGTTATGGCTTGGTTACTTGTTTTTGAAGCAAAATTGACAAACATGGTTTCAAGGTGAAGTACAAGGGTTTGCAGGGTGATTAGAAGGTTGTAGATATGCTGCTTCTTGCTTTTACATGCTTTTTAGTCAAAAGCAATAATGTATGGGCTCAAGGAGAGTTGACATTGTGATTAAAGTCACTTTTCTAAAATGGAAGTTGTGACTTTCTTCCAAAAATGGAAATGCAATTTGGATAATGGGTTCAATGCTTGGACAATGTCTCTACCAGTTGTGTAATCATTAAATTAATGAGTGATTATCAAGTTTGAAGCCTGCAAAGCAAGATTTGTACAGCATGCTTGAAGATTGGATCAAGTGTTCTTCACAAAATGGCTTGTAATTCAAGTGACAAAACACCAACTTCATCTCTTCGATTATCCCTACTAAAGAATGATCTCAAGGAGTTATTGGACATTTTGGAAAGCTTGCAATGTTCTCTACAACTCATCTTTAAATTTATTTTGAAGATTCCCCTTGGAACTATGTGAAAAATTGCCATGAAGTTAGGTCAAATCTCTGCCTAACTAGGGCAAAATTTCACTAAGTCTTTTTTAGTTCATGAGCATGTATTCACAAAATTATAACTTGAGATACAAGACTTTTTAGGAGAAGTTGTATGAAGAAAAGTTGTAGATTTCATGGAGATATACAACTTTCATGTTGGGAGTTTCTCTTGAATCATCTTGCGTCATGGTGAAAATTTGGATCAAAGTTATGAAAAAATATGAAATTTCCAACACTTAGAAAAATTTCTAAGTTTAGAAATTTTGACTTTTCAAAATGAAATCTTGAATTCTTGATTTCTTGATGAATAAGTTTCACATTTTGACATGTTTTGATGGATTATGATCTTTGGCACTTGAATTTGACCAAAAAGTCAATGTTTGACTTTTCAGCATACAGTTGACTTTTGATCAGTTGACTTCAAAATTCATTTGTCAATCCAATGGACTTGCAATGTTTTAAATCATGTCATTAGGTAAAAATGATGCAATTGGACTCTTGAGGTCATTCCTTAAACCAATTGATCATTTTCTAGGTCAAAAATCAGAAATTGCCCTTTCTCAATCAAAACCCTAATTTTGACCATTTTGCCCTTTTGATGATTTGATCAAATTTCTTGAGGAATTATGGTCCAAACTTGATCAAATGATACATGTGAGTCTAAGATATTGATGTGGATCAAAAATTATGAAGTTTGACTGTAAATTGGCTATGGTTGACTTTTTCCCCAATATAGT
Organism: Vicia faba; assembly: GCA_948472305.1. Lineage (NCBI taxonomy): Eukaryota > Viridiplantae > Streptophyta > Magnoliopsida > Fabales > Fabaceae > Vicia > Vicia faba. Next base: position 162,926,667 of record OX451736.1, on the reverse strand, counting down.
TGATTTTTAGGTCAACTGTCCAATTGACTGATCAAAAGTGTGATCCAAGGCTTGAAACTTGACATGAGTAATATTGGGAGTCCATAATGATCCTTGAAAGTCATATGAAGCAATGATAGTCCAAAAATCCTTGTGCAAACTCAAACCCTAATTTTGGTCATCAGTGCATCAGGAGGTGTCTTGAGTTGATCAAACCCTAGTGCAGTCTTGAGCCCAAGGATATCTTGTGAGAAAATTCTTGATAAGTGAGAGAGAAAATTTTGGGGTACAATAGGTAGTATATTGTATGTCATATTCTGTCAGGATTATCTGCCATCTCGCTATTCTCCCAGAGAGAGCAGGTTTCTCGAAGATGTATTTTATTGGATCCATTTTAGATATCAACAAGGTAGTATGAGTCAGCATATACTGTCTTAGCCGGCGAGCAGCCCATGCCAGAGCGCAGCAAGTTTTCTCGAGAAATGAATATCTTGTTTCACAGTTGGTAAACTTTTTGCTCAAGTAATAAATGGCATGCTCTTTTCGTCCAGACTCGTCATGCTGCCCCAATACATACCCCATTGAATTTTCCAAAATAGTCAGATACATGATCAATGGCCTTCCCTCGACTGGTGGCATCAACACAGGAGGCTCTTGCAGATACTCTTTGATCTTGTCGAAAGCAGTTTGGCATTTGTCATTCCATTTGGCCACTTGATATTTCTTCAGTAATTTGAAGATTGGCTCACAAGTAGCTGTCAGGTGAGAAATGAATCTGGCAATGTAGTTTAAACGTCCCAAGAATCCTCTGACTTCCTTCTCGATACGAGGAGCAGGCATCTCTTGTATCGCTTTCACCTTGGCAGGATCTACTTCAATACCCTTATTAATGATGACAAATCCTAGGAACTTACCAGACCTTACTCCAAATGTGCATTTATTTCGGTTCAACCTCAGCTTGTATTTCTTTAGCCTCTCAAACAATTTCTATAAATTATCAAGATGTTCTTCTTCTGTTTGAGATCTAGCTATCATGTTGTCCACATAGACCTCTATTTCGTGATGTATCATGTCGTGAAATAGTGCTACCATGGCACGTTGATAGGTTTCCCTAGCATTCTTCAGCCCGAATGGCATAACCTTGTAGAAGAATGTGCCCCACTGTGTGACAAAAGTTGTTTTCTCCATGTCCTCGGGCGCCATTTTGATTTGGTTGTAGCCTGAGAAACCGTCCATGAAGGAAAACACTTTGTGATGTGTTGTATTGTCAACTAGGATGTTGTTGCACCCCAAAATTTGCCCTCCCATATTCTTCAAGAAATTGCCAAGCCAGGTCACAAAATTCCCCAAGGGTTATGCAGTTCAACTGTCTCCTATACAGTCAAAACTAGGGTTTGAGTTCTGATCAAAGAAAGGAAGATTTCAGAGGTCCAATCAAGTCTCACATGTTCACCAATATGGTCAAGTATCCTCATATCAAGTTTCAAGGCATTCAGCTCAAAATTGCACAGTCAAAACCCTAGATTGCACTACAGTCAACTATAGGGGCAAAATGGTCATTTGACAGTCAAAAGTTCAAATTTTTGGTCAACATATCATTTTGAAGCCACAAACATCATTTGATCAATGCTTGATCATGATTCTCAAAATTTGGCTCAGAAATCATCAAAGATGCAAAAGTTACTATATTTGGACAGTTGAAAAAGTCAACTGAAATTGACCAGGGCATAACTTTCACATGGATTATCAGAAAAATTCCATCCAAAGCTCATTTTGAAGAGAAAGACATTTCCTACAACTCATCTTCATATTCCAAGTCCAAGAAATGCTCTCACAAAAAGTTATCAATTTCAACATTATAGGTCATTTTCAAAAGTCAACAAAAAGGGACTTTAAGTAAAAGGCCATAACTTGAGATTGGTAAATCAAAATGACATGGGACCAAAGGCATTGGTTAGAGGACTCAAAGACCTTTCCAAAATGTCCAAGAACATGTGAAAAGCTTAAAAATTGAGCAAATTATGCCTTGTGGAAGTTGGGAAATTTTTGGAAATTTTTGAAAGTCAACTTTACTTCAAATGATCCAAAAATGCAAATGGGCCCATTTTTCTTCCAAGTTTCTTCATGCCAAGCCTATGCACGACCATTAAGCCCAAGGGGAAGTATTTTCTCATCTTTTAATTATTTATTTGAATTTATATTAATATTAATTCATTTAAATTATTTAAATATGTGAAAAATATAAACTTGACCTAAAAAAATCTTTTCATGCATGTTTTACTATCAATATCTCGTGCTTAGCCAATTATGGAAGGTTTTGGTTTGATTTGAACTAATTGACACCAAATTGCACATGAAAAAGATATGTAAAGATTCTTAGAAAATCAATTTGCAAAATCATTGAATGCCTTGGATTGTATCAAGTTTTGTTGACCTAATCATCTCACTACATAACCCTGATCATAAACCTATTTGCATTGGACACTCAGCTGCGCTCAGAAGCAATATACAAACTTGGAAAATTGCTTGAAAAACTCAAAACTGAAATCAACTCGAGAGGTCGATTCAAGCCCTAATCTTGATCTCATTAGCTTCCTTGGGTAACTCTGAACGTGTGCCAATCCCTAACATCAATCAAAACGCAAAGAAGTGGTATCTATAACTCAAACTGTGAAGCAAAACTTTTGAAATCGCATATCATAAATCATACGTCTTTTTGCATTTTTGTTTATATATTCATGTTCCTGCTGAAGTTTGTGAGCTAACCATCATGTTTAATTGCGTTATTATCCTGTATATCAAATTCCACCATGCGCGATTTCTAGGTTTTGCAGGATTGTAATTTAGGGCTTTAGCGATAAGGAAAAATTAGCCCATGAAAGTATGACCATTACAATCAGCTCATCAAGACGAAGAAAAAGCACTAGTCGCGATAAATTTATGATCACCATAGCGCTAGTCGCTATTTTCTTGAAGCTTGCCTAAAACCACGCTTCTAAAACCGTTGCAATAGGATCTTATTTCAGAAAAAAAAGAAAGACGTGAGGAAGACGATGTGCTGGCAACCACTGGGTGGTTCATTCAAACCAGCGCGCGCTTTTAGGGGCCACTAACCAATGTTTCTTTTTATTATTTATTTGTTACAATATAATAACATGCGCGTTGTAGTTCAGCTGGCAGGTGGACGTACTTGTAACCCTCATGACCTGGGTTCAAGTCCCAGGTCTGGCAAATTTCAATATTATTTTGCAATGGCAATTCCTATGCAGGCACAACGCTATGGTGCACCATGTACCCTCATCATCCAGATGCCCACGTGTCCCAGGCGACCACACCAAAGGCCTAGATCTGAAGAACATGTACACAAGAGTCAACGCATTAGCACACAACCTGGAAAAGTCAATGGACTCAAGCTTAATGGGCCTGATTTGCTGAACCTTACCTCCAATTTTGGGACTATACCCCACCCTGGTTTGCCAATTTCATTTATTTTTCTTATATCTTTTTAATTATTATTTTATTTATTTTGTTATTTTAATTCAGTAATTATTTTTTTTACAAAATATGAAAAACATCATAAAATCAGAAAAGGCAAAAAATATATAATATTTATTTTATTTTAATTATTTTTTCTAAATAAATTAGCATGTAAATATTTAGTTTAATTAGGGTATAATTTTAATCCTTTTAATAACTAAAAATACAAAAAATATAGAATTAGGTTAATTAACAATTTCAATTCCTCTTTAATTTTTTTTTTATCACAATATTTTTTTGTTTTTTTTGTTTTTTTTTATAATTAAATGTACATAAGTACAAATTAGGGTTTAATTTAGGTTAATATAATATTTTCACAATAAACTTAAAAAACATTAGAATTAGGGTTTGACGCTTCCTTTTTAATTTTAATTAATTATTTTTCTTTAAAATCTAAAAAATACAAAAAATACCAAAAACATTCTTTTCTTTAATTTTAATTTTATTTCCTCATTAAATTTAATTTTTCGCAAAAGGGTCCAACACCCATGTTTTTAATTCTTAACTTCGCGTATTTTATTTTATGTCGTTTCATTAATTATGTATATGTCCCAAAGCCTAGTAACAATTTAACTTCTCGCATTTTATTTACTTTGCTTTATTTATTTCTTTCCGTCAAATCGGGTCCGGTTTAATTTTGGCGATGTGGACCTGCGCCATTTGTAATAGCCTTAGATTTATTTTTCCGCACTTTTTAACTGTTAAATATGCATGCAAGAATGAATGGCCCTAATTAAAATCAAACGCTTAGATCACTTTAACATGAACAAGACAAATAACTGAAACATGACACACAATTCGCACACACCACCCCTAGGGTACGCCTCACTGTTGCCTTTCGAAAGGTGATCGTCGAGTAGAGGATGTCTTAGTAAGTCCTCATGATCTGGGAACCTGGCATGAGGGTAGCTTCTAAGGTGTCTTCCCATTGCTCTGGTGATCACCACGTCCCTAAAACTCGAATTGACCCGAACACCTCCAACGGTGGTGCTACCTACCTCTCAATGGTGGGATGGCACTACTTTAAAGGACATTTACACAGACGAATTCCTTAGGGTAGGTAGGTTCTCAAAGATACTTGCTCTAATTTCAAATAAATCAAAATACTTTTCACACCAACACTTTTCAAAAGCTTTCAAAGCAAACTTTTCAAACACTCTGACGTACGAGTCGATCTGAAATTTTTCAAAGAAACTTTTTTAAACCCACATTGAAAAGCAAGCAAACAATTTTGAAAACACATTGAGCAAGTATCTAAGAGCCCATGGATAACCATGGATAGAAAGGGTGCTAACACCTTCCCTTTCTATAACCTACCTCCCGAACCGAGAGCAATCTCTTTAAAGGAATTTTTCTGTGCTTTTGTCCTTTCCATTTGGAGAAAATAAAAGACGGTGGCGACTCTTGCTTCCGCGACATTTCGCGAACCAGCGTTAAACAGTCAGTTCCAGATCCACCGATCACAGAACTGGCGACTCTGCTGGGGAAATCTTATAAAGTGAGGTGTACCTTAGGGCTAGGTCATAACTGTGTTTTCACTTGTATTGTTTTGCTTGCTTTACTATTGTGGGTTGCATCGGAGATACATAGATCCTAACCCGGATCTGGGGATACCCTGTTTAGGTAGCATAAGCTGTGAGGGACCTGTCCGGCGTATACCGACATGGGTGAAGCAGTGGCTACGTTGGTGTGGCGCTTTGGTCTGTACCGATATCCCTCGTGTTGAAACGGGGAGAATATGGGTCTTCCAAGGAGTCATTAAGCACCAACAGACCTTAGAACCTTAATTGACACAACTTGGCCAATAGAACAGTAGCAGTATGCTACGCCCATTGAGGCTAAACTCTCGTGATGGTTCTGGCCGCAAGAAAAGATTGCGATGTTGGAGTTATGACCGATTGAGGGTAGTCGGTGATATTGGGATCCTCTAGAACCCGGTTACTTTGATTAGGACAGGTTGAGCCCACCAACTTCAAGAGGGTACTACCCAGACCTCATGCTGGCCTAAACTCTAAGGGCTTCTCTTGTGTGACTTGCGTGCCTTCGTACTTGACTACTTGCATGCTTGTTATCTGACCCTTGATGTCTTGCAGGTTCTGTTTATAGTCCTTAATTGGGACTCATGACAGGTTTTACTTAGGTTTCTTGCAGGTTTTGTTCATAGCCCTTAATTGGGACTTATAACAGGGTGTACTAACCATTTGCAGGTTCTGTTTATAGTCCTTAATTGGGACTCATGACAGGTTTTACTTAGGTTTCTTGCAGGTTGTGTTCATAGCCCTTAATTGGGACTTATAACAGGGTACTAACTACTTGCAGGTTCCGTTTATAGTCCTTAATCAGGACTCATAACAAGTTTATCAAGTTTCTTGCAGGTTTCGGTTTATAGTCCTTAATTGGGACTCATAACATGGTTTACCTACATCACTCCATGCATAGCATGACATCATACCATTGCATACATCCTAACCCATTTCAAGGATCTCAAGGGCTTGTGATGCAGGTCATGATGAATCAAACATTCAGCAAGGGGCAAAGAGGATTTATTTTCCTCTAGCCAAGGTTGTCAGAGGCTATGACCCACTTGATATGGTGAGCTTTGACACCTGAAGAATGATCCCCTAGCTAAGGTTATCAGGGGCTATGACCCACTGGATATGGTGAGCCTTTGACCCTTGAAGAAGAATTCTCAACAACATGGGTTTCCTTCAATCAAGCTATAAATTTCGATGCTAACAATTTTCTTGTTTACCCTGCGAGGTCCTTGAAAACATTGCATGCATATCATACACATCATTGCATTACAGGTATCCCTTTTGCAGGTCACTTACCTTTCTCGCTGTTTATTTCAGCAATGGCCTTCCAACCAGATAACCAGGGTCTTCAGGCTCGAGAGACTCAGTTCAGGGAAATCTTCCTAGGTCTAGCCAAGGGGCAAGAAGAGCTGAGGACCCTCCTCATGGGGAATCTGATCAGAAAAAGTCCCGAAGATGACAAGGACGAACAGCTGAAATGTCTACAAGCTGAAGTAGACACATTGAAAACCCAGATGCTGGGGCAAAGGGCTCTCATCCAAGGTTTAGCTCAGGAGCAAGTAGAGTTGAGGACCACGATCAGTCAACTCCACCAAAGTAAATCCAACATGAAGCTACCAATCCGAGTCAGGGATCAAGTCTTTGATCAGCTACCCAGAGGACAACAGTCTGGTATGGTGAAGAGTGGACCTCCCCAAATTGTTACTACTTCACAAACCCAGCATCAACGGGGTAATCGGCGTAAGCGATATACACCTGGGAGACATTTCTCTGAGACTGGTATACCATCATCTATAATGCTGAAACGCTTGTTGGAGGTTAATCTGGTTACTTTAAAGGGTCCTCCCCAGAATCCCGATACCTCTGCTCCTACTTACAACCCTGATGAAAGATGTGCCTACCATTCTGACAGTCCTGGACATGATACCGACGACTGTTGGAGCTTGAAGAACAAGATCCAGGACTTGATCGACGAAAGGGTGCTGGAGTTCATGCCGGGCGGCCAAATAAAAATCTTCTGCTAAGAATCTTCCATCTGGGATGACTAGTTCAAATTAAGAAGCCTTTGTTCATTAGAAATTTCAAGTTGCAATGTTCTTTTGTTTAAACATTTATTCATGTTAAAACATTGTTATTCCATTAATGCATCGCTTATGTCTATTTTGAATCAATCTATTCGCATTTATTATATGCAAATTGTTTCATATTTTTTCTGACGTCAACTCTCGTTAATTCTAAGCCTCTGGAGGGAGGATGACGAAAACGATACCGCAATCTTTACAGTATGCTTTTGAACAGACCCCGCTGATGAGGTACAGGCATTGTTTCAATTCCTAAACACTGGAGTAATAAGGAAGATAATCCCTCGTTAACCCCTCTGAGCCAAAGAAGTAGGAGTTTTTCTTTTCGAAATTTAAAACCCTTAATCATAACCTGGGGCAGGGTAGTTCTCTCAGTTGATCCAAGTGCATCTTTACAAAACGAACAAAGACAGTGATGGTTCCGAACAATCAAAAGGACAGGCAGTCATCATCAAAATTCATAAATGAAAAGCCCAAAAAGTCTAAACCTACAAAGGGGACTTATGAAACTGGGGCATCCCGCTGACTGTAATTCCAAAAAAGGAAACAGTTCAGGCAAAAAAAAAAATAGGGATAACACAATCAAAAAGAAAGAGGTCTTACAAACCCTCAACAAAAAAAAAAGGGAAATGACTGCCTATTCAAAATAAATCATCAACATCTGAACCATTATTGGAACATCAAAGCAAAGACTCAAACAAGGTCTAAACGTATGATCAACTGAGTTTAGGTTTGGAGAACATCACGAAGAGCGGGTGGGTACAAATAATTTGAGCCTTTATCCTTTGTTTCTTAAACCGTGAACCAGGCCACGTTATAACCCTTAAAAGTCCTAGCTGAAGCATGGGTTAGCTCGAAAGCATACTGTGACGAAAGGTATCCTGACTCCTTAAGGCTCGCAATAAAATAACGAGTTGACATCACGTTTTACAAACAATCACTTGTTTTATGAAAAAAGAATGCATTTTCAAAATCTTCAAGACAAACATAAGCTTTGCATTTTTAACATAACTTTGTTGGCATATGACTTTTTGTTTGAACAGCAGGGAAATTCGCACGATGAATGCCTAATGAACAGAAGCACTTCCAATCAAGAGGCACGGCATGATCATGGTCTACCATCTGGGGCAATCCAGTCAAGATTCGGAGAATCTCTCAAAAGGCCAACCAGCCTGGGGCAAATCTCCGCCTGAGTCACTTGGGGCATTTCAATAACAAATCTTGCATGACCAGACATCTTCTGGTAATATGACAACACAAAGCAGCCAGGGGCATCTACCTGCATTCTAAGTGCGTGGACATAGTCGGAAAATACTACGCATCATCAAAGACCCGCTAGGTTGACATACCTAGGCAAAATTAAGGGCTTCCCGGCGAACCAAAAGGGTTCGGGCAAAATGAAGGGATGAAACGGAAAAATCTGTACACCCGGCAAGTCGAAAACCTGAAAAGGCGGCTTGGGCAAAAATGGGTATCCCGGTGGACTGAAAACCCGAAAGGGCGGTCCAGGCAAAAGTTAGGGATCAAAGCGTACGACTATGTCCCGTCATCTTATCATCTGTCTACCAGAAGAAGGTTTGTCCATCAACAATTATCAGCACCCCCCAAGTGCCGCCTCCATAGAAACAGGGGCAATAAAGGGTGGTCTAAGCAATCTGGTTGTTCTATCCTCCAAGACACCAGGGTAAGTTGAAGAACATAACCAATACAGTTCAATACTTCCCCAGGAGAATCTAATCTAGTTCCCCAGGAAAGTTGGAATCATCTCCCCAAGCAGTAAGCTTATCCCCAGTAAGTTACGGAAGCTTACCCCTCTCAAGGCACGAACGCGTCGCCCGGCTTGATTTAAAGAGTTATTTCCTTAACAGGATATAACTGGGTTATCCTCAGCCAAAAGCCACGGAAAGAGCGTCGTCGACAGAATCTTCTTACCCCCAGCGAAGTCCATTCATACTTCCAATACAGCAAGGTATCCTCAGCGAGTCATCCTCAACAATTCAGCAAAAGCATCTCCCCACAAAGTATTTCTTCCCAGCATGGTCGCTAGAATACCTTTTTCTCCCCGCAGAATCCTCCATTCGCCAAGTTTATTCCCCAACGGAGTTATCTTCGTCTATTGGAATTCTTGCAACTATTCTGCAACATCAGCCCAGGAGTGACTTCCCAGCATCCGTCAAGGATTTATTTTCTTAGACAAAAATACATTCATAAGCAACCACATCTTCATACATTACAGCGTGCATACGCATCATACTACACGAATCTCATTGATTTTGAAGACATACAGTTCATGCATCATGATTTTGCATACAATTATGTTCTACCTTTTCAGGAAAAAGATCAATACAAAAATGACTACTATCAAACTATCGTAATTCTTTCTCGATATAGTTTCGGATATGATCCAGATATGATGACGTTCTGATACTGCTTCCAGAATTCCTTCTCGATATAGTTTCGGATATGATCCAGATATGGTGACGTTCTGATACTGCTTCCAGAATTCCTTCTCGATATAGTTTCGGATATGATCCAGATATGGTGACGTTCTGATACTGCTTCCAGAATTCCTTCTCGATATAGTTTCGGATATGATCCAGATATGGTGACGTTCTGATACTGCTTCCAGAATTCCTTCTCGATATAGTTTCGGATATGATCCAGATATGGTGACGTTCTGATACTGCTTCCAGATTTCCTTCTAGATATAGTTTCAGATGTAAACCAGATATGGTGACGTTCTGATGCTGCTTCCAGATTTCCTTCTAGATATAGTTTCAGATGTAAACCAGATATGGTGACGTTCTGATGCTGCTTCCAGATTTCCTTCTTGATATAGTTTCAGATATGATCCAGATATGGTGACGTTCTGATGCTGCTTCCAGATTTCCTTCTAGATATAGTTTCAGATATGATCCAGATATGGTGACGTTCTGATACTGCTTCCAGATTTCCTTCTAGATATAGTTTCGGATATGATCCAGATATGGTGACGTTCTGATGCTGCTTCCAGAATTCCTTCTTGATATAGTTTCGGATATGATCCAGATATGGTGACGTTCTGATGCTGCTTCCAGAATTCCTTCTTGATATAGTTTCAGATATGATCCAGATATGGTGACGTTCTGATGCTGCTTCCAGATATCCTTCTAGATATAGTTTCAGATATGATCCAGATATGGTGACGTTCTGATGCTGCTTCCAGAATTCCTTCTAGATATAGTTTCGGATATGATCCAGAGATGGTGACGTTCTGATGCTGCTTCCAGATTTCCTTCCAGATATAGTTTCAGATGTAAACCAGAGATGGTGACGTTCTGATACTGCTTCCAGAAGTCCTTTTAAGATGTTTCCCTCTCCGACGATGAGTGTGAGGTGATATTCTCCTATGGTCCCCTCTCCAACGGTGTGTGAGGTGGTAATTCCTTTTCAGATGTTTCCCTCTCCGACGATGAGTGTGAGGTGATATTCTCCTATGGTCCCCTCTCCGACGGTGTGTGAGGTGGTAATTCCTTTTTCAGATGTTTCCCTCTCCGACGATGAGTGTGAGGTGATAGTCTCCTATGTTTCCCTCTCCGACGGTGTGTGAGGTAATAAGTCCTTTTTAGATGTTTCCCTCTCCGACGTTGAGTGAGGTGATCATTCCTTTCAGATTATAAATGCATATGGTTCTCTTCCCGATACTGCAAGGATGGTAATTCCCACCAAGATTTTCTCAACGAGCGTTGTTGAGGTTAAAGTCGCCCAAGGTTCTCTTACCATCCATGCTAAGGCAGTAACCATACCTGGTTCATTCATCAGCGTTTGAAGCTCCAGATTCAGCTCCTGTAACCAGTCAGGACACATCTGTACCAAGCATCTAAAATTAGCTCCTGCAACGTGTCAGGTACTCATTTTTCTTTTGCAGGTATGCAGGTTCTCGCTAAGGAATCTCCTACGCGATCAACATCCAGATGGCATCTATAAGCCCATCACCCTATCCAGCAACCTCTAAATGGCATCTATAAGCCCATCCCCATCACTGCTACTATGTGAGCGCAAATTTCTGGGCACTCTAGTGTCCAATCATCTTCTACCCTCGGATTACGAAAGGCACGTCAGCCAATCTGCATCCTCAGGTCTAAGAAGATTGAACAGGGGCAGTTGTTGCACCCCAAAATTTGCCCTCCCATATTCTTCAAGAAATTGCCAAGCCAGGTCACAAAATTCCCCAAGGGTTATGCAGTTCAACTGTCTCCTATACAGTCAAAACTAGGGTTTGAGTTCTGATCAAAGAAATGAAGATTTCAGAGGTCCAATCAAGTCTCACATGTTCACCAATATGGTCAAGTATCCTCATATCAAGTTTCAAGGCATTCAGCTCAAAATTGCACAGTCAAAACCCTAGATTGCACTACAGTCAACTATAGGGGCAAAATGGTCATTTGACAGTCAAAAGTTCAAATTTTTGGTCAACATATCATTTTGAAGCCACAAACATCATTTGATCAATGCTTGATCATGATTCTCAAAATTTGGCTCAGAAATCATCAAAGATGCAAAAGTTACTATATTTGGACAGCTGAAAAAGTCAACTGAAATTGACCAGGGCATAACTTTCACATGGATTATCAGAAAAATTCCATCCAAAGCTCATTTTGAAGAGAAAGACATTTCCTACAACTCATATTCATATTCCAAGTCCAAGAAATGCTCTCACAAAAAGTTATCAATTTCAACATTATAGGTCATTTTCAAAAGTCAACAAAAAGGGACTTTAAGTCAAAGGCCATAACTTGAGATTGGTAAATCAAAATGACATGGGACCAAAGGCATTGCTTAGAGGACTCAAAGACCTTTCCAAAATGTCCAAGAACATGTGAAAAGCTTAAAAATTGAGCAAATTATGCCTTGTGGAAGTTGGGAAATTTTTGGAAAATTTTGAAAGTCAACTTTACTTCAAATGATCCAAAAATGCAAATGGGCCCATTTTTCTTCCAAGTTTCTTCATGCCAAGCCTATGCACGACCATTAAGCCCAAGGGGAAGTATTTTCTCATCTTTTAATTATTTATTTGAATTTATATTAATATTAATTCATTTAAATTATTTAAATATGTGAAAAATATAAACTTGACCTAAAAAAATCTTTTCATGCATGTTTTACTATCAATATCTCGTGCTTAGCCAATTATGGAAGGTTTTGGTTTGATTTGAACTAATTGACACCAAATTGCACATGAAAAAGATATGTAAAGATTCTTAGAAAATCAATTTGCAAAATCATTGAATGCCTTGGATTGTATCAAGTTTTGTTGACCTAATCATCTCACTACATAACCCTGATCATAAACCTATTTGCATTGGACACTCAGCTGCGCTCAGAAGCAATATACAAACTTGGAAAATTGCTTGAAAAACTCAAAACTGAAATCAACTCGAGAGGTCGATTCAAGCCCTAATCTTGATCTCATTAGCTTCCTTGGGTAACTCTGAACGTGTGCCAATCCCTAACATCAATCAAAACGCAAAGAAGTGGTATCTATAACTCAAACTGTGAAGCAAAACTTTTGAAATCGCATATCATAAATCATACGTCTTTTTGCATTTGTGTTTATATATTCATGTTCCTGCTGAAGTTTGTGAGCTAACCATCATGTTTAATTGCGTTATTATCCTGTATATCAAATTCCACCATGCGCGATTTCTAGGTTTTGCAGGATTGTAATTTAGGGCTTTAGCGATAAGGAAAAATTAGCCCATGAAAGTATGACCATTGCAATCAGCTCATCAAGACGAAGAAAAAGCACTAGTCGCGATAAATTTATGATCACCATAGCGCTAGTCGCTATTTTCTTGAAGCTTGCCTAAAACCACGCTTCTAAAACCGTTGCAATAGGATCTTATTTCAGAAAAAAAAGAAAGACGTGAGGAAGACGATGTGCTGGCAACCACTGGGTGGTTCATTCAAACCAGCGCGCGCTTTTAGGGGCCACTAACCAATGTTTCTTTTTATTATTTATTTGTTACAATATAATAACATGCGCGTTGTAGTTCAGCTGGCAGGTGGACGTACTTGTAACCCTCATGACCTGGGTTCAAGTCCCAGGTCTGGCAAATTTCAATATTATTTTGCAATGGCAATTCCTATGCAGGCACAACGCTATGGTGCACCATGTACCCTCATCATCCAGATGCCCACGTGTCCCAGGCGACCACACCAAAGGCCTAGATCTGAAGAACATGTACACAAGAGTCAACGCATTAGCACACAACCTGGAAAAGTCAATGGACTCAAGCTTAATGGGCCTGATTTGCTGAACCTTACCTCCAATTTTGGGACTATACCCCACCCTGGTTTGCCAATTTCATTTATTTTTCTTATATCTTTTTAATTATTATTTTATTTATTTTGTTATTTTAATTCAGTAATTATTTTTTTTACAAAATATGAAAAACATCATAAAATCAGAAAAGGCAAAAAATATATAATATTTATTTTATTTTAATTATTTTTTCTAAATAAATTAGCATGTAAATATTTAGTTTAATTAGGGTATAATTTTAATCCTTTTAATAACTAAAAATACAAAAAATATAGAATTAGGTTAATTAACAATTTCAATTCCTCTTTAATTTTTTTTTATCACAATATTATTTTGTTTTTTTTGTTTTTTTTTATAATTAAATGTACATAAGTACAAATTAGGGTTTAATTTAGGTTAATATAATATTTTCACAATAAACTTAAAAAACATTAGAATTAGGGTTTGACGCTTCCTTTTTAATTTTAATTAATTATTTTTCTTTAAAATCTAAAAAATACAAAAAATACCAAAAACATTCTTTTCTTTAATTTTAATTTTATTTCCTCATTAAATTTAATTTTTCGCAAAAGGGTCCAACACCCATGTTTTTAATTCTTAACTTCGCGTATTTTATTTTATGTCGTTTCATTAATTATGTATATGTCCCAAAGCCTTGTAACAATTTAACTTCTCGCATTTTATTTACTTTGCTTTATTTATTTCTTTCCGTCAAATCGGGTCCGGTTTAATTTTGGCGATGTGGACCCGCGCCATTTGTAATAGCCTTAGATTTATTTTTCCGCACTTTTTAACTGTTAAATATGCATGCAAGAATGAATGGCCCTAATTAAAATCAAACGCTTAGATCACTTTAACATGAACAAGACAAATAACTGAAACATGACACACAATTCGCACACACCACCCCTAGGGTACGCCTCACTGTTGCCTTTCGAAAGGTGATCGTCGAGTAGAGGATGTCTTAGTAAGTCCTCATGATCCGGGAACCTGGTATGAGGGTAGCTTCTAAGGTGTCTTCCCATTGCTCTGGTGATCACCACGTCCCTAAAACTCGAATTGACCCGAACACCTCCAACGGTGGTGCTACCTACCTCTCAATGGTGGGATGGCACTACTTTAAAGGACATTTACACAGACGAATTCCTTAGGGTAGGTAGGTTCTCAAAGATACTTGCTCTAATTTCAAATAAATCAAAATACTTTTCACACCAACACTTTTCAAAAGCTTTCAAAGCAAACTTTTCAAACACTCTGACGTACGAGTCGATCTGAAATTTTTCAAAGAAACTTTTTTAAACCCACATTGAAAAGCAAGCAAACAATTTTGAAAACACATTGAGCAAGTATCTAAGAGCCCATGGATAACCATGGATAAAAAGGGTGCTAACACCTTCCCTTTCTATAACCTACCTCCCGAACCGAGAGCAATCTCTTTAAAGGAATTTTTCTGTGCTTTTGTCCTTTCCATTTGGAGAAAATAAAAGACGGTGGCGACTCTTGCTTCCGCGATATTTCGCGAACCAGCGTTAAACAGTCAGTTCCAGATCCACCGATCACAGATGTCAATGTGGGGAAGTGGGAAATCATCCTTATGGCTTTCCTTATTCAAATCTCTGTAGTCCACGCACATTCGTACCTTGCCGTCCTTTTTGGGCTCGGGAACAACATTAGAAACCCATTGCGGATAGGAGGTGACGGCCAAGAATCCAGCGTCGAGTTGTTTCATGACTTCAGATTTAATCTTCTCTGACATATCTGGTCGTATGCGACGGACCTTTTGTTTTACTGGTGGGAAGTCCTCTTTTGTAGGTAGACGATGTACCACAATATATGTATCAAGTCTGGGCATGTCTTCATACGACCAGGTGAAGACCTCAACATACTCGTGTAGCAACTGAATCAGACGTTCTTTGACACTGGGTTCCAGATTGGCACCCACCTTGACTTCTCTTTTGTCTTCCTCGGTACCTAGGTTGATTGTATCCACGGGTTCCTCGTGGGGCTGAATGGTTATATCTTCTTGTTGTAGTAATCTGGCAAGTTCCCCTGGTACTTCACAATCTTCCTCACCTTCGTCTTCGGCTTGGTAGATTAGATTTTTGGAGTCACAGAAGGCCATAGCAGAACCGTTACCCATGGGATCCCAAATGGATTTAGACTTGCATTCTGAGTGTGAGTGTGTGTAAGAGTATAGCTATCTTTAAAAGAAATGAAAATGTAAAAAGAAAAACAATGAGCATAAAGTTTGTATGCAAAAACGCCCATGATTCATTGATGTCATATGGAAATGAGATAATATCCCTTACAAATGGACCATTGTGCCTCGGGTAAGACACAAGGCTTTAAGAGTCTGAATTATTTTAATATTGCAGATCCAACAAAATGTAAGGACAAATTACTGCGGGATAAAAGTGATCGGGACGAAATCTCTAGCCTCCCAGTTGCTGAGACCTCCACTTACATTTGGGAAAATCCAATCCTCCAGGTTGTAGCTGTCTTCATCATCTTCCTACGCATTGACTTCGCGGTTGCTGATGTTCAAGGATGGTCCTCCGGCACGAGCGCAACGCACAATCTTCTGGGCACCTGAAGTGAAACCCAAGCCAAACTTGTCAAATTTGTATGGGATATCTGGGAGTTGTCCCCAGATAGTGCATCCACCTTCATCTATCACTACCTTTGCATCCTTCAAAGATGACATCTTGAGCGGAGGCCTTGTGATCTTGGGAACAACCTTGGTCACTGCCACATCTTGCGGGACTTCCTCAAAGTTTTGGAATGGAGTTTCAATAAATTCACCATCTAACTCCATATATCTGAAGGAATTAAGATGGCTGATCATATACTCTTCCTCTCCATGAACGGTGATAATTTTCCCTTGAATCGGGTACTTAAGCATTTGGTGCAACGTAGAAGTAACAGCGCCAACATTGTGAATCCATGGTCAGCCTAGCAATCAGGAATATGAAGGGCGGATATCCATTACATAAAAAGTTTAATCAAATGTTTGGGTCCCAACCTTTATGGGGATATCCACTTCCCCATGTACCATCCTTTTCGAGCCGTCAAAAGCCCTCACTACTTTGTTTCTTAGCTTCAATGTCAATCCCTCAAAGATGAGCCAGTTTCCACCAAGACATGAGCCAAGGTTGTGTACTTGCATTCCACTGAGACATGCAATGCCTCATTATGCTTCCTCCCTCTTGGCGTTAAATCAGCATCTGAAAAACCTAGACTGTTATCTGGAATCAAGCTGGCTACACAGTCTTGGAACTGATCGGCAGATTTTTCTTGGGGTATGTTGTACCCCAAAATTTTCCCTCTCATTTTACTCAATACATATCAATTGAGGTCCCCAAGTTGCTCAAGGAAGTCCAAGAGTTGACTAGACCAACTCTCTCCTAAGGCAGTATACCTCAAATTAGGGTTTCATTTTTCATCAAGATGAGAGGACCAAAAAGGTCTCCTATGCTCTACATGGTCTTAATATTTTCTCAAGACCCTACATGTCAAGTTTCATGTCTTGCTCAAGAAGTTTGCCCAGCCAACTGCTCAGATGCTTGAGAATCGACTGTACTAGCTCAAAAGTCAACTGTGGCCCACATACAGTCAAACTTCAATATTTTAGGTCAACATCATCATTTTGAAGTGTTATCCATCATTTGATCAAGGGTTGATCATTATTCCTTAAGGGATTCTCCGAGTTCATCAAAACCCAAAAGTTGCTAAATTAGGGTTTTGTAGGAAAAGTCAATCCAACTTTGACCAAGCATAACTTTTTCATACTTTATTAGAAATTTTCCATCCAAAGCTCATTTTGAAGAGGATGTAATTCCCCCACAACTCATCTTCAGCTCACAAGTTCAAAATATTCACTCATAAAAAGATATGAATTTTGACATTATAGGTCCTTTTGAAAAGTCAACAAAAACACTTTTTGGGTCAAAGCTTCATACATGAACATGGAAGACTCAATTGAGATGAGACCAAAAGGGTTGCTTAGGGGATATCCTAAGATTTCTAAAAAGTCAAAGAAAACCTCTCTAGGGTTAAAATTGGAGGAGATATGCCTTGGCAAAGTTGACATTTTTTGCAAAATTGCCAAAAGTCAAATGTGCTCAAAAATGTATTTTTTGCTAAATGGGCCTAACTTTTTATGCTTGCACCTCACTTATAATGTGATCCACGACTCAAACATTCACCCACACATTATTTGCTTCATTTTTCAATTTATTTTGATTTTTTGTTAATTAAAAAGTGAATTAAATCAAATAATTGATGAATAATAGCAAAGATATGATTTGATTTGGTTTTTGGACAGGTTTGCAATCAAAATATGCTGAATTATCAAGGCCAAAACCAATCAAGCATAATTGGTACAAGAAAGGGAAGATTTGGCTCAAAATAGAAAGTTTACATAAGCTTAAAAATCAAATCAAATCTCTTATAATTGCAAAGATTCAGTCCAAATTTGTAACCCTAATTCATTCCTAGATATATAATGGATAAGAACAAAGCATGGCATGAGGTTTTTGGACGTGTAAGCTGCCAGAACAAAACTGAAAATTTAAACAAAAAGTGTGAAATCGAATTCCATCTTAGAGCCACTCCCAAGGGGATTTGAGGCCAACAATCCACTCCTAGACACTTTCTGGAGCTACCCAATTCCTTTGCAGGCTTCCAAACATCCAGAATCTCATCCTACAACCGTCACAGTTTGCATAAAATCTTAAACTTGATTCTAACAATTTACTCATCATAAACATGTTCTAAGCATATATTTGCGTTTATCATCATGTTTGCCACATTTCTGGATTGTTTGATTGGAGTTTAAGTGCAGGTACGAGCGATTTCCATTGTTAGGGTTTTAAGGTCCACTTTGGGGATTTTCAGTACAGGGAAAATTGGGCCAAGAAAGGAGTACCATCACATTCGTGAGGTCAAGACGAGTAGATCTGTGACTTTAAATTATGTTTATGTTGCTTGTGGTATATTTTTGAAATACGCATGGTTTTAGTTACAGCCATGAACCGTAGGTAAAAGCTTCATGCCTAAGACGACAGTTGCAGGAAGAAGACGATGCGTGTCACAGCGTAGTTAGTCCATTTGAATTTGGCACGCATTTTCTAGCCACTAACTTGTTTTCCAATATATTACATGTTTTTTATTATATTAACAATTGAGACATCCAGCACAGTTGGTCAGAGGAAGGAAGTATGAAGCTCATGTCCTGGGTTCGATCCCAGGCGTGAGCTTTTGGCATTTTCTCCATGATTTTCACCAGATCCAGCACACCTCACCTTCTGAGGATCATCACGCGCCCTTTTGATCTCATCCTCTGGATCCATCTCCAGCCAGACCCAGCACACCTCACCTTCTGAGGATTATCACGCGCCCTCTGATCTCATCCTCTGGATCCATCTCCATCCAGATCCAACGCCAGCATATGCAGGTCCACCATGAGTCCCAGAAGATGGTCTCATTGGATCAGGCGCCAGACTCTGGGCCATCCTTCTGGGTTTCAGAAGTTCAACATACACCCCCAGTTTGCTTCATCACTCCAGGCCCAAATCTTTCTCTCTTTTTTTTAATTCTTTTTTATTGGTTATTTTTAATTATTTTCACAACAAAAATAATTTTTTTAATCATAAAATCAGAAAATCACTAAAAAATTAGATTTTAGTTTTTTTTATAAAAATATTTAATTGCAATTAATTAATTAGCTTAATTAGATTAATTCAAATTCTTTTTTTATAATTAAAATTAATTAGACAAATTAGGTTAAAATTTCAAATATTTTTCGCAACAATAAAATACAAAAAAATATTTCCTATTTAATTGATTAGATTTTTTAGGACTCAGACTTTATTCTCGTACGTAATTCGTCGCGCGCGCCTTGACTTTCTTTTAATTCAAATTATTGTAATTGTTTCAAGGTTGTAATAGTTTAATTAGGATTTTAAATTCCGCATTTTTTTTATTTTACGTCAAGGCAATTGTGTAACTGTCAAAGCCATGTAATAGCTAGGTTTATTTCCGTGTTTACTTTTAGCAAATTATTAAAAGTCTAGATATATGGCTAATAGGATTGTATGGCAAGAATGCATGAAAATTAAAACAGTTAGAAAACCCTAATGTGCAAAGATTAAAATAACTGAAACAAATCACTCGCACATGTTCACTCCTAGGGTTTACCTCACTTCGGTTTCCTTTGGTACACAATCATTAAGCATAGGAGATTTTAGTGGTTTCCCTCCAGTCTAAAGGGATCAAATTGTCCCATTCGAATGTTGCCTCAGAAATGTTGCCTCGAAGATGTTGCCTCAGAAATGTTGCCTCGAAAAGATCTTAAGACTCCAGGGTTACTACTAAGGTTTTCTAACTATTGCTTTAGTGGTTGTATTCGTCCCTTTCGAATGTCCCTTACAACTCCAACGACGGTGCTACCTACTCCTTAATAGTAGGATAACGCTGTCTAAAGGAAATAGAATGAACAATCTTTTTTCGAGTAGTTAGATGCTAGTAGGTACTTGCTCAATAAAAACTTTTCACACAAACACCTTTCAAAAACAGTTTTCAAAACAACTTCGTCACATCCTTGAGGACTGATACAAGGGTTATCACGAAGTAAAATATTTTCAAAGCAAGCACACACACAAGCAATTTCAAAATGAGCAAGTACCAAAGAGCCCATGGAAAACCATGGATAGAAAGGGTGCTGACGCCTTCCCTTTCTATAATCTACCCCCCGTACTTAGAAACATCTCGAAAAAAGGTTTTTTCTATTCTTTCCTTTTCCATGATTGGATGAAATAAAAGTCGGTGGCGACTCTTTCTTACCGCGACATTTTGCAAACAAAAAACGCAAAATGCAAACCAATATTAAACTGTCGGTTCTGCCACCGTATCACAGGGTACATGGGCAGTTTTCAGGAATTTCACCAAGGCTTTTGCATGCGCCTCGGAACATAGTAGTAAAGCCAGCATGGAAATTTTAGATGGAGTTTTCCCCAGTTTCTCAACTACATCGTAGTCACTTCTTTTTATGATCTTTAGAATTTCCTCCATCTCTTTCCGGGAGGTCTCAGAGATAGCCAATGATTGTGCCTTCATCTGGACAGGCTCAATCTGAATACTTTTACCTCGAGTCTCAGTTGTCTTGGCAGCAGGAATGTCAGTAGGAGTGATAACAGGAGTTATATCAGCTTTGTCAGTTGGAGTATTAGTGGAGATGATTGTAGGACTGGGAACAGCCTTTGGAGGAGCAATAACAACATGAATGATTACGGGTCCAGAAACTGCTTTTGGGGGAGCAGTCTCTGGAGAGAATATCCTTCTGCTTCGGGTAATCTTGCTAGTCCCTGCAATATTACTGATATTGGAATCATCCTTCTCAGAACTTGAATCTTCGGCAGCTGGCTAATCTTGCTTGATACCGTGGTAGTAGACATCCCCTCCATAATTCCATGGTATATTTTTGTCTGACGAATACGGGACTGGTCCAGGCATTGTAATTATCAAAGGAGCTGCTTTTAGAACTAATGTAATTTTAACGGGTCTTTTGGTGGAGACCCTGGAAGAATTGTCGGAAATGGTTACAATGGAAACATCATTATAACGAACAGGTGGAACATAAGTCTTTTCAAGCAAAATTTCCTTGTTGTCTATTAGGAACTAAATGCCTGCTTTCAACAAAGGACAACTGGTTGGTGAGGACAAACAGAAATGACAGCTTTCATCATAGCTTGGGAATACACCGACAATGAACAAGTTCTTTTTGATAGTCGGGAGTGGGGTCATAAGTTCATCAACTGAGGTAACAAACATATCTTCCTCAATGGCGTTGGTATTATGGTCGTGTTTGGGCATAGGGGCAGAAATGACATTGGGTTTTTCTGGCGCATCAAACTCAATCTCTTTGGCTTCAAGGAGGTCTTGTACTTTGTTCTTTAGAGCCCATCAGTTGTTAGTGCCGTGGCCGGGACTTTTAGAGTGGTATGCACAACGGGCATTAGGATGATAGTGAGGAGACGTTGTGTTAGGGTTCTTTGGAGCTTCTTTCAAAGTCACTAGGTTGGATCTTAACAGATGTGGCAATACTTGAGATAGGGTCATATTAATTTTGGTGAACTGTCTGACTGGTCTTTCCATTCTTGGTTGGTTGTTTCTTTGTTGATCAGGCGCAAGTTTAGGAATCATAATAGCCCCCACCATTGGACGGTGTTCGGCCCTATCTTGATTTCTATGAGGATATACGGCAACTACTTCTTTCTTTCCAATGAATGGCTTATTTACAGCAGCAGAGGATGCATCTTTTTGAATCTTTCCACTTTTTATCCCGGCTTCTACCCTTTCTCCGGTCAATATTAGTTCAGTAAAACCTGCCGATGAACTTCCAATTAAGTGATTGAAGAAGGGACCAGACAAGGTTCCCAAGAACATGTCAACTAACTCTCTTTCAGATAAAGGAGGCTGGACTCTCCCTTCCATGTCCCTCCGTTTTTGCACATAGTCCTTGAAGCCTTCACTTGAAACCATGTCCATACTCTGGAGTTGAGTACGGGTAGGCGCAAGATCAGCGTTTTATTGGTATTGTTTGAAAAAAGGCTGCAGCAAGATCTTCCCAGTTATGAACATTGGCTCTTTCTAACTGATAAAACCAATCAAGTTGAGTTCCAGATAGACTGTCTTGGAAGAAGTGTACCCATAAATCTTTGTCAGTGGTATGGGGCTGAATTTTCCTCACATGGGACCGGAGATGCATTTTAGGGCATGAAACTCCATCATATTTAGCGAACACGGGTGCTTTGAATTTTGGAGGGATGACAATCCCCAATACTAGTCTCAACTCCTCAAAGTCCAATCCAGACACTTTTTGGATTTCTATTGCACTCAACCGCTCTTCTAGATGCTTATACTTATCGTCGACTAGAGGGTATTGTTCTTCAGAATAGTCTTCTTCTTCCTCTTCCTTTTCTGACTCTGACTGGATAACTGTTTCCTTGCCTTTTCCATCTTGATTGTCTTTCTCACCGGATGTCGTTGCAAAATCTAAGGCCCTTCTTGTCTGCCCTTGGAATCTTCTTCCCATGTTTAGAACTCTGGTTATCTTCTTCGCCTTCTTTTTTTTCTCCTCATCCAGCAAAGTCTTCAACTCTTCTTGTCCTTTGTCTAGAGTTAAGAACAATAGTTGAAACTGTGCATTCTGAGCTTGGAGGTCCTTCACTATTTGCTCGAGATCCATCTCACTGAAATAAACAGTAAAGGGATGAGGAGACTTGTTGCAAGAAACCTGCTTATGTTATGATGAATGGTAAATGCATATGCAATGATTCCAAGGATTTTAAGATTCAAATTTGTTTTAGACAAAAAGGAAACACACGTTATATTAATAGATTAAAGCTCGAGTACATTAATTCCTTCTTGGGCAAAATAATACAAAAACTCTAAGATAAAAAGGTAGTACGCATCCTCTTTGGTGCAATGTAGGCATTCAGAGTCTGCTCCTCATGAATTAGTCTAGTGAGTTCCAAAACCTTCTTCTCGCTTACGTAGAATTAGGCTTCGAAAGTATCTCGGTCCCCCTTGAGTTGTATCCAATCTCTTTGTAGGTCTTCAAGAGAGGTAGGAATTTCAGGATGTAGAATAGTTTATGGAACGTCTCCTTTCATAACAGGCTCAATGATTACCGGGAGAATGGAAGGATAAGGCATCATTAGACTTTGAGCACGAGTTCGTACCCATTTGAGGTAAGGCTCAAGAGGGATGTAATTCTTATGCCCCAATGTCTTGATATCTACCTTGTTCAACATCCTCCATGCTCGGATAAATCTATGGCGAAGACCTTGATCGTCATTGTCGTAGTCAAATACCAAACCTTGAATCAGCATCTCGTTTTGGCCATCCCTTCAGGCATAACCAAACTGTCTTAAAGCTAAACAAGGGTTGTAGGTGATACCTCCTCTAATTCCAAGTAAAGGGACATTAGGAAACTCTCCACAACGGTCGATGATGATAACATTTTCTATAGATCTGGAGCACCAATGGATGTCTGAATGTTTGAGTGTCATCAACCTTTGTGACCACCTTGAACCTTGCTCGTTCTTCAATACAGATTGGGGAAGATGTGAAATAAACCATCTTTCCAAGAGAGGAGTGCAACACATAAGGACACCTCTTTTCCTCATTGTGCGAGTGTGAAAAGAGTGTAAGATGTCTCCTAGAAAAGTAGGCACCGGGTTGTGTGATATGAAGATTTTGACGGTGTTCACATCTATGAGTTGGTCAGGATTTGGAAACAAAATCACCCCATAGACGAGGAGAGCCACAATTTCCTCAAAGGCTTGCAAATCCATGGAGTTCCAACAGTTTTGGGCTTTCTCAAACAGGAACTTTTCCAGGAAACCTTTGACACCACTCCTTGTTTCCCAATGAGTTGTGACATTAGATGAGTGCAAGTGTAGAGCTTGAGCAATCTCTTCTGGCTTTGGGTCTCTTTCTGTACCGTTTAAAGGTGGTTGGTTGAGAATAGGAATCCTCAAGAGTCGGGAGAATTCTTCCAAAGTAGGCACAAGTTGATAGTCGGGAAATGTGAAGTAGTGGTGTAAAGGATCAAAGAACTAAAAGAGCACCTTCATCATGTCTTCATCAGTGTTAGAAGTGACCAAGTTGAGTAGGCGACCATGTATCTCGGTGAATGGAGAGTTTTCAGGAATCCTTGAAGCTAGTTCCTTAAGTTGTGGAGAGATCCTTACAAGATTGACTTGAATAGTTTTCCTGTGAAGAGAGTCCATATCCTACAAAACAGAACAAAGATATATCCCAAGATCCTTGAAATGGTTAGTGAATGTGTATGATGTTATGATGTTCATGATGTTATGTACAAGTATGTATATACAAACAAAACAAACAATTCCTTAGGTTTAGGCTTGCATGGAGTCTTATAGGTAAGTACCCTCTTGAAGTTTAGTTGGCTTAAACCTGTCCTAGTAATAGTAACCGGGTTCTAAGGAGCTTAATATCACTGGTTTGTTTCCTTGATCATTGTTTCAGCACAAGCCTCTTTAATGGCGACCAAAATATCCCAAGAAACTAAACCTCAATGAGTGTAGTATCGAGTATTTACCAACTTCTAACTGCACCAAAGTCGGTCATCTCACTACATCCTAAAGGCCAAGTTGGTCAAGTAAAGGTTCTAAAAGTTCATTAGTGCTTCATGACATCACTCAGCGACCCCGTATTCTCTTTGATTAACTCAAAGGCTACCGGTACCCACAAATATGTCTCACTAACGTAGCTATTGCTTAGACCATGTCAGTATATACCCCACACAGTTTCCACAACGTATTGCTACTTACCTATAAGGTATCCTAAATCTGGGTAGAGGATTCAAACCCAAACAAAGAAGCACAATGTAAAGCAAACAAGTCAAACAATTGAAAGCAAGTAAATGTGATATAACCTTAAGGTAACCCCACTTTTAGAATTTTCCCCAGCAGAGTCGCCAGTTTTGTGATACGGTGGAAGAACTGACTTGGGTGTTTTATGTTTGTTCGCAAATGTTGTGGTTAGCAAGAGTCGCCACCGACTTTTCTTTTATCCAAAAGGAAAGGTGAAAAAGCACAGGAAAGACCTTTGAGATTTTTTCTTGAGTTCGGGGGTAAATTATGAAAATGGAAGGTATTAGCACCTGTTGTACCCCAAAATTTGCCCTCCCATTTTTCACAAAAATCACAACCCTAGAGTTTCTCAAGTATTCAAGAATGGCTCAGGAATCGATCAGACAGATTTTCTCTTATGGCAATGAATCAGGAATTAGGGTTTTTCTCGCATTTCTCAGAAGAAACTGAATCCTCAAGAAAGTCAATTGGTTGTCACATGTTTTCATGCTCTTGCAAATTTACTGAAAAGGCAGTGTTCGTTTGATCCAGGTTAACCAGTTAATTTGCGTATTTTAAAACATTCGCTCGTTTATGGAATAAATATTTTCCTGTTTATTGGAATACACAGTGCGTGTTCTGATTGGAATACTGTTGCAAGGTTACAAGATTACAGAGTTATTGGATTACTTGGAGTTTAAGTTATCTGGATTGGAATTATTGGAATGCAGTTTCAGTTTACTTTAATCAGGAATCTTAAAAGATCAGTGAAGACACAAAAAGAGAATTACAAGTTACTAACAGTAATGGATTATATTGGATATCAGATTATCTCATAAAGACTTTCTTCATTTATTTCAGATGTTGTTACAAAAATAATTTATTATTCATATGCTTTAGGTTTTACAACTTATCGTACTTGAAAAATAAATTAATACAACTGATTGAAAATCTCTCTAAGTTACAAAGAAAAATCTAAGCCTAAGCTTCCATTGCTCCCATGCTCGCCACAAAGTCTCCTGCTTCCTCTGCTTTGTCACCATCCATTTTGCGCTCACATGAAAGAAAGACAGAAAAATAATTAGTACAACATAAGCAAGAATTCTAAGAAAGGAAAGAAAAATGTTCATCATTAAAGTTTGTCGTTTGGAATCAGAGGGGCTATTTTCAAATTCATCGCGTTTTTATTTTTCTCTTTGCAAATCACAAGAAGATTACTCTTATTGGTTCATAAAAAGAAAAATAAAATGCAAGTTATCCACGTAAAATAGAATGCAAAGCAAATGGTCCAACTGCAGCATGTTGTCCAAACAATGCAACAAGGCAAACTAAACAAAGCCAAACTAAATTGGACAATGCAGCAATACAAGCAAACTAGACAGTAGCAACAGCAGTGCAAGCATTACAAACAAGGAAAATTGAACAAGGAAAACTGAACAAGGCAAACTGGATGCAGCAGTCTAAACAAAGTACAATGCAGCATGGCAAGTAAAAATAACTGGCAAACTAGCACAGCAGCATGGCAAAGTAGCATGAAAATAGAAGAAAAAAGTACAAGCAGTATCATAGCAGAAGAAGAAAGTTGTATGGTAAACCAAATAACAAGCAAAGCTTGTTGCAAAAGCTTTTCATCATTTTCCAAAGTTTGGCAAACTTTTCAGAAAAAAGGGGAAAAAGCATTTCTGCTTTATCATTGAGAGAGGAGAGAGAGAAAAGATATCACCTATTTTGTTGGAATTGTACAGCTTTGCTACCAAGGCCCACAAACTGTCACAAGTTACAAAACAAAAGCAAATAAGATATAATACCATCAAACTGTAAGAAGAAGAAGAAAACACAGTTTGTCAAACAAAAAAATAAAAAAAACTGCATTACAAAAACAAAGCTCTCAAGCCTGCCAAACTAGTGTACAAACAACTTGTGCCTCAGTTTCCAAATCCTGTAACTCAGCTCAAGCAACCCAAACTTGTTAACAAATGATCAGAAAACCAAAATTGTTAACAAAAGTCAAAAACAGTTTCCAAACTGTCAAAAACATCCTCCAACAGTTCAAAGACTTGCAACTGTAACAACAAGCCTAGCCAAAACTGTACAACAACAAAACCATCATTTTCCATCACAACGACCAAAAAAACTTGTTATCAAGAACAAACAAGCATAACCTGTTGTGATCGGTGGAAATATATTTGACTATTTTTTAAGATGGTTCGCGAAATGTCGCGGTAAGCAAGAGTCGCCACCGTCTTTTATGTTCTCTAACAAGGAAAGGACAAAAGCACAGCAAAATTCCTTTTTCGAGATGTTTCTCGGTTCGGGAGGTAGATTTATAGAAAGGGAAGGTGTTAGCACCCTCTCTATCCGTGGTTATCCGCGGGCTCTTAGGTACTTGCTCACTATGTTTTCAAAAATTTGTTTGCTTTTCAAGTGTTTGTGGGTTTTGAAAAAGTTTAGTTTGAAAACTTCTAAGTAACTCTTGTATCAGTCCTCAAGAGTGTATGAAGTGTTTGTTTGAAAACTTTTTAAAAGTGTGAGTGCGAAAAGATGTTTTTGTTTTTTGAAAGAGCAAATACCCAGGAGAAATCTACCTACTCTAAGGAATTAGGCTGTGTAAGAGTCCTTTAGACAGCGCTATCCCACTATTGAGAAGTAGGTAGCACCGTCGTTGGAGTTATTCGGGTCAATTCGATTATGAGGGACATGTGTGGTCACCAAAGCAATAGTAGGACACCTTAGCGGCAACCCTAATGTCCTAGATCCTTTTTATCCGAGGCAACCGTTTCGAGGCAACTGGATCTTTAGACAGGAGGGCAACCTCTAAAACACCCTATACTTGATGACCACCTCGAGGCAACTAGTGAGGCGTACCCTAGGAGTGGCATGTGCATGTGTGTCCAATTCAGTTAAGATTATCTTGTACATGTTATTTGTGAGCTACGGATTGATTTTATTCGTCAAGCAAATCTTGCATGCATATTAACAGTTAAGAGTGCGGAAAATAAATTGCGGAAAGGTAAATCTACGCTATTACAAGGCGCGGGTCTATACATCGCCAAAAACATAACCCGTTTGGAAAATAAATGCGAGAAAAGTAAATAAAGCGATAAAAGCCTAATTAACTATTACATTTCCAGAGCAGATACATAAATATAATGAATTAAAATAAACATGTGCGCGAAAGATTGAATCGGTACGTCCTTAGGGTTTTGACCCTCTTTGAGAAAGGAATTGAATTTGGTCCTTTTTTGCATTTAATTAAAATTAAAACTAATTTACTATATAATTATTTAATTACAAGAAAAAGTATTTTTGTGGTTTTATGTTTTTAATAAAATAAAAAAGAAATCAAAAGTGTCAAAAGAAAAACCCTAGGTCTAATTCATTTTTATTTATTGTAAAAGAAAAATTAAAATTAAACCTAATTAAACTAAATTAATTTAAGTTAGTGTTTATTTACAAAATAATTAAACTAAAGTGGAATTAATAATAATAAATAAAATATTTACATTTTTTAATTTTTTGAATTTTTATTGTGAAAAATGTTAATTAATTTGCTGGTTAGTAATTAATTAAAAAAACAATAAAAAATAAATAAAGCAATTGAATGAAAGAAAATAAAAAATAAAATGCAAACCCATGGGGGGGGGGGGGGGCAGATTTGAAGGTGTATTTGGAATTCCTTGGCCCAATCAATATTCCAGTATGTTTGACTTTGTGGTTTCTCCATGGCGCGTGTTGACTGGGCGTATGGTGGTCGTCCACTCTAGGCCATTGGATCTGGGTTTGAGGCCACTTGGCTCACTGATTTAGGAGGTATATGATACACCTCCTTTTGAACCCTGCATGCAATTACATAAGAAAAAATGGAAACAATTTATTTGGGGGACCTGGGAATCGAACCCAGGTCCCAAGGGACTATGCCCGCACGCCTTAACCAACCCAACTGCCTTGTTTATCTGTTAGTGGGATAAAGACTAAATATAATATTCATAAATCAATTAATAGGTTAGCAAAACAAAAAAATGCGCTTGGATTTTAAACGGGCCAATCACATTGTGACGCATCATCATCTTCTTCAACAAAATTGCTGGTTATTTACCTGCGGATTTTTATCCGCAGGTGGTTTCGTAGGCTTTTCTTAAAATCGTCCCTAAGCTTCAAAAAACCATTCCAAGACCATGGTTGGTCTCGTCCATGTCTCCTGAGTTCATCCCTACTCATGATTTGTTCCAATTGTACCTGGAAACAAAATACCTAAAACGCAAAAAGATGAACCCTAGAATCGGGCATCACGATTCTGGGCCTAAAAACGCAATTGGATATTACAGTTATGTTATAAATCAAATAAGGAACACAAATATGCCAATGCTTTTGAGAAAAAGTGCAAAAATAGAGAGCTTAGGTTTCGTGTTCAGAGGTGACTTTGTGATGACTTACAGTGTTGTATAGGTGGTCTTTGGACGTGGTAATGGTCGTCTTAGCTTCAGGGGATGGCAAGGAAGAAGGCCACGTGCTTACTTTGATCTGAAAATGTCTGCAACCTTGTTCTTGATCTCACACTTTTTCAACAATTTTCCACTTTTGCTCTGGCCGTTTCAGAAATGTCTAGGTCGTGAATTAGGTTTAGCCTCCTTGCATATGTATATGGCAATCAGTCTAGGTTCTTATTTGGGCTTGTATCTTGGTGTATTGAAGTTTGGAGATTTGGTTGACCACCATTGAAGAACTTTCCAAATTTGAAGCAAATCCATGATTTTATGCACAAAAAGCCCTAGCACGAATTTGTTAGCTGGCATATGACATATAAAGCTATTCAAATCACAAAGATGCTATTCCATTAATTTTTAGATTTTATTTGAATTATTATGGATTTAAAATGAATTAAATCAATAAAAATTAAATAAAATGGAAAAATAAATGTTTGATCTTGAAATTAATCATAGGACACGTGTGTGGCATGACAAGGCTGAATCAAGTGGAAGAAAGTGGGCCTTTTTGTCAAAAATTGAAGTTTTAAGGATAGTTGACTTTTGTAAATTCATGAAAATTTCCCAACTTCTCCAATGCATATCTTGCTCAATTTTGATCCTATGAACATGTTCTTGGACATTTTGGAAAGGTATTGAAGTCCTCTAACCAATGCTTTTGGTCCCATGTCATTTGGATTTACCAATCTCAAGTTATGGTCTTTGACTTAAAATGCCTTTTTGTTGACTTTTGAAATTGACCTATAATGTAGAAATTGATAACTTTTTGTGACAGCATTTCTTGGACTTGGAATGTGAAGATGAGTTGTAGGAAATGTCATCCACTTCAAAATTAGCATTGGATGGTATTTTTCTGATGAACCATGAAAAAGTTATTCCTTAGTCAAGTTACAGTTGACTTTTCAACTGTCCAAAAATAGCAACTTTTGCATCTTGATGATTTTTAAGCCATGCTTGTGGAATCATGATCAAGACTTGATCAAATGATGATTGTGGCTTCAAAATAAGATGTTGACCAAAAATTCTAACTTTTGACTGCAAAATGACCATTTTGCCCCTGCAGTTGACTGTGAAGCAAATTGGACTTTTGACAGTGTAATTTGATGTTGTGAGCCTTGAGACTTGGCATGTAGATGCTTGACAATATATATAGGCCTATGGGACTTGATTGGGCCATTGAAAACCTCAAATTCCTTGAAGGAACCAAAACCCTAATTTTGAACTGGCTTAGGAGATGGTTGACTGGGCAACCCCTTGATCCATTTGAAGATTGATCTTGACAAATCTTGAAGAATATGGGAGGGCAAATTTTGGGGTACAACAGTTGCCCCTGTTCAATCTTCTTAGACCTGAGGATGTAGATTGGCTTGCGTGCCTTTCGTGATCCGAAGGTGGAAGATGATTGAACACTAGAGTGCCCAGAAATTTGCACTCGCATAGTGGA
Organism: Vicia faba; assembly: GCA_948472305.1. Classification (NCBI taxonomy): domain Eukaryota; kingdom Viridiplantae; phylum Streptophyta; class Magnoliopsida; order Fabales; family Fabaceae; genus Vicia; species Vicia faba. Next base: position 162,895,922 of record OX451736.1, on the reverse strand, counting down.
GTATCAGCAATGTGATGTCGGGAATGGGTTTACAGATGCCATACGGAAAGATGATGGATAGGAGGATGGGCTTAAAGATGCCATCTGGAGATGTGACAGAACCTTGTCGGGAATGTGCTTATAGATGCCATTTGGAAATGTAATGGATAGTTGTGGAGATGGGCTTAAAGATGCCATCCGGGGGTGTCGATCGCGTAAGAGATTCCTTAGCGAGAACTTGCGTATTTTGAGAAAGTAAGATGGTTTCCTGGCCTGTTACAGGTGTTGATCTTCAAACTCTTCATGCAGATGTGCCCTGGCTAGATACAGGTATCGAATCTACAATCAATTACTCACAGATATGCCCTGGCTATATACAGGAATCGAATCTGGAATTGGTCGTCTACAGATATGCCCTGGCTGGATACAGGTATCGAATCTCTAAACTCTTCATGCAGATATGCCCTGGCTGGATACAGGTATCGAATCTACAATCAATTACTCACAGATATGCCCTGGCTAGATACAAGTATCGAATCTGGAATTAGTCGTCTACAGATATGCCCTGGCTGGATACAGGTAACGAATCTGTAAACTCTTCATGCAGATATGCCCTGGCTGGATACAGGTATCGAATCTACAATCAATCGCTCACAGATATGCCCTAGCTAGATACAGGTATCGAATCTGGAACTTGTCGTCTACAGATATGCCCTGGCTGGATACAGGTATCGAATCTCTAAACTCTTCATGCAGATATGCCCTGGCTGGATACAGGTATCGAATCTACAATCAATCACTCACAGATATGCCCTGGATAGATACAGGTATCGAATCTGGAATTAGTCGTCTACAGATATGCCCTGGATGGATACAGGTATCGAATCTCTAAACTCTTCATGCAGATATGCCCTGGCTAGATACAGGTATCGAATCTACAATCAATCACTCACAGATATGCCCTGGCTAGATATAGGTATCGAATATGGAATTAGTCGTCTACAGATATGCCCTGGCTGGATACAGGTATCGAATCTCTAAACTCTTCATGCAGACATGCCCTGGCTGGATACAGGTATCGAATCTACAATCAATCACTCACAGATATGCCCTGGCTAGATACAGGTATCAAATCTGGAACTTGTCGTCTACAGATATGCCCTGGCTGGATACAGGTATCGAATCTCTAAACTCTTCATGCAGATATGCCCTGGCTGGATACAGGTATCGAATCTACAATCAATCGCTCACAGATATGCCCTGGCTGGATACAGGTATCGAATCTACAATCAATCACTCACAGATATGCCCTGGCTAGATACAGGTATCGAATCTGGAGTTAGTCGTCTACAGATATGCCCTGGCTGGATACAGGTATCGAATCTCTAAACTCTTCATACAGATATGCCCTGGCTGGTTACAGGTATCGAATCCACAATCAATCACTCACAGATATGCCCTTGTTAGATACAGGTATCGAATCTGGAATTAGTCGTCTACAGATATGCCCTGGATGGATACAGGTATCGAATCTCTAAACTCTTCATGCAGATATGCCCTGGCTGGATACAGGTATCGAATCTACAATCAATCACTCACAAATATGCCCTGGCTAGATACAGGTATCGAATCTGGAGTTAGTCGTCTACAGATATGCCCTGGCTAGATACAGGTATCGAATCTCTAAACTCTTCATGCAGATATGCCCTGGATGGATACAGGTATCGAATCTACAATCATTCACTCACAGATATGCCCTAGCTAGATACAGGTATCGAATCTGGAATTAGTCGTCTACAGATATGCCCTAGCTAGATACAGGTATCGAATTTCTAAACTCTTCATGCAGATATGCCATGGCTGGATACAGGTATCGAATCTACAATCAATCACTCACACATATGCCCTGGCTAGATACAGGTATCGAATCTGGAGTTAGTCGTCTACAGATATGCCCTGGCTGGATACAGGTATCGAATCTCTACACTCTTCATGCAGATATGCCCTGGCTGGATACATGTATCGAATCTACAATCAATCACTCACATATATGCCCTAGCTAGATACAGGTATCGAATCTGGAGTTAGTCGTCTTCAGATATGCCCTGGCTGGATACAGGTATCGAATCTCTAAACTCTTCATGCAGATATGCCCTGGCTGGATACAGGTATCGAATATACAATCAATCACTCACAGATATGCCCTGGCTAGATACAGGTATCAAATCTGGAATTAGTCGTCTACAGATATGCCCTGGCTGGATACAGGTATCGAATCTCTAAACTCTTCATGCAGATATGCTCTGGCTGGATACAGGTATCGAATCTACAATCAATCACTCACAGATATGCCCTGGCTAGATACAGGTATCGAATCTGGAGTTAGTCGTCTACAGATATGCCCTGGCTAGATACAGGTATCGAATCTCTAAACTCTTCATGTAGATATGCCCTGGCTGGATACAGGTATCGAATCTACAATCAATCACTCACAGATATGCCCTGGCTAGATACAGGTATCGAATCTGGAATTAGTCGTCTACAGATATGCCCTGGCTGGATACAGGTATCGAATCTCTAAACTCTTCATGCAGATATGCCCTGGATGGATACAGGTATCGAATCTACAATCAATCACTCACAGATATGCCCTGGCTAGATACAAGTATCGAATCTGGAGTTAGTCGTCTACAGATATGCCCTGGCTGGATACAGGTATCGAATCTCTAAACTCTTCATGCAGATATGCCCTGGCTGGATACAGGTATCGAATCTACAATCAATCACTCACATATATGCCCTAGCTAGATACAGGTATCGAATCTGGAGTTAGTCGTCTTCAGATATGCCCTGGCTGGATACAGGTATCGAATCTCTAAACTCTTCATGCAGATATGCCCTGGCTGGATACAGGTATCGAATCTACAATCAATCACTCACAGATATGCCCTGGCTAGATACAGGTATCGGATCTGGAGCTTCAACTCTTCATGCAGATATGCCCTGGCTGGATACAGGTATCGAATCTACAATCAATCACTCACAGATATGCCCTGGCTAGATACAGGTATCGAATCTGGAATTGCGATAGTTGATAGTAATCATCTTTGGATTGACCTTTTTCCTGAAAAGGCAAAACATCAGTTGTATGTAGTGTCATGATGTATGAAATGCATGATGTCATTATGTTCAAAAATAAATGAGATAGTGTAGTATGAACTTTATCATGTATGTAAGCAGGATGCATGAAATGTGAAATGTCTATGAATGTATTTTCGTCTTAGGAAAATAAATCCTTGACGAATGTCGGGAGCTTGTTGAATCCTGGGCTGATGTTTGAAGAGTAGAGTTCTTCGTTTCTGCTGGGGATGATGGTTGCAAGAATAAACCGGTAGGATAAGATGACTCCGTTGGGGAATAAACTTGTTGGAGAGATTACTCTGTGGGGAATTACTCTGTGGGAAGAGATACTTCGCTGAGATTTGATGATAACTCCGTTGGGGATTCCGTTGATAAACACTATTGGGGAATTTTGATGAACTCCGTTGGGGGATTGGAAGGACTTCACCGAGGACGATCTTTCTATTGTAATTAGCTGAGGATAACCCAGTTATAAGCTCTGGTGGGGAATAACCTTTGAATACGGTCGGGGAGAGACGTATGTACTCTTCAGGTGATAAGCTTCCAGAATCTACTGGGGATAAGCTTCCAAAATCTACTGGGGAGATGGTTCAACTCTCCTGGGGAAACTTTTGGACTGTACTGGGGGAGTGGCTCCACTAGGGTGTCTGGTATTCCGCCGGGGAACAATCTTATATCAAGACTTCCGGGGATGCTTGCTGAGGAATATCTGTACACTCTGCTGGAGAATATTGAGATCTTCTGGGGATACCCAACTTCCTTAGGGATGACAGTAGACTAACTCTGCTCGGGGAGAGTGTTGCTGATTTGCTAGGGATACTGTGCCTTTTTAGGACTGACGGGAGACCAACTCTGCTTAGGAGAGGGTATGGTTGATTCATCCGTAGTTGCAAGTCTCAGTGGTGAGAGCTACCATTGCTGTCTTTTGTTGCGGGGAGTGAAGGTATCTCAGTCATACTCTTCAACTGAATCTACTTTGTACCTGGTGGACAGAGCGATTGTACAGTTCGGATAATTCTTATTGCCCCAGTTTTTGCGGGAGAAGAAGGTACCTATGAGATGCTTGATAACTGCCGATTTGACAAATCTTCTTCTGGTAGGCAAGTGACGAGATGATGGGACATAGTCGTACGCTTTTGATCCCTAACTTTTGCCTGGACCGCCCTTTCGGGTTTTCAGTCCACCGGGATACCCTTTTTTGCCCAAGCCGCCTTTTCAGGTTTTCGACTTGCCGGGTGTACAAATTTTCCATTTCATCCCTTATTTTGCCCGAACCCTTTTGGTTCGCCGGGAAGCCCTTATTTTTGCCTAGGCCAGTCGACCTAGCGGGTCTTTAATTATGTGTAGTATTTTTTCGACTATGTCCATGCTCTCAGAGTGCAGGGAGTTGTCAATGTCGGTAGTGTTGTGTTGCCCTACTACCAGAAGATGTCTGATCATGCAAGATTCGTAGTTGGCATTCATGTCCAATGCCCCAAGTGACTCAGGCGGAGATTTGCCCCAGGCTATTTGGCATCCTTGAGAGATTCCTTGAATCTTGACTGGACTGCCCCAGATGATGGACAATGATCACGTCTGCCCCTTGGTTGGAGGTGTTTCTTCCACTTGAGATGACCCTTGAGAAGGTTTTTTGTTCACTAGATATTCGTCGTGCGAATTTCTCTGCTGTTTGAACAAATAGTCATATGCAAACAATGTTATATTAAAAATGCAAAGCTTATGTCTATCTTGAAGTTTTTGAAAATGCAATTTTTAATAAAACAAGTGAATTTTTGTAAAATGTGATGTCAACTCAAGATTTTACAGCGAGCCCTACAGGAGTCAGGATACCTTTTGTAACAGTATGCTTTCGAACTAACCCATGCTTCAGCTAGGACTTTTAAGGGTTATAACGTAGCCTGGTTCACGGTTTAAGAAACAAATGATAAAGGCTCAAATTTTATTTGTACCCACCCACTCTTCGTGATGTTCTTCAAACCTAAACTCATCTAATCGGGCATTAGATTTTGTTTGAGTCTTTGCTCTGATATTCCGGTGATGGTTCAGATATTGATAGTTTACTTTGAACAGGCAGTCATTTCCTTTTTTTGTTGAGGGTTTGCAGGACCTCTTTCTTTTTGATTTCATTATCCCTGTTTTTTTTCCTGAACTGTTTCTTTTTGTATTTACAGTCACCGGGATGCCCCAGTTTTGTAAGTCTCCTTCATAGGTTTTGACTTAATGGGCTTTTATTTCTGAGAGATGACGACTGCTTGTCTTTATGATTATATGAACCATCACTGTCTTTTCATCTCGGAAGGACTTCTTTGATGCTATTCGCTGTGCACTTGGATCAACTGAGAGAACTACCCTGCCCCAGGTTATGATTAAGGGTTTTAATTTTCGAAAAGAAAAACTCCTACTTCTTTGGCTCAAAGGGGTTGACGAGGGATTATATTCCTTATAACTCCAGTGTTTAGGAATTGAAACAATGCCTGTGCCTCATCAGCGGGGTCTGTTCAAAAGCATACTGTAGATTGTGGTATCGTTTTCGTCATCCTCTCTCAAGAGGCTTAGAATTATTAATCGAGCGTTGAACATCACAAAAAATGAAAGCAATTTTGAATATAATGAATACGAATAGATTAATTCAAACAGACATAAGCGATGCATTAATGGAATAAACAAGTTTGCTATGACATTAATTGTTTGTATAAGCAAAGAAAAATACAACTCGGAAATTCAAATAAAACAAAAGCCTTCAGTGATTTGGCAAAGGAGCAGTGATTATGTTTGGAGTCTTTGGTGCTTCAAACTGGATTTCCTTGGCATCAATCATGTCTTGGACCTTGTTCTTCAGAGCCCAACAGTTGTCCGTAGTATGCCCCGGGCTATCAGAGTGGTATGCACACCTTTCGTTGGGATGATAGTTAGGAGCAGAAGTGTTTGGATTCCGGAGAGGAGCCCTTAAGGTAATCAGCCCTGCCTTCAACATTTGTTGTAGCGCTTGAGCCAGTGTCATGTTGATCTTAGTGAACTGTCTTTTGGGTGTGACCTCCTTACGTTTCTTCCCATGTCCTTGTTGAGCAGGCATAGGATTGGAGATCTGGGTTGCCCCTACCTGTTGATCACGACGACTCTTTTTACCATGTACAACATTGGACTCTTTTTTCCCATGGTAAGGCTTTTTCTGAGCATCGGAAGGTGTAGCTTCCTGAATATTCCCGATTTTGATACCAGCTTCAATCCTCTCACCAGTTAAGATCAGATCTGTAAACCCAGCAGAAGAATTCCCAATCAGATGGTTGAAGAACGGACCAGACAGGGTCCCCAAGAACATATCAACGAGCTCACAGTCGGTCAGAGGTGGCTGCACCCTGCCAGCCAGGTCTCTCCACTTTTGCGCGTACTCCTTAAAACCTTCACCCGTCCCAAGTGATATACCCTAGAGTTGGGTACGCGTGGGAGCGAGGTCGGAATTATACTGATACTGCTTATAAAATGCAGTAGCCAAGTCCTCCCAGTTTCGAATACTGGCTCCATCCAGCTGATAGAACCATTCGAGTTGAGCCCCTGAAAGGTTATCCTGGAAGAAATGGATCCATAGGTTCTTATCTGCAGTGTAAGGTTGGATCTTCCTTACATATGATCTGAGATGCAGCTTAGGGCAGGAAGCCCCGTCGTACTTTGCAAAGGCAGGTGCCTTGAACTTGTGTGGGATCACCACCCCAGAAGATAAACCTAGATCTCCAAAATCCAACCCAGGCACGCGTTTGATCTCCATAGCACTTAACCGGTCTTCCAGCTGTTTGTACCTGTCCTCAGCAGGAGGGTACTGTTCATCGTTGCAATTTGTCTCGTTGTCGGAGACCACGGGACTAGGAACCTCTCTCCCTTAGGGGTTGTCTTTCCCAACAGATGGGGTAGTCAGCTCAGCTTCATTTTGCAGTGCATTCCCATATCTGCGTCCGGTGTTGAACAACACAGTCCTCTTCTTCTTCTTCTTCAAGAGCAGAGTCTTCAACTCCTATTGACCCTGGGACCAGCTCTTGAAATTGGGCGTTCTGGGCCTGGAGGGCCTTGATAGCTTGTTCGTTGGTAAGCTCGGAAGACATGATGATTGCTGAAATAAACAGCGAAGAAGATGAGTGACCTGTAAAAAAGAGTACCTGTTATGCACATGATGCATGATATGCTATTTATGCAATGCATTCAAGGGTTCGAAAGTTCAAATTCGTTGTAGACAAAAAGGGAACACACGTTATATTAAGAAATAATATGTTCAGTACATCAATGCCTCATGGGAGAAACATTACAAAATAATTAATCCCAAAAGACACTGCGCATCCTCTTTGGAGCGATGTAGGTGTTGAGAGTCTTTTCCTCGTGCAGTAGGCGGGTGAGCTCCAAGACCTTCTTCTCACTGGCATGTAGACTGGTTTCAAGAGAATTCCGCTCTTCCTTGAGTTGGATCCAGCTTTTTTGCATTTCTTCCCAAGACGTTGGCATGTTAGGATGTTGAATGGTGTATGGCACCTCTCCTTCCAAAACTGGCTCTTTGATCACGGGGAGAACATGAGGATATGGCATCACCAGCTTCTGGGAGCGGGCTCGTACCCACTTGAGATAAGGTTCAAGGGGGATGGAGTTCTTGTGCCCTAGTGTCTTGCTATCCACCTTGTTAGGCATCCTCCAAGCTCTGGTGAATCTCTGGCAAAGTCCTTGTGCATCATTGTCGAAGTCAAAAACTATGTCAGGAATCAACATATCATGAGGGCCATCCCTCCGAGCATATCCAAATTGTCTCAAAGCCATACATGGGTTGTAAGTAATGCCCCCCCTAATTCCAAGTAAAGGAACATTAGGAAACTCTCTGCAACGATCAATGATAGTGACATTTTCCCTGGACCGAGAACACCAATGTATATCAGCATGTGTAAGAGTCATTAATCGTTGTGACCATCTCAAACCCCGCTCGTTCTTTAAAACTGATTGTGGAAGGTGAGAAATAAACCACCTTGCCAGGAGAGGAGTGCAGCACATGAGAACACCTCTTTTCTCATGGTTCGAGTGTAACATGAGTGGAGGATGTCCCCAAGCAACGTAGGTATAGGATTCCTGGACGTGAAAATCTTGACAACATTGATATCTATAAGCTAATCTGGATTCGGGAACAATACCAACCCCTAGACAAGGAGTGCCACAACTTCTTCAAAGGCTTGTAGGTCAAGGGAATTCTAACATTCTTGGGCCTTCTCAAACAGGAACTTTGCCAAGAATCCTTTGATACCACTTCTGATTTCCCAGTGCCCCTTGATGTCGGATGGTTGTAGGCATAATGCTTTAGCAACCTCTTCAAGTTTTGGTTCCCTTTCCGTACCGTTGTAGGGTAGTTGACTAAGGATAGGAACCTTCAGAAGCTGGGAAAACTCTTCCAAGGTAGGCACCAATTGATAATTCGGGAAAGTAAAACAGTGGTGCAAAGGGTCAAAGAATTGGAAGAGAACTTTTATCATATCTTCTTCAATGTTGGTGTTGACCAAACTGATGAGTCTACCATGTCTCTCACTGAAAGAAGAGTTCTAGGGAATCCTGGATGTAAGCTCCTTAAGTTGAGGAGGGATCCTTACAAGGTTGATCTGAATTGTCTTTCTGCGGATGGTTTCCATGTCCTACAAAACAAGAACAAAGATGAAGATTCGAACCCTCGAAATGGTTAGTAGATGCATATGATGCTGTATGATGTTATGATGTTATGATAAAAACACACCACAAGTATTCACACAAGGCAAACATGATAAGGCACACAAGTCACACCAGACAGCCCTTAGAGTTTAGGCCAGCATGAGGTTTGGGGTACTACCCTCTTGAAGTTGGTGGGTTCAAAACCTGTCCTATCAAAAGTAACCGGGTTCTAAGGATCTCAATATCATTGGGTTGTTTTCTGTGTTCATTGTTTTGATTTAGCCACTGAACTGGCGATCAAAATATTCCAAGAAAGCAGCCCTCAATGAGTGTAGTATCGAGTATCTACCAACTTCAGACTGCACCAAAGTCGGTCATCTCACTACCCTAAAGAGGCCAGGATGGTCAAGTAAGGTTCCTAAGGTCAGTTGATGCTTCACGACACCACGCGGCGGCCCCGTACTCTCCTTGACTTGACTCAAGGGTTACCGGTACTCACCAAAGTGCCACATCAACATAGCAACTGCTTCAACCGTGTCGGTATACCCCGCACAGTTCCCTCACAGTTTGTTGCTACTTCTAAAAGGTATCCCCCCAGATCCGGGTTAGGATCTATGAAACTCCAAAACAGGCCCACAATTTTAAAGCAAACAAAACAAGCAATTGAAAACAAGAGTGGTCTAATCCTAAGGTACACCTCACTTATTATTGTCCCCAGCAGAGTCGCCAGTTCTGTGATCGGTGGAAATAGAATTGACTGTTTTTTAAGCTGGTTCGCGAAATGTCGCGGTAAGCAAGAGTCGCCACCGTCTTTTATGTTCTCCAACAAGGAAAGGACAAAAGCACAGCAAAATTCCTTTTTCGAGATGTTTCTCGGTTCGGGAGGTAGATTTATAGAAAGGGAAGGTGTTAGCACCCTTTCTATCAGTGGTTATCCACGGGCTCTTAGGTACTTGCTCACTATGTTTTCAAAAATTTGTTTGCTTTTCAAGTGTTTGTGGGTTTTGAAAAAGTTTAGTTTGAAAACTTCTAAGTAACTCTTGTATCAGTCCTCAAGAGTGTATGAAGTGTTTGTTTGAAAACTTTTTGAAAGTGTGAGTGCGAAAAGATGTTTTTGTTTTTTGAAAGAGCAAGTACCCAGGAGAAATCTACCTACTCTAAGGAATTAGGCTGTGTAAGAGTCCTTTAGACAGCGCTATCCCACTATTGAGAAGTAGGTAGCACCGTCGTTTGAGTTATTCGGGTCAATTCGATTATGAGGGACATGTGTGGTCACCAAAGCAATAGTAGGACACCTTAGCGGTAACCCTAATGTCCTAGATCCTTTTTATCCGAGGCAACCGTTTCGAGGCAACTGGATCTTTAGACAGGAGGGCGACCTCTAAAACACCCTATACTTGATGACCACCTCGAGGCAACCAGTGAGGCGTACCCTAGGAGTGGCATGTGCATGTGTGTCCAATTCAGTTAAGATTATCTTGTACATGTTATTTGTGAGCTACGGATTGATTTTATTCGTCAAGCAAATCTTGCATGCATATTAACAGTTAAGAGTGCGGAAAATAAATTGCGGAAAGGTAAATCTACGCTATTACAAGGCGCGGGTCTATACATCGCCAAAAACATAACCCGTTTGGAAAATAAATGCGAGAAAAGTAAATAAAGCGATAAAAGCCTAATTAACTATTACATTTCCGGAGCAGATACATAAATATAATGAATTAAAATAAACATGTGCGCGAAAGATTGAATCGGGACGTCCTTAGGGTTTTGACCCTCTTTGAGAAAGGAATTGAATTTGGTCCTTTTTTGCATTTAATTAAAATTAAAACTAATTTACTAATTAATTATTTAATTACAAGAAAAAGTATTTTTGTGGTTTTATGTTTTTAATAAAATAAAAAAGAAATTAAAAGTGTCAAAAGAAAAACCCTAGGTCTAATTCATTTTTATTTATTGTAAATGAAAAATTAAAATTAAACCTAATTAAACTAAATTAATTTAAGTTAGTGTTTATTTACAAAATAATTAAACTAAAGTGGAATTAATAATAATAAATAAAATATTTACATTTTTTAATTTTCTGAATTTTTATTGGGAAAAATGTTAATTAATTTGCTGGTTAGTAATTAATTAAAAAAACAATAAAAAATAAATAAAGCAATTGAATGAAAGAAAATAAAAAATAAAATGCAAACCCAGGGGGGGGGGGCAGATTTGAAGGTGTATTTGGAATTCCTTGGCCCAATCAATATTCCATCCTGTTTGACTTTGTGGTTTCTCCATGGCGCGTGTTGACTGGGCGTATGGTGGTCGTCCACTCTAGGCCATTGGATCTGGGTTTGAGGCCACTTGGCTCACTGATTTAGGAGGTATATGATACACCTCCTTTTGAACCCTGCATGCAATTACATAAGAAAAAATGGAAACAATTTATTTGGGGGACCTGGGAATCGAACCCAGGTCCCAAGGGACTATGCCCGCACGCCTTAACCAACCCAACTGCCTTGTTTATCTATTAGTGGGATAAAGACTAAATATAATATTCATAAATCAATTAATAGGTTAGCAAAACAAAAAAACGCGCTTGGATTTTAAACGGGTCAATCACATTGTGACGCATCATCTTCTTCTTCAACAAAATTGCTGGTTATTTACCTGCGGATTTTTATCCGCAGGTGGTTTCGTAGGCTTTTCTTAAAATCGTCCCTAAGCTTCAAAAAACCATTCCAAGACCATGGTTGGTCTCGTCCATGTCTCCTAAGTTCATCCATACTCATGATTTATTCCAATTGTACCTGGAAACAAAATACCTAAAACGCAAAAAGATGAACCCTAGAATCGGGCATCACGATTCTGGGCCTAAAAACGCAATTGGATATTACAGTTATGTTAGAAATCAAATAAGGAACACAAATATGCCAATGCTTTTGAGAAAAAGTGCAAAAATAAAGAGCTTAGGTTTCGTGTTCAGAGGTGACTTTGTGATGACTTACAGTGTTGTATAGGTGGTCTTTGGACGTGGTAATGGTCGTCTTAGCTTCAGGGGATGGCAAGGAAGAAGACCACGTGCTTACTTTGATCTGAAAATGTCTGTAACCTTGTTGTTGATCTCACACTTTTTCAACAATTTTCCACTTTTGCTCTGGCCGTTTCAGAAATGTCTAGGTCGTGAATTAGGTTTAGCCTCCTTGCATATGTATATGGCAATCAGTCTAGGTTCTTATTTGGGCTTGTATCTTGGTGTATTGAAGTTCGGAGATTTGGTTGACCACCATTGAAGAACTTTCCAAATTTGAAGCAAATCCATGATTTTATGCACAAAAAGCCCTAGCACGAATTTGTTAGCTGGCATATGACATATAAAGCTATTCAAATCACAAAGATGCTATTCCATTAATTTTTAGATTTTATTTGAATTATTATGGATTTAAAATGAATTAAATCAATAAAAATTAAATAAAATGGAAAAATAAATGTTTGATCTTGAAATTAATCATAGGGCACGTGTGTGGCATGACAAGGCTGAATCAAGTGGAAGAAAGTGGGCCCTTTTGTCAAAAATTGAAGTTTTAAGGATAGTTGACTTTTGCAAATTCATGAAAATTTCCCAACTTCTCCAATGCATATCTTGCTCAATTTTGATCCTATGAACATTTTCTTGGACATTTTGAAAGGTCTTGAAGTCCTCTAACCAATGCCTTTGGTCCCATGTCATTTGGATTTACCAATCTCAAGTTATGGTCTTTGACTTAAAATGCCTTTTTGTTGACTTTTGAAATTGACCTATAATGTAGAAATTGATAACTTTTTGTGAGAGCATTTCTTGGACTTGGAATGTGAAGATGAGTTGTATGAAATGTCATCCCCTTCAAAATTAGCATTGGATGGGATTTTTCTGATGAACCATGAAAAAGTTATGCCTTGGTCAAGTTACAGTTGACTTTTCAGCTGTCCAAAAATAGCAACTTTTGCATCTTGATGATTTTTAAGCCATGCTTGTGGAATCATGATCAAGACTTGATCAAATGATGATTGTGGCTTCAAAATAAGATGTTGACCAAAAATTCTGACTTTTGACTGCAAAATGACCATTTGCCCCTGCAGTTGACTGTGAAGCAAATTGGACTTTTGACTGTGCAATTTGATGCTGTGAGTCTTGAGACTTGGCATGTAGATGCTTGACAATATATATAGGCCTATGGGACTTGATTGGGCCATTGAAAACCTCAAATTCCTTGAAGGAACCAAAACCCTAATTTTGAATTGGCTTAGGAGATGGTTGACTGGGCAACCCCTTGATCCATTTGAAGATTGATCTTGACAAATCTTGAAGAATATGGGAGGGCAAATTTTGGGGTACAACACCTGTGAACAAACAAACAGCAAAAAACCTGCATAACCAAAACTGTGAAGCCAAAACCAAGTTTCCACTGTTAAAATCAAAAACCACAAACAGCAAAACCTGCAGAACTCAGTTCAAGAATGCAACAAAATATGTAACTCAAATCCTTTAACCTCAAAAACCTGCCAAACATTTCAAAAACTTGCAGAACCAAGCTGCAAAATATCCAAGTCCAAACAGTTACAACAAAACAATAACAAACCATTTTTCAACAAAATCAAATCCTCAACAACAACCAGTTCATAAATCAAAAACTATCATCTCCCATCACAACAACAAAAACTGCATAACAATTCAAAAACACAAAAGCCTGCAAACTGAAAAAGCCAACAAAAGCATACAACTCATTTCAAAAGCCCATCAAACCTAGTGAACATTCAAAGTTCAAAACCATCGCAACCTGCAACTCACAAAACTCAGAACCAAAGATACCAAATTGTAACTCAGTTTAATCATCAAACTGTCAAAAATCAGTATCTAAGCCAACAAAGGCACAATAACATCCAACAGTCAGAAGGGAAACACCATCATCATTCAAGTTCAAGAGAGAGGAAAGAAATAACGAAGTCATAAGGGAAACACCATTATCATTCAAGTTCAAGGGATAGAAAAGATTACCAGAGCTCACGCATCCATCATCATTTCTTACCTCCCCTTGTGTCCAGCTACCAAGGTGCATCCTCATCCCAATCTCAACAAAGGTATGTGTCTCCTCAAACCCTTTCCTGCATCTCAGTGAGTATTAAAATTGATTAACAAGCAAACATGGACAAAATGTACAAAAAACCAACGAAACTGTTAAACTAGCAGAACCGTACCTTTTCATGAAAAAACTTTGAGAATCGTTTAAAGGGTTGAGAGTGGGAGATGCGCCGGCAACGGAAACCGGGAAGGGAAGATCAGAGAGGAACGAGAGAACGAGTGAGAAAGAACGAAGGAGCAGCGGCGCCGCTCTGTACAAACCCTAATCCCTTTCGTTAACCCTAATCAGAAACAATTGAAAAACTTAAGCATTGGGCCATTCCATTGCAAAGCCCATACACATGTTTTCTGGCTCACCCCCCCTCCCCCCCCCCCCCCCCCCCCCCCCATTTCTGGCTTTGTTTCTTACCTTTGGGCCTAGCTTCCATTTAAAATCTTAAGCCTATTTATACCTTTTTTTCTTAATTTACTTCTTTTTGTTAACAACTCCATAAAACTCAATATTTTTTTTATCAAATTAAATTAATCTTGAAATTAATTTTCTTTTTCTATTTTTAATTTATCTTTGTTAATTGGTTACACATAATAAATACATAAAAAAATTTAATTTAATTAGTTTGCTTTCTTTGAACTTTTTTTTAATTATTTAATAAAAGTACAAAACAGAATAATAATAAATTTTTAATCTTTTAGAATAGATTTTATTTATCTCTTTTTCAAGTAAATACATGCATTTCATACTTTATTGATTTCTTTAATTGTCTTAGCTTTATATTGAATCGCACAACAATTCGATTTGGTTGTAATATTTGTATATTGCTATTTTTATGTGACTCATCCCCATTTGTAATAATTGTACCCCCATTCTCGGATACTTTTGTAATAGCTTAGACTTTTAATTCTCGCAATTTATTGCTTTCGATATACTGTGTAGCAATTAGGCATGTATGGCAAGATTCAAAAATCAATCGCTAGATGACCTAATCCAAGAATAAATGACTTGAAATCAACACACTTCTCACACGCGCACCTCTAGGGTAACCTTGCTTGCTGCCTCGGAAATACAATCATGTCCCTCGAATATGCGACACTCTAGCAAATGACCCTTCGATAAACAAAGATCGTAGTCCCTCGATGACCCCCGATGTTTCCTTCGATAAAATGATCTCGTCCCTTACAAAAATTGCTAGAGCGTCCCACAAGTTGCTTTCAATGATTGTAAATTTGACCCACGCCTGTCCCGTTTAACATCCAAACACAAGGTTGTTTACCAAATACAATGGTAAAACAACAATGTCAAAGGGTTAAAAATGTGTAGGAAAGATCTTTGAGTAGGGTAGACAGCTCCTAGTTACTTGATCTCTTGCAAACCATCCTTGCTAAATTCACAACACAATTTCAAAACATTTTCCCAAATCAAACTTTCAAACATTGAAATATCTTTTCAAAAGACAAACACCTTTGTAAAACATTCAAACAAGAATTGTTACAAAGGTTGCCTAGACAAGGCCTCTTTTCAAAACATTTTCAAAACCACACACACAAAGCACCATTTCAAACAATTGAAAAGCAAAAGCAAGTGATCTAAACAAGTAGCTAAGAGCCCGTGGAAAACCATGGATGAAAAGGGTGCTTGCACCTTCCCTTTTCATAATCTACCCCCCGAACCCAAGAAAACATCTCAAAGGTCTTTCCTGTGCTTTTTGACCTTTCCTTTGGATAAAATAAAAAGTCGGTGGTGACTCTTGCTAAACCGCACAAGTGCAAACACAAACACAAACCTCAAGTCAGTTCTCCCACCGTATCACAGAACTGGTGACTCTGCTGGGGATTCAAGATCTAAGTGGGGTTACCTTAGGGTTTTAGATCACCTTTACATGTTTACCTTGTTTGATTTGTATGCTTTAATTTTTTTGGTCCTTTGTTTGGGTTTGTTTTAAATCCTACACCCGGATTTGGGGACACCTTTTAGGTAAGTAGCAATAAACTATGAGGGAACTGTGCGGGGTATACCGACATGGTTGAAGCAGTAGCTACATTGATGTGACACTTTGGTTGGTACCAGTAACCCTTGAGTTGAATCAAGGAGAGTACGGGGCCGCCGCGTGGTGTCGTGAAGCATCAACTGACTTTAGAACCTTACTTGACCAACTTGGGCATTAGGACGTAGTGAGATGACCGGTTTCGGTATAGAGCTAAAAATTGGTTGATACTCGATACTACACTCATTGAGGGTTGTTTCCTTGGAATATCTCGGTCGCCTGTAAGAGGCTAAATTGAAACAATGAACAAGGAAACCATCCAGTGATATTGAGCTCCTTAGAACCCGGTTACTATTTCTAGGACAGGTTGAGCCAACTAGACTTCAAGAGGGTACTTACCTACAAGCTCCATGCAAGCCTAAACCTAAGGACTTGTCTGCTTTGTGTGAACATGATTATTTGTATATAAACTTGCTTATTTCGCATATCTGTACATAACATCATAACATCATACCATAGCATTTTCAATAACCATTTCAAGGATCTCGAGGGTTTTTTATGCAGGGTAACATTGAACCAGATGTCTACCAGAAGGCAAGAGGATTCATTTTTCCTCTAAAAAAACACCGTCAAAGATCAAGTACAACAACTTGAGTCAAGGGCTATGACCCACTCGACATGGTGAGCTTGATTCTCGTGGAAAGACATCCACCGATACAAAGATCTCCAATCAAGGATGTTCAATTTCTAACATTTTCTCGTGTTTACCCCGCGAGATCCTTGAAAACATGCATCCATATATCATGCATCGTATCATGACAGGTTTCCCCCTTTCAGGTCTCCTTATCTTCCTACTGTTTTTTTCAGTAGAGATGGCTCTAGAGAAGACTATCAAAGACATCCAGGCTCAAAACGCTCAACTTCAAGAGATGTTCTTGAACCTATCCAAGGGGCAGGAAGAAGTGAAAACTCTCCTCACAAGGGGTATGGTCATAGGGAACCCGGGGGGAATCAGGAATGATCAGTTGGAAGGACTACAGATTGAAATGGAAACAATGAAAATCCAGATGATGGGACAATTGGTGGGTCAGATGGCTCTTATCCAAAACTTGGCACAAGGACAAGAGGAGCTAAAGGTCCTCATCAACAAGCTTCATCTAGGTGAACGTAACCAAATGGGGCAAACAACTAAGGTTGAAGATCAAGTCATCATTCAGCCTCCTTTGAGAAAAGAAGTCGAGGGAAAGCCTCCCTAGTTTCCTTCAGGGTCACAAGCCCAACAACAACCTCACCAACATCAACAGGGTAATCGGCGTAAGCAAAATACATCTGGAAGGCGCTTCACTGAGATTAACATGCCATTATCTCAAGTACTGCAACGCTTGTTGGAGGTCAAGTTGATTATATTAAGGGATCCTCCTCGGAATCCCAATACCTCTGCTCCTAACTATCATCCCAATGCATTATGTGCATACCACTCCAATAATCCTGGGCATGATATGAATGACTGTTGGGCTTTGAAAAATAAAACCCAAGACTTGATTGACAGAGGAGTGCTGGAGTTCACACAAGATGGCTAAATGAAAATCTTCCGCTGAAGGCTCTCCACTTAAAGTGACAAGTTCATACAAAGAGGCTTTTGTTTCATTTGAATTTTCAAGTTTTAATTTCCTTTGTTATTCAAACAATTATCTATTAATGTCAAACTTTGTTTCATTAATGCATTGCATATGTTTGTCTTGAATTCAACCATTCGTTTTCACTATACTTAAACTATGCTTTCTACTTTCTTTATGACATTTAACTCTTGCTAAAAGTTACAAACCTTTAGAGGGAGGATGACGGAAACAATGCCATAATCTCATACAGTATGCTTTTGGACAGACCTTGCTGACGATGTACAGGCGTTTCTTTCACATCCTAAACACTGGAGTTATAAGGAAGATAATCCCTAGTCAACCCCTTCGAGCCAAAGGAGTGGAAGTTTTCTGTTTTAACACAAATTGAAACCTCTAATCAAAGCCTGGGGCAGGGTAGTCTCTCAGTTAGTTCAAATGCGTGTTTAGCCGCAAACTCTCATCTCGTAATACGACGAATGACATCAAAAATATTCCTTTGAAATTAAAAGACGATGATGGTTCCCCATTACCTAGGAAGTCATTATCTTGCAAAATAAAAAGCCCACTGAGTCGAAACCTACAAAGGAGACTTAAGAAAACTGGGGCATCCCGCTGACTGTAATCTCCAAAATAAGAACAGTCAGGCAAAAATTAGGGATAATAAATCGAAAGAAAGAGGTCACTACAAACCCTCAACAAAAATAATGTTGCAAAAATGACTGCCTTCCAACAAACTCAACTTGTTTGAACCATCACCAAAATGTCGTTCCAGACTCATTTGGAGTTCAAACGCACAATTAACTGAGTTTATGACTGAAGAACATCACGAAGAGCGGGTGGGTACAAATATACTTTGATCCTTTATCCTTTGTTTCTTAAAAACGTGAACCAAGCCACGTTAAAACCTTTCAAAAGTCCTAATTGAAGCATGGGTTAGTTCGAAAGCATACTGTTACAAAAGGTATCCTGACTCCTGTAAGGCTTTGCTCTAAATCTTGAGTTGAATTTTTCTTATAAAAGTTTTCTGCTAAAAAACGCATTTTTAAAAATTTCAAGACAAGCATAAGCTTTGCATTATTTGAATATCATTGTTTGCATACGGCTATTTGTTTGACAGCAAAGAAATTCACACAGTGAATATCCGATGAACGAAAGCTCTCTCAGTGAACAAAATCACTTCAAGTGGGATGACACTTCCGTTGCAAAAATATCCTATCAACAAAGGGACATGACATGTCATTGTCCAATACACCTGGGGCAGTCCAGTCAAGATTTCAAGAAATCTCTCATAGTGCAGAGTAACCAGGGGCAAGTCTCTGTCACCTTCACTTGGGGCATTGAACGTCAATCCCAACAAAGGGTTACATACAATCAAACATTTCATGTCAAAGCCATAAACACTCGCTACTTGGGGCAGTGACAAATCTCTCCAAAATCCTTCTCATAAGATGGCTCCCAGCCAGAGTTTCAATAACCTCTTCCCAGCTAAGTCGACCTCAAGAATTCCTGATAATTTTTCCCATTGAAGTCGCCAGATTTTTCATTATCGGAAACGAAGAATTCAACTCTTTTCTCCAGCACCAGTTCAGGATTTATTTTCCCCAGCGAGAGGTCGTCTTGAAAACATTACACATCTGTACATCAGGACATCGTACAACGCAATCTCATT
The DNA here is from genome assembly GCA_948472305.1 of Vicia faba. Taxonomy (NCBI): domain Eukaryota; kingdom Viridiplantae; phylum Streptophyta; class Magnoliopsida; order Fabales; family Fabaceae; genus Vicia; species Vicia faba. Next base: position 162,876,761 of record OX451736.1, on the reverse strand, counting down.
TATTTTGAGAACATCATTGTTTGATATATGTCATGCAACTAACCTTTACCTTTCATTAACGATGCAGTTAAATTCTCACAAAATTCAAGCCATAAAGCCTGGATTTTGACCAGATAACGATATAAGACACTGCGAAGCCTGGAGATCAACCAGATAACAGATAATCCTTAACAGAATGAAGATTCTCATTCTTGCCTCCCCAGTAGATTGGTATACACCCAACCTCCTAATACCCTTAACAGAATGAAGATTCTCATTCTTGAAACCCCAGAAGATTGGCATACACCCAACCTCCTGATATCCAACAGAATGAAGATTCTCATTCTTGAAACCCCAGAAGATTGGCATACACCCAACCTCCTGACCCAAATGCCTGAATGAAGATTCTCATTCTTGCTTCCCCGGAAGATTGGCATACACCCAAGCTCCTGACCCAAACGCCTGAATGAAGATTCTCATTCTTGAAACCCCAGAAGATTGGCATACACCCAACCTCCTGACCCAAACGCCTGAATGAAGATTCTCATTCTTGCTTCCCCAGTAGATTGGCATACACCCAAGCTCCTGATATCCCTAACAGAATGAAGATTCTCATTCTTGCTTACCCAGTAGATTGGCATACACCCAAGCTCCTGACCCAAACGCCTGAATGAAGATTCTCATTCTTGCTTCCCCAGTAGATTGGCATACACCCAAGCTCCTGATATCCTTAACAGAATGAAGATTCTCATTCTTGAAACCCTAGAAGATTGGCATACATCCAAACTCCTGATATCTCCAACAGAATGAAGATTCTCATTCTTAAAGTGGCATACAACCTAAACTCCTGATATCTCCAACAGAATGAAGATTCTCATTCTTAAAGTGGCATACAACCTAAACTCCTGAACTTCTCCCAAACAGGAATAAGCTTTTCCCCAGAGTCTTGAGCTTACTCTCCAGCAGGATAGCTACTCCCCAACAGTATAGTTGTTCCCCACAGAGTTTTTATTCCCCAATAGAATGAAGATTCTCATTCTTGATTCTCCAGTGAAGTTGCCAGAGCCTTCTTTACTCTCAGCATGAATTCATCAGAATTTTTAATTCCCCTAGCAGATTGAAGATTCTCTTTTCTCCGCAGAAGCCACCAGAGTCTTCCTTATTCTCCAGCAGACCAAGGTTTTCCTTTGTGTGATTCTCGATAGAGATCTCCAGAGTTTCCCTTATTCCCCAACCGAGTAAGGATTCTCATCGTATAATCCCCACGAGTTGCCAAGGATTCTCTATCCCCAAGCAGTCAGCAAGGATTTCTCATCTTCAGCAGCCAAAGATTTTATTATCTCAAGCTATCAAGGATTTATCTTCCTCAGCAAGACAGCTAATTAGCTTGCATGCGCATACATTACAATCATATATCATAAACATTGATAACACACATATATTGCATCATACATTTCATGCAACATAACTTTGTGTTTCATCTAATATTTTACCCTTTTTCAGGATAAGATTAACAAGCTACCAGTATAGGATCATGAAAACAGTTTACGGATGCTCCATACATGGATGCTAATCTATCGCTTGTTCAAATTCATCCTCAGAAAACAGCCTAGAGATGCTCCAGATATGAATGCTAATCTATTGCTTATTCAAATTCAAGGATCATGAAAACAGTTTACAGATACTCCAAACATGGATGCTAATCTATCGCTTGTTCAGATTCAACTTAGAAAATAGCCTAGAGATGCTCCAAACACAGATGATAGTCTATTGCTTATTCAAATTCAAGGATCATGAAAATAGTTTACGGATGCTCCAGACATGTATGCTAATCTATCGCTTGTTCAGATTCAGCTCAGAAAATAGCCTAGAGATGCTCCAGACACAGATGCTAATCTATTTCTTATTCAAATTCAAGGATCATGAAAACAGTTTACGGATGCTCCAGACATGGATCCTAATCTATCGCTTGTTCAGATTCAGCCTCAGAAAACAGCCTAGAGATGCTCCAGACACGGATGCTAATCTATTTCTTATTCAAATTCAAGGATCATGAAAACAGTTTACGGATGCTCCAGACATGGATGTTAATCTATCGCTTGTTCAGATTCAGCTTCAGAAAATAGCCTAGAGATGCTCCAGACACGGATTCTATTCTATTGCTTATTCAAATCCCCGGCTCAGAGATGCTCCAGACGTGAATACCATTCTGACGCTCACCCATAACTTACAATTCAATAAACATTCTTGGATGGCATCTTTAAGCCCATCTCCGACAAGATTCTATCACATCTCCAAATGGCATCTTTAAGCCCATTCCCTTAACTATACTTCGACGAGTGCAAATTTATGGGCACTCTAGTGTCCAATCATCTTTTACCTTCGAGTCACGAACGGAAAACTCGCTGATCTAACTCTTTAGGTTCAAGAAGATTGAACAGGGGCAGTTGTTGTACCCCAAAATTTCCCCTCCCATTTTTCACAGAAATCACAACCCTAGAGTTTCTCAGGTATTCAAGAATGGCTCAGGAATCGATCAGACAAATTTTCTCCTATGGCAGTGAATCAGGAATTAGGGTTTTTCTCGCATTTCTCAGAAGAAACTGAATCCTCAAGAAAGTCAATTGGTTTTCACATGTTTTCATGCTCTTGCAAATTTACTGAAAAGGCAGTGTTCGTTTGATCAAGGTTAACCAGTTAATTTGCATATTTTAAAACATCTGCTCGTTTATGGAATAAACATTTGCCTATTTATTGGAATACACAGTGCGTGTTCTGATTGGAATATTGTTGCAAGGTTACAAGATTACAGAGTTATTGGATTACTTGGAGTTTAAGTTATCTGGATTGGAATTATTGGAATGCAGTTTCCGTTTACTTTAATCAGGAATCTTAAAAGATCAGTGAAGACACAAAAAGAGAATTACAAGTTACTAACAGTAATGGATTATATTGGATATCATATTATCTCATAAAGACTTTCTTCATTTATTTCATATGTTGTTACAAAAATAATTTATTATTCATATGCTTTAGATTTTACAACTTTTCGTACTTGAAAAATAAATTAATACAACTGGTTGAAAATCTCTCTAAGTTACAAAGAAAAATCTAAGCCTAAGCTCCATTGCTCCCATGCTCGCCACAAAGTCTCCTGCTTCCTCTGCTTTGTCACCATCCATTTTACGCTGACATGAAAGAAAGACAGAAAAATAATTAGTACAACATAATCAAGAATTCTAAGAAAGGAAAGAAAAATGTTCATCATTAAAGTTTGTCGTTTGGAATCAGAAGGGCTATTTTCAAATTCACCGTGTTTTTATTTTTCTCTTTGCAAATCACAAGAAGATTACTCTTCTAGGTTCACAAAAAGAAAAATAAAATGCAAGTTGTCCAAGTAAAAGAGAATGCAAAGCAAATGGTCCAACTGCAGCATGTTGTCCAAACAATGCAACAAGGCAAACTAAACAAAGCCAAACTAAATTAGACAATGCAGCAATACAAGCAAACTAGACAGTAGCAACAGTAGTGCAAGCATTACAAACAAGGCAAACTGGATGCAGCAGTCTAAACAAAGTACAATGCAGCATGGCAAGTACAAATAGCAGACAAACTAGCACAACAGCATGGCAAAGTAGCATGCAAATAGCAGAAAAAAGTACAAGCAGTAGCATAGAAGAAGAAGAAAGTTGTATGGAAAACCAAACAACAAGTAAAGCTTGTTGCAAAATCTTTTCATCATTTTCCAAAGTTTGGCAAACTTTTCAGAAAAAGGGGAAAAAAGCATTTCTGCTTTATCATTGAGAGAGGAGAGAGAGAAAAGATATCACATATTTTGTTGGAATTGTACAGCTTTGCTACCAAAGCCCACAAACTGTTACAAGTTACAAAACAAAATCAACTAGGATATAATACCATCAAACTGTAAGAAGAAGAAAAAACACAGTTTGTCAAACAGAAAAACAAAAAAACTGCATTACAAAAACAAAGCTCTCAAGCCTGCCAAACCAGTGTACAAACAACTTGTGCCTCAGTTTCCAAATCCTGTAACTCAGCTCAAGCAACCCAAACTTGTTAACAAAAGATCAGAAAACCAAAATTATTAACAAAAGTCAAAAGCAGTTTCCAAACTGTCAAAAACATCCTCCAACAGTTCAAAGACTTGCAACTGTAACAACAAGCCTAGCCAAAACTGTACAACAACAAAACCATCATTTTCCATCACAACGACCAAAAAAACCTGTTATCAAGAACAAACAAGCATAACCTGTGAACCAACAAACAGCAAAAAACCTGCATAACCAAAACTATGAAGCCAAAACCAAGTTTCCACTGTCAAAATCAAAAACCACAAACAACAAAACCTGTAGAACTCAGTTCAAGAATGCAACAAAACATGTAACTCAAATCCTTCAACCTCAAAAACCTGCCAAACATTTCAAAAACTTGCAGAACCAAGCTGCAAAATGTCCAAGTCCAAATAGTTACAACAAAACAACAACAAACCATTTTCCAACAAAATCAAATCCTCAACAACAACCAGTTCATAAATCAAAAACTATCATCTCCCATCACAACAACAAAAACTACATAACAATTCAAAAACACAAAAGCCTGCAAACTGAAAAAGCCAACAAAAACATACAACTCATTTCAAAAGCCCATTAAACCTAGTGAACATTCAAAGTTCAAAACCATCCCAACCTGCAACTCACAAAACTCAGAACCAAAGATACCAAACTGTAACTCAGTTTAATCATCAAACTGTCAAAAATAAGTATTTAAGCCAACAAAGGCACAATAACATCCAACAGTCAGAAGGGAAACACCATCATCATTCAAGTTCAAGAGAGAGGAAAGAAATAACGAAGTCAGAAGGGAAACACCATCATCATTCAAGTTCAAGGGATAGAAAAGATTACCAGAGCTCACGCATCCATCATCATTTCTTCCCTCCCCTCGTGTCCAGCTACCAAGGTGCATCCTCATCCCAATCTCAATAAAGGTATGTATCTCCTCAAACCCTTTCCTGCATCTCAGTGAGTATTAAAATTGATTAACAAGCAAACATGGACAAAACATACAAAAAACCAACGAAACTGTTAAGCTAGCAGAACCGTACCTTTTCATGAAAAAACTTTGAGAATCGTTTAAAGGGTTGAGAGTGGGAGATGCACCGGCAACGGAAACCGGGAAGGGAAGATCATAGAGGAACGAGAGAACGAGTGAGAAAGAACGAAGGAGCAACAACGTCGCTCTGTACAAACCCTAATCCCTTCCGTTAACCCTAATCAGAAACAATTGAAAAACTTAAGCATTGGGCCATTCCATTGCAAAGCCCATACATACGTTTTCTGGCTCACCCCCCCCCCCCCCCCCCCCCCCATTTCTGGCTTTGTTTCTTACCTTTGGGCCTAGCTTCCATTTAAAATCTTAAGCCCATTTCTACCTTTTTTTCTTAATTTACTTCTCTTTGTTAACAATTCCATAAAACTCAATATTTTTTTTATTAAATTAAATTAATCTTGAAATTAATTTTCTTTTTCTATTTTTAATTTATCTTTGTTAATTGGTTACACATAATAAATACATAAAAAAATTTAATTTAATTAGTTTGCTTTCTTTAAACTTTTTTTTTAATTATTTAATAAAAGTACAAAACAGAATAATAATAAATTTTTAATCTTTTAGAATAGATTTTATTTATCTCTTTTTCAAGTAAATACATGCATTTCGTACTTTATTGATTTCTTTAATTGTCTTAGCTTTATATTGAATCGCACAACAATTCGATTTGGTTGTAATATTTGTATATTGCTATTTTTATGTGACTCATCCCCATTTGTAATAATTGTACCCCCATTCCCGGATACTTTTGTAATAGCTTAGACTTTTAATTCCCGCAATTTATTACTTTCGATATACTGTGTAGCAATTAGGCATGTATGGCAAGATTCAAAAATCAATCGCTAGATGACCTAATCCAAGAATAAATGACTTGAAATCAACACACTTCTCACACGCGCACCTCTAGGGTAACCTTGCGTGCTGCCTCGGAAATACAATCATGTCCCTCGAATATGCGACACTATAGCAAATGACCCTTCGATAAACAAAGATCGTAGTCCCTCGATGACCCCCGATGTTTCCTTCGATAAAATGATCTCGTCCCTTACAAAAATTGCTAGAGCGTCCCATAAGTTGCTTTCAATGATTATAAATTTGACTCACGCCTGTCCCGTTTAACATCCAAACACAAGGTTGTTTACCAAATATAATTTTAAAACATTAATGTCCAAGGGTTAAAAATGTGTAGGAAAGATCTTTGAGTAGGGTAGACAGCTCCTAGTTACTTGATCTCTTGCAAACCATCCTTGCTAAATTCACAACACAATTTCAAAACATTTTCCCAAATCAAACTTTCAAACATTGAAATATCTTTTCAAAATACAAACACCTTTGTAAAACATTCAAACAAGAATAGTTACAAAGGTTGCCTAGACAAGGCCTCTTTTCAAGACATCTTCAAAACCACACACACAAAGCACCATTTCAAACAATTGAAAAGCAAAAGCAAGTGATCTAAACAAGTAACTAAGAGCCCATGAAAAACCATGGATGAAAAGGGTGCTTTCACCTTCCCTTTTCATAATCTACCCCCCGAACCCAAGAAAACATCTCAAAGGTCTTTCATGTGCTTTTTGACCTTTCCTTTGGATAAAATAAAAAGTCGGTGGCGACTCTTGCTAAACCGCACAAGTGCGAACATAAACGGAAACCTCAAGTCAGTTCTCCCACCGTATCACATCACCCTTTTCATCCATGGTTTTCCATGGGCTCTTAGTTACTTGCTAGATCACTTGATTTTGTTTGAAAATATGCTTTGTGTGGTTTTTTGAAAGTATTTTGTAAAGATGTCATTGTTTAGGCAAACTTTGTAATGATTCTCGTTCGTAAGAATGTATACAAAGTGTTTGATCTTTTGAAAATATTTTCAAGTTTGAAAGATGTTTTTGAAAGTGTTGGTGTTTGTTTTGAAAATAGAAAGGATGTTTTTTTTTTTTTTGAAATGGAGCAAGTAACTAGGAACAATCTACCTACTCAAAAGTCTTTCATGTTCATTTCCTTTTTCCTTTGACATTGTTATCTTACCATTGATTTGATAAGTAACCCTATCTTATGATGTAAACGGGACGGGCGTGGGTCATCGTATAACCATGATTAGTAATATTGCAAGGTATCTTAGCATTTTTATTTAGGGACTAAGATCATTTTGAAAGGCAAATTAGATAGCGTCATCGAGGGACTATGATCTTGTATTTTTGCTAAGATGCCTCACATGTGTAATATGGCCATTTATAAGGCAATCAAGTGGATTTTACCCTAGGGATGCTTGTGTGCAAGTGTATTAATTTTCATGCTTGTTTTGTCTTGTACTAGGGTTTTCTACTTGTTGATTTTATCTTGCCATACACACCCTAATTACTAACAATTATATTAAAGCGATAAGTTGCGGAAATTAAAATCCTATGCTATTACATCTTTTGGGGGAGGTGGATAAAAATTTACAAATGGGGGGATAAAAGCAAATAAATCCTAATTTACTATTACAACCATATTGAATAAATAAATAATATACAAAAATAAAGAAATAAATAAATAAGAAAATTGTTTTAAATTTTTTTTTTTATGTATTGACACATACACTTATGTATTGATACGAAAATTTTATGTATTAGCGCGTGTCATTATGTATTGATATGAAAACAATTTATGTATTGACGCATGTCATTATGTATTGATACGAAAACAGTTTATGTATTGATGCATGCCATTATGTATTGATACGAAAACTTCCTTGCTGCTGGAAAATGAAAATTAACTCAGTATGAGTCGACGCATTCGCATTTCGTATCGACTCATGCAACCTTTCGTATCGACGTAAAATGGTTTGCATCGGCTCATAACCTGTTTTGGACATAATATGTGTCGACTCATAGCCTTTCGTGTCGACGCATAACTGCTATTTTTTGTGTTTTATCATTGTTTTGCTACATGTAAAAGTCAATTCTCAACACATGGTTAGTGAAAATGAAAAGCAAGCATATGGTTAGCTTCAAGGCAATTATATCTACATTTTATCTTCACAAGTGAACCATTAATGATGCTTGTATAAAGAGTTCAAAGTCAAGAAAACTTACCTTAAAACTGAAATTTGTGCTTTGAGTTTGAGCTGTTGTATGGCCTGTTGTTGAGCTTGGGATGTGATAATAGTGATGCTACATAAGTTGTTTTTATGTTTGAACAACTTCTATATGATGTATGTCGAGTGTTTGGATGGTTTATTTGGAGAAAACTTGCAAGGTATGAGATTCAAAGATTTGGACTTCAAAGCTTAAAAATGGAGGTTTTGTGGGAAATTCTGGTTTTTGACAGCAAGAATGATTTTGAGTGTTAGTTTCCCCTTCTTTTTTTCTTACCTTTTCTCTTGCAATTGGCCTCTCTATTTATAGATAAGTTTTGAGACTTCAAACAACTCAGATTTTGAATCACATGTTATGGTTATCTTGCTTGTTTTTGAAGCAAGCATGAAGAACATGTTTCTAATGCTTGTACCAAGCTATCTAAAGTGGTTGATCACTTTAAACATGTTTGTTATGACTTGTAGAAGTTGAGTGTGATTAGAACAACAATTTAGAGGTTCAAGAAATTGACTTTATGATTAAAGTGAACTTTGCAAGAATGGCAATGGTGCCTTTGTGCCAAAAATGGAAAGATGCAATGGACAATAATTGAACCAATTGGATAATGGTTCAATAAATTATGTAAACATCGGATTATGGATAAATTTTCAAGTCAAGAGGCCTGCAAAATGAAGATTATGCATTATGGCTAAGATTTTTGTTCCTTATTCATCATAAATCTGCCTTGTAAATCAAGAATGAATGTCCAACTTCAGATCCTTGTATCTCCTAGCTCAAATATGATAAATTCACGCTCTTAGATGTTTTGTAAAGCTTGAAACACCCTCTATAACTTTCATGTTGGCCATTTTGACAAAATCATCTTGTAACTATGTGAAAAAATGCCAAGAAGTTGGGATAAAATCCTGACCAAAACTGCTGAATATTTCTCTAAGTGTTTATTCAAAAATGCCACGACTTCATGAATTTATAACTCAAAATCCAACCATTTATAGAAAAAGTCATGCCCTACAAAGTTTTAGATCTCATTGAGATCTACAACTTTCATGTTGGAAGTTTTCCTTGAATCATCTTACATCATGGTGAAAAGTTGGCATGAAGAAATGAAATTATCATGTATAAAAAACACTTAGAAAATTTCTAAGTCTTGAAGAGTTTGAATTTTCACATTGACTTTTGACTTTCTTGATTTCTTGGTGATCAAGTTTCATATTTTTAAATGTATTGATGAATTTTGATCTTTGAGACTTAATGTTGACCAAAAAGTCAAAGTTTGATTTTTGGTGCTACAGTTGACTTTTTCATTAGTACAATTGATTTTTGGTCTCTTGGTCAATTGATTGAGAAGACTTGAAACTTGACATGAGCATTCTAGAAGGTCCATAATGATCCAAGAATGTCACTTGAAGTATTAGAAGTCCAATTGTCCTTATGCAAATTCAAACCCTAATCTTGGGGTATCAGTGTTAAGGAGATGGCTTGACCTAGTCAATACTGGTGCAAGCTTGAGCTTTCGTAGATCTTTGTGAGAAATGTCTTGAGAAATGAGAGGGGAAATTTTGGGGTACAATACTATGGTATCTACATTTTATCTTGACAAATGGAAATCAAATGATGCTTATATGAAGAGTTCAAAAGTCAGAAAACTCACCTTGAAAATGGAATTAGTGTTTTGAGCTTGAGCTTGTTTCAAGGTGTTGCAACGATCATGTTAGCTTCCTTGGACCTCTAAGAAGCTAATGCAATGCTTAGCTTGAGTTGAGAATGGCTGGAATGGTATGGAGAAGTCTAGTCGTAATGCCCTGTTTTTGGTTATGGAAGATGTAGAAGATGATGTTACAGAACTGTAACAGAGGTTTGGTTGAGTTGTACTTGATGTATAGAAGCTTTGTGTATGGTTTAGGGAGGAAACACACGAGTAGATTTTGTGTTTCAAGTTTCTTGGCCAGAAATGACAACAATGGAGGTTTGTGCATAATTTTGAGTTTCAGGGAGTTTTGGGATGCTTGAGGGCTTGTGAATTCGTGTCTTTGGCTTGTAGATGGATGTTCAATTTATAGGCAAAGGTTTTGAGTGATTTAGTTGATCAGAATTCAAATTTACATGTTAAGCTCAACATGTGATTTTCTTGACAAAGCAAGTTTCAATGCCTTGTACCTTTGATCATAGAGTTGTTAATCACTTTAAACATAATGATTTTGACTTTATAGATGGAGTGTAATCAAAACAAACAAGTTAGGAGCTCAATGCATTGAATTTGTGCGTAAAGCTTGCTTTACAAGAATGGAATGGTGACTTCTTCCAAATATGGAAAATTGCTTTGGATAATGGCTTAATCACTTGGACCATACCTCAATCAATTATGTAAACATTTAATTATGGAGTGATTTAGTAGTTAGAAGCCTTCAAAACAAGATTGTGCGGCATAGGCTTGAGATTTGAATTCTTGTTCATCACAAAAATGACCTATAATTCAAGAATGAATCTATAACTTCTTGCCCTCGATTAACTTAGCTAAAAATTGACCTCATTGAGTTCTTGGACATTTCGAAAAGCTTGGAACATTATATACAACTTTCATGTTGGCCAATTTGACAAAAATCCTCTTGGAGCTTGGTGAAAATTGGCCAAGTTAGGTAAAAAATCTGCCTAAACTAGGTCAAATTTTCACTAAGTGTTTAAGAAAAAGTGCATGACTTCATGAATTTATAACTCAAGATCTAAGCATTTCTAGGACTTGATCAGTAAATAAAAGTTATAGATCTCATCAAGATCTACAACTTTCATGTTTAAAGTTTTCCTTGAATCATCTTTCATCTTGGTGAAAAAATGTTATGAAGTTATGAAATTATCATGCTTAAAACACTTAGAAAATTTTCTAAGTCTTGAAAAGTTTGACTTTTTAAATTTACTTTTGACTTTCTTGATTTCTTGATGATCAAGCTTCATGTTTATGAATGTATTTATAAATTGTGATCTTTGAAACTCTACTTTGATAAAAAAAAGTCAAAGTTTGACTTTTGGTGTATCAATTGACTTTTCATCAGTTGACTGAATTTCAACTATCAATCAATTGATCTTGAGAAATGTTTTGAGCCATGAAATTAGGTCAACATGTTTTATTTTAATCCTTAAGACTGTGCTTCAAGCCATTATATCATGCATTAGGTCAAGAACCCTTGATCACTCAAGTATAGTAAAAACCCTAATTTTGACCATTTTGCCCTTTTGGTAAATTGAGTGATTTTTTTAAGAGATTGTGATCAATACTTGATCAAATGATGAATAAGACTTTAAGATGTTGATGTTGGCCAAAAATCATGAAGTTTGACTGTAGGTTGACCACCGTTGACTTTTTACCCAATATAGTTGATTTTCAGTCATCTGAGCAATTGATTGAGCAAATTTGTGATACAAGATTTAAAACTTGACATGAGTATTCTTGGAGGTCTATAATGATCCATTAAAGTCATTTGAGGCATTATAAGTCAAATTATCCTTGTTAAAATCAAAACCCTAATTTGAGGCATCAGTGTTTATGAGATGGTTTGACCTAGTCAATATTTGTGCAAGCTTGAACCATTGAAAATCTTTATGAGAAATGTCTTGAGAAAAGGGAAGGTAAATTTTGGGGTACAACACATACATTTTCTCAAAATTTCCCAACTTGCACCAATCATAACTCTCTCAATTTTTATCATTTGATGGTGATCTTGGACTTTTTGGAAATCTGAAGATGTCCTCTACAATCTCTATGTTGATCATTTTTTCATTTGTAGACTATCTTGATGTAAGTTGAATTGTCAAAAAGTGTATTTTTGTTGACTTTTGAAATGACCTGTAATGTTTTGGTTCAGATCTCTCAAATGAAGCATTTTTTGGACTTGAGCTTAGAGAGACAAAGTTGTAGAGAATTGAATTTCCTTCAAGATAAGCTTTGTTTGAGGAGAATCTGATAAAGCATGTGAAAGTTATGCTTGGTCAAAGTTTAGTTGACTTCTCCTTAAGAAAACCCTAATTTAGTAACATTTGACTTTTGATGAATTGAGAGTTTTCTTGATGAATCATGATTAACCCTTGATCAAATGATGAATATGACTTCAAAACCTTGATGTTGATAAAAAATCTTGAGATTTGACTATATGTTGACCAATGTTGACTTTTTGCCCAATACAATTGATTTTTTGCCCAATCTTTAGGATACAACACATGCATAAATGTTAAATGTATACAAGAATGAATTTAAATACATGTTATTTGAGCATGGTCATTGTATGTGTTGTTTTATTTTGGAGATATATGCGATACCCTCTTGATATGCATGCTAATTTACTCTGATTACGCAATATATTTCCACGGGAATTTAGAGGGTGTTACAACAAGTTTTGATAAACAACAAAGATGTAAAATGAAATAATGACATTAAAGAGGGATAGAAATAAAAGACAACAAAGATAAATTCTTCATTTAAGAAAAATAGCAATGAAAAGACTAGACGCAGACACATACATGTTTCTCACAAACTATTTCGCTCTTTGACTCGGGTACTTTAGTTTTATAGAGAAAATGTATGAGAATTTTCAACCTTTATTATAATGTATGATTCTGCTACTTATATTAATCTATGATAATCGTTGACATCAGTTCTGACCCCTTTGAAAATGACACATACTACCCCACTTCTAACTTCTAGTTTCAAATCATGTTATCACATGTTATCCACTATTTAACTGTTGACAACCCACATTATGAGTTAAAAACTACTTCAAACCCCCACAAACTTTGCTTAATAATGTCTACAAATGCTTTGTTGATGTGATCTTAAACTGTTTCTTGAACTCATGGAAATTACTAAGTCTTTTAAACATTGATGGCTCTGTCGACCAAAAGTTCCATCGAAGCCAACATTATATCGAATGTCTTTTTCGAGATTTTGGACATGTTTAAGAGTGATCCTAATCTTGTGGATTTTTTTTATGATTCTTCCAAATCATAAGTGCCATGTTGGTCGAAGCTCCTTAGTCGACGCGACAATTTCCGTCGAAGCTCATCAATAAATTCTTTTAACACATAATGCTTTTCCCATATGACAATATTTGTTGACTTTCTTCTAGCTAAAATTTCTAGGATAAGTTTTTTGTAGCAATGAGAGTAGATAAGATGAGTAGAAGTCAAATAATTAGAGAAAGAGGAAGACATAAAAAGACTATAAGAGAAGTTATTAAAAAATATCTAGAGATTAATGATTTAGATAGAAACATGATCCTTAATATAATATTATGACAAAAGTTAATCCACGTAGTCGACTCTATTTAAAGAGATAAAATTTTATTGTTTTTTTTTATGTAATATCCATATAATTCATCTATTAAAAAAATATTATTTTAATTAATGAATATATATTCATCTATCAAATTAATTTCAATATTTTAGTGGTAGAAAATCTATTTTTTTTTAATATTTCTAAACTTATATTTTTTATGGTAATATATTTTAAACTCTATCATACACACACATTGTTTGATTGTGATTTTCGTCCCTCCTTCCTATACGTACTAATTACTTGATTATTGTTTATTTTTGCACTAAAAATTCTCATTTGATATGTTCCATATATATATAGAACATATCAAATGAGACGATTCGTTATCAGATGTTGTTGAAAGTAATTTCTTTTGTCGAAGCAGGTTGTTCGATAGAAGACAAGGAAGTGTCAAAGATTCGATACATATATTATTTTTTTTAGATTTAGATAGATTTTATTTAGTTCCAAAATAAGTATTTTGGGCTTGTATAGTTTTGGACTTTGACTTAGGGAGTGTAGTTGTTTAGGTATTGGCTTGCATTTTTGGTAAAACCCAAGTGTATGTGTGAATGTCATGACTGATGTCATAACATTCTAGTTTAGTTTGTACTGATTCATTAGGTACCTTTGCAGAAAAATATTGTCATTCAGGAACTGATGTTTATAAGTGTGTATCTGAGCATTTTGCAAAATGATCACATTTTGCTAAATCAGTAGACAGGTTTTCTCAGATGTCATAACAGATGTTAAGACATCCTATTCTGAACTAACAGGTTTGCAGGTTGGATAAGTCTGAGTTTTTTCAGGAAAATAACTCAGTCTTTCCAGAACAGAATCCTGCATTTTCTGAGGGGTAACCTAGCTCAACCCTAACCTGGTTAATAAAGTCTTGTGACCCGGTCTTGAGGTCAAACGGAATTAACCCTAGGTTTTTGTGGAAACCCTAACTAAAGTTGCAGCTGCTATATATTCAACAGAGCTGCTGTTTTGCAAGTAATCCCTTTTTGATCAGAAGATCATTTGTAACTTGTATAGGTTTGATTATTGTACTCCAAGCAATTATCATTGTGATAAGTGACTTGGAATAGGTTTTTAATTGTAAGGGTTGTGTAGCACTCAAAGCTTTGAAGCAAGAGTGTTTGAATGTTCCTTGACTAAAGCTGTGAAGCAGAGTCAAGTTAGTTGTGTGCATCACTCAAAGCTGTGAAGCAAGAGTGATTGTGTTGCTTGATTAAAAAGCTGTGAAGCTTAATCAAGTGTTTGTTTTTGAAGAGTGTCTTCATCAAATCATTAGTCAAATTGTTTTATGTATCACTGCTGTGATTGAGGGGGAGTGAGTACGAACTCAGGTTTAAGTTGTACTTAGAATTGAAATTGCATTGGGTAGTGTTGTACCCCAAAATTTTCCCTCCCATATTCTTCAAGAAATTGCCAAGCCAAGATTCAAAATTCCCCAAGGGTTGCACAGTGCAAAGGTCTCCTATACAGTCAAAACTAGGGTTTGTGTTCTGATCAAAGAAATGAAGTTTTCAAAGGCCCAATCAAGTCTCATATGCCTACAAATATGGTCAAGTATCCTCATATCAAGTTTCAAGACATTCAGCTCAAAATTGCACAATCAAAACCCTAAATTGCACTACAGTCAACTGTAGGGGCAAAATGGTCATTTGGCAGTCAAAAGTTCAAATTTTTGGTCAACATATCATATTGAAGCCACAAACATCATTTGATCAATGCTTGATCATGATTCTCAAAATTTGGCTCAGGAATCATCAAAAATGCAAAAGTTTCCTTATTTGGACAGCTGAAAAAGTCAACTGAAATTGACCAGGGCATAACTTTCACATGGATTATCAGAAAAATTCCATCCAAAGCTAATTTTGAAGAGAATGACATTTCCTACAACTCATCTTCATATTTCAAGTTCAAGAAATGCTCTCACAAAAAGTTATCAATTTCAACATTATAGGTCATTTTCAAAAGTCAACAAAAAGGGACTTTAAGTTAAAGGCCATAACTTGAGATTGGTAAATCAAAATGACATGGGACCAAAGGCATTGGTTAGAGGACTCAAAGACCTTTCCAAAATGTCCAAGAACATGAGAAAAGCTTAAACATTGAGCAAGTTATGCCTTGTGGAAGTTGGGAAATTTTTGGATATTTTGAAAAGTCAACTTTGATTCAAATGACCTAAAAATGCCAATGGGCCCATTTTCCTTCCATGATGCATCATTCCAAGCATGTGCACGACCACTTGGCCCAAAGGGAAGTATTTTCTCATTTTTTATTTATTTATTTGAATTATTATTCATATTAATTCATTTAAATCATTTAAATATGTGAAAAATATATAACTTGACCTAATAAATCTTTTCATGCATGTTTTGAACTCAATATTTCGTGCTTGCACAATTATGGAAAGATTTGGCTTAATTGGATGCTAATTGATACAAAAACATGTGAAAAAGATATGGAAAAAGATCTTAAAAAAATCAAATATTCAATCAATGATTACAAGAGATTTGGATCCAATTTGTTAACCTAATTGACTCATATATATGCCAGGATCATAAACCTAATGAGGGGAGACAAAAAGCTGCGCAGAAGAACTAAGAAAAAACTTGGAAAATTGTTGAAAAAAGCCAAAACTGAAATCATCATTCCAGGGCGATTCAAAGCCTAATTTTCATTCCAATAGCTTGCTCAAGGTCTATTGAGTGTATTCCAATCAGAATCATCCATCAAAACTCCAAGAATTGTCTAGGGTTTCTTGGGCTCCCAATTAGGGGTTTCCTAATAACGTAAAATTCGACCACCACAATGCCATGGATGGATTCAGGGAGCTTGGACGAAGAAAACAACATGCTCGCGCCCAATTTATGAACCCTTGAGAGCTAATCGCTATTTTTCAATAGCTGGCCTAAGGAAGCGCGTCTAAAACCGTTGCCATATGTTCTTGTTTCAGAAAAAAAAGAAAACACGTGAGGAAGACGATGTGTTGGCGAACGCTGATTGGCACGTTTGAATATTTCGCGCTTTAATCCACTAATGTTTTTTCTTTTCTTTTATATTATTTACTTGTTACTAATATATCAAAAAGGTTCAGTGGCTCAGCTGGCAAACGCTCATCGCTTCAACATCCAAGACCTGGGTTCGAGCCCCAGGTCTGTATAATTTCCCATGTTATTTTTCATTAACCATTCCCATGCAGCGCCCAATGCCAAGACGTATCATGCACGCTCAAAGATCAACAGCCACGCGTCCATCAGAAGCAATCCAAAGGTGCACAATTGATGAACACCATAAACGCAAGTCAACGCACCACACGTGATCTTGAAAAGTCCAACGAGGCCAAAGCTAAATGGGCTAGATTACTGGGCTCATACCTCCATATTGGGGACTTCCACCCCCCTTGGTTTGCAATGTTTTTTTCAATTTTCTTTATGTTTTATTTTATTTTCAATTATTTGTTTATTTGTTTCGTTGTTTTAATTTAATTAATTATTTTTACAAAAAATATAAAAATATCATAAAAAAAACTCAGAAAAAGATAAAAAAATATAATGATTATTTATTTTGATATTTTCTTGTAAACAAATTGTATGTAAATAAATTTAGTTTTAATTTAGGTTGCAATATTAATTCTTTTCATAAAAAATCTAAAAAATGTAGAACTAGGTTTAATTGATAATTTTTATTTCCTTTTAATTTTTCTTTTTTACAATAATATTATTTGTTTATTTATTTCTATAATTAAATTATGCATAACTTAGGTTTAAATTAGGTCAAATTTCAATATTTCTTAATAAATAATAAAAAATAACTAGAATTAGGGTTTGCATCCAATTTAAATTTTAATTAATTCTTTTTTTCATTAAATCTTAAAAAAACATAAAAATCCCAAAAACATTCTCTTTTAATTTTTAATTTTCATTCCTCATTAATTTTAATATTTTGCAAAAGGGTCCAACGCCCTCGTTTCGATAATTCTTTTATTTCGCATATTTATTTTATTTCGCTTAATTAATTATGTACTTCTCCCGAAGCCTTGTAAATATTACTTCTCGCACTTTACTTCATTTGCTTTATTTATTTTCCGTCAAATCGGGTCCGGTTTAATTTTGGCGATGTGGACCCGCGCCATTTGTAATAGCTTAGATTTACTTTTTCCGCAATTTTTAACTGTTAAACAAAGCATGCAAGAATGAATGGCCATAATAAAATCAAGCGTAGATCACTTTAACATGACAAGACAAATGCAAATGAAAACGACACACAAATCGCACACACCACCCCTAGGGTACGCCTCACTGTTGCCTTGCCTTCGAAAGGTGATCGTCGAGTAGAGGATGTCTTAGTAAGTCCTCATGATCCGGGAACCTGGCATGAGGGTAGCTTCTAAGGTGTCTTCCTATTGCTCTGGTGATCACCATGTCCCGAACCTCGAATTGACCCGAACACCTCCAACGGTGGTGCTACCTACCTCTCAATGGTGGGATGGCACTGCTTTAAGGACATTTACACAAACGAATTCCTTAGGGTAGGTAGGTTCTCGTAGATACTTGCTCTAATTTCAAAACAAATCAAAAAATATGTTTCGCACCGACACCCTTTCAAAAAGCTTTCGAAAGCAATTTTTCAAACACTCTTGAGGACCGATACAAGAGTCGAACTGGAAATTTTCAAAGAAACTTTTTAAAACCCACAATTGAAAAGCAAACAAACCATTTTTGAAAACACAATGAGCAAGTATCTAAGAGCCCATGGATAACCATGGATAGAAAGGGTGCTAACACCTTCCCTTTCTATAACCTACCTCCCGAACCGAGAGCAATCTCTTTAAGGAATTTTTCTGTGCTTTTGTCCTTTCCATTTGGAGAAAATAAAAGACGGTGGCGACTCTTGCTTCCGTGACATTTCGCGAACCAGCGTTAAACAGTCAGTTCCAGATCCACCGATCAAAGAACTGGCGACTCTGCTGGGGATAAACTTATAAAGTGAGGTGTACCTTAGGGATAGTTCATAACTGTGTTTTCAATTGTCTGAATTGCTTGCTTTACTATTGTGGGTTGCATCGGAGTTACATAGATCCTAACCCGGATCTGGGGATACCCTGTTTAGGTAGCATAAGCTGTGAGGGACCTGTCCGACGTATACCGACATGGGTGAAGCAGTGGCTACGTTGGTGTGGCGCCTTGGTCTGTACCGATATCTCTCGTGTTGAAACGGGGAGAATATGGGTCTTCCAAGGAGTCGTTAAGCACCAACAACCTTAGAACCTTAAATGACACAACTTGGCCATTAGAACAGTAGCAGTATGCTACGCCCATTGAGGCTAAACTCTCGTGATGGTTCTGGCCACAAGAAAAGATTGTGATGCTGGAGTTATGACCGATTGAGGGTAGTCAATGATATTGGGATCCTCTAAGAACCCGGTTACTTTGATAGGACAAGTATGAACCAACCAACTGAAAGAGGGTAATACCCGGACCCCGTGCTGGCCCAAACTCTAAGGGTTTCTCTTGTGTGACTTGTGTGCCTTCGTACTTGACTATTTGCATGCTTGTTGTCTGACACTTGAGCTTCTTGCAGGTTTTTTTTGTAGTCCTTAATTAGGACTCATAACAAGGTTTACCGGGTTTCTTGCAGGTGTTGTTTTTAGTCCTTAATTAGGACTCATGACAGGTTTTACTTAAGTTTCTTGCAGGTTTTGGTTTGCAGTCCTTAATTGGGACTCATAACAGGGTTACTTACATTACCCCATGCATAACATAACATCATACCATTGCATACATCCTAACCCATTTCAAGGATCTCAAGGGCTTGTGATGCAGGTCATGGTGAATCAACTATCTCAGCAAGGGGCAAAGAGGATTTATTTTCCTCTAGCCAAGGTTGTCAGGGGCTATGACCCACTGGATATGGTGAGCCTTTGACCCTTGAGGAAGGATTTTCTACAACAGGAAGTTTCTTCAATCAAGTCACCAGTTTTCAACTCTAACAAGTCCCTCTGTTTACCCCTCGAGGTCCTTGAAATCATTGCATGCATGCCATACATATCATTGCATAACAGGTACCCTTTCTCTGCAGGTTACTTACCTTCTTCGCTGTTTATTTCAGCAGTGTCGTCATGAATCCTGAATCCTCAACCGAGCACACTATCAAGGCCCTCCAGGCTCAGAACGCCCAGTTCCAAGGGCTGATCATGAATTTGACCCAGGGGCAACAAGATCTGAAAGCTCTCCTCTTGAAGAAGGAAAAGAAGAAGAAGAGGACTGTCTTGTTCAACCCTAGACGCAGATCTGGGAATACACCGCAGACTGAAACTGAGAGGACTACCCCATCTGTGAGGGAAAGCAGTCACCATGAGAGAGAGGTGCCTAGTCCAGTGGTCTCCGACAACGAGACAAATTTCAACGACGAACAATACCCTCCGGCTGAGGACAAGTACAAGCAGTTGGAAGACCGTTTGAATGCTATGGAAATACAACAAGTACCTGGGCTGGATTTCGGAGATCTGGGTTTGTCTACTGGTGTGATCATCCCTCGGAAGTTCAAAGCACCATCATTCACTAAATATGACGGGGCGTATTGTCCCAAGCTACATCTCAGGTCTTATGTTCGGAAAATCCAACCATACTCAGCAGATAAGAACTTGTGAATCCACTTCTTCCAGGAAAGTCTTTCAGGGACTCACCTCGAATGGTTCTATCAACTGGATGGGACCAAAGTTCGTAACTGGGAGGAGTTGGCAACTGCTTTCTATAAGCAGTACCAGTATAATGCCGACCTTGCTCCCACACGTACCCAACTCCAGGGTATGTCGTTGGGGTCAAGTGAAGGTTTCAAGGAGTACGCACAAAGATGGAGCGACCTTGCTGGAAGGGTGCAACCTCCCTTAACTGACCGGGAGCTCGTTGATATGTTCTTGGGGACCCTATCCGGGCCGTTCTTCAATCACCTCATTGGTAATTCATCTGCTGGATTTACCGACCTCATCCTGACTGGCGAAAGAATTGAAGCTGGTATCAAGAGTGGGAAAATTCAAAAGGCCACACCTTCTGATATTCATAAAAAGCCTTACACGGGAAAGAAGGAATCTAATGCTGCATACAGTCAAAAGAGTCGCCGTGATCAACATGCAGGGGCAGTCATGATCTCTGGTTCTGCACCACGCCGTCAACCACAAAGGGGAAACCAGCAAAGGCCGGACGGGCCTAAAAGGCAATTCACCAACATTAACATGCCATGGTCACAAGCATTGCAACACATGTTGAAGATGAACCTGATTGCAGTGATCAATCCTCCTGCCAATCCTAAGACCTCCTCTCCTAGCTACAATCCAGAAGCAAGGTGTGCTTATCATTCTGATAGCCCGGGGCACGATACTGAGGACTGTTGGGCACTGAAGTACAAAATTCAGAATATGATCGATGCCAAAGAGATCGAGTTCGAGCCTGCCGAGACTCCCAACGTGATTACTGCTCCATTGCCAAAACATGGCTAGGATTGAGATTTTTGTTCATTTGAATTCAAGTTGTATTTTTCCTTTCTTGTTCAGATAAACAATTATCATGTTAAACTCTTTTATTTCATGAATGCATTACACATGTCTGTCTTGATTTAATTATGTCCACTATACTTAAAACTGCTTTTATATTTTGTGACGATCAACTCTTGACTGAAAATTCTAAACCTCTTGAGGGAGGATGACGAAAACGATACCACGATCTTTACAGTATGCTTTTGAACAGACCCCGCTGATGAGGTACAGGCATTGTTTCAAATCCTAAACACTGGAGTTATAAGGATGATAATCCCTCGACAACCCATCTGAGCCAAAGAAGTAGAAGTTTTCTTTTCGAAATTTAAAACCCTTAATTATAACCTGGGGCAGGGTAGTTCTCTCAGTTGATCCAAGTGCACAATGAATGGCACCAAATGAGTTTTTCAAAAACAAAAGACAGTGATGGTTCCGAACAATCATAAGGACAGGCAGTCATTATCAAAAAAAAAATCATAAATGAAAAGCCCAAAAAGTCAAAACCAATAAAGAAGACTTACGAAACTGGGGCATCCCGCTGACTGTAAATCCAAAAAAGGAAACAGCTCAGGCAAAAAAAAGAAAGGGATAACTAAATCAAAAAGAAAGAGGTCCTACAAAACCTCAACAAAAAAGGAGATGACTGCCTATTCAAAATAAATTGTCAACATCCGAACCATCACCGGAAAATCAGAGCAAAGACTCAAACAAAGGTCTAACGTATGATCAACTGAGTTTAGGTTTGGAGAATATCACGAAGAGCGGGTGGGTACAAATAAAATTTGAGCCTTTATCCTTTGTTTCTTAAACCGTGAACCAGGCCACGATATAACCCTTAAAAGTCCTAGCTGAAGCATGGGTTAGTTCGAAAGCATACTGTTACGAAGGTATCCTGACTCCTGAAGGTTTGCTGTAAAATCTCGAGTTGACACCACATTGTATTACAAAAAACGCATTTTCAAAATATTCAAGACAGACATAGGCGTTTGCATTCTTAAAATAACCTTGTTTGCATATGACTATTTGTTTGAACAACAGGGAAATTCGCACGATGAACACCTTGTGAACAGAAGTACCTCCAATCAAGGGGCACAGTAGGAGCATTGCCCATTATCTGGGGCATGACAAAATACTTCCAACAGGGGCAACTCCCTACATTCTGAGAGCGTGGACATAGTCGGAAAAATACTACGCAAAATCAAAGACCCGCTAGGTTGACACACCTAGGCAAAAATAAGGGCTTCCCGGCGAACCAAAAGGGTTCGGGCAAAATGAAGGGATGAAACGAAAAAACATGTACACCCGGCAAGTCGAAAACCTGAAAAGGCGACTTGGGCAAAAATGGGTATCCCGATGGACTGAAAACCCGAAAGGGCGGTCCAGGCAAAAGTTAGGGATCAAAGCGTACGACTATGTTCCGGTATCTCATCATTTGTCTACCCGAAGATTTGTCAATCACCCACACAGGTCTTCCTCTCATACCTCAGAAACAGGGGCAATAATGAGTTATCCAGGCGATCTAACTGCTCTGTCAACCAAAGTACAAAGGAAAGATCAACATAAGGATGATTACCATCTACCTTTACGAATTCCAGATCATGGGTTAACATCCGAGACCAAACAGGACAATCATCCACTTAATCAAAATCATGCAACCCTACACCGGTTCCTTCTCAATTTTCAGAAGAAGTTTTTACACAAACTTATCCAAGTAACCTTACCCCGGTTCATCCAGAAGTTTTTACACAAACTTATCCAAGTAACCTTACCCCGGTTCATCCAGAAGTTTTTACACAAACTTATCCAAGTAACCTTACCCCGGTTCATCCAGAAGTTTTTACACAAACTTATCCAAGTAACCTTACCCCGGTTCATCCAGAAGTTTTTACACAAACTTATCCAAGTAACCTTACCCCGGTTCATCCAGAAGTTTTTACACAAACTTATCCAAGTAACCTTACCCCGGTTCATCCAGAAGTTTTTACACAAACTTATCCAAGTAACCTTACCCCGGTTCATCCAGAAGTTTTTACACCAACTTATCCAAGTAACCTTACCCCGGTTCGTCCAGAAGTTTTTACACAAACTTATCCAAGTAACCTAACCCCGGTTCCTCCAGAAGTCTCACATGGACCTATCTCAAGATGACCTTACCTCGGTTCGTCCAGAAGTTTTTACACAAACTTATCCAAGTAACCTAACCCCGGTTCCTCCAGAAGTTTTTACACAAACTTATCCAAGTAACCTAACCCCGGTTCCTCCAGAAGTCTCACATGGACCTATATCAAGATGACCTTACCTCGGTTCGTCCAGAAGTTTTTACACAAACTTATCCAAGTAACCTAACCCCGGTTCCTCCAGAAGTCTCACATGGACCTATCTCAAGATGACCTTACCCCGGTTCGTCAAGAAGTTTTACACGAACTTATCCCAAAGCGACCTTACCCCGGTTCCTCCTAGAAATCTTACATGGATTTATCCCAAGCAACCCTACCCCGATTCCTCCAGAAGTCTTACACGGATCCATCCCAAGGCAACCTAACCCCGGTTCCTCCAGAAGTCTTACATGGATTTATCTCAAGATAACCTCACCCCGGTTCATCAAGAAGTTTTACGCGAACTTACCCCGAAGAAACCCTACACAGGTTCTCCTCCTCCAGACGTAGTTTTACATGGACTCGTCATCAAGCAACCCTACGCCGGATCCCTCTCTCCAAGACACAGTTTTACATGGACTCGTCACCCAGAAACCCTACACAGGTTCTCCCTTTCCAAAAAAACGAAGTTTTACACGAACTCATCATCAAAGTAACCCTACCCATGTTCCTTCTCCATTTCAGATACAGTTTTACACAAACTCATCAGCATGCAACCCTACATAGGTTCCCCCTTTCAACTTACAAAATTACATTCCAAAACTCCCCAGAAGAGTCCAATCCAGTTTCCCCAGGAAAATTGGAATTCATATCCCCAAGCAGTAAGCTTATCCCCAGTAAATTCTGGAAGCTTATCCCTCGCAGAGCACGAATGCGTCGTCCGACTTGATTCAAAGAGTTATTTCCTTAACAGGATATAACTGGGTTATCCTCAGCCAAAAGCCACGGAAAGATCGTCGTTGACAGAATCTTCTTATCCCCAGCAAATTATTATCAACACTCAGCAAGGCATCCCTCTTCCCACAGAGTATTGCTTCCCAGCATGGTCGCTAGAGTATCTTTTCTCCCCGCAGAATCTTCCATTTGCCAAGTTTATTCCGCAACGGAGTCATCTTCTCTTACCGGTATTCTTGCAGTTATCATCCCCAGCGGAGGCAAAGCTTATTCTTCAACATCAGCCCAGGATATGATTTCCCGGCACCCGTCAAGGATTTACCTTCCTAGACAAAAACATACATAAAACATCACATACATCATTATAACATGCATAGACACATCATATCATACAAGTCTCATTTATATTGAGAACATCATTGCTTGATTCATATCATGCATTGCATATAACTGACCTTTACCTTTCAGGAAAGATCCAGTTAAGTTCTCAAG
The DNA here is from genome assembly GCA_948472305.1 of Vicia faba. Taxonomy (NCBI): domain Eukaryota; kingdom Viridiplantae; phylum Streptophyta; class Magnoliopsida; order Fabales; family Fabaceae; genus Vicia; species Vicia faba. Next base: position 162,852,188 of record OX451736.1, on the reverse strand, counting down.
CTACATTCCAAGACCTAGACCGGTTCAGCTAAATCGACCCTAAGATTTTCCTGATGCTTATCCAGTCAAAGGCCTTCTCTGGTTCAGTCAGATCGACCCTAAGATCTCCCTGATGCTTATCCAGTTGAAGATAGTCCAAGACCTTGTCCGGTTCAGTTAAATCGACCCTAAGATTTTCCTGATGCTTATCCAGTCAAAGGCCTTCTCTGGTTCAGTCAGATCGACCCTAAGATCTCCCTGATGCTTATCCAGTTGAAGATATTTCAAGACCTTGTCCGGTTCAGTTAAATCGATCCTAAGATTTTCCTGATGCTTATCCAGTCAAAGGCCTCCTCTGGTTCAGTCAGAATAACCCTAAGATCTCCCTGATTCTTATTCCAGCTGAAGACACCCAAGATTTTTCTCAACGATCGTTGTTGAAGTTAAAGTCGCCCAAGGTTCTCTTACCATTCATGCTAAGGCAGTAACCATCCCTGGTTCATTCATCGCCGTTTGAAGCTCCAGACTCAGCTCCTGTAACCAGTCAGGACACATCTATACCAAGCATCTGAAAACCAGCTCCTGCAACGTGTCAGGTACTCATTTTCTATTTTGCAGGTATGCAGGTTCTCGCCAAGGAATCTCCTACGCGATCAACATCCAGATGGCATCTATAAGCCCATCATCCTATCCAGCAATCTCCAAATGGCATCTATAAGCCCATTCCCTCCATCACACTGCTAACATGTGAGCGCAAATTTCTGGGCACTCTAGTGTCCAATCATCTTCTACCCTCGGATTACGAAAGGCACGTCAGCCAATCTGCATCCTCAGGTCTAAGAAGATTGAACAGGGGCAACTGTTGTACCCCAAAATTTGCCCTCCCATATTCTTCAAGAAATTGCCAAGCCAAGATTCAAAATTCCCCAAGGGTTGCACAGTGCAAAGGTCTCCTATACAGTCAAAACTAGGGTTTGTGTTCTGATCAAAGAAATGAAGTTTTCAAAGGCCCAATCAAGTCTCATATGCCTACAAATATGGTCAAGTATCCTCATATCAAGTTTCAAGGCATTCAGCTCAAAATTGCACAGTCAAAACCCTAAATTGCACTACAGTCAACTGTAGGGGCAAAATGGTCATTTGGCAGTCAAAAGTTCAAATTTTTGGTCAACATATCATTTTGAAGCCACAAACATCATTTGATCAATGCTTGATCATGATTCTCAAAATTTGGCTCAGGAATCATCAAAAATGCAAAAGTTTCCTTATTTGGACAGCTGAAAAAGTCAACTGAAATTGACCAGGGCATAACTTTCACATGGATTATCAGAAAAATTCCATCCAAAGCTCATTTTGAAGAGAAAGACATTTCCTACAACTCATCTTCATATTTCAAGTTCAAGAAATGCTCTCACAAAAAGTTATCAATTTCAACATTATAGGTCATTTTCAAAAGTCAACAAAAAGGGACTTTAGGTCAAAGGCCATAACTTGAGATTGGTAAATCAAAATGACATGGGACCAAAGGCATTGGTTAGAGGACTCAAAGACCTTTCCAAAATGTCCAAGAACATGAGAAAAGCTTAAAAATTGAGCAAGTTATGCCTTGTGGAAGTTGGGAAATTTTTGGATATTTTGAAAAGTCAACTTTGATTCAAATGACCTAAAAATGCCAATGGGCCCATTTTCCTTCCATGATGCATCATTCCAAGCATGTGCACGACCACTTGGCCCAAAGGGAAGTATTTTCTCATTTTTTATTTATTTATTTGAATTATTATTCATATTAATTCATTTAAATCATTTAAATATGTGAAAAATATATAACTTGACCTAATAAATCTTTTCATGCATGTTTTGAACTCAATATTTCGTGCTTGCACAATTATGGAAAGATTTGGCTTAATTGGATGCTAATTGATACAAAAACATGTGAAAAAGATATGGAAAAAGATCTTAAAAAAATCAAATATTCAATCAATGATTACAAGAGATTTGGATCCAATTTGTTAACCTAATTGACTCATATATATGCCAGGATCATAAACCTAATGAGGGGAGACAAAAAGCTGCGCAGAAGAACTAAGAAAAAACTTGGAAAATTGTTGAAAAAAGCCAAAACTGAAATCATCATTCCAGGGCGATTCAAAGCCTAATTTTCATTCCAATAGCTTGCTCAAGGTCTATTGAGTGTATTCCAATCAGAATCATCCATCAAAACTCTAAGAATTGTCTAGGGTTTCTTGGGCTCCCAATTAGGGGTTTCCTAATAACGTAAAATTCGACCACCACAATGCCATGGATGGATTCAGGGAGCTTGGACGAAGAAAACAACATGCTCGCGCCCAATTTATGAACCCTTGAGAGCTAATCGCTATTTTTCAATAGCTGGCCTAAGGAAGCGCGTCTAAAACCGTTGCCATATGTTCTTGTTTCAGAAAAAAAAGAAAACACGTGAGGAAGACGATGTGTTGGCGAACGCTGATTGGCACGTTTGAATATTTCGCGCTTTAATCCACTAATGTTTTTTCTTTTCTTTTATATTATTTACTTGTTACTAATATATCAAAAAGGTTCAGTGGCTCAGCTGGCAAACGCTCATCGCTTCAACATCCAAGACCTGGGTTCGAGCCCCAGGTCTGTATAATTTCCCATGTTATTTTTCATTAACCATTCCCATGCAGCGCCCAATGCCAAGACGTATCATGCACGCTCAAAGATCAACAGCCACGCGTCCATCAGAAGCAATCCAAAGGTGCACAATTGATGAACACCATAAACGCAAGTCAACGCACCACACGTGATCTTGAAAAGTCCAACGAGGCCAAAGCTAAATGGGCTAGATTGCTGGGCTCATACCTCCATATTGGGGACTTCCACCCCCCTTGGTTTGCAATGTTTTTTTCAATTTTCTTTATGTTTTATTTTATTTTCAATTATTTGTTTATTTGTTTCGTTGTTTAAATTTAATTAATTATTTTTACAAAAAATATAAAAATATCATTAAAAAAACTCAGAAAAAGATAAAAAATATAATGATTATTTATTTTGATATTTTCTTGTAAACAAATTGTATGTAAATAAATTTAGTTTTAATTTAGGTTGCAATATTAATTCTTTTCATAAAAAATCTAAAAAATGTAGAACTAGGTTTAATTGATAATTTTTATTTCCTTTTAATTTTTCTTTTTTACAATAATATTATTTGTTTATTTATTTCTATAATTAAATTATGCATAACTTAGGTTTAAATTAGGTCAAATTTTAATATTTCTTAATAAATAATAAAAAATAACTAGAATTAGGGTTTGCATCCAATTTAAATTTTAATTAATTCTTTTTTTCATTAAATCTTAATAAAACATAAAAATCCCAAAAACATTCTCTTTTAATTTTTAATTTTCATTCCTCATTAATTTTAATATTTTGCAAAAGGGTCCAACGCCCTCGTTTCGATAATTCTTTTATTTCGCATATTTATTTTATTTCGCTTAATTAATTATGTACTTCTCCCGAAGCCTTGTAAATATTACTTCTCGCACTTTACTTCATTTGCTTTATTTATTTTCCGTCAAATCAGGTCCGGTTTAATTTTGGCGATGTGGACCCGCGCCATTTGTAATAGCTTAGATTTACTTTTTCCGCAATTTTTAACTGTTAAACAAAGCATGCAAGAATGAATGGCCATAATAAAATCAAGCGTAGATCACTTTAACATGACAAGACAAATGCAAATGAAAACGACACACAAATCGCACACACCACCCCTAGGGTACGCCTCACTGTTGCCTTGCCTTCGAAAGGTGATCGTCGAGTAGAGGATGTCTTAGTAAGTTCTCATGATCCGGGAACCTGGCATGAGGGTAGCTTCTAAGGTGTCTTCCTATTGCTCTGGTGATCACCATGTCCCGAACCTCGAATTGACCCGAACACCTCCAACGGTGGTGCTACCTACCTCTCAATGGTGGGATGGCACTGCTTTAAGGACATTTACACAAACGAATTCCTTAGGGTAGGTAGGTTCTCGTAGATACTTGCTCTAATTTCAAAACAAATCAAAAAATATTTTTCGCACCGACACCCTTTCAAAAAGCTTTCGAAAGCAATTTTTCAAACACTCTTGAGGACCGATACAAGAGTCGAACTGGAAATTTTCAAAGAAACTTTTTAAAACCCACAATTGAAAAGCAAACAAACCATTTTTGAAAACACAATGAGCAAGTATCTAAGAGCCCATGGATAACCATGGATAGAAAGGATGCTAACACCTTCCCTTTCTATAACCTACCTCCCGAACCGAGAGCAATCTCTTTAAGGAATTTTTCTGTGCTTTTGTCCTTTCCATTTGGAGAAAATAAAAGACGGTGGCGACTCTTGCTTCCGCGACATTTCGCGAACCAGCGTTAAACAGTCAGTTCCAGATCCACCGATCACAGGTAGGTTTTAAGTGAAGGAGATAAACTGGTTGGTTTATTCCTGAATTAACATCTCTTATAGTGGATTTCCTCCCTGGCTTGGTAGCCCCCAGAGTAGGTGTTGTTGCACACTGAACTGGGTAAACAATTGACTGTGTTCTTTATTGTTTTTGTATTTACTATCATATAGTAAGTCAGATACGGTGTCATAACATTGAACGTGACATTGAGTATCTGCAGCCAGAATTTCAATTGGCATCAGAGCAGGCACCCTGCCTGTATTATTGGGTGAGATCTAGGGATATCACTTTGTGGCACTATGGACAAAGAAGGAGTTTTTGGAAATAGACCACCCATTCTGGATGGAACTAATTATGACTACTGGAAACCTCGTATGATTGCCTTCTTAAAATCTCTGGACAAAAAGGCTTGGAGAGCTACTGACAAAGGATGGATTCATCCCACCATAACTGAGAAAGATGGGACAATCAGTCAGAAGCCTGAGGAAGATTGGAGTAAAGAAGAAGATGAGTTAGCTCTAGGAAATTCAAAAGCTTTAAATGCCTTGTTCAATGGAATTGATAGAAACATTTTCAGACTAGTACATCAATATGAACTGGCCAAGGAAGTTTGGGACACTCTCAAAACTACTCATGAGGGCACTTCCAAAGTAAAAATGTCAAGGCTTCAGATGTTGACTACCAAGTTTGAGAATCTAAAAATGATGGAAGATGAAACCATTCATGAGTTTCACATGAACATCTTGGAGATTGCCAACACCTCAGAAGCACTGGGAGAAAAGATGTCAGAAGAAAAACTGGTGAGGAAGATTCTCAGATCCTTGCCTAAAAGATTTGCAATGAAGGTAACTGCCATAGAGGAAGCCCAGGACATCAGCAAGTTGAAAGTGGATGAACTTATTGGGTCTCTTCAGACTTTTGAGATGGGGATCACTGATAATGGTGACAAGAAGAACAAGAGCATAGCACTTGTGTCCAACACTGATGTTGAAGAAAATATTTCAGAAGCTATAGCCATGCTTGGAAGACAGTTCAACAAACTCATCAAAAGAATAGATCCAAAGTCAAGGTCTAATGTTCATAACATTCCCTATGACATTGACAGTTCCAGCAGAAGACCAAGGTCAGAAGAGAAAGGAAATCAAGGCAGAGGAATTCAATGCCATGGTTGTGAAGGATATGGGCATATTCGAGCTGAATGTCCTACCTTTCTTAAGAAACAAAAGAAAGGAATGACAGTTGCTTGGTCTGACTGTGATTCAGAAAGTAACTCTGAAGAAGAATCTGCCAAACTAGTTACTGCTTTAATTGGTATTTGTACCTCTGAAAGTGACATCAGTGATGAAGAGGTGACTTTTGAAGAACTGGCTGATACTTACAAGAAATTGTGTGTCAGAAGTACTGAAGTCTGTGTGCAGAATGAGAAACAATCAAAACTCATCATAAAGCTGGAGGCTGAAAAAAGGGCAAACCTTGAAACTATAAGTAATCTAGAAGGAGAAGTTCAATTGCTGAACTCACAACTGAATCAAATGACCAAATCTGTCAAGATGCTGACAAATGGAACAGACAAATTGGAAGAGATCCTTCAGGTTGGACAAAATGTGGGAAATAAATCTGGTCTAGGATTTATGGAAGCAAAGAAATCTGGTACTGGTAAGCAAATGTCAAAACAGATGTCTCAACACAACTCTCAACATCAGGAACAGAGACATATGAAGAAAAGGTACCAAAGATGGAGATGTCATCATTGTGGGAGATATGGCCACATAAAGCCCTTCTGCTTCAGATTGCATGGATACCCTAATCAGAACCCAGGTGTCAAACCTAAGTCTAAAAAGGTACCACATGCTCCTAAATGGAAGAAAAAGGCTACTGTCCTGATAGCCCACACTTCCCTGAGGGTCTCTGCAAAGGAATACTGGTACTTTGACAGTGGATGTTCCAGACACATGACTGGAATCAAGAACCTCCTCAATAATGTTAAGCCTCACAACACCAGCTTTGTGACCTTTGGAGATGGTGCTAAAGGTGAAATCAAAGGATTTGGTGATTTGGACTGCCCTGGAGTTCCAAGTCTGAATGAAGTACTGCTGGTAAAAGGGCTGACTGCTAATCTCATTAGTATCAGTCAATTGTGTGATCTAGGATTCAAGGTCAATTTCTCAAAATCTGAATGTCTTGTAATCAATGATAAACAAGAGATAGTAATGAAAGGAGTCAGATCCAAAGACAACTGTTACTTGTGGGAGCCTGAGAACACTAATTTCTCATCTGTGTGTTCCATTGCAAAAGAAGAAAAAGAGGTGAAACTGTGGCACCAAAAACTTGGCCATCTTCATCTAAGAGGTATGAAGAGGATTATCTCCTTGGAGGCAGTCAGAGGGATTCCAAGACTACAAATTGATGAAGAAAGAGTTTGTGGTGAATGTCAGGTTGGTAAGCAGACTAGGATGTCACATCCAAAGTCAAGAGATCTGGCCACCTCTAAGGTTCTAGAACTTCTTCATATGGATCTGATGGGACCAATGCAAGTAGAGAGTCTTGGTGGAAAAAGATATGCCTATGTGGTTGTGGATGATTTTTCCAGATTCACCTGGATTAATTTCATTAGAGAAAAATCTGATGTATTTGAAGTTTTTAAAGAATTATGCAAAAGAATTCAACGAGAAAGGGAAGGGAGTATTGTCAGAATCAGAAGTGATCATGGCAAGGAATTTGAAAACAACAAGTTTGATGATTTCTGTTCTTCAGAAGGAATTAGTCATGAGTTTTCTTCTCCTATAACACCTCAACAAAATGGAGTTGTGGAAAGAAAAAACAGGACCATACAGGAATCTGCCAGAGCAATGTTACATGCCAAAAGACTTCCTATGTATTTTTGGGCTGAAGCTATGAATACAGCCTACTATGTTCATAACAGGGTCACCTTGAGGAAGGGAACCTCATCCACCATATATGAACTCTGGAAAGGAAGAAAACCAACTGTGAAGTACTTCCATGTGTTTGGCAGCAAATGCTATATTCTGGCTGATCGTGAACAAAGAAGAAAACTGGACCCTAAAAGTGATGAAGGCATATTTCTAGGATACTCCTCAAACAGCAGAGCTTATAGAGTATTCAACTCCAGAACCAAAACCATGATGGAATCAATAAATGTTATAATTGATGATTATCATGAAGAAATAGATGTTCCTTGTACTGCTGAGACATTCTTTGAGACTTCAACCCAACAGAATGACCTACCCAACTCCACCACAACAGAATCTGAATCAAAGGAAGCTAACAAGATCCCTTCCATTAGAATTCAGAAGGATCATCCAAAAGAGCTCATCATAGGAGATCCCAATAGTGGAGTCATCACAAGATCTAGAGAAATCATCTCAAACTCTTGTTTTGTGTCCAAAATGGAACCAAGAAATGTCAAGGAAGCTTTAACTGATGAATATTGGATTGGTGCAATGCAAGATGAACTGAACCAATTCAAGCAACATGAAGTTTGGGAACTGGTTCCTAGACCTGAAGGAACTAACATCATTGGGACAAAATGGATATTCAAGAACAAGTCAGATGCTGAAGGAGTTGTCACCAGAAATAAGGCAAGACTTGTTGCTCAAGGATACACCCAGGTTGAAGGGGTTGATTTTGATGAAACCTTTGCACCTGTAGCCAGGCTGGAATCAATCAGACTCTTGTTGTCAATTGCTTGTCTTCTGAAGTTCAAGTTATTTCAGATGGATGTGAAAAGTGCCTTTCTAAATGGGTACTTGAATGAGGAAGCTTATGTGGAACAACCTAAAGGCTTTATGGATCCAACCCACCCTGATCATGTCTACAAATTGAGAAAAGCCCTATATGGCCTGAAACAAGCTCCTAGAGCATGGTATGACAGGTTAACAAATTTTCTCTCAGACAAAGGCTACAGAAAAGGAGGCTTGGACAAAACTCTCTTTGTCAAAATTGAAGGAGGGAAGTTGATGGTTGCCCAAATATATGTTGATGGCATAGTGTTTGGAGGAATGTCAGAACATATGGTTAAACACTTTGCTGATCAGATGCAGGCTGAATTTGAAATGAGTCTCATGGGAGAACTAACTTATTTTCTTGGACTACAAGTCTCACAGATGGAGGACTCAATCTTCTTATCTCAAAGCAAGTATGCTAAGAACATTGTAAAGAAGTTTGGTATGGAGAATGCAAGTCACAAAAGGACTCCTGCTCCTACTCATCTAAAGCTTTCCAAAGATTCAAGTGGGGTTAAGGTGGATCAAAGTCTGTACAGAAGCATGATAGGAAGCTTGTTGTACTTAACTGCCAGCAGACCTGATATTGCCTTTGCAGTTGGAGTTTGTGCAAGATACCAAGCTGATCCCAAAGTCAGACATATCAATCAAGTGAAGAGAATTTTGAAGTATGTAAGTGGAACTTACAACTATGGATTGATGTATACTCATGGTTGTGAACCAGCTCTGACTGGCTACTGTGATGCTGATTGGGCTGGTAGTGCTGATGATAGAAAAAGCACCTCTGGAGGATGTTTCTTCTTGGGAAGTAATCTGGTTTCCTGGTTCAGCAAGAAACAGAATTGTGTGTCTCTTTCCACTGCTGAAGCTGAATACATTGCAGCTGGTAGTAGCTGCTCTCAAATGATATGGATGAAACAGATGCTCTCTGAGTATAATGTCACACAAGATGTTATGACATTGTACTGTGACAATCTGAGTACAATCAACATTTCCAAGAATCCCATTCAGCATAGCAGGACCAAACATATCGACATACGACATCACTTTATCAGAGACCTTGTAGAAGAGAAGACAATCAAATTGGAACATGTTGCCACTGAGCTACAACTGGCTGACATTTTTACCAAGGCTCTAGATGCAAATCAATTTGAAAACTTAAGGGGTAAGTTGGGTATTTGCCAACATGAGGAATTGTAGCAATTAATTTTGCTTAAAACAAGGATCAAAGGAGTTATGCCTGTTCTGATTGGGTTAAAATTATATTTTCCCATTTCCTACAATTCTTTTAAGAAGTTGAATAGACACTCCTTTACTTCCTTCCCCTCTCGTCTCCTCATCAAAACCCAGTCTCTCAATCAGAATTTTCTCCTCAATTGCTGTTGGTCCTCTAGGACTGTCAAAATGTCTCAAACACCATCATCATCCAATACGACTATTTCAACCTCTTCCTCTGATCAAGATTCTAGGACAATCTCTTCCTGTCTGGACTCTGAAGTTCTGGAGATCTCTTCTCGTAGAAAAGTGGGAACTAACCCCACCAAGGTCAAAGAGTTGAGAACAAGACATGCAGGAAAGTCCCAAGCTTCTGCCTCTGGTAATCCATCTCATCCTTCTTCTTCAGTTCCCCCTGAAATTGCAAATAGGGAAGGGACAGCCTATGTTAATCAAGCAATAGCAAAAATTGTTTCAAGAATTCTGAACGAGAACCACTCAGTTCCTGGCATTTCTATTCCTCTGAACCAAGAAAGTTCAAATACTGAAACAAATCCAGATGTCTCTAAGAATGTTGAGACATCAAACAAAGAGAAGAATGCTGACATTGCTCACAAGAAAAGGAAGAAACCCGAATCCTCTGAGTCTGATGACAGTGCTTAAAGGATGGTTGTTGTTTGGTGGTGCTGCTGGTTGGTGTTGATATCTGGTAGAGTTTGGAAGTGTGTTCAGTTTTTTTCTGCTGCTGCTCTTATTATTTGTTTTTGGATAACTGTATAATCATTATGACCATGTATCTTTGGCCCATTTGTGGCTAAAGAGGGGGAGAATATTTTGGTACTTGCTCAATTAGACATTCTATTTTTCTGCAGTCACTTATTTCTGCTGCTATCTATCTCTGATTGCTTAGGGTCTTTAGCCAAAAATCTGCCAAAGGGGGAGTTTGTAGTTGTTTAGGTATTGGCTTGCATTTTTGGTAAAACCCAAGTGTATGTGTGAATGTCATGACTGATGTCATAACATTCTAGTTTAGTTTGTACTGATTCATTAGGTACCTTTGCAGAAAAATATTGTCATTCAGGAACTGATGTTTATAAGTGTGTATCTGAGCATTTTGCAAAATGATCACATTTTGCTAAATCAGTAGACAGGTTTTCTCAGATGTCATAACAGATGTTAAGACATCTTGTTCTGAACTAACAGGTTTGCAGGTTGGATAAGTCTGAGTTTTTTCAGGAAAATAACTCAGTCTTTCCAGAACAGAATCCTGCGTTTTCTGAGGGGTAACCTAGCTCAACCCTAACCTGGTTAATAAAGTCCTGTGACCTGGTCTTGAGGTTAAACGGAATTAACCCTAGGTTTTTGTGGAAACCCTAACTGAAGTTGCAGCTGCTATATATTCAACAGAGCTGCTGTTTTGCAAGTAATCCCTTTTTGATCAGAAGATCATCTGTAACATGTATAGGTTTGATTATTGTACTCCAAGCAATTATCATTGTGATAAGTGACTTGGAATAGGTTTTTAATTGTAAGGGTTGTGTAGCACTCAAAGCTTTGAAGCAAGAGTGTTTGAATGTTCCTTGACTAAAGCTGTGAAGCAGAGTCAAGTTAGTTGTGTGCATCACTCAAAGCTGTGAAGCAAGAGTGATTGTGTTGCTTGATTAAAAAGTTGTGAAGCTTAATCAAGTGTTTGTTTTTGAAGAGTGTCTTCATCAAATCATTAGTCAAATTGTTTTATGTATCACTGCTGTGATTGAGGGGGAGTGAGTAGGAACTCAGGTTTAAGTTGTACTTAGAATTGAAATTGCATTGGGTAGGTTTTAAGTGAAGGAGATAAACTGGTTGGTTTATTCCTGAATTAACATCTCTTATAGTGGATTTCCTCCCTGGCTTGGTAGCCCCCAGAGTAGGTGTTGTTGCACACTGAACTGGGTAAACAATTGACTGTGTTCTTTATTGTTTTTGTATTTACTGTCATATAGTAAGTCAGATACGGTGTCATAACATTGAACGTGACATTGAGTATCTGCAGCCAGAATTTCAGGGAGCAAGCTAACCTAAATCTATAAATAAAGGGAGTAATCCTTATTTTTGTAATCAACTCATTCATAGTATTTTACAATTGCAAAGTGAATAATAAAGGTTTTCCACAATTTGTGGGCAAAAAGAAACTTTGCAGAAATAATTGTCTTCTTTGTTTTCTTGCTTTCATATAATTCATCGTTATTGTGGTAGAAATTCATCATAGATTCTTGGTGGATTTCCAATATCTGGTATCAAGAGCCCCGGTTAATCGATTTAAAGGAAGAACGATCAAGGAATAAGAAGGAAAAATTCACAATGACGGTGAATTACGCTAACGGAAATTTTTCAACAAATCTTCCAATTCTTAAAGGTGATAACTATGAGAATTGGAGTAAACAGATGAAGGTTATATTGGACTTTCAAGATCTTTGGGATCTTGTAAAATATGGAGTAGAACTGCTTGATGAAAAAGCTTCAGAAGCGGAAGAAGAGGAATACAAAGAATTGAAGAAGAAGAATTATAAAGCTCTCTTTATAATTCACCAATGTGTCATCCCACACAATTTTGAAAAAGTTAGTGATGTAGAATCTACAAAAGGAGCTTGGGAAATCTTGAAGAAATCGTTTGGAGGCACTGAGAAGGTGACGGAGGTGAGGTTACAAACTCACAAAAGAACATATGAATTGCTTCAGAGAGAAGACAGTGAAAGCATATCAGATTTCTTCACTAGGATTATGAAACTAGTGAATCAAATCAAGACTTGTAGAGAGACGTTAACAACAAGAGTTATTATTTCGAAGATCTTGAGATCTTTGGCTCCTAAGTTTAACCACGTGGTAGTGGCTATAGAAGAGGGGAAAGACTTGTCGAAATTGACAAAGGAAGAGCTTTAAGGGACGCTTGAATCTCATGAACAAAGAATGACTGAAAGGGATGCAGGCAAGTCGAAGAGTGATGTGGCTTTACAGGCACACTCAGAAGAAGAAACTAAAGACAAAGGAAATTGGTTCGACAGAGGTAGAGGCGGCTACAGTAATTCGACTGGTAGAGGAAACCAGAACGAAGGAAACATGCCGAATCAGAGAAGACCATACCAAGGCAACCAAAGAGGTGGTGTTGAAAATAGAGGAAGAGGTGGTGGTCGAAAACCTAACAAGAGTCATGTTCACTGTTTCAATTGTCAGAAGTATGGTCACTATTATAGTGATTGTCCAAAGAAGCAAAAGAATCAAGAAAGTGATGCAAAGTTTGCAAAGTATGAAGAAGAAGAGATGATGTTGATGGTCACAAGGAAAGATGAAGAGAGAATCAAGGATCAATGGTACTTAGATTCAGGATGCTCATCACACATGTCTGGAAGGAAATATTGGTTTGTCAACATGAAACCCTCAACGAAGAACACAGTGAAATTTGCAAATGACAATACTCTAGCAGCTTAAGGTATTGGTGATGCTCAGATTATGAGGAAAGATGGAAAAAGGTCAGTGATTTTGAATGTCTTGTACATATCAGGCATGGAGAGAAACTTACTTAGCATAAGGCAGTTGGTCGAAAAGAATTACAAAGTTCCAGTCGAAGACAAGATGATGAGAGTTGTCGACGTAAGAGGAAGATTAATCTTGAAGGCTCCCATGTCTCAAAATAGAACCTTTAAGATCGAACTTAATATGATGGAGCACCAGTGCCATTCGACTGCAGCTAGAAGATATGAATGGATATGGCATTATCGACTAGGCCATCTCAACTTCAAAGACATCAGAGATTTGAAGAGAAGAAATATAGTTTCAAGATTTCCATAAATCGACATTGCAAACGAAGTGTGTGAGGAATGTGTGAAAGTGAAGCAACACAAGATTAGCTTCAGCAAGGATGCAGGAAGCAATTCAAAGACTATTCTTGAAGTCATATACTCTGATGTATCTGGACCAATCTAGGTGGATTCAAATGGAGGTAACAAATACTTTGTCACGCTCATAGATGATTTCAGTCGAAAATTATGGACTTACCTGATCAAGAAGAAAAGTGAAGTAATCAAGGTATTTATCAAGTTTAAATCTATGGTCGAAAGACAGAGTGGTCGAAAGCTCAAAGTTTTCAAAGTTGATGGTGGTGGAGAATATGTGTAGAAAGATTTCAACAGGTTATGTGAGAAAGAGGGGACTGTGCATGAGGTGGTGCCACCCTATACTCCACAGCAGAATGGAACTGTATAAAGGAAGAATCAAACCATTATTAATATGGTGAGAAGTATGTTAAAAGGTAAGAATTCACCTAAAGAATTTTAGGGTGAAGCTGTTGCGAGTGCAACATACATTTTGAAAAGATGTTTGACGAAGAAGCTAGAAGGAATTACTCCAGAAGAATGTCGGTCTGGTACGAAGCCTAGCTTGAGTCATATGAAGGTATTTGGATATATTGCATATAGACATGTGCCAGATCAATTGAGAAGAAACTTGATGACAAGTCGAGTCAAATGATTCTAGTTGGATATCATTCAATAGGAGGTTATAAATTGTTCAACCCAGTGAACAAGCAAATTGTGATCAACAAGGACGTGATCATAGATGAACTTAAAGAATGAGATTGGACTGAAAATATCAAGAAAGATTCAGTGAGAATATTGCTTGAAGAACCAGAAACTTAAGTCGAAAGAGAAGTTCAACAAGAGGAACCAACAATTATAGATCAACCAAGTACAAGCAGGCCTCTGCGAACAAGACGCGTGCCAGCAAGGTTGCAAGATTGTATGACTACATTAGATGATGTGGTTGATGATGAAGGTCAACTGGTACATTATGCTTTCTATGCAGATGTTAAACCTGTATGCACAGTTGAAGCATTGAAGGATTCGAAGTGGGTGAAAACAATGAACGAATAAGTGAAATCCATCGAAGACAACAACACTTGGTCACTTGTCGAATTGCCTCAAGGAAAGAAGGTAATTGATGTCAAGTGGGTATACAAGCTGAAGATGAATCCCAAAGGGGAAGTAACTTGACACAAGGAAAGGCTTATGGCAAAATAATTTCTCCAAAAAGAAGGAATCGACTTCGATGAAGTTTTTACACCTATGGTTAGAATCGAAACAATCAAGTTCATTGTTGGTCTAGCAGAAATAAACTGTTGGCACATATGTCATATGAAAGTGAAGCGTGCATTCCTGAATGGACTCTTAGACGAAGAAGTCTATGTTAAACAACCAGTTGGGTTTGTGAAACATCGCGAAGAGAGAAAGGTGTACAAGTTGCATAAAACCCTGTATGGATTGAAACAAGCTCCAAGAGCTTGGAATAAGAAAATTGATAGTTTTCTAAGGGAGAAGAAATTTGTAAAGTGTAGAACTCAATATGGAGTATATGTAAGAAGAAGCAATGGTGAGTTGCTTATATTATATCTCTATGTAGATGACTTGTTAATAACATGTAGCTGTAAGAAGGAGATCGAAGACTTCAAAGGTGATCTCAGCAAGGAATTCGAAATGTCTGATTTGGGTAACATTTCATATTTCCTTGGCATCGAATTCTACAAGACTAGTAGAAGTTTGATGATGCATCAAAGAAAATATGCAGGAGAAATTCTCAAGATATTTGAGATGGAAGAATGCAACTCAACTTTGACACCTGCAGAACCAAGACTGCAACTGTCGAAAGATGCAGAAAAAGATGATGTCGACCCAATCCAATACAGAAGACTTCTTGGGTCATTAAGATACCTTTGTCACACAAGACCTGACTTAGCATACATTGTAGGTATGATGAGTAGATTCATGTAGAAGTAAAAAATACCACACTTAGCAGCGATGAAGAGGATATTGAGGTATCTAAAAGGAACTCTCAACTATGGCATTTTACTTCCAGTGGGTGATGAAGGAAAAGAGTGCAAGTTAGTGAGGTATACTGATTCGAGTTGGTGTAGTGATGTCGAGGATCGAAAATCCACAGTAGGATATCTGTTTATGCTAGGTGGTGCATCAGTCGCTTGGAGTTCGAGAAAGGAACCAGTAGTGTCATTATCATCATGCAAGGCAGAGTACATAGCTACTTCTCTTTGTGCATGTCAAGCAACATGGATGATGAACTTGGTCGAAGAGATCACAGATAAAAATTATGGAGCAATTACCATGAAGATCGACAACATATCAGCTATCAATTTAGCGAAGAACCAGATAACACATGATCGAAACAAACACATCAAAATGAGGTTCTATTATTTTCGAGAGCATGTGGGTGAAAGATCCCAGGGGTGTAGTTAAAAATTCTCTTAAATTTTCACTGATTTTATCAATTTAATCTTTAAAAGATTTAATTTAATTTATAATATTTTTACTGATTTTTTTAAAAGTTTTATTAATTTATAATATTATTATATTATATAAAAAAATTCTCATTTTTTAAATATATTATATTATTATATTATATTATATGATTAAAAATAAATAAATTTAAGAGAATAATAATAATGCACCAACACTTTATGCATTCTATCAAATAAAAATATATAGACATTTTAGACTATATTTAAGAAATAAACTTATAAAATAGTACTATGATGTGATTTCATTAGATGGATGTGTGCAAATAATTTACACCGTTGTATAACAATTAATCTTTAAAGTTAATGAGAATAAATTAAAGAGAAATATTATAATTATAAAATATTTAATTCTCTTTTCTTTTATCAAATTAAACATTAAACAAATTTGTGATGCAATGCAGTTGGTAAAATTAGAATCCTAATTATTTTGAAAATTCTAATTTTGAAAGTTTGTATTCTATTCTAAAATTTCACAAAATTTCATTTTTGTAATTTTAATATTATTTAGTTATTATAAATAGTTAACATAATTATATATAATAATAAAATTGAATTTTAAAATAAGAGCACCAAAACTTAACAAAAATGAAAATAAAAAGATCAAAATTATGATTAAGTTAAAAAATAAACATAAAAAATCAATTCATTAAATCAAGAAATTAATTGGTTCATTGACTTGACCACAGAACCGACATATCATGCTAATTTTCACAAGGTCAATTACTACTACCATAAGATCTTATCAAATCGTTCTATCATATGATTTATGGTCTAATTGATTCGATCCGTCCGAATATTATATATATCAAGTTGCTAGGAGTGATAGTTGATGTAAGTGAAAGTTACCAAATGTGGTTGTCCAACTGCGATTCCTGGTACATTTTCACTTACATCAACTACCACTCATAACAACTTGAGCTCTTCTTTATAATTATATATTTTATCACCAAAATAAGATTGATCAATGAAAGAGATGTTACTAATTTGTGACGCAACTTGCCATCCAGAATCATTAAAGACAGATCCCACAAGAGACTTAAATTTGATTTTATAATTTACTATAATTTGAGTATAGTAAGATGAATAATGCATTAATTTAATTTACTATTATTTGATTTTCCATTTTTGTAATAAAAATTGAGTTTTGGAGTGAAATGAATATGATTTGAAAATATAGTAGACTGTTTCGTAGGTACATATACGAAACACTCTAAAATCACCATGTCATGTCGATGTACCTACAAAAGAATTGTTGAACTGAAATAAATTGAATTTTCTCGACTATGCTATGTTTTTTAACGCGTCCGTAGATGCATCTACGGAAGAAAACAAATTTTTTTGAAAAAAATGGTGCTTTGAAAGATGCACCTATGGTAGGCATAATTGGAATTTCGCCAGGTAGCTAAGTGATTCATGGGGTGCATTGAAAAATCATCTTATTTTATATATTTTTTATTACTATAGAGTTGAACCATTATAAAAATAGGATTTATAATATTAGCAAGTTATTATCTTTTTTATAATTTAATAGTGACATTGTATACAAAAATACAAGATGTACAATATAAAATTTTGAGTGTTATTTAATTTGTTGTTTAAAGTATAATAATAAGCAAATTAATATCAAATAATATTTGAAATGTTATAACGTGATAATAGCGTTTTTTCAATAATAAAAAATCATTCTTCTTTTAGTTATTCTAAAATTTTGATACTATTTAAAAAAAATTAAAAGATGAATATTTATGAATTTTATAAAAGATGAGTCATTTTGATAGATTTATCTCAATAAATATTTAACCGATCAAACTCACCCATTTTATCCATTAAACCGAATTTGTCAAAAACCAAAATTTTATAGATCAAAATTAAACCTTAATAAAAAAACTGCAATTTGCGTTAAATTTAATTTTTTTCCGGATTTCAATCAAAACTAACCGATTATCCACCCATAACTTAGATGGTGTTTTGACCTAGTCGTGAAGCCTACAAACGAATTTTCTAACATAAAGTTCAATTCAAATTTTTCTTACTAAATAAAAGATAGAAATATAATCATTACATAATTATTAATTAGTTTACTCTTTTTTAGTTTAAATATTATTGTTGCCTTTTTTTTATAATTATTGTGAAAATACAATTATATCATTTGCAACATCGCAAATATTAATTTTTAGAGTTAAATTTATTTTAGTTCTTCACAAAAGTTAGAGTGACCGAATAAATTTCTTTAAAAAAATTTATTTTTAATCTTTTATAGATTTTAATCGGGTCAAATTAATCTCTATATTAATATATTTTTTAAACGATTATTTTTTCTTATTTTAAACCATAACTAGACTGTCTCATATGTATTATTTTTGTCATATATATTATTTTTTCTCACAAAATAGAAAAAGAGAGAATAGGGTTGTCTCTTAGGTCTCTCTTCAATCTCACACTTCCATATTTTTGAGTTTTCTAGTTTTTCTCCTTCCACATAACCATATCCATCGGTTTCAACAAGATAAATTTTTGATGTCGACGGTGATAACAAATAATTCAATCGAAAAAAATGACATACGACATATATCAAAGATGGAGACAAAAAAATAAGTTTCTTTATTATTATAATCTTAAATTATAAATCCTAAACCTATAAATCATAATAAAAACTTATCTTTTAAATAGATTTCACACCGGAAATAGATAAATTATACTTGTTTCACTAATTTTAACAATATTTTTATATACTTTTAGTATATAGTTAAGTCAATAATTATATTGTACATTAGCTATAACTAATTTCATGTGGTATAATATGTAAATGACTAAGTTTCTCCCTGTGTGAATTTCATAAAATTAAGCCTTGTACGGATAAGCTAACGTGTCGCCACTGCTATAACTATAGCAGCTAAATAACTAAATTTCATGTGTACAGTTTTAGAACCATATCAATATTTTTCCTTAATTTTATATATATATATATATATATATATATATATATATATATATATATATATATATATATATATATATATATATATATATATATATATATATATATATATATATATATATATTAAAAAAACGTAAAAAAGAATTAATAAAAAAAGTTATATATATATATATATATATATATATATATATATATATATATATATATATATATATATATATATATATATATATATATATATATATATATATATATATATATATATATATATATATATATATATATATATATATATATATATATATATATATATATATATATATATATTATATTTCAACTTGGAAGCCCAATTGAAAATTCTCCGTCTATTATATCATTAAATTTTTCTAAAAATAAAATAAAAATTTAATTGGATATATGAGACTTTTCATTGCCTAATACCTTTAACACCTCTCTCTCTTGTTGCCTAGTACCTTTAACACACACCTCTCTCTCTCTCTCTGCCTAGTACCTTTAACACCCCTCTCTCTCTGCTCACACACTTTCTGTTTACTCTCAAACTCTCTCTCACTCTCGAAACTGGACGCTTCTCTCGCTAATCACCGATTTCTTTTCTTCTAGGTAAAGAATTTTCTTTCTTCTTTTTTTATTTTATTGTTCTGGTTCTTGTTTAATTTGGGGTTTAGGGTTTAGGGCCTTAGTGAACTTAGGGTAGGATCGATCCTGCAATCTATTTTATTCAACGACAATGTAGCACATTTTGTTGTTTTAAGCTCATCTATCATTTTCTTTGATCTGCTGAAAGAACTTGTGTAGTCCTGTTGTAAACTTATGTGCTTTTGTGGTTTTGGGTTAAGAATACTGCTGATAAATGCGCTTAATGGCTGAACACTTTCACTAATTAATTTTTCTTTAGCTCTTTGAGTACTTTTATAAGTGTAAATCCAATAGTTAATCTGTTTGAATATGGCACAATCCAATAGTTAATCTGTTTGAATAAAGCAAAATCTAACTTAATGAGCTTGCTTAATGAGTCATATTATAATAGAAAAGTATATTGCTAGTTTTACAATATTCTGTTGATGTAGCTTAATTTGGATGTTACACATGTTTGGATCAAAAGCAAAAAGAGACACCTGCTGTACAAATCACTTTACTTAATTATTGTTGGTGTATGAAGTTTTTGTGTGACATAAACATGTCTCTCCCATGCGCTGTATTGATTTTGGCATTCATTTTCTGTATTGATTTCAAATTATACCAGCTGTCTTGATTCAAATTATACACGTTTAGTCACCTTTTCCTGATATTTACATATTTACACACTGGATTTTAGGTTTTAATATAAGGGCTGTCATTTTTTTTTAAAATTCCCCACACAATTAACTTAAATAGAGCAATTGGTTCACTAATCTCATGCACAACAACTAGTTTTTTTTAGCATTGACAGAAGTAGATTTAGTGTTGTAGCCGATGTTTTATTTTATTTTTTCATTTTGTAGACTTAAATTTTTGCTTTATTTAACTGATTTGCATTTAATCTAAGTTATTCATATTTTATTTTTTCATTTTGTAGACTTAAATTTTTGCTTTATTTAACTTATTTGCATTTAATCTAAGTTATTCATTTCAGAATAGTGTTCTAGTTTTGTCATTCTTTTGTTTTTTTTTTTTTGCAGGAACAATGACTTCAAGTTCTCTAGATGTGATTGACAAAAAATTGTGGATGAAATGTGCAGGTCACCTGCCATTCGATCCCTCTACCAGATCATATGTTTACTTCTTCCCTCAAGGATATGCGCATACTGTCGGTAAATCCTTGAACTCTGAATTAATAAATCGCTTAAAACAGATCGCTGGTCAGGGCGTCTATCTTTGTCAGATTTTGTCAATCAGCTTCAGGAACAGATAATTGCAAAGGAATTCAATAAGCTAATTAACATAATAAGGCAAATTCCCTCCGACTTCAATCGCCGACTGAGATCAGTTCATTGCAAACGCTGACTGTGCTCAACACAAATTCGAAGAATAATTTCAAAACTTTTACGCTTACGATCAAACTCGATTCGCTTAGGATAAAAAAATATGCAGAAATAAAAACAATTAAAAAGCAAAGTGCAAGTGTAAAAACCAAAAAAAAATAAGGACAGTATCTTGCGGATTTGCTTTCCTAATTCTCATGCCTCTAGCATGCTTGCTTTTGGACTCAGTTAAAACATATGGATGTACAAGTAACTCAGTCCAGTGTGGAAAATACATAACTTTGAATTCGTCCCCAATCAGTCCAACCTGACCGAAGACCAAAATCATTTTTACCCTTGCCCTTCTGAATGAAATGGGTAACTCTCCAATTTTTATTATGGAAATCGGTTATGGCTATGTCCTTAGAGGACTCTGGTGGAATGAATGCATCTCCGGTTGAGGTTGTGTCCTTAGAGGACTCTGGTGGATTGACTGCGTTTATAATTAGGGTAGTGTCCTTAGATGACTTTGGTGGAATGGAGTTTTTAGTTGGGGTTGAGTTTTTCTTAGAGTACTCTACATATTCAGGATACGAAGGAAATACTCTTCCGTTTTCAATTGATGAGTAAATATAATCCTCTCTTTACGTTAGTGTCAGTGAGAGTTTTCATTAAAAAAAACCTCTCTATTTTCCCTTTCAAAAGCTCCAAATTGATCAAGAATCACGGCGTTGTCTTTGACGGTTATCAACTTTATCTTCGCACAAACTTCCTCGTATTCATCATCAGCAAGAAAGCTGATTGAAAAAATCTGACAAAGATAGGCGCCCTGACCAACGATCTGTTTTGAGCAATCTATTAATTCAGAGTTCAAGGATTTACCGACACTATGCGCATATCCTTGAGGGAAGAAGTAAACATATGATCCGGTAGAGGGATCGAATGGCAGGTGAATCCCTCAAGGATATGCGCATAATGTCGTAAATCCTTGAACTATAAATTAATATATCGCTTAAAACAGATCGCTGGTCAGGGCGCCTATCTTTGTCAGATTTTGTCAATCAGCTTTCTTGCTGATAATGAATACGCAAAGATAAAGTTGATAACCGTCAAAGACAAAACCCTGATTCTTGATCAATTTGGAGCTTTTGAAAGGGGGAAATAGAGAGAGGATTATATTTACCCTTATCGAGCTAAATGGAGTGATAATGGAGGAGTATTTCCTTCGTATCCTGAATATGTAGAGTACTCTAAGAAGAACTCAACCCCAACTAAAAACTCCATTCCACCAAAGTCATCTAAGGACACTACCCTAATTGAAGCCGGAGGGAATTATGTTGCATTAATTAGCTTATTGAATTACTTTGCAAATATCTGTTCCTGAAGCTTAAGCGGACTGAATGCATGTCTGTTGTAGGTTCGTTGGGACGGTGAAGTAAATGAAACATTGGTTAACCACTGGCAGATCCAGCCAGAGACGGATCCCATTCCGGACAGAAAACTGCCGCAAATCCAAGCCTCGCAGATCCAACACTGAAGCTTCAACATCGGATATCCAAGGTACTAAAGCTATTGGAATCCAACATTAAAGTTTCAACATCGTATATCCAAGCTACTGAAACTATACTGGAATCCAACATTAAAGCTTCAAAATCGGATATCATAGGTACTGACTACAGCGCTGAAGCTCTGGATGATAGATATCATAGGTACTGACTACAGTGCTGAAGCTCTAGAAGATGGTATTTCTGTATATAGACAGAGGTTCCAACCCCAGATTTAAATATTAGTACATGACCGAGTTACTTAAAAATATAATGTTTTTGTAAATGATATTGTTTTTGAATTTAGGGAATTTAGGGATCTAAGAATCATAAAATGTTACGAACCTCTTGTTACACCCGATTCCGGAAGTCCAGTGTATAAACTATGGTAGTTCCCTGAAAGTCTTGTTAACACGGTAGTTCCCTGAAATCTAACCGTTTCTGTCACATTGGTTGTTCCCTGAAAGTCTAGGAAAGAATAGTCTATAAACTTTGATCTCTCGAAATTAGTCATCTGCTTGAAACCAAAAGAATTGGTGCATGTTTCTAGTACACCAGGAACAGCTGGTAAGACTAGTCTCTCCACTCAGAAGCTTTAGCTTCTGATGCAAGAAAAGTATTCAAGTGATAAATTTAATCATAAACTTGGAAATATAGCCAGAACTTATAGCACATTATCGTAAATGACACATTTTCTTCAAATTTTATGTTACCTTTTCAAGCTCATCCATTAAAACACGACACATTCCAAGTCGTCTATACTGAAATCTGGTACCGACTAGAAGAACTTCAGCTATCTTGTCTCCAAATACCCTAAAAAATGATATGATGAGTTAATGAAATGCAATTGCAAAATCATGCAAAACCTACTACTTGATTTGATTCTTAATAGTAGCAGATCCTATACTAACCTTATAGTTGCCACACTGATTTGTTCTTCATTCCTCTCTAGAAGTACGGTATAGAAACCCTGGAAGTTTAGCCGGTTGAGCTCTGACCTGAAAGGTTCCTAAGTACATATATAAGGCACTGGTTTGGTGCGAATATAACAAATATTGTAGCACAACTTAGAGATAAAAATATCATGATCATGAACAATATATACCTGTGAACAAATCCATTAGGGAATGAAAAAACTTAAAGGTATACATGATCCACACATTTAAATGAAACAAATACTGACATAATTGAAATCTCAAACCATATAGTGAGTGATGCTTTTGCATGCCATCTTGTTTGATTAAAAGAGTTACAACTTACAAGATATATGCTCAATCCATTAGAATCATTTTTCTGAATGAAATAACCAAAATGTAATGATATATTTCACGAGAGCCAAAATACTTTGTATAATCTTCAAAAACATTGGCTCAGTATTTTATTTTCCATCCATATAGGCATAGATTTTTTGCAATAAGCTGGAAGAGAAGAAATTTGTAGTGAAAAAGAAGGAAACTTTTTTATCAGTATCTTTCAATAAATGTCTATGGACGCGTCAACTCAATCATGCATGATAAACATAAAACTACAAACTTCGAACTAACTACATATACGATAAATAAAAGAAGTTAAAAATTCTAACATATCTATGAATTTCATAAAAAATATCCATTTACCACAGTGATAGATATGTTAGAATCTATGCAGATTTGTCTCAGGTTCAACACAGGATGCCTTATGTATGGTTTGTGAGTATGAGACAAACACAAAATGCAAGGAATAAGTTTCCTCTCTCAGTCAGGTTTCCTCTTCCTTCTAAATCCTGAATTCAAGATCAATAATTTTTGGAGCTCTTTGCTCTTATCCTCTTCCTTCGTAACAAAATAGAGATCTGATATCTCTCTCTCAGTCACGTTTCCTCTTCCTTCTAAATCACCTTAGTTTTTCATAAAAACAGAGCAATAAGTCCAAATCAAACAAAGATCAAAGTTTATGCATCAATGGAGATTCAAAAAGAAAGCTCAATACCCGTGGCGATACTGTCGTTGAAGATGCGATGAGCGTGGTTGTCATCGGGATCTCAAGGACGAGGGTGTGGTTCAGCGGATCTGAGAAAGTGGCTCGACGGTTGCTTTCAGACGTTGAGTAGAGCGTTGGCTGGTTGTTCATGGTGTCGTGCGGCGAGATCGGCCGGTGTTGCAATCGCGATGTGAGGAAGGCCGAAGCTGGTTGAACGGCAAGGCGGTCTGTACGCGTGAAGTCTGTGGAGATAGGGTGCGGCTGGAGCTTCAGTTGTCCGCGTCGTAGCTTCGAGGTGTTGTCGTCGAAGGTGATGAAGTCGCCGGCGAGAGTGGATCATAGAGAGATGGCCGATGACTTTGTTTTGTTCTTTTCATATTTCTGCAAAAAAAAGAAAATAAACCTCTGTATCAATTTGTTAGCATCAAGTATTATGTTGTGTTGTACCCTTTAATGAAATTTAGTTAATGGTTTTGACAGGAGGAGCTTGTGAAAGTTAGATTACAGTATATGTTTATCTGGATTAGAATGGAAATGTTTGTTTTGGTTGAATTTAGAATGGTGATGATAATGGTTTGTGTTGGTATGGTTCTACCGTATAAAATAAGCTAGTGGTAGAAAAAGTGGGTTTTGAAATTGTTAGAAAAAATTAGTAAGAATATTAGTTAAAAAGAGATAGAAAATCAATAAAATTAAGTAATATAAATAGCGAGGTAAAAAAATGGTTTAATGATGAAATTCCATTTTTAAGGGGAAGGTTAGTTTTCGATGATAAACTATTTAGTTTGACCAAAAAATAATAGACAAAATTAAGGGAATGTCGTGTGAGTGTTAGTGAAAGTTTCGAAGGAAAAAGTTAAAGAAACTGTCATTGTTGTTTGATATAGACAACGTGAAAAACAGATAAAAAAATCATCCAAATTGGAAATAAAACAAAGCAGCACAAGAGATTCGAACCCACAACATTATATTTATAAGTTTCATCATTTACCAATTGTGCTATGTTACTCATTTGTAAATAACTCAATTGAAAGTATATGAAATGTATGGGAATATTTATTTATTCAAAAATACAAATGATCTGAAATAAATCATTATATTTTTAAACAAGTTTGGAAGTGAATATTCTATAAAAATAAAATAAAATTTTAAAATCAATAATTAAAATAATTTTTACTGTTGAAATAAAGGGTGGACAAATTTGGAGTATGACAGTATGCTGTAACTCTGTCTCTCACTTGATGATTTTCAGCACTGCCAACACCACAACTCTCAGAGTTTACATATTTCACCAATGTCCAAGGTATTCTCGCCCACTAAAACTGGCTTTCCCAATATATTTTGGAGCCCTATATAGACCTGCAAAAGTTCATACGCGTAAATTTAGTGAATAAACATTTTCATAAAACTTAAACCTATTATGCTTGTGATGTCTTATCACTTATCGATCACCAAAATCATGTATTGTCCACTAGATTATTAGCTATTAAACAAAAGCCATTGATAAATGCAACCATGATTAGAATAAAGAGTTCATTGTCGAACTAGAAACTATTAAGTCTACTAAGTTGGATGTGGAACATATTATTTTGATCCGATAAAGAAAAAAAGATAGTAAAGTAATGCTTACAAGGAATGTAAAGGGAGATGAAACTCTTTCTAAAGTAAAAGAAAAAAGGGAGGTGGATTTAACTTACCCTTTCACATTCTTCTCCATAGAACCAATTTTTCATATTTCATCTCGAGTTATCTATTGCTCTATTTCTGAGGCACTCAACATGATCTACATAGAGTTGAAGAACCGATGGCCAACATATATAGTTATGCATACACAAATAAATTTTTTTCACAAAGGTATGAATGAAAAATATTGAAGCAAATCTATATATATAGCTTACATTTATGTTCACACTGAATGCAAATGCAAGTAAGAAATTGTTGATCCTTTGTCTCTTCAGTTTTGTTTTGGGCGCAAATCCCGCAACGACATGAGGGACAAAACCAATCACCATCAGGGATGCCCTACACATGCAGAATGAAAGTAGTTAATACGGCATTAAAGCACTGAATCGAAGGAGTTACATCATGGACACAAAAAGGAAAGGAAATGTAGCAACAAGATAGAACTTAATATGCCATAATTGAAAAGGAAAACGGTTAAGAATCTACCTCCAAATTAAGACACTTCTTATGAAACGACAAGGGGCATTGGTCGCATATAATAAGTTCACCGCAGTAGTTACAAACAGAATAAATGTTGTCATTTTTGCCTTCAAACAAATTATTGCATGGTTTCTCTTTGGCTTCCTTTGACCTGTGATCATGCATTACTTCCCTCATGCAATCTAACAGTGACCTACCATCCTTCAAAAAGATACACGCCGAAGGCCTGCAGTTACTTATGCATGACTCCAAATACATTCTGACAACATGAACACTTAATTCCTTCTAGAGTAATCCTTCCCTCAAACGCAGGTGAGTTTCAGCCTTCTGTTTCCCAGTAATAGACCTTGTATCTTGGCAACACAATGTTGCAACAACCTATTAACCAAGACACAATATTTTGAGGCTTTTAATGTGACAAACAGAAAACCTTGTGCACCCTTTTGCTTGAACTTAGCACCCGGATAATTTCTCCCTTGTCTTGATCCTTTTGTGCATTAGCCTTTGAAGTACTTGCGCCTTTACGGTTAGGTACTTCCTTCTCTAGATTCTTTTGTGCACTACTCTTTGAAGTCCTTGTGCCTTTACGGTTTCTCCTTGCAGTTTGTGATGAATCATATATAGTTTGTAATTCAGGCTCTTCTTGAAGCAATTGGAACACACTCAGCAATAGAGCATCACCATCAACATGATCTGAATCAGTCCTTTCAGGAATTTGTTTCTTCAAGGTATAGCCTGCATGCACCTTGGAGTGTGCATAAACAACGATTTTTGTGGAGACTTGTACAAAGTTGCCCTCCTTCTTTCAGTTGGGTAGTGAAAGATCCATCCTTCTGCTGACAGATGTTTTTTCGCCTTCAATTTCCACTCTCTCTTCTCAGATATGAAAGATTTCTGTAAAACTGGGACATCACGGAGTTCATTTCGGGATCCTCTTGCAAAACTTTAGTAACTTGAGAACTCGAAGTATGTTGAGGACAACTGTTTTTTGGTCCACACAATTGTCCAACAAAGAAATGCAAGATGTTCGAAGTATGTTGAAGATCCATTATCTCTAAAGCTAGAAGAAGAATCAACAACACCATCCAAAAAATCCTAAAAAAACACCACATTGCAAAACCCAATACAAAATCAATAACCTATAAATCCATTAAAAAAAACCAAAAGAAACAACAAATTGAGCAACGTTAATCGATCGAAAACCCAAATCTTGTATTGTTTTTTATCACTTCAACATATTAATAACATTGTAACAAAGAAAAAACAATAAAAAATATTTGGTAATTCTCTTTTTATTCCTATTGGTCCACAAACCAT
Organism: Vicia faba; assembly: GCA_948472305.1. Taxonomy (NCBI): domain Eukaryota; kingdom Viridiplantae; phylum Streptophyta; class Magnoliopsida; order Fabales; family Fabaceae; genus Vicia; species Vicia faba. The sequence goes on along the minus strand of OX451736.1, from coordinate 162,824,594 downwards.
GCATTTTGAAGGTATTGTTTAATTATCGTTTCCTCATGCTGTTTAATTATCGTGGTAGTTTCCTCATGCTGTTTAATTATCGTGGTAGTTTCCTCATGCTATTTTTGTTTCCTTTAACAACTTATTTGAAAAATATGAGTTTTAATAAAGTGTGGTCCAGTGTGCGCGAGGGTGCATCATGTGAGAGCGCACCGTTTTACTGTGTGGAGGGCACCTTACTATAAACTTTGACTTACAGATGAGATTTTTTTTTTATAAACTAAAATATGTTGGAAAAAAAATTAAAGGTGGGGAGACTAGGCCAAAACCCACAAAGATCTACATGATCATAAAAATGTTAATCTAACCTATTTTTTACATAGTCATTTATAATGTTACGAGGTAACACTTCAAAAAAAGAGAAAGACATAGATATGCGATTTATGTCAGCAAAAAAATATGCATAGTTGTTTCTTTCTCGATATAAGTGAGAAATGATAAAATCTAAGTTAGATATAATATTAACGCAATATTTCCATCTGATTCTTAATTGTCAAGGAACTGACATCATGTCCAGACTATTGAAGTCGCTCACAATAATGCTCGAGTCAGTTTCAACCCATGACTTCTTCCAACCTTTATCAGTTGAGACCAAAAAAACTCCGCAAGAATCAGTTGAGACCAACTAAGGACTTCGACAAAAGCTAAAATAAACTTTTTGTGGTGGTCCCGGAAGATGTCACCGCAACCCGTATTATTCAAAGATGAATAAAAAGCCCCATCAGTATTACATTTTATCCAATCTACATATGGAGGATTCCAAATAACCTCGCTGCACATAGAATGAGAAGGGGGTTGATTCTCACATCAAACCTCTTTAGCAGTAAAAATTCCTCCCAAGAGTGCTTGTAGGGAATTTCAGATCTCAAACAAGAAAGTTGAATATGGACTAATAAACTAGTACAAGCATAACTGGATTGGGGTTTCCTATCATTGAATCTGGCGTTGTTTCAGACATTCTAAATAATGTTGATCGGGAAAATAGAAGTTGCCTTGTTTGTTATTTCTTTAAGATTTAAATTGTGGGTTGTTTTGGTTTTAATGCAATTTTTTTAAACTTAATTTTAATCTGTCTCTAGAAAATGGGGCAGTGAAAATGTCGGGTAAAATTGAAAGTCGTCTGGCACAAAATAATAAAATTAATTTATTTTTGGTTAGTAAATACCGTGAAAGCACTTTATTAATTAATTAAGAAAGTCTAATATTCTTAGTAAGTGATATTAAAACTATTTACGAACGCGCACGTTTATAGGTTTAGGATTTGGTTGCCTAAGCAAGAGCTTAAAACCATTTTAAGTTAAAATTTCCAACTGTAATTACTTTTCGACTAAGTAAAGTATTTATTTTCTTAAAAAAAGATATACTACTTTAACGCATAAAGTGTTTATCTGAACTGCTGATCAAAATCTGAGATGGCCGAGAGGAGGATGATCTTGTCGGGAAGCTGCTCCTTGGAGAGGAGAAAAGGGGTGTACCTGCAAGGTACTCTAATGCCAAAGTAAGAAAGAGAGCAAGAGGTACAAGAAAATATTAGGGTTTATAGAGTGAAGATTGAATACCTGACCCTCACAAGTGTGAAGGTTTATGTAATACCCCTGACGCATAACCATTGGTTCCTATTTTGGGCCTAGATATCTGGGTCTGCAAATACAGGGAACTGTCAGGACTTGGTCAAATAGAGTATGTTGCCCACAACTAGCCATTTGTTTCAGGGATAAGGTAGGTTACGAGCAGGGATCTGGTCGATTCCTGGTTGTCTGGTCGATTGTATGTCGGGCAGACGAGGAATTGTCCGTCGGATGATGCTGGTCTTGTTGGCTTAGGAGAGTGATTGATCGATGGTGCTCGACGGAGGGAGCGGGATCCCAGGTCATGGTCGAACATGCCGTGTTAAAGGTGGAGCACAAACTAGGCTTGTGGTAGCCGTTGGGTCAGTCCAAAATAGTAGTCCCCCAAGTAGTTTCTCTTGGGCAAAGGAGTGATGACTTGTAGACTGCTAACGAAACAGGGGTTCTCCGAGGAGTACAAGTGATGCTCACCATGTTTGCCTCACAGAGAGAGGAACTGTAATACGGTGAGAACTGACTGTTATACTGGTTTTGCATTTGTATTTGCAAATGTTGCGGTAAGCAAAAGTCGCCACTGAATTTTCTTTTATCCAACAAAGGAAAGGGTGAAAAGAACAGAAAAAGACCTTTCGAGATTATTTCTGAGTAAGGGGGGTAGATTATGGAAAGAGATGGTGTTAGCATCTTTTCCATCCGTAGTTATCTACGGGCTCTTAAATGCTAGCTCATTTGAAAATACCTTGTGTTTGTGTGATTGAAAAAATTATTTTGAAAAGACGCCTTAGTGCGGCGAACGTTGTAATGTTTCTCGTATTGTGGAGAATGTATACAAAGTGTTTTTGATTTTTTTTTGAAAGGAGTGTAGGTGTGAATTTTGTTTTGTTTTGAGCAAGCATCTAAGAGCTATCTACCTACTCGAAAAGGTTTGTTCTTTTCCTCTTTTTCTTTAGACAGTGCTATCCTACTATTAGTGAGTAGGTAGCTCCATCGTTGGATGTTTTGAAGGACAATCGAGGGTCATCGTACGGTCACAAAGGCAACTAGTAAGATATCTTAGTAATTACCCTAAGGTTTTAAGATCATTTTACCGAGGCAACATCGAAAGGGTCATCGAGGGACTTATGATTTTTTAAACCAAAGGGTAGCCACTAAAATCTCTTAGATTCGAGAATCGTGACCATTTATTTATCCGAAGGCAACAAGTGGAAGTACCTTAGAGGTGCGTGTGTGCGAGTGTGTTGTGTTTCAGTTATTTATCTTTAAACATTTAGCTTTTCTACCGTTTGTTTTCAGATCTTATCATGCAATCCTATTAAGCATTCATCTAACATTTAATATATGCACATGAATTTAAAGTGCGAAATTTAAAACCTAACTATTACATGGCTTCGGGGAGGGGGAATTTACAAATCCAAAATGGGGAAACAAAAAGTAAAAAGTCCTAAATTTAACTATTACAACCTTTTTGAAGATACATCAATATAAAATGAACTAAAATTAAAATGGGCGCGCGAATATGGAAAGCGAGGTAAGCCCTAAAATACTTCTACATACTTGCACTTTTTTTGTCATTTTTATTTAGAAAAATACTTAAATTAAAAAAAAAATTAATTTTAACTAAATAAAGAAAACAGTGATAAATAAGATGCAATTAAAATTAATCAAAAGGAAACTAATTCTAATATTTTTTGGAATTTTATTATTGAGAAAAAGATTTGAAATGATTAAATCTAAGTTCTAATTGATTTTAAATTACTTGAAATAAATCAAAATATAATTAATTAACTTGCACAAATTAAATTTAATTATATATATAAAAAAAACCTAAATATATTTTTTTTTTATGATTAAATAAAAATGATTTTGAAAAAGTAAATATAAAAAGAAGTAAATAAAGAAATTCGGCGTTAGTTTTGGCTAAAGGTCTCTGAATTTTGCGTTTCGAAGCCAAGCTTTCGATCGGGGTTGAGAATTTCATCTCATAAACCTGGCCTCAAAACTTACATGCTTCACGTCCAACCCGCTCTATATACAACTACAAACATGTATGCAAACGTCAAATGGATTAATAAATGCAGATTAATAAGATTAGATTTAAACAAACTATACCAAACAATGCAACTTGTATGGATGACTCGGGCGCGCTCCAGGCCAAGGTGAGGAATGGAAATGACTCCTAGGGACCTCAGGAGTGCAAAGATGGCACGAGATTGGATGAAGGAAAGTTGGAGATCATGTTTTGAATTTTCACAACTTTTGAACGATTTTGAGAATTTTGAGAGAGCTTTGTGAAGAGCTTTTTGAAGAGTAATTTCGTGCTCTTTCTTGCTTGCAATGCATTGCATTTATAGAGGAGTGGAATGATGAATAAACATAGTAAGAATCATAGCATTAAGTCCCCCTTTCAAAGTAATATCAAACATATTAAAATGTTTCCAAAATTGTGAAAAACTTTCCCTTCTTGAGATGCAATGAACCTGACCTCTTTCCTCATTCCGTGCATGAATTCTAAGGCCCAATATCAACCCAAATCATCATCCCATATGTCCATACTTTTTATTTATTATTTTATGTAATTTATTTTATGTTTATTTGAATAAAAACAAAATAAATATGAATAAAATAGAGAAAAAATTCAAAGCAAGGTGAAAGTGAATTTAGGGGTCCTTGAGTATGTCATAAATATGTTTGAACCCTAAAAGTTATGTCCATTAACCTAAAAATGCAATTTTGCTCAAAGTTGACTTCATGCATTTTTCACAAATTTGCCCAACTTGTGCAAGCCATAACTTGCTCAATTTTCATCTTTTAAAGATGATATTGGACTTTTTGGAAAGCCCAAGATGTCCTATACAATGTATATGTCTATCATTTTTACTTTTGAAGAAATTATCTTGATTTAACTTACCTTGACAAAAAATTCCTTTTTATTGACTTTCAAAAAGACCTGTAATGTGTTGGCTCATATCTTTCCAATAATGCATTTTTTGAACTTGAGGACAAAAGAAAAGTTATAGAGAATTGAATTTTCTTCAAAATGAGCTTTGGTTGGGGAAAAATGGATGAATCATGTGAAAGTTATGCCTGGTCAAAATTCAGTTGACTTTTTTTATAGAAACCCTGATTTGGCAATTTTGGATTCTTGATGATTAAGAGCATTCCTTGAGGAATCATGATCAAACCTTGATCAGATGATGAATATCACTTAAAATTGTTGATATTGACCAAAAATATTGAAGTTTGACTGTATATTGGTCATAGTTGACTTTTGACCCAGTATAGTTGATTTTCAGACATCTGAGCAATTGACTGAGCAAACTTGTAGTGCAAGGCATAAAAATTGGAATGAGCATTCTTTGGGACATGGAACTATGTAAATCACTTGAGGCCTTTGGAAACCAAACTTCTTGGTGAAAAGTGAAACCCTAGTTGGGAGTCCATTGCTTAAGAGGAGAATTTGTCTGACCAATTCTTGGTCAACCTTGAGCAATTGAGGACCTCTATGAGCATGTCTTAAAAAATGAGAGGGCAAATTTTAAGGTACAACAACTGCCCCTGTTAAATCTTCTTAAACCTGAGGATTTAGATTGACTTGTCTGCCTTTCATGATCTAAAGGTGGAAGATGATTGAACACTAGAGTGCCCAGAAATTTGCACTCGCTTGTGTACGAAGTGATGTTGTTGGTTGATGATATCGGGAATGGGCTTACAAATTCCATTTGGAGAAGATGATGGAGAGTTGTCGGAGATGAGATTATAGATTCCATCCAAAATAAATGTTGACTTCGAACTGGAAGAAGTATCAGAATAAATCTTTGGTCGATTTACCCTGAGCCATAAGAGGTCTCTTTTTCTGACTTCGTATGAGAAGTAAACTAGAATGAGTTTATGTCCGATTGTATCTTAGGAGATGTGTTAGGGAGTGTCATAATGAATCTATGTCATGATTGTATCTGGATATGTATTGAGTATGGGTATCAGAATGAATATATATCTTGATCGTATCTGAACTGAAAGATGTATTGAGTGAGTATCTGAATGACATCTGTATTTTGAGCGTATCTGAACTGTATCTAAAAGATGTACTGAATGAGTATCAGAATGACATCTGTATTTGTAGCGTATCTGAACTGTATCTGAAAGATGTACTGAATGAGTATCAGAATGACATCCGTATTTGGAGCGTATCTGAACTATATCCGAAAGATGTACTGAATGAGTATCAAAATGGCACTTGTATCTGGAGCATATCTGAACCATATTTGAAAGATGTACTGAATGAGTATCAGAATGACATCCATATTTGGAGCGTATCTGAATTGTATCTGAAAGATGTACTGAATGAGTATCAGAATGACATATGTATTTGGAGCGTATCTGAACTGTATTTGAAAGATGATCTAGAATGAGTATCAGAATGACATCCATATTTGGAGCGTATCTGAATCGTATCTCTTTTTTTAGAATGTTTCCGCTGGAGAATTATTTCTTGACTAGGGAGAATGAAAGTTAACTGTTATCTGGTCAAAATACATGATTCACAGTAACTTGCTGAAGAGAATAAAGTTGACTGTTATCTGGCCGTATTCCAGGCTTCACAACGACTTACTGGGGAATATGAAATTAACTATTATCTGGTCAGATTCCAGGCTTCACAGTAACTTGCTTAAGGTTAAACTATTATCTGGTTGAATTCTAGGCTTCACATTAACTTAGATGAAAGGATGAAGTTAATTGCTATCTGGTCGGATTCCAGGCTTCGCAACAACTTACTAAGATTAATTTGTTATCTGGTCAGATTCTAGGCTTCGCAAAAAAATGAAGTTAAACTGTTATCTGGTCATATTCCATGCTTCAGTGATTTGAAGAAATTAAGCTGTTATCTGGTCGGATCCAGACTTCAGTGACTTGAACTGTTATCTGGTCGGGTCCAGGCTCCAGTAACTTGAACTGTTATCTGGTCGGGTCCAAGCTTCAGTGATTTGAAGAAATTAAGTTGTTATCTAGTCGGATCCAGGCTTCAACTTGAATTTGAGGTTGACTATTATCTGGTTGAAATCCAAGCTTCACAGTGTTGTAGGTTATACTATCATCTGGTCGGGTCCAGGCTTCATAGTAATTAACAGAGTAAACTGCTATCTGGTCGGACTCCAGGCTTCATAGTAATTTGACAGAGTAAATTACTATCTGGTCGGACTCTAGGCTTCACAATAACTTATATTGTTATCTGGTCGGATTCCAAGCTTCACAGTGTCTTGAATTGTAGATTGACTATTATCTGGTCAGATTCCGGGCTTCAACAATGATGTTAACTGCTATCTGGTCAGATTCCAGGCTTCACAATAATTTGATAGAGTAAACTGCTATCTGGTGGTACTCCAGGCTTCACAGTAATTGAGGAGGTTTAACTGTTATCTGATCAAATTTCAGGCTTCAACAATGATGTTAACTGCTATCTGGTCGGGTCCAGGCTTCACAGTGTTGTAAACAGCTATCTGGTCAGATTCCAGGCTTTACAATAAATTGTATTTGATGTTAACTGCTATCTGGTCGGGTCTAGGCTTCACAGTGATTGATGAGCTGTTACTTCAGATAGTTGCCATGTCTTGCTTCAGGAATTAATCTAGAACTTATTGAAAATTGATGATATTTGTTTGTTGATCTTTCCTGAAAAGGTAAAGAATTAGCTATATGCAATATCATGATGCATGACACACATTGTGTAATGATGTTCTCAAAATAAATGAGATTGTGCTATATGCATTTTTTATGCATATGCTATGACATTTGTATGAATGCAATATGTGAACGTATCAGTTGTTCTTTGCAGTGTCGTTAATCTGGGGAAAATAAATCCCTAATTGTTACTGGGGATGAAGAGTATGTGTATCTTCGATCTTCTGGGGATTGTTTCCGCTAGGGACTCCTGCTTTCTTGTTTGAGGAAATTCCGCTGGGGAACATTGAATTCTTGCTTTTTGCTTGAGGAAACTCTATTGGAGAGTGTTAATTCCTGCTTAGGGAGAAGAGTTTAAGAACGTTGGTTGTTCATTGTTCTACTGGGGAGTTTATACCCTGACTGGGAATAGAAGAGATGGATAACCTTCCGGCTCGCCTGGGGAGGATAAAGTTGACTGACATCTGGTCCGGTTTCCAGGTTCCATAGTAACTCTCTAGAGATAGTGACGACTTCACTGGAGAGAGGGATTTTCCAGTGATTTGTGCTAGAAGCACACTTAAGCTGGGGTGTGTTAGAATAAATCCATGCCTTGATTGTATCTGAAGATGTATTGAATGGGTATCAGAATAATATCCATATCTGGATTGTATCTGAACCATATCTGAAAGATGTACTGAATGAGTATCAAATGACATCCATATCTGGATCGTATCTGAACTGTATCTGGAAGAGAAATATGGAATGAGTGCCGGAATGAATTTGTGTTTTGATTGTATTTGTACTGTATCTAGAAGAGAAATCTGGAATGAGTTCCAGAATTAATCTGTGTCTTGACTGTATCTGCACTGTATCTAGAAGATGATAAACCGTTTGGGGAAATAAACCTTATTGATGGAGAAGTACTCTTGCCGAGGAAACACCATTGTTGAGGAAATAAACTCTGCTGGAGAGCAGAAGTCTGAAGGGGGTTTTACAACCTTGGAGGAACAAGCTCAGCTGGGGAAGGGAAACTCCATCAACTGTACTGATTGAAACTCCATAGGTTGGTGATATTTCCAGGAAGAAGATCACACTCCTTTATCCGCCAGAGCGATCTGCCGGTGAAATTGCGGGGAATGTATGACTTCAGGAAGATTACTTTGTGGAGATAATCTCATGGAATTGGCTCTGTGGGGGTCCATGGAGACTTGAACATACCTCAACTTCTAGAGCCCCTGGTGAATCCTGATCAGGGAAATAAGTCTTCTACTGATAGATAAGTGACGAGATGACGGGACATAGTCGTACGCTTTAATCCCTAACTTTTTCCTAGACCGTCCTTTCAGATTTTCAGTCCACCGGGATACCCTTTTTTGCCCAAGCCGCCTTTTCAGGTTTTTGACTTGCCGGGTGTACAGTTTTATTTATATATCCCTAATTTTTTCCCGAACTCTTTTGGTTCGCCGGGATGCCCTTATTTTTTCCTAGGCCAGTCAACCTAGCGGGTCCTTTTTCATGCGTAGTATTTTTCGACTATGTCTGCGTTCATAGGGTGCGCAAAATTGTCACTGTCCATAGTAGTAAGTGTTGTAGCACTGCCAGAAAAATGTTTGCTCGATCGTGCGTGATCCTTTGCTAGAATTCATGTTCAATTCCTCAAGTGATTTAGATGGAGATCTGCCCCTGGATATTTGGCACTTTTGAGAGATTCCTCGAATCTTGACTCCACTGCCCCTAGATCAGTTAGACACCATGTGGCATGTTATGCCCCTTGATTATGAAAGGCCTGTTACTGGAAATGTCTTTCCATCTGAGGTGATTCCGTCCATTGAGAGGATTTCCGTTCATTGAATTTCCTTCGTGCGAATTTCTCTGTTGTCGAATGAATAGTCATATGCAAACAATGGCATTTAAAGAATGCAAAGCTTATGTCTGTCTTGAAGTTTTAAAAATGCATTTCAGTAAACAAACCGAATTTTGTAAGAATATGAATTCAACTCAGGATTTATGGTAAACCTTACAGGAGTCAGGATACCTTTTGTAACAGTATACTTTCGAACTAACCCACGCTTCAGCTAGGACGTTTAAGGGTTGTAGCGTGGCCTGGTTCACAATTTAAGAAACAAAGGATAAAGGATCAAAATTTATTTGTATCCAAATCGTTCTTCATGATGTTCTTCAGTCCTATACTCAGTTAATTGTGCGTTTAGATCCCAATTGAGTTCTAGAATCTTGGCCCTGATATTCCGGTGATGGTTCAGATACTGAAAGTTTATTTGAGAAAGCAGTCATTTTGGTAACCTTTTCTTTTTGTTGAGGATTTGTAGCGACCTCTTTTTTATATATTTTATTATCCCTACCTTTTTCCTGAACTGTTTCTTTTGTGGTTACAGTCAGCGGGATGCCCCCATTTTTTCCTTAAGTCTCCTTCATAGGTTTTGACTTAGCGGGCTTTTCTTTTGAAAGATAATGACTGCTTGTTTTAACGATTACGCGGAACCATCACCATCTTTTGTTTTGGAATGATACCTCTTACACTACTTTTCGTGTACGAGGGGAAAGCTTGTGATTGAATGCACCATTGAATTAACTGAGAAACTACCCTGCCCCATGTTATGATTAAGGGTTTCAATTTGCATGAAAAAGAAAACTCCTACTTCTTAGGCTCAAAGGGGTTGACTATGGAATATCTTCCTTATAACTCCACTATTTAGGATTTGAAACAACGCCTGTACATCGTCAACAAGGTCTGTTCAAGAGCATACTGTAGAGATTATGGTATCTTTTTCTCATCCTCCCTCTAAAGGCTTAGAGCTTTTAATCGAGAGTCGAATATCACAAAAAAGGAAGTAAAAGCATAGTTTCAGTATCGTGACAACGAATGGATTAATTCAAGACAAACATATGCAATGCATTAGTGGAATAACAAAGTTTGACATGAAATAAGCGTTCGAACAATCAAAAGAAAATTATAATTTGAAAATTCTAATGAACAAAAAGCCTCTTTGTCTAAACTTGTCACTTCAGATGGTGTGCCTTTGAGGGATGGCAGAAGAATTCAGTCTGACCTTCTTGTGTGAACTTCAGCACCTCTTTGTCGATCAAATCCTGAATCTTATTTTTCAATGCCTAACAACTATTAGTGTCATGCCTTGGAATATTGGAATGATAAGTGCATCTCACATTAGGGTTGTACTGAGGAGAGGCGATGTTGGGATTCCGAGGAGGATCCTTCAAAGTTATCAACTCCATATTCAACATGGGTTGCAATACTTGAGCCGAGGACATGTTGATTTTGGTGAATTGCCATTTGGGCGCGTCCTGCTTACGCTGATTGCCTTATCGTTGTTGTTACACCAGTGCTGGATTAGAGATATGCATTGCCCCCACAGATTGGTTGAGATCACTCTTATTACGACCCTTCTGGTCGTACATGGTACTGGACTCCTTCTTTCCGTTGTATGATCTCTTTTGAGTACTTGAAGATCCAGTCTCCTGCATTTCACCTCTCCTGAGTTTATTTTCAACATGTTCTCGCATGAACATGTCACTCGATTCCCTGTCTGCCAAGAGAGATTGATCATTGATTAGGCCTCAAGCTCTAGCAGTTTGCCCCAGGCGGTCGTATCTGTCTTGATGAAGCTTGCTGATGAGAATCCTCAACTCTTCTTGTTCCCGAGCTAAACTTTAGATAAGAGTCATCTGAATACTCATCTGGATTCTCATCCTTTCCATCTCATCTTGCAGTTTTTCCAACTGGTCATCCTTGTTGTCTTCAGGATTTTTCTTGGTCATGTTCCCAGCGAGGAGTGCTTTCATTTCTTCTTTCCCCTTGGATAGGTTTAGGAACATTTCCTTGAACTGAGCATCTTGAGTTTGAAGATATCTATTTTTCTGTTCGAGAGCCATTTTTCTGCTGAAATAAACAACGAGAAAATGAGAAACCTGTACTAGAAGACATGTTATGTAATGATATGCATGCAATGTTTTCAAGGATCTTGCAGGGTAAACACAAGAAAATGTTAGCAACTGAATCTGACTACAACTTCGATTGAAGAACTTTGTATCGTTGAATGACCTTCTATGAGAATCAAGCTCACCATGTCGAGTGGGTCATAGCCTCTGAATCAAGTTATCGCTTTGACGGTGTTGGCTAGAGGAAAATAAATCCCCTTGCCCCTTTCTATACGCCTGGTTCATCATAACTTGCATTACATACCCTTGAGATCCTTGAAATGGTTAAGGAAATGCTATGGCATGATGTTATAATGTGTATGTTATGCACTAAACAAAAGTGTAAGGGGACAAAGACAAGTATGTCTTGCAGGAAATCCAAGTTATTAGATAATGACTACAAACAAGTCCTGCAAGGAGTACAAACAAAGCCCTGCAATGAGTTCAAGTTATTAGATAATGAAAGCAGACAAGTCACACAAGTAGCCTTAGGTTCAGGCTTGAATGGAGTTTGTAGGTAAGTACCCTCTTGAAGTTTAGTTGGTTCAACATGTCCTAAAAGAAGTAATTGGGTTCTAAGGAATCTCAATATCATTGATCTTTCTTCATCGGGCATTGTTTCAGCTCAGGCGATCTTTTCTCGCGGCCGAAATATCCCGAAAGTCCAATCTCAATGAGTGTAGTATCGAGTATCAACCAATCCTCAGCTTTATACCGAGGCCGGCTATCTCACTACTTTTCTAATGGCCAAGTTTGTTCAACTAAAGGTTCTAAGGTCAGTTAGTGCTTTATGACACCACACAGCGGCCCCGTATTCTCTTCGATTTAACACAAGGGATACTGGTACCAATAAATGTGTCACACTAACTCAGCCATCGGTTCAACCATATCGATCTATTCCGTACAGTCTCCACGATCTATTGCTGCTTACCTAAAAGTGACCCAGATCCAGGTATAGGATATTTACAAGAATATCCCAACATAAACCCAAAAATTAAAGCACACAAATTAGACAAGGAAAGCAATTTTAAATATGATCTAGCTCTAAGGTAACCCCACTTTAAAAAATGTCCCTAGTAGTGTTTCCAGTTCTGTAATACGGTGGGAGAACTGACTGTTATACTGGTTTTGCATTTTTATTCGCAAATGTTGCAGTAAGCAAGAGTCACCACTGACTTTTCTTTTATCCAACAAAGGAAAGGGTGAAAAGAATAGAAAAGACCTTTCAAGATTATTTCTGAGTAAGGGGGTAGATTATGGAAATGGAAGGTGTTAACACCCTTTCCATCCGTAGTTATCTACAGGCTCTTAGATGCTAGCTCATTTGAAAATACCTTGTGTTTGAAAAAAATTATTTTGAAAAGACGCCTTAGTGCGGCGAACTTTGTAATTTTTCTCGTATTGTTGAGAATGTATACAAAGTGTTTTTGAAAATATTTTTGGAAAGGAGTGTAGGTGTGGGAAATGTTTTGTTTTGAGCAAGCATCTAAGAACTATCTACCTACTCGAAAAGGTTTGTTCTTTTCCTCTTTTCCTTTAGACAGTCCTATCCTACTATTAATGAGTAGGTAGCCCCATCATTGGATGTTTTGAGGAACAATCGAGGGTCATCGTACGGTCACAAAGGCAACTAGTAAGATATCTTAGTAATTACCCTAAGGTTTTAAGATCATTTTACCGAGGCAACGTCGAAAGGGTCATCGAGGGACTTATGATCTTTTAAACCAAAGGGTAGCCACTAAAATCTCTTACATTCAAGAATCGTGACCATTTATTTATCCGAAGGCAACAAGTGGAAGTACCTTAGAGGTGCGCGTGTGCGAGTGTGTTGTGTTTCAGTTATTTATCTTTAAACATTTAGGTTTTCTACCATTTATTTTCTGATCTTATCATGCAATCCTATTAAGCATTCATCTAACAGTTAATATATGTACAGGAATTTAAAGTGCGGAATTTAAAACCTAACTATTACATGGCTTCGGGGAGGGGGAATTTACAAATCCAAAATCGGGAAGAAAAAAAGGTAAAAAGTCCTAAATTTAACTATTACAACCTTTTTGCAGATACATCAATATAAAATGAACGAAATTTAAAATGGGCGCGCGAATATGGAAAGCGAGGTAAGCCCTAAAATACTTCTACATACTTAGCACTTTTTTTTTGTCATTTTTATTAAGAAAAATACCTAAATTAAAAAAAAAATTAATTTTAACTAAATAAAGAAAAGAGTGATAAATAAGATGCAACTAAAACTAATCAAAAGGAAACTAATTCTAACATTTTTTGGATTTTTATTATTGAGAAAAAGATTTGAAATGATTAAATCTAAGTTCTAATTGATTTTAAATTACTTGAAATAAATAAAAATATAATTAATTAACTTGCACAAATTAAATTAAATTATATATATATAAAACCTAAATCTATTTTTTTTTTGATTTTTTTGATTTTATGATTAAATAAAAATGATTTTGAAAAAGTAAATATAAAAAGAAGTAAATAAAGAAATCCGGCGTTCGTTTTGGCTAATGGTCTATGAATTTTGCGTTTTGAAGCCAAGCTTCCGATCGGGGTTGAGAATTGCATCTCATGAATTAGGCCTAAAAACTTACATGCTTCACGTCCAACCTGCTCTATATACGACTACAAACATGTAGCAAACATCAAATAGATTAATAAATGCAGATTAACAAGATTAGATTTAAACAAACTATACCGAACAATGCAACTTGTACGGACGACTCGGGCGCGCTCCAGGCCAAGGTGAGGAATGGAAATGACTCCTAGGGACCTCAGGAGTGCAAAGATGGCACGATATTGGATGGAGGAAAGCTGGAGATCGGGTTTTGAATTTTCACAACTTTTGAACGATTTTGAGAATTTTGAGAGAGCTTTGTGAAGAGCTTTTGAATATCTTTTTAAAGAGTAATTTCATGCTCTTTCTTGCTTGCAATGCATTGCATTTATAGAAGAATGGAATGATGAATAAACATGGCAAGAATCATAGCATTAAGGCCCCCTTTCAAAGTAATATCAAACATATTAAAATGTTTCCAAAATTGTGAAAAACTTTCCCTTCTTGAGATGCAATGAACTTGACCTCTTTCCTCATTCCGCGCATGAATTCTAAGGCCCAATATCAACCCAAATCATCAGCCCATGTGTCCATACTTTTTATTTATTATTTTATGCAATTTATTTTGTGTTTATTTGAATAAAAACAAAATAAATATGAATAAAATAGAGAAAAAATTCAAAGCAAGGTGAAAGTGAATTTAGGGGTCCTTGAGTATGTCATAAATATGTTTGAACCCTAAAAGTTATGTCCATTAACCTAAAAATGCAATTTTGCTCAAAGTTGACTTCATGCATTTTTCACAAATTTGCCCAACTTGTGCAAGCCATAACTTGCTCAATTTTCATCTTTTAAAGATGATATTGGACTTTTTGGAAAGCCCAAGATGTCCTATACAATGTATATGTCTATCATTTTTACTTTTGAAGAAATTATCTTGATTTAACTTACCTTGACAAAAAATTCCTTTTTATTGACTTTCAAAAAGACCTGTAATGTGTTGGCTCATATCTTTCCAATAATGCATTTTTTGAACTTGAGAAAAAAAGAAAAGTTGTAGAGAATTGAATTTTCTTCACAATGAGCTTTTGTTGGAGAAAAATGGATGAATCATGTGAAAGTTATGCCTGGTCAAAGTTCACTTGACTTTTTCAATAGAAACCCTAATTTGGCAATTTTGGATTCTTGATGATTAAGAGCATTCCTTGAGGAATCATGATCAAACCTTGATAAAATGATGAATATAACTTCAAAATGTTGATATTGACCAAAAATATTGAAGTTTGATTGTATATTGGTCATAGTTGACTTTTGACCTAATATAATTGATTTTCAGACATCTGAGCAATTGATTGAGCAAACTTGTAATGCAAGGCATGAAAATTGGCATGAGAATTCTTTGGGACATGGAACTATGGAAATAACTTGATGCCTTTGGAAACCAAACTTCTTGGTGAAAAGGGAAACCCTAGTTGGAAGTCCATTGCTTAGGAGGAGAATTTGTCTGGCCAATTCTTGGTCAACCTTGAGCAATTGAGGACCTCTATGAGCATGTCTTGAAAAATGAGAGGGAAAATTTTGGGATAGTGTGCGACTACTTGAAGATAGGGGCCCCTATCCCTTTGTTCATCTACTACTTCCATATTTAAAGGAGGAAGGTTAACGACCAGTACAAATGGGTCTCCTTGAAACAGGCTAACGAGAAGTTGTTCAAGGCTTACCTGGAGTCTGTAAGATTTTTTAAGGACAAGTATATTCTAGTGTAGCCTGCTTCGAGAAGGGCCATGCTGAATGTCTTCCGGCTTGTCCCAGAGTACGACGAGAACAGGGCTCCCATCCAGAACAAGTTGGGGAAGCACCTGAGCAAGTTTCCCTTCCAGTGGACCAGGAAGCACTTCGACTAGAAGATCAAAAAATATGTATGGATAGAGGGATGACTCGGCGACGAGGACCAGGCCAACTTCGACTAACTTGCTGCTTATGTCGCAAGGACCCATTGTGTCCAGTGTGTGGGCAGAGGAGGGAGGCCGGTCACTGAAAATAACGGGGAGATCCTGTATGAGCCTGGCCTGATAGGAGTTAAGGAGCTTCTTGAAAGCAGGGACCCTGTGGCGTATCTGGGTAATTACTTTGTGTTCTATTTAATGTTATATGCTCGAAATGTTATGCGCTCGGCATTTTGCCTCCATTTTCTAACTTCGTTTTTTTGTAGATAATATGAATCCTGCTCAGGAGCGTGCGACCAGGAACCTTGCCTTGAAGCTGAAAAAGAAAACTAAGGTTGATTCGGGATCGAGAAACTCGTCAACAGGCCCTGAAACTAGTGCTTTTTGCCCCTTCAGGTTTCCTCTAAACTTAATAGGAAACGTGTCGAGGGTAGCATAAATCTGACTGGCGAGAAAGGGAAAGGGAAATATGACCTGCCCCCATACTGGCTCGACAAAGACTTTTTTGAGAGTGCCGCTCTGCAACTTCCTCGGGGGGAGTCCCTTCATCTCGAGGGAATGGATCACCCGTGTTGTACCTGTTTACCGTGGGAATTGGTAAACAACCGCTGATCTTCCAAAAGGTTACTTATTTGGTGACTCGCAGGATCGATCAGATTGATCCTAAGACATGGTTGATTTTGGGGTTTTGACTAAGTTCAATAATGGTTAAATGACAAGAAAATAAAGAAGCTTTATGTAAATTGCATGAAGAAGAAAACTTGATAGAATAAAGGAAGGCTTGAAATGAAGGCTTCGACTGGAAAAGTAAATGAAGAGCAATAAAGTTCTGGAAAATAAATGACTTTGATTAATTAAAGTGGTGTTTCACACATACATTCTCAACAATTCTTTCTCTCACGCTGGGTACTCGAATCTATATGAGTGACTTGTATATAATTGTGAACACACGCGAAAAACTGCGTGAACTACTAATATTTATACTAAATACATCCCAAGTAACCGTCGGGCAGTTACGCTGCTTCGAGATGACTCCACTTGGCACGCTCACAGCATTCGACGCTCCAGATCTTGGCACGTTGCACTTGGTAACCGCTGGGAACTGTTTTCCCTCCAAACGTTTGAATCTCAAACCGTTCCACTCTGAGCAATCGAACACCTTCGTCGAGAAGCACCTTCGACGTCGAAGGCAACAAGATTCTTCCTTGGAAGAAATTCTCTAAGTACATTGCCATCTTCTGATGAGCATTTCGACAGAACCAGCTGGTCAAAACCATTCTTCAGCTTCAATGGCTTATATTAATAAAAACAAGGGTGTCGAATTTAGGAGCCAACAAATTGCCCCCCAAGAATGCCTTATTTCGACTCTGAAAAGAAAAAGGCATTCTTTGAAATTCCATTCGACACTTGTCTTTCATTCTTAGCCACAAATTAACCTGTGCACTTTTTGTCTTCTACCAACCACTGACAATCCCAAGAAAAAGCCATCATTTCATCCGTACCTAAGACGTCACCTCAGTATGGCGTTTAGCGTGCCCAATGTCTTTTCATAAATTGTCATCATGACAATTTCCCAAAAACGAGGGCGCACGCTGCACCTTTTCACTTCTGCAGAACGGTTATGTCAGCGAGGGGACGCCATGTGTCCCACTATCTTCTGCAACATTAAATGGCCTCGAATTTGGGGATTTCCCAACCCCTATAAATAGCGCTAAGTACCCATTGTGGGACTTTTTCACGCTATTCTGCATTCAAACTTCCTTGTTGAACACAAAATCTCTGCAAACTTGCAAATACTTTGTTCTTCACTTCACCTTCAACCTTAACTCAACAATGGCTTCAGGTTCCTCTAACGCTCCTAGTTCTAACATCCCTTCCAGAAATGCTAAACCCAAAATCTTCTCAATTGTCCCCATAGTTACCCCTACAGGCCAACGAAGGGTTCCTGAACCCTTAGCAACTGCTGAGCGTGAAGCTTATTCACATCAACTAATGATTCCGGTTGGATACTCCAACCAAATCTTCGCCATGTCTGGCCCGTTATCCCCATGCATTGATGAATCCATGAAGGTTAAGAACTTCTTTCCAGTGCTTGAAAAGCTCAAACCTGTTGGGTGCTCTAAAAAAGATGCAGAGGACAACGAAGATCCCGCTAAGGAGAAGATAAATATTCGCTTCTTCAATAGGGGTGTTAGGGCTTTCAGGTCTAGCCCTAGCCTCACACCTGACTACAGCGCTTGGCTAGAAAAAATGGAAAAAAGCCAGGCTTCGATCTGGAAGGACCTGGGGATATACGACCTAGTCATGCTGTCGAAGACGGGTCTCAACTACTCCCCTGAGATGCTGATAGCCTCCTTGATTTTCTGGGATTACACTCATTTCACTTTCCACCTTCCTTGTGGAATGCTAACACCCACGCTTTTCGACGTGGCTGCCATCACTGACCTTCGACCCACTGGGGATTATTTCGACCCAGAGGAAATGTCAGAGGATCAGATTGGATTCTCAGCTACGAAACCCACCTATACCACCTATATCAACCATTACCATGATAGGTCGACAGCCACTGTGACGGATGTAGAACATATCGCGTTTCTAGACCTATGGCTGTCACGCTTTGTGTTCTGTACAAAGTCTTTACAGGTGACAAAGAAGATGGTCACCCTCGCCACCCAACTCCACCATGGCCAAAATATTTGTTTGGCAGAATTAATCTTGGCGAATCTGTACGAGTCGATCAGCAGTGGAGCGACTCTGTTAAAGATCATCGAAAATAGAGCCAGTCTGTTGCTTGCAGGACCTTTTTGGCTACTTCAGCTGTGGCTCAATGCCACTTTCGAGTCTTTCTTACCTCAGAAGACTCAAATAAATGAGCAAGCTCCTGAGATAGCAAATAGGCGTATCGAAGGCACCAGATTAGCTCTACTGACCCCGACTGAAGATGGGCTGGAGCTTCAACAGACTTTTGCAAACTTCGTCTTGATGTTTGCAAAAAGAAAAGAATTCACTTCGACTATGGCTCCCTTCGCTCGACGAAAGGTTGGTCCAGAATGGTTCACCAGGCCCCATCCCAAGTCGTCAGGTGACCCTTAGGTCGAAGAACACACAATAATGTGGGAAGCATTTCTCACACCTAGAATAATGTCGCTGCGCTTTAAAAGCTCCAAGACTCACTTGAGCTTGATCGCTTATCAACCAAACTTGGTCTCTCGACAGTTTGGTATCATTCAATCACTTCCTTCTCCTATTTTTCCTAAGGAGAAGTCCATGTTATATTTTTGCAACGACTATACTGAAGATGCTGCCACCAAGCATATTGGCAGGTATGTAGGTCGAACAGTACTTTCACTGTTCGATTATCAACTTAACTTCCTCTTCTCACCATCCTTCAAAGACTGGTGGAAGAGTTACTATGCTGAAGAGTTCTTCGACGAGAAAGACTTTGTGGACGAACTTCAGAAGTCTTTCGTTCTAGTCCTTGACAAAATAAAGAAATGTAAGTTCATTCTCCAAATTATTTTGTCTTTCCATTTCGACTGGTAGCCTGTTAATTATAACTTGTCTTCTTTCAGTTGTTCGAAAGCCTGCAGCCAAGAAAACTGCAGAAGGCCATCAGGGAGGAGGTCCCTTGACAAAACTTCCAGCACCGGCGAAAACCATAACAAGCCATCAGGGGGAAGGTCCTTCGAAAAAACCCTCAGCACCGGTAACCAAACTTTTATTATTTTCTTCTGGTTTTAATATCCTGATTTTCGATGTAGCTTTCTAAATCGAACTCCAAATGGTTTTCAGGCACCCTCACCCAAGAAACGACCTGCACTGACAGTCGAATCTGGGAGTGACGAAGAGGACGAATCTCCCCCCGCTCCTCTTAAACGGAGAAAACTGAAGAAAGATGCTCCTACTCCTGAGACTCGACCCACAATCAGAATAAAGGTTGCAGGGAGAAGACCCAGGCCACCTCCAGTAATTATCGAAGAGCCAACGGAGGAGGAGCTCAATGTTTTGCTCAATAAACCCGTCGAAAGTGATAATTCCAGCACTGGGGCTGAAGTTCCTCTGCAGGTAGTTTCTCTGACCATTTTTTAACTCAGGTGTCGATACTCACGTTCGATTGTGTCTCTTTCTAAACTAGAAGACTCTTCCTCTTCTATTTTCAGGAAACCACTGAAAGTTCAGCACCAAAGACTTCTGAAACACTAGACTCTGCTGAACTCAGTAGGCCACAAGAGAAGGAATTGGCGAACGATGAAGCCAATGCTGAAATAGAAGAACAACAACCAAAAGAGATTCAAGTGGTTGATCTGTCAGAGGAACAACATGACGAAGGGGATCATGCTGATGCTGGCACTGCTGAACTTCAAGTCGAAGATAGTCATGTCGATGCAAACACTACTCAACAGCTTCAATCCCAAGACAATGCTGCTGCAAAGGTTACCACCTCGACAAAGCATAAGTCCAAAGAAGATTTAGCACTCTTGAAGCAAACTGATCCCATTGGCTATCTGAATGCCATTATCGAGAGTAGGGGAAGTTCATCTGATCTTAGTCAGGAGGCTTCTACTCAATCGGGGAAGTCTACTGATACTTCTCCTCTCGATGAGGCTTTGATGAAGGTCAAGGCTCAGTTCTTCAAGAAAGATTTGATGAAGGATTTGGAGGGGGATCCCACTGCTCCGTCGTGTTTGGGAGCTGTTTTGAATGCAGTCGACTTACTAGCTGTGAATCCAGAGGTTTCGAGCTTTATCATGGAGTTATACTCCATTGTTGATTAAGTCTCAGCAGACTATCGGCGTCAGAGGGGCTTCAACAGCCAGCTCGAAGCGTTACATAGCAAAAGTTCTTCTGCCTGGACTGCTGTAGCAGAAACGACTTCTCGAATTGCAGAGTTGTCGAAGCAAAAGGCGTCTAAGCAAGAAGAAATTGATGCCATAGATCGAGACAATTCCTCCATAAAGGCGCAAATCGAAGAGCTGGAAGCCAAGATGAACGCTAATACTAAGCGCAAGGAGGAGCTTCTCTCGACTGTTTCAGACACAGAGAGCCAAGCTGAAGTTACGCGAGGCCTAGAGTTTGCTGAGAAAGCCTAAGCCTTCGATGACCAAATTGCCAAGCTTGCCCAGGCGAATGCCTTGTGCAACAAAAGACTGGAGTTGCAGCAGGCCAAGTCCCTTCGACTCAAAGATTCTATCCCCTTCTGATTGACTCAGCTATTTAACCATGTATTGTAATATGTATTTGACAATGTCGCCATTTTGGCTAATTTATAAAATTTTCCATTTTGGCTTATTTATGGTTAATTTAGTCATTACTTGCTATTTATTTTGATCTCTTGGAGCATAGGTCTATACTTTTTCAAATATTTGCCATTTACTCTCAAGAGCCTTTTATCTTCACCTAACTCTTCGACTTCATAAGCTCCACCAGAAAAAATTTGGATAATTCTGAATGGTCCTTCCCATTTGGGTGACCATTTTCCCATGCTTCGATCCATTCGATCCATGGGAAGAATCACCTTCCAAACTAATTCTCCAGGCGAGAATGCCTTAGGTTTCACTTTTTTATTGTAAGAGTCTTCTACTCTTTTCTTCTGAATCCTTAGTAGGTCGAGAGAGCGCAGTCTTTCTTCGTCTAAATCTACTAGTTCGTCTAACATCATATCCCAATAAACTTCAGAAGGGATATCATGGTGTCTCTGAACCCTTGCAGATTGAAGACAAATTTCCGCTGGCAACACTGTGTCATGACCAAAAGTTAGCCTATATGGTGTTGTACCTATGGCTTCTTTTGGGGATGTTCGACAGGCCCACAAGATCTGGCCTAACGTCTTATGCCAATTTTTTGGCTTCTTTCTAACATGCTTTTTTATCAAGCCAATCACTATTTTATTCGCTGCTTCGACTTGACCGTTTGCCTGTGCATAATAAGGCGTTGATGTTAGGAGTCTAAAGCCTGTTTCTTGAGCGAATTCCTGCATCTTTCGACCGGTGAAAACTGATCCTTGATCAGTGGTTATAGTTTCAGGGATTCCAAATCTAAAGATAATGTTCTTTTGAATAAATTCAATGACATTTTCTTGGTCTGCATTGACTAAAGGAATAGCTTCGATCCACTTAGTAAAATAATCAATGCCTACCAATATATACTTCTGGCTCTTTGATGATGCTGGTCGAATCTCTCCAATAAGGTCCAACGCCCATCCTCTAAAGGGCCAAGGTTTCACTATTGAGTGAAGTTCGCTTGCTGGTACATGTTGGATGCATGTATGGACTTGACATTCTTGGCAACGCTTGGCGAACTCGACACAATCTTTAAAAATGGTGGGCCAGTATAGTCCTTGTCGAAACAACAACCATTTCAACTTATGGCCTACTTGGTGAGCCCCACATGCTCCAGTGTGCGTAGTCGAAAGGGCTATGTATGCTTCAGTTTCACTTAAACATTTTAGCAATACCCCCTCAGGCGTCTTTTTAAATAACTCATTACCCATGAGTACATAACTCAACACCCTATATTTTGTTTTTCGTTCTGTCGAAGCTGCTAGATTTTGTAGATAATCCACAATGGGTTTCCTCCAATCTTGCTCTGACAAATTGTCTATGAACGAAATTTCGAAGTTCCTTTGATCAGCATACCCTAGTCTTGTCGATTCCAAGTCTGTTGGTGACAGACAAGTTGCTTTTATTTTCTCCCGAACTTCGATTGCTCTTTGCAATCTCGTTTTTGAAATTTTGTACCCAGATGCAATTTGTGCCAAATCGTTGGCTATTTGATTTTCCAACCTGGGTATGTGTCGAATGTTGACCATTTCGAATTTTTTCAATAAACGATTTGCTATCACAAAGTACATAATGAGATTTTCTCTTATGCATTTATATTCTTTTGTGACTTGCTTAATGACTAACTCTGAGTCTCCCATTATTTCGACTCGAGTTGCCCCCAATTCCAACAATATCTCAAGGCCAGTAATTAGAGCTTCGTACTCAGCCTCATTGTTCGAACAAGAACCTGATATCTTGTACTTGAATGTTGTTGGAATTTTTTCTGGAGAAATAATCAAGACTCCTACTCCTGTTCCATCTTTATGGCTGGAACCATTGAAGTAGAATTTCCAAGGCTCTATCTCCACATAATTAATACTCTCAACTTGAATTGAGTGGTCGACTATAAAGTCTGCCACCACTTGTCCTTTCACTGCCTTAAGAGGCATAAAGGTCAAGGAGTATTCAGTTAATGCCAGCGCCCACTTGCCAATTCGGCTGTGCAGGATGGGTTTCGACAACATGTACTTGAAAACATCAAAATGAGACGAAACATACACATCAACTGGTTTTATATATTGTTTGAGCTTTGTACAAGAGAAATACAGACATAGACACAATTTTTCAACTTCGCTATATCTAGTTTCTGCATCGTTCAAAACTCTACTAAGATAGTAAATGGGTCTTTCAACTCCATTTTCATCTTCTTGGGCTAACATGCTTCCCAAAGTTTTGTCGGATGCAGCTATGTACAATCTCATACTCCTGTTGCTGCAAGGAGGCACCAAAATAGGTGGCTTTGTGAGATACCCTTTGATTTTGTCGAAGGCTTCTTGTTGCTCTTGCCCCCATTCGAACCTTTCCTTATTCAATCGAAGTAAGGGTGAAAAGGCTTGAGCTTTCCCAATTAGGTTAGATATGAATCTCCTTAAGAAATTTATCTTGCCTAACAGAGATTGCAGTTCCTTTTTGTTCGCTGGCGCTTTCGCTTCTAGAATTGCCTTCGTCTTGTTCTGGTTGATTTCGATTCCTTTCTTGTGGACGACGAAGCCCAAGAAATCTCCAGCTTTTACACAGAATGCACACTTCAAAGGGTTCATCTTCAGACCATGTTCTCTCATTCTTTCGAATGATTGTCGAAGGTGGTCTATATGGTTCTTCCTGGAAACAGATTTTACAACAATGTCATCAATATATACTTGCATAAAAGTGTTAATAAAATCATGGAAGATAGAATTCATTGCTCGCTGATATGTTGCCCCAGCATTCTTTAGGCCAAAAGGCATCACTACCCATTCGTAAGTGCCTAAAGCCCCAGGGCATCGAAAAGCTGTTTTCGACACATCTTCTTCAGCAATGAAAATTTGATTATATCCTGAATAACCATCGAGCATACTCAGGTACTCATAGCCAGCGGCCGAATCGACTAGCATTTCCGCCACAGGCATAGGATATTCATCTTTGGGTGTAGCAGCATTCAAATCCCTGAAATCTATGCACACCCTCAATGTACCATTTTTCTTAATCACTGGCACAATGTTTGCAATCCATTCGACATACCTCGTAACGCGTATGAATTTGCACTTCAGCAGTCTTTCGACTTCCGTTTTGATCTTCGACAGTATTTCTGGAGCGAAGCGTCTTGGACTTTGCTTGATTGGCTTCTTCCCAGGTTTGATTGGCAACTGAAGTTCCACCAACCCTCTGTCGAGACCAGGCATCTCGTCGTAATCCCATGCAAAACAGTCCTTGAACTCTTTTAACAAATGGATTACTTGCAACCTGAGTTCTGGGTCAATTTTTGCGCTAATGTAAGTTGGCTTCTTTTCTAACCCTTCGCCCAAGTTGATTTCTTCTAAAGTATCCTGCGCTAGCATCTTGATGTTATTCGCTAAGGGGTCCTTTTCGAATCCCAAAGGCTCATCGTCATAGATGGCGTCGAGCCTTTGTTCCTGCATCCCTTCTGGCATGATATCAGGAGGTTCTGGATCGAAGTCCTTTCCAGGACCTGCAGAAGGTAACTCTTGATCATTGGCCTGTGTGGCCATATATTTTACTTCGGCTTCGAGAGCCGTTATCATCCTTGTTTCGGCTACGTAAGCCGAAATTCGCTGCAGAGATTGTGACTCAGTCATTGTCACTGAATTCACTTCCCCAACCAGTTGGTTGAATATCAGTTAACCCACTAAAGTCTATGTGGGACAAGTCTTCTCTGTCCCATTGAAAACCATGCTCAGGGTGCAGGTATAGGGAACAAAAAATATTTGGCGCTGGCGCCAAGTCGAAGTCAGGTGTTGGGCATGGCCCAATGTGAGCCAGATTTTTGTCGAAGTCTGCCAGCCCTAGGTGATTTACTTCGCCCAGGTAATAGCTTTGATCCGCTTCTATGTTTTCGACCATTCCATCAGGACGCCATAGTAGCAACCTCTGGTGCATTGATGATGGTACAGCTCCAACACCATGTATCCACTCACGGCCCAACAAAATATTATAGTTAGGTTTGGCCGATATGACCATAAACATAGTTGGTCGAAGGATAGATCCCACCTTGATGTCCAGTTGGATCACACCCATAGTGGTCCCTATGCCGCCTTCATAATTCGACAGGACCATGTTGTGAGGCTTGATGTTCTCATCACTTTTGCCTATTTTTCTTAGCATAAAGTGAGGGATGATGTTGATGGTTGCCCCACAATCTACCAAGATCTTATTTACTGTGGTTTCTTCGAGTTTAGCCCTTATAAATAAAGGCTTAAGGTGATTTTTCATCGCCTCTGTAGGAGGTTCGAAGAACCCATTCTGCTCTTCAGTAGCGCCATTATCCATGACGAAATAGCATACTGGCCTATGCTTGGCCATTTCTTGCTCCACTTCCCAATCGCTTGTTTCGACCTCCACCTAGCGGTTGAACTCTCTTGGCAAAACTGAGACTATGTTCACCATGATATCTAAGGTGTCATCAGACTCAGAGCCATCTTCGTTGTCAACTTCACCCTGGTTAGGCCAGACTAGCCTATTGGTTACTGGTTGTCTTTCCAGAGGCTTCCTCTACTTTCTCTGAGGAACATTTGAACTTGATTCTGCCTTCGGTTCATTAGCAGCTTCCCTCTCAGCTTTTCTTCGCCTCTGGTATCTCCTCCATTGAGATCGAGACATGGGATTCTTCCCTTTGTAGTTGCTTGACACCTGGGCCACTTTAGGGGTAGCAACCTGAGGTTCTTTCTTATGTGTAAAAGATGAACCTCTTGGCACTTTGAAGGAGTTCCATCTTTCCTCGCTTGGTCTCTTTCGACCAGATGTTTTGTACCATGTATCTACTGGCACATTAGTCGGAGGCCTGAAAGTCAGTGGCCTCTTTTCTTGATTTGAACCTTTTTGGTAGGTTCTTCTGGGGTCATGTCGAGTATCAACATTTCCCCTTTTTCTATTTGCTGCCCTTACACCTTGAATATGTTCAGCATCTTTTTTGTCGAAGATCGAACTGCATCTAGGACACAGCATCACTTCTGACTTCTTTTCTGGCATCTTTGCAGGAAATCTGCCAGATTTTCATTTTCCCGAGGGAAAGCAGTTTTGTTGGCTTGTTCTTGCCTCATGGCCTCCTCTGATGCTTTTGGTTCAGAGACTTCGACCATGTTGACATTCATGGTGTCTTTGGCGGCAAGAGTCAACTGCTTCATCTGAATCTCCAAGTCCTCTGTCTGGCCTTGAACTGCAGCCAAGTAAGAACTGGGTTTTGTTCCAGATTTTTGGGCTCCAACTGTCTCCAGCTTTGGGCTTTCGACCGCCTTTTGGACCGCTTCAATTGTCTTTCTGGATAGATTCCCAGAAAAACTGGCAAAGATTGGCATGTTGATATGGTCCTTTGTGACTTCGACCATTGTGATTCCTGGCCTCTTCGACTGGATTCTGGATGCCTCGATCACATTCACCTCTGAAGGTTCAGCATAATGGGCTTCAGCCTGCAAAGGGTTGGAGTCCACAGTCATGGGGGTCTTGTCAGCAAACTTCAACCTCCCTTCTTCGATAGCGTCTTGCACAAGATTCCTGAAAATAAAACATTGAGACGTTTTATGGCCCAGAAAATTATGATATTTACAAAAGCCTCTTTTCTTTCTTTGATCAAGAGGAGGCACTTTTACCCCTGGGGGTACTATCATTTGGCCATCTTTTACAAGCAAGTCAAATATTTCATCACATTTTGTAATATCAAAACTATAAGTCTTTTTGGGGAACCTATCGTTGGTCCTTTCTGGACCAGTGGGATTTTTTCCACTTGAGGGGACTAACAATTTGCAAGAGTATGGTGGCCCTTGTTTTAGTTCCACTAAATCGACCTTGCCTTCTTCGACGGTTATAGTTTCGTCGAAGGTTTCTGGATCTTCATCATCCATCTCGACATACGTTATCCTCTCTCTTTTATGAGTTTTTGTCGCCTTGGCTTTTTCAGCCTTAAGGCGTTCTACCTGTCGAACTCTATCGGCCAATTGGGCCATGTCTCTCAGGTATTGAGTGTCTAACTTCTTCCTAATGGAATAATCTAAGCCGCCTGCGGCTATTTCGACTAACTCATGTTCTGGCACTTGCGTAAAGCATCTTGCTTTGAGCAACCTAAACCTATTTAGATATTCATCTATAGGTTCAGTGAAACGTCTCTTTACACTGGCCAATTCTTTCAGGCTTATCTTGGTTTGTCCCATGTAGAATTGCTCATGGAAAAATCTCTCCAACTGGGTCCAATGATGGATCGAATTGGGGGGGGGGGGGGGGAGAGTTGTAAACCAAGTAAAAGCGTTCTTTGTTAAAGAACTTGGGAAGTACTTAATCCTCAGGTTTTCGTTGTTTGAAATATCTCATGCTTCGATCAAGTATCTCGCCACATGTTCGACAGTAGATTCTGTAGTGTCCCCTGAGAATTTAGTGAACTTAGGGACTTTACATCTGGGAGGTAAGTCTATTTGTAACACGTATTATGACAGTGGGGACGTGAAGTTGGGCCTACGAAAGCCCATGTTCATCCCATTCTGCGTCATGATTCTTTCGATCATGGCTGCCAGATTATTTTCCAAACCCATGTTTTGGTATTGGATGTGCTGAACCACTTCGTCAGCATTTTGGTTTCTGTTAACTAACCTTACCTCTGGGGCTATAACCCTAGGTTCTTCGACAGGCTGTTCCAATCGTGCCCTAAGGTTTTGTTCGACATGCTGCTGGACTTGGTTGATAGTGGTTTCTTCCTCTAAGAGTATACCTTGGTTTCCCCTTATTTGCGCCCTTTGGGGCTGTCGAATAGGTTGGGGTACCCCAAAGAAGTCAGCCAGACGCGTCATTTGCGCTGTCATCTGCTGATTCGATTGGGTAGTGTTTTGTATTAGAGGATTCAGCACTGTACTTAAAGTTTGTGCCAACATTTGAACCATATCATGGTTGCTTTCGTCCATTTGTTGCCTCAAGACTGCTGTCGAGGCATTTGTAAGGACATGTGCTACTTGGGACGTTCCTCCTAAGAGTTGGGTCCTATTTCTGTTCGCCATACCTACTCCAGAACCTTGGAGTGGCGAAGAGGCACTCACTAAAGGGTCTGAAAAAGTGGACGTAGCGTTCGTCAGGCTAGCCAATTCAGAAGTTGGCATGCCATAGAGTGGTTCTCGATTTTGACCGCCTGTCATAAATCCTGGGGGAACATAAGGCCTGGTGCCTAGATTTCCCCTTGGTGGGGGAGTTCCCAAAGGCACTCTGGGGCCAGTGAACGGAGGTAATGGCCCCGTTGTTGTAACCGTTACTGCTGGTGTTGAACCAGCGGTTATCGCTTCACTTACGGTTGGGATAACCGTTGTTCCCACATTCGTTTGTGAGATTTCGTTATTGTTTGGCGGATTCGCCATCGCTTCTCTTCTTCTGGCAGTATTGGTATTGTTAGTGTATATTCTACCACTTCTCAATAACATGCAATACTTCTCGAAAAAGATGATATTCTGTATAAAAGGGTTAAACTTCAAAATCAACATAAGGTCCCACCAGGTGTGCCAATTTGTTTACCGTGGGAATTGGTAAACAACCACTGATCTTCCAAAAGGTTACTTATTTGGTGACTCGCAGGATCGATCAAATTGATCCTAAGACATGGTTGATTTTGGGGTTTTGACTAAGTTCAATAATGGTTAAATGACAAGAAAATAAAGAAGCTTTATGTAAATTGCATGAAGAAGAAAACTTGATAGAATAAAGGAAGGCTTGAAATGAAGGCTTCGACTGGAAAAGTAAATGAAGAGCAATAAAGTTCTGGAAAATAAATGACTTTGATTAATTAAAGTGGTGTTTCACACATACATTCTCAACAATTCTTTCTCTCACGCTGGGTACTCGAATCTATATGAGTGACTTGTATATAATTGTGAACACACGCGAAAAACTGCGTGAACTACTAATATTTATACTAAATACATCCCAAGTAACCGTCGGGCAGTTACGCTGCTTCGAGATGACTCCACTTGGCACGCTCACAGCATTCGACGCTCCAGATCTTGGCACGTTGCACTTGGTAACCGCTGGGAACCATTTTCCCTCCAAACATTTGAATCTCAAACCGTTCCACTCTGAGCAATCGAACACCTTCGTCGAGAAGCACCTTCGATGTCGAAGGCAACAAGATTCTTCCTTGGAAGAAATTCTCTAAGTACATTGCCATCTTCTGATGAGCATTTCGACAGAACCAGCTGGTCGAAACCATTCTTCAGCTTCAATGGCTTATATTAATAAAAACAAGGGTGTCGAATTTAGGAGCCAACAGTACCCCACAATTTTCTCTCTCTCTTTTCTCAAGATATTTCTCACAAAGATCTTCAAAAGCTCAAGCTTGCACAAGGGTTGACTAGGTTAAGACATCTCCTCAACACTAATACCTCAAATTAGGGTTTGAGTTTTCGCAAGGACAATTGGACTTCTAATAATTCAAATTACTTTCATGGATCATTATGGACCCTCAAGATTGCTCATATCAAGTTTCAAGTCTTGGATCACAAAATTGCTCAGTCAATTGATCAGATGACTTAAAATCAACTGTATTGGGTAAAAAGTCAACTATGGTCAACCTACAGTCAAACTTCAAGATTTTGGACCAATATCAATATTTTGAAGTTATATGTATCAATTGATCAAGTTTGGATCACAATTCCCCAAGAAAGTTATTTAAATCACCAAAAGGGCAAAATGGTCAAAATTAGGGTTTTGACTGTATTTGACTGATCAAGGGTTTTTGACCTAATGCATGACCCAATGGTTTGAAGCATAATCTCAAGGATTCAAATACAACATATTGACCTAATTTCATGGCTCAAAACATTTCTCAAGATCAATTGATTGATAGTTAAAATTCAGTCAACTGATACACCAAAAGTCAAAATTTGACTTTTTGATCAAATTTGAGTTTCAAAGATCACATTTCATAAAGACATTCAAAAATATGAAACTTGATCATCAAGAAATCAAGAAAGTCAAAATTAATTTTAAAAAGTCAAACTTTTCAAGACTTAGAATTCTTCACCAAGATGCAAGATGATTCAAAGAAAATTTTCAACATGAAAGTTGTAGATCTTGATGAGATATACAACTTTGCTTTAATGATCAAGTCCTATAAATTCTTGGATCTTGATTTATATATTCACAAAGTCATGCACTTTGTATAAAAACACTTAGTGAAAATTTGACCTAGTTAGGCAGATTTTTGGTACCAACTTCATGGCAACTTTTAACATAGTTCCAATTGGATTCTTCAAAAATGAAAAACATGAATGTTGTAAGTAATGTTAAAATATTTCCAAAATGTCCAAGAACTTATTTAGATCATGCTTGAGCTAAGATAATCGAAGAGATGAAGTTAGGGTTTCAAGTTTGAATTACAAGGCAATTTTGTGATGAACACATAACCAAATCCATAGCCATGTTGCATAATCTTTGCTTTGCAGACTTCAAACTTGTGTTTCACTCCATAATTAATGGTTTACACAATTGATTGAACCCTTATCCAATTGATTCAAGCATTGTCCAAGTCAATTTTCCATTTTGGGGAGAAAGTGACCATTCCATTCTTGTAAAGCAAGCTTTATGCACAAAGTCAATGCATTGAGCTCCTAACTTGTTTGCTCTGATTACACTCCATCCACAAATTTAGAAACATTGTGTTTAAAGTGATTAAAAACTCTTGATCATGAAGTACAAAGCATTGAAACTTGTTTTTTCAAAAAAATCACATGTTGAGCTTAAACATGTGAATTTGAAATCTGATCAACTTGAGCACTCCAAACATCTTGCTTATAAATAGAGACACTATTTGTGAGCTAAGACATAAAGATACAAGCCCTCAAGCATCCCAAAACTCTCACAAACTCATATTACATACAAACTGCCATTGTTGTGCAGAATCTGGCCAAAAACTTCCATCTTCAAATCCACTCGTGCGTTTCTTGGCCAAACCATTTCAAAAGCTTCCATATCTCAAATATAAGCCATCCGAATACCTGTTTGCAAACTGTAACACGATTTGCACTATCCTCCATTTTCAAAAACAAAGGTCTTCACTTGGAATTCTCTAGAACAATTCAAGCACTCTCAGCTCAAAGTAACCATTGGAATAGCTCCCCAGAGGTTCAAGGAAGCTAACCAGGTCATTAAAACATCTTGAAGTAAGCTCTAAATCAAAACACGAAATCGAGTTTTGAGGTAAGTTTTCTGATTTTCAATCTCTTCATATAGGCATTGTTAGCTTTCCATTTTCAAATATAAAATGTAGACATCATTGCCCTGAAGCTGACCATGCCCTTAGAATTCATTTATATTACCTGAGTAGTGAGAATTTTAAGTCTGATCTTTCTGAAAAAATTAGGTTAGATTTGGTACCATTCAAAATTTGTGCTCATCTTTGATTTATAGTTTTAGTTATTTACATTTCTGGAATCATGATAAAAAATGGAGCAACTTTCATGTTTACAGTTTTAATTTTTATTGAGAAATGAGAAAGTTAAAGGATTCAAAAATGGTGAAGAACAAGTCTGGCGCGAGGTTGAAGATGACACAGGCCTGGGATTGGTTTTGTAATATATATTTATGTTTTTGTATTAATAAACGGATGTATCACCACCCCAGTGGTTAAAGCGCGCGCCTGTTACCTCTTGGACCTGGGTTCGAGCCCCAACGTCCGTTTTCACATTTTTCTCTATTGCTTTCATTTTTTTTGTTTGAAACAACCAACGCTTGGGCCTCCAGCAAGTAGGCCTGACCCTTTTTACTCCATCTGACCCCCCTCCATTTGCTTTCCAACCACACAACCCATTTCATTGCATTTTTTTATTTTGTTTTTCTGACTACAAAAATATACATTGGGCCAGTATAAAACAAAATTGTTTTTACTTCTAAACCATTTTTCCCATTTTACACCCCCTAACTTATTTTTTATATTTTATTTTATTTTATTTTATTCTTTATTTTATTATTATTATTATTATTATTATTATTATTATTATTATTATTATTATTATTATTATTATTATTATTATTTTATTAATTAAAATTCCAAAAAAAAATATTTATTATTTGCATAATTAATATACTTTTATCTTATTTCTTTTAAGACAAAAAGACCAACAAATATTTTTCTTTAACAAATTTCTTTGTTAATTAGATTAATGTTAGACTTAGGTTTATTTTCTTTAAAATTAATTTAGAACTTAGAACCTTTAATTAATTAATTTTTCGTACTAGTTTAATTAAGATAAATCTTTTTTTCACAAAAAACCTTAAAAAAATTATTTTCTTGATTAAATCATTTTCTTTTCTCTTAATAATTTAGGTTTAGTTTTATTAAATTAGATTAGTTAATTACTTTCTTTTTCTAATTTAATTAATTTAAGCCCTTTTATACAAAGAAATACAAACAAAATCAATTTTCTTTTCCATTTACTCTATCTTCATATTCTTGC
Organism: Vicia faba; assembly: GCA_948472305.1. Classification (NCBI taxonomy): domain Eukaryota; kingdom Viridiplantae; phylum Streptophyta; class Magnoliopsida; order Fabales; family Fabaceae; genus Vicia; species Vicia faba. The sequence goes on along the minus strand of OX451736.1, from coordinate 162,792,119 downwards.
ATAGTGCATTGTTCTTGTACATTATTTATTCATTCAATATGGTTGTAATAGTAACTTAAGATTTAATTTCTCTCATCCCCATTTGTAAATTTGTATCCCCATCCCCAAATGATGTAATAGCGTAGAACTTTACACTTCCGCAATTTATCACTTCCAATATTAATGTTAGTAATTAGGGTTTGTATGGAAAGACATAAAATCAACAAGTAGACAATCCTAATTCAAGACAAAAATGCATGAAAACAAAATACATGGCACACTTGCACCTCTAGGGTTAACCTCACTTGTTGCCTTAAGAAAAATAGTCATGTCTCGCATGTGAGATACTTTAGCAAAAACAATCAAATACAAGATCATAGTCCCTCGACGACCCTTCAAATGTTGTATTCATAAATGATATTAGACCCTTATGAAAAATGACTAAGGTATCCTACAATGTTTCTTTCTATGACTATACGATGACCCACGATTGTCCCTTCACATCCAATAATAAGGCTTCTTATCAATCAATGGTAAGGTAACAATATCTAAAGGAGGAGGAAAAGAACTAAGACTTTTTGAGTAGGTAGAACATTCATAGTTTCTTGCTAACAATCATCTTCAAAACATATTTCAAAACACACCAACACTTTCAAATGAAATATTTTTCAAAGCCAACACTTTGTATGCATTCTTATAGAGACGAGAATCATTACAAAGTTCGCCTAAACGATGACACTTTTCAAAAATACTTTCAAATAAAATTACAAACACATTTCAAACAAAGCATTTCAAAGTGAGCTAGAAACTAAGAGCCCGTAGATAACTACAGATGAAAAGGGTGCTAACATCTTCTCTTTCATAACCTACCCCCCCGAACTCAAGAAAATTCTCAAAAGGTATTTCCTGTTCTTTTCACCCTTTCCTTTATTGGATAAAAGAAAAATCGGTGGAGACTCTTGCTATCCGTAACAATTGTGATAAAACACAAAACACCCAAGTTAGTTCTCTCACTGTATTATAGAACTGACGACTCTGCTGGGGACTACTTAAAAGTGGGGTTACCTTAGAGACTAGACCACCTTTAAATGCTTTCATTGTTTGATTTGTTTGCTTTACATTTTGGGCCCTTGTTTGGGTTTGTATTGATCCTCTACCCAGATCTGGGAACATCATTAAGTAAATAGCAAAAATTGTGGAGGCAGTACGGTGTAGACCGATATGGTTGAGACAATAACTATGTTAGTGTGACACATTTGTAGGTACCGGTATCCCTTATGGCGAATTAAGGAGAATACATAGCCGCTCTGTGGTGTCATGAAGCACTAACTGGCCTTAAAATCTTTTGTTGAACAAATTGGCCATTAAGAAGTAGTGAGATAGCCGACTTTGGTGCAGTCCGAAGTTGGTTGATACTCGATCCTACTGTTGTACCCTAAATTTTGCCCCTATTATTTTCAGCCGCACTTTCATATCATATTTTGTCATTTGGTCACAATCATTAATAAATAGCTTCATTCATCACATTTGCATTCTATCTTTAAAGTTGCTCTTGTGTTGTTGACTAACTTCTAATCAAAATACAAAAAATATTTGTCTTTGTCTTTGTATATTTGTGTTTTGTAGGTACCGAGTCAAAGCATCTGACAAATAAGGTTTTTCGGTATTATTTCCCTAAAATCTCTATTTGCAAAGAAAAAAGAATTAAATTTTTTTCATTTTTTTCACTGTACAATTGGTTGCTCCTAGAGTGCAATCGATTGCACAAAGTGAATTTTACGTAATTTTTGAAAAAATACACTGCAAATCGATTTGGACTGTAGTGCAATCGATTGCACAACGTGAAAATTTGAAAAAAATCAGCAATTTTAAGCTTGTCAAATTTTGGCTCCAATTTTGACTATAATTTTTGAAAGAATTATCATTAATTCAAATTTTGGCTCCAAAATCAATTACCAAATTATCACTAATCCCAATCCTAAGCTCTATAAATAGAGCCCTCATTTCATTCAAATTTCAAGCTTTTGATAGCCAAATCCACCTTGCCAAAAAATCTCTCAATTCTCTCCATCTACCAAATTCACTCAAAGCTCCATTTTCAAGAAAAGTTAGTAAGCTTTTCATTGAAGCTTACTAATCTTTGAGCTAAACCTTCATTGAAACACTTTTTCTTCATCAATTCTCTACATCCAAGCTTGGCAATTGATTCTTGTGGTTGAATTGAAGCAAATTCTTGAAGTTGTGTTGATAATTCATTAGATCTACCTTTGGTAAGTTGGATAATTCATCTTTCACAATGTGATCTCTTGATGATCTTTGGGGTTGATTCATTGAGCATTATTTTGTGATTCCATTGGTGCTATTTTCTCATAATTTGATGGAATTTTCGTGCTCAATTGGATCCATGATCATAAGGTGTTTGATGGAAAGTTTGAACCAGGATTTGGCCTTTTGAAATGCTGTTTTTCCTACTGTAACAGTGTGCAATCGATTACTGTGCTGGTGTAATCGATTGCACAGAAGCATTTCGCACAAAATTTTGAAAAAAGCACTGTGCAAATCGATTTGCACTGTAGTGCAATCGATTTGCATAGAAATAGAATGCAATTTTTGCCTTGTTTTGAGGCTGTTTTGATCCATAAATGATTTTCTACACACTCCTTTTGATTGTTGGTTTGGATTGCAATTTCAAATGTCCAAATTCTCTTTAAATTCAATGGACTTTGGGTGTAGATGAAGTTGGATAAATGTTCATCAATTCAAATCTACCTAAGAGTAAATTATTTAATTCATTTTTGGTGCTTTGGATTAATGATATGTTTAGTGCTTTAATCCACCAAGATGAGTGATTGAATTTAAAGATGAAAGAAATTTTGAGGTGGTGATCCAAATTAGCTTATCATTCCCCTCCGTTTTCATCTTATCCCTTTCTTTTTTTAATTGTGCTACATGTTAAGGGATGATGATCTCTATATCATTTATCCAAACATGAAGTACATAAATTGCTATTGACCGACCTCAAAATAGGTGTGACTTCTATATAAGTCCACTTACGATTGCTTAACATAGCACTAAATTTTGTCCCGATTCGAACAAATGATCATTTGTGGCCCAAACCTATGTTTGCAAGCCCAAGTATGTGAATTTGATCTCTTTGATCCAATAACCTTGAGACTCATTGTGTGGAGGCTTTGGTTCTACCAATCCTTTAATGGATCTTCATCAATTTTGGTCAACGCGGATCACTTAAACATCATTGATTATTAAATGTTACCTTGAGAATTCTTTAATGGATGATATACTTGACAAAAAGAAAATGCAACTTGTTGTGTGGAGGCTTTGGTTCTACCAATCCTATAATGATTGCCAAATGCAAGTTTCAAGATGGTCATCCAACTAATCACTAATTTCTAACAATTGACTTTATTTTATGCTCTTTACTTTATGCTTTTATTTTTATGCTTTATGTACCATTTAATTTAAGCATTTACATTTCATGCTATTTTCATCTTTTCTCACTTGAGCATTTACTTTTATGCCATTTTTATTTTGCTCACTTGAGCATTTACTTTATGTCATTTATATTTTGCTCACTTGAGCTTTTATTTTCCTTTTAAAGACACTTAATAATCAACATGAACCATAAAAAACATTAATGATACTTGGGCAACTTGGTTACTATCCTTGGTATTATGGAGTATTAGACTTCTTGGACTTAGGAATAGAAACCTTGGCTTATATTGGAGACCTTATGACCTTAATTGATATTTTGTATGGAGTTCTTGGGGTTTACCTCAAGACATTGGGTTGTTTGTTTGTTTTGTGTGCAGGTTATTATAGTTACATACTTTGTTTGTAATCTGGAACTCACCCGTATACAACCGTTACTCTGTCTAATTTTTGTGAAGACTTAATACACTTGAAGTTTGGTTCTCTCAAGAGGTATAGTATCTTTGCTTGCTTAGTTTTAATCCAAAGAATGAGAATTCTATATTGACTCATAATGTCAAGTTTTGGCTTCTTGTTGGTTAGACAATTCTCTTCCTTAGCTTTTACCTTATGCTTTAGGATAGTCCCTTCATCTCCTCCCATCTTCTTTAATTTTCAAAACCATCTCATCTTTTTCAAAATCTTCTTTGTTTATAAACTTGAACCACTTTCATAATAAACCTCGACTTTGTCGAGTGCCTTTTCTTTTAAAACTTCTTTTCTTTAAACAAATTTCAATTCATTTAATCATACTTTGACATTTTTCAAAATTAACAAAAACACTTCAACTCATTCAAACTCTTTTGTGTGCTCGAGCACCTTTTACCCTTCAAACTTTTTTCAAGATAAGACATGATTCATTGATAGTAGAGCAACATTCTCCTATCCCTATGGTTATAAAGGTGTCGACTTTTCCACTTGAGTACTAGAGGCGTTCTCAAACCCTCACTCTTGTTGACGCATGGTCCATCTTTCTCACACCTTGTGGGCGTTAGTCGAGATTTCTCTCCTAACAATGATGTCTTGTCTCCTTGTTTAAAATCAACCAACAAATAAGTATTTTCTAGCCGAACTACGATGCTCTGACTTTCCCACTGCACGAGGGAGTACGTAGGCACTAAGTCTTACGACCCAAGGCGAGAAACAAAAATAATTAAAAAAACATTTCATTTTCTTTTGTTTACAAATACACATTCATTCTTTTCCTTTAGCAAGTAAACCTTTACATAACACTCCTTCTAAAAGAAACTAAACAAAGTGGATCCTGCGGAGTACCGTAGATGCTTAGGGTGCTAATACCTTCCCTTTGCATAACCGACCCCCGTACCTCGATCTCTGATCTTTTTGGGTTTTGTTCGCTTTTTTCCCATTTCCCTTTGGAAACAATAAAGTGCGGTGGCGACTTCATTATGTTGAGATAAGTCAATTGATGGCTTAATCTCAAATATTTATCGCTACATTTCTATTTCATATCATTGCTGTCGCAATTGAGTTCATCTCTTAGTTCTGATTTATGCGTGCGATAGAAAGTGGCGACTTCATTGGGGAAAGATTGACCAATTGTTGGTCCATCCCTAAGTGGGTCAATCCTAACTTTGTTTGTTTCTCTTCTATGAGTGTTTATATATTGTTTTACTTGTTATTTATTACTTCCTATTATGCTGTATATATGTTTGTCTGGATTTTCCTGGTTTTCAGAGGCTTGGTGATTTCTTATAAGTCTTCTACCCGGACTTTGGGCAAACTTAAGATAGGACGGGAGGTATAGTCATGTTAACTTTGAGGTATTAATCCCAAAAAAGGAGACATAAGATCCCCCACTTAGTGGAGGCTCCTTTAATTGTAGTGTCGTTTACTGAGTAATCAGGAAGACATACTGCTTTCGACCTGGGAGCCTGCTGAAGCTGAGGACCATAGATTACCTAACCCATCTTGGCCTTTTAGGTGTAGTGCGGAAACTATGACGGAGTAATCCGGAAATATTTGTTACGCAATGCTACGCTCAGACGAGTTTTTCCTGAGAATATTGCTAATTACTGAGTTAATCGGGATGTTGGTAATATCCGAAGGAAGGATGTAGACTCTGGGAACCTCTTAGAACCTTGTTCGACAGGTGATAACCGTTAGTCCATACCTTATGGGTTGTACCTTTGACTCCAGGCTCATGACTCTGAACCATGTGATCCTGTTACCGTGCAGTGCATTTCATAACATTGCATATCATTTGCATCCTCTGCATCATTCTGCATACATCCAAGTTGTTTAGGATCTTATTCCCAGTTGCTCCTTTCTTCCAGTTAGTCGTCTACCGTCAAGCTGATTCCTCAACACAACTACGGGACTAAAGCTGCTGTCATATTGAGAATGGAAAACTAAGAAAAACACAACATGGAAGTCAGAATGGAAATCAACGAGTTGAAGTCAGGCATGGCCAAACTTACTGAGATGATGCAAGTCCTGATTTCCAGAGGAGAGCCACCTCAAAGGACTGTGATATCTGAAATCCCAACTGCTGCTGTTGACACTCAACCTATCCAACATACATCTACTACATGGCTAGAGTTTGGGTTACCTCATAACTACTCTCCGCCTGTTGCAATTACTTGAATGGTTGGCCAGTCTTCCCGGCCAGTCTTTCAGGCTCCAGTTTTCACTGAACCTCAGCCAATCGTTCATACTGCTTCTCATCAACCTGCTGCACAAGCTGCTTTTGGGAACCCTCTCTCCGAGTACCATGCTTCCAGTCCTAGAAGTGTGAGTCAGGGAGACTTTGGTGAGTTTGAAGAGTTCAAAGAAAAATATCAGACTTTAGATAAGAGACTCCGAGCTATGGAAGGTAATGATGTCTTTGGTATTGCTACTGAAAACATGTGCCTAGTTTTTGATATGGTTATACCTGCAAAGTTCAAGACTCCCGAGTTTGAGAAATACCGGGGGCACACTTGTCCAAGAAGTCATTTGGTGATGTACTTTCGAAAGATGTCTGCTTACACAAGGAATGACAAGCTTCTTATCCATTGTTTCCAAGATAGTATGAGTGGAGCTTCATTGAAATGGTATATGAGACTTGAGAAAGGTCGTATACAATGCTTCCAAGATCTTGTTGATCTTTTATAACGCAATACAAATACAACCTTGACATGGCACCTGATCGTCGCCAACTGCAAAATTTGTCCCAGAATGAGAAAGAATCTTTCAAGGAGTATTCTCAATGATGGAGAGAACTGGCATCTCAAGTTGAACCACCTCTGGAAGAGAAAGAGCTAACTGGATTATTCATGGATACTTTGTCCCCTTTCTTTTGGGAAAAGATGATTGGTAGTGTATCTTCCAGCTTCACAGACCTAGTGACTATCAGCCAAAGATTAGAAGAAGGAATCAAGAATGGTAAAGTGTCTAAAGCTGCTGAATCTTCTAATGGTGCAAAGAAATACCTTGGGAACTTTCAAAAGAAGAAAGAGGTAGAATCCAATGCTGTCTCGACTGAGATAAGAGGAACTCGTCGTAGGACTCAATATATTGATCAAATACAAGTAGCGGTTGTTACTCCCGCGGTTAATGCTCAACGAGTTCAGGTTCCTCAACAACAAAATATTATGCAGAATCAAAATCGGAATAGGGCTCAATTTGATCCCATCCCTATGACGTACACTAAATTGTATCCTGCATTGGTGCAGAAAGGCTTGATTATAACTAGGCCTCTGATTCCTCGAAATCCTCCTCCAGCCGGGTTCAGATCTGACCTTCACTGTGAATTTCATCAGGGAGCTGTCGGTCATCATTTAGAAAGCTGCTATGCATTGAAAAACAGAGTGCAAGAATTGGTGAAAGCAAATATTCTCATTTTCAAAGAGGCATGTCCTAATGTTATCAACAATCCTTTTCCAAAACCAAGTGGCTGAAGACTGAGTCGGGGTACCCTCAAGTCACTTCCTAAAGCTAGTGTTTCAGACAGGACAGCTCATCCTTGTTACTGATTAGTCACTAGGCCATCTTTCTTTCTGTTTGCATTTTCCCTTGTTTATGTTAAAAAATTTGCTTACAAATTTTGTTTGTAATTTCATGTTAAGTTTAATGAAATGAGCATTGCAATGTTTTGATTCAAATCATTTTCATTTAATGCTTTCAAATATATTTCTCTTGGTTACACTCTTTATCAAGCTTTTGTTTATGCAAAGATTTGAGGGAGGATGATGAAAACGAAATACCCATAATTGTTGTTGGTATGCTTTCGAATAAAACTTTGCTGAGGATGTACAAGCATTGTTTCAAGTCCCAAACACTGGAGAAATAAGGAAGTTAATCCCTCGTTCACCCCTTTTGAGCCTAGAAGTTGGAGTTTCTTTCTATACGAAAAAACCCGCAATCTTAACCTGGGGATGGGTAGTTCTCAGTTAATTTGGCTGTGCATTCAATTACAAGATAAATCGTGCAAGACACCTTTCAATAAAGGTCACGATCAAGCTTTCATTTGCACACAACAAGAAGTGTTGAAGATGCTCTCAAATAAAAAATGACGAAGATGGTTCCTCGTAATCATTGAGCAAGGCAGTCATTATCTTTCCAAAAAATAAAAATGAAACGAAAAGAAAAATCCCGCTAAGTCAAAACCTATGAAGGATACTTGGGTAAAAAACGGGGGCATCCCGCTGACTGTAATTCCAAATGAAATAGTTCAGGCAAAAACTAGGGCATCCTGCTGACTGTAATCTCAAATGAAACAGTTCAGGAAAAAGTTGGGAGTAATAAATTCAATCAGAAGAGGTCTTCAAATCCTCAAAATTCTCCACCAGAGTTGACAAAAGTCCTCAAAACAACAAAATTATGTAAGAATAAGTGATTGTCATTCTCAAGAATCCCTTAGCTTCTGAACCATCGTCATTGCTATCGTCAGTGCAATTCCAGAATCTCTTGGAACCTGAATGCATAGTCTGAATTAACTGAAGTAGGACTAAAGAACATCACGAAGATTGGGTTGGGTACAAATAAAATTTGAGTCTTTATCCTTTATTTCTTAAACCGTGAACCAGACCACGTTACAACCCTTAAAAGACCTAATTGAAGCCAAGTTTCTTTTGAAAGCATACTACAGTAAGGTTGCGTAAACTGACTCCTAAAATATTTTGCAAATCACTTGTCTTGGTATGTTCATGCCTTTGCTTTCTATTTCACTTTAAAAGTATAAACCAATGTGTTTTAACCAGTGATTCATTTCCTATACACCAATAATATCATTTCAAAAATGATTTTGATTTCAAAACTTTTGCATGAACTTTGCATTAAAATTACCATGTTTGAATAAACAATTTTGCTTGAAAACAATCTTTCCTCGTCAAGGAATTTAAAACAGCTGAGAAACTTGGTCAGTGACCCTATCAGAGGCAACTATCTTCCAGATCCAATTGCAAATCAGTTCAAGATTTATTGCTCGGTGCAAGTTTTCTCAGAATTGGTTAGCTAGAAGATCATTTTCAAGACTCATGCTGGGGCATTCCTTTCCAACAGTCATTTCAAGAACTGAAGCCATGATCAGTTTATTCCCAACAAGTCATTTTAGAGTTGAAGCCATGATCAACTCATTTCCAGCAACTTTTGAATAAAGCCATGATCAGTTTATCCTCAACAGCCAGTTAATCAGGGACAAATCCCCAAGCAGCTCTCCATGCCTTTCCTCATAAGATCATCAATTCAATACAGTTTACAAATGTGAAAAATTTGGGTTCGGGACATTTTCTTTCCAGGAAAATTTGGTAGAGTTCTCCGTGTTGAGGAATCAAACTTCCAATCTTACCTCCATAAAATAGTCAAACTCCATTGTCGTAAACATCTGCATTACATGCATAGATCATTCACATATCATGCATAACAAAATTCATACAAAATGTATAACAAGAGTGTTTCATCCTCATTTGCATTTTCTGAGGTCTTGTTGCAGTTGACATGTCACCTCGAGATCAAAGTCCAACTTACTTGGCACCTACCAAAGTAAACGTCAGTTCAGTTGTCTCTCTTCTGTCCAATGCTAATCTTAGATGAGTTGTTTCTCTCTTTCGTCCAATCCTAATATTGGATATGTTGTCTATTTTGTTTCCATCCAAATCCAATAATGGATGTTATTACCTTTGTTGTTGTCCAAAGCCATTATTGGATGCCATGATTTGTCTCACCTCATTCAAAGCCAGTATTGAATGTTGTGATCTTTTCTCTCGTCTAAAGCCATTATTAGACATTGAGTTTTCCATTCATCCAAAGCCAATATTGGATGTTGTGATCTTTTCTCTCGTCTAAAGCCATTATTAGACGTTGAGCTTTTCTTTCATTCAAATCCATTATTGAATGTCAAGATCTCTTTTTCCATCCAAAGCCAGTATTGGATGTTGTTACCTTTTCTTCCGTCCAAAGCAAGTATTGAACGCCTTGTTTTTTTCTCACCTCATTCAAAGCCAATATTGGATTTTGTGATCTTTTATCTCGTCTAAAGCCATTATTAGACGTTGAGCTTTTCTTTCATTCAAAGCCAGTATTGAATGTCAAGATCCCTTTTTCCATCCAAAGCCAGTATTGGATGTTGTTACCTTCTATACCGTCCAAAGCAAGTATTGGATGCCTTGTTTTTTTTCTCACCCCATCCAAAGCCAATATTGGATGTTGTGATCTTTTCTCTCGTCTAAAGCTAATATTGGACATTGAGTTTTCCCTTCATTCAAAGCCAGTATTGGATGTCGTGTTTCTTTTCTGTCCAGCGTCTTACCTGGACAACTCTGATGTAGCTTCAGATTTGGTCTCATTCCACATCTTTTGTTCTTATAGATGCTTCTGATTGTCTTTTCCAGAGAGTTGCTCGCCTCATTCAATGCCATTCTTGGATGTCGATGCTTGCTTTCTCGGGTTTTATCTCTTTTTCCAAGTATTGATGGCTACTCCTTGTCACCCTGACGGATATCCAGAATATCTTATTGTTTCCTTAGCGTGTCTTTCCATGTCATTTCATTTGAACTACCATAAGTTTCCAGTTTCAGGTCTTTCCATATTCCCACAGAGTCTGTCTCATCTCATACATCATTCAAAAAACATATGTAAAAAAAAAGGAGTCCATGCATTCATTCATAACATATGCTATCATCTCATTGCATCAGGGACGAAATTCAGGTCTGTTTGTATTTAATTACTTTCCGCCTATCTGGAAAAAAGATAATTAAATAAGGGCAGCTGTTGTACCCTAAATTTCGCCCCTAACTTTTTCAGTCGCACTTTCATATCATATTTTGTCATTTGGTCACAATCATTAATAAATAGCTTCATTCATCACATTTGCATTCTATCTTTAAGTTTGCTCTTGTGTTGTTGACTAACTTCTAATCAAAATATAAAAAATATTTGTCTTTGTCTTTGTATATTTGTGTTTTGTAGGTACCGAGTTAAAGCATCTGACAAATAAGGTTTTCTGGTATTATTTTCCTAAAATCTCTATTTGCAGAGAAAAAAGAATTAATTTTTTTTTCATTTTTTTCACTGTACAATCGATTGCTCCTAGAGTGCAATCGATTGCACAATGTGCATTTTCCGCAATTTACGAAAAAATACACTGTGCAAATCAATTTGCACTGTAGTGTAATCGATTACACATCGTGAAAATTTGAAAAAAATCAGCAATTTCAAGCTTGTCAAATTTTGGCTCCAATTTTGACTCTAATTTTTTGAAAGAATTATCATTAATTCAAATTTTGGCTCCAAGAATCAATTACCAAATTACCACTAATCCCAATCCTAAACTCTATAAATAGAGCCCTCATTTCATTCAAATTTCAAGCTTTTGATAGCCAAATCTACCTTGCCAAAAAATCTCTCAATTCTCTCCATCTACCAAATTCACTCAAAGCTCCATTTTCAAGAAAAGTTAGTAAGCTTTTCATTGAAGCTTACTAATCTTTGAGCTAAACCTTCATTGAAACACTTTTTCTTCATCAATTCTCTACATCCAAGCTTGGCAATTGATTCTTGTGGTTGAATTGAAGCAAATTCTTGAAGTTGTGTTGATAATTCATTAGATCTACCTTTGGTAAGTTGGATAATTCATCTTTCACAATGTGATCTCTTGATGATCTTTGGGGTTGATTCATTGAGCATTATTTTGTGATTCCATTGGTGCTATTTTCTCATAATTTGATGGAATTTTCGTGCTCAATTGGATCCATGATCATAAGGTGTTTGATGGAAAGTTTGAACCAGGATTTGGCCTTTTGAAATGCTGTTTTTCCTACTGTAACAGTGTGCAATCGATTACTGTGCTGGTGTAATCGATTGCACAGAAGCATTTTGCGCAAAATTTTGAAAAAAGCACTGTGAAAATCGATTTGCACTGTAGTGCAATCGATTTGCACATAAACAAAATGCATTTTTTGCCTTGCTTTGAGGTTGTTTTAATCCATACAAGTTTTTTTACTCACTCCTTTTGATTGTTGGTTTGGATTGCAATTTCAAATGTCAAATTTCTCTTTAAATTCAATGGACTTTGGGTGTAGATGAAGTTGGATAAATGTTCATCAATTCAAATCTACCTAAGAGTGAATTATTTAATTCATTTTTGGTGCTTTGGATTAATGATATGTTGAGTGCTTTAGTCCACCAAGATGAGTGATTGAATTTAAAGATGAAAGAAATTTTGAAGTGGTGATCCAAATTAGCTTATCATTCCCCTCCCTCTTCATCTTATCCATTTTTTTTAATTGTGCTACATGTTAAGGGATGATGATCTCTATATCATTTATCCAAACATGAAGTACATAGATTGCTATTGACCGACCTCAAAATAGGTGCGACTTCTACATAAGTCCACTTACGATTGCTTAACATAGCGCTAAATTTTGTCCCGATTCGAATAAATGATCATTCGTGGCCCAAACCTATGTTTGCAAGCCCAAGTATGTTAATTTGATCTCTTTGATCCAATAACCTTGAGATTAATTGTGTGGAGGCTTTGGTTCTACCAATCTTCTAATGGATCTTCATCAATTTTGGTCAACGCGGATCACTTAAACATCATTGATTATTAAATGTTGCCTTGAGAATTCTTTAATGGATGATATACTTGACAAAAAGCAAATGCAACTTGTTGTGTGGAGGCTTTGGTTCTACCAATCCTCTAATGAGTTCCAAATGCGAGTTTCAATATGGTCATCCAACTAACCACTAATTTCTAACAATTGACTTTATTTTATGCTCTTTACTTTATGCTTTTATTTTTATGCTTTATGTACCATTTAATTTAAGCATTTACATTTCATGCTATTTTCATCTTTGCTCACTTGAGCATTTACTTTTATGCCATTTTTATTTTTCTCACTTGAGCATTTACTTTATGTCATTTTTATTTTGCTCACTTGAGTTTTTCTTTTCCTTTTGAAGATACTTAATAATAAACATGAACCATAAAAAACATTAGTGATACTTGGGCAACTTGGTTACTATCCTTGGCATTATGGAGTATTGGACTTGTTGGACTTAGGAATAGAAACCTTGGCTTATATTGGAGATCTTGTGACATTAATTTATATTTTGTCTGGAGTTCTTGGGGTTTACCTCAAGATATTGAGTTGTTTGTTTGTTTGTTTTGTATGCAGGTTACTGTGATTACATACTTTGTTTGTAATTTGGAATTCACCCGTATACAACCGTTACTCTGCCCAATTTTTGTGAAGACTTAATACACTTGAAGTTTGGTTCTCTCAAGAGGTCTAGTATCTTTTCTTGTTTGTTTTCAATCCAAAGAATGATAATTCTATCTTGACTCATAATGTCAAGTTTTGGCTTCTTGTTGGTTAGACGGTTCTCTTCCTTAGCTTTTACCTTATGCTTTAGGATAGTCCCCTCATCTCCTCTCATTTTCTTTAATTTTTAAAACCTTCTCATCTTTTTCAAAATCTTCTTTGTTTATAAACTCGAACCGCTTTCATAATAAACCTCGACTTTGTTGAGTTCCTTTTCTTTTAAAACTTCTTTTCTTTAAACAAACTTCAATTCATTTAATCATACTTTGACATTTTTCAAAATTAACAAAAATACTTCAACTTATTCAAACTCTTTTATGCGCTCGACCACCTTTTACCCTTCAAACTTTATTCATGATGAGACATGATTCATTGATAGTCAAGCAACATTCTCCTATCCTGTGATCGGTGGATCTGCAACTGACTGTTTAACGCTGGTTCGCGAAATGTCGTGGAAGCAAGAGTCGCCACCGTCTTTTATTTTCTCCAACATGGACAGGACAAAAGCACAGCAAAATTCCTTATGAGATAGTTTCTCGGTTCGGGAGGTAGATTTATAGAAAGGGAAGGTGTTAGCACCCTTTCTATCCATGGTTATCCATGGGCTCTTAGATACTTGCTCATTGTGTTTTCAAAAGTGTTTGCTTTTCAAGTGTGAGTGGGTTTGAAAAAGTTTCGTTTAAAGATTTCAGATCGACTCTTGTATCAGTCCTCAAGAGTGTTTGAAAAATTGTTTTGAAAGCTTTTTGAAAGTGTCGGTGTGAAAAGAGTTTTGATTTGTTTTCGAAGAGAGCAAGTATCCACGAGTCATCTACCTACCCTAAGGAATTAGGCTGTGTAAATGTCCTTAAGGTAGTGCCATCCCACCATTGAGAGGTAGGTAGCACCACCGTTGGAGGTGTTCGGGTCAATTCGTTTGTAGGGACAATGTGGTCACCAGAGCAACAGTAGGACACCTTAGAAGCTACCCTTATGCCATTGATCCTTTTTAATTCTGAGGCAACCGTTTTGAGGCAACTGGATCATGTCATGGACATAAGGACTTACTAAAACGTCCTATACTCGACGACCACGTTTCGATGGCAAGGCAACAGTGAGGCGTACCCTAAGAGTGGTGTGTGAATCTGTGTGTTATTTCAGTTATGTTTTATCTTGTACATGTATCATGGTGATCTACGCTTGTTTTTAATTTAGGCCATACATTCTTTCATGCAAAGTTTAGAATTTAAAAGGGCGGAAATTCAAATGACGGAAAAGGTAAATCCTACGCTATTACAAGGCGCGGGTCTATACATCGCCAAATTAACAAAGACCCGTTTTTTTAATAAAATGCGGAAAGTAAATAAATTCCTAATTACTATTACATGGCTTGAGCAGTTACATAATATTCACAAGAAAATAAAAATAACGTGCAAAAAGAATAAAAATAGAATGTTCGAGGGCGTTGGACCCTTTTGAAATTAAATTGAATTAAAGTTAATTAATTATTTAATAAAAGAAAAGACGTGTTTTTTAGGTTTTTTGTATTTATGAAAAATAAAGAAAAAGAATTAAAAGGAAACCCTAAATCTAGATTATTTTAATTATGAATGAAAATATTAAAGTTAACCTAATTTACTAGTTAATTAATTTATTTACATGTTTATTTGCAAAATTAATGATAATTAATAATAATGATAAATAATGATGATTAATAATTTATTTAAGAAAAAGATGAAAATGTCAAAAAAACCTAATTCTAGATACTTTTTACTTATTAAGAAAAAGATTAAAGTTTAAAAACATAAATTAAACTAAGTTAATTGTTAGAGTTTATTTACAAAAAATAGGTTAGTGATGAAATTAATAATAATTAAAGATATTTGTATTTTTGATTTTTCTGTTTTTATTATAGAAAATTATTTTATGGTAAAAAAAAACAATTAAAACAATTAAAAAAGAATTACAAAAGAAAAGAAAAGAAAATTAAAAAGGATGCAAACCAAGGGGAGTTTCAGGCCCAAGGGGAGGTTTTTTTGAAGTATTCTGCATTCTTTGGCCATTGAATTGAGTTTCGTGGCCATTTGTGTTCTGGCTGTTGGCCATTTGTGTTTTGGCTTTTGGCCATTTGTGTTCTGGCCTCAACGTTCCTTAATCTTCTTAGGATGTCTGTCTCGCCATGTATTGGTGTCATGCATAAGTTGTTCTACTTTGGCCATTTGGCTTTTGGCTTTTGGCCATTTGTGTTTTGGCCTCAACGTTCCTTAATCTTCCTGTATGGGATCCTATCTAAATCTGCAGTGTTGAATCTCATGAACACATTAAATAAAATCATAAAATGCAAATAAAGCCAATATATGAAGAAATTTAATGTTTAGGCACAATATGACATGTATGAATGATTATACCCTTTTGATCATGGAGATCAAATCAATCTTACCCTTACTGGAAAATTAGTGACATGAATACTTTTATGCCTTTTGGATCATGGAGATCAAACCAGCCTTACCCTTACTGAAGAAGTAGTGAAGTGTTGGTTTGTAACTGTGATGGCTTGTTTGTAGTGAGAGAGGGATTTGTAATAAGGATTTCAAGGTTTTAGGGTTCTTGAAAGAATTTGATATTCTAACAGTGTTGTGGCAAGGTTTTTTCTCCCTTTTTCTCCCTCTCTGGTTTGTGTGAAAAGAAGGTGATTATATAATGGAAATTAGGGTAAAGAAAATGGGCTTTGAATGTGCAATTGGGCCTCCAATGTTCACTTGAGTTCGTCACTTTCCAGGCTAAATCGCAGGGACTTAAGTGCAATTTTTGAAGTTGAAATGTGAAAACAAAATGTAGCTGGCATCGAGAACTAACTCCTGTCCGAAAATCGGCTCAATCGGATAAACGATGAATTAGTTATGAATTTTTGAAGTTTCAGCTCAGACAAACTTATTTTGGACTCCAGTGTCGACTCTGACACGTTCTTCAATAAAAAACTGGTATTGATCGGAGCATAATCCGGTCTCAACTTTTGAAGCAAAGTTGTAGATCTACGAGTCAGTGACCTTGTGTAAAAATATGAGCCCAATCCGATAAAAATTGACCGAGTTATGAATTTTCGAAGTTTCGGCCCAGATGAAATAATATTCAGCATTCAGGATTTTCGGCGTGTCACGCACTCTGAGAAAAAAATGAAGGCCCTTTGAATACTGTTTGAACTCAATACCTTCTTTGAAAATGTAGCCAACTCAATTTGTGAAATTTTGGCGCCAGAACCAGCTCGATACGATGAAAATCGACCAAGTTATGATTTTCTGAACATGACGCAAATAAACTTTTGTCACAAATTTTCTGTACGAAAATACTTGATAAATCCATATTTTTGAAGACTTTCTGATTGAAATTGGCTTCCATCCGTGAGAGATGAAAACGTAGATAATATCAAGACAGAATTTTGGCCACCGGAACGGGTTCAAAATGAGTCACGATCTTCAAGTTATGAATTTTTTAGCGCATAAAAACTGCACTTTCAGCACACTTTTTTCACCATATTTCTTCGAGAAAACTCACACATTTGGATACCTTCTTTAAAGAATTGACTCTTGAGCCGAACCTGAATTTGAGAATACGTTATCAGAGATATCTTGGCGAAAGAACACCTGAATATGACGCGCCGGGTTGGACTTGTGAATTTTTCTTGAAATGTTTTGAGAAATATGGGAGGGCAAATTTTGGGGTACAACAGTTGCCCCTGTTCAATCTTCTTAGACCTGAGGATGTATATTGGCTGGCGTGCCTTTCGTAATCTGAAGGTGGAAGATGATTGAACACTAGAGTGCCCAGAAATTTACACTCACATAATAGAGTGTCAGCAGCGTGATGTAGGGGGAATGAGCTTACAGATGCCATTTGGAGAGATGACGGATAGGAGAATGGGCTTATAGATGCCATTTGGAGTTGTGACAGAGCCTTGTCGGGAATAGGCTTATAGATGCCATTTGGAGACTGTTGGTATGTGGATGGGCTTATAGATGCCATCTAGGTGTCGATCGCGTAAGAGATTCCTTAGCGAGAACTTGCGTACCTGAGAAAAGAAAATAATTACCTGGCCTGTTACAGGAGTTGATCTTCAAACTCTTTATGTAGATGTGCCCTGGCTGGATACATGAATCTAATCTTTAAACTCTTCAGACGTGCCCTGGCAAGATACAGGAATCGAGTCCGGAGAATATAGTCGTCAACAGATACACCCTGGCAAGATACAGGAATCGGATCTTTGAACTCTTCAGACGTGCCCTGGCAAGATACATGAATCGAGTCCGGAGAATATAGTCGTCAACAGATACACCCTGGCAAGATACAGGAATCGGATCTTCGAACTCTTCAGACGTGCACTGGCAAGATACAAGAATCGAGTCCGGAGAATATAGTCGTCAACAGATACACCCTGGCAAGATACAGGAATCGGATCTTCAAACTCTTCAGACGTGCCCTGGCAGGATACAAGAATCGAGTCTGGAATATAGTCGTCAACAGATACACCCTGGCAAGATACAGGAATCGGATCTTCAAACTCTTCAGACGTGCCCTGGCAAGATACAGGAATCGAGTCTGGTAATGTTAGTCGTCAACAGATACACCCTGGCGAGATACAAGAATCGGATCTTCGAACTCTTCAGACGTGCCCTGGCAAGATACATGAATCGAGTCTGGTAATGTTAGTCATCAACAGATACACCCTGGCGAGATACAGGAATTGGATCTTCGAACTCTTCAGACGTGCCCTGGCAAGATACAGGAATCGAGTCTGGTAATGTTAGTCGTCAACAGATACACCCTGGCAAGATACAGGAATCGGATCCTCAAACTCTTCAGACGTGCCCTGGAAAGATACAGGAATCGAGTCTGGTAATGTTAGTCGTCAACAGATACACCCTGGCAAGATACAGGAATCGGATCTTTAGTTGCGACAGTTGATAGCAATTATCTTTGTATTGACCTTTGTCCTGAAAAGACAAAACGTTAATTGTATGCGATGTCATGATGTATGACATGCGTGATGTTCTCAAAATAAGTGAGATTGTATGTTCATGATGCGTATATGCATGCTGTAATGTATGATGACATGATGTTTACAAATGTATGTTTTTGTCTAGGAAAGTAAATCCTTGACGAATGCCGGGAAGTTGAATCCTGGGATGATGTTGGAAGAGGGGAATTCTTTGTTTCCGCTGGGGATGATGGTTGTAAGAATACCGGTAGGAGAAGATGACTCCGTTGAGGAATAAACTTGGCGAGTAGATTACTCTGCGGGGAGTGAACTCTGTGGGAAGAGAGGTATTTTGTTGATGATAACTCTGCTGGGGATAAGAAGACTTCGTCGGGGACGATCTTTCCATGGTTATTGGCTGAGGATAACCCAGTTATATCCTGGTGGGGAAATAACCTTTGAATAAAGCCGGGAGACGCGTTCGTGCTAGGCGGGCGACAAGCTTCCAGAATCTACTGGGGATAAGCTTCCTGCTAGGGAGACGGATTCCACTTTCCTGGGGAAATTTTTGAGATGGACTAGGGAAGTGGCTCCACTGAATGTCTGGCATACCTCCGGGGAACAATCTTAGATCAAGACTGCCAGGGATGCTTGTTAAGAATGTTTGTAGACTCTGCTGAGGAATGTTGAGATCTGCTGGGGAAAACCCAATTTCCTTAAGGCTGACAGTGGGCTAACTCTGCTTGGGGAGAGTGTCGCTGACTTGCTAGGAGATACTGTGCCTTGTTAGGGCTGATGGGAGACCAACTCTGCTTGGAGGAGAATTGTTGAATCTGGCTCACTCTCTGGGGAATTAAGGTATCTTGGTTGCATTCTTCAGCCGAACTTACCTTGGTACCTCGGTGGACAGAGCAACTAGATCGCTTGGACAACTTATTACTGCCCCTGTTTCTGTGGGAGAAGGTACCTGTGGGGGGTGCTTGATGAAGGCCGATTGACAAATCTTCTTCTGGTAAGCAAGTGACGAGATGACGAGACATAGTCGTACGCTGTGATCCCTAACTTTTGCCTGGACCGCCCTTTCGGGTTTTCAGTCCACCGGGATACCCATTTTTGCCCAAGCCGCCTTTTCAGGTTTTCGACTTGCCGGGTGTACAAATTTTTCCATTTCATCCCTTATTTTTGCCCGAACCCTTTTGGTTCGTCGGGAAGCCCTTATTTTTGCCTAGGTGTGTCAACCTAGCGGGTCTTTGATTTTGCGTAGTATTTTTTCGACTATGTCCGCTCTCTTAGGATACAGGAAGTTGTCACTGTTAGTAGTGCAGTGTTACCATACCACCAGAAGATCTTCGTTTGATCGTCCAATGCCCTCAATGATCCGGATGGAGATTTGCCCCAAGCTGGTTGGCCTTTTGAGAGATTCTCCGAATCTTGACTTAACTGCCCCAGATGATGGACAATGATCATGCCATGCCCCTTGATTGGAGGTGCTTTTGTTCATTAGACATTCGTCGTGCGAACTTCTATGATGTTCAAACAAATAGTCATATGCAAGCAATGTTATATTAAAAATGCAAAGCTTATGTCTGTCTTGAAGTTTTTGAAAATGCAGTTTTCAATAAAACGAGGGAATCTTTGTAAAATGTGATGTCAACTCAGGATTTTACAACAAGCCTTAAGGAGTCAGGATACCTTTGTAACAGTATGCTTTCGAACTAACCCATGCTTCAGCTAGGACTTTTAAGGGTTATAACCTGGCCTGGTTCACGGTTTAGGCAACAAAGGATAAAGGCTCAAACTTTATTTGTACCCACCCGTTCTTCGTGATGTTCTTCAATCCTAAACTTAGCTAATCGTGCGTTAGACCTTGTTGAGTCTTTGCTTTGATATTCCAGTGATGGTTCAGATGTTGACAATTTATTTTGAATAGGCAGTCATTTTTTGTTGAGGGTTTGTAAGACCTCTTTCTTTTTTTTTGATTTTGTTATCCCTATTTTTTGCCTGAACTGTTTCTTTTTGTATTTACAGTCAGCGGGATGCCCCAGTTTTGTAAGTCTCCTTCATAGTTTTTTGACTTATTGGGATTTTATTTCTGAGAGATAATGACTGCCTGTTTTTATGGTTATTTGGAACCATCACTGTCTTTTGTTTCAGAAGGACTTCTTTTGATGCCATTCGTTGTGCACATGGATCAACTGAGAGAACTACCCTGCCCCAGGTTATGATTAAGGGTTTTAATTTTCGAAAATAAAAACTCCTACTTCTTTGGCTCAGAGGGGTTGACGAGGGATTATCTTCCTTATAACTCCAGTGTTTAGGGATTGAAACAATGCCTGTACCTCATCGGTGGGGTCTGTTCAAAAGCATACTGTAATGATCGCGGTATCGTTTTCGTCATCCTCCCTCAAGAGGCTTAGAATTTCTTAATCAAGAGTTGATCATCAAAAAATATGAAATCAGTTTGAATATAGCGAATGCGAATATATTGCTTCAAAACAGACATATGCGATGCATTAATGAAATAACAACGTTTAACATGAATAAATGTTTGAACAGTCAAAAGAAAGTTACAACTTGAAAATTCTAATAAACAAAAGTCTTCTCATCTCAGGGCTTGTTACTTCAAATGGTGAATCCGGTAGGGATGGTAGAAACATTCAGCCTGACCAACTTGGGTGAAATCCACCGCTTCTTCATTAATCAGATCCTGGACTTTGTTCTTCAGAGCCCAGCAGTCAGCAGTGTCATGTCCAGGACTATCAGAGTGGTATGCACATTGTTGTACCCCAAAATTTGCCCTCCCATATTCTTCAAAATTTGCCAAGTCAAAGCTTCAAAATTCCCCAAGGGTTGCACATTTCAAGGGCCTCCTAACAATCAAAATTAGGGTTTTGGTTCTGACAAACTAAATGAAGTTTCCAAGGGTCCAATCAAGTCCCACATGCCTATAAACATGGTCAAACATCCTCATACCAAGTTTCAAGACTTACAGTACAAAATTGCACAGTCAAAAACCCTAATTGCACTACAGTCAACTGTAGGGGCAAAATGGTCATTTGACAGTCAAAAGTCCAAATTTTTGGTCAACATCTCATTTTGAAGCCACAAACATCATTTGATCAAGGCTTGATCATGATTCTCAAAGCTTGGCTCAAAAATCATCAAGATGCAAAAGTTTCCATATTTGGACAGTTGAAAAAGTCAACTGTAAATTGACCAGGGCATAACTTCCACATGGATTATCAGAAAAATTCCATCCAAAGCTCATTTTGAAGATAAAGACATTTCCTACAACTCCTCTTCACACTTCAAGTCCAAGAAATGCTTTCACAAAAAGTTATCAATTTCAACATTATAGGTCATTTTGAAAAGTCAACAAAAAGGGACTTTAAGTCAAAGGCCATAACTTGAGATTGGTAAATCAAAATGACATGGGACCAAAGACATTGGTTAGAGGACTCAAAGACCTTTCCAAAATGTCCAAGAACATGAGCAAAGCTTAAAAATTGAGCAAGTTATGCCTTGTGGAAGTTGGGCAAATTTTTGGATATTTTGAAAAGTCAACATTGATTCAAATGACCTAAAATTGCTAATGGGCCTCTTTTTCTTCCACAATTCATCATCCAAGGCATGTGCACGACCATTTGGCCCAAAGGGAAGTTTTTTTATCATTTTTATTTATTTATTTGGATTTTTAATTATTAATAATTCATTTAATTAAATTAAATAGGTGAAAAATGTTAAACCTAATGTTTTAAATCTTTTTGTGCATAGAATAGGATCAATATTTCGTGCCCAATCAGATATAGAAGGAATTATGGTGATTGGATATGATTGAAGCCAAAATAGCATGAAAAAGATTTGGAAAGTTATGGCATAAAAATCAAATATCCTTTTCATCAATTCATGGATTTTCTGACCAAATTCTTTGACCTAATCATTCACCTATACATACTAATGCTAACCCTCGTGCCCATGACCTGAAAGCTGCGCCATACATAGAAAACCACACTTGAGTTTTTTGCTTAAAAATTGAAAACTGAAAACAGGGATACAAGGCGATTCAAGGCAAAATATCTGTTCCATTGGCTTCCTGAGACATCAAGCAACATATTTGAATCGTTTTCCACATTCATAACGCCCAGAATTGGTATACACAACTCAAACTTTTTCATGTAATATGCATATTCGTATTTCAAATTCCCAGCATTCTCATTGCATTTTATTCATGGATTTGTACTAATGAGACCATTCTGAAGCTAACTGTATAATCCAATTGAGTTTTCATGTGCTATACGCGAATCTGCCATTGTTGTTTTTTAGGGTTCTTCAGCTTTCGAATTAGGGGTTTCCAGATACTGTAAAATTGGATCACCATGATACCATGACCACACTCAGCGCGTTTGGACGATCAGAATAGCACCCTCGCGCCTAATTTATACTCAAAGATGGCTTAATCGCTATTATTGTATATGGCCTGTTTTGGGGGGGGGGGGGTTCAAAACCCCCGCTAACCCTTTTGCATTTTCAGGAAGAAACAAAACCACGAAGAAGATGATGAAGTGGCCATCAGTAATTGGTTGATTCAAATTTTTCGCACGAAAAGAGCACTAACTAGTGTTTTCTTTTATATTAATTGTTAGCTATTATATAAACAAAGTGAGCAAGTGGAGCAGTTGGCAAAGCGTCTTAGTGGTAACCCCTGGGACCTGGGTTCGATCCCAGGTCCCCCACCCCTTTCATGTTATTTTTCTCCTAATGCTTATGTGCAGCTTCAGTGCTAAGGTGTATCATACATCATCAAAATCAAGCCATACACGTGCCTGCTAGGATGGATCAAAGGGTCACTATTGAAGGAACATGGTGGACCTGAGTCAACACACCCACACGCGTCCTGAAAAGGTCAAAAGGGCTTGATATGAATGGGCCTGAAATACTGGACTCTACCCTCCAATTGGGGACAGACCCCCCTAGAGTTTGTTTCTTTTACTCTTTTTACATTTTTCTTTTCTTTATTTTAATTAATTTCTTTTAATTCTTTATAATTATTATTTTCATAATATAAAAAACACAAAAAATCAGAAAGGACAAAATTAAAATATATTTATTTAATTAATATTTTTGTAAATAAAATTCATTAATTAACTTAGTTTTAAATCTAGGATTAATCTTAACATTTTTCAATAAAAACCTAAAATTTGGTAGAATTAGGGTTTCAAATCTTTTTCATCCTTTTTTCCTTTTTACCACATTAATTATTAATTCTTCCTATTATTTTTATAAATCAAGATTGCATGTAAATAATTAGGTTAATTTAGGTTTAACTTTAATACTTTCTTAATAAACTAAAAAACAATTAGAATTAGGGTTAGCATTTTAATTTCAATTAATCTCATTAAATTCTCATAAATACAAAATACCAAAAATAATTTCCTTTCATTTTAATTTTTATTAATTTAATCTAATAATTTAATTTCATTAAAAAGGGTCCAACGCCCTCGTTTCCAGTTTAATTCAATTCGCGTATTTATTTCTTTTTCTTTTAATATTTATGTACCTCTCCCAAAGCTTTGTAAACTCGGACATTTTAATCTTTCGCACTTTACTTTCTTTATTTTCTGTCAAATCGGGTCCTGGAAATTTTGGCGATGTGGACCCGCGCCTTTTGTAATAGTTTAGAACTTTACCTTCCTCGTACTTTTTTAACTGTTAAATAAATGCATGCAAGAATGAATGGCCTTAAATAAAAACAAACGTGTAGATCACCAATAACATGACAAGATAAAATAAATGAATCTGACACACAAATCACACACCACCCCTAGGGTACGCCTCACTGTTGCCTTGCCTCGAAAGGTGATCGTCGAGTAGAGGATGTCTTAGTAAGTCCTCATGATCCGGGAACCTGGCATGAGGGTAGCTTCTAAGGTGTCTTCCCATTGCTCTGGTGATCACCATGTCCCGAACCTCGAATTGACCCGAACACCTCCAACGGTGGTGCTACCTACCTCTCAATGGTGGGATGGCACTACTTTAAGGACATTTACACAGACGAATTCCTTAGGGTAGGTAGACGACTCTAGATACTTGCTCTAATTTCAAAACAAATCAAAAAATACTTTTCACACCGACACCTTTTCAAAAAACTTTCGAAAGCAATTTTTCAAACACTCTTGAGGATCGATACAAGAGTCGAACTGGAATTTTCAAAGAAACTTTTTAAAACCCACAGTTGAAAAGCAAACAAACCATTTTTGAAAACACAAATGAGCAAGTATCTAAGAGCCCATGGATAACCGTGGATAGAAAGGGTGCTAACACATTCCCTTTCTATAATCTACCTCCCGAACCGAGAGCAATCTCTATAAGGAATTTTTCTGTGCTTTTGTCCTTTCCATTTGGAGAAAATAAAAGACGGTGGCGACTCTTGCTTCCGCGACATTTCGCGAACCAGCTTTAAACAGTCAGTTCCAGATCCACCGATCACAGAACTGGCGACTCTGCTGGGGACTTAACTTAAAGTGAGGTGTACCTTAGGGTTAGTTCATAACTGTGTTTTCAATTGCTTTCCTTGTTTGCTTTAAATTGTGGGACTGTCTTGGGAGTTCTATAGATCCTAACCCGGATCTGGGGATACCTTCTTAGAAAGTAGCAACAAGGCTGTGAGGGAACTATGCGGGGTATACCGACATGGTTGAAACAGTCTGCTACGTTGATGTGGCACTTTGGTGTGTACCGGTAACCCTTGAGTTCAGTCAAGGAGAGTACGGGGCCTCCGCGTGGTGTCGTGAAGCATCAACAGACCTTAGGAACCTTAATTGAACTATCTTGGCCTCTTTAGGGTAGTGAGATAACTGACTTTGGTGCAGTCCGAGGTTGGTTGATACTCGATACTACACTCAATTGAGGGTTGCTTTCCTGGAATATTTCGGTCGCCAGTTCAGTGGCTAAATCGAAACGATGAACAATGAAAGCAATCCAGTGATATTGGGACCCTTAGAACCCGGTTACTTCTAATAGGACAGGTTGAGCCCACCAACTTCAAGAGGGTAATACCCAGACCCCATGCTGGCCTAAACTCTAAGGGTTTCTCTTGTGTGACTTGTGTGCCTTCGTACTTGACTATTTGCATGCTTGTTGTCTGACACTTGAGCTTCTTGCAGGTTTTGTTTGTAGTCCTTAATTAGGACTCATAACAAGGTCTACCGATTTTATTGCAGGTTTCGTTTATAGTCCTTAATTGGGACTCATGACAGGGTTTACTAAGTTTCTTGCAGGTTTTGGTTTGCAGTCCTTAATTGGGACTCATAACAGGGCTACTCACATTACCCCATGCATACCATAACATCATACCATTGCATACATCCTAACCCATTTCAAGGATCTCAAGGGCTTGTGATGCAGGTCATGGTGAATCAACTATCCCAGCAAGGGGCAAAGAGGATTTATTTTCCTCTAGCCAAGGTAGTCAGGGGCTATGACCCACTTGATATGGTGAGCTTTGACACTTGAAGAAGGTTGCCCTAGCCAAGGTTGTCAGGGGCTATGACCCACTGGAATGGTGAGCTTTTGACCCTTGAAGAAGGATTCTCAGAAACATAGGGCTCCTCCAATCAAGCTAACAAATTCAAATGCTAACAGTCTTCTTGTTTATCCCGCGAGGTCCTGGAAAACATTACATGCATATCATACATATCATTGCATAACAGGTACCCTTGTACCCTTGTTGCAGGTCACTTACCCTCCCTGTTGTTTATTTCAGCCATGGCTTCCCAACAAGATAACCAGGACCTTCACGCTCAAGAGACTCAGTTCAGGGAAATCTTCCTAGGCCTATCCAAGGGGCAGGAAGAGTTGAGGACACTCCTCATGGGGAATCTGATCAGAAAGAATCCTGAAGATGACAAGGACGAACAACTGAAACGTCTACAAGCCGAGGTAGACACATTGAAAACCCAGATGCTGGGGCAAAGGGCCCTCATTCAAGGTTTAGCTCAGGAGCAAGGAGAGCTGAGAGCCATGATCAGCCAGCTTCCTCAAGGCATGAAGCAACCAGCCTAAATCAGGGACCAGGTCATGGAACAACTTCTAAGAGGGCAAAGGTCGGGTCCAATGAATAGACCTCTCCGAGTTGCTACTACTTCTCAGGTCCAACAACGACCTCGCCAAGAACAGCGGGTTGATCAGAGTAAACCAGACAAGCCTAAAAGGCAGTTCACCAAGATCAACATGTCGCTGGATCAAGCACTACAACAAATGTTGAAGGCAGGGCTGATCACCTTAAGGGCTCCTCTCCGAAATCCAAACACTTCTGCTCCTAACTATCATCCCAACGATAGGTGCGCATACCATTCTGATAGCCCGGGGCATACTACGGACAACTGCTGGCCTCTCAAAAACAAGATTCAAGACAGGATCGACGCTGGAGAGATTCAGTTTGAAGTACCCGAGACTCCCAACGTGATCACTGCTCCCTTGCCAAAACATGGCTAGGATGGAGAAATTTTTGTTCATTCGAATGTTCAAGTTGCAATTCTCTTTTGTTCAAACATTTACTCATGTTAAACATTGTTATTTCATTAATGCATCGCATATGTCTGTGCTGAAACAATATATTCGTATTCACTAAATGCAAATTATTTTCATATTTTTTTCTGATATCAGCTCTTGATCTAAAATTCTAAGCCTCTTGAGGGAGGATGACGAAAACGATACCATAATCTACAGTATGCTTTTGAACAGACCCCGCTGATGAGGTACAGGCATTGTTTCAATCCCTAAACACTGGAGTTATAAGGATGATAATCCCTCGTCAACCCCTCTGAGCCAAAGAAGTAGGAGTTTTTATTTTCGAAAATTAAAACCCTTAATCATAACCTGGGGCAGGGTAGTCTCTCAGTTGATCCAAGTGCATAACGAATCGCACCAAAGAGGTCCTTACAAAACAAAGAAAGACAGTGATGATTCCGAATAATCAATAAAGAAAGGCAGTCATCATCTCTCAAAATAAAAACCCATTAAGTCAAAACCTATGAAGGAGACTTACAAAACTGGGGCATCCCGCTGACTGTAATCGCAAAAGAAACAGTTCAGGCAAAAAATAGGGATAACAAAAGTCATCAAAAGAAAGAGGTCTTACAAACCCTCGACAAAAATGACTGCCTATTCAAATAAACGTTCAACATCCGAATCATCACCGGAAAATCAAAGCAAAGATTCAAACAAGGTCTAACGCACGGTCAACTGAGTTTAGGTTTGAAGAACATCACGAAGAGCGGGTGGGTACAAATAATTTGAGCCTTTATCCTTTGTTTCTTAAACCGTGAACCAGGCCACGTTATAACCCTTAAAAGTCCTAGCTGAAGCAGGGGTTAGTTCGAAAGCATACTGTTACGAAAGGTATCCTGACTCCTTAAGGCTCGCAATAAAATACGGAGTTGACATCACGTTTTACAAACATTCACTTGTTTTATGAAAAAGAATTCATTTTCAAAATCTTCAAGACAGACATAAGCTTTACATTTTTGATACAACATTGTTTGCATATGACTATTTATGTGAACAGCAGGGAAATTCGCACGATGAATGCCTAATGAACAGAAGAACTTCCAATCAAGGGGCATGATATGATCATGGTCTATTATCTGGGGCAGTCCAATCAAGATTCGGAGAATCTCTCAAAGGCCAAATAGCCTGGGGCAAATCTCCATCTGAGTCACTTGGGGCATTCCAACGACGAATCTTGCCTGATTAAACATCTTCTGGGGCATGACAAAACACTTCTAACAGGGGCAACTCCCTACATTCTAAGGGCATAGACATAGTCGAAAAAAATACTACACATAATCAAAGACCCGCTAGGTTGACATACCTAGGCAAAAATTAGGGCTTCCCGGCGAACCAAAAGGGTTCGGGCAAAATGAAGGGATGAAATGAAAAATCTGTACACCCGGCAAGTCGAAAACCTGAAAAGGCGGCTTGGGCAAAAATGGGTATCCCGGTGGACTGAAAACCCGAAAGGGCGGTCCAGGAAAAAGTTAGAGATTAAAGCGTACGACTATGTCCTGTCATCCTGTCACCTACCTACCAGAAGAAGGTTTGTCCATCAACAACTATCAGCACCACCAGGTCTTCCTCTCCCATCTCAGAAACAGGGGCAATGATGAGTTTGTCCAAACGACCTGATTGCTCTGTCCACCAAGGTACTAAGGTAGGTTCAACTGAAGAACATAACCAGTACACCTTAATTCCCCAGAGAGTGAGTCAGCAAGTCAAGGCACTCTCCTCAAGCAAAGTTATCAAATCTTAAAGAAGTTGGGTATCCTCCAGCAGGTCTCAACATTCCCCAACAGCGTATATACATTCTTAACAAGCATCCCCGACAGTCTTGGTCTAAAGATTGTTCCCCGGCGGTATATCAAACATTCGGTGGAGCCACTTCCCCAATACAGTTCAATACTTCCCCAAGAGAGTCCAATCCAGTTTCCCCAAGAAAGTTGGAATCCATCTCCCCAAGCAGTAAGCTTATCCCCAGTAGGTTCTGGAAGCTTATCCTCGCAAAGCACGAACGCATCTCCCGGCTTTATTCAAAGAGTTATTCCCTTACCAGGATATAACTGGGTTATCCTCAGCCAAAAGCCACGGAAAAAGCGTCCTCGACGAAGTCTTCTTATCCCCAGCGAAGTCTATTAACGCTTCCAACACAACAAGGGTATCCCCAGCGAAGTTATTATCAACAACTCAGCAAAGTATCTCTCTCCCCACAGAGTATTGCTTCCCAGCAAGATCTCTAGAGTAATTTTCTCCCCGCAGAGTAATCCATTCGCCAAGTCTATTCCTCAACGGAGTGATCTTCTCCTACTGGTATTCTTGCAACTATCATCCCTAGCGGAAGCAAAGATCTATCCTTCAACGTCAGTCCAGGAGTGACTTCCTGGAACCCGTCAAGGATTTATTTTCCTAAGACGAAAACATAATATTCATAAACATCTTCATACATTATAGCATGCATTTACGCATCATATCTCACAAATCTCATATTGATAACATCATTGCTTGATCCATATCACGCATTGCATATGACTGACCTTTACCTTTCAGGAAATATTCAGTTAAGTTCTCAATCATATTTCAAGACCTAGACCGGTTCAGTTAAATCGACTCCCAAAGATTTTCCTGGTTATTATCCAGTCAAAGGCCTTCTCTGGTCCAATTAAACTGACTCCTAAAGGTTTTTATTTTGAAGACTCAGTTGAAGACTCCAAGACCTTGTCTGGTTCAGTTAAATCGACTCCCAAAGATTTTCCTGGTTATTATCCAGTCAAAGGCCTTGTCTGGTCCAGTTAAACCGACTCCTAAAGGTTTTTCTTTTGAAGACTCAGTTGAAGACTCCAAGACCTTGTCTGGTTCAGTTAAATTGACTCCCAAAGATTTTCCCGGTTATTATCCAGTCAAAGGCCTTCTCTGGTCCAGTTAAACCGACTCCTAAAGGTTTTTCTTTTAAAGACTCAGTTGAAGACTCCAAGACCTTGTCTGGTTCAGTTAAATCGACTCCCAAAGATTTTCCCGGTTATTATCCAGTCAAAGGCCTTCTCTGGTCCAGTTAAACCGACTCCTAAAGGTTTTTCTTTTAAAGACTCAGTTGAAGACTCCAAGACCTTGTCTGGTTCGGTTAAATCGACTCCCAAAGATTTTCCCGGTTATTATCCAGTCAAAGGCTTTCTCTGGTCCAGTTAAACCGACTCCTAAAGGTTTTTCTTTTAAAGACTCAGTTGAAGACTCCAAGACCTTGTCTGGTTCGGTTAAATCGACTCCCAAAGATTTTCCTGGTTATTATCCAGTCAAAGGCTTTCTCTGGTCCAGTTAAACCGACTCCTAAAGGTTTTTCTTTTGAAGACTCAGTTGAAGACTCCAAGACCTTGTCTGGTTCAGTTAAATCGACTCCCAAAGATTTTCCTGGTTATTATCCAGTCAAAGGCTTTCTCTGGTCTAGCTAAACCGACTCCTAAAGGTTTTTCTTTTGAAGACTCAGTAGAAGATATCCAAGATTCTCTCAATGATTTCTATTGAGGTTGTGGTCGCCTATGGTTCTCTCCCCGATCCTGCGGAGGTAGTAATCGTCCCCAAGATTCTCTCAATGATTGCTGTTGAGGTTGTAGTCGCCTGTGGTTCTCTCCCCGATACTGCAGAGGTAGTAATCATCCCAAGATTCGCTCAACGATTGCTGTTGAAATCGAAGTTATCCCAGATTCTCTCAATGATTGCTATTGAGGTTGTAGTCGCCTATGGTTCTCTCCCCGATCCTGCGGAGGTAGTAATCGTCCCCAGATTCTCTCAGCGTCCCTGTTGAGGTTGTAATCATCCAAGGTTCTCTCACCGTTCCTGTTGAGGTAGTAACCATCCCTGGTTCATTCATCGCCATTTGAAGCTCCAGATTCAGCTCCTGTAACCAGTCAGGACACATCTATACAAAGCATCTGAAGACCAGCTCCTGCAATAGGTCAGATACTCATTTTTCTTTTGTAGGTACGCAGGTTCTTGCTGAGGAATCTCTTACGCGATCGATAACCAGATGGCATCTATAAGCCCATCATCCTATCCCTCAATCTCCAAATGGCATCTACAAGCCCATTCCATCATCGCACTACTATGTGAGCGCAAATTTCTGGGCACTCTAGTGTTCAATCATCTTCCACCTTCGGATTACAAAAGGCACGCCAACCAATCTGCATCCTCAGGTCTAAGAAGATTGAATAGGGGAAACTGTTGTACCCCAAAATTTGCCCTCCCATATTCTTCAAAATTTGCCAAGTCAAAGCTTCAAAATTCCCCAAGGGTTGCACAGTTCAAGGGCCTCATAACAATCAAAATTAGGGTTTTGGTTCTGACAAAGTAAATGAAGTTTCCAAGGGTCCAATCAAGTCCCACATGCCTATAAACATGGTCAAACATCCTCATACCAAGTTTCAAGACTTACAGTACAAAATTGCACAGTCAAAAACCCTAATTGCACTACAGTCAACTGTAGGGGCAAAATGGTCATTTGACAGTCAAAAGTCCAAATTTTTGGTCAACATCTCATTTCGAAGCCACAAACATCATTTGATCAAGGCTTGATCATGATTCTCAAAGCTTGGCTCAAAAATCATCAAGATGCAAAAGTTTCCATATTTGGACAGTTGAAAAAGTCAACTGTAAATTGACCAGGGCATAACTTCCACATGGATTATCAGAAAAATTCCATCCAAAGCTCATTTTGAAGATAAAGACATTTCCTACAACTCCTCTTCACACTTAAAGTCCAATAAATGCTTTCACAAAAATTTATCAATTTCAACATTATAGGTCATTTTCAAAAGTCAACAAAAAGGGACTTTAAGTAAAAGGCCATAACTTGAGATTGGTAAATCAACATGACATGGGACCAAAGACATTGGTTAAGGACTCAAATAACTTTCCAAAATGTCCAAGAACATGAGCAAATCTTAAAAATTGAGCAAGTTATGCCTTGTGGAAGTTGGGAAATTTTTGGATATTTTGAAAAGTCAACATTGATTCAACTGACCTAAAATTCCTAATGGGCCTCTTTTTCTTCCACAATTCATCATCCAAGGCATGTGCACGACCATTTGGCCCAAAGGGAAGTTTTTTTATCATTTTTATTTATTTATTTGGATTTTTAATTATTAATAATTCATTTAATTAAATTAAATAGGTGAAAAATGTTAAACCTAATGTTTTAAATCTTTTTGTGCATAGAATAGGATCAATATTTCGTGCCCAATCAGATATAGAAGGAATTATGGTGATTGGATATGATTGAAGCCAAAATAGCATGAAAAAGATTTGGAAAGTTATGGCATAAAAATCAAATATCCTTTTCATCAATTCATGGATTTTCTGACCAAATTCTTTGACCTAATCATTCACCTATACATACTAATGCTAACCCTCGTGCCCATGACCTGAAAGCTGCGCCATACATAGAAAATCACACTTGAGTTTTTTGCTTAAAAATTGAAAACTGAAAACAGGGATACAAGGCGATTCAAGGCAAAATATCTGTTCCATTGGATTCCTGAGACATCAAGCAACATATTTGAATCGTTTTCCACATTCATAACGCCCAGAATTGGTATACACAACTCAAACTTTTTCATGTAATATGCATATTCGTATTTCAAATTCCCATCATTCTCATTGCATTTTATTCACGGATTTGTACTAATGAGACCATTCTGAAGCTAACTGTATAATCCAATTGAGTTTTCATGTGCTATACGCGAATCTGCCATTGTTGTTTTTTAGGGTTCTTCAGCTTTCGAATTAGGGGTTTCCAGATACTGTAAAATTGGATCACCATGATACCATGACCACACTCAGCGCGTTTGGACGATCAGAATAGCACCCTCGCGCCTAATTTATACTCAAAGATGGCTTAATCGCTATTATTGTATATGGCCTGTTTTGGGGGGGTTCAAAACCCCCGCTAACCCTTTTGCATTTTCAGGAAGAAACAAAACCACGAAGAAGATGATGAAGTGGCCATCAGTAATTGGTTGATTCAAATTTTTCGCGCGAAAAGAGCACTAACTAGTGTTTTCTTTTATATTAATTGTTAGCTATTATATAAACAAAGTGAGCAAGTGGAGCAGTTGGCAAAGCGTCTTAGTGGTAACCCCTGGGACCTGGGTTCGATCCCAGGTCCCCCACCCCTTTCATGTTATTTTTCTCCTAATGCTTATGTGCAGCTTCAGTGCTAAGGTGTATCATACATCATCAAAATCAAGCCATACACGTGCCTGCTAGGATGGATCAAAGGGTCACTATTGAAGGAACATGGTGGACCTGAGTCAACACACCCACACGCGTCCTGAAAAGGTCAAAAGGGCTTGATATGAATGGGCCTGAAATACTGGACTCTACCCTCCAATTGGGGACAGACCCCCCTAGAGTTTGTTTCTTTTACTCTTTTTACATTTTTCTTTTCTTTATTTTAATTAATTTCTTTTAATTCTTTATAATTATTATTTTCATAATATAAAAAACACAAAAAATCAGAAAGGACAAAATTAAAATATATTTATTTAATTAATATTTTTGTAAATAAAATTCATTAATTAACTTAGTTTTAAATCTAGGATTAATCTTAACATTTTTCAATAAAAACCTAAAATTTGGTAGAATTAGGGTTTCAAATCTTTTTCATCCTTTTTTCCTTTTTACCACATTAATTATTAATTCTTCCTATTATTTTTATAAATCAAGATTGCATGTAAATAATTAGGTTAATTTAGGTTTAACTTTAATACTTTCTTAATAAACTAAAAAACAATTAGAATTAGGGTTAGCATTTTAATTTCAATTAATCTCATTAAATTCTCATAAATACAAAATACCAAAAATAATTTCCTTTCATTTTAATTTTTATTAATTTAATCTAATAATTTAATTTCATTAAAAAGGGTCCAACGCCCTCGTTTCCAGTTTAATTCAATTCGCGTATTTATTTCTTTTTCTTTTAATATTTATGTACCTCTCCCAAAGCTTTGTAAACTCGGACATTTTAATCTTTCGCACTTTACTTTCTTTATTTTCTGTCAAATCGGGTCCTGGAAATTTTGGCGATGTGGACCCGCGCCTTTTGTAATAGTTTAGAACTTTACCTTCCTCGTACTTTTTTAACTGTTAAATAAATGCATGCAAGAATGAATGGCCTTAAATAAAAACAAACGTGTAGATCACCAATAACATGACAAGATAAAATAAATGAATCTGACACACAAATCACACACCACCCCTAGGGTACGCCTCACTGTTGCCTTGCCTCGAAAGGTGATCGTCGAGTAGAGGATGTCTTAGTAAGTCCTCATGATCCGGGAACCTGGCATGAGGGTAGCTTCTAAGGTGTCTTCCCATTGCTCTGGTGATCACCATGTCCCGAACCTCGAATTGACCCGAACACCTCCAACGGTGGTGCTACCTACCTCTCAATGGTGGGATGGCACTACTTTAAGGACATTTACACAGACGAATTCCTTAGGGTAGGTAGACGACTCTAGATACTTGCTCTAATTTCAAAACAAATCAAAAAATACTTTTCACACTGACACCTTTTCAAAAAGCTTTCGAAAGTAATTTTTCAAACACTCTTGAGGACCGATACAAGAGTCGAACTGGAATTTTCAAAGAAACTTTTTAAAACCCACAGTTGAAAAGCAAACAAACCATTTTTGAAAACACAAATGAGCAAGTATCTAAGAGCCCATGGATAACCGTGGATAGAAAGGGTGCTAACACCTTCCCTTTCTATAATCTACCTCCCGAACCGAGAGCAATCTCTATAAGGAATTTTTCTGTGCTTTTGTCCTTTCCATTTGGAGAAAATAAAAGACGGTGGCGACTCTTGCTTCCGCGACATTTTGCGAACCAGCTTTAAACAGTCAGTTCCAGATCCACCGATCACACACATCTTCTGTCGGGATGATAGTTAGGAGCATAGATGTTGGGGTTCCGGGGATGAGCCCTTAGTGTAATCAGATTCAACCTCAACAGGTGTTGCAAGGCTTGAAACAGCGACACATTAAGCTGGGTGAACTGCCTCTTGGACCTGCTTGGCTTACTCTGATCAGCCTGTTGCTCTGGGCGAGGTTGATGTTGGGCTTGTGAAGTGGTAGCAATTTGGAGAGGTCTATTCTTCACCATACCAGATTCCTGTCCTCTTAGAAACTGATCAAAGACCTGGTCCCTAACTTGGACTGGTTGCTTCATGTTGGATCTGTCTTGGTGGAGTTGACTGATCATGGTCCTCAACTCTTCTTGCTCCCGAGCTAAACCTTGGATGAGAGCCCTTTGCCCCAGAATCTGGGTTTTCATTGTATCTACCTCAGCTTGTAGGCGTTTCAACCATTCGTCCTTGTCATCCTCGGGACTTTTCTTGGCCAGATTCCCCATGAGGAGTGTCCTTAACTCTTCCTGCCCCTTGGATAGGCTTAGAAAGATCTCCCTGAACTGAGTCTCTTGAGCATGAAGACCCTGGTTATCTTGTTGGGAAGCCATTGCTGAAATAAACAGCGAAGAAGGTAAGTGACCTGTAACAAGGGTACCTGTTATGCAATGATGTGTATGTATGTATGCAATGTTTTCAAGGATCTCGCGGGGTAAATAGAGAAGCTCGTTAGAATTTGAATCTGGTGGCTTGATTGAAGGAACTTCATGTTGTTGGGAGTCCTTCTTCAAGAGTTAAGGCTCACCATATCGAGTGGGTCATAGCCCCTGACTCAAGTTATCAACCTTGGCTAGAGGAAAATAAATCCCCTTTGCCCCTTGCTAGACATTTGATTCATCATGACCTGCATCAGAAACCCTTGAGATCCTTGAAATGGGTTAGTCCTTATGCAGGATGTATGCAATGGTATGATGGTATGATGTTATGCTATGCATGGAGTGACGTAAGTAGACCCTGTTATAAGCCCAGATTAAGGACTGTAAACAAAACTTGCAAGGAACTCGTGTTGTCAGTTAACAAGCATGCAAGTAGTCAAGTTTGAAGGCACACAAGTCACACAGAGATCCCTTAGAGTTTAGGCCAACATGAAGTTTAGGTACTACCCTCTTTCAGTTTCGTTGGTTAAGACCTGTCATAGCAAATAGTAACCGGGTTCTAGAGGATCTCAATATCACTGACTACCCTCAATCGGTCATAACTCCAGCGTCGCAATCTTTTCTTGCGGCCAGAACCATCGCGAGAGTTTAGCCTCAATGAGTGTAGCATACTGCTACTGTTCTATGGCCAAGTTGGGTCAATTTAGGGTTCTAAGGTCGGTTGGTGCTTAATGACTCCTCAGAAGACCCATATTCTCCTCGTTGCAACACAAGAGATATCGGTACAGACCAAGGTGTCACACCAACGTAGCCACTGTTTCACCCGTGTCGGTCTATGCCGGACAGGTCCCTCACAGCTTATGCTACCTAAAGGGTATTCCCCAGATCCGGGTTAGGATCTATGAAACTCCGATGCAAAGCCCATAAATATAAAAGCAAACAAAACAAGCAATTGAAAACAAAAGAGTGGTCTAATCCTAAGGTACACCTCACTTATAAATATCCCCAGCAGAGTCGCCAGTTCTGTGATCAGTGGATCTGGAACTGACTGTTTAACGCTGGTTCGCGAAATGTCGCGGAAGCAAGAGTCGCCACCGTCTTTTATTTTCTCCAACATGGACAGGACAAAAGCACAGCAAAATTCCTTATGAGATAGTTTCTCGGTTCGAGAGGTAGATTTATAGAAAGGGAAGGTGTTAGCACCCTTTCTATCCATGGTTATCCATGGGCTCTTAGATACTTGCTCATTGTGTTTTCAAAAGTGTTTGCTTTTCAAAGTGTGAGTGGGTTTGAAAAAGTTTCGTTTAAAGATTTCAGTTCGACTCTTGTATCAGTCCTCAAGAGTGTTTGAAAAATTGTTTTGAAAGCTTTTTGAAAGTGTCGGTGTGAAAAGAGTTTTGATTTGTTTTCGAAGAGAGCAAGTATCCACGAGTCATCTACCTACCCTAAGGAATTAGGCTGTGTAAATGTCCTTAAGGTAGTGCCACCCCACCATTGAGAGGTAGGTAGCACCACCGTTGGAGGTGTTCGGGTCAATTCGTTTGTAGGGACAGTGTGGTCACCAGAGCAACATTAGGACACCTTAGAAGCTACCATTATGCCATTGATCCTTTTTAATTCCGAGGCAACCGTTTCGAGGCAATTGGATCATGTCATGGACATAAGGACTTACTAAAACGTCCTATACTCGACGACCACGTTTCGAGGGCAAGGCAACAGTGAGGCGTACCCTAAGAGTGGTGTGTGAATCTGTGTGTTATTTCAGTTATGTTTTATCTTGTACATGTATCATGGTGATCTACACTTGTTTTTAATTTAGGCCATACATTCTTTCATGCAAAGTTTAGAATTTAAAAGGGCGGAAATTTAAATGACGGAAAAGGTAAATCCTACGCTATTACAAGGCGCGGGTCTATACATCGCCAAATTAACAAAGACCCGTTTTTTTAATAAAATGCGGAAAGTAAATAAATTCCTAATTACTATTACATGGCTTGAGCAGTTACATAATATTCACAAGAAAATAAAAATAACGTGCGAAAAGAATAAAAATAGAATGTTCGAGGGCGTTGGACCCTTTTGATATTAAATTGAATTAAAGTTAATTAATTATTTAATAAAAGAAAAGAAGTGTTTTTTAGGTTTTTTATATTTATGAAAAATAAAGAAAAAGAATTAAAAGGAAACCCTAAATCTAGATTATTTTAATTATGAATGAAAATATTAAAGTTAACCTAATTTACTAGTTAATTAATTTATTTACATGTTTATTTACAAAATTAATGATAATTAATAATAATGATAAATAATGATGATTAATAATTTATTTAAGAAAAAGATGAAAATGTCAAAAAAACCTAATTCTAGATACTTTTTACTTATTAAGAAAAAGATTAAAGTTTAAAAACCTAAATTAAACTAAGTTAATTGTTAGAGTTTATTTACAAAAAATAGGTTAGTGATGGAATTAATAATAATTAAAGATATTTGTATTTTTGATTTTTCTGTTTTTATTATAGAAAATTATTTTATGGTAAAAAAAACAATTAAAACAATTAAAAAAGAATTAGAAAAGAAAAGAAAATAAAATTAAAAAGGATGCAAACCAAGGGGAGTTTCAGGCCCAAGGGGAGGTTTTTTTGAAGTATTCTGCATTCTTTGGCCATTGGATTGAGTTTCATGGCCATTTGTGTTTTGGCTTTTGACCATTTGTGTTCTGGCCTCAACATTCCTTAATCTTCTTAGGATGTCTATCTCGCCATGTATTGGTGTCATGCATAAGTTGTTCTACTTTGGCCATTTGGCTTTTGGCTTTTGGCCATTTGTGTTTTGGTCTCAACGTTCCTTAATCTTCCTGCATGGGATCCTGTCTAAATCTGCAGTGTTGAATCTCATAAACACATTAAATAAAATCATAAAATGCAAATAAAGCCAATATATGAAGAAATTTAATGTTTAGGCACAATATGACATGTATGAATGATTATACCCTTTTGATCATGGAGATCAAATCAATCTTATCATTACTGGAAAATTAGTGACATGAATGCTTTTATGCCTTTTGGATCATGGAGATCAAGCCAGCCTTACCCTTACTGAAGAAGTAGTGAGGTGTTGGTTTGTAACCGTGATGACTTGTTTGTAGTGAAAGAGGGATTTGTAATAAAGATTTCAAGGTTTTAGGATTCTTGAAAGAATTTGATATTCTAACAGTGTTTTGGCAAAGTTTTTTCTCCCTTTTTCTCCCTCTCTGGTTTGTGTGAAAAGAAGGTGATTATATAATGGAAATTAGGGTAAAGAAAATGGACTTTGAATGTGCAATTGGGCCTCCAATGTTCACTTGAGTTCGTCACTTTCCAGGCTAAATCGCAGGGACTTAAGTGCAATTTTTGAAGTTGAAATGTGAAAACAAAATGTAGCCGGCATCGAGGATTAACTCCTGTCCGAAAATCGGCTCAATCGGATAAATGGTGAATTAGTTATGAATTTTTGAAGTTTCAGCTCAGACAAACTTATTTTGGGCTCCAGTGTCGACTCTGACACGTTCTTCAATAAAAAACTGGTATTGATCGGAGCATAATCCGGTCTCGACTTTTGAAGAAAAGTTGTAGATCTACGAGTCAGTGACCTTGTGTAAAAATATGAGCCCAATCCGATAAAAATTGACCGAGTTATGAATTTTCGAAGTTTCGGCCCAGATGAAATAATATTCAGCATTCAAGATTTTCGGCGTGTCATGCACTCTGAGAAAAAAATGAAGGCCCTTTGAATACTGTTTGAACTCAATACCTTCTGTGAAAATGTAGCCAACTCAATTTTTGAAATTTTGGCGCCAGAACCAGCTCGATACGATGAAAATCGACCAAGTTATGATTTTCTGAACATGACGCAAATAAACTTCTGTCACAAATTTTCTGTATGAAAATATTTGATAAATCCATATTTTTGAAGACTTTCTGATTGAAATTGGCTTCCAGCCGTGAGAGTCGAAAACGTAGATAATATCAAGACGGAATTTTGGCCACCAGAACGGGTTCAAAATGAGTCACGATCTTCAAGTTATGAATTTTTTAGCGCGTAAAAACTGCACTTTCAGCACACTTTTTTCACCATATTTCTTTGAGAAAACTCACACATTTGGATACCTTCTTTAAAGAATTGACTCTTGAGCCGAACCTGAATTTGAGAATATGTTATCAGAGATATCTTGGCGAAATAACACCTGAATATGACGCGCCGGGTTGGACTTGTGAATTTTTCTTGAAATGTTGAGAAATATGGGAGGGCAAATTTTGGGGTACAACATATCCCTATGGTTATAAAGGTGTCGACTTTTCCACTTGAGTACTATAGGCCTTCTCAAACCCTCACTCTTGTTGACGCAGGGTCCATATTTCTCACACCTTGTAGGCGTTAGTCAAGATTTCTCTCCTAACAATGATGACTTGTCTCCTTAGTTAAAATCAACCAACAGACAAGTCTTTTATAGCCGAACTATAGTGCTCTGACTTTCCCACTGCACGAGGGAGTACGTAGGCACTAAGTCTTACGACCCAAGGCGAGCAACAAAAATAATAAAAAAACATTTCATATCTTTTGTTTACAAATACACATTCGTTCTTTTCCTTTAGCAAGTAAACCTTTACATAACACTCCTTTTAAAAGAAACCAAACAAAGTGGATCCTGCGGAGTACTGTAGATGCTTAGGCTGCTAATACATTCCCTTTGCATAACCGACCCCCGTACCTCAATCTCTGATCTTTTTGGGTTTTGTTCGCTTTTTTCCCATTTCCCTTTGGAAACAATAAAGTGCGGTGGCGACTTCATTGTGTTGAGATAAGTCAATTGATGGCTTAATCTCAAATCTTTACCGCTACATTTCTATTTCATATCATCGCTGTTGCAATTGAGTTCATCTCTTAGTTCTGATTTGCGCGTGCGACAACTACGCTTATTGAGATCAGACTTTTGGGATATTTCGGTTGCCAAAAAAGAGGCTTGCGCTGAAACATTGCCCAATGAAGAAAGATCAATGATATTGAGATCCCCTAGAACCCGATTACTTTCTAGGACAGGTTGAACCAACTAAACTCAAGAGGGTACTTACCTATGAACCTCATGCAAGCTTAACCCTAAGGACTTGTTTAATTTGTGTGTATATGTTTACTTATACATAGCATCATGACATCATACCATGGCATTTTGCACTAACCATTTCAAGGACTTTTGGGCATTTATCGTTGTGCTGTTTTGTAGGACATGGCTTCCATGCAAAGAAATACTATCTGAATCAACCTTGTGAAAGTGCCTCCTCAACTCAAGGAGTTAGCGTTAAGGGTTCCAAATGATTCTCCATTCACTAAGAAGTATGGTCGTCTCATCAACTTGGTTACCATAAGCTTTGAAGAGGACATGGTACATGTGCTTTTCCAATTCTTTGATCCTAAACACCATTGCTTTTACATTTCGTGATTACTAATTAGTGCCTACCATGGAAGAATTTTCTAAACTCTTGGGGGTGCCTATTCTTGATCAAATACCTTTCACCGGTATTGAAAGATACCCAAGACCTGAGGAGATTTCTCGAACTTTACATATGCAATGGTCCGACGTTGTGGAAAATTGGGAAACAAGAAGTGGTGTTAAGGGGTTTCTAGCCAAGTTTCTGTTTAAGAAGGATCAACAATTTTGGAATTCTATGGATTTACAAGCTTTTGAAGAGATTTTGGCTCTTCTAATATATGGGATGGTACTATTTCCTAACCCGGACCAACTCATAGATGTGAGTGTGGTCAAAGTTTTTCTATCTCGTAACTCGATGCCAACCTTACTTGGAGACATTTTGCACTATTTTCACACTCGCACCATGAATAGAATATGAATTATTATGTGTTGCACTCCTTTTTTGGCTAGGTGGTTTATTTCGCACCTTTCTTGAACTATTTTGAAGAATGAGCAAGGCATGAGATGGTCTAGTAGGT
Organism: Vicia faba; assembly: GCA_948472305.1. NCBI lineage: Eukaryota > Viridiplantae > Streptophyta > Magnoliopsida > Fabales > Fabaceae > Vicia > Vicia faba. The sequence goes on along the minus strand of OX451736.1, from coordinate 162,750,848 downwards.
TGATGTCACTCTCACATTCGGATATTCATTGGTGTTCTCGATCTTTGGAGGATGTCACCATCACTGACCCTTGTGGGGAATTTCCTAATGTCCCTCTCTTTGGCATTAGGGGAGGTATAACCTATAATCCTTACTTGTCCCTACGATAATTTGGGTATTCTCAGAGGGATGACCCTCATGATGCGCTTGTGCAAGAAATTGTATTTGACTATGAGAACAATGTCCAAGGTTATCGTCAAAGATTTGTACGAGCTTGAGGCATGGTGAACAAAGTTGATAGCAATAAGTTGGGGCATAAGAACTCCCATTACTTTGGAGCCTTATCTTAATTGGGTGCAAGCTCGCGCTCAAAACCTCATGATGTCGTATGAGGCCATCCTACCTATCATCATGGAGCCTATTATCGAAGGAGATGTTCCCTACACTATTCTTCATCCTAACATGCCTACTACTCTCAAGGAGTTGCAAAGATCATGGATTTAACTCAAAGGGGAGCGAGACACCTTTGAAGCCCAATTCTATTCAAGCGAGAAGAAGGTTTTGGAGCTCACAAGACAACTTCATGAAGAGCGAAGTTTAAATGCCTACATTGCACCAAAGAGGATGCGCTCATGGGAAGCTTGAGTCCTTTTTGTTTTAGGAGTTTATTTTGTATTATTATTTTTGCTTCTTCCATTGTAAGCTCGAGAGACACTTTTTGTAACCATTTTAAACTTATTAATACAATTAATGTTTGTTCCTTCTTTGTTTAAACAAATTTAAATCTTAAAGGTCCTTGAAAACATTTGCATTCACATTACATGCATCATAACATAAGCAGGTTTTATGACACAGGTTTCCTCATCTCTCTACTGTTTATTTCAATAAGATGGATCTCGAGCAGACTATGAAGGACTTGCAGACACAAAATTCCTAATTTCAAGAAACCTTGCTCACCTTGGCCAAAGGGCAGCAAGAACTGATGTCACTTCTGGTTGCAAAAAAGAAGACCAAGAAGAAAGCTTTGATCAACATGGGAAAGATGTTCAAGGACCCCATACGACAAGTTCAAGTGGTAGAAGAGTCGTCCGAGGAGGATGAGAATTAGGATGAAGATGCAAGAAGCATCCGTGATGGGGGTGGTAGCAATCCAAACTCTGAGGATGAGGACTATTTTGATGAACAATATCCACCGGCTGAAGACAAATATAAGCAACTGGAGGACAAATTGAAAGCTATGGAAGTTCAAGCTGTGCCTGGCCTAGATCTTGGTGATTTAGGTTTGGTCCCTGAGGTGGCGATCCCCCACAAATTCAAGATTCCAGTTTTTGCCAAGTACAACGGTGTCTCGTGCCCAAAGCTTCACTTGAGATCTTACGTCCGAAAAGTTCAACTGCATACCACTGATAAGAAGTTGTGGGTGCATTTATTTCAAGAGAGTCTGTCTGGGACTCAATTATAGTGGTTTTACCAGTTATAGGGTTCTAACATCCATACCTCGGAGGACTTGGCCACCGCCTTCTACCGTCAATATCAGTATAATGTCGATCTGGTGCCAACAAGGGTAGAGTTACAAGGAATGACCATGGGTTCCAATGAAGGTTTCAAAGAATATGCGTAAAAATGGAGAGACCTGGCAGGTAGAATGCAGCCACCATTGACTGACAGGGAGTTGGTAGATATGTTTATGGGAACATTGACTGGACCATTTTTCAATTTGTTAATTGGGAGCTTATCATCTGTTTTCATTGAGTTAATATTGACTGGTGAAAGGGTCGAGAGCGGTATTAAAAGTGGAAAGATTCCCATGGCCTCTGCCTCTACATCAAATACTGTGAAGAAACCTTTTACCGGTAAAAAAGAAACTAATGCCGTGTATGGGTCAAGGGGCCATATCAAGAAGGACCATTGACAATCTGTAAATGCAGTTCTAATCTCCAATCCAACCTCTACTCAAAGACCACAACAACAAGCTGGCTACCAAAGACCTGATATTCCAAGAAGACAATTTCCAAGGATCAATATGTCACTATTTCAAGCCCTATAACACCTGTTGAAGGATAATTTGGTAATATTGCATGACCCCCTTCAAATCCCAACGTTTCATCTCCAAAGTACAACCCAAACACTAAATGTGTTTATCACTCCAATAGTTCCGGACATGACATTGATCATTGTTGGGCATTAAAATGCAAGATCCAAGACCTCATTGACAACAAGACCATTAAATTTGATCCTCCTCTAACTCTAAATGTAATCACTGCACCAATGCCAAATCATGGCAAAGGTGTCAATGCAAACTTCTTTTGTTTCCTCTGTTGAAGACCTGACTACTCCACTGACCATTATTAAAGAAAATCTGTTGAAAGCTGGGATATTTCCTGGTTGTCTCAAAGACTGTTGCTGTTGTGCCGAACAAGTTGATGGATGTGAATGGCTGAAAAAAGGTGTCTAACACCTAATAGATATCCATGAGATCCTTTTTGAAATAAGTCCATCCATAAAAGGTTTGACTGAATTTGTACCACAAGAAGTTAAAGACATATCAATCATCACTATCTCTAACAAGCCTATTAGAATCACTTCGAAGGGTCCTATTAGGATTTCCAATGAACTGACGATTGCTCCATTGATAATTACCACTCCGGGGCCAATTCATTATTCTTTTGATAAAGCGGTACCGTGGAATGATGGCGCTGAAGTATACTACCATGGAATTAAACAAGACTCCTGGATTGACGAAGACAAGACTGTTGATATTACCAACATTGCTGGCTCTAGCAAGGTCACAAGGACGGGGAGAATTTCATCTCCTAACATTTCACCTCCAACCACCACAACCACACCTGTCCGAATTACTGTTGACAAACCTAGTACTGATGCTAGGGGCAAAGAAAAGATGATTGAGCCTTCCAGAATGGAGGCGCCTGCCAAAGACATTATTACTGAAGAACCCTCCACCCAAGAGATGGAGGAGATTTTGAAGATCATAAGGAAGAGTGGTTATAAGATAGTAGAGCAATTGGGGCAAACCCCCTCAAATATTTCTATGCTATCTTTATTACTTTGTTCTAATGCGTATGCTAAAGCCTTGATAAATTTTTTGAAGAAAGCTCATGTCCCTCAAGAGACTACAACTGATCAGTTTGAAAATTGTGTGGCAAGTTTGAATGCCGATAATGGATTGGGATTCTTGGATACTGATTTAACTCCATCCGGAAGAAATCACAACAAGGCTTTGCATGTATCTATTGAATGCAAAGGAACCACTCCAGTCCATGTATTGGTGGATACTGGTTCCTCTCTAAATGTCTTACCCAAGGGTACCCTAGATCGGTTAGATTGCAAAGGTTTGGTGTTGAAGCCAAGTGACATAGTGGTAAGGGCTTTCGATGGATCAAAAAGGACGATACATGGAGAGGTTAACTTACCCATCAAAGTTGGTTCACAAAATTTCAACTCGACTTTCTATGTGATGAACATTCGGCCTACCTACTCTTGCCTACTTGGACGCCCCTGGATACATGGGGCAGGAGCAGTGACTTCTACACTTCATCAAAAACTGAAATATCCGGTCAAGGGAAAGATTGTTACCGTCTGTGGTGAAGAAGAGTTTATGGTTAGCCATCTGAATTCATTTAAGTATGTTGAGATGGATGGTGAGTTGATATAAAGTCCTTGTCAAGCCTTCGAAGTGGTTTCTCCTATGGTTGCTGCTGCCAAGGCTATTCCTGATGTTCCAAAGGCTGTTAAAGATGTAGCGAGGATGGCTTCCCTCAAAGATGCTCGTGCTGTGATTAAAGACGGAGGTTGTACCATTTGGGGAAAACTCCCTGATATTCTGTTCAAGTCAGATAAGTGTGGTTTGGGTTTTACTGCCAAAACTCAAAAGGAGGTCAGACGTGCTCGCATAGGAAAACCACCTCTTCACATCAGTAATCATGAAGTGAATGCTCTTGAAGACTCCGATAATGACTGTGATTTTAATGATTGGATCTACCCGATTGCCGATGAAGGACTCAACAACTGGAATGCCAAGGATTTCATTCCCATCTCCTTCAACAAAGAGTAATTACCATTTACTATTTTATCAAGTTAAGAACTCTGTCTATAATTTTATTGAAACAATTACTTTAAGCCATGTGCCATACCCGGGGCACCATGGTCCATTTGTTAAGGGTTTGTTCATTTTCATATGCCATATGATCATTTAATGAAAAAACATTGGACTCTTTAACTTTATTGCGCTCATTGTCTTTCTTTAACTTTATTGCATTTTTTAAATAGCCATGTATCTTACATGCATACACACATACACACACATTTGCAGATCCTCATCCACTCCGAGTCTCATTGACAACAACTCTGCTATTGTCACCTATGATTTTGAACATCCAATCTATCAAGCTAAAGATGAAGGCGAGGAAGATTGTGAAATACATGTGGAATTATCCAGACTTCTGATGCAAGAATAAAAATCCATTCAACCGCATGAAGATCCAGTTGAAGTGATCAACATGGGAACTGAAGCAGATAAGAAATAGGTCAATATTGGCACCAACTTGGAAGAAAGTGTCAAAGACAGATTGATCTAGATGTTGCATGACTATGTTGAGGTGTTTTCTTGGTCATATGAAGATATGCCGGGGTTTGATATTGACATTATAGTTCATCATCTACCAACAAAGGAAGATTGTCCTCTAGTCAAACAAAAGGTTCGTCGTATGCGGCCAGACATGTCTGAAAAGATAAAAGCTGAGGTAATGAAGCTATTCAATTCAGGTTTTCTAGCAGTGAGATCATATCCCCAATGGGTGGAAAATATGGTCTCCGTGCCAAAGAAGGATGGAAAGGTCCGTATGTGCGTAGACTATAAAGATTTGAATAGCGCAAGCCCCAAAGATGATTTCCACTACCGCATATTGACGTGTTGGTCGACAACACAGCTCAACATAAAGTCTTATCCTTCATGGATGGTTTCTCTGGCTATAATCAAATTAAAATTTCTCCCGAGGACATGGAGAAAACCACTTTTGTTACATAGTGGGGCACTTTTTGTTACACAGTTGATAACAACGGTGCTAACACCTTCCCTTTTCATAACCTACCCTCCGAACTCAAGAAAATTCTCAAAAGATCTTTCCTATTCTTTTCACCCTTTCCTTTATTGGATAAAATAAAATTCATTGGCGACTCTTGCTATCTGCAACAATTACGATGAAACGCAAAACACCCAAGTTAGTTCTCCCACCATATTACAACCCGATTAAAAGGGTTGCGTTGGCGCATGATGCTGGGGGTTTGATAAGGATTTTAGAGATTGTCGTTGCTTATACTGAGGGAAGCCCCTCTCATGAGGTTTAGTTGAGGAAGATGAATACAAAACATGCCAAAGCCGAGAAGGAGCATACCGAGGCATGCAATGCCCGCAAGCTAGTCGAGGAGGACTTGGGGAAGTTGTCGACAGAGCGTAAGGCTTGGTTTCTTGAGAAGAAGACCCTTGAGGAACGGGTGGCAACTTTGATGGCCAAATCCACCCCTGTCGAAGACGAGCTATATGAGGTAAAGGGGTTGAAGACTCGGGCTGATCTGGTTGCCCGTCTTCAACTTGTGATGGACAACGTGCAAGCTGCTTCCGAGGGGAGTTTTGAGAATGCACTGAAACAGCTCCAAGTTCTGAACCCCGGGGTAGAATTCAACACTTATGGGATATGGGTCAAATACTATGTGGCTGCTGGGAAGATTTTGATCCCCGATTACCTCAAAGATGTTGTTGGAGAGCCCGTGAGAGAGTCGCCCTGTCGCTCGTCCTCGAGGAGGTGCACCCGTCCGATGATTGATAGTTGGTTGTTTTTCTCTGTTTCAGTATGTGTGCCATATTTTTGTAACCTGTTTTCCTGGGATTCTGCCTGTTAATTTAATTCACGTACAATTGCGTCCTTGTGGCCGTTTGGCATTATTTTGGTGGGGGTTTTGCCCCCTTTGATGTAAAATTTGGATAATTGTGGCCTTTGCGGCCGTTTTGTTAATTTCCGACCTTGGTGGTCGTTTATTTTGTTAATTATTTTTCTACTTATTTGTGCGTGTATATATGCTTGACCGAAATATGAATTTTTGTTCATTTGAGGGGATCTATAGGGATTTGCTCGTAGGTGACCTGTTTGAATTTGAGGTTCGCTGGTGTGGGGAATCAGGCGAACGACCAGGGTGGTTGTCGGGTGAGGATCGAAAATCAAGTCTCGTTTGAGGCCTGAGCTCGGTGGTGTGAACATCCCATCGCGTGTTGGGCGTTATGTTGTTTGTGGCACGACGACAATGGAGCTTGTTTGATTTTTCCATGTTGGGCTAAGATTCTGCTTGTTCTATGAGTAGAGACTCGCCTCTTTGTTTAATTCTGGATGCAATGCTTGTACCTGAGCATGCATGTTTGGTCGGGATGGTGTGTTCTCCTTTTGTGGCGAATCACGCCGACTGTTCGTAGCATTTTATCTATAATATTGTTTCAGCTTTTCAGTGTTCCATGGTCGAGGAAGTTGTCCCCCTTGTAGATCTTCCAAGTAGTATGCTCCAGTCCTTGTCTTTGCATAAACGCGATAGGGACCTTCCCAGTTTGCTGGGAGCTTTCCCTCACGAGATTCCTTGTGATTCCTTTTTAGAACCAGACTCCCGACTTCAAACTCGCGGCGAATAACTTTTAGCGTCCGGTCGTATAGAGATCCTTTGTTTTAAAGAGGCTTCTCGTAACGCATCCACATTCGAAACTCCTCGACTAGATCGAGTTCCTCTCTGAGGGCTTGGTCATTCATTTCTTCGTCAAAGGGGGCTTCTGTCCGCCTCGTTGGCTCTATGAGCTCAACAGGGATGACGACTTTGTGCCGTAGGCCAGTCGGAAAGGTGTTTCCCTGGTTGATGAATGAGGTGTAGTCCTGTAGGCCCAGAGTATGCTGTGTAACTCTTCGACCAATTTTTTCTTGGTTTCATCTAATCTTCATTTGAGGGCACAAAGAATCACCTTGTTTGTTGCTTCGGCTTGCCTGTTTTTCTGGGGATACTCGACTGAAGCGAAGTGTTGGGTGGTGCACAGGTTGGCAATGAACTCCTAGAAGTTCTTGTCAGTGAATTGTGCCCCATTGTTGATGACGATCTCTAGGGGCACTCCAAATCGAGCGAGTATGTTTCTTTTGAATAAACGAAGGATGTTTTGTACGGTTATTCGGGCTAATGCTTCAGCTTTGATCCATTTTATGAAGTAGTCGACGCCCACTATCAGATACTTGTTTTAATTTGCTCCGACCATGAATGGTCCAAGGATATCTAACCCCCACCATGCAAAGGGCCAGGGGGAAGACAAAGACTTGAGCTCGCTCGGAGGAGCTAGGTGCATGTCTCCATGATGCTGACACTTATCACATTTTTTTTACATACTCTTTGGCATCGTGATGCATGGTCGGCCAATAATATCCTGCTCATAGAGCTTTCCTGGCGAGTGACCTTCCTCCCAGATGCTAGGTGTTGATCCCTTCGTGGATTTCGCTCAAGATGTTGGCCGTTTTGTTCTCCTCGATACACTGAGGAGGGAGATGGAGAATCCCCTTCGGTATAGCTTGTCCTCAACCAGGATGTAGGAGCAAGATCTTCGCCTGACCATGTAGGCTTCCTTTGGGTCGGACAGTAGTTCCCCGGTCATGAGGTAGTTGTACACTAGGGTCATCCAACAGTTTCCGTCGCCGATGGTGGGCACTTCTAGCATCGAGGAGGGATTTTTAATGCTAGGTTTATGGAGTATTTCCTGTATTATAGACTTGTTTCCTCATTTCTTCTTGGTGCTCGCCAGTTTAGACAGGATGCCTGCTTGGGTATTATGCTCGCGGGGGATGTTCTATACGTCGAGGAACCTGGACTTCTTCATTTTGGCTTGGAGAGGGTCCAATATTCGGATAGATGGTTGTTTTTGACCTGATATTTTCCTCGAACCTGGGAGGACACAAGTTATGAGTCTGTGTAGATTCTTACCTCCTCAGCCCCTAGGTCCTCAGCCAGGCGTAATCCAACAAGGAAGGCTTTATATTCCGCTTGGTTATTGGAGATCGGGAAAGATAAGGTCATGGATACTTCGACAATTTTTCCTTCCTCACTTTTGAGGATAACACTGTCCCCACTTCCAGTCGAGCTGGAGGCTCCATCGACGAAGATGCTCCATTTGCGCGCTCCGCTCATCGGGGATATCAATGGTGTCATCTCCGTCATAAATTCGGATAAAGCTTGTGCCTTAAGAGCCTTCTTGATTTCGTATCTAATGTCAAATTTGGAGAGCTCTAACGACCATTTAAGCATCCTACCAACCATGTTGGGTCGTCCGAGCAGCTGTTTAATGGGCTGGTCGGTTCAGACCATGATGGTATGTGCTAGGAAGTAGTGTCTTAGCCTCCTCACTGCGTTGATCAATGCTAGCACGACCTTATCTATCTATTGGTATCTCACCTCAGGACCCTGTAGAGCCTTGCTAGTGAAATAGATGGGCTTCTGCCCGTCGATAGTCTCTCAAATGAGCACGACACTGATGGCCTCAAAACTGAAAGCAAGGTAAAGGTATAGATCCTCGTCTTTGTTTGGCCTCGAGAGGAACAAAGGTTGTGAGAGTGTTTGTTTAAGGTGGAGGAGAGCATGCTCGCATTCCTCTGTTCACTCAAAAATGGCCTCTTTGTGAAGGAGCTTAAAAAAGGAAAACACGTGCTGGGCAGATTTCTCCACGAAGAGGGATAAAGATGTTAGCATCCCGTTTAGGGTCTGGATTGATCAATTTGAGCTCGGAGTTGGCAGCTCAGAAAACGCCTGACATTTTTGGGGTTAGCCTCCATCCCTCGTTTTGTAATGTAGAATCCGAGGAATTTCCCCGCTCATACACCGAAGGTGCACTTGTCAGGGTTGAATCACATCTTGACTCTCTTGGCCTGGTCGAAGACCTTTTTGAGGTGGAGAGAGTGATCGGTCTCCTTGAGAGATTTTACGATCATGTCTTCCATGTATACTTCGAGCATGTATCTGATTTCTCCTTGGAAGACTTTGTTCATCATTCGCTGATAGGTCGCACCGACGTTCTTCAGACCAAAGGGCATTACGTTGTAGTAGTAGTTGCTCGAATTGGTCATGAAGGTCGTGTACTTTTTGTCTGTTACGTCCATGGGTATCTGGTTGTAACCAGAGTAGGCATCCATGAAAGAAAGCAATTCAAAACCTGCAGAATTGTCGACCAATTTGTCAATGTTAGGTAGGGGATATGCGTCCTTAGGGCATGCTCTATTAAGATCAGCGTAGTTAATGCACATGCGCCATTTTCCATTACTTTTCTTTACAAGAACTACATTAGAGGTCCAGGTTGTGTACTGGGCTTGAGAAATAAATTTGTCCTCTAAGAGGTCTCTAACAGCCTGCCCGATAGCCTTGGTCTTTTCTGGGGATTACTTTCGCCTATGCTGAGCGACCGCCTTAAGGGAATTGTCTATCGTCAGATGATGACATGCGACCTCTAGGTCCAATCCCAACATTTCAGCAGCACTCCATGCGAATAAATATGCATTATCTCTGAGGAAGCCTTTCAACTGTCTTTTAGCTAGCTCGGGAAGGTCGACGCCTATCTTGACTCCCTTGGTCGGATCGTCACTGAGGGGAATGACTTCGAAATCCCCATCCGGGATCGGTTGGGAGATATACCCTGCTGGCTTCACCAGGGAGCAGGGAAATGAGTAGTCTTCTTCCTCGATCATGGGATCCTTTCCCTTCCTCCTCCGCTCTTGGAGGTCTTCAGCAGTGAGACGATTGTTGAGCTCGATGGTGTCGACCCGTGGCAACCGTTTTGGAGCTTCTGGACTACAGGGGAGGGCGACCCTGCTGTTCATTTAAGGACGCGAGATGATGGAGCTTAGGCCTTTTGTGGATGCTTCGAAGCATCTTCGGGCAGCCTAAATGTCCCTGTAGAGGGTTGCAACCAATCCTTCGGCAGTGTAGTACTTCATTTTTCAGGTCACAGTGGAAGGAACTACGATCAGCTAGACTAAAATGGGTCTTCTAAAGATGAACTGATAAAGTGATGGGCATTCGACCACCATAAGTTGGGTCTTGATCGCTCTAGAGGTTTTTCCGTCCCCAAAAGTGACAATGAGCTCACCGTATCCCCAAGGTTTCATGACCGAGTCAATAAAGAGGCTTGCACTGAAACAATGCCCGATGAAGAAAGATCAATGATATTGAGATCTCCTAGAACCTGATTACTTTTTAGGACAGGTTGAGCCAACTAAACTTCAAGAGGGTACTTACCTATAAACTCCGTGCAAGCCTAAACCTAAGGAATTGTATGCTTTGTATGTGTGTATGTTTACTTGTACATAAAATCATGACATCATACCATATCATTTTCAATAACCATTTCAAGGGTCTCAAGGGTCTGTGATGCATGGTTATGTTGAACCAGACGTCTATCAAGGGGCAGGAGGATTTATTTTCCTCTAACCAAACACTATCAAAAACCAAAACGCGATAACTTGAGTCAAGGGCTATGACCCACTTGGCATGATGAGCTTGATTCTCGTGGAAGGACATCCAACAATATGAAGTTCTTCAATCAAAGTTGTAATAAAAGTTCAACTTCTGACATCTTCTTATGTTTACCTCGCAAGATCCTTGAAAACATTGCATCAACATATCATGCATCATATCATGACAGGTTTTTCCCATACAAGTTTTCTCATCCCTTTACTGTTTGTTTCAAGAAAAGATGGCTCTCGAGCAGACTGTCCAAGATCTTCAGACCCAAAATGATCAACTTCAAGATTTGTTCCTAAACATGTCCAAGGGCCAAGAATAAGTGAAAGCACTTCTCATTGAGAGCATGACCAATAACAATCCTGAAGATGACAAGGAGGGCCAGATAAGACAATTGCAAGCAGAGATAGTAACAATGAGAATCCAGATGCTGGGGCAGATGGCTCTTATCCAAAACTTAGCTCGGGGATAAGAAGAGTTGAGAACTCTCATCAACAAGCTTTATCAAGACAAATGCAACCGTATGGAACAAACGTTTAAGATTTGGGATAAAGTCATTAATCAGCCCCTGATGAGACAATAAGTTGGCTTGGTAGAGAGTAGACCTTTCCAAATTGCTGCTACATCATGAGCCCAACAATGACCTCGCCAACAATGATAGGGTATTCGGCGTAAGCATGATACATCTAATAGGCAATATACCAAACTCAACATGCCGACGTCGCAAGCCTTGTAACACATGTTGAAGATGAATTTGGTCACATTAAAGGATCCTCCTCATAATCCTAATACTTCTGCTCCTAACTACAATCCCGATGCAGGTGTGCATATCACTCCAACAGTCAGGGCATGATACTGATAGCTGTTGGATGTTAAAATATAAGATTCAAGGCCTAATCGACAAAGGAGCTTTGGAATTCGCACAAGATGGTCAGATTGAATTTTTCTATTGTTTCTCAAAGGCACACCATCTGAAGTGAGAAATTTAGGCGGAAAAGTTTTCGTTCATTCGAATTTTTCAGTTGTAATTTCTTTGTTTGCTAAAACACTTATCTTTATGTCTGACTTTGGTTATTTTCATTAATGCATTGCATATGTTTGTCTTGAATTAATCCATTCGTTTTCACTATACTGAAATTATACTTTTACCTCTTTTTGTATGATATTCAACTCTCGACTACAAGCCTTAAGTCTTTAGAGGGAGGATGACGAAAACAATACCATAATCTCATACAGTATGCTTTTGGATAGACCTTGCTGATGATGTACATGGGTTTTTTCAATTCCTAAATAGTGGAGTTATAAGGAAGATAATCCCTAGTCAACCCCTTTGAGCCAAAGAAGTAGGATTTCTCTTTTTCGCACAAATTGAAACCTTTATTCATAACCTATAGTAGGGTAGTTTCTCAATTAATTAAAATACGCATTCAATCATAAGCTGTCAAGTCACAATAAAAATATCCTTCTGAATCAAAAGATGGTGTTGGTTCCCCATAAAATAGGCAGTATTTACCTCTCAAAAAGAAAAACCCATTAGGTCAAAACCTATAAAGGAGACTTGAGAAAAAAACTAGGGCATCCCGCTGGCTGTAATCTTAAAACAAGAGCAGTCAGGAAAAAATTAGGGATAGTAAAAAAGGAGTTCGCTACAAATCCTCGACAACATGAAAAAAGGTTACAAAAATGATTGCCTTACCAAATAAACTTCCAGTATTCGAACCATCATCAAAATATCATTCCAGACTCAATTGGAATCCAAGCGCGCAATTAATTGAATATAGGAATGGAGAACATCATGGAGAATGGGTTGGGTACAAATAAACTTTGAGACTTATCATTTGTTTCTTAAAACCGTGAACTAGGCCACGTTACAACCCCTTAAAAGTCCTAATTGAAGCATGGGTTAGTTCGAAAGCATACTGTTACAAAAGGTATCCTGATTCCTGTAAGGCTTATTGTAAATCCTGAGTCAAATTCATATTTTTTGTACCCCAAAATTTGCCCTCTCATTTATCAAGATTTTTCTCACAAGATCTCTTTGACTCAAGACTGGATTAGGGCTTGACCAACTCAAGACATCTCATCATGCACTGATGACCCAAAATTAGAGTTTGAGATTGCACAAAGATTTTGGACTATCAATGCTTCATATGAATTTTAAGGACAATTATGGACCCCCAAGATTACTCATGACAAGTTTCAAGCCTTGAATCACTTTTTTAATCAGTCAATTGGACAATTGACATAAAAATCACCTGTATTGAGAAAAAGTCAACCAAGGCCAATTCACAGTAAAACTTCATAATTTTTTATCCACATCAACATTTTAGACTCATATGTATCATTTGATCAAGTTTAGACCATAATTCCTCAAGAAATTTGATCAAATCATCAAAAGGGCAAAATGGTCAAAATTAGGGTTTTGACTGAGAAAAGGCAATTTCTGATTTTTGACCTAGAAAATGATCAATTGGTTTGAAGCATGATTTCAAGAGTTCAATTGCATCATCTTTACCTAATGACATGGTTTAAAACATTACAAATTCATTGGATTGACAGATGAATTTTTCAATCAACTAATCAAAAGTCAACTGTATACTGAAAAGTCAAACTTTGACTTTTTGGTCAAATTCAAGTGCCAAAGATCATAATTCATCAAAACATGTCAAAATGTGAAACTTGTTCATCAAGAAATCAAAGATTGAAGATTTTTTTTTGGAAATTTGAATTTTCTTAACTTAGAAATTTTTCTAAGTATAGAAAATTTCTTATTTTTTCTCAACTTTAAGCCAAATTTACACCATGATACAAGATGATTCAAAGAAAGTTCCCAACATGAAAGTTGTGTATCTCCATGAAATCTATAACTTTTCTTCACATAATTTCTCCTAAAGGTGCTTGGATCTTAAGATATAATTTTGTGAATGCATGCTCATGAACTAAAATAACTTAGTGAAATTTTGCCCTAGTTTAGGCAGGTTTTTGACCTAACTTCATGGAAACTTTTCACCTAGTTCCAAGAGGAATCTTGGAAATCAATTCAAAGATGAGTTATAGAGCACATTGCAAGATTTCCAAAATGTCCAAGAAATCCTTGATATCATTCTTGAGTAGGGAGAATCGAAGAGATGAAGTTGGAAATTTCTCACTTTGATTTCAAGCCATTTCATGAAGAACAAAATTCAAATCCTCAAGCATGCTGTACAATCTTCACTTTTAAGGCCTCAAACTCGTTTTTCACTCCACCATTAATGAATTGCACAAGGTTTCATGCCCTAAAGCCAAGAATTCAATGCTTTGTACTTGAACAATTCCATTTTTGGCACAAAGGTGCCATTTCCATTTTGATAAAGCATAACTTTTGCAACTTTTCACTCCTTGAGCCTTGCACTTGTTTTCTCTGCACATAAGCAAAGCCACAACAAAGAGCAACTTGCCTATAGCCTCTACCAAACCAGACCACACCTGTACAACACTTAGGAACTTGTCTCCTCATCTTGCTTCAAAAACAAGAAATGTAGCAAGACATGTGATCTTGTACTTCTGAGCAAGCACAAGTCCTCCAACCTTTTGCACTATATAAAGCCATCACTTTGCAACTAAAACCACGAATGCCCAAGCCTTGAAACACCCTAGAATCATAAATTGCATACCAAACCTCCAAACTTGCCATTTCTGACTTGTGAACTGAATCTTCCATTCCACTCGTGCGTTTTCAGGCCTTTTACTTCCCTAAGCTTCCTTACCTTACAAGTAAACCATCCCACACCCTGAAACATCACTGTAACTCCATCTTCCCCATTGTTGAACTTCAAAAATATAGTAACACAGGTGTACTTCTCCAGATAATTCCAGCCACCCTCAAGACAAGCTAAGCATTGCATTAGCTTCCTAGAGGTTCAAGGAAGCTAACCTGATCATCACAGCATCCTAAAGCAAGCTCATTTCCAAAACACGATTTCCATTTTCAAGGTGAGTTTTCTGTTTTTCTAACTCTTAATACAGGCATAATTAGCTTTCCATTTGTGAATATACAATGTAGACATCATTGCTACGAAGCTATATATATCCATAACTTGCATTTATTTGGCCCGAGTTTAGAGAATTTTGAGTTTGAAGTTTCTGGAAAAATTAGTTTAAGATTTAGGGCCAACAAAATTCTCTCTGATCTTGGACTTATAGTTTTAGTTATGCACATGGTTAGAATCGTGAAGTAAAATGCTATAATATTCATGTTATCACTATCCATTTTTGTTGAGAGATGAAAGAGTTATAGCGGGTCAGGCTGGCTAGAGGTTGAAGATGAAGTACAGGGCAAGGAAGTGTTTTATGTTATGTATTTTTGTTTTCATTTGAACTAACGGATGTACAGCCACCCTAGTGGCAAGGCAGCATGCTGAAATGCCTTAGGTCACGGGTTCGAGCCTTGGTGCTGCCTTTTGCAATTTTCCACATTTTTTTCATCTTTTTCTTTCTTGTTTGCAGCATGGGCTTATGAGCATTGGGCCTGATATTTTTACTAACTTTCTGCCTCCAGTTTACTCATGGCACCCCTGGCCCATATATTCTATTTAATATTTTTATTTTCATTATATTTTATCAAATATATTTTTCTTAATAATATAAAATCATGAAAAATATAAAAATGATAAATATTATATTTTGTTTATTTTATTTTATTTTCTCATAAAAAAATATTTTTATTTAGTTATATATTAACTATTTTTCTTAATAAACTTGTGAATTAAAATAGAATTAGGTTAATTATTTATTCTTTTTTCTCACACTTATTAATATTTTATTTTAATATATAAAAAGACTAACATATTTCATAAATACCATTTATTATTTTTAAGACAAAAGATACAAAAAGAATACTTAAAGAAATTTTATTTTCTTTTAACAAATTAGAATTAGGGTTAATCAAAATCTTTTCTAAAAAACCAATTTCCTTCCTTAATTAATTTAAGTATAATCTTGATTTATTTATTAGGTTTAGGATTAAAACTTTTTCACATAAAAAACCAAAAAAAATCTTCTTTGCATTCATACATATTTACATATTTAATTTATCTTATACATTATTTATTCGAATATTTGTACATATGCAATTTGGTTGTAATAGCTTAATTAGGTTTATAGTATTGCAATCCCCATTCATAAATTATATACCCCTCTCCCATAAATGTTGTAATAGCGTATGACATTTAAATTTCGCAATTTATCACTTTTATATAACATGCTAGTAATTAGGGTTTGTATGGCAAGATAAAACCAATCAAATAGAAAACCCTAATCCAAGACAAAATCAAGCATGAAAATGACACACTTGCACACAAACACGCCTAGGGTTATTCCACTTGGTTGCCTTGAACAAAAATGGCCATATTACGCATGTAAAATGTCTTAGAAAAAAACAAACAAATATAAGATCATAGACCCTCGATGACGCTATTCAAAGTTTCCTCACAAAATGATCTTAGTCCCTCAATAAATGCTAAGATACTTTGCAACATTGCTAATCATGGCTATACGATGACCCACGCCCGTCCCGTTTATATCCAAAGATAAGGTTTCTTACCAAATCAATGGTAAGACAACAATATCAAAGGAAAAGAAAATTAACAAGAAAGACATTTGAGTAGGTAGATTACTTTTAGTTACTTGCTCCAC
Organism: Vicia faba; assembly: GCA_948472305.1. NCBI lineage: Eukaryota > Viridiplantae > Streptophyta > Magnoliopsida > Fabales > Fabaceae > Vicia > Vicia faba. The sequence goes on along the minus strand of OX451736.1, from coordinate 162,734,657 downwards.
TACAAAACAAATATCCTTGCAATTTTCAAAACAAACACACACATTTCAAAACATCTTACAAACTTGAGAACATTTTCAAAAAGACAAACATCTTTGTATACATTCTTACGAACGAGAATCATTACAAAGATTTCCTAAACAATGGCCTCTTTTCCAAAATACTTTCAAAACCACACAAAACCCAATTTCAAAAAAAAGCAAGTGATCTAGCAAGTAACTAAGAGCCCATGGAAAACCATGGATGAAAAGGGTGCTAATACCTTCCCTTTTCATAATCTACCCTCCAAACTCAAGAAACAATCTCAAAGGTCTTTCCTGTGCTTTTTCACCTTTCCTTTTGGATAAAAGAAAAGTCAGTGGCGACTCTTGCTAACCGCAACATTTGCAATAAAACGCAAAACCTTCAAGTCAGTTCTCCCACCGTATCACAGAACTGGTGACTCTGCTGGGGATAATTCTAAAAGTGGGGTTACCTTAGGGATTAGATCACATTTACTTGCTTACATTGCTTGATTTGTATGCTTTACATTATGGTTCTATGTTTGGGTTTGAATCCTCTACCCGGATTTGGGATACATTATAGGTAAGTAGCAATACATTGTGGAAACTGTACGGAGTATACCGACATGGTCTAAGAAATAGCTACGTTAGTGCGACATATTTGTGGGTACTGGTAGCCTTTGAGTTAATCAAAGAGAATATGGGGCCACTGAGTGATGTCATCAAGCACTAATGAACTTCTAGAACCTTTACTTGACCAACTTGGCCTTTTAGGATGTAGCGAGATGATCGGCTTTGGTGCAGTCCGAAGTTGGTAGATACTCGATACTACACTCATTGAGGTTTGGTTTCTTGGGATGTTTCGGTCGCCATTAAAGTAGCTTTAGCTGAAACAATGACCAAGGAAACAATCCAGTGATATTGAGCTCCTTAGAACCCAGTTACTATTACTAGGACAGGTTTGAGCCAACTAAACTTCAAGAGGATACTTACCTATAAAACTCCATGCAAGCCTAAACCTAGGACTTGTTTGCTTTGCCTGTATATGCATACTTGTACATAAGATCATGGACATCTTGAACATCATATACATTCACTAACCATTTCAATGATTTTGGGGATTCATCTTTGTTCTTGTTTTGTAGGATATGGATTCACTTCGTAGGAAAACTATTCAAGTCAACCTTGTAAGAATTCCTCCACAACTTAAGGAGCTAGCTTCAAGGATCCCTGAGAACTCTCCATTCACCGAAAGACATGGTCGTCTACTCAACTTGGTCACCTCCAACACATATGAGGATATGATGAAGGTGCTCTTTCAGTTCTTTGATCCTTTGCACCATTGCTTCACATTTCCCAACTATCAACTTGTGCCTACTTTGGAAGAATTCGCCCAACTCTTGAGAATTCCCATTCTCAATCAACTACCTTTCAACGGTACGGAAAGAGACTCAAAGCCAGAAGATATTGCGCAAGCTCTACACTTGCACTCGTATGATGTCACAACTCATTGGGAAACAAGGAATGGTGTCAAAGGTTTCTTAGCAAAGTTCCTATTTGAGAAAGCCCAAAGCTGTTGGAATTCCTTAGAATTACAAGACTTTGAAGAAATTATGGCTCTCCTCATTTATGGGATGGTTTTGTTTCCAAATCCTGACCAACTCATAGATGTCAACGCCGTCAAAATCTTCATATCACGTAACCCGGTGCCTACATTGCAAGGGGATATCCTACACTCTTTTCACACTCGCAAAATGAGGAAAAGAGTTGTCCTTATGTGTTGCACTCCTTTCTTGGCAAGATGGTTTATTTCTCATCTTCCCCAATCAGTCTTAAAGAATGAGCAAGCTCCAAGGTGGTCACAAAGGTTGATGACGCTCAAGCATTCAGACATTCATTGGTGCTCCCGTTCCAAAGAGAATGTTATCATTGTCGACCGTTATGGAGAATTTCCTAATGTTCCTTTACTTGGCGTTAGAGAAGGTATCACCTACAACCCCTGTTTAGCTTTAAGACAGTTTGGTTACGCCCGAAGGGATGGCCAACACGAGATGCTGATTCAAGGTTTGGTATTTGACTATGACAACAATGATCAAGGTCTTCGCCAGAGATTTATCCGAGCATGGAGGATGTTGAACAAGGTAAATAGAAAGACATTGGGGCATAAGAATTCCATCCCTCTTGAGCCTTACCTCAAATGGGTACGAACTCGTGCTCAGAGTCTTATGATGCCTTACCCCTCCATTCTCCCGGTAATCATTGAGCCTGTTAAGAAAGGAGATGTTCCATACACTATCCTACATCTTGACATGACCACGTCTCTTGAAGACCTACAAAGGGATTGGATACAACTCAAGGGAGAGCGAGATACTTTCGAAGCCCAATTCTACGCAATCGAGAAGAAGGTTTTGGAGCTCACTAGGCTACTTCATGAGGAGCAAACTTTGAATTCCTACATTGCACCAAATAGGATGCGCACTACCTTTTTATCTTAGATTTTTGTATTATTTTGTCCAAGAGACATTGATGTACTCAAACTTTATCTTATTAATATAACGTGTGTTCCTTCTTATCTAAAACAAACTTGAATCTTTGGAATCCTTGAAAACATTACATATTCATATATCATTCATCATAACATAAACAGGTCTTTTGCAACAAATCTCCTCATCTCTCTACTGTTTATTTCAGTAAGATGGATATCGAGCAAACAGTGGAAGATCTCCAAGCCCAGAACACGCAGTTTCAACAGTTGCTCATGACCCTAGCCAAGGGACAAGAAGAATTGAAGACTCTACTAGCTGAAGAGAGGAAAAAGAAAACAAAGAAGGTAACTGGAGTCTTAAACATGGGGAGAAGGTTTCAGGGACAGACCAGAAGGACTTTGAACTTTGCAACAACATCCGATGAAGGAGAGGGGAAAGGCAAGGAAACAGATGTCCCATCAGAATCAGAAGAAGAGGAGGAAGAAGAGGAAGACTACTCTGAGGAAAAATATCCTCCAGCTGATGACAAGTACAGACATCTCGAAGAGCGTTTGAGCGCGATGGAAATACAAAAGGTGCCAGGCTTAGACTTTGAGGAATTGGGACTATTGTCTGGGATTGTGATTCCTCCGAAATTCAAAGTGACTATGTTTGCAAAATATGATGGAGTGTCATGCCCTAAAATGCATCTCCGATCATACGTGAGAAAAATCCAACCCCATACCACTGATAAAGACTTATGGGTGCACTTTTTCCAAGACAGTCTGTCTAGAACAGAACTCGACTGGTTTTACCAACTAGAAAGATCCAACATCCACAATTGGGAAGATCTTGCTGCAACTTTCTATAAGCAATATCAATACAATGCTGATTTGGCGCCTACTCGTACTCAACTCCAGAGTATGGCCATGGCCTCCAATGAAGGTTTCAAGGACTATGCACAAAAATGGAGAGATTTGGATGGAAGATTTCAACCCCCTCTGCCTGAGAGAGAATTGGTAGACATGTTTTTAGGCACTTTATCTGATCCCTTCTTCAATCATTTAATCGGAAGTTCATCTGCAGGCTTTACCGAACTAATATTAACCGGAGAGAGGGTGGAAGCTGGCATAAAAAGTGGAAAGATTCAGAAGGATTCATCTTCTTCTACAGCTGTAAGGAAACCTTTCATCAGGAAGAAATAGGTAGCTGCTGTATATCCGCAAAGGAACCAAGATAGGGCCGAGCGCCGACCAATGGTGGGGGATGTTATGATCCCAAAGCCTACATTTGATCAACAAAGAAATAATCAACCAAGGGTGGAAAGGCCAGTTAGGAAATTCACCAGAATCAACATAACTCTATCTCAAGTATTACCGCATCTTCTGAGGTCCAACTTGGCAACCTTGAAAGAAGCTCCAAAAAACCCCAATACAACATCCCCTCATTATCACCCCAATGCCCGTTGCGCATATCACTCTGAAAGTCCTGGTCACGATACCAATAACTGTTGGGCCTTGAAAAACAAAATACAAGACCTCATTGAAGCAAAAGAAATTGAGTTTGATGCGCCCGAGAAGCCAAATGTCATTTATGCTCCTATGCCCAGACATGGTCACAACACCAATGCTATTGAAGAAGATTTGTTTGTTACCACAGTTGATGAAATCATTACTCCACTTCCAACCATTAAGATAAACTTGTTGAGAGCCGGTGTGTTCTCGGGCTGTAATGAAGTTTGCCATCTCTGCTGTCCTCACCAACTGATTGCCTTTTGTTGAAAGCAAGCATTCAGCGCCTGATAGATAACAAAAAAATTTTGTTTGAAAGTACTCCTGTTTCACCTATTCCTGTTGAAGATGTTTCAATCATTACCATTTCCGCCGATTCATCCAGGGTCTCCAACAAAAGACCCGTTAGAATTACATCGGTTCCGAAAGCAGCCCCTCTGATAATCACAATGCCTGGGCCAGTCCCATATAAATCAGACAAGACCGTGCCGTGGAATTACGGAGGGGATATTTACTACCATGGCATTAAACAATACTGGCCGGCCACCGAAGAGATAAATTCTGAAGAAGAAGATGCCGACATCAGCAATATTGCCGGAACTAGTAAAATTACCCGAAGCGGTAGGATCTTTTCTCCAGAAATCGCTCCCCTAAAAGCAGTTTCTGGACCCATAATCATCTATGCAAGTGTTCCTATTGACAAATACGTTACAACCCCTCTTAGCATTCCTACTAACACTCATACTGCTGAGACTCGAGGAAAGAGTATTCAAGTGGAGCCTGTCTGGATGAAGGCTCAATCGCTGACTAACCCTGCGGCATCCAAGAAAGAAATGGAAGAGATCCTAAAAATTATAAAGAGGAGCGACTATGATGTAGTTGAACAGTTGGGGCAAACTCCCTCCAAAATCTCCATGCTGGAATTACTACTGTGTTCCGAGGCACATGCGAAAGCCTTGGTGAAGTTCCTAAAAACAGCCCATGTGCCTCAAGAGACGTCTGCTGATCAATTCCAAGACTGCGTGGCCAGCCTAACTGCGGATAACGACATAGGATTCTCGGATGCTGATCTAACACCAAAGGGAAGAAAGCATAATGAGGCATTACATGTCTCAGTGGAATGCAGGAGCACAACTCTGGCCCATGTTTTGGTGGATACTGGCTCATCCCTGAATGTATTACCCAAAAAAGCTCTTGACAGACTTGATTGTGAAGGGTTGACTTTAAAGCCAAGCAACATAGTGGTAAGGGCTTTTGACGGTTCAAAGAGGATGGTGCACGGGGAAGTGGATATCCCCATAAAAGTTGGAACTCAAACTTTCAATTCAACCTTTTATGTAATGGATATCTGCCCTTTTTACTCCTGTCTGCTAGGACGACCATGGATCCACAACACTGGCACTGTTACCTCTACACTGCACTAGATGCTAAAGTATTCGGTCCAAGGGAATATTATCACCATCCATGGAGAGGAAGAATACATGATCAACCATCTTAATTCCTTCAGATATGTGGAATTGGACGATGAATTCATTGAAACTCCATTTCAACACTTCGAAGAGGTCCCCCAAGAGGTGGTAGTGACTAAGACTGTATCCCAGATTCCCAAGATTGCAAGGCCTCCACTCCGGATGTCATCTCTAAAGGACGCCAAAGCAGTAGTAGAAGAAGGATGATGCACTATCTGGGGGAAACTTCCAGATATCCCGTATAAATCTGACAAGTTTGGCTTAGGTTTCATTTCAAGTGCTCAAAAGGATGTACGCCGTGCCCGTGTTGGAGGGTCACCCTTGAAGATTAGCAACCGTGAGGTAAACACGGTGGAAGATGGCGAAGATGATTGCAACCTGGAGGATTGGATCTTTCCGACTGTCAGTGGAGGGCTCAGCAATTGGGAGGCTATATACTTCATCCCAATCACTTTCATCCCTCAGTAATTTATCTTTACATTTTTTGTTGGATCTGTAATATTTAAAACAATTCGCACTCTTAAAACCTTGTGTCTTACCCGAGGCACAATGGTCCATTTGTAAGGGTTATTATTTCATCTTCATATGACATTAATGAATCATGGACGTTTTCACATTCAAACTTTTATGCTCATTGTTTTTCTTTTACATTTTATTTTCTTTCAAAGATAGCTATACCCTTACACACACCCACACTCACAATGCAGGTATCCATCCATTCTGGATCCCATGGGTAACGATATTGCTATGGCCTTTCGTAACTCTGAGAGTCTAATCTACTAAGCCAAAGACGAAGGTGAGGAAGATTATGAAGTACCAGGGGAACTGGCCAGACTACTACAACAAGAAGAAAGAACCATTTAGCCTCATGAGGAACCCGTGGGTATAATCAACATAGGTACCGAAGAAGAAAAATAAGAGGTCAAGGTGGGTGCCAACCTGGAACCTAGTGTCAAGGGGCGTCTGATTCAGCTGTTGCATGATTATGTCGAAGTCTTTGCCTGGTCATATGAAGATATGCCAGGACTTGATGAAGATATTGTGGTACATCGTCTGCCTACAAGAGAGGATTGTCCGCCAGTAAAGCAAAAGGCACGTCATATGAGGCCCGATATGTCAAAAAATATTAAAGCAGAGGTTATGAAGCAATTTAACGCTGGATTCTTGGCTGTCACCTCTTACCCCCAATGGGTTTCCAATCTTGTTCCCGTACCTAAAAAGGACGGCAAAGTGCGAATGTGTGTGGACTATCAAGATTTGAATAGGGCAAGCCCCAAGGATGACTTTCCACTCCCCCACATTGATATCCTAGTTGACAATACAACACAACACAAAGTGTTTTCCTTCATAGACGGATTCTCAGGATACAATCAAATCAAAATGGCACCTGAGAACATGGGGAAAACAACATTTGTCACACAGTGGGGCACATTTTGCTACAAGGTGATGCCATTCGGACTGAAGAACGTTGGGGCAACCTATCAGCACGCCATGGTAGCTTTATTTCACGACATGATACATCATGAAATAGAAGTCTACATGGATGATATGATAGCCAGATTGCAAACAGAAGAGGGGCACCTTGGTCACTTACAAAAACTGTTTAAGAGACTGAAGAAGTACAAGATAAGGTTGAATCCAAACAAGTGCACATTCGGGGTACAGTCTGGTAAGCTCCTAGGTTTTATTGTTAGCAACAAAGGTATTGAGGTCGATCCTGCCAAAGTTAAAGCAATACAAGAGATGCCTGCTCCTCGTACTGAGAAGGAAGTCAGAGGATTCTTGGGACGTTTGAATTATATCGCCAAATTCATTTCTCACCTGACAACTACTTGTGAGCCAATCTTAAAACTATTGAAGAAAGATCAAGTAGTCAAATGGAATGATGAATGCCAAGTTACTTTTGATGAAATCAAAGAGTACTTACAAGAACCTCTTGTGTTGATGCCACCAGTCGATGGAAGACCGTTGATTATGTATTTGACTGTTTTAGAAAATTCAATGGGGTGTGTATTGGGGCAGCATGACGAGTCTGGCCGAAAAGAGCACGCTATCTACTACCTGAGAAAAAAGTTTACCGACTGTGAAACCAGATATTCAATGCTCGAGAAAACTTGTTGCGCTCTGGCATGGGCTGCTCACCGGCTAAGACAGTATATGCTGACTCATACTACTTTGTTGATATCTAAGATGGATCCGATAAAATACATCTTCGAGAAGCCTGCTCTTTCTGGGAGAATAGCGAGATGGAAGATGATCCTAACAGAATATGAAATACAATATACTACCCAGAAAGCTATAAAGGGCAGTGTACTAGCCGATCACCTTGCTCACTAAGCCGTGGAAGACTACCAGTCCATGAAGTTCGATTTTTCGGATGAAGACATCATGACATTAGACAACTGTGAAGAATTCAGGTCATGTGACGGACCTGAACAAGGATCTCGATGGACCTTGTTTTTTGATGGAGCATCCAATGCACTTGGTAATGGTATCGGTGTTGTAATCATATCTCCGGAAGGGTGTCATACTCCCTTTACTTCCAGACTTTGCTTCAATTGTACAAATAACATGGCGAAATATGAAGCATGCATCTTTGGTCTCAAAGCTGCCATAGACTTGGGGATCAAATCCTTAGATGTATTTGGAGATTCAGCTTTGGTCATCAGCCAGATCAAAGGGGAATAGGACACCAAACACCCAAACATTATCCCTTACAAAGAACATGTCTTGACATTGCTACCACACTTTGAGAAGATTACCTTCGAGCATTTCCCGCGAGAAGAAAATCAGCTAGCAGACGCTCTAGCCACAATGTCATCTATGTTTAAACTTAATTGGGATAACGAGGCTCCCCAGATCACCATCGAACGAATGGATGAACCAGCACACTGTCACGAGATTAATACTGAAGAAGTAGTGGACCAACCTTGGTTTCATGAAGTCAAAAGGTATCTCGAGGCTCAAGAATATCCAGAAGGAGCTTCAATCAATGATAAGAATTTATTAAGGAGATTCTCTGCTAAATTCTTCCTTAGTAATGGCATCCTGTACAAACCCAATCATGACTTCGTAATGCTTCGGTGCATTGATAAAGTTGAAGCTGAAAGGATCATGGTTGAATTACATGAAGGCATTTTTGGCACCCATTCCAGTGGGCATACAATGGCAAAGAAAATCCTACGGACAGGCTATTACTGGTCTACCATGGAGGCAGATTGCTATCAACACTCCCGGACCTGCCATAAGTGCCAAATTTATGCTGACAAGGTGCACGTATCTCCAGTTCCTCTGAATGTCTTGACGGCTCCCTGGACCTTTGCTATGTGGGGAATTGATATGATTGGGGAAATCAAGCCGACAACCTCCAATGGACACCGCTTCATCTTAGTGGCTATTGATTATTTTACAAAGTGGGTGGAGGCAACTTCCTTCGCTTCCGTCACCAAGAACGTGGTTGCCCGCTTCAATAAGAAAAATCTCATTTGCCGGTACGGTATCCCTGAAAGGATCATCACTGACAATGGTACAAATCTCAACAACACTATGATCACCGCATTGTGCGAGCAATTCAAGATTCAACATCATAATTCTTCTCCTTATCGGCCGAAGATGAGTGGTGCTGTAGAAGCTGCAAATAAAAACATTAAAAAGATCATACAAAAAATGACAGTCACATACAAAGACGGGCATGTGGTGTTACCATTCGCTCTCCACGGATATCGTACCACGGCTCGCACATCAACCGGGGAAACACCTTATTATTTGGTTTACGACATGGAGGCTGTCTTGCCTATCGAGGTTCAGATTCCCTCTCTAAGGATTATGAAGGATGCAGAGTTAAACGAAGACGATTGGATCCAGACTCGACTTGATCAACTGAATTTGATTGATGAGAAGAGACATACTATTGTTTGCCATGGTCAAATGTATCAAAAACGAATGATCAAGGCTTTCAATAAGAAAGTTAGACGCCAGGTATATCAACTTGGGGATCTAGTGATCAAACACATCATCTTACCACAAGGTGATCCCAGGGGAAAATGGACTCCTACCTATGAAGGACCATTTGTAATCAAAAACATTTTCTCTGGTGAGGCAATGATCTTGACCACCATGGATGGCAACGACCTGCCACACCCTGCAAACGCGGACATAGTCAAAAGATACTATGCATAAGAAACCCGCTAGGTTGACATACCTAGGAAAAACAAGGGCATCCCGGCGAACCAAAAGTTTCGGGAAAAAGTTAGGGATAAAATGAAAAATCTGTACACCTGATAAGTTGAAAACCCGAAAGGGAGACTTAGGCAAAAAAGGGTTTCCCGGTGGACTGAAAACTCGAAAGGGCGGTCCAGGCAAAAGTTAGGGAATTAAGGCGTATGACTATGTCCCATTGATCACTTTACGGACAACCTTTGGCTTCCACTGACAAACTCAGAGGTTATGATCAATTCAATCATCTCCAGACAAGACAAAAATAGACAAGATGCTCAGAAATACGAAAGCTATAGCAGAATGGGAACCCTAGGGGATTATTACACATAGCTATCTTTCTTTGTATCAAATTTTTCTTGTTTTATGACAACATTCTCTTACTGGAATGATTGTCCCCTTTGTACAAAATACTTATTCAAAGTCAATAAAAAATATCCCTTTGAAAGTGCAAAAACTATTTGTCTTTTTCTTTACGCTTGTGTTTTGTTTACAAAAACATCCAATGATTCATTGTTGAACATATGCATTTGAACATGATTACTGTTTACGAATAAACAAAATGAGGAAGACAATTACTGATAGGTTGAAAGAATAGGAAAATGTCTCTAGGATATTCCATAAGTAATCCCCTACAGTAAGACATTTAAATCCCCAGCAGAACAAAGTTCCCATTTTTCAATCCCCAGCAAAAGTCATCAAAATTCTCGGGACTCCCCAACAAATCTTGCAAGCAGTACATGGCATTTCCCTCACAACAGAATTTACTTCTCTCAACAAAAGTTCATCAGTACTTCAACTCCAATACATGAAGACTCACATATCCTCAGCAGCATTCAGGGATTTATTTTCCTCAATCCGACAACAATACAACAAATCAGCTCACATACGCACACATTGCATCCATATATCATAAACATTGATAAAGAAAATACATTGCATTATACATCACACATACAACATATCTTTGTATTTTAGGTAACATTTTACCCTTTTCAAGATAAGATTAACGACTACCGTTAATAATATACTTTCATGATATAGTTCAGATACGCTCCAGATACGGATGCCATCTTGATACTCATTTAGATTCAACTTTCATGATATAGTTCAGATACGCTCCAGATAAGGATGCCATCCTGATACTCATTCAGATTCAACTTCATGATACAGTTCAGACACACTCCAGATACAGATACCATTCTGATACTCATTTAGATTCAACTTTCAGATACAATATAGATACACTCCAAACACGGATTCCATTCAGACATTCATTCAGATTCAACTTTCAGATACAGTTCAGATACGCTCCAGACACGGACGCCATTCTGATACTCATTCAGATTCAACTTTCATGATACAGTTCAGATACGCTCCAGATACAGATGCCATCCTGATACTCATTCAGATTCAACTTCATGATACAGTTCAGACACGCTCCAGATACATATGCCATTCTGATACTCATTCAGATTCAACTTTCAGATACAATATAGATACGCTCCAAACACGGATGCCATTCGGATATTCATTCAGATTCAACTTTCAGATACAGTTCAGATACGCTCCAGACACGGAAACCATTCTGATACTCATTCTTTCAGCTTACAAGTTACAATTTAAAAAACATTCTTGGATTCCATCTACAAGTCCATATCCAACAAAATTCTATCACCTCTCTAAATGGCATCTTTAAGCCCATTCCCTTAACCAAGCATCGTCGAGTGCAAATTTCTGGGCACTCTAGTGTCCAATCATCCTCCACTCTTGTACCCCAAAATTTTCCCTCTCATTTATCAAGATTTTTCTCACAAGATCTCTTTGACTCAAGACTGGATTAGGGCTTGACCAACTCAAGACATCTCATCATGCACTAATGACCCAAAATTAGGGTTTGAGATTGCACAAAGATTTTTGGACTATCAACGCTTAATATGACTTTCAAGGATAATTATGGACCCCTAAGATTACTCATGACAAGTTTCAAGCCTTGAATCACATTTTTGATCAATCAATTGGATAATTGACCTAAAAATCAGCTGTATTGGGAAAAAAGTCAACCATGGCCAATTCACAGTCAAAATTCATAATTTTTGATCCACATCAACATTTTAGACTCACATGTATCATTTGATCAAGTTTGGACCACAATTCCTCAAGAAATTTGATTAAATCATCAAAAGGGCAAAATGGTTAAAATTAGGGTTTTGACTGAGAAAAGGCAATTTCTGATTTTTGACCTAGCAAATGATCAATTGGTTTGAAGAATGATTTCAAGAGTTCAATTGCATATCCTTGACCTAATGACATGGTTCAAAACATTACAAATTCATTGGATTGACAGATGAATTTTTCAGTCAACTGATCAAAAGTCAACTGTATACTAAAAAGTCAAACTTTGACTTTTTGGACAAATTCAAGTGCCAAAGATCATAATTCATCAAAACATGTCAAAATGTGAAACTTGCTCATCAAGAAATCAAAGATTGAAGATTTTGTTTTGGAAATATGAAATTTCTAAACTTAGAAATTTTTCTAAGTATAGAAAATTTCTTATTTTTTCTCAACTTTAAGCCAAATTTTCACCATGATACAAGATGATTCAAAGAAAGTTCCCAACATGAAAGTTATAGATCTCCATGAAATCTACAACTTTGCTTCACACAATTTCTCCTAAAGATGCTTGGATCTCAAGAAATAATTTTGTGAATACATGCTCATGAGTATGGAGAATCGAAGAGATGAAGTTGGCAATTTCTCATTTTGATTTCAAGCCATTTCATGAAGAACAAAATTCAAATCCTCAAGCTTGCTGTACAATCTTCACTTTTCAGGCCTGAAACTCGTTTGTCACTCCACCATTAATGAATTGCACAAGGTTTCATGCCCTAAAGCCAAGCATTCAAAGCTTTGTACTTGAACAATTCCATTTTTGGCACAAAGGTTCCATTTCCATTTTGATAAAGCATAACTTTTGCAACTTTTCACTCCTTGAGCCTTGCACTTGTTTTCTTTGCACATAAGCAAAGCCACAACAAAGATAAACTTGCCTAAAGCCTCAACCAAACCAGACCACGCCTGTACAACACTTAGGGACTTGTCTCCTCATCTTGCTTCAAAAAGAAGAAATGTAGAAAGACATGTGATCTTGTACTTCTGAGCAAGCACAAGTCCTCCAACCTTTTGCTCTATATAAAGCCATCACTTTGCAACTAAAACCACGAATTCCCAAGCCTTAAAACACCCTAGAATCAGAAATTGCATACCAAACCTCCAAACTTGCCATTTCTGACTTGTGAACTGAATCTTCCATTCCACTCGTGCGTTTTCAGGCCTTTTGCTTCCCTAAGCTTCCTTACCTTACAAGTAAACCATCCCACACCCTGAAACATCACTGTAACTCCATCTTCCCCATTGTTGACCTTCAAAAACAGATTAACATAGGTGGACTTCTCCAGATCATTCCAGCCACCCTCAAGACAAGCTAAGCATTGCATTAGCTTCCTAGAGGTTCAAGGAAGCTAACCTGATCATCACAACATCCTAAAATAAGCTCATTTCCAAAACACGATTTCCATTTTCAAGGTGAGTTTTCTGTTTTTCTAAATCTTAATACATGCATAGTTAGCTTTTCATTTGTGAATATACAATGTAGACATCATTTCTACGAAGCTGTACATATCCATAAAATTACATTTATTTGGCCTGAGTTTAGAGAATTTTGAGTTTGAAGTTTCTGGAAAAATTAGGTTAAGATTTAGGGCCAACAAAACTCTCTCTGATCTTGGACTTATAGTTTTAGTTATGCACATGGTTAGAATCGTGAAGTAAAATTCTATAATATTCATGTTATCATTTTCCATTTTTGTTGAGAGATGAAAGAGTTACAGGGGGTCCGACTGGCTAGAGGTTGAAGATGAAGTATAGGGCAAGGAAGTGTTTTATGTTATGTATTTTTGTTTTCATTTGAACTAACGGATGTACAGCCACCCCAGTGGCAAGACAGCACGCAAAAATGCCTTAGGTCACGGGTTCGAGCCTTGGCGCTGCCTTTTGCAATTTTCCACATTTTTTTCATCTTTTTCTTTCTTGTTTGCAGCGTAGGCTTATGAGCATTGGGCCTGATATTTTTACTAACTTTCTGCCTCCAGTTTACTCATGGCACCCATGGCCCATATATTTTATTTAATATTTTTATTTTCATTATATTTTATCAAATATATTTTTCTTAATAATATAAAATCATGAAAAATATAAAAATGATAAATATTATATTTTGTTTATTTTATTTTATTTTCTCATAAAAAAATATTTTTATTTAGTTATATATTAACTATTTTTCTTAATAAACTTGTGAATTAAAATAGAATTAGGTTAATTATTTATTCTTTTTTCTCACACTTATTAATATTTTATTTTAATATATAAAAAGACTAACATATTTCATAAATATAATTTATTATTTTCAAGACAAAAGATACAAAAAGAATACTTAAAGAAATTTTATTTTCTTTTAACAAATTAGAATTAGGGTTAATCAAAATCTTTTCTAAAAAAACAATTTCCTTCCTTAATTAATTTAAGTATAACCTTGATTTATTTATTAGGTTTAGGATTAAAACTTTTTCACATAAAAAACCAAACAAAATCTTCTTTGCATTCATACATATTTACATATTTAATTTATCTTGTACATTATTTATTCCAATATTTGTACATATGCAATTTGGTTGTAATAGCTTAATTAGGTTTATAGTATTGCAATCCCCATTCATAAATTGTATACCCCTCTCTCATAAATGTTGTAATAGCGTAGGACATTTAAATTTCGCAATTTATCACTTTTATATAACATGCTAGTAATTAGGGTTTGTATGGCAAGATAAAACCAATCAAATAGAAAACCCTAATTCAAGACAAAATCAAGCATAAAAATGACACACTTGCACACAAACACGCCTAGGGTTATTCCACTTGGTTGCCTTGAACAAAAATGGCCATATTACGCATGTAAAATGTCTTAGCAAAAAACAAAAAAATATAATATCATAGACCCTCGATGATGATATTCAAAGTTGCCTCACAAAATGATCTTAGTCCCTCAATAAATGCTAAGATACTTTGCAACATTGCTAATTATGGCTATACGATGACCCACGCCCGTCCCGTTTACATCCAAAGATAAGGTTGCTTACCAAATCAATGGTAAGACAACAATATCAAAGGAAAATAAAATGAACAAGAAAGATATTTGAGTAGGTAGATTACTTTTAGTTACTTGCTCCACTATAAAACAAATATCCTTGCAATTTTCAAAACAAACACACACATTTTAAAACATCTTACAAACTTGAAAACATTTTCAAAAAGACAAAAATATTTGTATACATTCTTACGAATGATAATCATTACAAAGATTGCCTAAACAATGGCCTCTTTTCCAAAATACTTTCAAAACCACACAAAACACAATTTCAAACAAAAGCAAGTGATCTAGCAAGTAACTAAGAGCCCATGGAAAACCATGGATGAAAAGGGTGCTAATACCTTCCCTTTTCATAATCTACCCCCTGAACTCAAGAAACAATCTCAAAGGTCTTTCCTGTGCTTTTTCACCTTTCCTTTTGGATAAAAGAAAAGTCGGTGGCGACTCTTGCTAACCGTAACATTTGCGATAAAACGCAAAACCTCCAAGTCAGTTCTCCCACCGTATCACAATATTCTTACAAAATTCTTTTATTTTCTAAAAATGCATTTTCTAAACTTCAAGGTAAACATAAAATTTGCATTGTTTGAATACCGTTGTTTGCATATAGCCAATTGTTTGACAACAGAGAAATTCGCACGGAGAATATCCAATGAATGTAAATTCTCTCAATGAACAAAATCACTTCAAATTAAAAGACGCTACCAATGACAAATGACTCATAGTCAAGGGGAATGACATGTT
Organism: Vicia faba; assembly: GCA_948472305.1. NCBI lineage: Eukaryota > Viridiplantae > Streptophyta > Magnoliopsida > Fabales > Fabaceae > Vicia > Vicia faba. The sequence goes on along the minus strand of OX451736.1, from coordinate 162,719,044 downwards.
ACTGTCCAACTCATCTGTGGCATTCAAGTCGAGATTCCAAGAAATCTCTCAAGAAGTGTTGAATAACCAGGGGCAGGTCTTCATCTAAATCACTTGGGGCATTGAACATGAATTCCAACAAAGGGCCACGTACGACCAAGCACATATTTTCTGGCAGCACTACAACACTTACTACTATGGACAGTGATAAATCCCCACAAAGTCCATTTCATAAGGTGATCCCCAGTGAAGTCGCTAGAGCCACCTCTATAAGGTTATCCCCACAGAATAATCTTCACGGATAAGGGTACAAACCCCATAAGGCCAAATTCATGGATATCCCCACAAAGTTGGATCCATGCAATCCCCAGCCATAGTTTCAATCTCTGGAAAGCCTCTCCCCAGCTGAGTTGGTCTTAAGAAGAATCCTCGAGGAGTTCTGCCAAAAGAAAACACCTCCCCAACAGATTGTTAAATGTTCTATTCAATAAGGTTTATTTCCCCAACAAACTACAAATTCCCCAGTATGAGTCTTTCTCTTAGACCAATACAAATCAATCGACAAAACCCCTTAATTCCAGGTAGAGTCATTGCAATCCTCAACAGAGTTGTTACTATCCCCGAAAGTTACTACGAAGCCTGGAATTCGACCAGATAACAGTTTAACTTCAGTAAGTTGTTGCGAAGCTTGGAGTCCGACCAGATAGAAATTAAATCCATACTTTCATCTAAATTACTACAAATCTTGGATTTCGACCAGATAACATTTTAACTTCAGTAAGTTGTTGCGAAGCCTGGAAACCAACTAGATAACAGTTAACTTCATCTCCCCCAGCAAGTTGATGCGAAGCATGGAAACCGACAAGATAACAGTTAACTTCATCTCCCCCAACAAGTTGCTGCGAAGCCTGGACTTCGACCAGATAACAGTTAACTTTCATTCTCCCAGTCAAGAAATAATTCCTCAGTAGAGCAATGGACAACTAAAATTCCTGAACTCTATTCCTCAAGCAAAAATCAACATTCCCCACAGAGTTTCCTCAAGCAAAGATCCAAAGTCAATGTCTCCTAACGAATTTCTCCTCCCCAACATAAGCGGGAATCCCCAGCAAGACATTCTAAATAAAGTTCGAAGATACACATACTCTTCATCTCCAAGAAGCAGTCCGGGATTTAACTTCCCGAAACTCCCCAACAGTAGTCAGGAATTTATTTTCCCACACAAAGATGCATTTCAGTAACATTTCACATTCATACATCATAGCATATGCATACGAAACGCATATAGCACAATACAATTTATTTTGAGAACATCATTACGCCATGCATTTCATACATCATGACATTGCGTATAGCTAATTCTTTACCTTTTCAGGAAAGATCAATCAACAGATAATTATAATCAACAATTTTCAACAGGTCGAAAATTAGTTCCTGAAGCAAGACAGAGCAACTATGTACACGACCAGCTGAAGCAATCTTACACGAGTTCCTTCTAATTTCTAGATGCAGCTTCACATGGGCTCATCATGAAGCAATCTTACACGGGTTCCTTCTAAATTCCAGATTCAACTTCACACGGGCTCATTATGAAGCAATCTTACACGGGTTCCTTCTAAATTCCAAATGTAGCTTCACACGGGCTCATCATGAAGCAATCTTACACGGGTTCCTTCTATTTTCCAGATGCAGCTTCACAAGGGCTCATCATGAAGCAATCTTAAACGAGTTCCTTCTAATACACATATGCCATTTCACACGGGCTCATCATGAAGCAATCTTACACAGATTCCTTCTAATTTCCAGATGCAGCTTCACACGGGCTCATCATGAAGCAATCTTACACAGGTTCCTTCTAGTTTCCAGATGCAGCTTCACACGGGATCATCAAGAAGAAATCTTACACAGGCTCCTTCTCATATATTTCTAGATGCAATTTCACACAGACTCACCCTGAAGCAGCCCTACCCAGACTGCTTCTCATATATTTTAAGATGTAGTTTCACACAGACTCACCCTGAAGCAGCCCTACCCAGGCTCCTTCTCATATATTTCCAGATGAAGTTTCACACTGACTCATTCTGAAGCAACCTTACCCAGGCTCCTTCTCATATATTTCCAGATGCAGTTTCACAAGGACTCATCCCGAAGCAGCCCTACCCAGGCTCCTTCTCATACATTTCCAGATGAAGTTTCACACAGACTCATCTCGAAGCAGCCCTACCCAGGCTCTTTCTCATATATTTCCAGATGAAGTTTCACACGGACTCATCCTGAAGCATCCCTATTCAGGATCCTTCTCATATATCTCCAGATGCAGTTTCACATGGACTCACCCTGAAGCAGCCCTACCCAGGCTCCTTCTCATATATTTCCAGATGAAGTTTCACACTGACTCATCCTGAAGCAGCCCTACTAAGACTCCTTCTCATATATTTCTAGATGAAGTTTCACACGGAATCGTCCCGAAGCAGCCCTACCCAGGCTCCTTCTCATACATTTCCAGATGAAGTTTCACACGGACTCCCCGAAGCATCCCTACCCAGGCTCCTTCTCATATATTTCCAGATGAAGTTTCACACAGACTCATCCCGAAGCAGCCCTACCCAGGCTCCTTCTCATATATCTCCAGATGCAGTTTCACACGGACTCATCTCGAAGCATCCCTACACAGGCTCCTTCTCATGAATTTCCAGATACAGTTTCAAACAGACTCATCCCGAAGCATCCCTACATAGGCTCCTTCTCATGAATTTCCAGATACAGTTTCACACGGACTCATCCTAAAGCATCCCTACACAGGCTCCTTCTCATGAATTTCCAGATACAGTTTCACACAGGTTCATCCTGAAGCAATCTTACATGGATTCCTTCTAATACATTTCCAAACACGGCTTAACACAGGTCCATTCCAGCATATCATTCAGAATTAAATCGACCAAAGATTTATTCTAATACTTCTCCCAGTTACATTCAAGCTTAGACTTAGTCTAATTTCTATCAAAATTCACCTTTGAATGGCATCTATAAGCCCATATCTGACAACTCTCCATCATCTCTCCAAATGGCATCTTTAAGCCTATTCCCTACACAATTAACTAACACATAGTCGAGTGCAAATTTCTGGGCACTCTAGTGTTCAATCATCTTCCACCTTCAAGTCACGAATGGCGGATCCGCCAATCTAACTCTTCAGGTTTAAGAAGATTGAACAGGGGCAGCTGTTGTACCCAAATTTTTTCCCTCTCTTCTCTCAAGACCTTTCTCACAAGATCTTCAAATGGCTCCAGCTTGCACAAGGATTGATTAGGTCAAGCCATCTCCTCAACACTGATACATCAAATTAGGGTTTACGTTTTCATAAGGACAATTGGACTTTTAATGCCTCAAAAGACTTTCATGGATCATTATAGACCTCCAAGAATGCTCATGACAAGTTTCAAGCCTTGGATTACCAAAATTGCTCAGCCAATTGATCAGATGACCTAAAATCAGCTGTATTGATGAAAAGTCAACTGTAGCACCAAAAGTCAAATTTTGACTTTTTGGTCAACATTAAATTTCAAAGATCACAATTCATCAATACATTAAAAAATACAAAGCTTGATCATAAAGAAATCAAGAAATTCAAAAGTCAACATGAAAAGTCAAACTTTTCAAGACTTAGAAATTTTTTCTAAGTGTTTTTGTACATGATAATTTCATTACTTCATGCCATTCTTTCACCAAGATGAAAGATGATTCAAAGAAAACTTCCAACATGAAAGTTGTAAATCTTGATGAGATCTACAACATTGCTTTGCTGATCAAATCCTAGAAGTGCTTGGATTGTGAGTTATAAATTCATGAAGTCATGGCATTTTTGAATAAACACTTAGAGAAATTTTCAACAGGTTTGGTCAGGTTTTTATCCTAACTTCTTGGATAGATTTCATTAAGTTCCAGTTTGATTTTATCAAAATGGAAAACATGAAAGTTGTAGAGGATGTTTCAAGCTTTCCAAAACATCCAAGAGCATGGATTTATCATACTTGAGCTAAGAGATTCAAGGTCCTGAAGTTGGGCATTCATTCTTGATTTACAAGACAAATTTGTAATGAACAATGAACCAAATCCATAGCCATGCTGCATAATCTTCACTTTACAGGCCTCAAACTTGTAAATCACTCCTTAATTAAATGCTTACACAGCTGATTAAACTATGATCCAAGTGTTTGAGCCTTTGTCCAAGTGATCATTCCATTTTTGGAAGAAAGCAATATATCCATTCTTGAAAAGTTCACTTTAATCACAAAGTCAGTTTCTTGAGCCTCTAACTTGTTGTTCTAATCAAACTCAACTTCTACAAGTTAGAACAAACATGTTTAAAGTGATCAACCACTTTAGATAGCTTGGTATAAGCATTGGAAACATGTTCTTCATGCTTACTTCAAAAACAAGCAAGATAGCCATAACATGTGATTCAAAATCTGAGTTGTTTCAAGTCTCAAACCTTCTCTATAAATAGAGAGGCCAATTGCAAGAGAAAGAGGTCAGAAAAAATAGAGAAAAAGGCCAAAAGTTTTCTTGTGTTGATAAACCCTCAAAATCTCATATTAAAAAAAGCCATAACAGTCCACAAAGTTCCCACTCTTGAGCTTTGAAATCAAAATTCTAGAACTCCACTGTTGTACCCCAAAATTTGCCCTCCCATTTCCTCAACATTTTCTCATCACAAGACCTTTGAAGATCAAGATCCAATTAGGGTTTCCTCTGCTCAAGACTTCTCCTTGCACTGTGGACTCAAATTAGGGTTTGTGTTTGCCTAAAGATGTTTTGACCTAAAATGCCTAAGATGACTTTCATGCTTCATATTGGACTCCCAAGTTTACCCATACCAAGTTTCAAGTCTTGATTCCAAGTTTTTCCCAGTCAATTGGACAGTTGACCTAGAAATCAGCTGTATTGGGGAAAAAGTCAACTATGGCCAATTGACAGTCAAACCTCATGAAATTTGATCCACATCAACATTATGAACTCATATGAACCATTTGATCAAGTTTGGATCACAATTCCACAAGAAATTTGATCAGATCACCAGAAGGGCAAAATGGTCATTTTTAGGGTTTTGACTGCACAAAGGCAATTTTTGACTGTTTGACCTAGCCAATGGCAAACCAAGCTCACATATGGACTCAAGGACCCCATGGAATTATCTTGACATGTTCATCAAGCTTAAAAGATCCCAAGTACACAAGATTGACAGTTGAATTTCCCAGTCAATTGATCAATTTTGACTGTATACTGAAAAGTCAAACTTTGACTTTTTGGTCAAAATCAAGAGTCAAGATTCATTTTTCATCAAAACATTACAAATCATGAAACTTGTTCACCAAGAAATCACAAAATGCAAATTAGGGTTTGAAAATGGAATTTTTCATAACTTAGAATTTTTCTAAGTTATGGAAAACCCTAATTTTTTCCCAACTTTGCCCCATCTTTTCACCATGATCCATTGGGATTCAAACAAAAGTCAAAACATGAAAGTTGTAGCTTGTTGCAAAATCTACAACTTTGATTCACAAAGTTTTCTCATTTGAAGCTTGTATCTCAAGTTATGATTTTTTGAATAAGGGCACTAAACCATCTTTTAACTTAGTGAAATTTGACCTATTTTGACAAGGTTTTCTACCCTACTTCAAGGCCACTTTTCATGCCCTTCCAATTGGAATTTTGATTTGCATTTCAAAGATGGATTGTAGTACACATTCCAAGCTTTCCAAAATGTCCAAGAACTCATCAAACAACCTCATAACTTGAGAGATTCGAATTTCACAAGTTGGCAAAAATTCACTTTTGTTCTTCATCAAAGCATGTTCATAAACTTGGCAAATTTGAATTCAGCATGCTTAAGCTACATTGCAGGCCTCTAATCCCATTTTCACTCAATAATTCAATGCATATCCTTTGTGTTCTAACATTATTTTGCTCATTTGGATAATACACACAAAATCAAGCCTAAACTAGAAAAAGCATGTTATCTATTCTTGTAAAGTAATACTTTATGGCAACTTTGCAAATCTATGAGGTACAATGCAGATCTTTGAAGCAAAAAAGCATAGGCATATCCCACTGATCAAGACTCAAAGGTGCAGCATAGATTGAGGCATTGTACTGGCCTAGAAACCAAGTTGACATTTGCTTGCTTCACATAGAAGTAACATCCATAACATATGCTATCTCTCATATCAGTCAAAGAACACAGCACAAAAGATATCAAACACATTCCATAGACCACATTGAAGCTTTTGCTCGAGCCATTTGCCTTTCAAACCCTCTCCATCTCAGAATCATCCTCAAACTGCACAAACAGGGGTGCCCCTGCAGTTTGAGTGCAATCTCTCATTCCCTTCAAACATTTCTGTCCAAACCTGTTCCTCTACCTTCCTTACAACATATGCAAGCTATCCAGAAGCTAAGGCACGATCTGTAGTTGCTCTAACCACTTCCACCATTTTCACATCTTTGATTTGCAGGTGAAGTTCTATAGCTTGATACAAGAAGTTTCAAGACAAAGTGAGCATTGAAAAAGCATCCCTGGACCTCAAGGAAGCTTTTCCAATCATTACATTGCACTGAAAGTCTCTCATTCTCCACATAGAAGTTCAACTGCACAGGTAAAAGTTTGAATTCGTATCTCTCTTATTAGGCATATTTAGTCTTAAGTTTGTGAAGAAACAAAGTCCTACTCATAGCCCTGAACATGTACATAGCTTTACTTTTCATTTCTTTTGTCTGAGTGAAGAGAATTTGAGCTCTGAAAATGGTAGAAAAACTAGGTCAGAAAAGAGGGGGAGAGAAATTCTCTCTCATCTTGGAGAGATAGGTCATGTTCTTTATATGGTTGAAACCGTCTCTTAATGCTCTACACTTTTCATGTTATGAGTTTTGCTTGAAAGTCCAGGAATCCAGAGTTAGAAAACGCGTGTTTTGTGAGAAGAAAGATGTACAGAGGTTGAAGAAGAAGTGATCTGGGCTGGGCCTGGATTTGTTTCCTTTTCACACCCCATTTTTTTGGTTTACACCCCCTGAGCCCATTTGTTTATTTTTCAACATTTTTGACTTTTTCTTTTTGGGTTGACTTTGTTTATTTTTTCTCATGCCATTAAAATTTTTAAAATATTTTTTCCATCATTTTTTGTATTTATGGCATATTTGTTTGTTTATTTCTTTTATTTATATACAAATATATATGTACACTATTATTAAAATAAATAGAAAATAATGTAGATACATTTTTATTTTTTATTTTTACTTTCTGAAAATATTTCACACAAAAAAATACTTTTATTTATTTTATTAAAATATTAAATAAATATTTATTTTGTATAATACTCATTTAGGGTTTAATATATATATATATACATGTTTATTAATATATTTAAGATAAAAATATAAAATACTTGATTTTCTTCATTTTTATTAATATTTGATACAAAAATACTTTTTTTCACAAAATACTTCATTTTATTTTATTTTTGTACATAATAAATAAATAGTAGAATTAAATTAGATAATAATACTTTTTATATAAAAATTAGGGTTTCTTACCCTAAGTTTCAAAATACTAAAAAATAAATACATTTTTATTTCTTTTTCCTTTTACATAAATATTTTCTCATACAAAAACTTTCCTTTTTTACATTTTACATATTTATTTTATTTACATTTAAATTATGCAATTTATTTACTATGCAAATATCCAATTGTTGTAATAATCTAGATTTAAATTCTTGTCAATATCCCCATTTGAACATTTGTACCCCCCTTCCCATATTTGGTTGTGTAATAGCTTAGTAATTTTAATTTCGCACTTTATTGCTTTCTAAATAATAACATGCTAGAATTAGGGTTTGTATGCGAAAAAAACGATAAAAAATAGTTTGACCTAATACAAGATAAACAAGCATGAAAATGGACACACAAATCACACTTGCGCCCCCTAGGGTATTCCACTTGTTGCCTTCAAATAAATGGGCCATATTGTATGTTGAACATCTTTGGGCAAAGCAAACAGTTTGAATGATCATAGTCCCTCGATAAAACTTTTTTAAAACAAACAAATGATCAAGTCCCTTAGAGAAATTGCCCAAAGACATTTAACGTCGTTACAATTATGGTCTAAACGATGACCCGCGCCTGTCCCTTTCACATCCTAACACAAGGTTGCCCACCAAATACAATGGTGGTGCAAACTTGTTAAAAGGGTTAAAGTATAGCGATAATCTTTTTGAGAAATTTAGGAGTAGATAACCTCTTAGTTACTTGAACCAACTTGCAAAACAAAACACTTGCCTATTTTTTTAAACCACACTTCACTACACTTTCAAAACAACTTTCAAAAACAAATGAAAACCTTTTCAAAAGACATACATCTTTGTATACATCCCCACATGGATCATTGCAAAGGTTGCCACCACATTGGCCTCTTTTCAAAACATTTTCAAAACCCACACACTCAAGCACCATTTAAAACAATTGAAAACAAAAGGCAAGTGATCTAAGCAAGTAACTAAGAGCCCATGGATAACCATGGATAGAAAGGGTGCTAATACCTTCCCTTTCTATAATCTACTCCCCGAACCCAAGAAAACATCTCAAAAGGTTTTTGCTGTGCTTTTTAACCTTTCCTTAGGATAAAATAAAAAGTCGGTGGCGACTCTTGCTAACCGCAACATTTGCGAATACAAACGCAAACCTCAAGTCAGTTCTCCCACCGTATCACAGAACTGGCGACTCTGCTGGGGAATTTCTTTTAAAGTGGAGTAACCTTAGGGTTTAGATCACCTTTGTTTTCAATTGCTTGCTTTGTTTGCTTTTACATATTGTGGGCTTTGTATCGGAGTTTTATAGATCCTAACCCGGATCTGGGGGAAACCTTTTTTAGGTAGCAACAAGGCTGTGAGGGAACTGTGCGGGGTATACCGACATGGTTGAAGCAGTCTGCTACGTTGATGTGGCACTTTGGTGTGTACCGGTAACCCTTGAGTTCAGTCAAGGAGAGTACGGGGCCTCCATGTGGTGTCATGAAGCATCAACAGACCTTAGGAACCTTAATTGAACCATCTTGGCCTTTTTAGGGTAGTGAGATAACTGACTTTGGTGCAGTCCGAGGTTGGTTGATACTCGATACTACACTCAATTGAGGGTTGCTTTCCTGGAATATTTCGGTCGCCAGTTCAGTGGCTAAATCGAAACGATGAACAATGAAAGCAATCCAGTGATATTGGGATCTTTAGAACCCGGTTACTTTTGATAAGACAGGTTGAGCCCACAAAACTTCAAGAGGGTAACACCCAAACTTCATGCAGGCCTAAACTCTAAGGGTTTGTGTGACTTGTGTGCCTTACCATGTTTGCTTTTGTGAATGTTTATAGTGCATCATTACATCATACAAACATCATGAGCATTGACTAACCGTTTCAAGGGTTTCGAATCTTCATCTTTGTTCTTGTTTTATAGGACATGGAAACTGTTCGCAGAAAGACAATTCCGATTAGCCTTGTAAAGATCCCTCCTCAGCTTAAGGAGCTTCTGTCCAGAATTCCCGAGAGTTCTTCATTCAGTGAGAGACATGGAAAACTCATCAACTTGGTTAACACCAACATTGAGGAGGACTTGATTAAGGTCTTGTTCCAATTCTTTGACCCTCTGCATCACTGTTTCACCTTCTTGGACTATCAGTTGGTACCTACATTGGAGGAGTTCTCCCGGCTCCTGAAGATTCCTATCCTTGATCAGCTACCCTTCAACGGTACAGAAAAGGAACCTAGACTTGAAGAGATTGCTAAAGCCTTGCACCTACAGACATCCGACCTCAAAGGACATTGGGAAGCGAGAAGTGGTATCAAAGGGTTCTTAGCTAGGTTTCTGTTTGATAAGGCCCAAGAATGTTGGAACTCTCTTGACCTACGAGCTTTTGAAGAAGTTGTAGCCCTCCTTGTCTATGGTTTGGTATTGTTCCCTAACCCAGATCAGCTTATCGATATCAGTGCTGTCCAGATATTTATGATCAGGAATCCTATACCTACACTGTTGGGGGACATCCTTCACTCATGTTACACTCGAACCATGAGAAGAAGGGGTGTCCTTTTGTGTTGCACTCCTCTCTTGGGAAGGTGGTTTATTTCGCATCTTCCACAAATAGTTTTGAAGAACGAGCAGGGTTTGAGATGGTCACAACGGTTAATGACTCTCACGCATGCAGATATACATTGGTGTCCTAGGTCCCGGGAAGACGTCACTATCATTGATCGTTGTGGGGAATACCCTAATGTTCCTTTATTTGGAATCAAAGGAGGTATAACCTACAACCCATGCCTGGCTTGGAGACAGTTTGGTTATGCTCGGAGGGATGGCCCTCATGACATGTTAATTCCTGACATAGTCTTCGACTTCGACAACGATACTCAAGGGCTTCGTCAGAGATTTATCAGAGCTTGGAGGATGCCAAGTAGGATAGACAGTAAAACACTGGGGCACCGGAACTCCATCCCGTTGGAGCCTTACCTCAAGTGGGTACGAGCCCGCTCTCAGAAGTTAGTAATGCCTTACCCTCACATGCTACCTGTAATCAAAGAGCCAGTCTTGGAAGGAGAAGCATCCTACACCATTCAACATCCCGACATGCCCACCTCCTGGGAAGAGATGCAGAAGAGCTGGATCCAACTTAAGGAAGAGCGGAATTCTCTTGAGACCAGTCTACATGCTAGCGAAAAGAAGGTCCTGGAACTCACCCGCCTGCTGCACGAGGAAAGGAATCTCAACACTTACATCGCGCCAAAAAGGATGCGCAATGTCTTTTTATCTTAAGGAGTTTATTTTGTAATATTTGGCCCATGAGGCATTTATGTACTAACGAATTTCTCCTTATTAATATGATGTGCGTTCCTTTTTGTCTACAACAAAGTTTGAATGTTCTAAATCCTTGAATGCATTGCATACATACGCATTCCATTGCACCATATGCATAGCAGGTACCCTAATTCACAGGTTGCTTAATTTTCTTCGCTGTTTGTGTGCACAGTCATCATGAATTCGGAGTCATCCAGTGAGCAAGCGATCAAGGCCCTTCAGGCCCAAAGTGCACAGTTTCAAGAGATGGTCTTAAGCCTAGCCCAGGGACAGCAAGAGTTGAAGACTCTACTCCTGAAGAAGAAGAAGGAAAAGAGGACGGCAATGTTCAACACCGGACGCAGATTTGGGAACACACTCCACAATGAAGCTGATCCGACCACTTCTTCTGCTGAGAAAAACAGTCCCCAAGGGGGAGAAGCACCTAGTCCCGCAGTCTCCGACAACGAGACGGACTATAACGAGGAACAATACCCACCTGCTGCTGACAGATACAAACAATTGGAGGACCGTTTGAGCGCTATGGAAATTCAGAACGTGCCGGGACTGGATTTCGGGGATTTGGGATTATCTTCTGGAGTAGTAATTCCACACAAGTTTAAGGCGCCTGCCTTCGCCAAGTATGATGGGGTCTCCTGCCCAAAGCTGCATCTGAGGTCGTATGTAAGGAAAATCCAACCTTACACGGCGGATAAAAACCTCTGGATTCACTTCTTCCAAGACAGCCTCTCGGGGTCTCAGCTTGAATGGTTCTACCAATTAGACGGAGCTAGCATCCGGCACTGGGAGGATTTGGCGACTGCTTTCTACAGACAATACCAATATAATTCTGATCTCGCTCCTACGCGTACCCAACTTCAGGGTATGTCTCTAGGGACGGGTGAAGGATTCAAAGAGTACGCTCAAAAATGGAGAGATTTGGCTGGCAGGGTGCAGCCTCCATTAACTGATCGAGAGTTGGTTGATATGTTTCTGGGAACGTTGTCTGGTCCGTTTTTTAATCATTTGGTTGGTAACTCCTCCGCTGGGTTCACAGATTTGATATTAACGGGAGAGAGAATTGAAGCTGGCATCAGGTCAGGCAAGATACAGAAGGCTGCCTCTACAAGTGCTGAGAAGAGGCCATTTAAGAAAGAAGCAAGCGCCGTCTATGGCCCTAGAAGACAAGTCAAGCCCGAAAGTCGCCAAGCCGTTAATGCTTTGGTCATCTCTAAACCTGTTGCTGCTCCTCAGCAGTACAATCAGCAAAGAAGTGAAAGGCCCAAGAGGCAGTATACCCGATTGAGTATGACATTATCTCAAATTTTACCCCAACTGTTATCCACCAACCTGGTGACCCTCAAAGAAGCTCCTAAGGTCGTCAACACTGCGTCCCCTAAATACAACCCGAATGCCCGGTGTGCTTATCATTCTGATAGTCCCGGGCACACTACTGATGATTGTTGGGCCTTGAGAAACAAAGTGCAAGATCTGATTGACGCAAAAGAAATTCAGTTTGAAGCGCCGGAAAGACCGAATGTTGTAACGGCTCCTATGCCCCAGCATAGGGTAAGTGCCATTGAGGAAGAAGTGTATGCTGTTTCGATAGATGAAGTTGTTACCCCTTTGAAGACTGTTAAGAAGAACCTACTGCGGGCCGGTTTATTTCCGGGTTGCGGCGAAGGTTGCCCATTCTGTGCTATTTCCCTATCTGATTGTCCTTTGCTAAGGTTAGGCATCCAAGGCCTAATGGATAGCAAGGAGATTCTATTCAAAAAGACTGCTGTTCGTTTGGTTCCAATGAAAGAAGTTTCCGTGATTACCATCTTCAAAAATCCAACCAAGGCTCCCCCAAAGAAGCCTATTCAAATCTTGACGGTTGCGCCTGTGATCATTACTGTTCCAGGACCCCTCTCCTACGTGTCTGATAAGGCTGTCCCCTGGCATTATGGGGCAGACGTATATGTAAATGGAATCAAGCAAGAATTTGATGCTAGTGCCAGTATTTGCGATATCACCGGTCCAGCTAAAGTCACCCGCAGTGGCAGGCTCTTCTCGCCTGACATTGCGCCACCCGCCATTCGAAAACCCCTCCTCATAAAACCTGCAAGTTTACCAAGTCCTGTTGCTGATCAAATTGTGTCCCCTGCTGCCGAGTCATCAAATGCTCGGGGCAAAGGGATTGAAGAAGAGCCTGCCCGGATGGAGGCACCAATACCCGTGAATGCTGAGGCCTCCCGACAAGAAATGGAGGAGATTCTGAAAATAATAAAGAAAAGTGATTTTAATGTTGTCGAACAGTTAGGGCATACACCCTCCAAGATCTCCCTGCTTTCCTTATTACTATGTTCCGAGGCCCATGCAAAAGCCTTGATCTCATTTCTCAAGACGGCCCATGTGCCGCAGGAGACGTCTGCAGTTCAGTTCACTGACTGCATAGCAAATTTGACGGCGGACAACGGCTTGGGCTTTTCAGATGCTGACCTAACCGCAAAAGGGAGAAACCATAATGATGCCCTGCATGTCTCTATTGAATGCAGGGGCACTACTCTGGCACATGTATTGGTGGACACTGGTTCTTCCTTGAATGTTCTTCCGAAAAAGGCTTTGGATCGTCTGGATTATGAGGGCTTGGAGTTGAAACCCAGCAGTATCATCGTCAGAGCCTTTGACGGCTCCAAGAGGATGGTTCATGGAGAGGTTAACATCCCAATTCGTGTGGGCTCTCAAGTGTTCGACTCTACCTTTTACGTGATGGATATACGTCCATCGTACTCCTGTCTGTTGGGTAGACCTTGGATCCACAAAGCTGGGGCAGTGACCTCCACCTTACACCAAAAGCTGAAGTATCCCGTCAGGGGGAAAATTGTCACTGTGCAAGGAGAAGAGGAGTATATGGTGAGCCATTTGAATTCCTTCAGGTACATCGAGATGGACGGAGAATTTATTGAAACTCCCTTCCAACATTTCGAAGAGGTACATCCAATTTCAGCAGCTGCGGAGACAATGGCCGAAGAGAATGATTCCTTGAAGATGGTTTCCCTAAGGGATGCCCGGGCTGTGGTTCAGAAAGGCAATGGTGCACACTGGGGTCAGCTTCCTGACTTCACTCAGAAAAACGACAAGTTTGGGCTAGGCTTTACTGCAGAGGCTCAGAAGGCAGTACGCAAAGAGAAGATTGGAAAGGCTCCGGTGTTTATTTCCAGCTCAAGGGTGAATGCTATCGAGGAGGATGTGGAGGAAGCTGAGTTTAGTAATTGGATCTACCCAACTGCCGGCGACGGACCAAACAACTGGACAGCAAAGGATTTTACCCCTATCACATTTGTCACGCAGTAATTGATTTCTTTTGATTTCCAAATTTGTAACAAACAATATGATAAAACTCTGTTGGCTCGGTGTCCTGCCCGGGGCATCGTAGCTCCATTTGTGAGGGCTTTTTGTATGACATTTTCATATATCATCAATCAAAACATTGGACGTTTGTTGCATTTCAAATCTTGTGCTCCTTTTCTTTCTGTGTTATATATATTGCAAAACAGCTATATTTACACACACTCACTTATACAGGTTTCAATCCACTCTGGATCTCACTGGCAACAGCTCTGCTACCGCCAGTTATGACTTCGAAAATCCGATCAACTTGGCCGAAGACGAAGGTGAAGATGATTGCGAAGTGCCTGGTGAACTCGCAAGACTGCTACTACAGGAAGAGAGGGCTATTCAACCACATGAAGAGCCTGTGGAGACAATTAACCTGGGTACTGAGACAGATAGGAAAGAGGTCAAAATTGGTGCCAATCTAGAGCTCAGCGTGAAGCAACGATTGATCCAGATGCTACAAGACTACATGGAGATCTTTGCCTGGTCTTATGAAGATATGCCTGGTTTGGATGCCGACATTGTAGTTCACCATTTGCCAACCAAGGAAGATTGCCCTCCAGTAAAGCAAAAAGTTCGACGAATGCGTCCAGAGATGTCTGAGAAAATTAAAGCCGAGGTGATGAAACAGTTTGATGCGGGTTTCCTTGCAGTAACTTCTTACCCTCAGTGGGTTGCCAATGTTGTGCCAGTGCCGAAGAAGGACGGTAAGGTCAGAATGTGTGTTGACTACAGAGATCTGAACAGGGCCAGCCCCAAGGATGATTTCCCCCTACCTCACATCGATGTCCTTGTTGATAATACAGCTCAACACAAGGTGTTCTCCTTCATGGATGGCTTCTCAGGGTATAATCAGATCAAGATGGCTCCTGAAGATATGGAGAAGACTACATTTGTAACTCAGTGGGGGACCTTCTGTTATAAGGTCATGCCATTCGGATTGAAAAATGCTGGGGCAACCTATCAGCGTGCCATGGTTGCTTTATTTCATGATATGATCCATCATGAGATTGAAGTATACGTTGATGACATGATTGCAAGGTCTCAAACTGAGGAGGAACACCTTGATCATCTGAGGAAGTTGTTTGACCGACTCAAGTTGTACAAGCTGAGATTGAATCCCAACAAATGCACCTTCGGGGTGAGGTCCGGAAAATTGCTAGGTTTCATTGTAAGTGATAAAGGTATCCAGGTGGACCCTGCCAAGGTTAAAGCTATTCAAGAGATGCCGACCCCAAAAACAGAGAAAGAAGTCAGAGGTTTCCTAGGACGATTGAATTACATTGCCCGATTCATCTCACATCTGACTGCTACTTGTGAGCCAATCTTCAAATTACTGAAGAAAGATCAAGTGGTACGCTGGAATGATGAATGTCAGGCCGCCTTTGAAAGAATAAAGGAATACCTCCAAGAGCCACCCATTCTTATGCCACCAGTGGAAGGAAGACCTCTGATACTATACTTGACAGTGCTTGATAATTCAATGGGGTGTGTGCTGGGGCAGCATGACGAGTCTGGCCGAAAAGAGCACGCTATTTACTACTTGAGCAAAAAGTTTACCGACTGTGAGTCTCGTTACTCACTGCTTGAGAAAACTTGCTGCGCTCTTGTATGGGCTGCTCGCCGGCTGAGACAGTATATGCTGACTCACACTACTTTATTGATTTCAAAGATGGATCCCATCAAGTACATATTTGAAAAGCCCGCTTTGTCTGGGAGAATAGCGAGATGGCAAATGATCTTAACAGAATATGACATCCAGTATACAACTCAGAAAGCAATTAAGGGGAGTGTACTGGCTGATCATTTGGCACACCAACCTGTGGACGATTATCAATCATTGAACTTTGATTTTCCGGACGAAGACATCATGGTGGTAACTGACTGTGAAGTACCTGGACCGGATGAAGGACCTGAGGAAGGATCCCGATGGTCTATGCATTTTGATGGAGCCTCCAATGCTTTGGGTAACGGCGTCGGCGCTGTAATCATATCTCCCAAGGGGACTCATACTCCACTCACCGCCCGATTATGTTTCAGCTGCACCAACAACATGGCAGAATATGAGGCATGTATCATGGGTTTACAGGCTGCAATCGACCTGAGGATCAAGTTTCTAAGTGTCTTCGGAGATTCCGCTCTCGTGATCAATCAGATCAAAGGCGAGTGGGATACGAAACACCCGAATCTCATTCCTTACAAGGAGTATGTGTCGACCTTGCTCCCTCACTTTGAAGAGATAACTTTTGAGCACTTCCCTAGAGAGGAGAATCAGCTAGCGGACGCACTAGCCACGATGTCTTCGATGTTCAAAGTTAAATGGGACAATGAGGCTCCTCAAATCACAATCTGGAAGTTGGATGAACCGGCTTACTGCTGCGAGCTCGAGGCTGAGAAGGTGACTGAAAAACCCTGGTATCACGAGGTGAAGAGGTACTTGGAAGCCCAGGAATACCCTGAAGGTGCATCTGTCAATGATAAGAAGTTCATGAGGAGATTTGCTGCAAAATTCTTCCTCAGCAACGGCATTCTCTACAAACGGAATCATGATTCAACTTTGTTACGTTGTGTGGATAAGGCTGAAGCAGAGAAAATCATGATGGAACTGCACGAAGGTACGTTTGGGACCCATTCCAGTGGACACACCATGGCTAAGAAAATCCTTCGGGCAGGATATTTCTGGTCCACGATGGAAACCGATTGTTACCAACACTCCCGGACTTGTCATAAATGCCAGATCTATGCTGACAAGGTGCATATCCCTCCGTTTCCTTTGAATGTCCTAACGGCACCTTGGCCTTTCGCAATGTGGGGCATCGATATGATCGGTGAGATCCGACCGACAGCATCCAATGGACACCGCTTCATCTTGGTGGCAATCGATTACTTCACGAAATGGGTCGAGGCAGCTTCCTATGCCACGGTAACCAAGAGCGTCGTGGCACGATTCATCCGGCATAATCTGATTTGTCGGTACGGAGTCCCGGAAAGAATCATTACGGACAATGGTACCAACCTCAATAACAAAATGATCACTGAACTCTGCGAACAATTCAAGATACAGCACCACAATTCTTCCCCCTATCGGCCGAAGATGAATGGGGCTGTAGAGGCAGCCAATAAAAATATCAAGAAAATTGTGCAGAAGATGACAGTGACCTATAAAGATTGGCACGAGATGTTACCGTTCGCTCTTCATGGGTACCGCACCTCAGCAAGGACGTCAACCGGGGCAACTCCTTTCTCCTTGGTCTACGGCATGGAGGCAGTCTTGCCAATTGAAATCCAGATACCCTCTCTTCGGATAATGAAGGATGCAGACTTGAATGAAGATGATTGGATCCAAACTCGACTTGATCAACTAAATCTGATTGACGAGAAGAGGCTCACTGCTATCTGTCACGGTCAAACGTATCAGAAACGGATGATCAGGGCGTTTAACAAGAAAGTCAGACCACAAGAGTATCAAGTTGGGGACCTGGTAATCAAACGCATCATCCTTCCTCAAAGTGATCCCCGGGGCAAATGGACCCCTACTTACGAAGGGCCATTTGTGGTTAAGCGTGTGTTCTCAGGAGGAGCCATGATCCTAACCACCATGGACGGTGACGACCTTCCTCACCCCGCCAATGCGGACATAGTGAAAAAATACTACGCATAAATAAAAGACCCGCTAGGTTGACATACCTAGGCAAAAATAAGGGCTTCCCGGCGAATCAAAAGGGTTCGGGCAAAAATAAGGGATGAAATAAAAAAAATCTGTACACCCGGCAAGTCGAAAACCTGAAAGGGCGGCTTGGGCAAAAAAGGGTATCCCGGTGGACTGAAAACCCGAAAGGGCGGTCCAGGCAAAAGTTAGGGATAAAAGCGTAACATTATGTCTCATTGGATCACTTCGCATCCGGAATTCGGCATCAACTATCTGGCTCAGATTACGACATCGGCCAATCAGCTTCATCTTCGACCAGGTAGCAAAGCGATGAGACGTTCGAAGACATAAAGGCAATAGCAGAGTTGGAACCCAGTGGGATTGTTCACATAGCTGTTTTGTTTTCTTTTTCAAATTGTAAACTCTATGTTATTTGGCGGCGTCCTCTTACTAGGATGTCAGCCTCTTGTACAAAAAACGCCTATTCACAGGCAAAGTTTAAATCAATACAAATTCACTTGTCCATACAAATTGCCGTTGTTTTTCTTTTTTTGTTTTGTCTTGCGAAGAACGTCCAGTGTTCATTTTTGATATATGCATTTGACATTAAATTGCTGATTCATGAATGTTTGCATATGAAAAAAGATTAATTACAAGTGACATCAAAGACAGGGGCAATGTGGAGTTGTCTAATGCGGTCTAGTTGTTTTGTCCACCAAAGCACCAAGGCAGGTTCAACTGAAGAATGTGGCCAAACCATCTTAACTCCCCGCAGAGTAAAGCAAAGTTCAGCAGCACTTTCCCCAAGCAGGAGTCGATTCCCCGTCGATCCTGAAAAAGGCACAACATCCCCCGGCAGGTCTTAAAAGCTCATCCCCAGTAGATTCTGCGAGTTTATCCCCGGCAAAGTACGAACGTCTCGCCCAAGTTTTATTTAGAGTTATTTCCTCACAAGGACTTATAACTGGGTTATCCTCAGCTAAAAGCCACGGAAGACCGTTCCCGGCAAAAGTTCCTTCAATCCCCAGCGAAGTCTATCTTTGGTTTTCCCAAGCAGAGTTTATCTTTGGGGTTCCCCAGCGGAGTTTATCATCATTATCCTCAGCGGAATCCATTGTTAAAGTCCTCAGCAGGCCTCTCATCAGAGCTTCGGTCAAGCATCTCTTCCGCAGAACAGCTTCCCGGTCATTCGTCAAGGATTTATTTTCCTAAGATGAAATTACACTCATAAACATTTCACATTTTCATACATCTTGCTTACATACATGATGAAACACATGCAACATCAAATGTCGAACATCATGACATTATGCATATCATACATCATGACATTGCATACAGCTTACGTCTTTGCCTTTTCAGGAAAAAGACAATCTCAAAAACGACTACTTTCAACTGTCACAATTCCAGATTCGATACCTGTATCTAGCCAGGGCACATCTGAGAGTGATCAGTTTCCAGACTCGACTCCTGTATCTAGCCAGGGCACGTCTGAAGAGTTCGAAGATTCGACTCCTGTATCCAGCCAGGGAACATCTATCAGCTACAACATTTCCGGATTCGATTCCTGTATCCAGCCAGGGCATATCTGTTAACCACATTTCCAGACTCGATTCCTGTATCTAGCCAGGGCACGTCTGCAGAATTCAAAGATTCGACTCCTGTATCCAGCCAGGGCATATCTATTGACGACTATTTCCAGATTCGACTCCTGTATCCAGCCAGGGCATATCTATTGACGACTATTTCCAGATTCGACTCCTGTATCCAGCCAGGGCATATCTATTGACGACTATTTCCAGATTCGACTCCTGTATCCAGCCAAGGCACATCTGTGAGCAACCGATTGTAGATTCAATACCTGTATCCAGCCAGGGCATATCTGCATAAGGAGACTGAAGATCAAACACCTGTAACAAGCCAGGAAAACATCTGTCTTTCTTAAAACACACAAGTTCTCGCTAAGGAACCTCTTATGCGATCAACACTTCCGAATGGCATCTATAAGCCCATTCCCGACAAAGTTCTGTCACTTTTCCAGATGGCATCTACAAAGCCCATCTCCCTATCCACCATCTCTCCAAATGGCATCTATAAGCCCATTCCCGACACCACATTGTTGAGACTCCAGCATGCGAGTGCAAATTTCCGGGCACTCTAGTGTCCAATCTCCTTTTACCCTCGAGTCGCGAAAGGCAAACTTGCCAATCTAACTCTTCAGGTCCAAGAAGATTGAACAGGGGCAACTGTTGTACCCCAAAATTTGCCCTCCCATTTCCTCAACATTTTCTCATCACAAGACCTTTGAAGATCAAGATCCAATTAGGGTTTCCTCTGCTCAAGACTTCTCCTTGCACTGTGGACTCAAATTAGGGTTTGTGTTTGCCTAAAGATGTTTTGACCTAAAATGCCTAAGATGACTTTCATGCTTCATATTGGACTCCCAAGTTTACCCATACCAAGTTTCAAGTCTTGATTCCAAGTTTTTCCCAGTCAATTGGACAGTTGACCTAGAAATCAGCTGTATTGGGGAAAAAGTCAACTATGGCCAATTGACAGTCAAACCTCATGAAATTTGATCCACATCAACATTATGAACTCATATGAACCATTTGATCAAGTTTGGATCACAATTCCACAAGAAATTTGATCAGATCACCAGAAGGGCAAAATGGTCATTTTTAGGGTTTTGACTGCACAAAGGCAATTTTTGACTGTTTGACCTAGCCAATGGCAAACCAAGCTCACATATGGACTCAAGGACCCCATGGAATTATCTTGACATGTTCATCAAGCTTAAAAGATCCCAAGTACACAAGATTGACAGTTGAATTTCCCAGTCAATTGATCAATTTTGACTGTATACTGAAAAGTCAAACTTTGACTTTTTGGTCAAAATCAAGAGTCAAGATTCATTTTTCATCAAAACATTACAAATCATGAAACTTGTTCACCAAGAAATCACAAAATGCAAATTAGGGTTTGAAAATGGAATTTTTCATAACTTAGAATTTTTCTAAGTTATGGAAAACCCTAATTTTTTCCCAACTTTGCCCCATCTTTTCACCATGATCCATTGGGATTCAAACAAAAGTCAAAACATGAAAGTTGTAGCTTGTTGCAAAATCTACAACTTTGATTCACAAAGTTTTCTCATTTGAAGCTTGTATCTCAAGTTATGATTTTTTGAATAAGGGCACTAAACCATCTTTTAACTTAGTGAAATTTGACCTATTTTGACAAGGTTTTCTACCCTACTTCAAGGCCACTTTTCATGCCCTTCCAATTGGAATTTTGATTTGCATTTCAAAGATGGATTGTAGTACACATTCCAAGCTTTCCAAAATGTCCAAGAACTCATCAAACAACCTCATAACTTGAGAGATTCGAATTTCACAAGTTGGCAAAAATTCACTTTTGTTCTTCATCAAAGCATGTTCATAAACTTGGCAAATTTGAATTCAGCATGCTTAAGCTACAT
Source organism: Vicia faba (assembly GCA_948472305.1). NCBI lineage: Eukaryota > Viridiplantae > Streptophyta > Magnoliopsida > Fabales > Fabaceae > Vicia > Vicia faba. Next base: position 162,697,682 of record OX451736.1, on the reverse strand, counting down.
TGCAGGCCTCTAATCCCATTTTCACTCAATAATTCAATGCATATCCTTTGTGTTCTAACATTATTTTGCTCATTTGGATAATACACACAAAATCAAGCCTAAACTAGAAAAAGCATGTTATCTATTCTTGTAAAGTAATACTTTATGGCAACTTTGCAAATCTATGAGGTACAATGCAGATCTTTGAAGCAAAAAAGCATAGGCATATCCCACTGATCAAGACTCAAAGGTGCAGCATAGATTGAGGCATTGTACTGGCCTAGAAACCAAGTTGACATTTGCTTGCTTCACATAGAAGTAACATCCATAACATATGCTATCTCTCATATCAGTCAAAGAACACAGCACAAAAGATATCAAACACATTCCATAGACCACATTGAAGCTTTTGCTCGAGCCATTTGCCTTTCAAACCCTCTCCATCTCAGAATCATCCTCAAACTGCACAAACAGGGGTGCCCCTGCAGTTTGAGTGCAATCTCTCATTCCCTTCAAACATTTCTGTCCAAACCTGTTCCTCTACCTTCCTTACAACATATGCAAGCTATCCAGAAGCTAAGGCACGATCTGTAGTTGCTCTAACCACTTCCACCATTTTCACATCTTTGATTTGCAGGTGAAGTTCTATAGCTTGATACAAGAAGTTTCAAGACAAAGTGAGCATTGAAAAAGCATCCCTGGACCTCAAGGAAGCTTTTCCAATCATTACATTGCACTGAAAGTCTCTCATTCTCCACATAGAAGTTCAACTGCACAGGTAAAAGTTTGAATTCGTATCTCTCTTATTAGGCATATTTAGTCTTAAGTTTGTGAAGAAACAAAGTCCTACTCATAGCCCTGAACATGTACATAGCTTTACTTTTCATTTCTTTTGTCTGAGTGAAGAGAATTTGAGCTCTGAAAATGGTAGAAAAACTAGGTCAGAAAAGAGGGGGAGAGAAATTCTCTCTCATCTTGGAGAGATAGGTCATGTTCTTTATATGGTTGAAACCGTCTCTTAATGCTCTACACTTTTCATGTTATGAGTTTTGCTTGAAAGTCCAGGAATCCAGAGTTAGAAAACGCGTGTTTTGTGAGAAGAAAGATGTACAGAGGTTGAAGAAGAAGTGATCTGGGCTGGGCCTGGATTTGTTTCCTTTTCACACCCCATTTTTTTGGTTTACACCCCCTGAGCCCATTTGTTTATTTTTCAACATTTTTGACTTTTTCTTTTTGGGTTGACTTTGTTTATTTTTTCTCATGCCATTAAAATTTTTAAAATATTTTTTCCATCATTTTTTGTATTTATGGCATATTTGTTTGTTTATTTCTTTTATTTATATACAAATATATATGTACACTATTATTAAAATAAATAGAAAATAATGTAGATACATTTTTATTTTTTATTTTTACTTTCTGAAAATATTTCACACAAAAAAATACTTTTATTTATTTTATTAAAATATTAAATAAATATTTATTTTGTATAATACTCATTTAGGGTTTAATATATATATATATATACATGTTTATTAATATATTTAAGATAAAAATATAAAATACTTGATTTTCTTCATTTTTATTAATATTTGATACAAAAATACTTTTTTTCACAAAATACTTCATTTTATTTTATTTTTGTACATAATAAATAAATAGTAGAATTAAATTAGATAATAATACTTTTTATATAAAAATTAGGGTTTCTTACCCTAAGTTTCAAAATACTAAAAAATAAATACATTTTTATTTCTTTTTCCTTTTACATAAATATTTTCTCATACAAAAACTTTCCTTTTTTACATTTTACATATTTATTTTATTTACATTTAAATTATGCAATTTATTTACTATGCAAATATCCAATTGTTGTAATAATCTAGATTTAAATTCTTGTCAATATCCCCATTTGAACATTTGTACCCCCCTTCCCATATTTGGTTGTGTAATAGCTTAGTAATTTTAATTTCGCACTTTATTGCTTTCTAAATAATAACATGCTAGAATTAGGGTTTGTATGCGAAAAAAACGATAAAAAATAGTTTGACCTAATACAAGATAAACAAGCATGAAAATGGACACACAAATCACACTTGCGCCCCCTAGGGTATTCCACTTGTTGCCTTCAAATAAATGGGCCATATTGTATGTTGAACATCTTTGGGCAAAGCAAACAGTTTGAATGATCATAGTCCCTCGATAAAACTTTTTTAAAACAAACAAATGATCAAGTCCCTTAGAGAAATTGCCCAAAGACATTTAACGTCGTTACAATTATGGTCTAAACGATGACCCGCGCCTGTCCCTTTCACATCCTAACACAAGGTTGCCCACCAAATACAATGGTGGTGCAAACTTGTTAAAAGGGTTAAAGTATAGCGATAATCTTTTTGAGAAATTTAGGAGTAGATAACCTCTTAGTTACTTGAACCAACTTGCAAAACAAAACACTTGCCTATTTTTTTAAACCACACTTCACTACACTTTCAAAACAACTTTCAAAAACAAATGAAAACCTTTTCAAAAGACATACATCTTTGTATACATCCCCACATGGATCATTGCAAAGGTTGCCACCACATTGGCCTCTTTTCAAAACATTTTCAAAACCCACACACTCAAGCACCATTTAAAACAATTGAAAACAAAAGGCAAGTGATCTAAGCAAGTAACTAAGAGCCCATGGATAACCATGGATAGAAAGGGTGCTAATACCTTCCCTTTCTATAATCTACTCCCCGAACCCAAGAAAACATCTCAAAAGGTTTTTGCTGTGCTTTTTAACCTTTCCTTAGGATAAAATAAAAAGTCGGTGGCGACTCTTGCTAACCGCAACATTTGCGAATACAAACGCAAACCTCAAGTCAGTTCTCCCACCGTATCACATCCACATACATCATATAGACAGAAACTCAAACTCAAGCACAAATTATGTAACATCTCTATTTCCCCAAGCTCAAGAATACTCAAGGCAGCAACTCAAGCTCAAAACACAAATTCTAGCTTCAAGGTAAGTCTCCTTGACTTTAAACCATTCATTTCAAGCATCATTAGTTGATTCATCTTTGAAGATAAAATGTAATAACCATTCCCCTTGAAGCTAACCTTTGCTTGTCTTCCATTCTTGTCATTTATGTGTTGAGAACTAACCCCTGCTGATTGGGACTTTATGAGTCTATTGGGATACTAACTGCAAGTATACAGTTTAGTCGTTCTAGTTTTAAATGATTATCGAACCCACAAAGACTGAGGATCAATCGCATACGATCTAATGTTACAATTGTTTAACTAAGCGATGAATATTTGGTTTTAGGGGGGGAAAATAGTTTAATTAAAAATTATAGTAATAGCTATACCGGTATGTGATAGTCGGACTTCAGGAATTCGGTGAATCGCTTGGCATATAAAGTATTTCGGTAAAAACGAATTGTTTAAAAACCTGAGACATACACTCTCGTGTTCATGAAATAAGTCATGCTACTAAACCTAGTGGTTGCACTTTAAATTTAATAACACTTTTTGAAAACAATTTGAGTTTAATTGATTTGTTAAAACACTCTCGTGTATTTAAAAATTAATGTTTCGTTACCACTATCTAGGTTGAACCCCAGCTCTCGCATGCAGGTTCTTGCCTTAATTAATTTCCCACTCTCGTGGCAAAATCGTGTTAATTATCCTCACTCTCATGACAAGGGTAGTTAAATTAAACATGAAAATTGGAAACCAGAAATTATTTATAAATGTTTTTAGCCAAGTTATCACCGAATTCTTTCGGTGCTTAGGAGTCACATACCGATACAAATGAATTTAGCCAGACATAATATATTTAGTAACTATGCAACTTAAAATATAATTCATAAAAATAAATGACATAGCATAAGAATAAATAAAAATCAATTGCATAAAAAACCTGTAAATAATGTTGCTATGGTAATCTTGAGTGCGTACAAATTCCTTGCAATTAATTGAAATCTATGACCGTGTTAATTCTTAGATGAAGAACTAACACTTTGGAAACTAATTCTGGAAACTAAAAGTTACAATAGGTATAAAATGGTTCAAAAGCAAATAAAATAGAATAATGCAGAAAAACAGAAGTTTGGCTCCGTAGAAAATTCTCCGACGATGATCCATTAAACTTCCTCATATTTATAGAAGAGGATTTTTTTGCAGTTGAGAGAATTTAGGAATTTCTTGAGTGGAGTAAGACTCGGATTGATAGTTGCTGAAGTTGAGGAAATGCAGGAGAAGAAAACTGTCCACAATGTTGCCCGCGTCTCCTGTAATGCATAACGTTGCTTTAAGCGTGTGACGGTCGTCATGAGGAGGTGACGGTCGTAACACGCTTAAATAGCGCGTTACGCTCATCAATGATGTGTGACGAGCGTCCTTCAAGTTGTGAGTGCGTTACGCTCGTCATGGGGTGTGACGGTCGTCACAGCAACAAAATCTGCAGACTTTGCAGATTTGGTTCTTTTTCTTATGATTCTTGGTTAGCTTCCTTCATGTGATCCTTTTTCACTGATTTGATTTGAAACATGTTGTACCTGTGAAAAGACACAAAAACTCGGAACAATCGGAAGTTAAACGAGTTAATGTATTATAAAAATCGATAAAAAATGTAGTAATTATATGATACGATTTCTCGTTATCAAATTCCCCCATACTTAAACCTTTGCTTGTCCTCAAGCAAATAGCCATTTAGAAAGATCAGACAAGTTTTATCAAGCGCATATGCATGACATACCTTTGATTTTTAAAGCAATTACGGGAAATCCTCGTCAGTTCGACCGATACTTGAGTGAAACACTAATGATACGCTAATGACACAAGCAATAAGCTTAGTCGTAGGCTTCCATTTCAAATGAACTATCCAACAGTTCCGTTATAATTATGCCCAGAGTTCCTCGTATCTATTTCACCCGGTTTCGTTCTGGCGCAATCACATTAAGCCCTTTGTCTTAGCACGCACGTAGTGGAGTAACCGGTTAGTGACTTTGATCCTTTAGCACGGGGTCTGGTACACGAATGTGGCAACCCTGCATATGTTATCCATATTGGAGGTTATGGGGGATCGTGCCGTAGCACGCCCTACCAAGTTCAGAACCAGATACCTCTGAACCAACCAATAGTGGATTCCTTCATTATTTGCTCAACTCTTATATGTGACCTTGTATTTTGGTGCACAAAATTTTCTTTTCTTTTAGCAGCGAGATAAGAAGGAATTTCATTGATCAGGCATCAAACACTTATATTCATCGATTCTCCACGTAGTTTGTGTCAAGACGGTGCTGACTGCTAGTATAAACTACTAGGGGTTACTTTAGAACTAAAACTCAAGATATAGGTATAATGGTTATTGAAACGGATCGCGTAAGTAGGAAGTCTATGGTGTCATAACTGTATCGATCTTGTTGAATCGTTTTCGACTTTCTCAACTGGGATTTCGTTAAAATAGGTATGTCGGGCGAATGCGAAGATAAAGTAAAAATTTTCGGTATGGCTAAATAAAGCGAAGAATTTTGAATTGAGAAATATCATAGAAATTACTTGTTTATAGAAGATGGAAAGGTACCTCTCCCACACTAAATCCGACATTGTCCTCAATGTTGCAGTATATAGGTGGGGAAATACAAATACAAAAACAAACAGAAAGAAAATGAAACATAAAAAGTAAACTACTTAGAAAATAAAGAAAACTACTGATGGCCACGTCCTCTACTCCTGGTGCGAGAGCGCCTGGTAGGAGTGGCTTCTGTGTCAGTGTCCTGGTAGCCAAGGGTGCTGACGTCCAACCTTAAGGCATTGAGTTCCGACAGGGCCTCGTCCAACCTCTCATTCATGCTCCGCTGTCCAGTCAAGATCTAAGTAATTTGTGCGCATAAATACTCATATTGTTCCTGTTGTCTTCTTTCAAGTGCGACACTCATTTGATTTTGCAGATGGATGGCGCGGAGAACTTCTTCAAGAGTAATAGGAGGTAGTGCAGATGAAGCTCCTGGAATGTCGTGGACGGGGGGAGCACTGTCCAGCTATTCTTGCATTTCGTCTGCGGGGGCATTAGGCTGGTCTTCATGAGTAGGAACACGCCCCTCGGGAGCTGCAGGATCTAATAATCAGTTAGCTCTGTTTTGTGGATCGATTTGGTCCCTGCAAGGAAAAGTGATGTTTTGATAAACAACGTTTCTGATCACAGGATGGAATCTGCCATCCTCCCACTCATAAATGAGGTGTGCGGCCTTGCAGTGGTCCAGAGTCAGCAAAGCCGGTGCCATAAAAGGCATATCTGCGAGAGCGGCACCATAATTCAGGGCTATGGCAAGGGAAGTGACAAGCCCTCCGAAATAGAAGGGTTTTCAGCCTCTAGCACAAATAGAGTGAATATGAGCCAGTAAAAATGGGGCGGCGTTGATATTTTGGCCGGTGAATGCGCAATGCATGAAGAAGAGCTCCTTGGAGTTGAGCTTGTGGTTGCTGTCACGGGCGAAGATGGTGTTGTAGAGGATGCGGTGAAAGTATCCGTTAGCCGGATTATGAATATGTGTGGCGTTGAGATGGTCGTAGGATCCGACACGAATGTTCGTCATACTGTGCCATAAGTTAAACGCTTCCTCGCCGAAATTATCCGGCACCCGGAGGTGAACACCTTCGTCAGAACAGAAACCGAACAGCCGTGCGATGTCAGTTTGGGACAGCTGATGCTCAGTGCCAAACATACGAAATTTGGCCACGCCTGAGAGTTGGTTCATGGCACCAGAGGGAGTAATGTATGCGAAGGAACTCAGAAACTCAAAGGTGAGAGTTTCGTAAATGGGTTGCTGTTCGCAACATAGGTTCCATAAATTCACGCTCTGCAAAAGTTGTCGGACGCTGTCTAGCAGTCCCAAATTCCTCAAACAATCAAGGTCAACATACCGTGTAGGTTGGAGACCGCGACGTTGAAACTTCTGGAATTTGAGTCGTTAGGTTTCGCCTTGCTCGCCGGATCTGAAAGTGAGATTGGAAACTTGCTGATTGTTGTCCATAGTGCGTGCAAAAGGATTGAATCGTGAAAATGGTTTAGAATGTGGATTGAGTAGTGGGTTGACGGAGTTTTAAGTGTTAGAGTGTTGGAAGTTGAGAGGAAATTTGAATGGGTATGTTACGGTTTTGGGAAAAATGAAGGAATGAGAGGAAAGGTGGAACGACTTTTGTAATAGCAGATTCTGCTATTGGGCGCGCGTGACGGTCGTCACATTGGGCTGACGGGCGTAACACAGTGAAACACGTGTTACGCTCGTCATGGGGACGTTACAAGCGTCACACATTCAAATAATTATATTAATGAAATGAACGTACACTTTAATTTCCAATGTTATAACTTAGTATCCTAGCACAGTAAACAGGCACAATATTTCCAACGCACGTTGTATGACAAAATTTTTGCAGAAAATATGAACAGTAAATTTAATATCTGATGTAACACACAGTAAAATTAATAAAAAATGAAAAATATACTGAAATTGAAATAACATGTATGTTTCTAAAAAATTGTAAAGAATAAACTTTGTTAAAAATGAAATAATAGCAGTAAGGAAATAGAATTGAAATTTCATTAACGAGTAAAATTGTTTGGAAATAATAACTTAAATGCTCAGAATAATAATAAAATACTAAAACAAACTAGGTTCTTCCCCCACACTTAAACTAAACAGTGACCTCACTGTGTATACAAATGCAAGAGCGGAACAAATCAACATAACAACGACAACTCCTAGCCACGACGAGTAGGGAACATATGTTGGTGCATGAAATCCAGTTGGTCCGTCACCAAATCCATAAAAGCAATGAAATCCACACGTAGAGATGTAAGCTCACCCCACATTCCCGTTATTTCTGCATTCAAAGAGTCGAGGGTGACAGTAGGTGGAGGTGGTGGTGGTATCTCGGGAGCCTGGAAGGTGGACTCAGTGGAGACTACATGCTGCTCCAATGGGTCAGGAAACTGATGGTAGCCAGGTGGTGTTTCAGGATCTTCAGCATCTCGAGAGGTGATTGGGACTTCATAGATGTCAACAGTGGAAGGAGACAAAGGCGGTGTAGGAGGATGGTGGAGATCAAAAAGCCAATTTGCTCTATTATGGACATTAGTGATAGGGTTTAGGAGTACAAACTGGTGGACAGTTTCATGGTTAATTAACAGCTCAAATTCATTTGGCCCAAGATTTCCTATAAAACTAGTGTTGAAGCAAAATTCAATATTCATTGGCTTGATTCCATAGTGCGGAGTTGATCCTAACATAGGCCTTCGGAGTCCAATGGCATTGGAGATCATAGTGACTAACCCACCTAAGAGGATTGGGGCATTTGGTGTCTGTATGATACGTTCCATATTAGCAAGCATATAGGTGGCACCATTTACTGGACGGTTCTGAGAAGCACAGTACATGATGAAAAGCTCATCACGTGACACTGATGTAACATTTTGCTCTTTTCCAAAAAGGGTGTGGGCAATGATCTTATGGAAGTACCTGATAGCAGGGTTGTGGATGGACTCCGAGTAAAGGTCAGATGGCTCGGGATAGTTGTTTCCAGCTATGCTACTGTTGTACCCCAAATTTTGACCTAAGATACCATCTCCTATCTGCATCATTGCATTGCAAGGGTTTTGACCTATTTTATCAATTTTCAAAGCAGATTTAAAATTCATAACTTTTTCAAGTCAAGAGCTGTTTATTTGTTGAACGCTAAATTTATTAATCGATCAATGCTAAAAGAATGTTTATTAATTATTTATTATCTTAAATTTAAATAATTGAAATTCATTTTCAGTTATTATATAATTTAAAGATTTATAAATAATAAAGTAAATATTTGAAAAGAGGCATATTAATTGATCAGACAATGTTTATTAATTATTTATTATCTTAAGTTTAAATAATTGGAATTTTCTTTTCAGTTATTATATAATTTAAAGATTTATAAATAATAAAATAAATATTTGAAAAGAAGGTTAGTAATTGATCAAACGATGTTATTTAATTATTTATTGTTCTAGGTTTAAATAATTGAAATTTTATTTTCAGTTATTATAATTTAGAAGAATTATAAATAATGAAATAATTAATTGAAGAGAAGTTAATTGGTCAATGATGTTTGTTTAATTATTTATCATTCTAAATTTAAATAATTGGAATTGATTTTTCAGTTATTATATAATTTAAAGAATTATAAATGATAAAACAAATAATTGCAAAGAAGAAAAGAATTAATTGGTAAAATATTGGAGTTTTATTCATTTTATTCTAATTGTTACAATTATTATTTAAATACTGTATTTATTTACAACGTATTTACAATGATAATTTTTACAATGTTTAAAATGAAATAAAAACTATCCTAATCTTTTCCTAAGTTCTAAATCTTCATCTTCTATCCAATGCTCATTTGATTTTTACCTGCAAAGAATTAAAAGAAAAAAGTCAGAAATAAATAAATAATGAAAAGAAGAAAATTAATTTAAGCGTTCATCATTAAAAGCAAACGGCTGGAATCAGTTTTTTCCTTTTTGCAAATCACGGGATTTCTCCCGGTTCACAAAAAGGGATGAATTTTTATTGATAAAAATGAATGCACAAATTTAAATATGCACAATTTCATTTTTTGGTCAAAATTGCATTTTAATTGTAAACTGCATGTTTCAAATCCAATGCATATTTCAAAAACAAAACAGCATATGCAATGTTCAAGACAAAATGCAACGTAAACTGCCAAACATGGGGGAAGAGGCCAAAAAAAAAATAGGCTCCTTACTGTACTATGCATTTGACAAAGAGAGCATGCAGTTTAAACCAAATATGCAAGCATAATATACAATATCTTTCCATTTTACATCATTTTCCAGCATTATACTTTTTCAGAACAAGTAAAGTACACATCATTTTAATGTCTATTTGTACTTAAGAGAGAGAAGAGAGGAAGAGTGTGGTTTACAGGTTTTTGGCTTAGGCAGAAAATGGATACAAAACAAACTACAACAGCAATACAGTAAGAGAAGGAAGTATAAAAAGGGATACCAAACAAACTGATGTAGCAGCATATGTGCAGAGTATCAAGAGAAATATGGCTAACATATTCAAAACCTGTAACATAACCTCAGTGCAGAAAACTGTTATAACACATCAAACCCCCTTCAAAAAAATTCAGAGAGTCCAACTTGTTTTAAAAGCCTTAAAACAAAACTGTAAAACAAGAAACAAAGGGAATTCTCAAAGTACCAAAAACAAAACCTCAAGAACCTTGCTGCCTCAAAACCGAACCTCTTAACCATGTCAAACCTGTCCTGCTTCAAAGCCTAAGCCATAGAAGCCTGACCAGTAAACACAACCTGTCAAACCATTTCACCCTGTTTCCATCAACATACATAAAACTAACAACCAATATGGCCTAAGCAAAAACCATAACCATGGCCTAAACCTGCATAAACCAGTAACCATAAACCAGAACAACCTTAGGCCACAAACTAAAAATCTGTCCAGCCATCACCAAAAATCATAACCATTTCCAAGCCAAATATCGTGTAACCATGGCCTAAACCAGCATAAACCATAAAGGCCACAACCTAAAAACTTGTCAAGCCTCACCAAACCAGTAAAACTTATGGCCTAAAACCTTAAACCTTGTCAAAGCCAAAAATCAGAATACCATAACAACTCAAACCTTAAAACAATGTCCAAACCCACAAAAGCCTCAGAGTTATCATCACAGGCAAAAGAATCACAGTAAAGAAGAAGAAAAGCTAGTCAAAACAATATTTCAACACTAGCATGTTCAAAGCATCAAACCTCAGAGCTTCATCATAGGCCACTAAGAGAAGCAACAGAATCACAGTGGAGAAGAAGAGAAGAAAATTATCCGAAGGCAACATTGAAGCATACAGAAGTAAGGCGAGAAGAAGAAGAGGAAAAGCATACAGTAAAGCCTCAAACATTCATCATAGGCTAATACAACAAGGCGACAGAATCACAGCAAGCAAGCAAGAAGTAAGAACGAAATACCAGGCTCGTCACTGTCCTCCCTGCTTGCCTTGGCCGCCACAGCATCCCCAACCTTCCTCCTCCGTCTCCAAGGGTAACGTTTCTCTTTCTCTTTCTTTCCAAACCTCAAATAGCCATTAATAAAACGAAATTAGAATCAAATGGATAAACAATCAAAACATGAAGTAATGAAACCTAACGAACAAAAGATGGAATTTGTACCTTAAATCCGTCGCCATGGCTTTCTCGTTGGAGGGAAGAAGAAGCATGAAGGACGCCGGTGGCCGTGGCAAGGGATTCAGAAGCTTACAGCGAAGAAGATGAAAACGCAGAAGTGGGCATGAGGAAGACGAAGAGAGATCGAGGAAGACAAAGAAAGAACGAGCGGCGCCGTTGCTGTTAAAGCCTTAACCCTTTTTTCCCTAAAACCAAAAGATGTTTAACCCTAAAAACAAATTAGGAAATGCTTGGACCTAAACCTGTTTCTTGCCTAAAGCCCAACGTTTTCCACAGCACACCCCCTTATTTCTGTTTTCTTCTTAATCAGATTTGGGCCCTCTCACAACCATTAAGCCCATACGAATTATTATTTACCCCCCCCCCCCCCTTGATTCTTGATGCTTTTGTCTCCATTTTGATTTCCTTAGCCCTTTTTTAGAATTATTATTAATTTAGTTTAATTATTAACTTAATCAATTAGAGATCATTTAATTAAATAATTTTAACAAGGTGACCAATTTTGTATTAACTTTAGGATTTAACTTGACAATTTTAGTATTCCCTTTTTATTAGATTAAATTAATAACTTTAAGTTTTAATTTAGTTTAATTATTTAATAACTATTAAAAATAATGCTTTATATTAATATTAAAAAAAACATATAAAAAATAGAAACTAAAAATATTTTATTTCCTTTAATTATTTCCCTCGCTTTAGTTAATACTAATACAAAAAGATATAAAAAAAAATAGAATTTAAGAACTAAAAACATTTTTATTTTCTTCAATTAATTCTCTTGCTTTATCCATATTAAAAAAAATACATATAATAAAAACTTAAAAAACATTTTATCTTTTCTTTAATTAATTCTCTTGCGTTGTATCTATTAAACAAAAATCTAAAAATATATGTTCACATCATTTAGTCGTTTATTTAATTGTTGTATATCATTTATCTATCTAATTTTCTGTTTAATTATTTTGTCGTTACTTGTTTATTCCGTTTACGTCTAAATCCAAGGGAAAACGATTAAATTTGTTGACTTCATGTCCTCAAGTCCGATCACGCGAATATTTTGCATTTCATTAAAGCTTAAGACAATTTTCCCCCCAAAACTCAATCTTTTCAAAACTCATACCTTTTAAGCAAAAACTTCGACATTAGGTCGTCGTATCTTCAAAAACCCGTCCGTACTCCTTTTCGGCCAAAACAATTTATTTTTAATCAAACGAACATTTTAATAAACAGATATTTCAAAAGGTTCCTATAGAATACGATAGATACATTGGGTGCTAATACCTTCCCATTGTATAACCAACCCCCGAACCATAGATCTCTTTTCAAAAACGCTTTGTATTTTTATTACTTTTAGAAAGTATTATTTTACATTGCATACTTAGGGTTTTATTTCGCTCTATTCCCTTTTCCCTTGGAAATAATAAAGCGCGGTGACGACTCTTGCTTTTGTGAGACGAATTAATCAATAATTCGATCTCCAATTTACCCCGCTACATTTTTTATCGCTACAGAATTGGCGACTCTGCTGGGGAAAGATTGACCTCTTGCTGGTCCATCCCTAAGTGGGCTAAGCCTAGTTTGTTTTATCTGTTTTATTATTATTTGTTTTGTTTGATTATGTGTTTAAATTGGGGTTGTTTGGGTTTTTTGCAAAGGACGAATCCTATACCCGGATTAAGTTACACTTAAGAATAGGACGGGCGGTACAGTCATGTTAACTTTGAGGGAGTAATCCCGAAGAAGGAGGCATGAGATCCCCCACTCGATGGAAGGCCCTCTTGAACTTAATATTTGTTTACCGAGTAATCGGGAAGACATTTTTATTTTCGACCTAGGAGCCAAAGAAATTGAGAACCGTAGAACCCTAACCCATCTTGGCCTTTTAGGTGTAGCGCGGAGACTATAACGGAGTAATTCAGAAGTAGTTGTTACGCGAGGCTACGCTCGGATGAGTTTCTCTTGAGAATATTGCTAATTATTGAGTAATCAAGACGTTGGTAATATCCGAAGGAGGAATGTAGACTCTGGGAACTCTTAGAACCTTGTCTTACAGGTGTGATTGAACCGTTAGTACATACCTTGGGGTGGGCTTTACCCTTTGACTCCATGCTGAAACGTTGAACCTTTGAACCCCATGTTTGTGGACTTGTGTGTGACTGTTGCATTATCATTCATTCATGCATCCATCAACATTTTGTAAAAAACTTGTTTTTCAAGGAACTTAGGAATGATTTTTGCAGACATCTCAGGTATTATTATTATGGAATTTGGAAGGAGAAACACTCGAAGTTTTAGTTTTAAGGAGCCCGAGATTGAAGAACTGAAGAGTTTGATTCCTAAGATCGAGAACCCGACGGATTTTCAGAAAAAGTATGGGTCCATTATACCTCTCATGAAGCGCAAGATGAAGGAAGGCATTCTTAATACGTTGGTCCAATTCTACGATCCTTTGTACCGATGCTTCACCTTTCCAGATTACCAATTGATGCCCACCTTAGAGGAGTACTCCTACATACTTGGTTTGCCGATCACCGACTGTGTTCCTTTTTCTGGCTTAGAAGAGGAACCCAAATCTCACGAGATAGCAACCATCACCCATTTGAAGAAATCAGAGATAGAGGAGAACATGACTACAAAAGGGGGAATCCGAGGTTTGTCTGCGCAGTTTTTGTTGAGGAAAGCTCGTCATTTCTCTGAGATAAAAGATACTATCGCCTTTGAAGACGTCTTTGTTTTGCTCGCTTATGGTCTATTCTTGTTCCCTAACGTTGATAAGTTTGTGGATATCAACGCCGTCAGAATTTTCTTGATTGGAAATCCGGTCCCTACGCTGCTAGGAGATACCTACTATTCCATCCATCTTCGAAACTCTTATCAAGGAGGAATGATTATTTGTTGTGCACCATTGCTGTATCAGTGGTATGTTTCTCATCTACCTGGGTCTGATGTTTTCTGGGATCTCGAAAAGGAGCCGCGATGGGCGCCAAAGATTACGGCTCTCACCCATTTCGACATTGATTGGTATAATCGAGTTTACTATGACGTGAAGATCATCAATAGCTGTGGTGCTTTTCCTAACGTGCCTCTTCTTGGTACGAAAGGTGGAATTAACTATAACCCAGTTCTCGTGCGCCGTCAGTTTGGATACCCGATGAGGGACAAGCCGAACAACATCCATGTGAGTGGTTTCTTCCTACAAGAAGGACAAGATCATCAGGCAGCTAAGAGGGAGATCGAAGGAGCTTGGCGCCACATCCATAGGAAAGGGAGAGACATGTTAGGACATAGAGGTGCCGTTTCTTTGGAGCCTTACCTACATTGGGTCCACGCTAGGGCTTGTGCTCTCAAGATGCCCTATAAACCTGAGAAACCTTTATTCCCTACCGTTGCATCGTCATCTATTGATATCCCTATCGAGAATATGGGAGAATACCAAGGAAATCTGGCTAGGATGAAGTCCGAGAGAGATGCTTGGAAAGAAAAGTATAATATGTCTGAATATGAGAATCGGGTCCTGACTCGACAGCTAAAGGAAAAGGAGGATTTGCTCTTTATTCAAGACGGCTGGTTCATTGATCATGAGGAGAAGCTTCGTCAAAAGGATGCGTTACTGAAGAAGTATGCTAGTGAAAGGAAGAGAAAGAAGGAAGGCTCGGTAAGCGTTGCTCTTGTTCCTAATCCACAAAAGGAAATCATTGATCGACTGGTAGCTGAGAAGAAAGAGATGGAAGACTTTTATGAAGAGAAGATCAGGAAGCTCCGGTTGCAGTTGGCGTTTGGTCCTTCATCTGATGATTCTGAGTGATCTTTAGCTTTTAGTTTTATTTTATTGATGTCATTTTGTAAAACTTTGTAAAAGGGCTTCATGTTCCGAAGTTGTAATTTACTGCTTTTATTATGGGCTTCATGTTCCAAAGTTGTAATTTATTGCTTTATTATGGGCTTCATGTTCCAAAGTTGTAGTTTACTGCTTTTATTATTGGGTTGTTATCCCAAAGTTGTAATTTCTTGTTTTGTTGTTCCAAAGTTGTAAGTTGTAATTTACTGCTTTTGATTAATGGATGAGTTTTTGTTGTTCCAAATTCCTTTACCATTTGATGTGTGCGAAATTATCGAAGTTCCTTGAAAAACTATTAAAATGAATTATCATTTGCATCACATATCATGCATCATCCAACATTCCACTTCACCTGTTTTCTAGAGTCTCATCCTTGTTTCTTTTTCCACTCTAAAGGATTGTCAAGCTGTCTCATCGATATGATACTCGAGCCAATCGTCAGAGGAAGATGGAAGATCTGGAACATGAAAATCAAGAGCTTCGTGAGGAGGTCGCTACCCTTCGTGTCGGTATGGAAAAGTTAACTGCGCTAGTGGAAAGTTTGATGGATGTTCAGAATCAGCCATCGACTACAGCTGCTGAGATTCAGACTTCAACTACTGTGGTTTCCGGGATTGTCACCGTTCCAACATCTGTGACTCAAATCAACTCTCCGCTTCAGCATCAGATGCCGAAAGGTTTTCCGTGGGGAATGCCTTACAACTTTGTGCCAGAGGGGTATCAGCCTGTCGTATAACCTTTGTTTCAACCTGCTTTGTCTCTTCCTCAACCAGAGACAACTGCCATGCCGCCAGTAATCCCGTCTGTAACACCTTTTCCGCAACCGGTAATGACAACTATCGCTCCTGTGGTTCACTCCGTGCCATACTTGAATGAACCTACTTATCCTGCCGAGCCTGCTGAAAGTTTGGGTCTTTTTGATAGAATGGAAGAATTTCAAGACCAATTCCAAGAAATGCAGAGGGAGCTCAGAGCGTTAAAGGGGAAGGATTTGTTTGGGAAGAACACTCATGACCTTTGTTTAGTTCCGAATGTCAAGATTCCAGCAAAATTCAAAGTTCCAGACTTTGAAAGATATAAGGGTGATTCGTGTCCTCGAAGTCATTTGACTATGTACGTGAGAAAGATGTCTACGTATTCTGATGATCATGATTTGTTGATTCATTATTTTCAAGACAGTTTGACGGGTGCTGCTCTAAAGTGGTATATGGGTTTAGACAGTATTCGGATCCGCAACTTCAACGATCTTAGCGAAGCTTTTGTCCACCAGTATAAGTACAACGTTGACATGGCGCTGGACAGGGATCAACTCCGGGCGATGTCGCAGAGAGACAAAGAATCTTTTAAGGAATACGCCCAGAGGTGGCGTGAAATTGCTACTCAAATCTATCCTCCTCTTGAGGAGAAAGAGATGACGAAGATATTCTTGAAGACTTTAGGTCCCTTTTACTATGAAAGAATGATTGCCAGCGCACCCAGTGACTTCACCGAAATGGTAAGCATGGGCATGCGATTAGAGGAAGGGATTCGTGAAGGGCGTTTGGTTAAAGAAGGAAGTCCGTCTAGCAGTACTAAGAAGTTTGGAAGTGTTTTCCCGAAAAGAAAAGAGCAGGATGTCAATGCATTATTCCCAGGGAGACCGAGGAGAGGTTACTCACACGTTGCGGCAGTCACTCCGGCTGTCCGCCCAACTTTGATGACCCCAGCTCATCAAACCCCACCAACTCAACAACGGCCATTTCAGCAGCAGCCTCGACAACAGGCTTATCCATTCAACAACCAGAACCGTTCACCAAGAAAACCGCAGTTCGATGCCATTCCTATGACTTATACTGAATTGTTCCCTGCTCTTATCAGAAAGAACCTCATAACGACGAAGCCTCCTCCTGTCGCACCGAATAGTACTTCTCCGTGGTACAAGGCAGATCAGTTTTGTGAATATCATCAAGGGTCGCCGGGGCACAACCTTGAGAATTGTTGTGCTCTAAAGGCGGACGTGCAGAGATTGATTAAGAATGGTATCTTGTCTTTCAAGGATGTTAATCCAAATGTTAGAGATAATCCTTTGCCTCGACATGGGGCAGCTTCAGTGAATATGGTGGAAGGTTGTCCGGGAAAGTTTCGAGTTTTTCAAGTTGAACACATAAGGGAGTCGTTGATCAAGTTACATCAGAGTTTGAGAAGACTTGCCTTTGTTAGGCAGCAGCATGATTATGATGTTTGTGAATTTTGTTCAAGACAGGTTGATTGCCCTATTGTGAAGGAGGATATTCAAAAGTTGTTAGACCAGAGGGTTATCACTATTACATATGACAGAAATCCGGAGGATGAAGTGAATGTTATAATACCGCAATTCAATTTGCCTGAATTAGTAGAGTTCGTTTACGACAGTCAGACTGCACCTGTTGATCCTTTGATCATTTACCCACCTGGTCCTGTGCCTTACAACTCAGACCAAGCTATACCGTATAAGTATAATGCCACAATGATTGAGAATGGGGTAGAAGTCCCTATACCAATGAGGCCATCTTTTGTTAACATTGCTGATGTGAGTAGAGTTACGAGAAGTGGGCGTGTCTTTGCAGCAGTACCTTTGAAGAGACCAGAAGTTTAAGTCAGGAGGCCCGTACCGGCAGAAATTCCAGCGAGAAATGTTGAACCAAGGGTTGAGATAGGCCGATCCAATGAACCTATCCCACATCCTGAGGATGATGAGATTCTGAAGCTTATCAAGAGAAGTGAATATAAGATTGTGGACCAACTTTTGCAAACTCCTTCCAAGATTTCTTTGCTTGCTTTACTGAGAGATTCCGGTGCCCATAGAGAAGCTTTGATGAAGGTCTTGGACCAGGCATTCGTGGATCATGATGTGACGGTTGATCAATTTGATGGAATTGTGGGAAATATTACTTTGTCTAACAATCTTGGTTTCAGTGATGAAGAGCTTCTGGAGGAGGGAAGAAACCATAATATGGCTTTGCATATCTCAATAAGTTGTGGAAATGATACCTTATCAAGTGTGTTGGTAGATACAGGTTCGTCGTTAAATGTAATGCCCAAGACTACATTATCTCGACTCTCATATCCAGGTGCTCCCATGAGACCTAGTGGAGTAATTGTTAAGGCGTTTGATGGTTCTAGGAAGACTGTCATTGGTGAAGTGGATCTTCCTATTGTAATTGGCCCTCATACTTTTCAGATCACTTTTCAAGTAATGGATATTCGTGCCGCCTACAGTTGCCTATTGGGTCGTCCATGGATCCATGATGCAGGGGCAGTCACTTCCACGCTCCATCAGAGATTGAAGTTTGTAAGGCATGGAAAGCTGGTAATGATTGGTGGAGAGCAGGCTATGGTGGTAAGCCATTTGTCATCTTTCTTTTTTATCGATGCTGATGAGGATGTTGGAACCCAATTCCAAGCTCTATCTGTTGCTAATAACGAAGTGAAGAAGCAAGGGACGTCTATTTCTTCTTTTGAGGATGCGCGACGAGTGGTCGAAAGTGGTTTGGCTGAAGGTTGGGGCCAGGTGTTGACTTTGCCCGAGAACAAGTCTGGAGAAGGTCTTGGTTTTCATCCAGTGTCTGCAAGAGTCAAGCAGGAAGTAGTTACTCGTCGGATACAAGAGGTTTTCTGAAGTGCAGGTTTTATCCATCCGACTCCTCCTGAGGTTGATGCTATAATAGGAGACGATTCTGAAGAGGATTTACCCGATTTTGTGACGCATGGAGTGGCTTGCCAAAACTGGATTGTTGTCGATGTTCCTGTTGTGATGCACGTTTCTGAGTAATGTTTTGTCTTTATTTTTGAAAAAAACTTTCGCTCTGCCCAAGGCGAAAAGTATTTGTGCCGGGCTATGATGAAAATAAATCCTTTTGCTCTGCCCAAGGCAAAAGAGAAATGTCTGGGCTCTTTGTTTCAAGTTTTTCCTCATGAATTATTTTTTCCACTACTGTTTTATTTTTCACTTTTTCTGGGAAATAGTAATGAAAATTAATTGGTAGTAATAGGAAAATATAATAATATTTTGTTTCATTTGTACAACATTCATGTTAATCGATTTCTAAAATAAAGCATAATCATATGTGCAGATTAATCCATGACTTAACCATTGAAAACAATGATCCTATGCCCTCTCCCAACTTTGAATTCCCTGTGTTCAGAGCCAAAGAGGAGGATATTGAAGAGATTCCTGATGAAATTTCCCGTTTGCTTGAGCATGATGAAAAGATTATTCAACCGTTTGAAGAACCGATAGAGTTGATCAATTTGGGTGATGAAGAAGATAAGAAGGAGGTTAAGGTCGGATCATTGCTTATCCCAGAGGTTAAAGAGAAAATGTTGGAGCTTCTCAAAGAGTATGTTGATGTGTTTGCTTGGTCCTACCAAGATATGCCAGGTTTGGACAACAATATTGTGGAGCATCGTTTACCGTTGAGACCTGAATGTCCGCCGATTAAGCAGAAGTTGAGAAGGACTCGTCCTGATATGGCTGACAAGATCAAAGAAGAAGTTCAGAAACAGATTAATGCAGGTTTCCTTGTTACATCGGTCTATCCTCAATGGTTAGCCAATATAGTGCCTGTTGCTAAGAAAGATGGCAAAGTTCGAATGTGTGTAGACTATAGAGATCTGAATAGAGGTAGCCCAAAGGATGACTTCCCATTACCGCACATTGACGTATTGGTCGACAGTACCGCAAAGTTCAAAGTCTTTTCTTTCATGGATGGTTTCTCTGGTTACAATCAAATCAAGATGGCACCAGAAGATATGGAGAAGACAACTTTCATTACACCTTGGGGATCATTTTGTTATCGGGTTATGCCGTTTGGTCTGAGGAATGCTGGTGCAACATACCAAAGGGCCATGACTGCTTTGTTCCATGACATGATGCATAAAGAGATAGAAGTGTATGTAGATGACATGATTGCCAAATCACAGACTGAAGAAGATCACTTGGAACATTTATTGAAGTTATTCCAGCGTTTGAGAAAGTATAAACTCCGTCTGAATCCCAACAAGTGCACTTTAGGTGTTCGTTCTGGAAGACTTCTGGGTTTCATTGTCAGTCAGAAAGGTATTAAGGTAGATCCTGATAAAGTCAAAGCTATTCGAGAAATGCCCGCACCCAAGACGGAAAAACAAGTAAGAGGATTCCTTGGGAGACTGAATTATATTTCTAGATTTATATCTCATATGACTGCTACCTGTGGGCCGATTTTCAAGCTTCTCCGGAAGAACCAAGGATGTGTGTGGACAGAAGATTGTCATAGAGCTTTTGATAGCATCAAAGAATATTTGCTTGAACCTCCCATTTTGATTCCTCCGGTGGAAGGAAGACCTTTGATTATGTACCTGACTATATTGGAAGACTCCATGGGATGTGTGCTTGGTCAACAAGATGAGACTGGAAGAAAGGAACATGCCGTATATTATCTGAGTAAGAAATTCACAGACTGTGAGTCTCGATACTCATTGCTTGAGAAAACCTGTTGTGCTTTAGCTTGGGCTGCTCGCCGTCTGCGCCAGTATATGATTAACCACACCACTTGGTTGATCTCCAAAATGGATCCGATCAAGTATATCTTTGAGAAGCCCGCCTTATCTGGAAGAATAGCCCGTTGGCAGATGTTGTTATCTGAATATGATATTGAGTATCACACTCAGAAAGCAATCAAAGGGAGTATTTTAGCCGACCATTTGGCTCACCAACCAATTGACGATTATCAATCCATCAAGTTTGATTTCCCAGATGAAGATGTTATGTACTTGAAAGCTAAAGATTGTGAAGAGCCGTTACCTGAAGAAGGACCTGATCCCGAATCCCATTGGGGTTTAATTTTTGACGGAGCTGTGAATTCTTATGGAAATGGAATTGGGGCAATCATCGTCACTCCCTGAGGTACTCATATCCCGTTCACGGCAAGATTAAAGTTTGACTGCACGAACAACATGGCTGAGTATGAGGCATGTATTATGGGTCTCGAAGAAGCAGTGGATCTAAGGATTAAGATTCTTGATATTTACGGAGATTCGGCATTGGTAATTAATCAAATCAAAGGAGAATGGGAGACTCGTCATCCTGGTTTGATCCCTTACAGAGATTATGCTAGAAGATTGTTAACTTTCTTCAACAAAGTGGAATTACATCATATCCCTAGAGATGAGAACCAAATGGCTGATGCTTTAGCTACTTTGTCTTCAATGTTTCAAGTGAATGGTTAGAGCGATGTGCCTACAATCAGAGTTATGCGCCTTGATAGACCTGCTCATGTGTTCTCGGTAGAAGAGGTCACCGACGACAAACCGTGGTTCTATGACATTAAACGTGTTCTTCAAACTCAAGAGTACCCGCCTGGGGCATCCAATAAAGATAGGAAGACGTTGAGAAGATTAGCAAGCAGTTTCTTCCTCAATGAAGAAGTTTTGTATAAGAGGAATTATGACATGGTCTTGCTCAGATGTGTAGACAGACGTGAAGCAGACATGCTGATGCAAGAAGTACATGAAGGATCCTTTGGCACTCATGCCAACGGACATGCAATGGCTAGAAAAATGTTGAGAGCTGGATACTATTGGATGACAATGGAATCTGATTGCTGCAAATATGTGAAGAAATGTCATAAATGCCAGATTTATGCGGACAAGATGCACGTGCCACCGACCCTCCTTAATGTTATCTCTTCACCTTGGCCTTTCTCTATGTGGGGCATTGATATGATTGGAATGATTGAACCCAAAGCTTCAAATGGTCATCGTTTCATCTTGGTAGCGATTGATTATTTTACTAAATGGGTGGAAGCAGCGTCTTATGCTAATGTAACCAGACAGGTGGTAGTCAGATTTATCAAGAATCAGATCATTTGTCGATACGGCATCCCGAGCAAGATCATCACTGATAATGGTTCGAATTTGAATAACAAGATGATGAGAGAGCTTTGTGAAGAGTTCAAGATCGAACATCATAATTCTTCTCCTTACAGACCAAAGATGAATGGGGCTGTTGAAGCTGCTAACAAGAACATCAAAAAGATTGTCCAGAAGATGGTGGTAACTTATAAAGATTGGCATGAAATGCTTCCGTTTGCTCTGCATGGATACCGTACTTCAGTTTGCACTTCAACAGGCGCAACCCCATTTTCCCTAGTTTATGGTATGGAAGCAGTACTCCCCGTGGAGGTTGAGATTTCGTCTCTGAGAGTGTTGATGGAAGCTAAACTTTCTGAGGCTGAATGGTGTCAAAGTAGATATGATCAGTTGAATTTAATTGAAGAAAAGAGATTGACAGCTTTGTGTCACGGTCAATTGTATCAGCAGAGAATGAAGAAGGCTTTTGATAAGAAGGTTCGACCGCGCGAGTTCAGAGAAGGTGACCTTGTGCTCAGGAAGATATTATCTTTCCAACCCGATTCTAGGGGCAAGTGGACTCCAAATTATGAAGGACCGTATGTCGTTAAGAAAGTTTTCTCTGGAGGTGCCTTGATTCTCACCAATATGGACGGTGAAGAGCTCCCGCGTCCCATGAATGCCGATGCAGTCAAGAAGTATTTTGCTTAGGTTTGAGTTGACCGTTTGCTAAGTTGAAAACCCGAAGGGGCGGCTTAGGCAAGCTTTTGGTCAGACCAGTCTTGGCATTTGAACACATTTCGGAATCCAAAGTTGTTAGGGAGAATAGTGATCATTGTTTTTTGTGTAACCCTTTCTTTCATGTACTATTTCCCAAACTTTTGTAAACCGTTGGAGTCGCGTTGTTAGCGAACTACCACCTTATTAATGAAATTTGAGCATTTACCTTTTGTGGGCAAAATTTTAATTTGACGGAAATATTCGAAACGAAGTTATTTAAAATATTTTTATTTTTTAAAATGCGTCATAAATAATGAAAGGAATATTAACAGTTGTTCCAAGGATGGTCAAGCCATGAAATGCGAAACAATACAGTAATTTATCCTTGCATGATGAACATGTTTTATTTCAAAATCGTCATGAGGCGTTGGATGTGTTAAACTTGTGTTTCTCGTGGTACTAAGTTTGGTGACTCCCCAGCTATTCCAGTTAAGCTTTGTTTCAGTTATCTTTATTTGGGCGATTTCTGAAGTGTGGTATGCTTTGTCTCATGCCAGTGGTCTGTTGGTATTAGAAGATTGGATTTGATTACTTTTCTCCTCAGGAGACTTGAACCTTGTGGCGTGTTACGCTCCGACGTTTCTTTGTGTTTCCAGTTCCAGTTATTTTCCGTCCTTTTAAGATTGGCCGAGTATCTATTATGTCGTGACATCTTATTATCTTCAAGATATTCCGTCTGCTCGTTTCGTCAGCATAACATTCATTTATTCACTTACACTTATATCACGCATGCATATTCACATTTGCCGTTGATTTTGGGTTTGTTGTACTTTGTTTATTCATACAAGGTACAGTTTCTTTCCAAGTAGAAAGCTAGCTTAAGCAGAAAATGTGCTTCCTTTCTAAATTCCCCAACTGAGCTAATCCTCGTGGATGATTTTTGATTTAGCTTACCTTGTCCATTTCTGGATAGGATGAATTCCCCAATCGAGTTACTTTCTCATTGGGTGGAGTCTTGTTTGACTGTTTTCTCCTGGATGAAGTTGTTGTCTCTTGCATAGGCTATCTCACGATTTTCCCCAGTGTAATCGCAATTTCCTTCTGAGTTATTTTTCGGAAAACAACAAGCGGCAGCTCTTCACGAGCAACTTGTGCGTTATTATTTTTGGAAAACGACAAGCGACGGTCTCTTCATGAGCAACTTGTACGTTATAGACATCGGAAAACGACAAGCGGCAGCTCTTCACGAGCAACTTGTGCGTTATTATTTTTGGAAAACGACAAGCGGCGGTCTCTTCATGAGCAACTTGTACGTTATAGACATCGGAAAACGACAAGCGGCAGCTCTTCAAGAGCAACTTGTGCGTTATTATTATTGGAAAACGGCAAGCGGCGGTCTCTTTATTTGAGCAACTTGTACGTTATTATTTTTCTGGAATACAACAAGTGGCAGCTTCTTTATTTGAGCAGCTTGTATGTTATTGGTATTTTCTTTGGAATACAGCAAGTGGCAGCTTCTTTATTTGAGCAGCTTGTATGTCATAGTTTTTTTTGGAAAACAGCAAGTGGCAGCTTCTTTATTTGAGCAGCTTGTATGTTATTGACATCCCTGGACGACAGCAAGTGGCAGCTTCTTTATTTGAGCAGCTTGTATGTTATGGACATCTTTGATACAGCAAGTGGCAGCTTCTTTATTTGAGGCAACTTGCGTATCTACAATCTTAGAATTTTTTTTATTAATAACCAAGTATTAAAAAAATATTTCGCAAATAACCGGGTTTCGGAAAAAATTACGCAAATAACCATGTTTGAGATGGCTCCACAAAGGAGGAGCCAAGTCATTTGGCGCATGCACCTAGGGTTTTGCCCTAGGCGCCATCTCACTTGGCGCCTCCATTGGCTTTTAGCCAAGTGAGATGGCGCATGCTCCTTAAAAAGGAGAGGAGGCGCCATCTCACTTGGCGCCTAGGGCAAAACTAGGGTTTTTTGCTGTTTTATAAATAATTCGTCCGTTTCTTTGAAATTTCTCACACTTTCTCGCACTGTATTTTTATTTTGTACTCCCTTATTTACGTAATGACGTCGCCTATGATTTTTAGCAGAGATGGTTACGTTATATTCTCCGCCACGAAACCCGCGATGAAAATGAAATTCTGGCACATTCACTCCATGGAGCGTCTGAAGCGGGAGTTGATGCGGTGGCTAGATGGAGACATCGCCGAGGGGGAAAAAATTCGAAGGATCCAGCGAAAACGAACAACAACCTCGCATGCGACAGGAAGACCTAATGTGTGGTTGGAGGAAGTTAAAACATACAGTGATGTAATGCTGATGATGCATGGGTCAGATGAAATTGTGTTAACAGTTGTAATTTCCTAGATTGATTATCGTTAATCATTGTTGTACGCGAAAACCCTAATGTAATTTCCTATATTGATTATCGTTAATCATTGTTGTACGCGAAAACCCTAATGTAATTTCCTATATTGAATTTCTTAAATTGTGTGAACAGTTTTATTAACGGAAAACCCATAATGTTTACAACACAAATATTGAAAAGATTTATTGTATTACAAAATTTATGTGGTCGAGCCAGACGCCCGATTCGGACAGTTTTTGCGATTGTGTCTGACCTGACGGCATAAACCACACTTTCTTTCCAACCTGTCAAGATCGTCCATTTCTGTTGTTATGCGCCTGCTTTTGGGACGACCCTTCTTGTTCCTTCGCATTTGGTCATTGTGCCAAACTATATCACCGTTGTATTCAGGCCAATAGTCCGGTTTTGCCACCAAAGGAAAGTTGTTGTTGTAAACAGTGAGCAACGTTTCAGATTTATAAACGTTTGAGAGCAGTTGAAGCGCGTCTTGATGGGTATGCGCACAAGCGGCAATGACATGAGAGCAAGGCATACGAAAAGCTTGAAACCTGCCACAATCGCACCATTGAGAAGGTAAAATGACCCTGTATTCTTGTCTTGCCAGGCCTTCATTGTGGTCAATTGTCTCTTTCACAATGAAGTTGTGGCTATGGCGATCAAACCGTGTAACCATGTGAGTGTTGGCTTTAGCACTTTCAGCCTTAATGTATTTCATACAGCTTTCACTCCATAGTTGTCCTGATTGCAAGACCGCATACCACATTTCACCTCTTTTGGCAAATAACGCAGCCATCCTAAAATACGTGGATTTCACCAAGGCAGTGATGGGGAGGTTTCGTATGCCCTTGAATACCCCATTCATTGATTCAATAAGATTTGTTGTCATATGCCCCCATCTTTGGCCATTGTCGTATGACCTAGTCCACTTTTCGACCGGTATATTATCGATCCACGTACCGGATTCTGGGTTAGACAAACGGATCTCGTTGCGGTAATATTTGAATGTGGGCTGTGTCAGTGCGTATCCCGCATTCATCACCGCTTTCCTCAATGTTTTGTCCTTGACCTCCCTCGGGAAATTCTGGACGATATGCCTGACGCAATAGACATGCGTAGAAGGAGGGTCATGCCAACCATTTGCCGGATTATTATAGGCACTTTCAATGGAGGCATGTCTGTCCGAGATCAAACAGAGATCTGGTTGAGGAGCCACGTGTGTACGAAGATTTTTCAGGAAAAAGCTCCAAGCACCACCGGTCTCCCCCTCGACAAGGGCAAACGCAACGGGGAAAATGTTATTGTTGCCATCTTGTGCAACTGCCATCAAAAGCGTGCCTTTGTACTTCCCATACAACCAAGTCCCGTCTATTTGTAGAATTGGTTTGCATGATGCAAACCCTGCGATGCATGGTTGAAAAGCCCAAAAGACGCGACTGAATATTCCGTTGCCATGTAGTAGACTATCATCTTGAGCGTACGCTGGCAATGTTTCCAGAACATAAACACTACCTGGAGAATATGTCTTGAGTGCATTTAGGTAGCGGGGAAGTTCTCAGTATGACTCCTCCCAGTTTCCGTACACCCTTTCAATCGCCTTAGTCTTTTCTAACCACGCCTTACAGTAAGACGGAGTGTAGTTAAAAACCGTGGTGATGTGGGAGATGATTGTTTTCACCTTCAAAGAAGGGTCGTTGCTGACCAGGGGTAGGATTTCTTGACATATTAGATCATGGTTGAGTTTTCGGTGGTCTTGTGATTGAGTGGAACTTACACAAGTATGGGTAGTCATGGAACCTATGACCCAGCAGTCACCCCTTAGTCTGTATGAAGCGGTCAGCTTGAACATGCAGTCAGGGTGGACACACTTAATCTTGTACCTTTCCGGGTTTACACGATCCACCTTATAATCAACCGAGTTGAGCATGTGAAATTTTTTGATGGCCCTTATGCATTCCTCTCTATTACGAAACTTGTCCTTCTCTTTTAAATTTTCATCTGATTGCATATACGGTTGGAAAAACAAGTCTGTAGAAGGTTCATCTCCGCCCATGTTGAAGTTTGTCATGTGCGTAGGTGGTGTGTAGATTTTGTCGGTAGGAATACTTGGGATGCCATCATCGTCAGAATCGTCGTTCACCATTTCATCGAACTCTAACTCGTTATCTTCTTCTTCATCATCAACTGCATCCACCTCATCTTGCTCATTCTCCAAAGGATCAACCTCCTGTGTCACCGGAGGCTCTACCTCCTGTGTCACCGGAGGCTCTTGAAACAGAACGTACAACTCAATAGAGTCGTTTCCAGAATAGACATGGCTGGAAATCATGTTATGGAAATCCTCGTCATCTTGAATTGCAACCTTATAAAATATGACTTGGTTGTTTCCAAAAAAGACTGGACTCTGATAAAAAATCTGGGATACCGGGCCTCGTTCAAGTTTGGCCTCCAATCTTTTCTTAAAGTAGGAGAAATTTGCTTTCCCGTTTAAGAAAAATCGGACATTGTCGGTGTTTCTAAACAAAAACCCAACTGTGGGACACATGTATGTCTCACCGTTGAAATGTGCTTTGACAACAAATTGTGGTGAAGAGGC
Organism: Vicia faba; assembly: GCA_948472305.1. Lineage (NCBI taxonomy): Eukaryota > Viridiplantae > Streptophyta > Magnoliopsida > Fabales > Fabaceae > Vicia > Vicia faba. The sequence goes on along the minus strand of OX451736.1, from coordinate 162,670,071 downwards.
CATTGTGTAGAATTGTTTTAGGTATGAAGGTGGGAATGTTTTGGGTTTATTGATTATATGAAGGTATGAATGCTGGAATGTGTGAAGGTTAGATGACTGATTCGAAGGTTGGAAAATTTTACAGTTTATGTGAATGAATGTTATGTTCAACCTAAGGCAAAATATTTCAATTAAGTAAGTGATGCAACCCCCCAAGGCTGCCAATAATATTACATGCATGGGCTTATGCTGCCACCTAGCCTGGCCCTATTCTACACACATAAATGTTTTGTGTAAGCCTGCCACCCATCAGCTCCAATGGCCTTGCATGCAACAGAGAAAGGAATCCCAAAGGCTGTCACGTAGCCTGAGCCAATGATGTAAAACGTGACACCTCTTATTCGCCAAATGGGGTGGCGACAACATTCATTTTTGAACTATTTCGCCAAGTGAGATGGCGCCTCCCTTACTGTCCAATCGTGATACATGCATGGGCTTATGCTGCCACCTAGCCTGGCCCTATTCTACACACATAAATGTTTTGTGTAAGCCTGCCACCCATCAGCTCCAATGGCCTTGCATGCAACAGAGAAAGGAATCCCAAAGGCTGTCACGTAGCCTGAGCCAATGCTGTAAAACGTGACACCTCTTATTCGCCAAATGGGGTGGCGACAACATTCATTTTTGTACTATTTCGCCAAGTGAGATGGCGCCTCCCTTACTGTCCAATCGTGATACATGCATGGGCTTATGATGCCACCTAGCCTGGCCCTATTCTACACACATAAATGTTTTGTGTAAGCCTGCCACCCATCAGCTCCAATGGCCTTGCATGCAACAGAGAAAGGAATCCCAAAGGCTGTCACGTAGCCTGAGCCAATGCTGTAAAACGTGACACCTCTTATTCGCCAAATGGGGTGGCGACAACATTCATTTTTGTACTATTTCGCCAAGTGAGATGGCGCCTCCCTTACTGTCCAATCGTGATACATGCATGGGCTTATGCTGCCACCTAGCCTGGCCCTATTCTACACACATAAATGTTTTGTGTAAGCCTGCCACCCATCAACTCCAATGGCCTTGCATGCAACAGAGAAAGGAATCCCAAAGGCTGTCACGTAGCCTGAGCCAATGCTGTAAAACGTGACACCTCTTATTCGCCAAATGGGGTGGCGACAACATTCATTTTTGTACTATTTCGCCAAGTGAGATGGCGCCTCCCTTACTGTCCAATCGTGATACATGCATGGGCTTATGCTGCCACCTAGCCTGCAAGAGTGACACCTTACATTATTTGTAAATGCATGCATGCATATGTTGGAGAGGTGGAGACCGGAGACCCATACATTTCACCTACCAATAGGTGAATGTACCATCACTCTCGAAGATGTGTACATGCTACTGGGCCTACCTATTGACGGTAAAGCGGTGAACGGGTCGGTTCAACAACCCAACTCACAGTGTGAAGAACTGTTGGGTAGGGACATGGTAGAAGGTGGTGGAGCAAGAGGGCAGGGAATACTACTCACTGACCTGAAACGGCATTATGCAAGTATGGAATTAAATGAAAATTCCTCAGAAAATGACCGAGTAGTAAAAGCCCGAACGTATATTATGATACTTTTTGGTACTTTTTTATTTCCCGAAAGTACGGGAAATAGTGTAAATTTCATGTACTTACATTTACTAACCAATTTTGATAAAACTAGAAAATTTAGTTGGGGTTCTGCAGTATTAGCCCACCTGTACAGTTCCTTGTGCAAAAACGCAGTCAAGGAAAAATGTACATTTTATGGGTGCGCATTTTTACTACAAGCCTGGGGTTGGTGGAGGATGGAGTCCTTAAACCCCATCAACAACAACACTTTTGGTTTCCCTTACGCAACAAAGTAAGTCATTAAGTTATAGCATTTATAACTATTCTTCTCTTTCCAAAATATATGCTAAAAATAACATGTTTCTCATTTCCTATAGGTACTGCGTGAGGGGTATGGATTACGGCAAGAATCCCAGATTCAATGTCGCACTCTACCGGAATCTGTTGGATCACTTAGGCCCAGATGACGTAAGTCGTAGCTTTTAACTTTTGTTCATTTTAATTATTTATACATTACTTTTGCGCTTACCTGATTTAAATTTTATCGCAGTTCGTCTGGAGACCATATTTGGGTTTGGACCATTCTCCAAATCCAGAGGATGCAGCAACTTGGACTGCAAAGACTGCACTCATTCGGTTCAACATTGTGGAGATGCACCACAGCGACCGTGTGAAGATGCAGTTCGGAATGATCCAAGAGATACCAAGTGACCCAACAGATTTGTCCCCCTGGCATCTAAAAAGGGTCGACGCCCAGTGGAATCTAACCAACTGGAAAGACTTTGCTCCAGAATGGTGTAAAATGTGGCAAAGGCGTCACCGCTACATCTTGCAATCCCCTATTTTCCTTACTCAAGGTAACATGCGACACACCGATCAATATATGTCGTGGTACAGGTCGGTTAGTAACCCAGATATGCACGTGTCTCATCCGAGGTACTTGGTTGACCCACGCACACAATGGGCACAACCCTCGATTCCCCACCAACAAACCCAAAATCCATCAACCTCAAACCAACCCCAAAGAAGAAACAGACCAACAAACACACAACCACATTCCCCACCACAACACAACTACAACCAAATGCCGTACTACCAACCACATTCACCGCCAAACTACCAATACCCAGATATGCCTCAAACCCAACCACAATACCAACCCCAATACCAGCAAACCCACATACCCCATACACAATTTCAGTCTTCCACATATCCCAATATGGGGCCCTCAACATCCAGCCTTAGCCCTGATATGGGAATGTCAGAAGATTATGACCAACCTGACCAAACCTACCATCAACCACCATATCACCAAACAACCCAACATCCACAGTACCAAACACCCCAAGATCCATTTCCTTTCTACCCCCCATACTCAGACGACCAATGCTACCGACCAACCATGGAACCCCACCCACCGCCAACACGACCAAACTTCGAGGGTATGGGTAACCGACTGTACCAGAGCGGATCTTCGAGATATGGAGATCTTACTGATTTTATGGATTCGGATCGCATTGACTTCGCTGGGCCATCGACCTTGCCGCAACAGGAAACGAGACGGCACCCAGCAAGAGAAAGGCGAGGACGGGGATGCGGAACTGGGGGTCATTACCGGGTTCCTGGGGATCATTGATGTATCTTTTTTTTTTCCAGTATTTTTTGTATCTATTTTTTTACTGTTATTTAAATGTAAAACAGTTGAATGTAATTATTTTTTTTCAAATAAAAAATCAATTTTGTTTATCTCTGTCTAATACGCAACGCGCAGGAAAGGAAAAAAAAATTTTTTTTTTTTGACCTAATTTTGCACATAGGCGCCATCTCATTTGGCTTAGGGCTTGCCATTTGCCCTTAGGCGCCAAATGAGATGGCGCCTCCCTTATAAAAAGAGGAGGATGCGCCAAATGAGATGGCTCCTCCTTTGTGGAGCCATCTCAAATATGGTTATTTGCGTAATTTTTTCCGAAACCCGGTTATTCGCGAAATATTTTTTTAATACTTGGTTATTAATAAAAAAAATTCACAATCTTACTATTATCTCAGCATTAATGAGTATATCTCGGGAAATCTCGCAGAGAAGCTTGTCATGAATCATTACCTTCCGAAGTCGGTAATCCGTTATCAGCAAAATTGTTACTTTCTGTCTATCTTTGACCTCGAGTTGTGAATTCACTGTTATTTTTGGGTCAATAATCTGTTTTATGGCCTATGCAAAATTCCTTCTTTGTTAGGGTCATAGGTCGTATTCCCTCAATTTTATTCGCCGTCAAGAGTCTGTCATTTGAAATCGATGGCTCGTTTCCCCAGTAGTGTATAATCCATGTCTCTGTGTTTTGTTGGCGTTTGATTTCTCCAGCATTATCTCGTCTCATACAATATCTTTCTCTGTGAATTCAATCACTGCATTCATATCAAACATGATGGCGGTATCTTAGGGTAAAAATTTGCGTATCATGTATTTAAGTACCTTCAATCTCGTCGAGACGAAGATTTTAATCTTCATATCTCCGGATAGAAGAAACTTAAATAGGGGCAGCTGTTGTACCCCAAATTTTGACCTAAGATACCATCTCCTATCTGCATCATTGCATTGCAAGGGTTTTGACCTATTTTATCAATTTTCAAAGCAGATTTAAAATTCATAACTTTTTCAAGTCAAGAGCTGTTTATTTGTTGAACGCTAAATTTATTAATCGATCAATGCTAAAAGAATGTTTATTAATTATTTATTATCTTAAATTTAAATAATTGAAATTCATTTTCAGTTATTATATAATTTAAAGATTTATAAATAATAAAGTAAATATTTGAAAAGAGGCATATTAATTGATCAGACAATGTTTATTAATTATTTATTATCTTAAGTTTAAATAATTGGAATTTTCTTTTCAGTTATTATATAATTCAAAGATTTATAAATAATAAAATAAATATTTGAAAAGAAGGTTAGTAATTGATCAAACGATGTTATTTAATTATTTATTGTTCTAGGTTTAAATAATTGAAATTTTATTTTCAGTTATTATAATTTAGAAGAATTATAAATAATGAAATAATTAATTGAAGAGAAGTTAATTGGTCAATGATGTTTGTTTAATTATTTATCATTCTAAATTTAAATAATTGGAATTGATTTTTCAGTTATTATATAATTTAAAGAATTATAAATGATAAAACAAATAATTGCAAAGAAGAAAAGAATTAATTGGTAAAATATTGGAGTTTTATTCATTTTATTCTAATTGTTACAATTATTGTTTAAATACCGTATTTATTTACAACGTATTTACAATGATAATTTTTACAATGTTTAAAATGAAATAAAAACTATCCTAATCTTTTCCTAAGTTCTAAATCTTCATCTTCTATCCAATGCTCATTTGATTTTTACCTGCAAAGAATTAAAAGAAAAAAGTCAGAAATAAATAAATAATGAAAAGAAGAAAATTAATTTAAGCGTTCATCATTAAAAGCAAACGGCTGGAATCAGTTTTACCCTTTTTGCAAATCACGGGATTTCTCCCGGTTCACAAAAAGGGATGAATTTTTATTGATAAAAATGAATGCACAAATTTAAATATGCACAATTTCATTTTTTGGTCAAAATTGCATTTTAATTGTAAACTGCATGTTTCAAATCCAATGCATATTTCAAAAACAAAACAGCATATGCAATGTTCAAGACAAAATGCAACGTAAACTGCCAAACATGGGGGAAGAGGCAAAAAAAAAATAGGCTCCTTACTGTACTATGCATTTGACAAAGAGAGCATGCTGTTTAAACCAAATATGCAAGCATAATATACAATATCTTTCCATTTTACATCATTTTCCAGCATTATACTTTTTCAGAACAAGTAAAATACACATCATTTTAATGTCTATTTGTACTTAAGAGAGAGAAGAGAGGAAGAGTGTGGTTTACAGGTTTTTGGCTTAGGCAGAAAATGGATACAAAACAAACTACAACAGTAATACAGTAAGAGAAGGAAGTATAAAAAGGGATACCAAACAAACTGATGTAGCAGCATATGTGCAGAGTATCAAGAGAAATATGGCTAACATATTCAAAACCTGTAACATAACCTCAGCGCAGAAAACTGTTATAACACATCAAACCCCCTTCAAAAAAATTCAGAGAGTCCAACTTGTTTTAAAAGCCTTAAAACAAAACTGTAAAGCAAGAAACAAAGGGAATTCTCAAAGTACCAAAAACAAAACCTCAAGAACCTTGCTGCCTCAAAACCGAACCTCTTAACCATGTCAAACCTGTCCTGCTTCAAAGCCTAAGCCATAGAAGCCTGACCAGTAAACACAACCTGTCAAACCATTTCATCCTGTTTCCATCAACATACATAAAACCAACAACCAATATGGCCTAAGCAAAAACCATAACCATGGCCTAAACCTGCATAAACCAGTAACCATAAACCAGAACAACCTTAGGCCACAAACTAAAAACCTGTCCAGCCATCACCAAAAATCATAACCATTTCCAAGCCAAATATCGTGTAACTATGGCCTAAACCAGCATAAACCATAAAGGCCACAACCTAAAAACCTGTCAAGCCTCACCAAACCAGTACAACTTATGGCCTAAAACCTTAAACCTTGTCAAAGCCAAAAATCAGAATACCATAACAACTCAAACCTTAAAACAATGTCCAAACCCACAAAAGCCTCAGAGTTATCATCATAGGCAAAAGAATCACAGTAAAGAAGAAGAAAAGCTAGTCAAAACAATATTTCAACACTAGCATGTTCAAAGCATCAAACCTCAGAGCTTCATCATAGGCCACTAAGAGAAGCAACAGAATCACAGTGGAGAAGAAGAGAAGAAAATTATCCGAAGGCAACATTGAAGCATACAGAAGTAAGGCGAGAAGAAGAAGAGGAAAAGCATACAGTAAAGCCTCAAACATTCATCATAGGCTAATACAACAAGGCGACAGAATCACAGCAAGCAAGCAAGAAGTAAGAATGAAATACCAGGCTCGTCACTGTCCTCCCTGCTTGCCTTGGCCGCCACAGCATCCCCAACCTTCCTCCTCCGTCTCCAAGGGTAACGTTTCTCTTTCTCTTTCTTTCCAAACCTCAAATAGCCATTAATAAAACGAAATTAGAATCAAATGGATAAACAATCACAACATGCAGTAATGAAACCTAACGAACAAAAGAAAGAATTTGTACCTTAAATCCGTCGCCATGGCTTTCTCGTTGGAGGGAAGAAGAAGCATGAAGGACGCCGGTGGCCGTGGCAAGGGATTCAGAAGCTTACAGCGAAGAAGATGAAAACGCAGAAGTGGGCATGAGGAAGACGAAGAGAGATCGAGGAAGACAAAGAAAGAACGAGCGGCGCCGTTGCTGTTAAAGCCTTAACCCTTTTTTCCCTAAAACCAAAAGATGTTTAACCCTAAAAACAAATTAGGAAATGCTTGGACCTAAACCTGTTTCTTGCCTAAAGCCCAATGTTTTCCACAGCACACCCCCTTATTTCTGTTTTCTTCTTAATCAGATTTGGGCCCTCTCAAAACCATTAAGCCCATACGAATTATTATTTACCCCCCCCCCCCTTGATTCTTGATGCTTTTGTCTCCATTTTGATTTCCTTAGCCCTTTTTTAGAATTATTATTAATTTAGTTTAATTATTAACTTAATCAATTAGAGATCATTTAATTAAATAATTTTAACAAGGTGACCAATTTTTTATTAACTTTAGGATTTAACTTGACAATTTTAGTATTCCCTTTTTATTAGATTAAATTAATAACTTTAAGTTTTAATTTAGTTTAATTATTTAATAACTATTAAAAATAATGCTTTATATTAATATTAAAAAAAACATATAAAAAATAGAAACTAAAAAATATTTTATTTCCTTTAATTATTTCCCTCGCTTTAGTTAATACTAATACAAAAAGATATAAAAAAATAGAATTTAAGAACTAAAAACATTTTTATTTTCTTCAATTAATTCTCTTGCTTTATCCATATTAAAAAAAATACATATAATAAAAACTTAAAAAACATTTTATCTTTTCTTTAATTAATTCTCTTGCGTTGTATCTATTAAACAAAAATCTAAAAATACATGTTCACATCATTTAGTCGTTTATTTAATTGTTGTATATCATTTATCTATCTAATTTTCTGTTTAATTATTTTGTCGTTACTTGTTTATTCCGTTTACGTCTAAATCTAAGGGAGAAACGATTAAATTTGTTGACTTCATGTCCTCAAGTCCGATCACGCGAATATTTTGCATTTCATTAAAGCTTAAGACAATTTTCCCCCCAAAACTCAATCTTTTCAAAACTCACACCTTTTAAGCAAAAACTTCGACATTAGGTCGTCGTATCTTCAAAAACCCGTGTGTACTCCTTTTCGGCCAAAACAATTTATTTTTAATCAAACGAACATTTTAATAAACAGATATTTCAAAAGGTTCCTATAGAATACTATAGATACATTGGGTGCTAATACCTTCCCATTGTATAACCAACCCCCGAACCATAGATCTCTTTTCAAAAACGCTTTGTATTTTTATTACTTTTAGAAAGTATTATTTTACATTGCATACTTAGGGTTTTATTTCGCTCTTTTCCCTTTTCCCTTGGAAATAATAAAGCGCGGTGGCGACTCTTGCTTTTGTGAGACGAATTAATCAATAATTCGATCTCTGATTTACCCCGCTACATTTTTTATCGCTACAGCTACCCCAAAAGAAATCAAGGTCAGTATCTAGCAATAGGTCTTCTTGGGTCATGGTGATAACATCAGGGCCATTAGGGAATCCTAACAGGTTGGCAAACTCCCTATGATTATAGCGGTAGTCCATATCAAACAGTCTGAAGGTGGACAGCCCGCAGTTGAAACCTAACCCATGATTTGGTAGATAGCTCAGTATGCTCAAGAACTCAAGGGTCAACTTTCGGTAGGTATAATAACATCTCCGAATTGGAGCAACGTCCCAAACTATTTGGTGTAGCAGATACATGACACTCTCACGAATGCCTAAAGCAGTCATAGCATGGTCGTCAGCATAAATTGTAGGACACATCTCACGCTCAACTAGATCCTCAAAGTGCCTTTTCTGATTCCTACCTCTCAGGGTTATGTTTATGTAGTTTATGCGTACCATGGAGCTAAATATGAAAGCTAATGAATCACCCTAAAAATGTTTAATAAATGTGTGAAAAACTAGGTTAGTATTTTCAGGTTAAAATGCCGAAGTTAAATCAAAAAGAAAAAGAAGTTTAAAAATAAAAAATAAAAATAAGAAAATAAAAAGGAGCAAGGGATGCAACATGAAAGTTTTTAAAGATTAAAATAAAGAAAATAAAAACATATCAAAACAACAAAAATAATTAAAAGAAAACATGGGTTGCCTCCCATGAAGCGCTTTTGTTTTATGTCGATGGCTCGACAGACAGTACCTATTCAGTTAGGCATCGGGGTAGGTGGCTCACTTAACTGTAGATAAGCCGAATAGTTTAGATTTTCGACGTTAAAATAATGCTTTAAGCGCTGGCCATTGACTATAAATGGTTCGATGGAATTTCCTTTAATTTCTACCGCACCACTTGGGAAAACTTTATTAATTTCGAATGGTCCTGACCATCTGGAACGTAATTTACCCGGGAAGAGTTTCAGTCTAGAGTTGAATAGGAGTACGATGTCTCCGTCCTTGAATTCCTTCCACGAGATACGCTTATCATGCCATTTTTTTGTTCTCTCCTTATAGATTCTAGCATTTTCATAAGTGTCTAAACGTAATTCTTCTAATTCATGGATATCTAATATTCGTTTCTCGCCAGCAGTCTTGTAATTTAAGTTAAGGGTTTTAATGGCCCAGTAAGCTTTATGTTCTAATTCTACTGGCAAATGACAAGATTTTCCATAAACTAATTTAAACGGCGTTGTTCCGATAGGGGTTTTAAAAGTTGTCCCATATGCCCAAAGAGTGTCATTTAGCTTGGAGGACCAATCCTTTCTGGATGGGGCTACGGTTTTCTCAAGGATTTGTTTAATTTCCCTATTTGACACTTCCACTTGTCCACTTGTTTGAGGATGGTATGGTGTGTCTATGCGATGTTTAACGCCATATTTTGAAAGTAGTTTTTCGAAAATTCTAGAGATAAAATGGGAACCGCCATCACTGATTACTAGTCTTGGTATACCGAATCGTGGGAAGATAACATGCTTGAATAGTTTAAGTACTACTCGTGTATCGTTTGTGGGTGCAGCGACGACTTTAATCCATTTTGATACGTAGTCAACAGCTACCAATATATACTTATTTCCAAAAGATGCGGGGAATGGTCCCATGAAATCAATTCCCCATACATCAAAAATTTCTACTTCGAGAATCCCTTTTTGCGGCATTTCGTCACGTCTAGATATATTTCCTGTGCGCTGACATCTATCGCAGTTCAGAATTGCTACGTGGACGTCTTTCCATAAAGTAGGCCAAAAGAAGCCAGCTTGAAGTATTTTTGCACAAGTTTTCGATGTACTAGCGTGTCCACCATAAGGGGCGGAATGGCAATGGGCAATGACGTCGTCTATTTCATTGTTAGGAACACAGCGATGGTAGATACCATCGGCGCCTCTTTTAAAGAGTAGTGGTTCATCCCAAAAGTAGTGTTTAATATCATGGAAGAATTTCTTACGCTGTTGGTACGTTAAATCGGGTGGTAAAACACCGACGGCTAAGTAGTTAACGAAATCAGCGTACCATGGTAATGTGGTGTTGGTATAAATGGATTTTACTACCGCAGTTGTTAAATGTTCATTGCATTGATCTAAATTGTCGGTAGGAGCTATCTCTAGTTTAGCAATAAGGCGTTCATATGGGAAATCTTCGTTTATGGGAACACTCTCGGTTTGGATTCCATCCAATCTTGATGAATGGTCCGCTACCACATTTTCAGTCCCTCTTTTGTCTTTTATTTCCAAGTCAAACTCTTGTAGGAGTAAGATCCATATGAGTAGTCGTGGTTTGGCATCTTTCTTACTTAGCAAGCATCAGATCGCAGCATGATCCGTGTAAATAATGATTTTGGCACCCACTAAGTAGGAACGAAATTTGTCCAATGCGAATACCACAGCTAGGAGTTCCTTCTCCGTAGTGGCGTAATTCATTTGTGCGGGATCGAGTGTTCTGCTTGCGTAGTAGATAGCGTGAAGCTTTTTATCCTTGCGCTGTCCTAGGACTGCGCCTACAGCATAATCACTCGCATCGCACATTATTTCAAATGGTAGGTTCTAATCAGGAGGTTGCATTATAGGTGTTGAAATTAAGGCTTCTTTAAGCGTCTCAAATGCGTTTAAGCATTTATCATCGAAAATAAACTCAGCTTCTTTCATCAATAATTCAGTTAGTGGCTTAGTGATTTTAGAGAAATCTTTTATAAAACATCGGTAAAAACCAGCGAGTCCTAGAAAACTTCTTATTTCTCTAACTGTTTTGGGTGGTTGAAGGTTTTTGATAACTTCGATTTTTGCTTTATCAACTTCAATTCCTCTGTTTGATACAATGTGACCCAACACAATTACTTGTCTCACCATGAAGTGACATTTTTCCTAATTGAGCACTAGGTTGACATTGACACAGCGTTTCAGTACTAGTTCAAGATTTGATAAACATCCTTCAAAACTTTCTCCACAGACAGAAAAATCGTCCATGAATACTTCCATAATTCCGTCTAAAAAGTCTGCAAAAATCGCCATCATGCATCGTTGGAAAGTTGCAGGTGCGTTACATAGTCCAAATGGCATTCTTCGGTATGCAAAAGTACCATACGGGCATGTGAATATGGTTTTCTCTTGACCATCAGGATGAATGGGAATTTGGAAGAATCCTGAGTATCCGTCAAGATAGTAAAAATGGGAATGTTTGGCTAAGCGCTCGAGCATTTGATCAATGAATGGTAATGGGAAATGGTCCTTGCGCGTAGCTTTGTTTAGTTTTCTTTAATCGATACACATTCTCCATCCTGTTTGGGTACGTTGTGCCACCGATTCGCCTTTTGTGTTTGTTATAACCGTAACACCTCCTATCTTAGGTACTACGTGAACTGGACTGACCCAGTTGCTATCTGATATTGGGTATATGATGCTTGCCTCTAGTAGTTTCTGCACTTCTTTCTTAACGACTTCACTTAGGATAAGGTTTATTCGTCTTTGATGTTCTCTAGAAGTCTTGCAGTCCTCCTCTAGCATAATGCGGTGCATACAGAGAGAAAGGCTTATTCCTTTTAGATCTGATATATTATATCCTAACGCGGTTGGATACTTCCTTAACACATTAAGAAGTTTTTCGGTTTTGATCTTCCCTAAATTGGCATTGACTATAACTGGCCGTTCGAGTTCTTTATCTAAAAATTCATACCTAAGATCTTCAGGTAATGTTTTAAGTTCTATACTAGTTTTCTTATCAGTTTGGGTAGGATCGGGTGTTAAGGCGAAACATTCGCTTGGGTTGGCATCTTGATATTCTTGTTTCCAGTCATCGTCCTTGAAGATAGTTGGTGTCGTAATTTTTAACATCCCAGAATAGGTGTCTTCTTGGCTTTCTAGTTCTTTGACACATTCATCAATAATATCTAGGAAACAGCATGAGTCATCTATAGCAGGGGCTTTGAAGAACTGGGAAAGAATGAATTCTACTTTTTCTTCTCCTACCTTGAAGGTAAGCTTTCCTTTCTTAACGTCAATAATGGCTCCTGCAGTGGCTGAAAATGGTCTTCCTAATATGATGGGAATGTTTGAATCTTCCTTTATGTCCATTATTATAAAGTCAGTAGGTATGTAAAATTGTCCTATTCAGACATGAATGTTTTCTAGCATACCAACAGGGAATTTGACTGATCTGTCGGCTAGTTGTAGGGACATCTTGGTAGGTATCATGTCACCTAGTTTGAGCTTCTCGCAAATAGATAAGGGCATTAGACTAACACTTGCTCCTAAATCGCATAGAGCTTTGTCTATGACAGATTTTCCAATTACACATGGTATGGAGAAACTACCAGGATCTTTTAGCTTTGGAGGCATGTTATTTTGAATTATGGCGCTACATTCGGCAGTTAGCATAACGGTTTCGTTTTCAACAATTTTTTTCTTATTAGAAAATATTTCTTTTAGGAATTTAGCATATGACGGCATTTGGGTTATAGCTTCTGTAAACGGAATAGTAACGTTTAATTGTTTCAGAAGTTCTACAAATTTCTTGAACTGCCCCTCGTTTTTGGATTTTGCAAGTCTTTGAGGGTATGGAATTGGTGGTTTATATGGCGGTGGAGGTACGTAAGGTTTTTCTGAAGCCTCTATGTTCTCCTTCTCGTCTTCCTCTACATTCTCAGATTGTTCTTTCGATTTCTCTGCTTCCTTTTCAGGTTTTTGATACATGGTCAGATTTTGGAGTCTAGGATCTACCGGTCCATCAAGTGTTGTCCCACTTCGTAATGTGATAGCATTAGCATGTCCTTTTGGATTGGGTTGTGGTTGTCCAGGAAACGTACCAGCAGGTGCGATCGAACTAGCTTGGTGTTGTGCTACTTGGGAGATTTGGGTTTCTAACATTTTATTGTGAGTTGCTAGGGCATCTACCTTATTTGCTAATAGCTTCAATTGTTCACCGGTGTGAACGTTTTGATTAAGGAATTCTTTGTTTTGTTGAGCTTGATTAGCGATAAAATTTTCCATTAGGATTTCAAGGTTAGATTTCTTAGGAATGTTAGGAACATTAACAACGGGTTTTTGATAGCCTGGAGGTATAGCAGGTGCTTGGCCAGGTGCATATAAAGCATTATTGTTCTTGTACAAGAAGTTAGGATGGTTCTTCCAACCAGGGTTATAGGTATTAGCATAAGGATTACCTTGAGCGTAATTCACCTGATCAGTTGATATTCCTGTTAGGATTTGACATTCGGTTCCAACATGACCAGGAACTCCACAAACTTCGCAGTTTGGGGTAACTGCAGCCACGGTGGCTGCAGGAGGTAAGGTCAAGCTTTCTATCTTTTGGGTAAGAGCATCTACCTTAGCATTAACTTTATCTAGGCTACTAATCTCGTACATCCCACTTTTGGTTTGAGTTTTCTCCACGGGTGTTCTTTCTCCTCCCCACTGATAGTGGTTTTGAGCCATATTTTCAATGAGTTGGTTAGCTTCATCGTAAGGCTTGTCCATCAGTGTACCACCTACGGCGGCATCTATAGAGAGTCTCGTCTTGTACAAGAGTCCATTATAAAATGTGTGGATGATCAGCCATTTTTCTAATCCGTGATGTGGGCACATTCACATCATACCTTTGTAGCGTTCCCATGCATCGAATAGCGATTCAGTATCCTTCTGCCTAAATCCGTTGATTTGAGCTCTTAATGCAGCAGTCTTGCTTGGGGGAAAGTATCATGCTAAAAATACAGTCTTAAGTCCTTCCCACGTAGTGACGGAATTTGACGGCAAGGATTGCAACCAAGCCCAAGCTCTATCTCTTAGCGAGAAAGGGAAACAACGTAATCTTATTTCATCTTTACTAACACCATTTGCTATAACTGTGTCGGCAAATTGAACGAATTTTATAAGATGTTCATTTGGATCCTCAGTAGGATTTCCAGAGAATTGGCGTTGTTGGATAGCTGATATCAATGACGGTTTCAACTCAAAATTGTTTCGATTTATTGCTGGAGCAACAATGCTATTGTGGGGTTCTTGTTGTGATGGAGCTGCATACTCCTTCAGTGGACGGGTCCTTTATTCTTCGGCCATGTCTACTTCTGGATTAGTTTCGGTTTCAGAGGAAGAATTAGAATCTGTTTCGGAATCAATCTTGATTTCGGGTTTGGGTAAAGGAATAGTGTGATTTAAACAATAATCCCTGACTGTTCGTCATATGGAAAGGATGCGTTCAGGTTCGTCCGTCGATTTGTCAAGTGGTTCGCCTTGTGAGCGAGTCCTTGGCATACAAATCGAAAAAGGGTTTCTGTTGCCTAGTCTAAACGCGCAATAGAAGAATCGTACTTAATTGACTAATCAGTCCCCGGCAACGGCGCCAAAAACATGATCGGGACTTTATGAGTCTATTGGGATACTAACTGCAAGTATACAGTTTAGTCGTTCTAGTTTTAAATGATTATCGAACCCACAGAGACTGAGGATCAATCGCATACGATCTAATGTTACAATTGTTTAACTAAGCGATGAATATTTGGTTTTAGGGGGGAAAATAGTTTAATTAAAAAAAATAGTAATAGCTATACCGGTATGTGATAGTCGGACTTCGGGAATTCGGTGAATCGCTTGGCATATAAAGTATTTCGGTAAAAACGAATTGTTTAAAAACCTGAGACATACACTCTCGTGTTCATGAAATAAGTCATGCTACTAAACCTAGTGGATGCACTTTAAATTTAATAACACTTTTTGAAAACAATTTGAGTTTAATTGATTTGTTAAAACACTCTCGTGTATTTAAAAATGAATGTTTCATTACCACTATCTGGGTCGAACCCCAGCTCTCGCATGCAGGTTCTTGCCTTAATTAATTTCCCACTCTCGTGGCAAAATCGTGTTAATTATCCTCTCACTCTCGTGACAAGGGTAGTTAAATTAAACATGGAAATTGGAAACCAGAAATTATTTATAAATGTTTTTAGCCAAGTTATCACCGAATTCTTTCGGTGCTTAGGAGTCACATACCGGTACAAATGAATTTAGCCAGACATAATATATTTAGTAACTATGCAGCTTAAAATATAATTCATAAAAATAAATGACATAGCATAAGAATAAATAAAAATCAATTGCATAAAAAACCTGTAAATAATGTTGCTATGGTAATCTTGAGTGCGTACAAATTCCTTGCAATTAATTGAAATCTATGAACGTGTTAATTCTTAGATGAAGAACTAACACTTTGGAAACTAATTCTGGAAACTAAAAGTTACAGTAGGTATAAAATCATTCAAAATAAAATAAAATAGAATAATGCAGAAAAACAGAAGTTTGGCTCCGTAGAAAATTCTCCGACGATGATCCATTGAACTGCCTTATATTTATAGAAGAGGATTTTTTGCAGTTGAGAGAATTTAGGAATTGCTTGAGTGGAGTAAGACTTGGATTGATAGTTGCTGAAGTTGAGGAAATGCAGGAGAAGAAAACTGTCCACAACGTTGCCCACGTCTCCTGTAATGCATAACGTTGCTTTAAGCGTGTGACGGTCGTCATGAGGAGGTGACGGTCGTAATGCGCTTAAATAGCGTGTTATGCTCGTCAATGATGTGTGATGAGCGTCCTTCAAGTTGTGAGCGCGTTACGCTCGTCATGGGGTGTGACGGTCGTCACAGCAACAAAATCTGCAGACTTTACAGATTTGGTTCTTTTTCTTCTGATTCTTGGTTAGCTTCCTTCATGTGATCCTTTTTCACTGGTTTGATTTGAAACATGTTGTACCTGTGAAAAGACACAAAAACTCGGAACAATCAGGAGTTAAACGAGTTAATGTATTATAAAAATCGATAAAAAATGTAGTAATTATATGATACGATTTCTCGTTATCACATGCGTGCAGCAAAACAATGATAGAGTGAAAAAATTGCAGTATGAGTCGACACATACTCACATGAGTCGACACATTTTAGTGGGAGGACAAATTATGAGTCAACACAAAACCTCATGAGTCGATACATACTGCTATAATAGGCACAAAACAAAAAGGAAAAAGGCTCACGAGTCGACACAAAACACGCATGAGTCGACACATGCAGGGAATAAGTCGACGCATACCGTTATGCATCGACTCATACTGAGTTGATTTGAACTTACAGGAGTAGGGAAAGTTTATGTGTCGATGCAAAAGAGAACGTGTCGACACATAATGTTTAAAAATGAATTTTTCTTCTTTTTTACATTGTTTTTATACTTTCTATATACTTTCTTCATGGCTATTCAATATGGTTGTAATATTTAAGCTCTTATTTCATCCCCATTCATAAATTGTACCCCCATCCCCCTAAACGATGTAATAGCATAGGACTTTATTTTTCGCAATTTACCGCTTTCAAATATAAATGCTAGTAACTAGGGTGTGTATGGCAAGATAAAAATCAATCTTAGACAACCCTAATCCAAGACAAAACAATGCATGAAAAATAAACACTTGCACACCTACACGTATAGGGTTAACTCCACTTGTTGCCTTGAGAAAATGGTCATGTTATGCATGTGAGATGCCTTAGCAAAAACAATAAAAAATACAAGATCATAGTCCCTCGATGACGCTACGAATGTTGCCTTATAAATGATCTTAGACCCTTAAGAAAAATGCTAAGGTATCTCATAACATTTCTATTCATGACTATGCGATGACCCGCGTCCGTCCCTTCACATCCAAAGATAGGGTTACTTACCAATCAATGGTGAGATAACAATATCAAAGGAAGAGAGAAATGAACAAAAGGCTTTTGAGTAGGTAGAACGTTCTTAGTTTCTTGCTCACAATCCATCTTCAAAAAACAAACATCTTTTCAAACACACAAAACACTTTCAAAAACATGAAAATATTTTCAAAAAGTCCAACACTTTGTATGCATTCTTATAGAGACGAGAATCATTACAAAGTTTGCCTAAACGAAGGCGCTTTTCAAAAATACTTTTAAAACCCACCATAAACACATTTCAAACAAAGCAATTACAAAAGTGATCTAGCAAGCAACTAAGATCCCATAGATAAATATGGATGAAAAGGGTGCTAACACCTTCCCTTTTCATAATGTACCCACCAAACTCAAGAAAATATCTCAAAGGTCTTTCTTGTTCTTTTCACCCTTTCATTATTGGATAAAAGAAAAGTCGGCGGCGACTCTTGCTATCCGCAACAATTGCGATCAAACACAAAACACCCAAGTCAGTTCTCCCGCCGTATCACAGAATTGGCGACTCTGCTGGGGACTATTACTTAAAAATGGGTTTACCTTAGAGCTAGATCAAATTTTAATTTCTTTCGTTGTTTGATTTGTTTGTTTTATATTTTATGGGTCCTTGTTTGGGTTTGTATTGATCCTCTACCCGAATCTGGGAACATCATTAGGTAAGTAGCAATAGATCGTGGAAACTGTGCGGGGTATACCGACATGGTTAAAACGATGGTTGCATTAGTGTGACACATTTGTTGGTACTGGTAGCCCTTGAGTCTAGTCAAGGAGAATACGGGGCCGCTGTGTGGTGTCATGAATCCCTAACTGACCTTAGAACCTTTAATTGAACAACTTGGCCATTAGGAAGTAGTGAGATAGCCGACTTTGTTGTTGTCCGAAGTTGGTTGATACTCGATACTACGCTCATTGGGATCGAACTTTTGGGATATTTCGGTCGCCAATAAAGAGGCTTGCGCTGAAACAATGCCCGATGAAGAAAGATCAATGATATTGAGATCCCCTAGAACCCGATTACTTTGTACGATAGGTTGAGCCAACTAAACTTCAAGAGGTACTTACCTATAAACTCCGTGCAATCCTAAACCTAAGGAATTGTGTGCTTTATGTGTGTATGTTTACTTGTACATAACATCATGACATCATACCATAGCATTTTCAATGACCATTTCAAGGGTCTCAAGGGTCTGTGATGCAGGGTTATATTGAACCAGACGTCTATCAAGGGGCAAGCGGATTTATTTTCCTCTAACCAAACACCGTCAAAAACCAAAATGCGATAACTTGAGTCAAGGGCTATGACCCACTTGACATGTTGAGCTTGATTCTCGTGGAAGGACATCCAACAATACGAAGTTCTTCAATCAAAGTTGTAATCAAAGTTCAACTTATGACATTTTCTTGTGTTTACCCTACGGGATCCTTGAAAACATTGCATCCACATATCATGCATCATATCATGACAAGTTTTTCCCATACAGGTTTTCTCATCCGTTTACTATTTGTTTCAAGAAAAGATGGCTCTCGAGCAGACTGTCCAAGATCTTCAGACCCAAAATGACAAGCTTCAAGATTTGTTCTTAAACCTGTCCAAGGGGCAAGAAGAAGTGAGAGCATTTCTGTTATACCCAAAAATTTGCCCTCTCATTTCTTAGAAATTTTCTCATAAAATTTCTACTGATTAAAGACTGCACAAGTTTGCTTTGATTCATAAGCTTCGATTAGGCATCTAGCTTCGTTCAAGCTGGCTTGATTCAGAGGTTTCGATTGAGAATCTGGTCCCCTTCGAGCGGGCTTTGGTCCACAAGCCTTATTTGGGCATATGGCCTCCTACATGCATCCTTCGATTCACAAGTAGTGTCCTCCTAAATGCACCCTTAGATTCACAAGTAGTGGCCTCCTAAATGCACCCTTCGATTCACCAGTATCAACCTCCTAAATGCATCTTTCGATTCACAAGCATTAGCCTCCTGCATGCTTGTTTCGATTCACAAGCAGTAATTCCTTCATTCTTGCAAGGTAAGTACATCCTTTATGCCTGCCTTTGATCCACAAGACAAGTGCCTCCTCTGTGCTTTCCTTTAATTTACAAGGCATAAAATTCCCTCATGCTAAGCACCATAGGGAATTGGCTATTTTTATACTAGCTTCGAATGGACAATATCTCCCTTTGAAATAACTTGCTTTGGTTCCACCCTTGAAAACCTTCAACGCACATAGTTTCTAAACTACGAAACACAATTGGTGTCCCATTCGAAGGAAATTCATGGGTGGATTTAAAAGACGTACATGGGTGTCCCATTCTAAGGACATGCATTGCTGGACATACCTAGATGTCCCATTCGAAAGATATACCTGGGTGTCCCATTCAAAAGACAAACAACTGGCGCATTCGAAGAACAGGCATATAGTCCATTCGAAGGAAATGCATTTGGCCCCTTCGAAAGATACACATATGATCTATTAGAAGGACACACTTGGGTTGGACACCAGCATTTTTTGTCTGAGGAAGAGTTTGGTCGAAGGATGGATCTAGTTGGTCAAAATGAAAGAGTTTTATTCAAGATGCTTGATGACCAGAGTCCCATGTGCTGCCAAGTACAAGCCTGTTGCACTGGCCACAACACGCCAAAACTGCTATAAAGCAGTCCTGCTACGTTGCTCCCACATTTGCACCAAATTGGCATACGAAAACTACATCTCGAAAGCAACAAAAACATCATACCCAATTTGTTCAAATCTCATTTGTTTTCCCTCTCAAACCTCAGCCAAACTCATATATAAATAAGACGTTCCATCACACATCAAAGGGGGGATTTTGGTGGCTAGAGAGAGATTTTCTAACAGGGCAAAGAAAGGAGAAAACACTTCACACACTCTCAAACCCAGAATCAAAAGACCACACCTTTTGTTCATTCTTTCGAATCCAGCACTAGAAACACGACACTTGTTTCTTTCGTTCGAATCCAGAACCCAGGGAAACACCAACCCAACACTTGGTTCCTTCTTTCTAATCTAGCACTAGAAACACAACACTTGTTTCTTCCCTTAGAATCCAAAAGCATCCGGGGCAGCAACTCAAGGTCCAACACACACATTCCAGCTTTAAGCAAGGTAAGTCCTCTTAACCTTAAACTTTTCATTTCAAGCATGTAAATAACATTGGTTTACTTTTTGTTTCTATCCTTTCGATTGTATGCTTTTCTTGTCCAAGTATATGTTAGAGACTAACTTGTACATAACCAAATGAAAGAAAACGTTTGTGTGAAATGAAGCCTTAGACTTCGCCCCTTGCTATTTCATAGTTGCAAACAGAGCAAAGAAGGTGGGTATGAATAGAAGCTTACAGACTTCGACACACACTGGGTACAAGCCGAAATCAAAAGAAGGCATAAGTGTGGGGATCGAAGGGCACATCCTTCGATCCAGGATGTCTCTTTTCTTTCCTTATTTTACACTGTTTTTCTTTTCTATATTTTCTATATTCAATGTGGTTGTAATAATTAGGACTTTTATTTCTTGCAACATTCACTTGTAAACTTGTATACCCCATCCCCCAAAAACATGTAGTAGCGTAGGACATTTATTTTCCGCATTTTTATTACTTTCATAAATGTTAGTAATTAGGGTGTATGGCAAGATAAAACCAAAAAGTAGACAACCCAAATTCAAGACTAGATGCATGCAATCAAACACACTATTCACACATGCACCTCTAGGGTAATCTCATTTGTTGCCTCAGAAAATAGTCATGTCCCTCGAATATGGGTGTTTTAGCAAAGACCCTCGGTAAAAAAATCGTAGTCCCTCAATGACCCTCCATGTTGCCTTCGGTAAATGATCTAGTCCCTAACGAAAATTGTTAAAACGTCCCATAGGTTGCCTTCTATGACTATACAATTTACCCATGTCCGTCCCTTCACATTTAACGATGGGGCTTCTTACCAAGTCAATGGTAAGATAGCAACATCTAAAGGATGAGGAAAAGAACAAAGACCTTTTGAGTAGGTAGGATGCTCGTAGTTTTCTTGCTCTTGAACTAAAACCATTTTCCACACATACACTCACAAAACATCTTCAAAACAAATATCTCTTTGAACTATTTTCAAAACCAACACTTTGTACGCATTCTTATAGAGACGAGAATCATTATAAAGTTCGCCACAACAAAGGCATTTTGCAAAATACTTTCAAACTCATACCCACCATAATCACATTTTCAAACATAGCAAAAATGATCTAGCAAGCAACTAAGAGCCCGTAGATAACTACGGATGAAAAGTGTGCTAATACCTTCCCTTTTCATAACCTACCCCCCGAACTCAAGAAAAAAAATCTCAAAAGGAATTTCCTGTGGTTTTCACCCTTTCCTTCTTGGATAAAAGAAAATTCGGTGGCGACTCTTGCTATCCAAAAAAATTACAATCAAACGCAAAACAACCAAGTCAATTCTCCCACCGTATCACAGAACTGACGACTCTGCTGGGGAAATTGGCTTTGGCTTTTACCCCAAAATTTTCCCTCTCATTTCTCAGAAATTTTCTCATAAAATTTCTACTGATTCAAGACATCACAAGTTTTCTTTGATTCATAAGCTTTGATTAGGCATCTAGCTTCCTTTGAGCAGGCTTGATTCAGAGGTTTCGATTGAGCATCTGGTCCCCTTCGAGCGAGCTTTGGTCCACAAGCCTCATTTGGGCATATGGCCTCCTACATGCATCCTTCGATTCATAAGTAGTGGCCTCCTAAATGCATCCTTCGATTCATAAGTAGTGGCCTCCTAAATGCATCCTTCGATTCACCAGTATCAGCCTCCTAAATGCATCCTTCGATTCACAAGCATTAGCCTCCTACATGCTTGTTTCGATTCACAAGTAGTACTTCTTTCATGCCTGCAAGGAAAGTACATCCTTCATGCATGCCTTTGATCCACAAGACAAGTGCCTCCTCTGTGCTTGCCTTCAATTCACAAGGCAGGAACTTCCCTCATGCTAAGCACCACAGGGCATTCTCTATTTTTATACTAGCTTAGAATGGGCAATAACTCCCTTTGAAATAGCTTGCTTCGATTCCACCCTTGAAAACCTTCAACTCACATAGTTTCTACACTATGACACATAATTGGTGTCCCATTCAAAGGATATGCATGGGTGGATTTAAAAGACGTACATGGGTGTCCCGTTCGAAGGACATGTGTTGTACCCCAAAATTTGCCTTCCATTTTTTTCATGCAAGATGCTTACCCTAGGGTTCTCGTACACTCAATTGGCTCAAAGGGCGACCAGACAGGTTCTCTTCCTAGGCGGAAAATCAATAATTAGGGTTTGGGATTTCTCATAGATAATTGAGTCTTCAAAATCTCAAATGTTCTTAAAGACAATTTGCTGAAGTTTGTTAACTCTACAAGACTGACGAATGTTCTTAAAACATGTTTGATAGACAATGAAGTCCCATTTAAATCAAGAGTGACATGTGAACTCATTTTGATTACCAGTCAACCATTGGACATAAATTGAAGATTAATACTTTTGACCATAAGGCTTTGGATTTAAGTTAATCAAGTGGAATTAAAATTCTTAAACATTTATTTTGTTTTAGAAGTTTGATTGGAGTACAAAGTGTTTGTTTTGACTTGATCATCTTTGGCGATTGCTTGAAATACAAGTTACCCAAAACAAGGTGTTTTACTCAAAACATTCAAATAAGAATTTCAAGATTCAAAGTCAAGATTGGTACAACATTTTCATTTCACACAAAGTTTATTCAGAGGCATGGTATATATTACATTACAAGTTTGAATTTACAAAAATTGTCTTGCCTACAAATGCAATAAATTACAAAGATCTGTTTACAAAAAAAAAAAGAGAAATTTTATTTCTTCAAAGTCTTCATCTTCAAGCAACCACTCCAATCTTCGCTTGCCATCCATGCCTCATGTTAAAAAAAAGGGAGAAGTTTGTTAGCAACTTAAACATCCAGAAATGAACAAAAAATACAAAGTATTCTAATTCATCATTAGGGTGGTTTTTTGTTGAATCAGAAAAGAAGGGTTTTGTGTTCTAAGGCCTCAAACAATTTCATTTTTATCATAGGCCAAGTTCCTATTGCAAATCTCAAAAGAATTGGTTCACAATAGACAAAAGGAGCAGATAAAATTTCAAGCTCAACATATTTCAGCCCAACATAAACAAAAGGCCTCATACAATTCTTGTTTAATCATTGGCCTGAGAATTTTTGGTTTGCAAATCACAAGGTACAAGCTTGGTTCACAAACAAGGAAATAACAAAGCAAACAAGTTGCATAACAGGGAAAGCTGTAGCAGCAAAACAGGCTGCGTAACAGCACAAGCTGCCCATCAAAGTCAACCAAAAAAAACCTGCAACAAGCTGCATAACAGGGCAGGAAAACAAAGCAAAATGTAGTAGGCAAACAGGGCACAACAGGCAACAGGCTTTAGCAGGTGGCAAGCAACAGTAAATGCTGCAAACTGCCAAGACAAAAAACCCGTGCAAGAATTCAGGAAAGGAGGTTTTGTATTCAAAAGAATTCCAACCATACTTTCAGCCCATTAGCAAAAGATTCAAATCAATAAATTCAAGCCCAATAGAGGCCTCAAAACAGTGTCCTATCATTGGCCTAAAGAGATGTTTGCAAATCACAAGTTTTGGTTCACAAACAGATGAAAGAGGAAATCAGAAAAACCAGTACAATCAATAATCAAAGAGCCTCAAAATTGGTAAATTCATGTCATAGGCCTAGAGTATTTTACTACAAATCTCAAAACAAAATTGTTTGGTTCATAGCAAAAGTCCACAAGCATCAAAGTATAAAAGTCACCAGCAATACCAAAGCAACAAGCAACAAAGTATAAAAGTCATCAGCAATACCAAAGTAACAAGCAACTGGTACAAAAGTACAGCAAAAGCAGCCAGCAAAAGTCAGCATTTGACATATAAATAAAGAAGGAAAACTCAAAAAGTTCATCATAGTACAAGAGTTGTTAAAACACAGCTGTAAAAGCATCACAAAAGCCAAGTACAAAATCAAAAGTCAGCAAGCAAATTCAGAGGCAGCATAGCAAGGTACAATAAATTTAACTTGCTGAAAACCAGCAAAAGTGACAAATCCAAACTATAGTTATCTCTCTTAAGTTAAACTTTTACAGAAAACAAGCAAGCAGGCTCATAGTATAAAAAGAGAAACCCTGAATTTACAAGGGGGGACGGGGAATCAATAACCCAACAAAAAATTCTTGTCACATAAACAACAACAAAGTTCACAAATATACAGAATCAAAGAGAGCCCACCAAAAGATATCACAACAAAATTCCTAAACCCATATACAGACAGGTACAACAAATCAAGCCATTTCCAATTCTCTTTTCATCATCAAAAACATACAAAGAAACAGAAACAAAATCACATGCAAGCAATCACGAAACCCTAAGCTTCTTTTTATCATCATTTTCCTCAAAATCCAGACCCTTCAGAAACGAAAAGATAAAAGTTAGAAAGATCTCACCCAAATGTTGAGAGATCCTCGCGATAAGAACCGTTAGGGTTCCGATTTACCCCCTTTTAGATCTATGCGAAACTAAGTGAAATCTGCAAAATCAAGCTTGAGATTAGTAACAGATAAGACGAGAGGAAGAAATTGATGTAAACAAATTGGATTTGGGACATCGCCGTCGTGAGGCGATTTCCGGCGCGACATCCTCTTCTCCGACGAGAGCTTCATAGGACAAGAGAGAACAAGTGAGAGAGGATTTGTGACCAAATGAGTCACATTTTAGTTTGTTCATTTAAAGCATCTGGGCCAAAGCTCACTCCCACAAACCAACACAAGCCTCAACCCCCTCCATTCCCGTCTACACCCCCCATCTCTTAAAAAATCTTGAAAGTTTTTTTTAATATATTTTGACCATAAGGCTTTGGGCTTGAAATCCAAACATAATTCTTTTTTTTCTTTCTCTAAACACTCTTTCTATATTTTAAACCCCCTTGACTTATTTTATTTGTTTTTTTCCTTTCTTCTAGTTATTATTATTAATATTATTACAATATTTATTTTATTAAAAAAATATCAAAAATATTTTATTTATTTACTTATATTAAATACATTCATATTTATTTGTTTTAGACTAAAAGACCAAAATATTTTCATTTTCTTTTCTAAAATTAATTAAATAATTAGATTTAGATTTCTTCTTATTATTTATTTAGAAATTTGTTTTCTTTAAAATAATTTCTTTTACTAACTTAATTTTAATTTTCTTATTTAATAATTTTTTCTTTTAAATTAATTAGGTCAAAACAAAAATCCATTCTTTATCCATTCATACTTGTACATTATGTTCATTTCACTTCATGTACATTATATTTACATTGTTTTTGTACATTCGATATGGTTGTAGTAGATGATTAGGGTTTTAATTTCTTGCAATTCCCCATTTGTATTTTATACACCCCATCCCTAAAAGATGTAATAGCGTAGGACATTTATTTTCCTCCATTTATCGCTTTTACATAACATGTTAGTAATTAGAGTTTGTATAGAAAGAATAAAATCAATCAAGTAGAAAACCCTAATTCAAGACAAAATCAAGCATGAAAATAACACACTTGCACACAAGCACCCTTAGGGTAAAATACACTTGGTTTCCTTATACAAAATGGCCATATTACGCATATAAGGTATCTTAGCAAAAACAAGCAAATACAAGATCATAGTCCCTCGATGATGCTATCTAAAGTTGCCTTACAAATGATCTTAGTCCCTCAAAAAAAGAATGCTAAGATACCTTGCAACATTGCTAATCATGGCTATATGATGACCCATGCCCGTCTCGTTTACATCCAAAGATAGGGTTGCTTACCAAATCAATGGTAAGACAACAATGTCAAAGGAAGAGAAAATGAACAAGAAAGACATTTGAGTAGGCAGATTGCTCCTAATTACTTGCTCCATTTCAAAACAAACATTCTTGCTATTTTCAAAACAAACACTTTCAAAACATCTTACAAAACTTGAAAACATTTTCAAAAGATCAAACATATTTGTATACATTCTTACGAACAAGAATCATTACAAAGATTGCCTAAACAATGACCTCTTTACAAAATACTTTCAAAAACCACACAATACATAATTTCAAATAAAAGCAAGTGATCTAGCAAGTAACTAAGAGCCCATGGAAAACCATGGATAAAAAGGGTGATAATAGCTTCCCTTTTTATAATCTACCCCCCGAACCCAAGAAAAAATCTCAAAGGTCTTTCCTATGCTTTTTCACCTTTCCTTTTGGATAAAAAGAAAAGTCGGTGGCGACTCTTGCTAACTGCAACATTTGCGACAAAACACAAAACCCTCAAGTCAGTTCTCCCACCGTATCACAACATGCATTGATGGACATACCTGGATGTCCCATTCGAAAGATATACCTGGGTGTCCCATTCAAAAGACAAACAATTGGCGCATTCGAAGAACAGGCATGTGGTCCATTTGAAGGACATGCATTTGGCCCATTCGAAAGATACACATATGATCTATTCGAAGGACACACTTTGGTTAGACACAAGCATTTTTTTTCTGAGGAAGAGTTTGGTCGAAGGATGGATCTAGTTGGTCAAAACGAAAGAGTTTAATCAAGATGCTTGATGACCAGAATTGCTACAAAGCAGTCCTGCTACGCTACTCCCACATTTGCACAAAATTGGCATACAAAAAATACATCTCGAAAGCTATAAAAACAGCATACCCAATTTGTTCAAATCTCATTTGTTTTCCCTCCCAAACCTCAGCAAAACTCATCTATAAATAAGAGGTTCCATCACACATCAAAGGGGGGCTTTTGGTGGCTAGAGAGAGATTTGCTAACAAGGCAAAGAAAGGAGAAAACACTTCACACACTCTCAAACCCAGAACCATAAGACCACACCTTTTGTTCTTTCTTTCGAATCTAGCACTAGAAAACCACACTTGTTTCTTTCGTTCGAATCCAAAACCCAAGGAAACACCAACCCAACACTTGGTTCCTTCTTTCGAATCCAGCACTAGAAACACAACACTTATTTCTTCCCTTCGAATACAAAAGTGTTGTACCCCAAAATTTGCCCTCTCATTTTACTTTACACATGCCCATTGAGGTCCTCAAGTTGCTCAAGGATGCCAAAGAGTTGACCAGACAAACTCTCTCCTAAGGCAATGTACCCCAAATTAGGGTTTCCATTTTCATTAGGGTGTGGGAGCTCCAAAGGTCCCAAATTCTTTCCATGGTCCTAATATGTTCTCAAGATCATCCATGTCAAGTTTTATGCCTTTCACAAGAGGTTTGCTCAGTCAACTGCTCAGATGCCTGAAAATCAACTGTACTAGGTTAAAACTCAACTGTGGCCCACATATGGTCAAACCTCAAGAATTTTGGTCAACATCAACATTTGGAAGTAACTTTCATCATTTTATCAAGGGTTGATCATGATACCTCAAGGAATGCTCCTAATTCATCAAAACTCAAAAGTTGCTAAATTAGGGTTTCTCAAGAAAAGTCAAACAAACTTTGACCAAGCATAACTTCCTCATACTTTATCAGAAATTTTCCATCCAAGGCTCATTTTTAAGAGTATGCAATTCCCTACATTCAATATTCATCCCTCAAGTTCAAAATATGCACTCATCAAAAGATATGAATTTCTACATTATAGGTCCTTTTGAAAAGTCAACAAAAACACCTTTTGGGTCAAAGCTTCTTACATGAGCATGGAAGACCCCATTGAGCTTAGGATGTCCTCTAAACAACCCTTTTGGTCTTATCTCAATTGATTCTTCCATGTTCATGTATGAAGCTTTGACCCCAAAGGTGATTTTGTTGACTTTTCAAAAGGACCTATAATGTCAAAATTCATATCTTTATGTGAGTTAATATTCTTGACTTGGGAGATGAACATGAATTGCAGGGAATTTCATTCTCTTCAAGATGAGATTTGGATGGGTCATTTCTGATAAAGTATGAGAAAGTTATGCTTGGTCAAAGTTGAGTTGACTTTTCTTGTAAAACCCTAATTTAGCAACTTTTGGGTTTTGATGAATTTTGAGAAATCCTTGAGGAATCATGATCAAACCTTGATCAAATGATGGATAATACTTCAAAATGAGGATGTTGACCAAAAATCTTGAAGTTTGACTGTATGTGGGCCACAATTGACTTTTTACCTAGTATAGTTGATTTTCAGGCATTTGAGCAATTGACTGAGCAAACTTCTTCTGCAAGGCTTGAAACTTGACATGGATGATCTTGAGAACATATTAGGACAATGGTGAGAATTTGAGTCCTTTGTTGTTCACACATCTTGATGAAGATGGAAACCCTAATTTGAGGTATACTGCCTTAGGAGAGAGTTTATCTGGTCAACTCTTGAACTTCCTTGAGCAATTTGGGGACCTCACTTGACATTTTTGAGTAAAATGAGAGGGAAAATTTTGGGGTACAACAGCTGCCCCTGTTCAATCTTCTTAAACCTGAGGATATAAATTGGCTCGTCTGCCTTTCATGATCTGAAGGTGGAAGATGATTGGACACTAGAGTGCCCAGAAATTTGCACTCGCATGAAGTGACACTCGATTTGTGATATCGGGAATGGGCTTAAAGATGCCATCCAAAGTTGAGGATTGAAGATTGTCGGGGATGGGCTTAAAGATGCCATCCGAAGAGGTGTCGATCGCATAAGAGATTCCTTTGCGAGAACCCGTATACCTGTTATTGAGGAGGAATTTGCTGGGGAATGCTGGTCTCTGTCTTGGGAGAAATAGAGTTTTAGAAGCTTCAGTTGTACGTTACTCTACTGGGGAATAACCCCGGTTTGGGGAAGCGGAATTGAACTGCGTATCTGGTTGGGATATATGCTGCACCACGACTTACTGGAGAGATGCAAAACCAATCGTGTTTGATCAGGTCCCGATCTTATAGTGTTTTGGACTACTGTCTGGGGATAAGAGAGGAGGAACCTAGATAGTGAGGTTATGAGAAGGAACCTGGATAGTATGGTTGCTTCGATATGAAAAGCCTGGGTAGTAGGGCTGTGAGAAGGTACCTGGGTAGTAGGGTTACTTCGATATGAAAGCCTGGATAGTAGGGCTGTGAGAAGGAACCTGGGTATTAGGGTTACTTCGAGATGAAAGCCTGGATAGTAGGGTTGTGAGAAGGAACCTGGATAGTAGGGTTACTTCAACATGAAAGCCTGAATAGTAGGGCTGTGAGAAGGAACCTGGATAGTAGGGTTACTTCGACATGAAACCCTAGATAGTAGGTGTTGTACCCCAAAATTTTCCCTCTCATATTTCCCAAGACATTGCAAGAAAATCTCCAAGTTGCTCAAGATTGCTCAAGAGTTGGATAGTCAAATTATCTCCTAAGGCAGTCAATCTCAAATTAGGGTTTTGTGTTGCATCAAGGTTGTTGTACCCCAAAATTTTCCCTCCCATAATCTTCAAAAGTTTTGCCAAGCATCACCTCAAATGGTTCAAAGTTTACTCAAGGGCTACACAGTCAACCATCCTCATAAGCCAGTCAAATTAGGGTTTTGGTTCTTGCAAGGAAGTTGAAGTTTTCAAGGGCTCAATCAAGTCCCATATGCTCATATACATTGTCAAGCACCTACATGTCAAGTTTCAAGGCTCACAAGGTCAAGTTGCACAGTAAAAAACCCTAATTGCTTCATAATCAACTGTAGGGGCAAAATGGTCATTTAGCAGTCAAATGTCAAAAATTTTGGTCAAAATCTTATTTTGAAGCCACAATCATCATTTGATAAAGTCTTGATCATGATTCCTCAAGAATGGCTCAAAAATCATCAAGATGCAAAAGTTTCTATTTTTGGACAGCTGAAAAGTCAACTGTAACTTGACCAAGGCATAACTTTTTCATGGTTCATCAGAAAAATCCCATCCAATTCTCATTTTGAAGGGGAGGACATTTCCTACAACTCATATTTACATTCCAAGTCCAAGAAATGCTCTCACAAAAAGTTACCAATTTCAACATTATAGGTCATTTTCAAAAGTCAACAAAAAGGCACTTTAAGTCAAAGACCATAACTTGAGATTGGTAAATTAAAATGACATGGGACCAAAGGAATTGGTTAGAGGACTTCAAGACCTTTCCAAAATGTCCAAGAACATGTTCATATGATCAAAATTGAGCAAGATATGCATTGGAGAAGTTGGGAAATTTTTGTGAAATGGCCAAAGTCAACTATCCTTGAAACTTCATTTTTGACAAAAAGGGCCCACTTTTTCCACTTGGTTCAGCTTTGCCATGACTCCCACGTGTCCCATGATTTATTTCAAGATTAAAAATTAATTTTTCTATTTTTATTTAATTTTATTTGATTTAATTCATTTTAAATCTTTAAAATTCAAATAAAAATCAAGAAAATTAATTAAGGGATATCTTTTGGTTTGAATAACTTTGATACACCATAATTCACATACCAATTTCGTGTAAGACCTATTCCAAGCATGAAATTCAAATTTGAAGCAAAAATGGCAAGTTGTTCAATGGTGGTTATGGAGAAAATCAAAACTTCATTACAAGGCTTTAAGGTCCATTATATTGATTGATTCTCATTGCTAAACATATATGCAAGCCTTCCATACTTGATTCACGACCTAGAAAACTCAGAAACGGCCAAACCAATTTAAAAATTTCAAGAGAAAAGTGACAAACTGAAAACCATTTTCCAGCACAATTCAATCTTTCCTTTTGATCCAAACACGTTCCTTACATCCCCAGGAACGATTTGCAATCATTAACAAGTCAAAAACCTCAAAGAATCGCTCATCACGCCCCCACGGTTTGTCCATTATTTTAAGAATCGAAACTCCATTTTTACGCATCATTAATTCATTTTGATCATTGTTATGCATTACTGACATCGTTACGAAGCTTTCTATATATTTTAATTTGATTATAAGGCTCTAAAACGAAAGTCACCATTGTTGAGTTCTAGGTTTTCAAAGCTTGTTATTTGGGGCTTTTGCTATACTGTAAAATCAGAACTCCAAACATGCATGGTTAAAATCAGCGTGACAAGACGGATCTAAAACACACCTCGCGCCCAATTTATATTGCACGAGCGCCTAATCGCTATTTTCAAATGCTTGCATTTTGTGGGGGTTTAAAACCCCCGCTATGTGTTTTATGTTTTACAGGAAGAGGTTGAAGACGAAGGGCGTGGCAACAAGGGATTGGTGCATTCAAATAAACGCGCGTATTTTTTGATTTCCAGAATAACGTTTGTTTTTCACATTTATTTTTCTTTGTTCATCATGTGTACAAACTAACGCGCTTGGTGTAGTGGTTGGCCAGGTGCCTTGCAAGCGTTGGGACCTGGGTTCGATTCACAAGTCCCCTCATAATTCCAATATTATTTTTTCAAACACTTTCTTGTGCAGATTCCCAAATGATGAGCACCATAAGCTTCACATCTCAGCCTGCCAAGTGTCCATCAGTGCAAATCCAGTGGCCAAAGCATGAGGACCATGGTGCTCAGGAGTCAACGTGGGCGTAGGCAATCTAGGAAGTCAAACGAGCTGGATTCAAATGGGCCATAATTCCTATCACACCCTCCATCTGGCCCAATACCCCCTTCCCTTGGTTTATTCTTTTCTTTTTCTTCTTTTTACATTTTTCTTAATTATTAACCTTTTAATTATTAACAATTAACCAATTAATATTTTCATAAAAAAAATCAATAAAAAAAAAGGGAACTAACATTATTATTATTATTATTATTATTATTATTTTATTTTTGTAAATAAATATTAAATAATTGAATTAGCTTTAATTAGGCAATTTTAACTTTTTTAAAATAACTAAAATAATTTAGAATTAGGTTAACTTAGAATTTTAATTCTTTTATTTTATTTCATAAAAACATAAAAACACAAAAAAATATTTTCTTTTAATAAATTAATTAATTAGTCTAATCATTAGTTATTAATTTCATTTAATCACAAAAAAGACAAAAAAATCAATTTCTTTTCTTAAAAGGGTCAAAACCCTTAGAACGTTCCCGATTAATTTTTATTCGCGCGCATTTTATTTTGATTATTATGTAATTGCTTTCAAGAATGTAATAGTAATTAGGTTTATTGCCTTCTTTATTTTTCGCACTTTATCAAAACGGGTCTTTGTATTTTTGGCGATGTATAGACCTGCGCCTTGTAATAGCGTAGAATTTATATTTCCGCAATTTACTTTCCGCACCCCCTAACTGTTAAATGCATGAAAGAATGTATGGCAAATAAAATCAATCCGTAGCTTACAAATAACATGTACAAAACATTAACTGAAAAACAACACACAAATCACATGCCACTCCTAGGGTACGCCTCACTGGTTGCCTCGAACGTGGTCATCAAGTATAGGACGTCTTAGAGGTCACCCTTTGTCTAAAGATCCAGTTGCCTCGAAACGATTGCCTCGGATAAAAGGATCTAGGACGTTAGGGTTACTTCTAAGTTGTCCTACCATTGCTTCGGTGACCACACTGTCCCGATAATCGAATTGACCCGAACACCTCCAACGATGGTGCTACCTACCTCTCAATGGTGGGATAGCACTATCCAAAGGACTCTTACACATCTTAATTCCTTAGGGTAGGTAGATGACTCATGGGTACTTGCTCTTTTCAAAACAAATAAAACAACTTTTCGCACCTACACTTTCAAAAGTTTTCAAACAAATTTTTCATACACTCTTGAGGACTGATACAAGAGTTACTTAGAAATTTTTCAAACGAAACTTTTTCAAAACCCACACACACTTGAAAAGCAAACATCTTTTGAAAACATAAGAGCAAGTACCTAAGAGCCCGTGGATAACCACGGATAGAAAGGGTGCTAACACCTTCCCTTTCTATAAATCTACCTCCCGAACCGAGAAACATTCTCAAAGAAGGAATTTTGTTGTGCTTTTGTCCATTCCATGTTGGAGAACATAAAAGACGGTGGCGACTCTTGCTTACCGCGACATTTCGCGAAACCAGCTAAAAAACAATCAGTTCTATTTCCACCGATCACAGAACTGGCGACTCTGCTGGGGATAAATAAAAGTGAGGTGTACCTTAGGACTAAGATCACTTGTGTTTTCAATTGCCTGATTTGTTTGCTTTAATATTGTTGGGCCTGTCTTGGGAGTTTCATAGATCCTAACCCGGATCTGGGGGATACCTTCTTAGAAAGTAGCAACAAACTGTGAGGGAACTGTGCGGGGTATACCGACACGGTTGAAGCAGTTTGCTACGTTGATATGGCACTTTGGTGAGTACCGGTAACCCTTGAGTCAAGTCAAGGAGAGTACGGGGCCGCCGCATGGTGTCGTGAAGCATCAACTGACCTTAGGAACCTTAATTGAACCATCCTGGCCTCTTTAGGGGTAGTGAGATAACTGACTTTGGTGCAGTCCGAAGTTGGTTGATACTCGATACTACACTCATTGAGGGTTGTTTTCTTGGAATATTTTGATCGCCAGTTCAGTGGCTAAATCAAAACAATGAACACAGAAAACAATCCAATGATATTGAGCTCCTTAGAACCCGGTTACTTTTGATAGGACAGGTTTTTGAGCCCACCAACTTCAAGAGGGTAGTACCCCAAACTTCATGCTGGCCTAAACTCTAAGGGCTGTGGTGTGACTTGTGTGCCCTATCATGTTTGCTTTTGTGAATACTTGTGGTGTGCCTTATCATAGCATCATAACATCATACAGCATCATATGCATTGACTAACCACTTCAGGGGTTCGAATCTTCATCTTTGTTCTTGTTTTGTAGGACATGGAAACTATCTGCAGAAAGACAATTCAGGTCAACCTTGTAAGGATCCCTCCTCAGCTTAAGGAACTTACATCCAGGATTCCCGAGAACTCTTCCTTCAGTGAAAGGCATGGTAGACTCATCAGCTTGGTCAATACCAACATTGAAGAGGATATGGTGAAAGTGTTGTTCCAGTTCTTCGACCCTCTGCACCACTATTTTACTTTCCCGGATTATCAACTGGTGCCTACTTTGGAAGAGTTTTCTCAGCTTCTGAAGATTCCTATCCTTAGTCAACTACCCTACAACGGTACAGAGAAAGAGCCAAAACTTGAAGAGGTTGCTAAAGCATTATGCCTACAACCATCTAACATTAAGGGACATTGGGAAACCATAAGTGGTATCAAAGGATTCCTGGCCAGGTTCCTGTTTGAGAAAGCCCAAGAATGTTGGCACTCCCTTGACCTACAAGCTTTTGAAGAAGTTGTGGAACTCCTCGTCTATGGGTTGGTGTTGTTCCCTAATCCAGATCAGCTTATAGATATCCATGCTGTCAAGATCTTTATGTCCAGGAATCCTATACCTACGTTGCTTGGGGACATCCTTCACTCATGTTACACTCGAACCATGAGAAAGAGAGGTGTTCTCATGTGCTGCACTCCTCTCCTGGCAAGGTGGTTTATTTCGCACCTTCCACAATCAGTTTTGAAGAATGAGTGGGGTTTGAGATGGTCACAACGATTGATGACTCTTACACATGCTGATATACATTGGTGTTCTCGGTCCAGAGAGAATGTCACTATCATTGATCGTTGCGGGGAGTTTCCTAATGTTCCTTTACTTGGAATCAGAGGAGGTATTACTTACAACCCCTGTCTGGCTTTGAGACAGTTTGGATATGCTCGGAGGGATGGCCCTCACGACATGTTGCTCCCTGACATAGTTTTTGACTTCGACAACGATGCACAAGGACTTCACCAGAGATTTATCAGAGCTTGGAGGATGCCCAACAGGGTAGATAGCAAGACACTGGGGCACAAGAACTCCATTCCCTTGGAGCCTTATCTCAAGTGGGTTCGAGCCCGCTCCCAGAAGTTGGTGATGCCATATCCTCATGTTCTCCCTGTGATCAAAGAGCCAGTCTTGGAAGGAGAGGTGCCCTACACCATTCAACATCCTGACATGCCAACATCTTGGGAGGAAATGAAAAAAAGCTAGATCCAACTCAAGGAAGAACGAAACTCTCTTGAATCCAGTCTACATGCCAGTGAGAAGAAGGTCTTGGAGCTCACCCGTCTACTCCACGAGGAAAAGACTCTCAACACTTACATAGCTCCAAAGAGGATGCGCAGTGTCTTTTGGGATTAATTATTTTGTAATGTTTTGCCCATGAGGCCCTGATGTACTGAACAGACTATTTCCTAATAAAAAGTGTGTTCTTTTTTTGGCTACAACAAATTTGAACTTTCGAACCCTTGAATGCATTGCATAAATAGCATATCATGCATCATGTGCATAGCAGGTACCCTTTTTCTATAGGTTGCTTAATCTTCTTTGCTGTTTATTTCAGCACTCAGTCATCATGAATCTTGAACCAACTACCGAGCAAGCTATCAAGGCCCTCCAGGCCCAGAACGCCCAATTTCAGGAGATGGTCATGAACTTGGCCCAAGGACAACAAGAGCTGAAGGCTTTGCTCCTGAAGAAGAAGAAGAAGAAGAGGACTGTGCTATTCAACACTGGACGCAGACTCGGGAATACACTGCAAAATGAAGCTGAGAGGACTACTCCATCTGTGGGGGAAGGCAGTCACCAAGGGAGAGAGGTTCCTAGTCCTGTGGTCTCTGACACCGAGACAGACTTCAATGATGAACAGTACCCTCCTGCTGAGGACCAGTACAAACAGCTGGAGGACAGGTTAAATGCTATGGAGATTCAACGTGTGCCTGGGTTGGATTTCAGAGACTTGGGGTTATCTTCTGGGGTGGTGATCCCGCACAAGTTCAAGGCGCCTGCCTTTGTGAAGTACGACGGGGCTTCCTGTCCTAAAATGCATCTCCACTCTTATGTAAGGAAGATCCAGCCTTACACAGCAGACAAGAACTTATGGATCCATTTCTTCCAGAAGAGTCTTTCAGGGACTCATCTCGAATGGTTCTATCAGCTGGATGGAACCAACATTCGTAATTGGGAGGATTTGGCTACTGCTTTTTATAAGCAGTATCAATATAATTCCGACCTCGCTCCTACGCGTACCCAACTCCAGGGTATGTCGCTAGGATCGGGAGAAGGTTTTAAGGAGTACGCACAAAAATGGAGAGACCTGGCTGGCAGGGTGCAGCCACCGTTGACGGATCGTGAACTAGTGGACATGTTCTTGGGGACCCTATCTGGTCCATTCTTCAACCATCTCATTGGTAATTCCTCTGCTGGGTTTACAGACCTGATCCTGACGGGTGAGAGGATTGAAGCTGGTATAAAATCGGGGAAGATACAGAAGGGTGCCTCCTCAAATGCTGAAAAGAAGCCCTTCAAGAAGGAGGCCAGTGCTGTGTATGGTCCCAGAAGACAGAACAAACCAGAACGCCGCCAAGCTGTCAACGCGGTGGTTATTTCTAAGCCTGCTGCTGCTCCTCAGCAGTACAACCAGCCCAGAGCTGAGAGGCCCAAAAGATAGTATACTCGGCTCAACATGACTCTCTCTCAGATATTACCGCAACTGCTGTCAACCAGCCTGGTAACTGTCAAGGAAGCTCCGAAGGTGGTAAACACAGCATCTCCGAAGTACAACCCTAACGCCCATTGCGCTTATCACTCTGATAGCCCGGGACATAACACAGATGATTGTTGGGCTCTGAGGAATAAGGTTCAAGACCTTATTGATGCTAAAGAGGTTCAGTTCGAGGCGCCCGAGAAGCCTAATGTGGTGACTGCTCCCATGCCTAACCATGGAGTAAATGCTATTGGGGATGAAGACGAAGTGGAAGAATCCGAGTTTGACAGCTGGATCTACTCAACGACCAACGGTGGACCAAGCAACTGGACTGCCAAAGACTCTATGCCTGTTACTTTTGTCACCCAGTAATGAACTTCTTTGTTTTGAATTTGTAACAAACAATATTACTAAACTCTATGGCCCGGTGTCTTACCCGGGGCACCGTGGCGTCATTTGTGAGGGCTTGTTATTTGTCACTTTCATATATCATGAATAAAAGCATTGGACGTTTTTCACATTTTGCGCTCCCTTTCTTTGTTTATTATATGTTGCAAAACAACTATATTTACACATACTCACTCACACAGGTTCCAATCCACTCTGGATCTCACTGGTAACGACTCTGCTACTGCCAGTTATGACTTCGAAAATCTGATCAATTTAGCCGAAGACGAAGGTGAAGATGATTGCGAAGTGCCTGGTGAGCTTGCAAGACTATTACTCCAGGAAGAGAGGGCCATTCAGCCACATGAGGAGCCAGTGGAAACGGTGAATCTGGGTACTGAGACAGACAGAAAGGAAGTCAAGATTGGTGCCAATCTAGAGCTCAGTGTGAAACAACGGTTGATCCAGATGCTGCATGATTATGTGGAAATCTTTGCCTGGTCCTACAAAGACATGCCTGGGTTGGATACTGACATTGTGGTCCATCACTTGCCTACCAAGGAAGATTGCCCACCGGTTAAACAGAAGGTCTGTCGTATGCGTCCAGAGATGTCCGAGAAAATCAAGGCCGAGGTTATGAAACAATTTAACGCCGGTTTTCTTGCAGTAACTTCTTACCCTCAGTGGGTTGCCAACGTGGTTCCAGTGCCAAAGAAAGACGGTAAGGTTCGAATGTGTGTTGATTACAGGGACCTGAACAGGGCAAGCCCTAAGGATGATTTCCCTTTGCCTCATATCGACGTTCTGGTTGACAATACTGCTTAGCACAAGGTGTTCTCCTTCATAGACGGTTTCTCAGGTTATAACCAAATCAAGATGGCTCCTGAAGACATGGAGAAGACCACTTTTGTTACTCAGTGGGGCACCTTTTGCTACAAGGTCATGCCTTTTGGGTTGAAAAATGCTGGGGCAACCTACCAACGTGCCATGGTTGCTTTGTTTCATGACATGATCCATCATGAACTCGAAGTATATGTCGACGATATGATTGCAAGGTCCCAAACTGAGGAAGAACACCTTGACCATCTACAGAAGCTGTTTGACCGTTTGAAGTTGTAGAAGCTGAGGTTGAACCCAAACAAGTGCACCTTTGGGGTGAGATCTGGAAAACTACTAGGTTTCGTCGTAAGCGAAAAGGTATTCAAGTGGACCATGCCAAGGTGAAAGCCATACAAGAAATGCCAGCTCCCAAGACAGAGAAAGAAGTCAGAGGCTTTCTAGGACGTCTGAATTACATTGCCCGATTCATCTCGCACCTAACTGCTACCTGTGAACCGATCTTCAAGCTGCTGAAGAAAGATCAAGTAGTACGTTGGAATGATGAATGTCAGGCCGCCTTCGACAGAATCAAAGAGTATCTCCAAGAACCACCCATTCTTATGCCACCGGTTGAAGGGAGACCTCTAATACTATACCTGACAGTACTTGACAGCTCAATGGGGTGTGTGCTGGGGCAGCATGACGAGTCTGGCCGAAAAGAGCATGCCATTTATTACCTTAGAAAAAAGTTTACCGACTGTGAGACCCGATATTCACTGCTCGAGAAAACTTGTTGCGCTTTGGTATGGGCTGCTCGCCGGCTGAGACAGTATATGTTGACTCACACCACTCTGTTGATTTCAAAAATGGATCCGATCAAGTATATCTTCGAAAAGCCCGCCTTGTCCGGAAGAATAGCAAGATGGCAGATGATCTTGACGGAATACGACATCCAGTACACGACTCAGAAAGCAATCAAGGGAAGTGTAGTGGCAGACCATTTGGCACACCAAGCAGTGGACGACTACCAATCTATGAACTTTGAATTTCCAGACGAGGATATCATGGTAGTGACTGATTGTGAAGTACCTGGACCAGATGAAGGACCTGAGAAAGGATCCCGATGGTCTATGCATTTTGACGGAGCCTCGAACGCTTTGGGTAATGGCATTGGAGCTGTGATCATATCCCCAAAAGGCACTCATACCCCACTTACTGCCCGACTATGTTTCAACTGCACCAACAACATGGCGGAGTATGAGGCATGCATCATGGGTCTTCAAGCTGCAATTGACTTAAGGATCAAGTTTCTAAGTGTCTTCGGAGATTCCGCTCTCGTGATCAACCATATCAAAGGCGAGTGGGATACGAAACACCCAAATCTTATTCCTTACAAGGAGTTAGTGTTGACATTGATCCCCCATTTCACGGAGATAACTTTTGAACACTTCCCAAGAAAGGAGAATCAGTTGGCGGACGCGTTGGCTACGATGTCTTCTATGTTCAAAGTCAAATGGGACAACGAAGCTCCCCAGATCATTATCTGGAAACTGGATGAACCTGCATATTGCTGTGATCTTGAGGCTGAGGTGGTAACTGAGAAACCTTGGTATCATGAAGTGAAGAGGTACTTGGAAGCTCAAGAATACCCTGAAGGTGCATCCATCAATGACAAAAAGTTTCTGAGAAGGTTCGCTGCAAAGTTCTTCCTCAGCAACGACATTCTTTACAAGCGAAACCATGATTCAACCTTACTGCGTTGTGTGGATAAGACTGAAGCAGAAAGGATAATGACTGAGCTTCATGAAGGTACCTTCGGAACACATTCCAGTGGACACACCATGGCAAAGAAAATCCTTCGGGCAAGATATTTCTGGTCCACAATGGAAGCCGACTGTTACCAACATTCTCGAACTTGTCATAAATGCCAGATCTATGCTGATAAGGTGCACGTTCCTCCAGTTCCTCTGAACGTCTTGACAACACCTTGGCCTTTTGCAATGTGGGGCATTGATATGATCGGCGAAATCAGACCTACAGCATCCAACGGGCATCGCTTCATCCTGGTAGCAATTGATTACTTCACAAAGTGGGTTGAAGCGGCTTCCTATGCCACTGTAACCAAGAACGTCGTGGCACGGTTCATTCGGCATAACCTGATCTGTCGATACGGCATCTTGGAAAGGATCATTACGGACAATGGTACCAATCTTAATAACAAGATGATCACTGAGCTCTGCGAGCAATTCAAGATACAGCACCACAACTCTTCTCCTTACCGGCCGAGGATGAATGGGGCTGTCGAAGCAGCTAATAAGAAATCAAGAAGATTGTGCAGAAGATGACAGTGACGTACAAAGATTGGCACGAGATGTTACCGTTTGCTCTTCATGGGTACCGTACCTCAGCACAGACGTCAACCGGGGAAACTCCCTTTTCCTTGGTCTATGGCATGGAGGCAGTCTTGCCTATTGAAGTCCAGATACCCTCTCTCCGGATAATGAAGGATGCAGGTTTGAGCGAAGATGACTGGATCCAGACTCGGCTTGATCAATTAAACCTAATTGACAAAAAGAGGCTTACTGCTATTTGTCATGGTCAGAC
This sequence comes from Vicia faba, assembly GCA_948472305.1. Classification (NCBI taxonomy): domain Eukaryota; kingdom Viridiplantae; phylum Streptophyta; class Magnoliopsida; order Fabales; family Fabaceae; genus Vicia; species Vicia faba. The sequence goes on along the minus strand of OX451736.1, from coordinate 162,629,722 downwards.
GTAGCAAAAACGGATGATCAGGGCATTTAACAAGAAAGTCAGACGACAAGAGTATCAAGTCGGAGACCTGGTAATCAAGCGCATCATTCTTCCTCAAAGTGATCCCAGGGGAAAATGGACCCCTACGTACGAAGGGCCATTTATGGTTAAACATGTCTTCTCGGGAGGAGCTATGATTTTAACCACCATGGATGGTGACGACCTTCCTCACCCCGCCAATGCAGACATAGTAAAAAGATACTAAGCATGAACTAAAGACCCGCTAGGTTGACACACCTAGGCAAAAATAAGGGCTTCCCGGCGAACCAAAAGGGTTCGGGCAAAAATAAGGGATGAAATGAAAAAAAATCTGTACACCCGGCAAGTCGAAAACCTGGAAAGGCGGCTTGGGCAAAAATGGGTATCCCAGTGGACTGAAAACCCGAAAGGGCGGTCCAGGCAAAAGTTAGGGATTAAAGCATAATACTATGTCTCATTGGATCACCTTGCATCCAGAATCCAGTATCAACTATCAGGTTCAGACGACATCAATCAATCAACTTCATCTTCAACCGAGCAGCAAAGTGATGAGACGCTCGAAGATATAAAGGCGATAGCAGAGTTGGAACCCAGTGGGATTATTATCTTTTTCACATAGCTGTTTTGTTTTCCTTTTCAAAATTGTATAAACTCTCTTGTTCGGCGGTGTTCTCTTACTAGGACGTCAGCCTCTTGTACATAAACGCCTATTTACAGGCAAATTCAAAAATCAATATAAATTCACTTTTCAGACCAATTGCCAATTGTTTTTCCTTTTTCTGTTTTGTTTTGTAAAGAACGTCCAAACGTTCAAATTTTGATATATGCATTTGACACTAATTGCTAACTCATAAATATTTGAATACAAAACAAAGGATTAATTACAGGTGACATTAGAAACAGGGGCAATAATGAGTTGTTTAAGCAATCTAGTTGCTCTGTCCACCAAGGTACCAAGGTAAGTTCGGCTGAAGAACGCGACCAAGTTACCTCCACTCCCCGCAGAGTAAGACCAATCAACAATTCTTCACAAACAGAGTTGGTCTCTCATAAGCCCTGACAAGGCACAATATCTCCAGCAAGTCAACAACACTCTCCCCAAGCAGAGTTAGCCTACTATCAACCTTAAGGAAGTTGGGTTTTCTCCAGAAGATCTCAAACATTCCCCAGCAGAGTATACAGATGTTCCTTAAAAAAGCATCCCCGGCAGTCTTAATATGAGATTGTTCCCTGGCGGAATACCAGACACCCCAGTGGAGCCATTTCCCAACACAGTCTCAAAAGTCTCCCCAGGAGAGTTGAATCAATCCCCCCAGTAGGAAGCTTATCCCTAGTAGATTCTGGAAGCTTCTCCCCTGCAGAGTACGAACGTCTCTCTCCAGTTTTTATTCAAAGGTTATTCTTCACCAGAGCTTATAACTGGGTTATCCTCAGCTAAAAACCACGGAAAGATCGCCCTCGGCGAAGCTCTTCCTATCCCCCAGCGGAGTTCATCAATTCCCCGACAAAGCTCATCAGCGGTATCCCCAGCGGAGTTCTCATCAAAACCTCAACGAAGTATCTCTCTCCAAAGAGTATTCCCCGCAGAGTAACCTCTTCATCAAGTTTATTCCCCAACGGAGTCATCTTCTCCTACCGGATTATTCTTGCAACCATCCTCCCCAACGGAAATGAAGAACTCTAATCTTCAACATCAGCCCAGGATTCAACTTCCCGGCATTCATCAAAGATTTATTTTCCTAGACGAAAACACATTCATAAACATATCACATTTTCATACATCCTTCTTACATACACAATGCATGCACATACGCATCATATCACACAATCTCATTTATTTTTGAGAACATCATAACATCACGCATTTCATACATCATGACATTGCATACAACTGATGTTTTGCCTTTTTCAGAAAAAAGGTCAACCCAAAGATAATTACTATCAACTGTCGCAATTCCAGATTCGATACCTGTATCTAGCTAGGGCATATCTGTGAGCGATCAATTCCAGATTCGATTCCTGTATCTAGCCAGGGCACGTCTGAAGAGTTTGAAGATTCGATTCCTGTATCCAGCCAGGGCATATCTGTTGACGACTATTTCCAGATTCGATTCCTGTATCCAGCCAGGGCACGTCTGAAGAGTTTGAAGATTCGATTCCTGTATCTAGCCAGGGCATATCTGTTGACGACTATTTCCAGATTCGATTCCTGTATCCAGCCAGGGCACGTCTGAAGAGTTTGAAGATTCGATTCCTGTATCTAGCCAGGGCATATCTGTTGACGACTATTTCCAGATTCGATTCCTGTATCCATCCAGGGCACGTCTGAAGAGTTTTAAGATTCGATTCCTGTATCCAGCCAAGGCATATCTGTTGACGTCTATTTCCAGATTCGATTCCTGTATCCAGCCAGGGCACATCTGAAGAGTTTAAAGATTCGATTCCTGTATCCAGCCAGGGCATATCTATTAACGACTAATTCCGGATTCGATTCCTGTATCCAGCCAGGGCACGTCTGAAGAGTTTGAAGATTCGATTCCTGTATCCAGCCAGGGCATATCTGTTGACGACTATTTCCAGATTCGATTCCTATATCCAGCCAGGGCACGTCTGAAGAGTTTGAAGATTCGATTCCTGTATCCATCCAGGGCATATCTGTTGACGACTATTTCTAGATTCGATTCTTGTATCCAGCCAGGGCACGTCTGAAGAGTTTGAAGATTCGATTCCTGTATCCAGCCAGGGCATATCTATTGACGACTATTTCCAGATTCAATTCCTGTATCCAGCCAGGGCACGTCTGAAGAGTTTGAATATTCGATTCCTGTATCCATCCAGGGCATATCTGTTGACGACTGTTTCTAGATTCGATTCTTGTATCCAGCCAGGGCACGTCTGAAGAGTTTGTAGATTCGATACCTGTATCCAGCCAGGGCATGTCTGCATGAAGAGTTTGAAGATCAACCCCTGTAACAGGCCAGGTAACTATCTTTCTTTCTCAGGTACGCAAGTTCTCGCTAAGGAATCTCTTACGCGATCGACACCTATATGGCATCTATAAGCCCATCCTCCCATTACAGTTCCAAATGGCATCTATAAGCCCATTCCCGAAAAGGTTCTGTCACACCTCCAGATGGCATCTATAAGCCCATCCTCCTATCCACTATCTCTCCAAATGGCATCTGTAAGCCCATTCCCGCTATCACACTGTTGATACTCAACTATGTGAGTGCAAATTTCTGGGCACTCTAGTGTTCAATCATCTTCCACCCTCGGATCACGAAAGGCACACAAGCCAATCTAAATCCTCAGGCCTAAGAAGATTGAACAGGGGCAACTGTTGTACCCCAAAATTTGCCCTCCCATAATCTTCAAAAGTTTTGCCAAGCATCACCTCAAATGGTTCAAAGTTTACTCAAGGGCTACACAGTCAACCATCCTCCTAAGCCAGTCAAATTAGGGTTTTGGTTCTTGCAAGGAAGTTGAAGTTTTCAAGGGCTCAATCAAGTCCCATATTCTCATATACATTATCAAGCACCTACATGTCAAGTTTCAAGGCTCACAAGGTCAAGTTGCACAGTAAAAAACCCTAATTGCTTCACAATCAACTATAGGGGCAAAATGATCATTTAGCAGTCAAAAGTCAAAATTTTTGGTCAACATCTTATTTTGAAGCCACAATCATCATTTGATTAAGTCTTGATCATGATTCCTCAAGAATGGCTCAAAAATCATCAAGATGCAAAAGTTTCTATTTTTGGACATTTGAAAAATCAACTGTAACTTGACCAAGGCATAACTTTTTCATGGTTCATTATAAAAATCCCATCCAATGCTCATTTTGAAGGGGAGGACATTTCCTACACCTCATCTTCACATTCCAAGTCCAAGAAATGCTCTCACAAAAAGTTACCAATTTCAACATTATAGGTCATTTTCAAAAGTCAACAAAAAGGCACTTTAAGTCAAAGACCATAACTTGAGATTGGTAAATCAAAATGACATGGGACCAAGAGCATTGGTTAGAAGACTTCAAGACCTTTCCAAAATGTCCAAGAACATGTCCATATGATCAAAATTGAGCAAGATATGCATTGGAGAAGTTGGGAAATTTTTGTGAAATGGCCAAAGTCAACTATCCTTGAAACTTCATTTTTGACAAAAAGAGCCCACTTTTTCCACTTGGTTCAGCTTTGCCATGCCTCCCACGTGTCCCATGATTTATTTCAAGATTAAAAATTAATTTTTCTATTTTTATTTAATTTTATTTGATTTAATTCATTTTAAATCTTTAAAATTCAAATAAAAATCAAGAAAATTAATTAAGGGATATCTTTTGGTTTGAATAACTTTAATACACCATAATTCACATACCAATTTCGTGTAAGACCTATTCCAAGCATGAAATTCAAATTTGAAGCAAAAATGGCAAGTTGTTCAATGGTGGTTATGGAGAAAATCAAAACTTCATTACAAGGCTTTAAGGTCCATTATATTGATTGATTCTCATTGCTAAACATATATGCAAGCCTTCCATACTTGATTCACGACCTAGAAAACTCAGAAACGGCCAAACCAATTTCAAAATTTCAAGAGAAAAGTGACAAACTGAAAACCATTTTCCAGCACAATTCAATCTTTCCTTTTGATCCAAACACGTTCCTTACATCCCCAGGAACGATTTGCAATCATTAACAAGTCAAAAACCTCAAAGAATCGCTCATCACGCCCCCACGGTTTGTCCATTATTTTAAGAATCGAAACTCCATTTTTACGCATCATTAATTCATTTTGATCATTGTTATGCATTACTGACATCGTTACGAAGCTTTCTATATATTTTAATTTGATTATAAGGCTCTAAAACGAAAGTCACCATTGTTGAGTTCTAGGTTTTCAAAGCTTGTTATTTGGGGCTTTTGCTATACTGTAAAATCAGAACTCCAAACATGCATGGTTAAAATCAGCGTGACAAGACGGATCTAAAACACACCTCGCGCCCAATTTATATTGCACGAGCGCCTAATCGCTATTTTCAAATGCTTGCATTTTGTGGGGGTTTAAAACCCCCGCTATGTGTTTTATGTTTTACAGGAAGAGGTTGAAGACGAAGGGCGTGGCAACAAGGGATTGGTGCATTCAAATAAACGCGCGGATTTTTTGATTTCCAGAATAACGTTTGTTTTTCACATTTATTTTTCTTTGTTCATCATGTGTACAAACTAACGCGCTTGGTGTAGTGGTTGGCCAGGTGCCTTGCAAGCGTTGGGACCTGGGTTCGATTCACAAGTCCCCTCATAATTCCAATATTATTTTTTCAAACGCTTTCTTGTGCAGATTCCCAAATGATGAGCACCATAAGCTTCACATCTCAGCCTGCCAAGTGTCCATCAGTGCAAATCCAGTGGCCAAAGCATGAGGACCATGGTGCTCAGGAGTCAACGTGGGCGTAGGCAATCTAGGAAGTCAAACGAGCTGGATTCAAATGGGCCATAATTCCTATCACACCCTCCATCTGGCCCAATACCCCCTTCCCTTGGTTTATTCTTTTCTTTTTCTTCTTTTTACATTTTTCTTAATTATTAACCTTTTAATTATTAACAATTAACCAATTAATATTTTCATAAAAAAAATCAATAAAAAAAAGGGAACTAACATTATTATTATTTTATTTTTGTAAATAAATATTAAATAATTGAATTAGCTTTAATTAGGCAATTTTAACTTTTTTAAAATAACTAAAATAATTTAGAATTAGGTTAACTTAGAATTTTAATTCTTTTATTTTATTTCATAAAAACATAAAAACACAAAAAAATATTTTCTTTTAATAAATTAATTAATTAGTCTAATCATTAGTTATTAATTTCATTTAATCACAAAAAAGACAAAAAAATTCAATTTCTTTTCTTAAAAGGGTCCAAACCCTTAGAACGTTCCCGATTAATTTTTATTCGTGCGCATTTTATTTTGATTATTATGTAATTGCTTTCAAGAATGTAATAGTAATTAGGTTTATTGCCTTCTTTATTTTTCGCACTTTATCAAAACGGGTCTTTGTATTTTTGGCGATGTATAGACCCGCGCCTTGTAATAGCGTAGAATTTATATTTCCGCAATTTACTTTCTGCACCCCCTAACTGTTAAATGCATGAAAGAATGTATGGCAAATAAAATCAATCCGTAGCTCACAAATAACATGTACAAAACATTAACTGAAAAACAACACACAAAGCACATGCCACTCCTAGGGTACGCCTCACTGGTTGCCTCGAACGTGGTCATCAAGTATAGAACGTCTTAGAGGTCACCCTTTGTCTAAAGATCCAGTTTCCTCGAAACGGTTGCCTCGGATAAAAGGATCTAGGACGTTAGGGTTACTTCTAAGTTGTCCTACCATTGCTTCGGTGACCACACTATCCCGATAATCGAATTGACCCGAACACCTCCAACGATGGTGCTACCTACCTCTCAATGGTGGGATAGCACTATCTAAAGGACTCTTACACAGCTTAATTCCTTAGGGTAGGTATATGACTCATGGGTACTTGCTCTTTTCAAAACAAATAAAACAACTTTTCGCACCTACACTTTCAAAAGTTTTCAAACAAATTTTTCATACACTCTTGAGGACTGATACAAGAGTTACTTAGAAATTTTTCAAACGAAACTTTTTCAAAACCCACACACACTTGAAAAGCAAACATCTTTTGAAAACATAAGAGCAAGTACCTAAGAGCCTGTGGATAACCACGGATAGAAAGGGTGCTAACACCTTCACTTTCTATAAATCTACCTCCCGAACCGAGAAACATTCTCAAAGAAGGAATTTTGCTGTGCTTTTGTCCTTTCCATGTTGGAGAACATAAAAGACGGTGGCGACTCTTGCTTACCGCGACATTTCGCGAAACCAGCTAAAAAACAGTCAGTTCTATTTCCACCGATCACAAAGGTCCTTGCATCCAAATGACCTCAAGTTCTCCCTAATGTCCTAATATGTTCTCAAGTTCATCCATGTCAAATTTCAAGCCTTGCAGAGGAAGTTTGGTCAGTCAATTGCTCAAGAAGCCCAAAAATCGACTGTGTTAGGGCAAAAGTCAAATGTGACCTATAAATAGTCAAACCTCAAGATTTTTTGTCAACATTCTAATTTTGAAGGATATTTCATCATTTGATCAAGGCTTGATCATGATTCATCAAGGATTGCTCAAGATTCATCAAGATTCAAAAGTTGCTAAATTAGGGTTTTGTAGGAAAAGTCAACTCAACTTTGACCAAGCATAACTTTCTCATACTTTATGAGAAATGAACCATACAAAGCTCATTTTGAAGAGGATGAAATTTCCTACAATCCATATTCACACCCCAAGATCAAGAAATTCACTCACAAAAAGTTACAAATTTGGACATTATAGGTCATTTTTGAAAGTCAACAAAAACACATTTTTTGACAAAGCTTATAACTTGAGCATGGAATATAAAAATGATATGAGACAAAAAGGGATGGTTAGAGGACATCTCAAGGTTTCTAAAAAGTCCCAGAACACTTCCAAAAGTTCAAAATTGAAGAAGTTATGCATTGTTGAAGTTGGGCATTTTTCCAAAATTGCCAAAAGTCAACTATCCCCAAAACTTCAAATTTTGTCAAATGGGCCCACTTTTTTCCACTAGATTTGATCATGTCACACTACACACGTGTCCTATATTCAGTCTTGTGTCCAATTATTAATTTTTCCATTTTATTTTATTTTTATTGAATTAATTTATTTTTAATCAATTTAAATCCAAATAAAATCCAAATCTTAATCATTTGGAATCTTTTTGAGTGATACAGGTCTTTATTATCATCATGGACAAGATCAAACTCGTATCAAGCCATATCATGCACAAAATATTGGATTTGGGACATTTTTGGAAGCTTTGTAATGGAGGATCATATCAAATCTTAAATCATCAATACACAAGGATTCAAAGCCCAAGACTTGACCTAATTCACTCCATTATACATATACAACACAAAGGCACGAAAATAAGGACCAAGAGGCTGCCAAATCACAAAGACCAAACTTGAAAATTTGTTTAAAAAGTTGGAAACTGAAATCACATCTAGAGGTCGATTCAAAGCAAAAACTCAACGTAGACTTCTTGCTGGACATCCACTGAAGCAGTAGCAATCAAAAGAAAAGCCATTCGCCTCCTAAAACACGTTGTAAGTCTCTCAGAACCTTGCTCTGTATGTGGAATCGAAACTCCATGTTCTTGTGTTTTCTTGGCCAAATCTTTGCATATTCATGCTTTTCGTTGCATTTGGAAGCTTTTGGCATAATTTGATTGCATTTTATAGCTTGTAACCCCCTAGCCGATTCTAGGGTTTGTGGAATTTGTTTTTGGGCATTTTTGCTACAGGTGAAATCAAGGCAAATGATAGACATAGATGAAATCAGGAGGAAGAGACGATTATGAATATGGTCTTGATTTGCATTTTTATGGCCTAGAATTCGTTTTAGGATGAAGCCACGGATTTAGCCGCGGATAAAAATCCGTAGGTAAATGTCCAGGGGCCAAACGAAGAAGACTATTACGTGGCCATGTCCCATTCGCTCATTCAAATATTTCGCGCATATTTTTTTATTTCCAGCATAATTACGCTTTTCCATATATTATGATTAATGCATATCCCACTAACAATCAAAAGGCCTTGGTCTAGTGGTAAAGGCGTGTATGCATTGGCTAATGGGACCTGGGTTCGAATCCCAGGTCCCCAACATATTTCTTGTATTTTTCTTCCAGATGTTCCAGCGTGCCTCATGAACTATGGTCCACCATATGCCTTCAGATCACAACGTGCCAGATGGCCTCCATGCCAAATCTGATGGCCCATATGGAAGGCCTATCATACGCTCCAGTCAACGTGTCACAGGGAAGTGCAAAAAGTCAGCCAGGCTTACAACTATTGGGCCATCAGAATTGCAAATCTCACCCTCCAATTGGGCCTGAAACCCCTTGAGTATTTCTTTTTATTTTCTTTCTTTATTTTGTTTAAAGTATTATTTTGTTTAATTAACCAATTAAATTATTTTTCTCATAAAATCGAAAACACAAAAATATATTTTATTTATTAAAATTAAATTCATGACTTTATTTTTGTAAATAAATATTAAATTAATTAATTTAGTTTTAATTAGGTTCAACTTGTAATATTTTTGCAATATTTAAAATCAATTTAGATAATTAGGTTTTATTAACATTAATCCAATTTATTTTATTTCTTTAAATATCCAAAAATCCAAAAGTACTTTTTTTAATTAATTAATTAATTAATTTAATTGTTAACCTAATTTAATTTCCTTTTAATTCAAAAAATAACAAAAATCTCTTTCTTTCAAAAAAGGGTCAAAACCCTAAAAAACTCGCATTCGATTTAACTTTCCGCACGCGATCCAATTTGCCATATTGATGTATTTGCTTCCGGAACGTAATAGTTTTAATAGGACTTTAAATTATTATATTGCTTTCTTTTATTTTCCGCAATTTAATATTCAAGGGTTATTTTTGGCGATGTAAATACCCGACGTCTTGTAATAGTTAGATTTAATTTCCGCAATTTAATTTTCGCACAATATTAACTGTTAGATGTTTGATAAATAGGGAATGCATGACAAGATCGAATGTATGAACCTAAAATCAATATAGCTCACCCATGACATGTACAAAGATAATATAACTGAAACAACACACTCGCACATGCGCACTCTTAGGGTACACCTCACTTGGTTGCCTTTGAACGTGGTCATTTAGTATAGGAAGTCTTAGAGGTCACCCTTGTCCAAAGATCATAGTTGCCTCGAAATGGTTGCCTCAGAAAAATGATCTAAGACATTAGGGTCACCGCTAAGGCGTCCTAACATCGCTTTAGTGACCACACGTCCCTTAATCGAATTGACCCTTAAACTCCAACGATGATGCTACCCACTCATCCATAGTGAGAGGGCATTGTCTAAAGGATATTTGTACAGATTAATTCCTGTTTCGAGTAGGTAGATGGTTCTTAAGTACTTGCTCTCTCAAAACAAAATAAAACTTTTCGCACTTACACCTTTCAAACAAAAACTCTTTTCAAACCCACAAACACAAAGAAAAGCAAATTTTGAAAACACTTTGAGCAAGTACCTAAGAGCCCGTGGATAACCATAGATAGAAAGGGGGCTAACACCTTCCCTTTCTATAATCTACCCCCCGGACCCGAGAAACATCTCGAAAAAGGAATTTTTCTGTGCTTTTTTCCTTTCCTTGTTGCATAAAATAAAAGACGGTGGCGACTCTTTCTTACCGCGACATTTTGCGAAAACAAACGCAAAATGTGAACCAGCATTCCAAAACAGTCAGTTCTCTCCCACCGTATCATAGAACTGGCGACTCTGCTAGGGAAATATAAATGGGGTGTACCTTAGGATTAGATCATTATGTTTTCAATTGCATGCCTTGTGTTGTACCCCAAAATTTGCCCTCCCATTCTCTTAACATTTTTCTCATCACAAGACCCTTGGAGCTCAAGATCCAGTTAGGGTTCCCTCTGCAAGACTTCTCCTAGCACTGTTGACCCAAATTAGGGTTTGTGTTTGCACAAAGATATTTTGACCTAAAATGCCTAATATGAATTTCATGCTTCATGTTGGACTCCCAAGTTTATCCATACCAAGTTTCAAGCCTTGATTCCAATCATTGCCCAGTCAATTGGACAGTTGACCTAAAAATCAGCTGTATTGGGGAAAAAGTCAACTGTGGCCAATTGACAGTCAAACCTCATGGAAATTGACCCACATCAACATTATGAACTCATATGGACCATTTGATCAAGTTTTGATCACAATTCCACAAGAAATTTGATCAGATCACCAAAAGGGCAAAATGGTCATTTTTAGGGTTTTGACTGCACAAAGGCAATTTTTGACTGTTTGACCTAGCCAATGGCAAACCAAGCTCACATATGGACTCAAGGACCCCATGGAATTGTTTTGACATACTCAACAAGTTCAAAAGATCCCAAATGCACAAGGTTGACAGATGAATTTTCCTGTGAATTGATCAATTTTTGACTGTATACTGAAAAGTCAAACTTTGACTTTTTGGTCAAAATCAAGTGTCAAGATTCATTTTTCATCAAAACATGCCAAATCATGAAACTTGTTCATCAAGAAATCAAGAATTGCAAATTAGGGTTTGAAATGAAGATTTTTCATAACTTAGAATTTTTCTAAGTTATGAAAAACCCTAATTTTTTCCTAACTTTGTCCCACTTTCTCATCAAGATTCATTTGGATTCAAACAAAAGTCAAAACATGAAAGTTGTAGTCTATTGCAAAATATACAACTTTTATTCACAAAGTTTACTCAAAAGAAGCTTGTAGCTCAAGTTACAATTTTTGGAACAAGGGTACCAAACCATTCTTAACTTAGAGAAATTTTGACCTATTTTAGGCAAGGTTTTTGCCTAACTTCAAGACCACTTTTCACATACTTGCACTTGGAATTTTAATTTTCATTACAAAGATGGATTGTAGTACACATTCCAAGCTTTCCAAAATGTCCAAGAACTCATCAAACAACCTCATGGTTAGAGAGAATCGAATTTGGCAATATGGGAAAAACTCACTTTGTTCATGACCAAGTTACATGTCCATAACCTTGCATTTTTGAACTCAGCATGCCTTAAGCTAGATTACAGGTCCTTATCTCATTCACACTCAATAATTTAATGCAAACCCCTTGTGTTCAAGCCTTGCATTATGTGTTTAAGCATTACATGGAAGTTTAACCCTTAAATAGAAAAAGCAAATTATCCATTTTAGAAAAGATGAACTTTATGTCAAAGTTGCAAATCAAGAAGTACAAGGCCATATATTTGGGCACAAGTTCAGAAGCAAAACACACTGATCAAGGGGAAGGTTGCAACATAGATTGGGGGCCTGCATCAGTCTAGAACACAACTTGAACTTTTGTTGCTTAAGTAAGAAGAAACTTGACATAACAGCTACCAACTCTCATTTTTGCCAAGACCAACTTAAGCAAACTTATTAAACACATTCTAAACAACCACCCTGACCTGAAACACGAGCCAACCATCTCCATTGCTTTCTCAAACACAGAATCACCATTAAACTGCACAAAAACAGGGCATTCTGCACTTGGACTTGGCTAGCTCATTTCCATCGTGCATCTTGGCCAAAACCACTTCAAACACTTTCCCTACCATCCATACAAACTGTCCAAAGCATTAGAAGCAGATTGTAACACTCCTAACCAACATCACCATTTTCATTTTTCTGTTTTACAGTTGAAGTGCCATAACACGATTCACTTGGTTTCAAAGCAAACTAAAGCTGGGAATAGCATCCCTGGACATCAAACAAGCTATACAAATCATTATCTTGCCCTGAAAGCTCCTCCATTGCCAGACACGATTACAACTGAATAGGTAAGTTCATGAACTTCTATCTCTCAATGTAGGGAGAACTAGCTCTAAGTTTGTGAATGAAAAATGTCATGCTCATGTCCCTGAAGCTATACATATCTTTACTTTCCATTTATTTTGCCTGTGTTATGAGAATTTGAGATCTGAACATTGATAAAAAGTTAGGTTAAGAATTAGGAATGGAGAAATTCTCTCTCATTTCTGAGAGTTAGGATGAGTTCTTTATATGTCCAGAATCGTGGCTTGATGCTTAACATTTTTCATGTTGTAAGTTTGTGCTAAAAGTCCAGGAATCAGGAGTTGTGTTTGAAGCATCAAAGGCGCGCGTTTTTCAAATGTGTTATCTGAAGGTTGAAGACAAAGTCTTCTTGGGCTGGGCCTGAGTTGACTTCTTATTTGCACCCTATTTCTACTTTTGAACCCCCTTGGCCCATTGTGCTTATTTGAAACCTTTTTTGACCTTTTTTTGTTATTTCTGACTTATTCATTTTTTCTCATAATATTAAAAATATAAAAAATATTTTCCAAGCCATTTTTGTATTTATTAGGCATTTATTTGTTTAAATTGATATTTGTATTTAAATAATACATAATACTTTTTTTGTTTAGAATATTAGGAATAATACCAAATACATTTATTTTCTAATTTGTATGTTATTTTATCTTCTGAAAATATTTTATATAAAATATCCTTTTTTTTTGTAAATATTAAATATTAATATTTTTGTATATATTTAATATATTTAGTAAATAATACAAATACATATATATTTATTAGTATATTTAGGTTAAAAAATACAAAATATATACATTTTTATTTTTATTAACATTTAACATTAAAAATACCTTTTGACAAATATACTTCTCTTTTATTTATTTTTTGTATATAATTAATAAATATTGCATATATTATACAATAAATACTTTTATTTGTAAAAATTAGGGTTTTTGCCCTAGATATAAAAATGCCCAAAAATTAATACTTTTATTTTTGTTTTCTTGACACATAAAAAACACTTTTTACATACACATAAAAAATCATTTTTGCATCTTGCATATTTATCTTATTTTATTTAATTATTGCATATTAAATAATTTGTATAATTCCATTTGGATTGTAATAGTTTAGGATTTAATTTCTTGCTAAAATATCCCCATTTGAACATTTGTACCCCCCTTCCCATATATTGTGTTGTAATAACTTAGGAGCTTTATTTTTCGCACTTTAAAGTTTTCTAAATATGCCATGATAGAATTAGGGTTTGTATGCAAATCAATTAACCAAAAATAGTTTGACCTAAATTCAAGATAAATAAGCATAAAAATGGACAACACCAATCACACTTGCACCCCTAGGGTATTCCACTTGTTGCCTTCAATAATGGGCCATATTGCATGTTAGGTCTCTTTGGGCAAAACAAACACAATTCAAATGATCATAGTCCCTCGATGACGCTTTCGAAAGTTGCCTAAAAATGATCAAGTCCCTTAAAGAAAATTGCCCAGAGATACTTGGCACCATTGCAATTATGGTCTAAGCGATGACCCATGCCCGTCCCTTTCACATCCTAACACAAGATTGTCCACCAAATACAATGGTGGAACAAAATTGTTAAAAGGGTTAAAACATAACAAAGATCTTTGAGAAATTTAGGGTAGATAGCTCTTGATTACTTGCCAACTTGCAAAACAAAACACTTGCCTATTTTTCAAACCACACATCACTACACTTTCAAAACAACTTTCAAAAACATTGAAAACCTTTTCAAAAGACATACACCTTTGTATACATCCCAACATGGATCATTACAAAGGTTGCCACCACATTGGCCTCTTTTCAAAACATTTTCAAAACACACACACAAAGCACCATTTCAAAAAATTGAAAATCAAGGCAAGTTGATCTAAGCAAGTAACTAAGAGCCCATGGATAACCATGGATAGAAAGGGTGCTAATACCTTCCCTTTCTATAATATACTCCCCGAACCCAAGAAAACATCTCAAAGGTTTTTGCTGTGCTTTTTAACCTTTCCTTAGGATAAAATAAAAAGTCGGTGGCGACTCTTGCTCAACCGAAACATTTGCGAAAACAAACGCAAAACCTCAAGTCAGTTCTCCCACCGTATCACAGAACTGGCGACTTTGCTGGGGACATACTTAAAAGTGGAGTAACCTTAGGGCTTAGATCACCTTTGTTTTCAATTGTTTGCTTTGTTTGCTTTTATATTTGTGGGCTTTGCATTGGAGTTTCATAGATCCTAACCCGGATCTGGGAAATACCCTTTTAGGTAGCATAATCTGTGAGGGACCTGTCCGGCGTAAACCGACATGGGTGAAGCAGTGGCTACGTTGGTGTGGCACCTTGGTCTGTACCGATATCCCTTGTGTTGCAACGAGGAGAATATGGGTCTTCTAAGGAGTCATTAAACATCAACCGACCTTAGAACCCTAAATTGACCAAACTTGGCCATAGAACAGTAGCAGTATGCTACACTCATTGAGGCTAAACTCTCGCGATGGTTCTGGCCGCAAGAAAAGATTGCGATGCTGGAGTTATGACCGATTGAGGGTAGTCAATGATTTGAGATCCTCTAGAACCCGGTTACTTTTGATAGGACAGGTTTTAACCAACAAAACTAAAAGAGGGTAATACCTAAACCTCATGCTGGCCTAAAACCTAAGGGTTGTCTTGTGTGACTTGTGTGCCTTATCATGCTTGCCTTTGTGAATATTTGTGGTATGCTTCATCATAGCATCATACTATCATACCATTGCATGCATCCTGTATAAGGACTGACCCATTTCAAAGACAAAAAAGTTTCATCTTTGCTCTGTTTTGTAGGACATCATGATGCCCGTGCGTAAGAATACTATCCGGCTCAACTTTGTTCAACCACCAACTTTGCTCAAGGATTTTGTTGATAGGATTCCAAACACTACTTCCTTCATCAAGAGGCATGGTTCTCTCCTTGGCTTGATCACTTCAAAGTGGGACCAACAACTGATAAGTGTCCTGACCCAGTTTTATGATCCCCTGTATCATTGCTTTACCTTTCAAGACTTCCAGTTGGTCCCTACCCTGGAAGAATTCTTTGATTTGCTTGGTATCCCTGTGTTGGAGCAAACTCCATTCACTGGTTGGGAAAAGACTCCTAGGCCTGAAGAGATTGCTGCAGTCCTTCCCTTGACTAAAGAAGAGGTAATGACTAACTGGGAAACTAGAAGTGGAGTTAAGGGCTTTTTGGTTAAATTTTTGGTTGGCAAAGCTAATGATTTCTGGAATGACTTAGACTTCAAGGCGTACGAAGACATTCTGGCTCTTTTAATCTATGGTCTGGTATTGTTTCCAAATCCTGACACCTTTATCAGTATCTATGCCATAAGGATCTTCATGTCTCGGAATCCTGTACCCACTCTTTTGGGTGATATCCTGCAACAACTCTATGCTCGTACTGCCCGAAGATGGGGAACTCCATGGTGTTGTGCTCCTTTGCTAGTGAGGTGGTTTATTTCGCACCTTCCTAAGTTCGTGCTGAAGAATGAAGAAGGAAAGGGTTGGGCTCATAGGTTAATGTCTCTCACTGATAATGACATCACTTGGACTCTCAGAGGTTTGGATGAGGTAGCTGTTATTGATCGTTGCGGAGAATACCCTAATGTTCCATTGATCGGCATCCAGGGAGGCATCTCTTATAATCCATGTTTAGCTCTCCGCCAGTTTGGAAGAGCCAGAAGAGTAGGGCCCCATGAGATGTTGGTTCCTCACTTCCATTTTGAATTTCAGGTAGACAATGACAAACTACGCCATGGATTCATTAAGGCTTGGGACAGAATTCACAAAGCTGACCCACATGAGTTGGGACCAAAGACTTCTCTACCAATGGAACCCTATTGCAGATGGGTCCGCATTCGTGCTCAGAAGTTAGGTATGCCATACGAAGCTGTCAGACCTATCATTCTTGAATCTCCTGATGAAGACGGGGTTCCTCCAACTATCCTCCCTCCTCAGATACCCACTGATATTGATACACTGAAGAGATCTTGGGCGCAGCTGAAGGAAGAACGGGATTTTTATCGGGAAAAGTTCAACGAACATGAACGGAAGATCCAGAAGCTGACTAAGCAATTGGAGGAAGAGCGGGTCCTGAATGACTATATCCATACTGAGAAGAGGAGGCCATGGGAGCACTGATGGGCTTTGAATGTTTCCTTTTTACAGCTTTTATTTTCAGTATTTTTCATTCCTGTAATGCCTAAGGGCAAGTTGTTGAACAATTTAAAGTTTGAATCTAATGAAGTGTGTTTCCCTTTTGTCTACAAAGATTGAATCTCGTTTGTCTTTGAAAACATAAAACATACGCATCTCATTGCATCATATGCATAATAGGTACCTTTTTTCCACAGGTTGCTTAATCTTCTTCGCTGTTTATTTGAACAGTCATCATGAATCCTGAATCATCCAGTGAACATGCAATCAAGGCCCTCCAGGCCCAGAACGCCCAGTTTCAAGAAATGGTCATGAGCTTGGCCCAAGGTCAACAAGAGTTGAAGGCTCTGCTCCTAAAGAAGAAGAAGAAGAAGAGGACTGCGTTGTTCAACACTGGACGCAGGTTTGAGAATACACTCCATAATGAGGCTGATCAAGCTACTTCCTCTGCAGAGAAAGGCAGTCCCCAAGGGGGAGGGGCTCTTAGTCCTGCAGTCTCTGACAACGAGACGGATTACAATGACGAACAATACCCTCCTGCTGCTGACAGATACAAGCAATTAGAGGACCGCTTGAGTGCCATGGAGATTCAAAATATGCCGGGGCTGGATTTCAGAGATTTAGGTTTATCTTCTGGGGTGGTAATCCCACATAAATTCAAGGCGCCTGCCTTTGCAAAATATGACGGGGCTTCCTGTCCAAAGCTGCATCTCAGATCGTACGTAAGGAAGATCCAACCTTACACGGCAGACAAGAACCTTTGGATCCACTTCTTCCAAGATAGCCTTTCGGGGTCACAACTTGAGTGGTTCTATCAGCTAGATGGAACCAGTATCCGACATTGGGAGGATTTGGCTACCGCATTTTATAGACAATATCAATACAATTCTGACCTCGCTCCTACGTGTACCCAACTTCAGGGTATGTCACTAGGAACGGGCGAAAGATTCAAAGAATATGCGCAAAAATGGAGAGATTTGGCTGGCAGGGTGCAGCCTCCTTTGACTGACCGTGAACTAGTTGACATGTTTCTAGGGACCTTGTCTGGTCCATTCTTCAATCATCTGGTTGGTAATTCCTCCGCTGGGTTTACGGATTTGATCCTGACGGGTGAAAGGATAGAAGCTGGCATCAGGTCAGGAAAGATACAGAAAGGTGCCTCCGCAAGTACTGAGAAGAAGCCTTTCAAGAAGGAAGCTAGTGCCGTCTATGGTCCTAGAAGACAAGTCAAGCCAGAACGCCGCCAAGCCGTCAATGCCTTGGTAATCTCAAAACCTGTTGCTGCTCCTCAGCAGTATAATCAACAAAGGGGTGAGAGGCCCAAAAGGCAATACACTCGGCTGAGTATGACCTTGTCATAAATCTTACCGCAACTGCTATCAACCAACTTGGTGACCACCAGAGAGGCTCCAAAGGTCGTGAATACTACATCTCCTAAGTATAACCCAAATGCCCGTTGTGCTTATCACTCTGATAGCCCCGGGCATACTACTGATGATTGCTGGGCCCTGAGAAATAAGGTTCAAGACCTTATTGATGCGAAGGAAATTCAGTTTGAGGCGCCTGAGAGGCCAAATGTTGTAACTGCTCCTATGCCCCAGCATAGAGTAAATGCCGTCGAGGAAGATTTGTATGCTGTTTCGGTGAATGATGTTGCTACCCCTCTATTGACTGTTAAGAGGAACCTACTGCTAGCCGGTTTATTTCCGGGTTGTAGCAGGGGTTGCCTCCTGTGTGCTGTTACCCCTACCGGTTGTCCGCTACTGAAGTCAGGCATCCAAAGCCCGATGGATAGTAAGGAGATTCTGTTCAAGAAGACCGCTGTTCCTTTTGTTCCCGCTGAAGAAGTATCTGTCGTCACAATTTTCAACAATCCTTCCAAGGCTCCCCCGAGGAAGCCAGTCCAAATTATGTCTGTTGCACCCATTACCATTACTGTTCCGGGGCCCCTCCCCTATGAATCTGACAAGGCTGTCCCATGGCACTATGGGGCAGACGTGTATGTGCTTGGAGTGAAGCAGGAGTTCAACACCGGTACCAGTATCAGTAACATCACTGGTCCCGCCAAAATTACTCGCAGTGGCAGGCTCTTTTCGCCTGACATTGCACCACCAGTTATCCGAAAACCTCTTATCATCACACCCGCAAGTGTGCATGTTCCAAATCAAGTTCCTGTGTCTACTACTGCCGCCGAGTCCTCTGATACTCGGGGCAAAGGAGTTTCTACCGATTTTCCTTCCCGGACGAAGGCACCAAAAAAGACCGTTGTTGAAGCCTCCCAGCAAGAGATGGAGGAAATCCTTAAAATCATTAAAAAGAGTGACTTCAATGTCGTTGAACAGCTGGGGCATACCCCCTCCAAAATCTCTATGCTATCATTGTTGCTGTGCTCAAAGGCCCACGCCAAGGCCCTGATTTCATTTCTGAAAACGGCCCATGTGCCGCAAGAGACATCTGCAGATCAATTCACTGACTGTGTGGCTAATTTGACCGTTGACAATGGTTTGGGTTTCTCGGATGCCGACCTGACCGCCAAGGGAAAAAACCACAATGATGCCCTGCATGTTTCCATAGAATGCAGGGGCACTACTCTCGCACACGTATTGGTGGACACCGGTTCTTCCCTGAATGTATTGCCCAAGAAGGCCTTAGATCGGTTGGATTGTGAGGGCCTGGAATTGAAACCTAGTAACATCATTGTTAGAGCCTTCGACGGTTCTAAGAGGATGGTGCATGGTGAGGTAGACATTCCTATTCGTGTGGGTTCCCAAGTCTTTGACTCAACGTTCTACGTGATGGATATTCGTCTATCTTATTCTTGTTTGCTGGGTCGACCTTGGATTCACAAGGCTGGGGCTGTAACATCCACTCTACACCAGAAGCTCAAATACCCTGTCAGAGGGAAGATTGTTACTGTGCAGGGAGAGGAGGAATACATGGTAAGTCATCTGAATTTATTCCGGTATATTGAAATGGACGGGGAGTTTATTGAAACCCCCTTTCAACATTTTGAAGAGGTACCTCCAACATTGGCGTCAGCTGAGACAGTGGTTAAAGAAGACTTTCCTTTGAAGATGGCTTCCTTGAAGGATGCCTGGGCTGTGATCGAGAAAGGCAAATGCGCAAACTGGGGTCAACTTCCTGACTTCACTCAAAAGACCGACAAGTTTGGGCTGGGCTTCACCGCATAGGCTCAGAGGGCTGTTCGCAAAGAAAGGATCAGAAAGCCTCCGGTGTTCATCACCAACCCAAGGGTGAATGCTATCAAGGAGGACGTAGAGGAAGCAGAATTTTACAGTTGGATCTATCCAACAACCAACAACGGACCAAGCAACTGGACGAC
This sequence comes from Vicia faba, assembly GCA_948472305.1. NCBI lineage: Eukaryota > Viridiplantae > Streptophyta > Magnoliopsida > Fabales > Fabaceae > Vicia > Vicia faba. The sequence goes on along the minus strand of OX451736.1, from coordinate 162,609,681 downwards.
AAAGGATTTTACACCTATTACTTTTATCACGCAGTAATGAACTCTTTTGTTTTCAATTTGTAACAAACAATATGTTGAAACTTTTATTGGCTCGGTGTCCTACCCGGGGCACCGTCGCTCCATTTGTGAGGGCTTTTTGTATGACATTTCCATATATCATTAATCAAAACATTGGACATTTGTTGCATTTTAAATCTTGTGCTCTTTTTCTTTCTTTGTTATATATTGCAAAACAGCTATATTTACACACACTCACTTATACAGGTTCCAATCCACTCTGAATCTCACTGGTAACGGCTCTGCTACTGCCAGTTATGACTTCGAAAATCCGATCAACTTGGCCGAAGACGAAGGTGAAGATGATTGTGAAGTGCCTGGTGAACTCGCAAGACTGCTACTCCAGGAAGAGAGGGCCATTCAGCCGCATGAAGAGCCAGTGGAAACGATAAACCTGGGTACTGAGACAGATAGAAAAGAAGTCAAGATTGGTGCCAATCTGGAGCTCAGCGTGAAGCAACGATTGATTCAGATGCTGCATGATTACGTGGAAATCTTTGCTTGGTCTTACGAAGACATGCCTGGTTTGGATGCCGACATTGTAGTTCATCACCTGCCTACCAAGGAAGACTGCCCTCCGGTAAAACAGAAGGTCCGCCGCATGCGCCCAGAGATGTCTGAGAAAATCAAAGCTGAGGTTATGAAACAATTTGATGTCGGGTTTCTAGCAGTGACTTCTTATCCTCAATGGGTGGCCAACGTGGTTCCAGTGCCAAAGAAAGATGGTAAAGTCAGAATGTGTGTTGACTACAGGGATTTGAACAGGGCCAGCCCTAAGGATGATTTCCCTCTGCCTCACATCGACGTTCTTGTTGACAATACTGCTCAACACAAGGTGTTCTCCTTCATGGATGGTTTTTCAGAGTATAATCGGATCAAGATGGCTCCTGAGGATATGGAAAAGACTACCTTTGTTACTCAGTGGGGCACCTTCTGCTACAAGGTCATGCCATTCGGGTTGAAAAATGCTGGGGCAACCTACCAACGTGCCATGGTTGATTTATTTCATGACATGATCCACCATGAGATTGAAGTATACGTCGATGATATGATTGCAAGGTCCCAAACTGAGGAAGAACACCTTGACCATCTGCGGAAGCTGTTTGACCGACTAAAGTTGTACAAGCTGAGGTTGAACCCAAACAAATGCACCTTTGGGGTGAGGTCTAGAAAATTGCTAGGTTTCATTGTAAGCGACAAAGGTATTCAAGTGGACCTTGCCAAGGTGAAAGCCATACAAGAGATGCCGACTCCCAAGACAGAGAAAGAAGTCAGAGGCTTTCTAGGACGACTGAATTACATTGCCCGATTCATCTCACATCTAACTGCTACCTGTGAGCCAATCTTCAAATTGCTGAAGAAAGATCAAGTAGTATGTTGGAACGATGAATGTCAGGCTGCTTTCGAAAAGATAAAGGAATATCTCCAAGAACCACCCATTCTTATGCCACCAGTGGAAGGGAGACCTCTAATACTATACTTGACAGTACTTGACAACTCAATGGGGTGTGTGCTGGGGCAGCATGACGAGTCTGGCCGAAAAGAGCACGCTATTTATTACCTGAGCAAAAAGTTTACCGACTGTGAGACTCGGTACTCACTGCTCGAGAAAACTTGCTGCGCTCTGGTATGGGCTGCTCGCCGGCTGAGACATTATATGTTGACTCACACTACTTTGTTGATTTCAAAAATGGATCCAATCAAGTACATATTCGAAAAGCCCGCTCTGTCTGGAAGAATAGCAAGATGGCAAATGATCTTGACAGAATATGACATCCAATACACAACTCAAAAAGCAATCAAGGGAAGTGTATTGGCAGACCATTTGGCACACCAACCTGTGGACGATTACCAATCATTGAACTTTGAATTTCCAGACGAAGATATCATGGTAGTAACTGATTGTGAAGTACCTGGACCAGATGAAGGACCTGAGGAAGGATCCCGATGGTCTATGCATTTTGATGGAGCCTCGAACGCTTTGGGTAACGGCATCGGCGCTGTGATCATATCCCCTAAAGGTACTCATACTCCACTCACCGCCCGGCTGTGTTTCAACTGCACCAACAACATGGCAGAATATGAGGCGTGTATCATGGGTCTTCAAGCTGCAATCGACTTAAGGATCAAGTTTCTGAGTGTCTTCGGAGATTCCACTCTCGTGATCAATCAGATCAAAGGCGAGTGGGATACGAAACACCAAAATCTTATTCCTTACAAGGAGTATGTGTTGACTTTACTTCCCCACTTTGAAGAGATAACTTTTGAACACTTCCCAAGAGAGGAGAATCAGTTAGCGGACGCACTAGCTACGATGTCTTCAATGTTGAAAGTCAAATGGGACAATGAGGCTCTCCGGATCATTATCTGGAAATTGGACGAACCTGCATACTGCTGCGATCTTGAGGCCGAAGAGGTAATCGAGAAACCCTGGTTTCATGAGTTGAAGAGATATTTGGAAGCTCAAGAATACCCCGAAGGCGCATCGGTCAATGACAATAAGTTCCTAAGAAGGTTTGCGGCAAAATTCTTCCTCAGCAACGACATTCTCTACAAGCGAAACCATGATTCAACTTTACTGCGTTGTGTGGATAAGACTGAAGCAGAGAAGATCATGGTAGAACTACACGAAGGTACATTCGGAACACATTCTAGTGGACACACCATGGCGAAGAAAATCCTTCGGGCAGGATATTTCTGGTCCACAATGGAAGCCGACTGTTACCAACATTCTCGAACTTGTCATAAATGCCAGATCTATGCTGATAAGGTGCACATCCCTCCGGTTCCTCTGAATGTCCTGACGGCACCTTGGCCTTTTGCAATGTGGGGCATTGATATGATCGGTGAAATCCGACCAACGGCATCCAACGGGCATCGCTTCATCTTGGTAGCGATTGATTATTTCACAAAATGGGTGGAAGCAGCTTCCTACGCCACCGTAACCAAGAGCGTCGTGGCACGTTTCATTTGGCATAACCTGATCTGTCGGTACGGCGTCCCGGAAAGAATCATTACAGACAATGGTACCAATATTAACAACAAGATGATCACTGAGCTCTGCGAGCAATTCAAGATACAGCACCACAACTCTTCTCCTTACCGACCGAAGATGAATGGAGCTGTCGAAGCGGCAAATAAAAACATCAAGAAAATTGTGCAGAAGATGACAGTGACCTACAAAGATTGGCACGAAATGTTACCATTTGCTCTTCATGGGTATCGTACCTCAGCAAGGACGTCAACCGGGGCAACTCCTTTTTCCTTGGTCTATGGCATGGAGGCAGTCTTGCCAATTGAAGTCCAGATACCCTCTCTCCGGATAATGAAGGATGCAGACTTGAGTGAAGATGACTGGATCCAGACTCGACTTGACCAATTAAACCTAATTGACGAAAAGAGGCTCACTACTATTTGTCATGGTCAAACGTATCAAAAGCGGATGAGGAGACGCTTGAAGACATAAAGGCAATAGCAGAGTTGGAACCCATTGGGAATATTGTTCACATAGCTGTTTTGTTTCCTTTTCAAAATTGTATAAACTTTATGTTATTTGGCGGTGTTTTCTTACTAGGACGTCAGCCTCTTGTACAAAAAACGCCTATTTACAGGCAAATTTCAAAATCAATACAAGTTCACTTTTCCAAACAAATTGCCAATTGCTTTTTCCTTTTTTTTGTTTTGACTTGCGAAGAACGTCCAATGTTCATTTTTGATATATGCATTTGACATTAAATTGCTAATTCATAAATACTTGCATACAAAACAAAATATTGATTACAGGTGACATCAGAAACAGGGGCAATGTAGAATTGTCCGGGCAGTCTAGTTGCTTTATCCGCCAAGGTACCAAGGTAGGTTCAACTGAAGAATGTGACCAAGTTACCTCAACTCCCCACAGAGTAAGACAAGATTCAGCAATACTCGCCCCAGGAAGAGTTAGTCTATCATCAGCCCTACAATAGGCACCCTGTTCCCCTAGCAAGTCAGCAATACTCTCCTCCGGCAGAGTTAGTCTACGGTCAGCCTAAAGGAAGTTGGGTATCCCCAGAAGATATCAACATTCCCCAGCGGAGTATATGCATTCCTTAACAAGCATCCCCGGCAGTCTTGATCTAAGATTGTTCCCCGGCGGTATACCAGACACCCCAGTGGAACCATTTTCCAGTACAGTCCGAAAGTTTCCCCAGGAAAACTGGAATCCAGATCCCCAGCAGCAAAGTGATCTCATCACTTTGCTGCAACCTTCCCCTTGATCAGTGTGTTTTGCTTCTGAACTTGTGCCCAAAGATATGGCCTTGTACTTCTTGATTTGCAACTTTGACATAAAGTTCATCTTTTCTAAAATGGATAATTTGCTTTTTCTATTTAAGGGTTAAACTTCCATGTAATGCTTAAACACATAATGCAAGGCTTGAACACAAGGGGTTTGCATTAAATTATTGAGTGTGAATGAGATAAGGACCTGTAATCTAGCTTAAGGCATGCTGAGTTCAAAAATGCAAGGTTATGGACATGTAACTTGGTCATGAACAAAGTGAGTTTTTCCCATATTGCCAAGACCTGATTCACAAAGTTTCCTCAAAAGAAGCTTGTAGCTCAAGTTACAATTTTTGGAACAAGGGTACCAAACCATTCTTAACTTAGAGAAATTTTGACCTATTTTAGGCAAGGTTTTTGCCTAACTTCAAGACCACTTTTCACATACTTCCACTTGGAATTTTAATTTGCATTACAAAGATGGATTGTAGTACAAATTCCAAGCTTTCCAAAATGTCCAAGAACTCATCAAACAACCTCATGGTTAGAGAGAATCGAATTTGGCAATATGGGAAAAACTCACTTTGTTCATGACCAAGTTACATGTCCATAACCTTGCATTTTTGAACTCAGCATGCCTTAAGCTATATTACAGGTCCTTATCTCATTCACACTCAATAATTTAATGCAAACCCCTTGTGTTCAAGCCTTGCATTATGTGTTTAAGCATTACATGGAAGTTTAACCCTTAAATAGAAAAAGCAAATTATCCATTTTAGAAAAGATGAACTTTATGTCAAAGTTGCAAATCAAGAAGTACAAGGCCATATCTTTGGGCACAAGTTCAGAAGCAAAACACACTGATCAAGGGGAAGGTTGCAGCAAAGTGATGAGATCACTTTGCTGCTGGGGATCTGGATTCCAGTTTTCCTGGGGAAACTTTCGGACTGTACTGGAAAATGGTTCCACTGGGGTGTCTGGTATACCGCTGGGGAACAATCTTAGATCAAGACTGCCGGGGATGCTTGCTGAGGAATGCTTATACTCCGCTGGGGAATGTTGATATCTTCTGGGGATACCCAACTTCCTTTAGGCTGACCGTAGACTAACTCTGCCGGAGGAGAGTATTGCTGACTTGCTAAGGGAACAGGGTGCCTATTGTAGGGCTGATGATAGACTAACTCTTCCTGGGGCAAGTATTGCTGAATCTTGTCTTACTCTGTGGGGAGTTGAGGTAACTTGGTCACATTCTTCAGTTGAACCTACCTTGGTACCTTGGCGGATAAAGCAACTAGACTGCCCGGACAATTCTACATTGCCCCTGTTTCTGATGTCACCTGTAATCAATCTTTTGTTTCGTATGCAAGTATTTATGAATTAGCAATTTAATGTCAAATGCATATATCAAAAATGAACATTGGACGTTCTTCGCAAGTCAAAACAGAAAAAGGAAAAAGCAATTGGCAATTTGTTTGGAAAAGTGAACTTGTATTGATTTTGAAATTTGCCTGTAAATAGGCGTTTTTTTGTACAAGAGGCTGACGTCCTAGTAAGAGAATGCCGCCAAATAACATAAAGTTTATACAATTTTGAAAAGGAAACAAAACAGCTATGTGAACAATATTCCCACTGGGTTCCAACTCTGCTATTTGTCATGGTCACTTTGTAGCTACGTTGGTGTGGCACTTTAGATTGTACCGATATCCCTTGTGTTGGAATGAGGAGAATATGGGTCATCTAAGGGGTCATTAAGCACCAACTGACCTTAGAACCTTTAAATTGACCAACTTGGCCATAGAACAGTAGCAGTATGCTACACTCATTGATACTAAACTCTCGCGATGATTTCGGCCGCAAGAAAAGGTTGCTAAACTTGAATTATGACCAATTGAGGGTAGTCAGTGATATTGAGATCCTCTAGAACCCGATTACTAATTTTAAGACAGGTTTAAACCAACTGAATTGAAAGAGGGTAGTACCTAAGCTCCTTTCCATCCTGAAATCTAAGGGCTCTCTGTGTGACTTGTGTGCCTTTACCATGTTTGTTGTTTGTGGATACTTGTTGTGTGCTTACTATCATGACATCATGACATCATAATATTGCATACATCTTGCATTGGACTAACCTATTTCAAAGACAGGAGGGGTTCATCTTTGTTCTGTTTTGTAGGTCATCATGATGCCCATGCGTAGGAATACCACCCGAATCAACTTTGTCCAGGTTCCCACCTTTCTTAAAGAGTTGATTGCAAAGATGCCTGATACTACGTCCTTCCTTAGAAGACATGGTTATCTTCTCAGTTTGGTCACCTCTAAATTGGACGAGCAGATGATGAGTGTCCTGGTCCAATTTTATGATCCGTTGTACCATTGTTTTACTTTTCAAGACTATCAGTTGGTTCCCACCTTAGAAGAGTTCTCTGAGCTGCTCAGTATCTCTGTTCTAGAGAAGACCCCGCTTACTGGTTGGGAAAAGATGCTTAGGCCCGAAGAAATTGCTGCAGCCCTTCATTTGACCAAAGAGGAGGTAATGGCTAATTGGGAGACTAGAAGTGGAGCAAAGGGCTTTCTGACTAAGTTCTTGGTTGGTAAGGCTAACTATTTCTGGGATAGCCTAGACTTCAAGGCATTCGAGGATATTCTGGCTCTTCTGATATACAGCTTGGTATTGTTTCTGAACTCTGACTCCTTTGTTGATGTGAATGGGATAAAGATCTTTATCTCTCGGAATCCGGTACCCACTCTCTTGGGTGACATTCTTCATCAGCTTTATGCTCGTACTGCCCGAAAGCGGGGGACCTTGATGTGCTGTGCTCCGTTATTGGCAAGGTGGTTTATTTCTCACCTTCCCAAGTCAGTGCTGAAGAATAAAGAAGGCATGGGCTGGGCTTATAGGGTGATGTCTCTCTCGCACAATGATCTGATTTAGACTCTTAAGGGTATGGACGAGGTGGCCGTTATTGATCGTTGTGGGGAGTACCCCAATGTTCCACTGTTAGGAACCCATGGAGGAATTTCTTACAACACGTGCTTGGCCTTACGTCAGTTTGGGAGAGCCATAAGAGAAGGACCTCATGAGATGCTAATGCCTAGTATCATCTTTGATTTTCAAGGGGATAATGATGAGCAACGTCGCAGATTCATAAGGGCTTGGGATAGAGTTCACCAATCTGATCCACATGAGCTGGGTCCAAAGACTTTTCTTCTAATGGAGCCATATCTCAGATGGGTCTGTATCCGTGCCCAAAAGCTGGGTATGCCATATGAAGCCGTCTGGCCTGTCATTGTTAAAGTTCCTAATGAAGAAGGGGTTCTTCCAACCATCCTCCATCCTCATATGCCCACTGACATTGGGGCACTGAAGAGATCTTGGATGCAACTAAGGGAAGAATGGGATTCTTACCAAGAGAAGTTTAATGAGCAAGAGCAGAAGATCCAGAGGTTGACTAGGCAGTTGGAGAACGAGCGGATTCTCAACGACTATGTCCGCACTGATAAGAAGAGACCATGGGAGCCCTGATTGTCCTTTGTTTATTTCCATTTCAGTTGTTATTTACTTTTCAGTATTTCCTTTCATGTAACGCCTTAAGGGCATCAGTTGAACAATTTGAATTTAAAAATTTATCTAATAAAGTGTGTTTCATTTCTTGTTTACAAATTTGAATCTCCCGATTGTCTTTGAAATCATGTCATACGCATTTCATCTTATGCACTTCATAACAGGTACCCGTTACAAGTCTCTTATCTTCTTCGCTGTTTATTTCAGCATCATGTCTGCTGAACCTTCAACTGAGCAAGCCATCAAGGCCCTCCAGGCCCAGAATGCCCAATTTCAAGAGCTGTTCATGAATCTAGCTAAGGGTCAGCAAGACCTGAAGACCCTGATTTTGAAAGAGAAGAAGAAGAAGAAGAAGAGGACAATCCTGTTTAACACATGGCACAGGTTTGGAAACAGGCTACAGAATGAAGTTGATCTGACCACCTCATCTGGAGGGAAAGATAGTCAGGAAGAAAGGAGGGCTCCTAGCCCTGTGGTCTCCGATAACGAGACAGACTTCGATGAAGAACAGTATCCTCTGGCCGAGGATAGATACAAGCAACTGGAAGACCGGTTGAGTGGTATGGAAGTTCAAAAGGTGCCTGGTCTAGATTTTGGAGATCTAGGTCTATCATCTGGGATATTGATTCCCCACAAGTTCAAGGCACCAGCCTTTGCTAAGTATGATGGAGTTTCTTGTCCAAAGCTGCACCTCCAGTCATATGTGAGGAAGACTCAGTCGTACACCGCTGATAAGAACCTATGGATCCATTTCTTTCAAGACAGTCTCTCGGGGACTCAGCTTGAGTGGTTCTACCAGTTGGACCGAACCAGTATCCGCAGTTGGGAAGATTTGGCTACTGCTTTCTACAGGCAGTACCAGTACAACTCCGACCTCGCTCCTACGCGTACCCAACTCCAGGGTATGTCAATGGGAACGGGTGAAGGATTCAAAGATTATGCTCAGAAGTGGAGGGACCTCGCCGGAAGAGTGCAACCACCATTGGCTGATCGGGAACTTGTGGATATGTTTCTAGGGACCCTGTCTGGTCCATTTTTTAACCATCTGATTGGAAGCTCTTCGTCTGGGTTTACAGATCTTATTTTGACCGGTGAGAGGATTGAGGCTGGTATTAAGGCTGGTAAGATACAGAAGGGTGCCTCATCGAGCACCGAGAAGAAGCCGTTTAAGAAAGAGTCCAATGCTGTCTACAGTGCAAGAAGACAAAATATACCCGAACACCGCCAAGCTGTTAATATGGTTGTTATTTCAAAACCTGCTGGTGCTCCTCAGCACAACAGTCAACAAAAAGACGAGAGACCTCGAAGGCAATTCACCCGTCTCAACCTGACCTTATCCCAGATTCTGCCACAATTGCTGAAGACTAATTTGTTGATTCTAAAGGAAGCCCCAAAGAATCCAAATACAACATCACCAAGGTATAACCCTAATGCCCGCTGTGCTTATCACTCTGATAGCCCGGGACATAATACAGATGATTGTTGGACTTTGACGAATAAGATACAGGACTTAGTTGATGCGAAGGAGATTGAGTTTGAGGCGCCCGAGAGGCCTAATGTTGTGACTTCTCCTATGCCCAAGCATGGAGTAAATGCTATAGAAAAAGATTCGTTTGTGGTTTCGGTGGATGATATTGTTACCCCTTTGTTAACTGTGAAGAAGAACCTTTTGCTAGCCAGTTTATTTCCGGGCTGTGACGAAGGTTGCCGTATGTGTTATGTTCTATCGACCGGTTTCCATCTCTTGAAGTCAGGTGTCCAACACCTGATGGATAGTAAAGAAATTCTATTTGAGAAGACTGTTGTTCCCTCAGTTCATTCTGAAGAAGTTGCCATCATTACCATTTTCGACAATTCTTCCAAGGCTCCCTCGAGGAAGCCTGTTAGAATTACACCTGTTCCAAAAATCGCGCCTGTGATCATCACTATTCCGGGGCCCATCCCCTACACCTCTGATAAAGCTGTCCCTTGGCACTATGGGGATGATGTTTATTTCCATGGAGTTAAGCAAGAGTTGGATGCTGATACTGACGTCAGCAACATTGTTGGACCTGCTAAAGTCACCCGCATCGGAAGACTTTTCTCACCTGATATCTCTCCACCAACTGCCCGAAGACCTATTGTTATTACACCTGACAGTGTACCTGCTACCATTCCTGTTCAAGTTCCTATTCTTACCCCTGTCACCGAGTCATCTGACACTCGGGGCAAAGGGATCATTACTGATGTGCCTGCCCAAACGGAGGCACCGAAGACAATTACTGTTGAAGCTTCTAAGTAATAGATGGAAGAGATCTTGAAGATCATCAAAAAGAGTGACTACAATGTAGTTGAGCAGCTGGGGCAAACCCCATCCAAGATTTCTATGTTGTCACTATTGTTATGCTCAGAGGCCCATGCCAAGGCTCTGATTACCTTTTTGAAGGCTGACCACGTACCACAAGAAACGTCAGCTGATCAATTTACAGATTGCGTGGCCAATTTAACTGCTGATAATGGTTTGGGTTTCTCGGACGCTGACTTGACTGTTAAGGGGAAGAATCACAACGATGCCCTACATGTCTCCATTGAATGCAGGGGCACTACTCTTGCACATGTATTGGTGGATACTGGTTCCTCATTAAATATTTTGCCTAAGAAAGCTCTGGACCGGTTGGACTGTGAAGGGTTGGAGCTGAAGCCAAGCAATATTGTTGTTAGGGCCTTTGATGGGTCTAAAAGGATGGTGCACGAAGAAGTTGATATCTCGATTAAGGTTGGTTCTCAGGTCTTCAACTCTACGTTCTATGTGATGGACATTCGGCCATCATATTCTTGTTTGCTGGGTCTTCCATGGATCCACAAAGCCGGGGCCGTAACCTCAACGCTCCACCAGAAGCTGAAGTACCCAGCCAAAGGGAAGATTGTGACAGTACAGGGAGAGGAAGAGTACATGGTTAGCCACCTCAACTCTTTCCGATACGTAGAGATGGATGGGGAGTTCATTGAGACCCCATTTCAGCATTTTGAAAAGGTTCCCCAGACATCGGCGTCAGCTGAAACTGTTGTTGAAGATTCTCCTATGAAGATGGCTTCCTTCAAGGATGCCTGGGCTGTTGTCGAGAAAGGTGGGTGTGCAGATTGGGGCCGACTCCCTAATTTTACACAGAATACTAACAAGTTTGGTTTGGGTTTCACTGCAGAAGCTCAAAGGGATGTTCAGAATGCACGGACCGGAAGACCTCCCATGTTCATCAGCAACTCGGGAGTGAATGCCATTGAAGACGATGTAGAAGAATATGAGTTTGATAGCTGGATCTACCCTACAGCCGACGGTGGGCCAAGCAAGTGGACAACAAAGGACTTCATCCCTATTACTTTTGTTACCCAGTAATGAAACCTTTTGTTTTGAATATGTAACAGACAATGTTTTTAAACTTTACGGCCCAGTGTCTTACCCGGGGCACTGTGGTTTCATTTGTGAGGGCTTTTTGTGTGTCATTTTCATATATCATTAATAAAAGCATTGGACGTTTCTTGCATTTCAAATTTTGTGCTCCTTGTTTTTCTTTATTATATATTGCAAAACAGCTGTTTTACACACACTCATGTATCATGGTCCACATCCACTCTGGATCCCACTAATAACGACTCTGCTACTGCCAGTTATGACTTCGAAAGTCCGATCAACTTAGCCGAAGATGAAGGTAAAGATGATTGTGAAGTGTCTGTTGAGTTTGTTAGACTACTGCTTCAAGAAGAGAGGGCCACACTACCTCCAAGCCATCAATTCTGATGCCTCCAATTGCAGGAAGACCGTTGATCTTATACTTAAAAGTGCTGGACAATACAAAGAGGTGCTGGGACAACATGACGAGTCTTGCCTAAAAGAGCATGCTATTTACTGCTTTAGCAAAAAGTTTACCGATGGTGAGACCCAATACTCACAGCTCGAGAGAACTTGCTGCGCTTTGGCATGGGCTACTCGCCGACTGAGACAATACATGCTGGCTCATACTACTCTTCTGATACCAAAAGATCTGAACGTCTTGACGGCACCTTGGCATTTTGCAATGTGGGGCATTGATATGATCGGTGAGATCAGACCTACAACATCCAACGGGCATCGTTTCATCCTGGTAGCAATTGATTACTTTACGAAGTGGGTTGAAGCAAGTTCCTTTGATATGGTAACTAAGAACGTCCTAAAGATTATTCTGAGGCCAATCCATTCAAAAGAGACAAGACCAGTTAAATAGATTCCTAAAGATTTTTCTGATACCAATCCAGTCAAAGGAGACAAAACCCCTCTGGTCCAGTTAAATCGATTCCTAAAGATTTTTCTGATGACAATCCCGTCAAAGAGACAAGACCTCCTCTGGTTCAGTCAGATCGCCGAAAAGATCTCCCTGATCCGTATTCTAGTTGAAGCTTAGACCACCTACCAACAGTATCCAAATGGCATCTGTAAGCCCATTCCCGACATCACAATGCTGATACCACTTCATGCGAGTGCAAATTTCTGGGCACTCTAGTGTTCAATCATCTTCCACCTTCGGATCACGAAAGGCCTGAAAGCCAATCTACATCCTCAGGTTTAAGAAAATTAAACAGGGGCAACTGTTGTACCCTAAAATTTTCCCTCTCATATTTCCCAAGACATTGCAAGAAAATCTCCAAGTTGCTTAAGATTGCTCAAGAGTTGGACAGTCAAATCATCTCCTAAGGCAGTCAATCTCAAATTAGGGTTTTGTGTTGCATCAAGGTCCTTGCATCCAAATGACCTAAAGTGCTCCCCAATGTCCTAATATGTTCTCAAGTTCATCCATGTCAAATTTTAAGCCTTGCAGAGGAAGTTTGGTCAGTCAATTGCTCAAGAAGCCCAAAAATCGACTATGCTAGGGCAAAAGTCAACTGTGACCTATAAATAGTCAAACCTCAAGATTTTTTGTCAACATTATCATTTTTAAGGATATTTCATCATTTGATCAAGGGTTTATCATGATTCATCAAGGATTGCTCAAGATTCATCAAGATTCAAAAGTTGCTAAATTAGGGTTTTGTAGGAAAAGTCAACTCAACTTTGACCAAGCATAAATTTCTCATACTTTATGAGAAATGACCCATCAAAAGCTCATTTTGAAGAGGATGTAATTTCCTACAATACATATTCACACCCCAAGATCAATAAATGCACTCACAAAAAGTTACAAATTTGGACATTATAGGTCATTTTTGAAAGTCAACAAAAACACCTTTTTTTTCCAAAGCTTATAACTTGCGCATGGAATATCAAAATGATATGAGACCAAAAGGGTTGGTTATAGGACATCTCAAGGTTTCTAAAAAGTCCCAGAACACTTCCAAAAGTTCAAAATTGAAGAAGTTATGCATTGTTGAAGTTGGGCATTTTTCCAAAATTGCGAAAAGTCAACTATCCCCAAAACTTCAAATTTTGTCAAATGGGCCCACTTTTTTCCACTTGATTTGATCTTGTCACACTGCACACGTGCCATATATTCAGTCTTGTTTCCAATTATTAATTTTTCCATTTTATTTTATTTTTATTGAATTAATTTATTTTTAATCAATTTAAATCCAAATAAAATCCAAATCTTAATCATTTGGAATCTTTTTGAGTGATACAAGTCTTTATTATCATCATGGACAAGATCAAACTCGTATCAAGCCATATCATGCACAAAATATTGGATTTGGGACATTTTTGGAAGCTTTGTAATGGAGGATCATATCAAATCTTAAATCATCAATACACAAGGATTCAAAGTCCAAGACTTGACCTAATTCACTCCATTATACATATACAACACAAAGGCACGAAAATAAGGACCAAGAGGCTGCCAAATCACAAAGACCAAACTTGAAAATTTGATAAAAATGTTGGAAACTGAAATCACATCTAGAGGTCGATTCAAAGCAAAAACTCAACGTAGACTTCTTGCTGGACATCCACTGAAGCAGTAGCAATCAAAAGCAAGGCCATTCGCCTCCTAAAACACGTTGTAAGTCTCTCAGAACCTTGCTCTGTATGTGAAATCGAAACTCCATGTTCTTGTGTTTTCTTGGCCAAATCTTTGCATATTCATGCTTTTCGTTGCATTTGGAAGCTTTTGGCATAATTTGATGGCATTTTTATAGCTTGTAACCCCCTAGCAGATTTTAGGGTTTGTGGAATTCGTTTTTGGGCATTTTTGCTACAGGGGAAATCAAGGCAAATGATAGACATAGATGAAATCAGGAGGAAGATACGATCATGAATATGGTCTTGATTTGCATTTTTATGGCCTAGAATTCGTTTTAGGATGAAGCCACGAATTTAGCTGCGGATAAAAATCCGCAGGTAAATGTCCAGGGGCCAAACGAAGAAGACGATTACATGGCCATGTCCCATTCGCTCATTCAAATATTTCGCGCTTATTTTTTTATTTCCAGCATAATTACGCTTTTCCATATATTATGATTAGTGCGTATTCCACTAACAATCAAAAGGCCTTGGTCCAGTGGTAAAGGCGTGTATACATTGGCTAATGGGACCTGGGTTCGAATCCCAGGTCCCCAACATATTTCTTGTATTTTTCTTCCAGATGTTCCAACGTGCCTCATGAACTGTGGTCCACCATATGCCTTCAGATCTCAACGTGCCAGATGGCCTCCAGGCCAAACCTGATGGCCCATATGGAAGGCCTATCATACGCTCCAGTCAACGTGTCACAGGGAAGTGCAAAAAGTCAACCAGGCTTGCAACTATTGGGCCATCAGAATTGCAAATCTCACCCTCCAATTGGGCCTGAAACCCCTTGAGTGTTTCTTTTTATTTTCTTTCTTTATTTTGTTTAATTAACCAATTAAATTATATTTCTCATAAAATCGAAAAAAATAAATAAATTATTTATTAAAATTAAATTCATGACTTTATTTTTGTAAATAAATATTAAATTAATTAATTTAGTTTTAATTAGGTTTAACTTGTAATATTTTTGCAATATTTAAAATCAATTTAGATAATTAGGTTTTATTAACATTAATCCAATTTATTTTATTTCTTTAAATATCCAAAAATCCAAAAATACTTTTTTTAATTAATTAATTAATTAATTTAATTGTTAACCTAATTTAATCTCCTTTTAATTCAAAAAATAACAAAAGTCTCTTTCTTTCAAAAAAGGGTCAAAACCCTAAAAAACTCGCATTCGATTTAACTTTCCGCACGCGATCTAATTTGACATATTGATGTATTTGCTTCCGGAACGTAATAGTTTTAATAGGACTTTAAATTATTTTATCGCTTTCTTTTATTTTCCGCAATTTAATTTTCAAGGGTTATTTTTGGTGATGTAAATACCCGACGCCTTGTAATAGTTAGATTTAATTTCCGCAATTTAATTTCCGCACAATATTAACTGTTAGATGTTTGATAAATAGGGAATGCATGACAAGATCGAATGTATGAACCTAAAATCAATATAGCTCACCCATGACATGTACAAAGATAATATAACTGAAACAACACACTCGCACATGTGCACTCTTAGGGTACACCTCACTTGGTTGCCTTCGAACGTGGTCATTGAGTATAGGAAGTCTTAGAGGTCGCCCTTGTCCAAAGATCATAGTTGTCTCGAAATGGTTGCCTCGGAAAAATGATCTAAGATATTAGGGTTACCGCTAAGGCGTCCTAACATCGCTTTAGTGACCACACATCCCTTAATCGAATTGACCCTTAAACTCCAACGATGATGCTACCCACTCATCCATAGTAAGAGGGCATTATCTAAAGGATATTTGTACAGATTAATTCCTGTTTCGAGTAGGTAGATGGTTCTTAAGTACTTGCTCTCTCAAAACAAAATAAAACTTTTCGCACTTACACCTTTCAAACAAAAACTCTTTTCAAACCCACAAACACAAAGAAAAGCAAATTTTGAAAACACTTTGAGCAAGTACCTAAGAGCCCGTGGATAACCACGGATAGAAAGGGTGCTAACACCTTCCCTTTCTATAATCTACCCCCCAGACCCGAGAAACATCTCGAAAAATGAATTTTTCTGTGCTTTTTTCCTTTCCTGGTTGGATAAAATAAAAGACGGTGGCGACTCTTGCTTACCGCGACATTTTGCGAAAGCAAATGCAAAACGCGAACCAGCATTCCAAAACAGTCAGTTCTCTCCCACCGTATCACAGTAGGGATGTGAGAAGGAACCTGGATAATAGGGTTACTTCGACATGAAAGCCTGGATAGTAGGGTTGTGAAAGGGAACCTGGGTAGTAGGGTTACTTCGATATGAAAGCCTGGATAGTAGGGCTGTAAGAAGGAACCTGGGTAGTAGGGTTACTTCGATATGAAAGCCTGGATAGTAGGGTTGTGAGAAGGAACCTGGATAGTAGGGTTACTTCGATATGAAAGCCATGATAGTAGGGCTGTGAGAAGGAACCCGTGTAGTAGGGTTACTTCGATATGAAAGCCTGGATAATAGGGCTTGAGAAGGAACCTGGATAGTACGGGTACTTCGATATGAAAGCCTGGATAGTAGGGATGTGAGAAGGAACCTGGATAGTAGGGTTACTTCGAGATGAAAGCCTGGATAGTAGGGCTGTAAGAAGGAACCTGGATAGTAGGGTTACTTCGACATGAAAGCCTGGATAGTAGGGCTATGAGAAAGAACCTGGATAGTATGGTCATTTTAACATGAAAGCCTAGATAGTAGGGCTGTGAGAAGGAACTTGGATGGTAGGGTTACTTCGATATGAAAAACTGGATATTAGGGTTGTGAGAAGGAACCTGGATGGTAGGGTTACTTCGATATGAAAGCCTGGATAGTAGGGCTATGAGGAGGAACCGGGGTAAGGTTGCTTGGTGATAAGTTTGTGTACAACTTCAGGATGAACCGGGGTAAGGTTATAAGTTTGTGTAAAACTTCAGGATGAATCGGGGTAAGGTTGCTTTTGTTGCACTAATGATTACTCTGTTTAGCCTCGAGTGTTGATCATGGACCTGCTGGAAATTATTGATAATAACTGTCTTTCCTGAAAGAAATACATTGATAGTTATGTGCGATGCATGAGATGCATTGTGATGAGGTTCTCAAAATAACTGAGATTATGTTATATATAATGTATGCACATGTCATGATGTATGAACATGAAATGCTGACGTAATAATCTGAGTCTGGGAAAATAAATCCCTGACTGCTGTTTGGAGAGCATGAGAAATGGTATTCTTGACTGCTGCAAAAAATCATAGTTCCTCTACTTCTGTTGGGGATGGTGAACGAAGATGACTAGTTGGGGATTCACATCCATTAGGCTGGTGAATATTCT
This sequence comes from Vicia faba, assembly GCA_948472305.1. NCBI lineage: Eukaryota > Viridiplantae > Streptophyta > Magnoliopsida > Fabales > Fabaceae > Vicia > Vicia faba. The sequence continues at coordinate 162,592,487 of OX451736.1, read as the reverse complement.
GGCGGAAGAGACCCTATCTGAGGATAAATCTGCGGGGAATAACTCTGTCAGAGAGGAGATACTCTGTTGATAGATCTGCTGATTTGGAGAAATAAACTCAATTGGGGATGAATTTCCGTTGCTGGTGATAATGAATTCTGTTGGAGATTGAATTTCTTCTTGTGAGAGGAATAAACTCTGCTTGGGGAAAAATTTACTGACTCATTCGCGATTGTGAGCCTCAGCTGGGGAGAGTTATGTCCTGTTTGGGAAAGCTAACATCACTGTCTTTGGATACTTTTTACTCTGTAGGGATTCTATGTACCACAACTCCTGTTCTCAAGCTGGCTCTATTCTGGTACCTGATGGGCAGAGTAATTGTAAGGTTTGGGCACTTCTTGTTTTCCCTGTTTTTGGCATTACGAGTAATCGTCTTTTGTTTCTTGTGTAAATATTTATGAGCATCCATTATTTTTAAATGCATATATAAAAAATAAACCATTGGACATTCTTGCAAAACAAAACAGAAAAAGAAAAAGAAACAAATTGAAGTTTCATAAAATGACTTGTATTCATTTTTGAAATTGGCCTGTAATAGGCGTTTTGTACAAGGAGGTTGGCGTCCTAGTAAGAAAACACCGCCGAAAGTCTTAAATTATAAAATTTGTGTAAAAGAAAGAAAAACAACTATGTGAAACGACCCCATTGGGTTCCAACTCTACTATTGCTTCTATATCTTCAAGCGTCTCATCACCTTGATACTTGGCCGAAGGTTGATCATATTGATTGGCGCTGCCCGAGCTTGATAGTTGATACCGAAGTCTGGTTGCGAGATGATCCAATGAGACATAGTGTTACGCTTCGATCCCTAATTTTTGCCTGGACCGCCCTTTCGGGTTTTCAGTCCACCGGGATACCCTTTTTTGTCCAAGTCGCCTTTTCAGGTTTTCGACTCGCCGGGTGTACTTTTTTTCCTTCATTTTCATCCCTTATTTTTGCCCGAACCCTTTTGGTTCACCGGGAAGCCCTTATTTTTGCCTAGGCCAGTCAACCTAGCGGGTCTTTGATTATGTGTAGTATCTTTTCATTATGTCTGCATTGACGGGGTGAGGAAGGTCTTCACCATCCATGGTGGTTAGAATCATAGCTCCTCCCAAGAAAATGTTCTTAACCACAAATGGCCCTTTGTATGCGGGGGTCCATTTTCCCCTGGGATGGCCTTGCGGCAGTATGATGCGTTTGATCACTAGATCCCCGACTTGATATTCTTGACGTCTGACTTTCTTGTTAAAAGCCTTGATCATTCGCTTTTGATACGTCTGACCATGACAAATAGCAGTAAGTCTCTTTTCATCGATTAGATTCAGCTGATCAAGTCGGGTTTGGATCTAGTCGTCTTCGATGGGTAGGGCTGCCTCCATGCCATACACCAAAGAGTAGGGTGTTGCCCCTATCGACGTTCTTGATGAGGTAAAGTACCCATGAAGAGCGAATGGTAACATCTCGTGCTAGTCTTTGTATGTCACTGTCATCTTTTGTACAATTTTTGATGTTCTTGTTAGCTGCTTAAACAAACTCATTCATCTTCGGCCGGTAGGGAGAAGAGTTATGATGTTGTATCTTGAACTATTTGCAGAGCTCGATGATCATTGTGTTATTGAGATTTGTACCATTGTTAGTAATAATCCTCTCTGGTACACCATATCGACCGATCAGATTGTGTCGGATAAACCGCGCCACGACGTTCTTGGTTACAGTAGCAAAAGAGGCTGCCTCAACCCACTACGTGAAGTAATCAATGGCTACTAAGATGAAACGATGCCCGTTAGACGCAGTAAGTCTGATCTCATCGATCATGTCAATGCCCCACATTGCAAAGGGCCAAGGAGCTGCAAAACATTCGGGGGAACTGGAGGTACCTGCACCTTATCAACATAAACTTGGCACTTATGACAGGTTCGAGAGTGCTGATAACAATCGGCTTCCATAGTAGACCAGAAAATATCCTTCCCGTAGGATCTTCTTATCCATGGTATGTCCACTGGAATGGGTTCCGAAGGTACCTTCATGTAACTCTGCCATGATCCTTTCTTCCTCGCTCTTATCTACACACCGCAGTAAGGTTGAATCATAATTACGCTTATAGAGGATTCCATTACTGATGAAGAACTTCGCAGCGAACATTCTCAGAAACTTCTTATCATTAACAGATGCCCCCTCGGGGTATTCCTGAACCTCAAGATACCTTTTGACTTCGTGAAACTAGGGTTTGTCTGCCACTTCTTTGGTGTCGATCTCACAGCAGTGTGCGGGTTCATCCAACCTCTCAATGGTAATCTGGGGAGCTTCATTGTCCCACCTAACTTTGAACATAGAAGACATGGTAGCTAGCCCGTCCGCCAATTGGTTGTCTTCTTGTGGGAAATGTTTAAAGGTTACCTCCTCAAAGTGTGGAAGCAATGTCAGTACATACTCTTTGTAGGGAATAAGATTCAGATGCTTCGTATCCCACTCGCCTTTGATCTGACTTATTACCTAATCGGAATCTCCGAATACACTCAGGAACTTAATCCTCAGGTCAATAGCAGCTCGAAGACCCATGATACACGCTTCATACTCCGCCATATTGTTGGTGCAATTAAAACATAATCAGGAGGTGAGTGGAGTATGACAACCCTCAGGAGATATAATTACAGCACCAATGCCATTACCCAATGCGTTCGAGGCTCCATCAAAATACATAGACCATCGGGATCCCTCTTCGGGTCCTTCATCCGGTCCAGGTTCTTCGCAGTCGGTTACCAACATGATATTCTCATCCGAGAACTCGAAATTCATGGACTGGTATTCATCCACGGCCTGATGCGCCAAATGATCCACCAATACACTCCCCTTGATTGCTTTTTGGGTTGTGTATTGGATGTTGTACTCGGTTAAGATCATCTGCCATCTTTCTATTCTTCCGGATAAGGCGGGCTTCTCGAAAATTTATTTGATCGGATCCATCTTTGATATCAACAAGGTAGTGTGAGTCAGCATATACTGTCTCAGTCGGCAAGCAGCCCATGCCAAAACGCAGCAAGTTTTCTCGAGCAATGAGTATCGGGTCTCACAGTCGGTAAAATTTTTGCTAAGGTAATAAATGGCGTGCTCTTTTCGACCAGACTCGTCATGCTGCCCCAACACACACCCCATTGAATTGTCTAGCACTGTCAAGTATAATATCAAAGGTCCTCCTTCAACTGGAGGCATCCGAATTGGTGGTTCTTGAAGGTATTCCTTGATTCTTTCGAAAGCGGTCTGGCATTCATCATTCCACTTTACCACTTGATCTTTCTTCAGCAGCTTGAAGATTGGCTCACAAGTAGCAGTCAGATGTGAAATGAACCTGGTGATGTAATTCAGACATCCCAAGAAACTTCTAACTTCTTTCTCTGTGCGGGGGACTGGCATCTCTTGTATGGCCTTTACCTTTGCAGGGTCTACCTGAATACCTTTGTCATTGACAACAAAACCCAGAAGCTTACCAGACCTTACCCCGAAGGTGCACTTGTTCGGATTCAACCTCAGCTTGTACGTCTTCAACCTGTCAAATAGTTTATGGTGTTGATCAAGGTGCTCTTCCTCAGTCTGGGACCTGGCTATCATGTCATCAACATAAACCTCGATCTCGTGGTGAACCATATCATGGAACAAAGCGACCATGGCGCGCTGATAAGTTGCCCCAGCATTCTTGAACCCAAAAGACATTACCTTGTAATAGAATGTGCCCCAATGTGTAACGAAGGTTATCTTCTCCATGTCCTCATGAGCCATCTTGATTTGGTTGTAGCCAGAAAACCATCCATGAAGGAGAAGATCTTGTGTTGCACGGTGTTGTCGACTAGAATATCAATGTGAGGAAGTGGGAAGTCATCCTTGGGGCTTGCCCTGTTCAGATCTCTGTAGTCCATACACATCCGTACCTTACCGTCCTTCTTAGGTGCCAAAATGACATTGGAAACCCACTGCGAATAAGAAGTAACAGCTAAGAATCCTGCGTCGAACTGTTTCATGACCTCTGCCTTGATTTTCTCTGACATTTCAGGGCGCATACGGCAGACCTTCTGCTTTACCAGAGGGCAGTCCTCTTTAATCGGCAGGTGATGTACCACAATATCAGTGTCCAAACCAGACATATCTTCATAGGACCAGGCGAAGATCTCAACATAGTCGTGTAGCATCTGTATTAACCGTTGTTTGACACTAGGCTCCAGACTCACACCTATTTTTAACCTCTTTCCTGTCTTCATCTGTACCCAAATTCACTAACTCAACTGGCTCTTCATGAGGCTGTATGGCCTTTTCTTCCTGCTGTAATAGTCTAGCAAGTTCTCCAGGCACCTCACAATCGTCCTCACCTTCGTCCTCGATTTGGTTGATCGGATTTTGAAAGTCATAACTGGCAGTAGCAAAGCTGTTATCAATGGGATCCATAGTGGATATGGATCTGCAGTATGATACGTGAGTGTGTGTAAGAGAATATCTATTTTGATAAAGTGAGAGACAGAAAAGAAAAACAAGGTGCGTAAAATTTGTATGCAAGAAACGTCCAATGCTTTATTAATGATATATGAAATGACAAGTAATAGCCCTCACAAGCAAAGCCCAAGTGCCTCGGGCAAAGCACCGGGAAGTAAAGTTTCAAATTGTTTTTTACAAATCTTAAAACAAATGAGCCAATTACTGCGGAATAAAAGAAATAGGTATGAAGTCCCTAGCTGTCCAATTATTCGGTCCACCGTTGGTTGTTGGGTAGATCCAGCTGTCGATGTCTGAATCCTCTTCACTGTCTTCAATTGCATTAATTCCTCGATTGTTGATGTGTAGAGGAGGTCTTCCAGCTCGAGTGCGCCTAACATCCCTTTGAGCCCCTGTAGTAAAGCCCAAACCAAATTTGTCAGTTTTGTGAGTGAAATCAAGGAGCTGACCCCAATTGGTACACCCACCTTCTCCAACCACAGACCTGGCGTCCTTGAGAGAAGCCATCTTCAACGGAGGTTTGTTGGTAGTAACTTCAGTTGATGCCAAGATCTGAGGGACCTCTTCAAAATTCTGACAAGAAGTTTCTATGAATTCCCCGTCTATCTCTACGTATCGGAAGGAATTACGGTGACTCACCATATATTCTTCTTCACCTTGCAATGTGACAATCTTTCCCTTCACCAGATACTTCAGCATTTGATGGAGTGTGGAAGTAACTGCCCCAGCCTCATGGATCCAAGGATGACCCAACAAGAAATAATACGACGGTCTGATATCCATTACGTAGAAGGTGGACCCAAAAGTATGAGAACCCACTTTGACAGGGATGTCCACCTCCCCGTGCACCATTCTCCTCGATCCGTTAAAAGCCCTTACCACAATGTTACTAGGCTTTAGAGTCAAACCCTCACAATTCAAACGGTCCAACGCTTTCTTCGGCAGAATATTCAGTGAAGACCCGATATCTACCAGCACATGAGCCATAGTGGTGCCCATGCACTCAATCGAGACATACAGAGCATCATTATGCTTCCTTCATTTCGGTGTCAGATCCGCATCTGAAAAACCCAGCCCATTGTCAGCAGTCAGGCTGGTCACATAATCTTTGAACTGATCTGCTGAAGTTTCCTGCGACACATGCGCAGTCTTGAGAAATGCAATCAAAGCCTTCACACGGGCTTCAGAACACAACAATAGAGACAACATGGATATCTTTGATGGGGTCTGACCCAGCTTCTCGACCACATTGTAGTCGCTCTTCTTAATGATCTTTAGTATTTCCTCTATTTCTTGTTTAGAGGCTTCCACAACAATTTCCTTGGGTGCCTCCGTCCGGGAAAGCTCACCTATAATTTCCTTGCCCCGAGTACCAGATGGCTCAGCAACAGGGGTAATAAATGGAGTAGGAATATGAGAAATGTCAGGGGTGCTGGTTGGAGCAGCAGTTGGAATAACAGTAGGCTTGATGATCTTCGGGGAAATCTCAGGAGAGAAAACCCTTCCACTTCGGGTAACCTTACTAGTCCCGACAATATTGCTGACATCAGTATCAGCTTCTTCATTCTTCAGATCTTGCTTAATTCCATGATAGTACACATCAACACCATAATGCCATGGGATAACTTTGTCTGAGGTATACGGGATGGGACCAGGAACAATGATCATCAGCGGAGCAATTCTTTGAACAGGTGTAATCCTAACAGGTCTTCTCGAGGAAACCTTGGAAGGATTGGCGGAAATGGTTATAATAGCGACGTCTTCAATGGGAACAACAAGGATCATAGTGTTCTCGAACAAAATCTCTTTATTATCCATCAGGCGCTGAACACCTGACTTCAACAAACGACAACCAGAAGGTAGAATCGAACACATGTGGCAACCTTCACCACAACCCAGAAATAAACCGGCCAATAGCAAATTCTTATTAACAGTCATAAGAGGAGTAGAAATTGAAGAAGTGAAAAACACAAGAAGGGGGGTTGAATTGTAAAACTTGAAATCAAATGCAGACAACACGTTATTTTTATCCTGGTTCGTTTGATCTCAAACTACTCCAGTCCACCCGTCAAGGTGATTTCGCCTCTCTCCAACGAGGTCTTAATCCACTATATTCAACTGAATATTACAACTTCTTTAACAACTGCTAAAGCCTTCTTGAGTCTAAACCACAAACCGGTTTCTCAAGGAAATTCTTTCTTATAGATAAATGAATACTATGTGTTTTGAATGTTTTCTACAAAAACTTTATATCACAACTGTGATAATACACAAATTAAGCTTATGTGAAACTAGGATGCTATAACTATAGAGTAAGCAATTTGAGAGATATAGCAAGCTGTATGAGTGAGGATGAAGATGATTTGCTTTATGCGTGTAAAGAGTTGTAGAGCATTAGCCAATTCATTTCTCACTGACTTGTTTATATAGCCTTTGGAAAAGATACGTTGTAGTCAATTATACCATTTCAATGCCCATTACGTTCTTTCTATATTGAGAAGATCTTTGTCTTGGAATACAGTCGTTGGTAATAAAGTGTCTTGAATGCACAGTACCGTTGTCAATTAAGCGTGTTATTGGCTTTGGCTTATTCTGACGCTTCTAGGTGTTGATGATATTGTTTTGGTCTTGATCAGAGTTTAGAGTATGTTACGCGCAGATCTGTTCATCAAGCTTCAGCGTAAGCACATGCTTGATCTTCTGATGCTGGCATATGATATTTCATCTTCTGATGCTGGCATATGATATTTCATCTTCTGATGCTGATGTTGACATTCTTATGCTGATATCCATCAGAGTTTCTGTAAATGCACAATATAATTTTTAGGTAGCATATATGTCTCATATGAATTATACAATTTATTTAATCTAGCATTTTGTTATCATCAAAACTTTATCTTAGGGTAGTAGATTCAAACTTTGTTCTAACAATCTCTCCCTTTTTGATGATGACAAAAACCGGATATTTTCAATTGAAATTTAAAGAAAAAATATCAGAGATAACCAAATAATAACTTTTTATCAGCGATAAACAGAAAGGTATCAAAGATAAGAAGATAGGGAATAGAAAGGTATTAGAGTTATGATCAGAAAAACTCCCCCTGAGTTTATTACTTCCCTTTTAATTCCATGAGTCCTTTAGCATCAGATCTTTATTGAACTTTCTTTGAGCATCAGATCTTTCCTTTACTAGAGCAAAGCTTCAGTGTATCAGAGATAATTAAATTCTTGTACCTGTAAGCTTATGCAGAATAAAGAAACATTCAAGTATATCAGAGTGTTAGAATGTTTGAGACTTTTGTCTCAGTAATCCGTTATTGAAAAATATCATTCTTTCTCCCCCTTTTTGTCAGCAATCAAAAAGTGCAAAGAATTGAAGTTAAAAACGGTCAGTGCAGAAAAACGATTGTATTCAGTTCAGAGCTCAGAAAATATTGCAGATAACATGTAAAGAAAAACAGTGAAAACATCAAGAAACAAAATCTAAGAATGGGGAGGAAGGCGTGTGAACAGAGCTTCTAGCATGTTCTTAATCCGATCAGTGGTTTCCTTCTGCTGATGCACCATGCTGACTACTAAGTCAATCTTACTATCCTGAACATCCATCCTTTCCTTCATTCGTTGATCATTCTCATCCATTCTCTCCTGCAGTCGAAGATCATTTTGCTTCAGCTCTTCAAGAGTCTGCCTGTCCAATGCAGCTTGAGAGATGTCAGAATCAGGATGCTTCTGAGAGCTTTCTGTAATAACTTCTTCTTGACTTAAATATTCAGCTGGAATCGTCTGTTCTTCTGCTGGTTGAACTGTTGAAGCTGGACGCTTTTCAGACCAAGGCTCACTGTCCAGATGAAGCACTTCCTCCTTCAACAGCTGACTCAAAACTGGACCTTCAATTTCTTTCAGCAGATTGCTGAAGTTCTGTTGAGCCTGTTCATAGCTTAGGTCTTGCAGCTTAAAGGTTTCAGCACATACCCATCCTCTGAATTGTGTCCAGAGTTGGTCTGAAATAGCATTATCAATCACTCCCGGACTAGCCTGTTTTAGAGAAGAAATCCACTTCTGCATGTCTGTTTCAAAATTCAAGATGCTAGAACCAACATCTGGTTGTTTGTGTTTGGGAATGGCGGTTTTATTTTTAAGGGCAGCAAGGCGGTCAAGGACTGTTAGATCAATGAAGGTCTTGCTATGGTCATCTGGATTTTGCTTGGGTGAGGGAGTAGGAGAATCAGGAATGATTATTAGACTGGATGGGGTATTAGGTGGAGTAATTTCTGGTTAGGATGGTAGTTGAGGGATATTAACAGTGGTACCACCAGGAAATTGTATGGCTAAGGGTTGTGGTTCAGAGGATTCAGAAGATTGAGGTTCAGGGGTTTGAGCCTCAGAGTGTTGAAACTCAGGTTGTTGAGATGATTCGTGTTGAGGTGAGGGTGGATTAAGTTCTGGTTGTGGAGATGGAGGTTGTGGAATTTCTGGTTGTGGTGAATGTGGATCTTCTGGTATTGGTGAGAGTGTAGTTTCTGGTTGAGGTGAATGGGGAGTTTCTGGTTGAAGATTTGGATTTTCTGTATAGGGAGCGGAAGAGTGTTGATCTATTTCTGAAAGAACTTTTTAAAGTTCTGGTTCTGTTGTGGTTGTAGGTTTTGGATTGTGAGGTTTGGCACGGGATCTTCTGAGGGTTAATGACTCAGAAGGGTCAAACTCAGGTTCAATATCATCAATGGTTGGAATGGGAATTGGGATTTCAATTGAAGCTGGGGTTAGAATAAATGTTGGAACAGCAGATGAATTTAAAACATTAACAGAAGACAGATTACCTCTCTTCTTTGGGGTCTGCTGAGACGATCCTTCTGATACAGCCTTTCTCTTCTTAGTCTTCTTCAGAGTAACCTCTGGTGTTTGCTGGTGCAGATCTTTAATGTTCAGATCAGGATCTGTGCCATCAGCTTTACACGCATCCAAGTATCTGAGAACAATGACTGGTTTAGAGTCAATCTCAGAGAACATAGGAAAGTTGTCCAGAGGGACTCTTCTGCTGGTGATTTCAGCATGAGGAGTGACGCTGGGCTACTTCCTTATATTCTCTATCAGCTTCATCTTCTTCAGATTCTTGGCATTCAGCTGCTTGCCAACAGAAGGTTCTAGAGAGCTTATTTCCTGTGCCTCTGTTAGGTGTTCAATCAGCCTATTCTCCGTTAGAATATCTAATATCAATCTGCCGAAGGGTATCCAATCCCTTTTAGTCCTTTCTTCTTCTCTCGTTTCCTTGACGCTTGTCTTCAGATGATGGAACAGAAGATGAGCTAGGTTGATCTTGGACTTCTTTGCAATAAAATAAATCAGAAATTGATGATCTATGTTTATATAGTCAGGAGAGCTTGTAGGCTTCATGTGGTTGAAGCAGCCCAGAATAATCTTTGCCCAAATTCTGTGCTGATCTTTCAAATCTCTGATTTTGCTAGAGGGAACCCCATGTGTGAAAATCTCTCTTGCAATTAGGGCAGAGTTTGCACATCTATCTGCCATGTCAATACAGCGGATACCACCACCAGTGTATCCAATCAGCCTTGCAATGTGATCTTCAGTAATCACTATCTTCTTTCCCATGATATACGAAGTAACCTGATGAGTTGATGAAGACGCATGAATCCAAAATTCTTTAACCAATATAGGGAACGTTGGACCCACCAACCTATCAAAGTACCTTTCCCAACCTTGTGCCTTAATTTCTTCAGACAAATCAAAGCCATTTTCCTTCAAACTGTTGAAATCTACTATCAATTATGACAGAACTTCCAAGTTCTTGACCGGAGTAAGGAGCGTTCTGAAAGGAATCTGATACTGTTCAGAAGAAGCATCTTGCTGGGAACCTGCAAAAGGAGTTCTAGAAGATGCCATGTTCACACAAGGGTTTTTGAGAAAAAGCTTGAAAAGGGGTTTCTTTGAGAAAGAAGATGAACACACCGTAAGAACACAGAAATATTTTGAAGATGTAAGTGACGGTAAAAATGAATGAATGATGTTTAAGGCGTTTAAATAGGTTTCAAAAAATGTTTTGAAAACATAAACGTTTTAAGAGAGAGAATTAAATCATGATTACACGCATTTAATGTTGGCTGATTTTGGGGGATTTAGAAAGATATTTGGAATGGTTACCCATGACATGTGTCTCAATGCATCCAATCAGCGCTTTGCCTTCTCAGAAGCGTGCACGCGTGTTCTGCCTCAGGAATTAGCTGATGACTGGATGACACTTGTTTTATTTAGTGAACATCACATCTATCCTTGAAATGAAACGCTCAGATCTTTATGGATAGACTCTGATACAATCTGCATGTCTAAATTTCTGAAAGAAGATTGATCAGAAGTTCACAGTAAAATAAAACAAATTCTGAAGGTTAATATATAAAATTAAAACATTTTCACTCTGGGCAGAGCTTCATGCTGAGATGTTTCAGAATGAAATTGAACCTATCTTCAGAAAGTGGTTTTGTGAAAATATCAGCCCATTGATGGTCTGTATCAATAAATTTTAAGTTTAAAATGCCTTTCTGAATATAGTCCCTAATGAAATGATGTTTTATTTCTATATGCTTAGCCCTAGAATGCAAAATTGGATTTTTACTTAAGCAAACGGCAGAAGTGTTGTCACAGAGTATAGGAATGTTACTCTCAAATATCTGGAAGTCTTCAAGCTGACTTTTCATCCAGAGCATTTGTGTGCTGCATCCTGCTGCTGCTATGTATTCAGCTTCTACTATTGATAGCGCAATTGTGGATTGCCTTTTGCTGGACTAAGAGATCATATTTTCTCCCAGAAACTGGCAGCTTCCAGAAGTACTTTTACGCTCTACTTTGTCTCCAGCAAAGTCAGCATCACAGTAACCTACTAAGCTGTAATCACTAGATTTTCTATAAAATAAACCCAGATTAGTAGTACCTTTCAGATACTTGAAAATTCGCTTAACAGCTGTTAAGTGAGATTCTCTAGGATCTGATTAGAATCTTGCACAAATGCATACACTGAATAAAATATCAGGCCTTGAAGCCGTCAGATAAAGAAGAGAACCAATCATACCTCTGTAGACCTTCTGTTCTACCTTTTTGCTTACCTCTTCTCTTTCCATAATGCACGTGGGATGCATTGGAATCTTTGATGACTTACATTCTGAGAGATCAAATTTCTTCAGAAGTTCTCTGACATATTTGCTCTGATGAATGTAAGTTCCCTCTGGAGTTTGATTGATGTGAATTCCCAGAAAGAATTTCAGTTCCCCCATGAGGCTCATCTCAAATTCTGCCTGCATACACTTAGCAAATTTTCTTCCAAGAGAAGGATTAGTAGATCCAAATATAATATCGTCAACATAAATCTGACACACTAAGATGTCATTCTTAATTGTCTTACAGAATAAGGTTGTGTCCACTTTCCCTCTGGTGAATTCTTTTTCTAACAGAAAGTTACTTAGTCTTTCATACCAAGCTCTGGGAGCTTGTTTCAGACCATACAGTGACTTCTTTAGTTTGAAAACATATTCTGGATTTTTTGTACTTTCAAAACCAGGGGGTTGGTGCACATAAACCTCTTCTTCTATATAGCCATTTAAGAATGCACTCTTGACATCCATCTGATATAGAGTGATGCCTTTATTAACAGCAAAAGAAATTAAAAGTCTGATAGATTCTAACCTGGCGACTGGAGCAAAGGTTTTTGTATAGTCTATCCCCTCTTGCTGACTATAACCTTGTGCTACCAGCCGTGCTTTGTTTCTGATGACTTCACCTTGTTCGTTCAGTTTGTTTCTGAACACCCATTTTGTTCCAATGACGTTGAATCCTTTTGGTCTGGGAACTAGATTCCACACGTCATTTCTGGTGAATTGATTCAGCTCTTCTTGCATTGCTAGAATCCAGTCGTTGTCCAGAAGTGCTTCATCAATTGAAGAAGGTTCAATCAGAGAAACAAGTCCCATGAGGGATTCTTCAGAGTTTCTCAAGCTGGCTCTTGTTCTGATTGGATCTTCCTTTCTTCCTAAGATTGTTTCTTCTGGGTGATCCATGCTGCTTTTGGATAGTCTTTTCTGAGGTTGATCAACAGATGTTGCTGGATTGCTCGTAGTGCCTCTTTCTGATGTTGAAGGAGTGTCTTTGTTGAGATCTTCTGATGACTTGTCTTCAGAACTTATGAATTAAACTTCCATACCAGCAAAGACTTCATTCTGCTTTGACTTTTCAGAGTCAAGCTTATCATCAAAATGAACACTGATTGATTCTTCCATAATATGTGTTTCTGTATTGTATACTCTGTACCCTCTTGAGCATTCAGAGTATCCTAACATAATACACTTCTGTGCTTTAGAGTCAAACTTGTTCAAATAATTTTTTGTGTTTAGCATAAAACAAGTACATCCAAATGGATGAAAATATGAAATGTTGGGCTTTATGTTCTTCCACAATTCATATGGAGTCTTTTCCAGAATAGGTCTTATGGAGATTCTATTCTGAATGTAGCACGCTGTGTTTATTGCCTCTGCCCAGAAGATCTTAGCAACATTTGTCTCATTGATCATGGTTCTGGCCATTTCTTGCAATGTTCTGTTCTTTCGTTCTACAACTCCATTTTGCTGGGGAGTTCTAGGACAAGAGAAATCATGCAGAATGCCTCTGTCATTAAAGAATGACTCAAAATCTTTGTTTTCAAATTCTCCACCATGATCACTTCTGACTTTAATGATTCTAAGATCCTTTTCATTCTGAACTTGGTTACAGAAGGTGACAAATACAGAGTGTGACTCGTCCTTGTGTCTTAAGAACTTTACCCATGTCCATCTGCTATAGTCATCTATGATTACTAACCCGTACTTCTTGCCACTGACTGAAGCAGTTTTAACTGGTCCAAATAAGTCAATGTGCAGAAGTTCTAATGGCTTAGAGGTGGAAACAACGTTTTTAGATTTGAAAGCAGGTTTTGCAAACTTGCCTTTCTGACATGCTTCACATAGAGCTTCTGAATTGAAATTCATATTAGGAAGTCCTCCGACCAGATTGAGTTTGTTAATCTGAGATATTCTTCTCATACTAACATGCCCCAATCTTCTGTGCCAGATCCATTGCTCGTTGTTAACAGACAGAAGACACTTTACATTCTGACTTTTCAGTTCAGAAAGTTTGATTTTATAAATGTTGTTTTTCCTCTTTCCATTAAATAGGATAGTCCCATCTTTCTGACTAATAGCTTTACATGATTTTTGATTAAAGATTATATCATAACCGTTATCACTTAATTGACTTATGGATAATAGATTATGCATTAACCCATCTACTAATAAAACATTATTTATAGAGGGAAGATTTCCATTACCTACTGTTCCAGAGCCAATGATCTTTCCCCTCTGATTGCCTCCAAAGCCTACGTGGCCTCCAGGCTTAAGTTCCAGGCTTTGGAACATATGCCTTCTTCCCGTCATGTGTCGTGAGCAGCCAAAGTCCAGGTACCATGACTGGTGTTTCTGATTTGCTGCTAAAGATATCTGCAACATGTATTATTTTATCCTTAGGTACCCATATTTTCTTGGGTCCTGATTTGTTAGTTTTACCAAAACTCTGGTTGAATTTTGGTTTCACAGAATAATTACTACTAGTATATTTAATGTCATGTGTGTGACCATACACGAAGTGTGAATTCAGAGGAGTGCGTTTAATAATTAGGTCCATGGCATTATTTGGTGTAGGTACCTTACCTTGGTATCCTATTCCCTTTCTGCCGTTTATGCTAACTCCATAGATCATTGAAGCCATTTTGCTTCTATCTATGCTTTTAGCAAGGAACTTCTGAAAGCTGTGATCATACTCTCTGATGATCTCATCAGTGCTGCTGGGAGTTTCAGAAATTGTTTCCTTCTGAGAGTTTTGTAAAAGATTTTCTAATTTTGAAATTTTATTTTTCAACTCAGAATTTTCCAATTTAAGACTCTCAGTTTTATCAGAGTCAGAATCAAGATTCCTTTTCAGGTTTCTGAATTTAACTCTGATCTGCTGATATCTTTCCAGAATTTCGTTAAGGCTTTCAGCAAGTTCAGCCTTAGTAAAATTAATTGCAAAGTCAGGGAATACCTCTTCGGTGTCTGATTCAGAGTCTGATTTAGAAGCTTCACTGTCTTCTGATATGTTAGCCATGAGAGCTATGTTTGCTCTCTCATCATCTGATTCTGAGTCAGCTTCAGACGAGTCAGAGTCATCCCATGTAGCCATGAGACTCTTCTTCTTTTCCCTTCCAAACTTCTTTTTGGGCTTTTCCCTCTGAAGCTTTGAACAGTCACTCTTGTAGTGTCCTTGCTCGTTGCATTCATAACAGATGATGTCCTTGGTGTTTGGCTTTCTGCTTCCTAAAGAGCCTTCCGATTTTTTGTATCCAGAGAAGGAGTCTGACCTTCTGTATCTGGAGGAGGACTCATTCTGATCGGATCTTCTGGTATTCCTGAACTTTCTTTGCCTCTGCTTCCATAGTTGATTCACTCTTCTGGAGAGGAGGGAAAGTTCGTCTTCTTTTGATGAGGACCCATCAGAAGTTTCTTTAACAGCCTGCAAAACTTTGGAGTCAGATTTTCTGTTAGATTTTAAGGCTAAAGGCTTACCTTGCTTCTGAGGTTCATCAGCTTCTAGCTCTATCTCGTGACTTCTGAGGGAGCTGATAAGTTCCTCCAGAGAGATTTTGTTGAGATATTTAGCTAGCTTCAGCGCTGTAACCATTGGCCTCCACTGTTTTGGCAAGCTTCTGATGATCTTCTTGACATGATCAGCAGTAGAATACCCTTTGTCCAGAACTTTGAGACCAGCCACCAGAATTTGAAATCTTGAGAACATCGTTTCAATTGATTCACTTTCTTCCATTTTGAATGCCTTATACTTCTGAATGAGCGCAAGAGCTTTAGTTTCTTTGACCTGAATGTTGCCTTCATGCGTCATTCTGAGAGAGTGAAACATACTCTTTGCAGTGTCTCTGTTAGATATCTTTTCATATTCAGCGTAAGAGATGGCGCTGAGAAGAATAGTTCTGGCCTTGTGGTGATTTTTGAAGTCACGCTTTTGTTGATCAGACATTGCCTTCTTGTCAATCTTCTGACCACTTGCATTCACTGGGTGCGTGTATCCATCTGTCACCATGTCCCGCAGATCAGCATCATGTGCCAGAAAGAAGCTTTCTATTCTGTCTTTCCAGTAATCAAAATTCTCTCCATCAAAGACTGGAGGTTTGCCGCTGAATCTGTCTCTATCTTCATTGTTGTCATTGCTGGTGTGTTGATATGTTCCTGCCATTGTGTTTTTCTGACGCTGGATCTTGTACTGACACGGTTAAGTGTTTTAGCTCAGAACCAGGCGCTCTGATGCCAATTGAAGAAGTGAAAAACACAAGAAGGGGGGTTGAATTGTAAAACTTGAAATCAAATATAGACAACACGTTATTTTTATCCTGGTTCGTTTGATCTCAAACTACTCCAGTCCACCCGTCAAGGTGATTTCGCCTCTCTCCAACGAGGTCTTAATTCACTATATTCAACTGAATATTACAACTGCTTTAACAACTGCTAAAGCCTTCTTGAGTCTAAACCACAGACCAGTTTCTCAAGGAAATTCTTTCTTACAGATAAATGAATACTATGTGTGTTGAATGTTTTCTACAAAAACTTTATATCACAACTGTGATAATACACAAATTAAGCTTATGTGAAACTAGGATGCTATAACTATAGAGTAAGCAATTTGAGAGATATAGAAAGCTGTATGAGTGAGGATGAAGATGATTTGCTTTATGCGTGTAAAGAGTTGTAGAGCATTAGCCAATTCATTTCTCACTGACTTGTTTATATAGCCTTTGGAAAAGATACGTTGTAGTCAATTATACCATTTCAATGCCCATTACGTTCTTTCCATATTGAGAAGATCTTTGTCTTGGAATACAGCCGTTGGTAATAAAGTGTCTTGAATGCACAATACCGTTGTCAATTAAGCGTGTTATTAGCTTTGGCTTATTCTGACACTTCTAGGTGCTGATGATATTGTTTTGGTCTTAATCAGAGTTTAGAGTATGTTACGCGCAGATCTGTTCATCAAGCTTCAGCGTAAGCACATGCTTTGATCTTCTGATGCTGGCATATGATATTTCATCTTCTGATGCTGGCATATGATATTTCATCTTCTGATGCTGATGTTGACATTCTTATGCTGATATCCATCAGAGTTTCTATAAATGCACAATATAATTTTTAGGTAGCATATATGTCTCATATGAATTATACAATTTATTTAATCTAGCATTTTGTTATCATCAAAACTTTATCTTAGGGTAGTAGATTCAAACTTTGTTCTAACAGAAATTTCTTCAACAGAGGTCACAAACAAATCAGTGTCAACAACATTAACTCCACGACCATGTTTGGGCATGGGAGCAGTTATAACATTTGGCTTTTCTGGAGCATCAAACTCTATCTCCTTGGCTTCAAGAAAGTCTTGTACTTTGTTTCTTAGAGCCCAACAATCATTTGTATCGTGGCCAGAACTCTCAGAATGGTAGGCGCACCGCGCGTTGGGATTGTATCTGGGAGAAGTAGTGTTTGGGTTCTTGGAAGCCTCTCTCAAGGTTGCCAAGTTGGATTTAAATAAATGAGGTAGAACTTCAGCCAAAGTCATGTTGATGCGGGTAAACTGCCATTGTGGTCTTTCCACCCTTTATTGATTGTTGCATTGTGGAGCAACTGCGGGTCTTGGTATCACTACATCATTTACTGTTTGACGGTGTTCGGATCTGCTTTGGCCCCTCGGGCTATAGACCGCACTGGCTTCCTTCTTACCAGCGAAAGGCTTTTTAGTTGAACTCGAGGAGGCATCCTTCTGTATTTTACCACTCCAGATTACAGATTCTACTCTTTCTCCTATTAAAATCAGCTCGGTGAAACCGGGTGACGAGCTGTCGATTAAGTGATTGAAAAATGGACTTGATAGCATTCCTAGAAACATATCAACCAACTCCCTATCAGACAAAGGGGGTTTAACTCTCCCAGCCAAGTCTCTCCACTTTTGAGCATAATCTTTAAAACCTTCGCCTGTACCCATGGACATATTCTGGAGTTGAGTACGAGTGGAAGCAAGGTCGGCATTGTACTGATACTTCTTGTAGAAAGCAGCAGCAAGATCTTCCCAATTTCGGACACTGGCTCCCTCCAACTGGTAGAACCATTCAAGCTGAGTCCCTGACAGACTATCTTGAAAGAAGTGCACCCACAAGTTTCTATCAGCGGTGTGGGGTTGAATTTTCCTGACATACGAGCAGAGATGGAGTTTTGGGCAGGACACCCCATCATACTTGGCAATAAAATAGAGCCTTGAACTTCTGAGGGATGACCACTCCCGATACCAATCCTAATTCTTCGAAATCCAGGCCAGGTATCCTCTGAACTTCCATGGCACTCAGACAATCTTCCAACTGTTTGTATTTATCCTCAGCAGGAGGATATTGCTCATCGTTATAGTCAATATCATTGTCAGAGATTGCAGGACTAAGGTCCCTTTCCCCTTCTTGGTTCTCCCCTTCCTTGGATGAAGAGGTCAGATCAGTTTGTTGCTTCAACCTTTCTCCAAACCTTCTGCCCATGTTCAGAATACCGACAACCTTCTTCTTCTTCTTCTTCTCTTTCAGAATAAGGGCTTTCAGATCTTCCTGCCCCTTTGCCAGACTTATGAACATCTGTTGGAACTGAGCGTTCTGTGCCTGAAGATCTTTGATGGCTTGATCGGAAGACATTTCATGCTGAAATAAACAGCGAAGAAGATGAGAAACCTGTAATGGTACCTGTAATGATGTGTATGATAATGGGATGTGCATGTAATGATTTCAGAGACTTCGAGAAATTTAAATTTGCAAACCAGAATAAAAAAAACTTTATTAGCTTAAATTTGAAGGTTCAACATACCTTTAAGGCATTTACAAATAAGTAAATAAAACAAATCTAAAACTAGAAAAGAAAAATCAAAAGTCCCATGGACGCTTTCTCTTTGTGCTGATATAATCATTGAGCACTCTTTCTTCCTGGAGCTGTCTGGTGAGCTTTAAAACCTTCCTCTCTTGATCATGGAATTGTTCGTTGTAAGTATCCCTCTCATTCTTCAGCTGAATCCAAGACCTTTGTAACTCCCCAAGATCAGTGGGCATGTAAGGCTAGAGAACCGTGTAAGGAATGTCTTCTTCCGTAGTGGGCTCCACAATCACTGGTAATATGGCCATATAAGGCATCATAAGATTCTGGGCATGAGCTCGTACCCATTGGAGGTAAGGCTCCATAGGAATGGAAGTCTTTGGTCCTAAATCTTTGGCGTCATATCTGTTTACCATGCCCCAAGCTCGTATGAACCTCCGGCGATACTCGTTAACATCATCCTCATAGTTGAATACAATGCACTCAATAAGTAACTCACATGGACCGTCCCTTCGAGCACGGCCAAATTGTCGCAAAGCTAGAAAAGGATTGTAAGTTATACCCCCTCTGATACCAAGTAATGGGACATTAGGGTACTCCCCACAGCGGTCAATAATAGCAATGTCTTCCATAGCTCGGGAACACCAAAGAATATCCGTATGAGCGAGTGACATTATCCTGTGCGACCAACCCAAACCTTCTTTGTTCTTCGGTACAGACTTAGGGAGGTGAGAAATAAACCACCTCGACAGCAACGATATGCAGCACATAAGAGTCCCTCTTCTCTTCATGGTACGAGTATGGAGAGTGTGCAAAATATCTCCAAGCAAGGTAGGCACAGGGTTGCGAGAAAGAAAAATCTTGATAGCATTCACATCCACGAAGGAGTCCGAATTAGGGAAGAGAACTAAACCATAGATAAGAAGAGCCAAGACCTCCTCAAAAGCCTGAAAATCCAAATCATCCCAAAATAGCTGAGCTTTGTATATCAGAAATTTGGCTAGAAAACCCTTGACTCTGCTTCGAGTTTCCCAATTAGATACCAAGTCGGCCCGTTTCAAATGCAAAGCTCAGGCAATGGATTCTGGCTTAGGAACTTCTTCTATACCTATGAAGAGTACCTGTTCAAGAATGGGTATGCCCAATAGCTGAGAGAATTCTTCCAAGGTGGGTACCAACTGACAATCTGGAAAGGTGAAGCAGTGATGCTTGGGATCGAAGAACTGAAAAAGTACGCTCATCATCTGTTCATCAAAGTTTGAAGTAACCAGGCTGAGGAGTTGACCGTGTCTCTTAATGAAAGTGGAAGTTTCAGAAACCCTTGATACTAGCTCTTTGAGTTGGGAAGGTATCTTCACAAAGTTGATTCAGATAGTATTTCTATGCACGGAAGCCATGATCTGCAAAACTGAACAAAGATAAATTCCCTTGTTCTTTGAAATGGTTAGTGTAATGAAGCATGAATGCCATGTTATGATGCATGATGTCATGACAAACCACAGGTATAGCAAACACAGGTATTGCAAACACAGTCAAATCACACAAAGCCCTTAGGTTTAAGGCTTGCATGAGGTCACAAGTAGTACCCTCTTAAAGTTAAGTTGGTTTCAAACCTGTCCTAGAAAAGTAACCGGGTTCTAGAGGATCCCAATATCACTGACCATCCTTTATCGGTCATGGTTTCAGCTTACTCAATCTTTTCTTGCGGCTGAAATATTCCGAAAGTATGATCTCAATGAGTGTAGCATCGAGTATCAACCAGTTCTCAGCTCTACACTGAGGCCGGCTATCTCGCTAGTTTCTAATGGCCAAGTTGTTCAACTAAGGTTCTAAGGTTCATTAGTGCTTCACGACACCACGCAGCGGCCCCGTATTCTCCTCGTTTCACCACAAGGGATACCGGTACCAACCAAAGTGCCACACCAACGTAGCTACTGCTTCAACCATATCGGTCTACGCTGTACAGTTCCCTCACAGTCTATTTCTACTTACCTAATGAGTGCCCCCAGATCCGGGTATAGGATCTATAGTAACCCCAAACAAGACCCTCAAAAATAAAGCAAACAAAGCAATCAAGAGAAGAAATTTTAATGACCTAGATCCTAAGGTATACCTCACTTATTAGTCCCCAGCAGAGTCGCCAGTTCTGTGATACGGTGGTAGAACCGACTGTTTAATACTGGTTTGCATTTTGCGTTTTTATTTGCAAAATGTTGCGGTAAGCAAGAGTCGCCACCGACTTTTATTTCATCCAATCATGGAAAAGGAAAAAGAACAGAAAAAACCTTTTTTCGAGATGTTTCTGAGTACGGGGGATAGATTATAGAAAGGGAAGGAGTTAGCACCCTTTCTATCCATGGTTTTCCATGGACTCTTAGGTACTTTCTCATTTTTAAATTGCTTGTGTTTTTGTGATTGTTTTTGAAAAATGTTTTACTTCATGATAACCCTTGTATCAGTCATCAAGGGTGTGACGAAGTTGTTTTGAACATTTGTTTGAAAAGTGTAAGTGTGAAAAGTTTTGATTTGAGCAAGTACCTACTAGTATCTACCTACTTGAAAAAAAGATCGTTTCTATTCTTGTTTCCTTTAGACAGTGCTATCCCCCTATTAAGGAGTAGGTAGGACCGTCGTTGGAGTTTGTAAGGGTCAATTCGAAAGGGACGTACGGTCACTAAAGCAAAATTAGGACACCTTAGTAGTAACCCTAGAGTCTTAAGATCCTTTTCGAGGAAGCATTTCTGAGGCAACATTTTCGAGGCAACATTTTCGAGGCAACGTTTCCGAGGCAACATTCGAATGGGACATTTGATCTTTTTAGATGGGAGGGAAACCACTAAGACACCCTATGCTTAATGATCGTTTATCGAAGGAAACCGAAGTGAGAGTATACCCTAAGAGTGAATATGTGCGAGTGAGTTATTTTCAGTTTATTATCTTTGCACATTAGAGTTTTCTAACCATTTTAATTTTGTCATGCATTCTTGCCATACAATCCTAAACATACATCTAACAGTTATATATTTGCAGGAATTAAAAATGCGAGAAAATAAACCTAGCTATTACAAGGCTTCAGGGAGGGGGATTAATTACATAACCAAAAATCGGGGATTTAAACAGTAAACAAAAACCCTAAGTTAACTATTACAAACCCTGAACAGTTACAAAATAATGGCAAAATGATTAAATGCGCGCGATAAGTTAAATGCGAGGCGATTAGGGTTTTGACCCTTTGACTAATCCTACTTGCGATTGATTAAAGAAAAAAATGTTTTTTGTCATGTTTTGTTATTTGAGAAAATAATGGAGAATTAAATTAAAAGAAAATCCTAAATTCTAATTAATGTTAATTTTTGAAAATAAATTAATTAATTCTAAATAACCTATTTTTGTATTTTTTGTTTTATTTGAGAAAAAGAGAAAAATTAAATCAAGAGTTAACCTAATTTTATAATTTAATTTTAATTATGAAAAAAAACAAATTCAAGTTACCCTAATTTAAATATTAATCTAATTAATTAACAAAAGTTTAACTTAATAAGAAAACAACTAAATCTAATTTTTTATGACTTTTTGTTGATTTTTTATGATTTAATTTAAACTGATTTTAAAATATAAAATAATTAAACAAATTAAAAGATAAAATAAAAATTAAAATAAGTTGAGAATTGGGCCTGTGTTGTTGGCTGGAGGGGGGGTGCAGATCTGAATTTTGTAAGGCCCATTTAGCATCAAGCCTGGTCAGCGCTGGATTTTGTGTGGGCATTGACTTTGTGGTACACCATCGTCCTTCATTGGAGAGGCGTGTGATCTGATGATACGCTGGATCACATGGATGGATGTTGATGGAGTATGGTGGTCGCTGGATAGTGCAATGCATTGGATTGGCCTGTAATTGTTAAGAAAATAACAAAATGCACACGCCTGGGATCGAACCCAGGACGTGTACATCAAAGGCAAGCTTCTTTACCATCTGCGCCGGACTTGTTAATTGTTATTATAATAAAAACAAAACATAATATGCAAAACAAGATAGTGGGGTCAGAAAAAAATGTGCGAGATTCAAATGCTTCAATGGTTGCTTGAAACACATCTTCTTCTTCCCTTCTCCGTCGTTTTAGACGAAGGTACTTTTACCTACAACAGTTTTGTTGTAACTATAAACCTGTTCATCTAAAAAATCATGTACAGGCAATATAAATGAAAGGTAATGCTACCAATCAACTCGTCTCATCCTCACGAGCATCATGGTACCTGATTCAAGGCCCAATTGTTCCTGCACTGAAAACCCTAAAACGAACTTGTAAACCCTAGCAATGGCATATTGTGATTCCTGCGCTGTAAATGCAATTAAATGATGCCAATAGCTTACAAACAAGGTAATGAACAAGAATGTATAATCAAAATATGATAATGCTGTCAAAATCAAGGAAATCAGAATCGAGTTTTTGGGCAAACCGTGGTTGATGGTGGGCACGATTCCTGGCGTTTTGAAGCCTGAGGATAGGTGGAATAGCTTCTTGGGATGTCCTGGAATAGATTGCTGGCCTTAAATTGCTCTGAATCGTCCCCTAACCTGAAAACTGAATCACACTTTTTGCCAACTTTTTTTAAAGTTTTTTCTATGCCTCTCACGACCTCTAACCCTTGTTTTTGATCTGGAATTCTTCATTATATAATCTAGAGTGAATTAGGTTAACAAACTTGGACTAAATCTTTGCATTTATCCAAGATTTGATTTGCAAGCTATATGATATGTTGCTATTTTGAGCCAAAACATGCCTTTCTTGTACCAATTTCCCTTGATTCGATCTGCTCTTGTTAACTCAGCATATCTTGATTGCCAATCTGTCCATAAAACAAATCAAATCATATCTTTGTTAATTTTCATCATTTATTTGATTTAATTCACTTTTTAATTAATGAAAAATCAAAATAAATTGAAAAATGAAGCACATAATGGGTGACTGAACATTTGAGTCGTGGACCACATAATAACTGAGGTGCAAGCATAAAGAGTTCGGCCCATTTAGCAAAAAATGCAAATTTGAGCACATTTGAGTTTTGGCAATTTTGCAAAAATGGTCAACTTGGCCAATGCATAACTCTCTCAATTTTGACCCTAGAGAGGTGTTCTTGCACTTTTTAGAAAGCTTAGGATGTCCTCTAAACAACTATTTTAGTCTAATATCAATTGAGTCTTCCATGTTCATGTATGAAGCTTTGACCCAAAAGGTGTTTTTGTTGACTTTTCAAAAGGACCTATAATGTCAAAATTCATATCTTTTTGTGAGTGCATATTTTGGACTTTGGAGCTGAAGATACATTGTAGGGAATTGCATCCTCTTCAAGATGAGCTTTGGATGTGTCATTTATGATAAAGTATGAGAAAGTTATGCTTGGTCAAAGTTGAGTTGAGTTTTCTTGTAAAACCCTAATTTAGCAACTTTTGGGTTTTGATGAATTGTGAGCAATCCTTGAGGAATCATGATCAAACCTTGATCAAATGATGGATAATACATCAAAATGAGGATGTTGACCAAAAATTTTGAAGTTTGACTGTATGTGGGCCACAATTGACTTTTGACCTAGTATAGTTGATTTCCAGGAGTTTGAGCAATTGACTGAGCAAACTTCTTCTGCAAGGCTTGAAACTTGACATGGATGATCTTGAGAACATATTAGGACAATGGTGAGCATTTAAGTCCTTTGTGGTTCACACATCTTGATGAAGATGGAAACCCTAATTTGAGGTATACTGCCTTAGGAGAGAGTTTATCTGGTCAACTCTTGAACTTCCTTGAGCAATTTGGGGACCTCACTTGACATTTGTTGAGTAAAATGAGAGGGAAAATTTTGGGGTACAACAACGTGCAAAACAAATTGAACCAAAATTGGCATGATTTGGCTTGATATTGAAGGATGTCATACAAGGATAAAGACCAAATCAAATCTTCATAGTGGACCAAGATTTAGCTCGTTTTTGTTGACCTAATGTATTCCATTACATATATAGAACATATCCAATGCACATAAAAGAGGATTGCAGGTCGTGAGAGCACATGGCAAAACTGGAAAAATTGTCAAAAAGTGGTGGATCGATTTCAAGCTTAGAGGAAAATTCAAAGCATTCTAAGGTTACCAATAGATTCCTTGACATCTTCAGAACGTGTTTCGATCATTTGTAAGCTTCAACACGGCCGGAATCACGAGCTACAGACCCATAGTTTGCTCATATAATCTTGAATTTGGTTTTACAATTTACGCATGATTGATTACTTTTAAGCATAGCATTGTGTTTGATTCATCATTTGGAACATTTTGGTTCAAACAATTTTGCATTTTGACACCTATATGTGTATTTTCCATTATTAGGGTTTGTTCTTGCGCTTTAGGGCTTTGTTCTACAGGTTAAATTGGGCCAAGAAAAGAGCACCATGATACTCGTGAGATCAAAACAAGTTGATGTATGTAGTCACCAGTAATTTATCATGCTTGATTATGATTTTTGAAAGATGCAGGGCTACAACCATGGCAGACTGTCCGTAGGTATAAGTCTCATACCTAAAGCGACGGACAATCGAAGAAGAAGACAACGTGGCTGATGACCATTGGCCTGTTTAAATAAAACGCGCGTTTTTGTTTTGTTTTTTGTCTTATCCAGTTTTTTTGACATATTATTGATTGTTGTTATCATGTTAACAATTAAAACATGTAGCCCGGTTGGTGAAGAGCGCGTTGTATGAGTAAGAGAACCTGGGTTCGATCCCAGGTCCCAGCATTTTCCCTATTATCTTAATGTTTAACTGCAGATTCAATGCTCCACGCATCCAGGCGCCTACCATACATCCATTAATCCAGCCATTTGATTCATCATCAATCCAATCCAACGTCCCAGGCAGCAAAGTCCATGGTGCACCCTCCAGGGGGGGGGGGGGGGCTACACAAGATCCACGCAAGGCTGGGCTTAATCACTAATGGGCCTGAATAATTCAGATATACACCCCTCTTTTCCAGCTTCTAACAGACCCAATTTCTTCCTTTTCTTTTTATTTTCTTATTTTAATTATTTTGTTAATTATTTTCTTTTTTACAAAATAACCCAAAAATTATTTTTATTATCATTTAATCAAAAGTCACAAAAACATAAAAAAAAAATATTTTAAAAATTTTTTTTTTGTTAATTAATTAGTTTAATTAAAATTAGGGAAAATTTAATTCCTTTTTCTATAATTTAAATTAATTAGAAATTAAGGTTTTAATTCAATCTTTCCTCAAAATAACTTAAATATTTTTCAATCGGATTTTAGGATTTCTTAATTAATCCTCACATTTAAATTTGACGCGCGCATTTCTTTAATTTCCTTTTATTATTATTGTAACTGTTTCAAGGTTGTAATAGTTAATTAGGGTTTTAAACTTCGGCATTTTTATTTTACAGTAAAAAATAATTATGTATCTGCGAAAGCCATGTAATAGCTAGAACTTTAAACTTTCCGCACTTTTAATTCCCGCAAATTATAAACTGTTAGATGTATGCTAATAGGATTGTATGGAAAGAACACTTGAAAATTAAAACGATAGAAAACCCTAAATGTGCAAAGACAAATTAACTGAAAAAATTCACTCGCACATGCTCACTCCTAGGGTTTACTCCACTCCGATTACCTTCGGTTAAACGGTCATGAAGTATAGGGTTTGTTAGTGGTCGTCCTCTAGCCCCAAAAGATCTCAAATGACCCATTCGGATGTTGCCTCAGAAAAAGATCTTTAAGGCTTTAGGATGATTACTAACACCTCCTAACATTGCTTTTGTGACCGTATCTGTCCCTTCAAACGTCCCTTAAAACTCCAACTATGATGCTACCTATTTCTCAATAATGGGTTAGCATTGTCTAAAAGGAAAATGAACAGAACTTTTTCGAGTAGGTAGATTAGTTCCTAGGTACTTGCTCAAACAAACAAATATTTTTCACACCAACACTTTTCAAACAAAGTTTTCAAAAACAACTTCGTAACACTCTTGAGGACAGAAACAAGAGTTAAAATGAAGTAAAACAAAACTTTTCAAAACAAGCACACACAAGTAATTTCAAAAATGAGCAAGTACCTAAGAGCCCATGGAAAACCATGGATAGAAAGGGTGCTAACACCTTCCCTTTCTATAATCTACCCCCCGTACTCAGAAACATCTCACAAAAGGTTTTTTCTGTTCTTTTTCCCTTTCCTTGATTGGATGAAATAAAAGTCGATGGCGACTCTTGCTTACCGCGATATTTGCAAATAAAAACCACAAACCAATATTAACAGTCGGTTCTACCACCGTATCACAAAACTGGAGACTCTGCTGGGGAGTAAAATAAAGTGGGGTTTACCTTAGGATCTAGGTCATTTTTAAAATTTCTTTCTTGTTTGTTTTTCCTGCTTTATCTTTAAGGGTTTTTGCTTGGGTATTATTGAAGATCCTACACCCGGATCGAGGGACACTTTTTAGGTAAACAACAATAGATCGTGGATACTGTACGGTGTAGACCGATATGGTTTAAGAGATGGTTGTGTTGGTGTGGCACTTTGGTTGGTACTGATATCCTTCGTGTGGAAACGAGGAGAATACGAGGCCGCCGCGTGGTGTCATGAAGCACTAACGAACCGTAGAACCTTAGTTGAACAAACTTGGCCATTAGAAAGTAGTGAGATAGCCGGCCTCGATATAGAGCTGAGGATTGGTTGATACTCGATGCTACACTCATTGAGATCAGACTTTCAGGATATTTCGGCCGCAAGAAAAGATTGCTTGAGCTGAAACAATGCCCGATAAAGGATGGTCAGTGATATTGAGAATCTTTAGAACCCGGTTAATTTTATAAGACAAGTTGAAACCAACTAAACTTCAAGAGGGTACTTACCTTTAACCTCATGCAAGCCTTTAAACCTAAGGACTTGGTGTTATTTATCTGTGTTTGTTATACCTGTGATTTATCATGACATCATGCATCACAACATAGCATCCATTTTTATTGCACTAACCATTTCAAGGACCAAGGGAATTTATCTTTGTTCTGTTTTGAAGATCATGGCCTCCGTTCATAGAAACACTATCTGAATCAACTTTGTGAAGATACCTTCCCAACTCAAAGAGCTAGTATCAAGGGTTTCTGAAACTTCTGCGTTCACCAAGAGACATGGTCGACTTCTCAACCTGGTTACTTGAAACTTTGATCAAAATATGATGAGTGTACTCTTTCAGTTCTTTCATCCCAAGCACCAATGCTTCACCTTTCCAGACTATCAGTTGGTGCCTACCATGGAAGAATTCTATCAACTGTTGGATATACCCATTCTTGAACAGTTTCCCTTCACAGGTCTGGAAGAAGTTCCTAAGCCAGAAGGCATTTCCTCAGCTTTGCATCTGAAACAGGCCGACGTGGTATCCAATTGGGAAACAAGAAGTGGAGTTAAGGGTTTTCTAGCCAAGTTCCTAATAGACAAGGCCCATCTGTTTTGGGATGATATGGATTTTCAGGCTTTTGAGGAGGTCTTGGCTCTTCTAATCTATGGGTTAGTACTATTCCCTAATTCAGACTCGTTCATAGATGTGAATGCTATCAAGATCTTCCTCTCTCACAACCCTGTGCCTACCTTTCTCGGAGATATTTTGCACACTCTCCATACTCGTACCATGAAGAGAAGAGGGGTTCTTATGTGTTGCATGTCATTGCTGTTGAGGTGGTTTATTTCTCACCTCCCTAAGTTCGTACTGAAGAATGAAGAAGGTGTGGGTTGGTCACAAAGGATAATGTCACTCGCTCACATGGATATTCTCTGGTGTTCCCGAGCTATGGAAAACACTTCTATTTTTGACCACTGTGAGGAGTACCCTATAAGCGCAATCATGACTCTACCTTACTGCGGTGTGTAGACAAGAGCAAAGCAGAGAGGATCATGGAAGACCTACATGAAGGTACCTTTGGCACTCATTCCAGTGGACATACCATGGCAAAGAAGATCCTACGGGCAAGATATTATTGGTCCACTATGGAAGCCGACTGTTATCAGCATTCTCGAACCTGTCATAAGTGCCAAATCTACGCTGATAAGTTGCATGTACCTCCAGCTCCTTTGAATGTTTTGACGACTCCCTGGCCTTTTGTAATGTGGTTCATTGACATGATCTGCGAGATCAGACCTACCGCATCCAATGGGAATCGCTTCATCCTAGTGGCCATTGATTACTTTACGAAGTGGGTTGAGGCTGCCTCCTTTGCTACGGTTACTAAGAACGTGGTGGCACAGTTCATCAAGCATAACCTGGTTTGTCGTTATGGTATCCCTGAGAGAATCATCATGGACAACGGTACCAATCTCAACAACTTGATGATCACTGAACTCTGTAAACAGTTCAAAATTTAGCATCACAACTCTTCTCCTTACCGACCGAAGATGAATGGGGTTGTTGAAGCTGCTAACAAGAATATCAAAAAGATCATACAAAAGATGACGGTGACATACAAAGACTGGCATGAGATGTTACCGTTTGCTCTTCACGGGTACTGTACTTCAGCAAGTACGTCGACGGGGGCAACACCTTATTCTCTGGTATATGGCATGGAGTTTGTCCTACCCATAGAGGTCCAGATCCCTTCTCTATGGATTATGAAAGATGCAGGTTTGAGAGAAGATGATTGGATCCAGAATCGACTTGATCAATTGAACTTAATCGACGAGAAAAGACTTACTGCTGTCTGCCATGGTCAAATGTATCAGAAACGGATGATCACGGCCTTCAACCACAAAGTCAGATAACAAGTGTATCAAGAAGGGGATCTGGTAATCAAGCGCATCATACTGCCGCAAGGTGATCCCAGGGGCAAATGGACTCCCACCTATGAGAGACCATTTGTAGTCAAGAACATATTTTCTGGTGGAGCCATGATTCTGACCACCATGGATGGTGATGACCTTCCACACCATGTCAATACGGACATAGTATAAAAATACTACGCATAACAAAGACCCGCTAGGTTGACATACATAGGCAAAAATAAGGGCCTCCCGGCGAACCAAAAAGGTTCGAGAAAAAATTAGGGATAAAAATGAAAAATCTATACACCCGGCAAGTCGAAAACCCGAAAGGGCGGCTTGGGCAAAAAAGGGTATCCCGGTGGACTGAAAACCCGAAAGGGCGGTCCAGGCAAAAGTTATAGATTAAAGCGTATCACTATGTCCCACTGGATCACCTTGCGATCATACCTCAGTGATCAGTAATCAAGCTCAAACGGTACCAATCAAACCAGTCAGCTTCAGACAAGCAGTAAAGTGATGAGATGCTCGAAGACATAGGGGCAATAGCAGAATTGAAACTCAATGGGATCACTACACATAGCTGTTTTCTTTTTGTACACAATTTTTGTAATAATTTCCATTTTTATGACGGTGATCTCTTACTAGAGCATCAACCTCCTTGTAAAAAATGCTTGTTATAGGCAAATTTCAAATCAATACAAAGCGTCTTTTAAGTACAAAATATGTGTTTGTTTTTTGTTTTGTTTGCAAAAACGTCTAATGTTTTATTCTTGACATATGCATTTGAATATGATTACTGTTCACAAATATCTGCATATAAAACCGAAAGACAGTTACTAAGAACTCAAAGAAACTGGTGCAAAATCTAAATACCGACAGTTACCCCGTCCATCATAGTACAAGTGGCAAAGACAGTTGGAAGCGAAGTCACTATCACGTATAGGCAAGTGATATCTATATTCCCCACAAAACCGAGACAACCAAGGTCCGACCTTCGTGTCCCCAAGCAGGAATTCCTTCCCTAGCAGGTTCCTTCAGAAAGCTGATATCTACATTCCCCAGTCGAGTTTTATAACCATGAACAATTTATAAAATTTTCTCCCGAGCAGAGTTCATTTCTCTGACAACGGAAGCTCAATCTCCCACAAAGCTCTTCTCTCTAGTAACGGAAGTTCATCCCCAGCTGAGTTTATTTCTCCAAATCAGCAGATCTTCCAACAAAGTATCTCTCTTCCCCCGAGAGTCATTCCCCCATAGGATTGTTCTCAGGCAGAGTCTCTCCCGGAAAAATATTCTCAAGCAGAATGGATGTAAATCTCCAGCTAATCATCTTTGTTCACTATCCCCAACGGAAACAATGAATTCAAATCCTTATACTCTCCAGCAGCAGTCCAGGATTTATTCTCCCGAGTTAGAGAATATCACAATAGCATTGCATATCCATAAATCATGGCATATGCATACATATTATACAGCAAAATCTCATTTATTTTGAGAACATCATTACTCAATACATTGCATACATCATGACATGACATACGACTAACTCTTTACCTTTCAGGGAAAGATGCAATCAAGTTCTCACGAGTTCTCTCTGGTTCAGTCAAACCGACACCAAGGTTTCTATTCCAGTTGAGGATATTCAAAGTCTTCTCTGGTTCAGTCAAACCGACACTAAGGTTTCTGTTCTAGTTGAAGACATTTTAAGACTTTCGTCTGGGTCAGCCGAATCGCCGCTAAGATTCCCCTGATTTCTATGCCAGTCAAAGTTAATCCGAGACTACTCCCGGGATCAGTCAAATCGATACTAAGATTTCTCTCCTAGTTGAAGTTCACATAAATTTTCTCTGGTTCAGTCAAACCGACACTAAGGTTTCTATTCTAGTAGAAGATGTTTTAAGACTTTCGTCTGGGTCAGCCGAATCGCCGCTAAGATTCCCTTGATTTCTATGCCAGTCAAAGTTAATCCGAGACATCTTCCGGGATCAGTCAAATCGACACTAAGATTTCTCTCCCAGTTAAAGTTCTCACAAGTTTCCCCTGGTTCAGTCAAATCGATACTAAGATTTCTATTCCAGTTCAAGCTATGAAGCCCGAAAATCGATCGAATAGTGTCTTGATTTCACCAAAATACTACGAAGCCTGGAATCGACCAGATAATGGTATATCTTAAATTCAAGCTATGAAGCCCAGAAGTCGACCAGAAAACAGCTTAATCCCCAGCAAGTTACTGTGAAGCCTGGAAATCGATCGAATAACAATATAAGATACTATGAAGCCTGGAATCGACCAGATAATGGTATAAGACACCGTGAAGCCTGGAAATCGACCAGATAACGATTTGAGATGCTGTGAAGTCTAGAGCACGACCAGATAGCGGCAAAAGACACTGTGAAACTTGGGGCACGTCCAGATAATAGTATAAGGTACTGTGAAGCTTAGAGTTTGATCAAATAGCAGTTTACTCGGCCAATTACTATGAAGCCCGGAAATCGATCGGATATTAGTATGCCTTAAATTCAAGTTGAAACCCGGATGCGATCGGATAACCACTTGATTCCTTCTGAATCCTGGAGCACGACCAGATAATAGTTTTTAAGATTGCAAAGCCTGGAGCACGACTAGACATCTAGTTTAATCTCATCTCCCTAGTAAGTCACTGTGAAACCCAGAGCACGACCAGATAGCAGTCAGTCATATTATCCTCAGCAAATCACTATAAGCCCTGGAGCACGACCAGATAGAAGTTCACTTTCACCTCCTCGATTAAGAGAGGATTCCCCAGCAGAGTAACGGACAACTGAAGCTCCCAAAATTCTACTTCTCCCAATACAGAGACCGACATTCCTCAGCAGATCCCTCCTCAACGATAGGAATAAGAATCCTCATCGAAGGAATATCTCACAAAATCAACATTATTCTGGATGGCGTCTTTAAGCCCATCTCCAACGATTCTCCGTCATATCCTCGAGATGGCATCTTTAAGCCCATCTCCGGAGATTCTCTGTCATATCTTCCTAATGGCATATGTAAGCCCATTCCCGGTACTATCTACATAGTCCCGCACCATCTCAGACGAGTGCAAATTTCTGGGCACTTAGTGTTCAATCATCTTCCACCTTCAGATTACGAAAGGCAGACAAGCCAATCTACATCCTCAGGATTAAGAAGATTGAACAGGGGCAGCTGTTGTACCACAAAATTTTCCCTCTCATTTTACTCAACACATGCCCATTGAGGTCTTCAAGTTGCTCAAGGATGCCCAAGAGTTGACCAGACAAACTCTCTCCTAAGGCAATGTACCCCAAATTAGGGTTTCCATTTTCATTAGGGTGTGGGAGCTCCAAAGGTCCCAAATGCTTTCCATGGTCCTAATATGTTCTCAATATCATCCATGTCAAGTTTTATGCCTTGCACAAGAGGTTTGCTCAATCAACTTCTCAGATGCCTGAAAATCAACTATACTAGGTCAAAAGTCAACTGTGGCCCACATATGGTCAAACCTCAAGATATTTGGTCAACATCAACATTTGGAAGTAACTTTCATTATTTGATCAAGGGTTGATCATGATACCTCAAGGAATGCTCCTAATTCATCAAAACTCAAAAGTTGCTAAATTAGGGTTTCTTAGGAAAAGTCAACCAAACTTTGACCAAGCATAACTTCCTCATACTTTATCAGAAATTTTCCATAAAAGGCTCATTTTTAATAGGATGCAATTCCCTACAATTAATCTTCAGCCCTCAAGTTCAAAATATGCACTCATCAAAAGATATGAATTTCTACATTATAGGTCCTTTTGAAAATTCAATAAAAACACCTTTTGGGTCAAAGCTTCTTACATGTGCATGGAAGATCCCATTGAGATGAGACAAAAAGGGTTGTTTAGGGGACATCCTAATCTTTCTAAAAAGTCTAAGAACACCTCTCTAGGGTTAAAATTGGAGGAAATATGCCTTGTCAAAGTTGACCATTTTTGCCAAATTGTCAAAAGTCAAATATGCTCAAAAATGCATTTTTTTTGCCAAACGGGCCTAACTTTTTATGCTTGCACCTCACTTATGACATGGTCCACGACCCAAATCAGCACTCACACATTATTTGCTTCATTTATTTATTTTATTTTGATTTTTATCATTTAAAAGTCAAATTAAATCAAATAAATAGCAAAAAATATCAAAGATTTGTTTTGTGATCAGATTTTTGGTGGAATCAAATCCAATCAAGCTAGCATATCATATCCAAAACATGCAAAACAAATTGAACCAAAATTGGCATGATTTGGATTGATATAGAAAGATATCATACAAGGATAAAGACCAAATTAAATCTTCATAATGGGCCAAGATTTAGCTCATTTTTGTTGACCTAATGTATTCCATTACATATATAGAACATATCCAATGCACAGAAAAGAGAATTGCAGGTCGTGAGAGCACAGGGAAAAACTGAAAAAAATTGTCAAAAAGTGGTGGATTGATTTCAAGCTTAGAGGAAAATTCAAAGCATTCTAAGGTTACCAATAGATTCTTGGACATCTCCCGAACGTGTTTCGATCATTTGCAAGCTTCCACACGGCCGAAATCACGAGCTACAGACCCACGGTTTTCTCATATAATCTTGAATTTGATTTTACAACTTACGCATGATTGATTACTTTTAAGCATATCATTATGTTTGTATCATCATTTGGAATGTTTTGGTTCAAACAAATTTGCATTTTGACACATGTATGCGTATTTGCCATTATTAGGGTTTGTTCTTGCGTTTTAGGGCTTTGTTCTATAGGTTAAATTGGGCCAAGAAAAGAGCACCATGATACTAGTGAGATCAAAAAGAGTTGGTCTATGTATTCACCAGTAATTTATCATGCTTGATTGTGATTTTTGAAAGATGCATGGCTACAGCCATGGCAGACTATCCGTAGGTATAAGTCTCATACCTAAAGCGACGGAAAAGCGAAGAAGAAGACAACGTGGCTGATGACCATTGTCCTATTTAAATTAAACGCGCGTTTTGTTTTTGTTTTTTGTCTTATCCAGTTTGTTTGACATATTATTGATTGTTGTTATTATGTTAACAATTAAAACATGTAGCCCGGTTGGTGAAGAGCGTGTTGTATGAGTAGGAGGACCTGGGTTCGATCCCAGGTCCCAGCATTTTCCCTATTTTCTTAATGTTTAACTGCAAATTCTATGCTCCATGCATCCAGGCGCCTACCATACA
Organism: Vicia faba; assembly: GCA_948472305.1. Taxonomy (NCBI): domain Eukaryota; kingdom Viridiplantae; phylum Streptophyta; class Magnoliopsida; order Fabales; family Fabaceae; genus Vicia; species Vicia faba. The sequence goes on along the minus strand of OX451736.1, from coordinate 162,557,987 downwards.
TCCATTAATCCAGCCATTTGATTCATCATCAATCCAATCCAACGTCCCAAGCAGCAAAGTCCACGGTGCACCCTCCAAGGGGGGGGGGGGGGGGGGGGGGGGGGGGTACAAAAGATCCATGCAAGGCTGGGCTTAGTCACTAATGGGCCTGAATAATTTAGATATACACCCCTCTTTTCCAGCTTCTAACAGGCCCAATTTCTTCCTTTTCTTTTTATTTTTTTATTTTAATTATTTTGTTAATTATTTTCTTTTTTACAAAATAACCCAAAAATTATTTTTATTATCAATTAATCAAAAGTCACAAAAAGATAAAAAAAATCTTTTAAATTTTTTTTTGTTAATTAATTAGTTTAATTAAAATTAGGGCAAATTTAATTCCTTTTTCTATAATTTAAATTAATTAGAAATTAGGGTTTTAATTCAATCTTTCCTCAAAATAACTTAAATATTTTTTCATCGGATTTTAGGATTTCTTAATTAATCCTCGCATTTAAATTTGCCGCGCGCATTTCTTTAATTTCCTTTTATTATTATTGTAACTATTTCAAGGTTGTAATAGTTAATTAGGGTTTTAAACTTTCGCATTTTTATTTTACAGTAAAAAATAATTATGTATCTGCGAAAGCCATGTAATAGCTAGAACTTTAAACTTTCCGCACTTTTAATTCCCGCAAATTATAAACTGTTAGATGTATGCTAATAGGATTGTATGGAAAGAACACTTGAAAATTAAAACGATAGAAAACCCTAAATGTAAAAAGATAAATTAACTGGAAAAAATTCACTCGCACATGCTCACTCCTAGGGTTTACTGCATTCCGGTTGCCTTCGGTTAAACGGTCATGAAGTATAGGGTTTGTTAGTGGTCGTCTTCTAGCCCCGAAAGATCTCAAATGACCCATTCAGATGTTGCCTCAGAAAAAGATCTTTAAGGCTTTAGAATGATTACTAACACCTCCTAACATTGCTTTTGTGACCGTATTTGTCCCTTCAAACGTCCCTTAAAACTCCAACTACGATGCTACCTATTTCTCAATAATGGGTTATCATTGTCTAAAAGGAAAACGAACAGACCTTTTTCGAGTGGGTAGATTAGTTCCTAGGTACTTACTCAAACAAACAAATCTTTTTCACACCAACACATTTCAAACAAAGTTTTCAAAAACAACTTCGTAACACTCTTGAGGACAGAAACAAGGGTTAAAATGAAGTAAAACAAAACTTTTCAAAACAAGCACACACAAGCAATTTCAAAAATGAGCAAGTACCTAAGAGCCCATGGAAAACCATGGACAGAAAGGATGCTAACACCTTCCCTTTCTATAATCTACCCTCCGTACTCAAACATCTCGAAAAAAGTTTTTTCTGTTCTTTTTCCTTTTCCTTGATTGGATGAAATAAAAGTCGGTGGCGACTCTTGCTTACCGCTACATTTGCGAATACAATACGCAAACCAGTATTAACAGTCAGTCCTGCCACCGTATCATAAAAAGCATCCAGGGCAGCAACTCATGGTCCAACATACACATTCCAGCTTCAAGCAAGGTAAGTCCTCTTAACCTTAAACTATTCGTTTCAAGCATGTAAATAACATTGGTTTACTTTTCGTTTCTATCCTTTCGATTGTATGCTTTTGTTGTCCAAGTATATGTTAGAGACTAACTTGTATAGACCCAAACGAAAGAAAAAGTTTGTGTGAAACGAAGCCTTAGACTTCGCCCCTTGCTGCTTCATAGTTGCAAACAGAGCAAAGAAGGTGGGTGTGAATCGAAGGTTACAGACTTTGACACACACTGGGTACAGGACCAAATTGAAAGAAGGCAGAAGTGTGGGGATCGAAGGGCACATCCTTCGATCCAGGATGTCTCTTTTCTTTCCTTCTTTTACACTATTTTTCTTTTCTATATTTTTTATATTCAATATGGTTGTAATAATTAGGACTTTTATTTCTTGCAACCCCCACTTGTAAACTTGTATACCCCATCCCCTAAAAACATGTAGTAGCGTAGGAAATTTATTTTCCGCATTTTTATTGCTTTCATAAATGTTAGTAATTAGGGTGTATGGCAAGATAAAACCAACAAGTAGACAATCCAAATTCAAGACTAAATACATGCAATCAAACACACTATTCACACATGCACCTCTAGGGTAATCTCACATGTTGCCTCGGAAAATAGTCATGTCCCTCAAATATGGGCGTTTTAGCAAAGACCCTCGATAAAAAGATCGTAGTCCCTCGATGACCCTCGATGTTGCCTTCGGTAAACGATCTAGTCCCTAACGAAAATTGCTAAAACGTCCAATAAGTTGCCTTCTATAACTATACAATTGACCCACGGTCGTCCCTTCACATCCAACGATGGGGCTTATTACTAAATCAGTGGTAAGATAGCAACATCTAAAGGAGGAGGAAAAGAAAAAAGACCTTTTGAGTAGGTAGGACGCTCGTAGTTGCTCGCTTGCTCACAACTAAAAAACCATTTGCACACCAACACTTTCAATTGAAATATTTTCAAAAGTCAAAACACTTTGTACGCATTCTTATAGAGACGAGAATCATTACAAAGGCACTTTTCAAAATCACTTTCGAAAAACATCTTCCACAAACATCTCTTTGAACTATTTTCAAAAACAACACTTTGTACGCATTCTTATAGAGACGAGAATCATTACAAAGATGTTTTCGAAATATTTTAAAACCCAAACCCCAAGCACATTTTCAGATAAAAGCAAGTGATCTAGAAAGCAGCTAAGAGCCCGTAGATAACTACGAATGAAAAGGGTTCTACTACCTTCCCTTTTCATAACTTACCCCTCGAACTCAAGAATAAATCTCAAAAGGTATTTCATGTGATTTTCACCATTTCCTTATTGGATAAAAGAAAATTTGGTGGCGACTCTTGCTATCCGCAACAATTGCAATCAAACGTAAAACAACCAAGTCAATTCTCCCACCGAACCACAGAACTGGCGACTCTACTGGGGAATTTACTTAAAAGTGGAGTTACCTTAGGGTTAGATCATATTTAATTGATTTCATTGTTTGACTTGTTTGCTTTACATTATGGGTTTTGTTTGGGTTGTTACTAAAAGATCCTACACCCGAATCTGGGGCACCTTTTTAGATAAGTAGCAATAAATCATGGAGGTTGTACGGTGTAGACCGATATGGATGAAGTGATAGTTACGTTAGCGTGATACTCTGGCTTGTACTAATGTTCCTTGAGTAAGTCAAGGATAACATTAGGATTCCTTATAGTATCATTAAGCGCTAACTGACCTTTAGAACCTTTAATTGACTCATCCTAAGCCATTAGAAAGTAGTGAGATAGCTGAATTTGGTTCCGACCGAAGATTGGTTGATACTCGATGCTACACTCATTGAGATTGGACTTATGGGATATTCTGGCCGCAATACTTTGGTGCTTGAGCTAGAACAATTCCTAAAAGAAAGGTCGGTGATATGAGGCTCCTTAGAACTCGGTTACTATTACTAGGACAAGTTGAGCCAACTAAACTACTAGAGGGTACTTACCTATGAACCCCATGCAAGCCTAAACCTAAGGACTTGTTTGCTTTGTGTGTATATGATTACTTGTACATAATAACTTATTTTCTTTATGTATATACTTGTACATAAACATCATAACATCATACCATAGCATTTTCAATAACCATTTCAAGGATCTCAAGGGTTTATGATGCAGGGTTGTGTTAAACCAGACGTCTATTAAAGGGCAAGAGGATTTATTTTCCTCTAACCAAACGCCATCAAAAACCAAAGCACAATAACTTGAGTCAAGGGTTATGACCAACTTGACATAGTGAGCTTGATTCTCGTGGAAGGACATCCAACGATAGAAAATTCTCCAATCAAAGTTGTGATCAAAGTTCAACTTCTAACATCTTCTTGTGTTTACCCCGCGAGATCCTTGAAAACATTGCATCCACATAACATGCATCATGTCACAACAGGTTTTCCCCATACAGGTTTTCACATCTGCTTACTGTTTATTTCAGAGAGATGGCTCTAGAACAGACTACCAAGGATATTCAGACCCAAAATGTTCAACTTCAAGAAATGTTCTTGAACCTATCCAAGGGGCAAGAAGAAGTAAAAGCACTCCTCACTAGGGGCATGACCAAGAAGAATCCCGAGGACAACCAGGATGACCAGTTGGAACGGTTACAAACTAAAATGGCAACCATGAAAATCCAGATGATGGGACAACTGATGGGTCAGATGGCTCTTATCCAAAACATCGCTCAGGGACAAGAAGAGCTGAGAGTCCTTGTCAAAAAGCTTCATCAAGACGGATACAACGGTATGAAACAAGCAGTCGAGGCTGGGGATCAAGTCATTGACCATCCTCCGATGAGACAAGAAGCTGGTTTGGTGGAGAGTAGACCTTTCCAAATTACTGCTACATCACGAGCCCAAGAGACAATTTACCAACATCAACATGCCATTGTCACAAGCATTGCAACACATGTTGAGTCTGAATCTGATTACGGTGATATGACCTCATCCAAACCCCAAGACTTCTTCTCCTAACTACAATCCTGATGTAATATGTGCATATCATTTCGGCAGTCCTGGGCATGATACTAATGATTGTTGGGCACTGAAATACAAGAATCAAAACATGATTGACGCCAAGGAGATTGAATTCGTTCCTCCTGAGACCCCCAATGTGATCACTGCTCCCATGCCAAATCATTGAGAGTGTCCAGTTCATTTTGAATTTTCAATTGTAATCTCTTTCATTTGTTCGAACACTTATCTATTAATGTTAAACTTTGTTTCATTAATGCATTGCATATGTTTGTCTTGAATTAATCTTTCGTTTTCATTATACTTAAAAGTGTGCTTTTTACTCCCTTTTGTGATATTCAACTTTTGTTAAAAGTTGTAAGCCTTTAGAGGGAGGATGACGAAAATAAGGCCATAATCTCATACAATATTCTTTTGGACAGACCTTGCTGACGATGTATAAGCGTTCTTTCAATTCCTAAACACTAAAGTTATAAGGAAGATAATCCCTAGTCAACCCCTTTGAGCCAAAGAAGTAGGAGTTTTCTTTTTCACACCAATTGAAAACTTTAATCAAACACGGGGTAAGGTAGTTTCTCGGTTAATTCAAGTACGCGCCAGTCGCAAGCTTTCACTTCGTACACAACGAGTGACATCAAAAATATCCTTTTGAATCAAAAGCCGACGATGGTTCCCTGCAAAATAGGTAGTCATTATCGCTCAAAAGAAAACCCACTGAGTCAAAACCTACAAGGGAAACTTAAAAAACTAGGGCATCCCGCTGGCTGTAATCTCAAAACAAGAACAGTCAGGCAAAAATTAGGGACAATGAATTAAAAAGAGGACGTTAAAATCCTCGACAAACATGAAAAACGTTGCAAAAATGACTGCCTTCACGAATAAACGTTCAGTATCTAAACCATCACCAAAACTTCATCCAAATTCAATAGGAGTTCAAACGCACAATTAGCTGAGTTTAGGACTGGAGAACATCATGAAGAACGGGTCGGGTACAAATTCACTTTGAGCCTTATCCTTTGTTTTTTTTATAAAAAAATTGTGAACCAGGCCACATTACAACCCTTCAAAAGTCCTAATTGAAGCATGGGTTAGTTTGAAATCATATTGTTACAAAAGGTATCCTAACTCCTGTAAGGCTTACTGTAAATCCTGAGTTGAATTCATATTCTTACAAAACTTTTTTACTTGTTAAAACTGCATTTTCAAAACTTCAAGACAAACATAAACTTTGCATTGTTTGAATACTGATGTTTGCATATAGCTAATTGTTTGACAACAGAGAAATTCACACGATGAATATCCAATGAACGGAAGCTCTCTCAACAAACAGAACCACTTCAAATGGAAAAACACTTCCAATGACAAACTCTCCATAAGCAAAGGGGCATGACATGTCACTGTCCAGGTCATCTGGGGAAGTCAAATCAAGATTCCAAGAAATCTCTCAAGAAGCGCTGAATAACTAGGGGCAGGTCTGCATCAGAATCACATGGGGCATTGAACATGAGTTCCAGCAAAGGGTCACGTAAGGCCAAGCACACATTGTCTGGCAGCACTGTAACACTATCCCCGGTAGAGTCATGGATATCCATCCTAAGTTGGATTCATGTAATCACCAGCCTGAGTTTCAGCCTCCGGAAAACCTCTCCCCAACTGATTTGGTCTCAAGAAGAATCTTCGAGGATTTCTACCAAAAGAAAACACCTCCCCAACAGTTCATCCAATATCCTTTTCAATGAGGTTTATTTCCCCAACAAAATGGCAAAATTCCCCAGCTTGAGTTTGCCTCTCCGACTATTACAAATCAAAGGACCACAACCCCTCTTCCCCAGTAGACTTTTCTATGATCCCTAGTGAGTTGCTGCAAAGCCTGGAAGACAACCAGATAACAGTTAACTTCTTTTATCCCCAACAAGTTTCTAACTTCCCTTTCTCTTCCATCAAGAGATAACTCCCCAGTATAGCAACAGACAAATAAAACTCTTGAACTCTTTTGCCCAAGCAGGAATCAACAATCTCCACAAAGTCTCTCAAGCCAAAGCCAATATTCCCCAGCGGAGTTCTCTTAAAACAACAAAAACGGGAATCCCCAGTGGAAACATTCTAAACAAGGTTGGAAGATGTGCATACTCTTCATCCCCAACAGCATTACGAGATTTAATTTCCCGAGGCTCCCCAACATATGTCAAGGATTTATTTTCCAAGACAAAGATAGACTTCAACAACATTTCACATTTTCATACATCATAGCACATCCATACGAAACGCATGCAACATAATCTCATTTATTTTTTAGAACACCATTACACGATGCATTTCATATATCATGGCATTGCATACAACTAAATTTTTACCTTTTCAAGAAAGATCAATCAAATAGATAATTATCATCAAAAATTTTCAACAGTTCCAGATTAATACCTGAAACCAGACAGGACAACTATCTACATGAACTGATTGAAGATTAACTCCCGAAACAAGCCGGGGAAACTATCTTTATTTCTCAAAGGTCAGAGATTAATACCTGAAACCAGACAAGACATATATGTCTATGACTAACAAAAAGCAGCTTCCGTATTAATACCTGAAAAAAAGATAGGACAACTATCTGTGAACAACTGATTATAGATTAATACTTGAAACAAGACAGGACAACTATCTACATGAGCATATCGAAGATTAACTCCCGAAACAAGACGGGGAAATTATCTTTATTTATTTTTGGTCAGATAAAGATCAGCTCTTGAAACCAGACAGAGCAACTATCTACACGACCAAACGAAGCAATCTCACACAGATGTAGCTTTACACGGGCTCATCCTGAAGCAATCTTACACGGGTTCCTTCTCATATCTCCAGACGCAGCTTTACACGGGCTCATCTTGAAGCAATCTTACACGGGTTCTTTCTCATAATTTCCAGATGCAGCTTCACACGGGCTCATCAAGAAGCAATCTTACACGGGTTCCTTCTGATTTCCATATGCAGCTTCACACGGGCTCATCATGAAGTAATCTTACATGAATTCCTTCTAATTTCCAGATGTAGTTTCACACGGACTCATCCCAAAGCATCCCTACACAGGCTCATTATCGTACATTTTTAGGTGCAGTTTCACGCAGACTCATCCCGAAGCAATCTTACACAGATTCCTTCTCATGCATCTCCAGATGAAGTTTCACACTGGCTCATCCTGAAGAAACCCTACCCAGGTTCTTTCTCATAAATTTCCAGATGAAGTTTCACACAGACTCATCCCGAAGCAGCCCTACTCAGGCTCCTTCTCATATATTTCCAAATGAAGTTTCACACAGACTCATCCCGAAGTAACTTTACCCAGGCTCTTTCTCATATATTTCCAGATGAAGTTTCACACGGACTCATCCTGAAGCATCCCTACCAAGGCTCATTCTCGTACATTTCCAAGTGCAATTTCATGCAGACTCATCCCGAAGCAATCTTACATGGATTCCTTCTCATGTATCTCCAGATGCAGCTTCACACGGGCTCATCCGAAAGAAATCCAACACGGGTTACTTCTAATACATTTCTGGACACGGCTTAACACAGGTCCATTCCAGCATATCATTCAGATTAAATCGACCAAAGATTTATTCTAATATTTCTTGCAATTTCTACCAACAGTCATTCTGGATGGCATCTGTAAGCCCATCTCCGACAAACTCTCCATCACCTCTCTAAATGGCATCTTTAAGCCCATTTCTGACACAATCAACCACCACATCATCGAGTGCAAATTTCTGGGCACTCTAGTGTTCAATCATCTTCCACCTTCAAGTCACGAATGACGGACTCGCCAATCTAACTCTTCAGGTTTAAGAAGATTGAACAAGGGCAGCTGTTGTACCCCAAAATTTTCCCTCTCATTTCTCAGAAATTTTCTCATGAAATTTCAACTGATTCAAGATTGCACAAGTTTGCTTTGATTCATAATCTTTGATTAGGCATCTAGCTTCCTTCGAGCGGGCTTGATTCAAAGGTTTCGATTGAGCATCTGGTCCCCTTCGAGCGAGCTTTGGTCCACAAGCCTCATTTGGGCATATGGCCTCCTACATGCATCCTTCCATTCACAAGTAGTGGCCTCCTAAATGCATCCTTCGATTCACAAGTAGTGGCCTCCTAAATGCATCCTTCGATTAACCAGCATCAGCCTCCTAAATGCATCCTTCGATTCACAAGCATTATCCTCCTGCATGCTTGTTTCGATTCACAAGAAGTACCTCCTTCATGCCTGCAAGGCAAGTACATCCTTTATGCCTGCCTTTGATCCATAAGACAAGTGCCTCTTTTGTGCTTGCCTTCAATTCACGAGGCAGGAACTTCCCTCATGCTAAGCACCACAGGGCATTGGCTATTTTTTATACTAGCTTCGAATTGACAATATCTCCCTTTGAAATAGATTGCTTCGATTCCACCCTTGAAAACCTTCAACGCGCATAGTTTATACACTATGACACACAATTGGTGTCCCATTCGAAGGACATGCATGTGTGGATTTAAAAGACGTACATGGGTGTCCCGTTCGAAGGACATGCATTGATGGACATACCTGGATGTCCCATTCGAAAGACATACCTGGGTGTCCCATTCGAAAGACAAACAACTGGCCCATTTGAAGAACAGGAATATGGTCCATTCGAAGGACATGCATTTGGCCCCTTCGAAAGATACACATATGATCTATTCGAAGGACACACTTTGGTTAGACACAAGCATTTTTTGTCTGAGGAAGATTTTGGTCGAAGGATGGATCTAGTTGGTCAAAATGAAAGAGTTTAAATAAGATGCTTGATGACCAGAGTCCCATGTGCTACCAAGTACAAGCTTGCTACACTGGCCATAACACACCAAAACTGCTACAAAGCAGTCCTGCTACGCTGCTCCCACATTTGCACCAAATTGGCACACGAAAACTACATCTCGAAAGCTATAAAAACAACATACCTAATTTGTTCAAATCTCATTTGTTTTCCCTCCCAAACCTCAGCCAAACTCATCTATAAATAAGAGGTTCCATCACACATCAAAGGGGGGCTTTTGGTGGCTAGAGAGAGATTTGCTAACAAGGCAAAGAAAGGAGAAAACACTTCACACACTCTTAAACCCAGAATCAAAAGACCACACCTTTTGTTCTTTCTTTCAAATCCAGCACTAGAAACACCACACTTGTTTCTTTCGTTCGAATGCAGAAACCAGGGAAACACCAACCCAACACTTGGTTCCTTCTTTCGAATCTAGCACTAGAAACACAACACTTGTTTCTTCCCTTCGAATCCAAAAGCATCCAGGACAACAACTCAAGGTCCAACACACACATTCCAGCTTCAAGCAAGGTAAGTCCTCTTAACCTTAAACTTTTTGTTTCAAGCAAGTAAATAACATTGGTTTACTTTTCGTTTCTATCCTTTCGATTGTATGCTTTTCTTGTCCAAGTATATGTTAGAGACTAAGTTATAGACCCAAATGAAAGAAATTTTTTGTGTGAAACGAAGCCTTAGACTTCGCCCCTTGTTGCTTCATAGTTGCAAACAGAGCAAATAAGGTGGGTATGAATTGAAGGTTACAGACTTCGACACACACTGGGTACAAGCCCAAATCGAAAGAAGGCAGAAGTGTGTGGATCGAAGGGCACATCCTTCGATCCAGGATGCCTCTTTTCTTTCCTTCTTTTACACTATTTTTCTTTTCTATATTTTCTATATTCAATATGGTTGTAATAATTAGAACTTTTATTTCTTGCAACCCCCACTTGTAAACTTGTATACCCCATCCCCCAAAAACATATAGTAGCGTAGGACATTTATTTTCCGTATTTTTATTGCTTTCATAAATGTTAGTAATTAGGGTGTATGGCAAGATAAAACCAACATGTAGACAACCCAAATTCAAGACTAAATGCATGCAATTAAACACACTATTCACACATGCACCTCTAGGATAATCTCACTTGTTGCCTAGGAAAATAGTCATGTCCCTCGAATATGGGCGTTTTAGCAAAGACCCTCGATAAAAAGATAATAGTCCCTCGATGACCCTCGATGTTGCTTTCGGTAAACGATCTAGTCCCTAACAAAAATTGCTAAAATGTCCCATAGGTTGCCTTCTATGACTATGCAATTGACCCACGGCCGTCCCTTCACATCCAAGGACGTGGCTTCTTACCAAATAAATGGTAAGATAACAACATCTAAAGGAGGAGGAAAAGAACAAAGACATTTTGAGTAGGTAGGACGCTCGTAGTTGCTCGCTTGCTCACAACTAAAAAACCATTTTCACACCAACACTTTCAATTGAAATATTTTCAAAAGTCAAAACACTTTGTACGCATTCTTATAGAGACGAGAATCATTACAAAGGCACTTTTCGAAATCACTTTCAAAAAACATCTTCCACAAACATCTCTTTGAACTATTTTCAAAACCAACACTTTGTATGCATTCTTATAGAGACGAGAATCATTACAAAGACGTTTTCAAAATATTTTCAAACCCACACCACAAGCACATTTTCAAACCAAAGCAAGTGATCTAGCAAGCAACTAAGAGCCCGTAGATAACTACAGATGAAAAGGGCGCTAATACCTTCCATTTTCATAACTTACCCCCCGAACTCAAGAATAAATATCAAAAGGTCTTTCCTATGCTTTTCACCCTTTCCTTATTGGATAAAAGAAAAGTCGGTGGCGACTCTTGCTATTCGCAACAATTGCGATCAAACGCAAAATAACCAAGTCATTTCTCCCACTGAACCACAACTTCTCATTGAGAGCATGACCAATAACAATCCTGAAGACGACAAGGAGGTCCAGATAAGAGAATTGCAAGTGGAGATAGAAACAATGAGAATCCAGATGCTGGGGCAGATGGCTCTTATCCAAAACTTAGCTCGGGAATAAGAAGAGTTGAGAACACTCATCAATAAGCTTCATCAAGACAAATGCAACCGCATGGAACACACGTTTAAGATTGGGGATCAAGTCATTAATCAGCCCCTGATGAGAAAAGAAGTTGGCTTGGTAGAGAGTAGACCTTTCCAAATTGCTGCTACATCACGAGCCCAACAATGATCTCGCCAACAACGACAGGGTAGTTGACGTAAGCAGGATACATCCAATAGGAAATATACCAAACTCAACATGCCGATGTCGCAAGCCTTGCAACACATGTTGAAGATGAATTTGGTCACATTGAAGGATCCTCCTCGGAATCCTAATACTTCTTCTCCTAACTACAATCCCGATGCAAGGTGTGCATATCACTTCAACAGTCTAGGGCATGATACTGATAGCTGTTGGATGTTGAAATATAAGATTTAAGACCTAATCGATGAAGGAGCATTGGAATTCGCACAAGATGGTCAGATTGAATTTTTTTGTCGTCCCTCAAAGGCACACCATCTGAAGTGAGAAATTTAGGAGGAGAAGTTTCCTTTCATTCGAATTTTCAGTTGTAATTTCTTTGTTTGCTTAAACACTTATCTTTATGTCAGACTTTGGTTATTTTCATTAATGCATTGCATGTGTTTGTCTTGAATTAATCTATTCGTTTTCACTATACTGAAATTATGCTTTTACCTCTTTTTGTATGATATTCAACTCTCGACTACAAGCCTTAAGTCTTTAGAGAGAGGATGATGAAAACAATACCATAATCTCATACAGTATGCTTTTGGATAGACCTTGCTGACGATGTACAGCCGTTTTTTCAATTCCTAAACAGTGGAGTTATAAGGAAGATAATCCATAGTCAACCCCTTTGAGCCAAAGAAGTAGGAGTTCTCTTTTTTGCACAAATTGAAACCTTTAATCATAACCTGGGGTAGGGTAGTTTCTCAGTTCAATAAAATGCGCATTCAGTCACAAGTTGTCAATTCACAACAAAAATATTCTTCTGAATCAAAATATGGTGTTGGTTCCCCATAAAATAGGCAGTCTTTACCTCTCAAAAAGAAAAGCCCATTAGGTCAAAACCTATAAAGGAGACTTGAGAAAAAAACTGGGGCATCCTGCTGGCTGTAATCTTAAAACAAGAGCAGTCAGGCAAAAATTAGGGATAGTAAAAAAGGAGGTCGCTACAAATCCTCGACAACATGAAAAAAGGTTACAAAAATGACTTCCTTCCCAAATAAACTTCGAGTATTTGAACCATCACAAAAATATCATTCTAGACTCAATTGGAATCCAAGCGCACAATTAACTGAGTATAGGACTGGAGAACATCATCGAGAACGGGCCGGCTACAAATAAACTTTGAGCCTTATCCTTTGTTTCTTAAAACCGTGAACCAGGCCACGTTAGAACCCCTTAAAAGTCCCAATTGAAGCATGGGTTAGTTCGAAAGCATATTGTTACAAAAGGTATCCTAACTCCTGTAAGGCTTACTGTAAATCCTGAGTCGAATTCATATTCTTACAAAATTCTTTTATTTTCTAAAAAATCATTTTCAAAACTTCAAGACAAACATAAACTTTGAATTGTTTGAATACCGCTGACAACGGAGAAATTCGCACAGAGAATATCCAATGAACAAAAATTCTCTCAATGAACAGAATCACTTCAAATTGAAAGACGCTTCCAATGACAAATCTCTCATAATCAAGGGGAATGACATGTTACTGTCCAACTCATCTTGGCAGTCAAGTCGAGATTCTAAGAAATCTCTCAAGAAGTGTTGAATAACCTGGGGCAGGTCTGCATTTTAATCACTTGGGGCATTGAACATGAATTCTAGCAAAGGGTCACGTATGACCAAGCACACATTTTCTGGAAGCGCTACAACACTTACTACTATGGAAAGTGACAAATCCCCACAAAGTCCCTTCATAAGGTGATCCCCAGTGAAGTCGCCAGAGCCACCTCTATAAGGTTATCCCCACAGAATAATCTTCACGGATAAGGGTAAAAACCTCACAAGGCCAAATTCATGGATATCCCCATAAAGTTGGATCCATGCAATCCCCATCCAGAGTTTCAATCTCTGGAAAACCTCTCCCCAGCTGAGTTGGTCTTAAGAAGAATCCCCGAGGAGTTCTGCCAAAATAAAATACCTCCTCAACATATTGTCAAATGTTCTCTTCAACAGGGTTTATTTCCCCAAAAAACTATAAATTCCCCTGTATGAGTCTTTCTCTTAGACCAAAACAAATCAACCGACAAAACCCCTTAATCTTGGGTAGAGTCATTGCAATCCCCAACATAGTTGTTACTATCCCCGAAAGTTACTGCGAAGCCTGGAATCCGACCAGATAACAGTTTAACTTCAGTAAGTTGTTGTGAAGCCTAGAGTCCGACCAGATAGAAATTAACTTCATCCTTTCATCTAAATTACTACGAAGCCTGGATTTCGACCAGATAACATTTTAACTTCAGTAAGTTGTTGGGAAGCCTAGAAACCGACCAGATAACAATTAACTTCATCTCCCCTAGCAAGTTCCTGCGAAGCCTGGAAACCGACCATATAACAGTTAACTTCATCTCCCCCAGCAAGTTGCTGCAAAGCCTGGATTTTGACCAAATAACAGTTAACTTTCATTCTCCCAGTCAAGAAATAATTCCCCAGTAGAGCAATGGACAATTAAAATTCCCGAACTTTATTCCTCAAGCAGAAATCAACATTCCCCGCAGAGTTTCCTCAAGCAAAAATCCAAAGTCAATGTCTCCTATTGGAATTCTCCTCCCCAACATAAGCGGGAATCCCCAGCAGAGACATTCTAAACAAAATTCGAAGATACACATACTCTTCATCTCCAACAAGCAGTATGGGATTTAACTTCCCAAAACTCCCCAATAGTAGTCAGGAATTTATTTTCCCAAACAAAGATGCATTTCAGTAACATTTCACATTCATACATCATAACATATGCATACGAAACGCATATAGCACAATCTCATTTATTTTGAGAACATCATTACACCATGCATTTCATACATCATGACATTACGTATAGCTAACTCTTTACCTTTTCAGGAAAGATCAATCAACAGATAATTATCATCAACAATTTTCAACAGGTCAGAGATTAGTTCCTGAAGCAAGACAAAGCAACTATGTACACGACCTGCTGAAGCAATCTTACATGGGTTCCTTATAATTTCTATATGCAGCTTCACACAGGCTCATCATGAAGCAATCTTACACGGGTTCCTTCTAAATTCCAGATACAGCTTCACACGTGAAGCAATCTTACACGGGTTCCTTCTAAATTTCAGATGCAGCTTCACACGGGCTCATCATGAAGCAATCTTACACGGGTTACTTCTAATTTCCAGATGCAGCTTCACATGGGCTCATCATGAAGCAATCTTACACGGGTTCCTTCTAATACATAGATGCAGCTTCACACGGGCTCATCATGAAGCAATCTTACACAGGTTCCTTCTAATTTCCAAATGCAGCTTCACACGGGCTCATCATGAAGCAATCTTACACATGTTCCTTCTAGTTTCCAGATGCAGCTTCACACAGGCTCATCATGAAGCAATCTTACACATGCTTCTTCTCATATATTTCTAGATGCAGTTTCACATAAACTCACCCTGAAGCAGTCCTACCTAGGCCCCTTGTCATATATTTCTAGATGCAGTTTCACACAGTCTCACCCTGAAGCAGCCCTACCCAAGCTCCTTCTCATATATTTCCAAATGAAGTTTCACACTGACTCATCTTGAAGCAACCCTACCCAGGCTCCTTCTCATATATTTCCAGATGCAGTTTCATACAGACTCATCCCGAAGTAGCCCTACCCATGCTCCTTCTCATACATGAACTTAAAACGAATGCAATAGAGGTTCATAGTAGCTTACCTAAATGACGTCCGATCTTAGCATTTTTTCTCCAAGAAAACTCTACAAGTGAGATTCTGAGCTTGTAATGATGATGAACGAAGCTTAAGCGTGGAACTTGCTATGATTTCAAGGAGCTACCGCGGATCTAAGGACAAGATGACTTCAACGACCGTATTACGATGCTTCAACGCAAAATAAATGCGAGTACGGATCTCCTTATGTTGAGAGGAAGAAGAAATACCTGAGATTCCTCACTAGTTATGGGGAATCCATAGATAGAGCTCAGACTGAAGATGAAGCCATGCGAGAGTTCAAGATGAGAGCTTGAGAGAGTGGATTTTGGGATGTTGAAGATGAGAGAGGAAAAAAGAATGATGATCGATGACCCAATGAGAGTGAGATGGTGATGATGGTTAGAGAGAGAGAGAGAGAAGTTATGGGAGAGAAAGGAGCGAGGTTATGGCCGAGAGAGGAGTGAGGTTATGGCTGAGAGAGGAGGGAAAAAGTTGTCATTGTTACGGCTTTGTAACTGAATCATAACTAACTCCAACTGAATGATGGTGATGGAGTTATGTAGAAATCATGATTCACTTAAGCTAATGATGTCAACCTTACAACAATGCTCTGTGATGTGAGAATTCTTGACCAAGTCCCGAGCAGCATCCACGACCAACTAGCTCACTTCTTGCACTTCTATCTTGAGCATTGGTGCTCCATTTGGTCTGATCTTGGTGTCAATAGAAAGAAGGAACATTATGGGCCCTTTTCATGTTAACATCGAGTCAAAACAATGCTTGTAGCATGCTTTAAAATGGCCATAAAGTCAGGAAATCGCAACTAATAGAAATACCGGTAATTTTGCTAACACCGCCAATTATCCTTCAACATCATATCCTCCACTTCATGGTTTTATAACTTGAAATATAGAACTCTTCAAGATGAGGTTCCAAGGTCAAAGTTGAAAAGAGAATTCCTCTGAACAACTTTCATGTTGAGATATTCTTGAAATAATGCTTGGAACCATATGAAAATTAGGCTTGAAGTCAGCTACCTGACCATTTTGAAAACATTCAAAATTTCACAAAGTGTAGATATTCAAGAATTATGAACACTCATCTTTAACGCCTTATAACTCAAAATCTAAGAACTTTTTAGAGATAAGTCGTCAAGGACAAAAATGGAGTTTGAAATTTCTTCTTTCAAATGAGCATGAATTTACAACTTTCAGACCACACATGAATGAGATATAGAGCTGCAAAGATGGCTAGATGAACACAAAAAACTCTTTAAACTTAGAAAAATTTCTAAGTGTCCAAATTACTTAAAATGCAAGAAACTTCAATTTTGGCTGATTCTTTCGAATTTTCTCAACAAATTATCACATTTTCTCTCATTTTGACTTTTGATAATAATTTTGACCAAAAATCCCATTTGGTCAACCTTTGACTTTCTGTTGACTTTTGCTTATACACACTCAATCTCTTATTATTTAATCAATCATGATTTTCTGGTAAAATATGGAGATCAATAGACCACATGCAGATGCTTTAAGACCAATAGAAGACCGTGGAACCATTTTAAGCTCAAAGATTCAATTGTAACATGCCAGTGACAAAAAACCTTAATTAGTAACCACAATGTAAAAAGAGTTGATCAGAGCTCCAAACCCTAATCCCTCAAAGACAGTATGAAGATCCCTTGAACCAACATGTATTCTTATGACTTTTGATGATGTTTATGACAGAGATATTTCAAATGTTCAATCCTTGTATATTAGATCTCTTATCTTGAGCGACACTGTTGTACCTCAAAATTTGCCCTCTCATTCTATCAAGATTTCCCCTCACAAGACTCTTTGGACTCCAGAAAGGATTAAGGTTTGCTCAGCTCAAGGCATCTCCTTGCACTGTTGACCTGAAATTAGGGTTTGAGTCTACACAGGGATTTTTGGACTTCTAATGATCAATGTGACTTTCATACTTCATGTTGGACTCCTAAGATTGCCCATACCAAGTTTCAAGCCTTGAATCAAATTATTGTCCAGTCAATTGGACAGGATTTATTTTCCCCGGCAGCAGTCAAGGATTTTATTATCTCCAACTATCAAGGATCTATTTTCCTCAGCAAGACAGCTAATCAACTTACATGCGCATACATTACATTCATATATCATGAACATTGATAAAACACATTTTATTGCATCATATATTTCATGCAACATAACTGTGTTTCAGCTAACATTTTTACCCTTTTCAGGATAAGATTAAAAGCTATCTTTAACCAATATTCAAAGATTTAAGATACAGTATGGATACACTCCAAGACATGGAATTCATTCTGCTACTCATTCAGATCTCTTATTCAGATACAGTATGGATACACCCCATACACGGAGGTCATTCTATTACTCATTAAGACTTCAACAATCATATACAGATTAGATACGCTCCAGAAACGGAAGCCACTCTATTTCTCATTCAAATTTAACTATCAACTTTAAGTTCAGATACACTCCAGACACGGAAGTCATTCTGTCACTTATTCAGATCCCAGTTACATTACGGATACACTCCAGGCACGGAAGTCATTCTGCTACTCATACAAATCTCAACTTCAGATACAATCCAGATACGCACCAGACACGGTTGCCATTTTGTCACTCATTCAAAGGTTTCCCCAGCTCAGAGATGCTCCAGACACGGATGCCTTTCTGTCGCTTATTTAGATTTCAGATTCAGATACAATACAGATACACTCCAGACCCGGAAGTCATTCTGTTATTCATTCAGATTCAAATATAGTTACAGCTCAGATACGCTCCAGACACGGACGCCATTCCCTTGCTCATACAAATCTAATATCCAAATACAACTCAGATATGTTCCAGATACGGATACCATTATGATGTCCATTCTCCTGATTTTCAACAAACATTCTTGGATGGCATCTTTAAGCCCATCTCCAACAAGATTCAATAATCTCCAAATGGCATCTTTAAGCCCATTACCTCAACTACATTTTGACGAGTGAAAATTTACGGGCACTCTAGTGTCCAATCATCTTTTACCTTCGAGTCACGAACGACAAACTCGCCAATCTAACTCTTCAGGTTCAAGAAGATTGAACAGGGGCAGCTGTTGTAACCCAAAATTTGCCCTCTTATTCTATCAAGATTTCCCCTCACAAGACTCTTTGGACTCCAGACAAGATTAGGGTTTGCTCAGCTCAAGACATCTCCTTGCACTGTTGACCTGAAATTAGGGTTTGAGTTTACGCAGGGATTTCTGGACTTCTAATGATCAATGTGACTTTAATACTTCATGTTGTACTCCTAAGATTTCCCATACCAAGTTTCAAGCCTTGAATCAAATTTTTGCCCAGTCAATTGGACAATTGACCTAGAAATCAGCTGTATTGGGGAAAAAGTCAACTGTGGCCAATCTACAGTCAAACCTCATAATTTTTGATCCACATCAACATTATAGACTCATATGAACCATTTGATCAAGTTTAGACCACAACTCCTCAAGAAATTTGATCAGATCATCAAAAGGGCAAAATGGTCATTTTTAGGCTTTTGACTACAGAAGGGCAATTTCTGATTTTTTAACCTAGCCAATTGCAAATGGGGATCAAGCATGGATTCAAGGACTCAATGGCATCATCTTGGCCTAATCACAAGGTTCAAAAAATCTCAAATGCATTGGATTGACAGATGAATTTTCCAGTCAACTGATCAAGAATCAATTGTACACTGAAAAGTCAAACTTTGACTTTTTGGTCAAAATCAAGTACCAAGGGTCATTTTTCATCAAGATGTGTCAAAAAATGAAACTTGTTCACCGAGAAACCTAATTTTGAAGATTAGGGTTTAAAATGGAAAATTTTCATAACTTAGAAATTTTCTAAGTTATGAAAATTTCTTATTTTTTCCCAACCTTTCCCAACGTTTCACCATGATGCAATTGGATTCAAACAAAACTTCCAACATGAAAGTTGTAGTACTCCACAAAATCTACAACTTTTATTCACAAAGTTTTCCCAAAATATGCTTGGATCTCAAGTTATGATTTTATGAACAAGGATCCATGAAACTTTTAACTTTGTGAAATTTTGCCCTAGTTTAGGCAGGATTTTGACCTATCTTCATGGTAATTTTTCACATAGTTCCAATTGGAATATCAAAATTAATTTCAAATATGGATTGTATAGCATGTTACAAGCTTTCCAAAATGTCTAAGAACTCTCCAAAATCATTTATGGTTAGGGAGAATCGAAGGATTGAAAATGGCAAAATATCACTTTTGGCCAAGGCATTTTGCACATTGCTACAAAATGCAAAATATGTCCAAACCTTGCTTGTACTTGTTTACAGGTCCTTAAACCTTTCCACATTCATAAATTAAATGCAAACACATTGGATTAAGGCTTTATTCTGAGCTTTAGAGCATTGTACAAGGAATTGATCTAAAAATGGCAAAAAGGCAACATTGCCACTTTGATAAAGCTTGCTTTATGTCAAGTTGTTTCTCTTGAGCTGTGAACCCAATCTTTTGCAGCAAACCAAATCCAAAAAATTAGGGCAAGGTACACCAACTATGTGCAGCTAAGAAGGAGGCCTGTACAGGCTCTTGAGCATTGTCATTTCACTTTTGCTTCAAAAGCAAGAAAGTGTGCAAAGTCCACATATCTTTGGAATCTGATATAACCAAGTCTTAGGGATATTTCAAACAAGTTTGATACATTACACTAAGCCAGAAACACGAGCTCTAAGTCTCTCAAACACCCTTAAGCACAAAATCATAAGTTCTTGCAAAAACAGGGCAGACCCTGCAGAATCACTTCCATCTTCATATTGCCTCATGCGTTTTATCCCAAACCAGTTCCAATACACTCTGAATGTGCATTGCCTCATGGATCAAATTCTCTTAGCATGCTTAACTAAAATGAAAACTGAGCATATGTACAACTTCATGGCTATGAATACTACATTTTTTATTCACAAACCTAAGCCTAATTATTCCTAAATAGAGAGATAGGAAGTTGACAAAAACCTGTTTCAGTTGACTTCGTGTATGGCAATGTGGAGCTTTTCAATAAGGCCTGAGATGTTTGAGAGCTTGGTTGAACTTCCTCTGACCTTCCTCAATGCATGGCTTGCCTTGAATGTGCTTGAACAAGCCTGTAGAACTCAACCCGCACAAGCTGAAATCAAAAATGGCAAACCTTGCAAATGGAGTTACAATCAGTGTTTAAGGGTTGGGATAGCTTGGATGGGTTATGTGGAAGGTGTTTGAACCAGTTTGAGGCAAAACACACGAGGGATTTGTGCTACGGAAATCAAATTATAGGGAGTGCCATGTTTTGCCAAATGAAGATGATTTTGTGCTATGGGAGGTTTGAGGGCTCAAAGGCTCGTGTTTCTGGCTTAAGGGGATGTGATAAACTTGTCTCAAATGCTTGCCAAGGTCGATTTTCACAGATGTTCCCGTTCTAGCAATTTGATATGTTTCTTGTAATTTAAGCAAAAAATGAGCAATGATGTATTACAAGCCTGTACAGGCTATCTATCAGCCTTCCCCTTATGATCTTGGCCCCTCAAGTTGGTGGATATGATTTGCTGCACAAGATATTGTTCAAGGCTCAAGAGATGTGGTTTTGACATAAAGCACATATTGGCAAAAACTGTAATGTACCTTTTACCATTTATGGATTAATCTTGTGTGCAATGCTCTAATGACCAAAACAAAGCCTTAGACCAATGGATTTGCATTTAATTATTGAGTATGGAATGGTTTTGAGGCCTGTAATCAAGTACAAAGCAAGCTGATTAGAGTTTGCAACTTGTATCACTATGAACATGCCATGGATGAAAAGTGAGTTTTTGCGAACTTCAAGCCTTCGATTCTCCATAACCACAACTGAGTTTGGAGAGTTATTGGACATTTTGGAAAGCTTGCAACATTCTCTACAATCCATATTTGAAATGCAATTTGAGATTCCAAGTGGAACTATGTGAAAAATTGCCATGAAGATATGCCAAAATCCTGCCTAAACTAGGGCAAAATTTCACTAAGTTAAAAGTTTCATGGACCCTTGTTCCAAAAATCATAACTTGAGATCCAAGCTTCTTTTGGGAAAACTTTGTGAATAAAAGTTGTAGAGTGGAGGACTACAACTTCCATGTTGGAAGTTTTGTTTGAATCCAATTGCATCATGGTGAAAATGTTGGGCAAAGTTGGGAAAAATTAAGAAAATTTCATAACTTAGAAAAATTCTAAAGTTATGAAAATTTTCAATTTTAAACCCTAATTTGCAAAATTGGGTTTCTTGATGAACAAGTTTCATGTTTTGACACATTTTGATGAAAAATGACCCTTGGCACTTGATTTTGACCAAAAAGTCAAAGTTTGACTTTTGAGTGTACAGTCTAATTTTGATCAGTTGATTGAAAAATTCATCTGCAAATCCAATGCATTTGAGATATTTTGAACCTTGTGAATAGGTAAAGATGATTCCATTGAGTCCTTGAATCCATGCTTGAGCCCAATTTTCCATTGGCTAGGTCAAAAGTCAGATATTTCCCTTGTGCAGTCAAAACCCTAAAAATGACCATTTTGCCCTTTTGATGATCTGATCAAATTTCTTGAGGAGTTGTGGTCCAAACTTGATCAAATGGTTCATATGAGTTTAATAATGTTGATGTGGATAAAAAATTATGAGGTTTGACTGTAAATTGGCCACAATTGACTTTTTCTCGAATACAGCTGATTTCTAGGTCAACTGTCTAATTGATTGGGAAAAAATTTGATTCAAGGCTTGAAACTTGGTAGAGGTAATCTTGTAAGTCCAACATGAAGTATGAAAGTCACTTTGAGCATTGAAAGTCCAAAAATCTCTATGCAAACTCAAACCCTAATTTAGGTCATCAGTGCAAGGAGATGTCTTGAGCAGAGCAAAACTTTAATCCTGTCTGGAGTTTAAAGAGTCTGGTGAGGGGAAATCTTGATAAAATGAGAGGGAAAATTTTGGGGTACAACACACTCCATACAACATACCTAAACTATCCCAACCATTCCCAAGCCACTGTAACTCTATTTACACACTTCACCATTTTCAAATTCTGAGTTTGCAGGTTGAGTTCTACAAGAAGTTTCAGACCATTTCAAAGCAAGCCAAGCATTGGGAAAGCTCAAAGGAACATCAAGCAAGATCAAAAGAACCTCAGGCCTCACTGAAAGTTGCTGCATTGCCATACTCAAGCTTGACTGAAATAGGTAAATTTCAAACTTCTATCTCTCTATTTAGGAAACATTAGGCTTAGGTTTGTGAAGCAAAAATGTAGTCCTCATTGTCCTTGAACTGTACATATGCTTAGAATTCATTTATGTTAACTGAGCTAGGAGTATTTGATAGTTGAACTTTCTAAAAAAACTAGGTCACGATTTAGGGCCAAAGAAATTCTCTCTGGTCTTTGAGAGTTAGATTAAGTTTTTTACATGGTTAGAATCGTGTGATCAAGAGCTGTAACTTTCATGTTGCAAGTTGTTGTTTTTAAGCACAAATGCAGGAGATACGGATTTGAACCATTGGCGCGCGTTTTCTTGTGCTGGAGGACAGGGATGAAGAGGATGTGGGCTGGGCCTGACTTGGCCTTGCTTTTGACACCCCCTAGCTTGCTTTCTGCACCCCCTTGGCCCATTGATTTTATTTTTTTATATTTTCCATTTCTATTTTCATTTCTGACTTTTATTGTTTTTTTCTAAATATAAAAAATCACCACAAATATTTTCTTAAATTTTCACATTTTATTTTATTATTTTTATTATTTTTTGGACATAGAAATAATTACTATAATAATATACTTTTATTTTCTTAAATAAAAAACTTGTAAATATTATAAAAATATTATATATTTTTATTTTTTATTATCTATACACTTAAATAATATTTTCTCATACATTTTAATTTTTTAACACTTTTGTACATATTTTTATTTATTTTCTTGTACATAAATAAATAATATAATATATATATATTTTCTTAAACCAAAACTAGGGTTTTCACCCTTTCCAAAAATAATCATTAATATTTTCTTATTTTTGAGACATAAATAATTTATTTTTACATACATAAAAATAATACAAAAACATTTTTGCATATTTATGTTTAATTGCACATTTAAATATTTGTCAATTTATTATTTGTACAATGAATTCAATTTGGTTGTAATAGTTGAATTAGGGTTTTATTTTCTTGCAAATATCCCCCTATTCAAACTTGTATCCCCCTCCCCATATCAATATTGTAATAGTCGTAGATTTAATTTTACGCATTTATTGCTTTTATATGCATGATTAGTAAACTAGGGTTTTGTATGATAACCAAAAATCAAACAAAATAGCTTGACTAATACAAGACAAAAATGCATGAAAAATGACAACACAATGCACATAAGCACCCATAGGGTTTCATCCACTTTGTTGCCTTAAAATGGCCATGGTATGCATGCTAGGTATCTTGGCAAAACAAAAACAAAACAAAAGATCATAGTCCCTCGATGACGCTATCTTGGTTGCATATACAAAAATTATCTAGACCCTCAAAAACTTCCTAAGATACTTGGCACCATTGCTATCATGGTCATAGGATGACCCACGCCTGTCCCGTTTAACATCCAAACACAAGGTTGTTTACCAAATGCAATGGTAAAACAACAATGTCGAAGGGTTAAAAATGTGTAGGAAAGATCTTTGATTAGGTAGGGTAGACAACTCCTAGTTACTTGATCAAACTTGCAAACATCCTTGCTATTTTCAAAAACACATCACAACACAATTTTAAAACATTTCCCAAAACAAACTTTCAAACATTGAAACATTTTTCAAAAGATAAACACCTTTGTATACATTCAAACAAGAATCATTACAAAGGTTTCCTAGACAAAGGCCTCTTTTCAAAATACTTTCAAAACCACACACAAAAGCACTATTTCAAACAATTGAAAAGCAAAAGCAAGTGATCTAAAACAAGTAACTAAGATCCCATGGAAAACCATGGATGAAAAGGGTGCTAGCACCTTCCCTTTTCATAATCTACCCCCCGAACCCAAAAACAATCTCAAAGGTATTTCTTGTGCTTTTTGACCTTTCCTTTGGATAAAATAAAAAGTCGATGATGACTCTTGCTAAACTGAAACATTTGCGAACACAAACGCAAAACCTCAAGTCAATTATCCCACCGCATCACAGACACATACTCCTACAGTTAAGACCCTTGATCCCATATCAATGAGTTGATGCAATGCATATGATGAATATGATAGCGAAGCATAAGCTATTTTGTTTATAAATAAGAGGGCAAATTTTAGGGTGCAACACCTAGTTGATCATCTTCAATGCATCTCTGATATAGTTCCCACATAGTTGACCATCTTTTATACATCTCTGACATAGTTCACACATGGTTAACCGTCTTCTATGCATCTCTGACATAGTTCAGACATAGTTGACAATCTTCAATGCATATCTGACATAGTTTAATGCATAGTTGACCATCTTCAATGTATCACTAACATAGTTCACACATAGTTTACCGTCTTCTATGCATCTCTGACGTAGTTCACACATAGTTGACCATTTTCAATGCATCTCTAACATAGTTCACACATAGTTGACCATCTTCAATGCATCTCTAACATAGTTCCTACACAGTTGACCGTCTTCTATAAATATCTGACATAATTCAATGCAGAGTTGACCATCTTCAGTGCATCTCTGACATAGTTCACACATAGTTGACCATCTTCTGTGGATCTTTAACATTGCTCAAACATACTTGAATGAATTGTATGTATCTCTATTATAGTTCACACATACTTTAAAATATTCAATGCATCTCTGACATAGTTCACACATAGTTGACCATCTCTTATGCATCTCTAACATAGTTCGCACATAGTTGACCATCTTCTATACATCTCTAACATAGTTCACACATAGTTAACCATCTTCAATGGATCTCTGACATAGTTCACACATAGTTGGCCATCTTCAATGCATCTCTAACATAGTTCATGTAAGACCCGTATATTTTAGTACTTATTATATTATAATATTTTATCATTTTAATCTATTTTCTTCTAAACTTTGAGTAATGAACAAAATATACGAGTTATTTATTTTTCAAGGACTTTCGATTGTGGTCAAAATTTAAATAGGAGTTTTATTTATCTCCTAGATTGAGAGTTTAAATCTTAATATACTTTTCTAAGCTAAGAAGTAAAAAAAATTATTCGAAATTAGAATTTATTCAAAAATTATGTTTTGTTTTAATTAAAGGGTATGGTAAAAAAATTTCCGTTTTCGTAAAATTGTTCTTGAGCGAATTATGACTCTTTAGAGAATGAACGAAGAGACTAAACGAGTTAGTGGGTTGGACATCATAAAAATATCTAGATATTTTTAGAATATTATTATTATTTTATTAAACTAATTATATAATAATGATATATAAGAATTAATCGATAAGTATGAAAATAAATTATCAAATGAGCCACATGATCTTCTTGCTGTGTGATTTAAGAGAGAGGCTATCAATTATTTATATAAGTCACCAAGTATGTATGTTTCATTCACCCCCACATGTTAACACAATATGTTTCTTCTATGCATATGACATAATTCACACATAGTTGACCATCTTTAATGCATCTCTGATATAGTTCACGCATAGTTGACCATCTTCAATGTATCTCTGGCATAGTCCACACATTGTTGACCATCTCAAATGTATATCTTACATGGTTAAATACATGATTGACCATCTTCAATGCATCTCTGACATAGTTCACACATAGTTGTCCATCTTTTATGTATCTCTAAGATTGTTCACATATAGTTGACCATATTCAATGTATCTCTGACATAATTCACACATATTTGACCATCTTCAATACATCTCTGACATAGTTCACACATAGTTGACCATATTCTATGCATTTGTACCATAGTTCAAGTATAGTTGACCATCTTCTATCCATCTGTACCATAATTTAAGCAAAGTTGATCATCTTCTATGCATTTGTACCATGGTTCAAGCATAATTGGCCATTTTCTTTACATATGTACTTAATTTCAAGCATAGTTGACCATCTTCAATGCATATGTACCATATTTTAAGCATAATTGACCATCTTCTATGCATCTGTACCATAATTCAAGCATAGTCGACCATCTTCTATGCATTTGTACCATAGTTCAAGCATAGTTAACCATCTTCTATGCATCTGTACCATAGTTCAATTAATAGTTGACCATCTTCTATACATATTTGACATAGTTGACCATCTTCTGTTTATCTATACCATAGTTCAATCATAGTTGACCATCTTTTGCTCATTTGTACCATAGTTCAAGAATAGTTGACCATCTTCTATCCACTTGTACCATAGTTCAAGCATAGTTTCCAATCTTCTATCCATCTGCACCATAATTCAAGCATAGTTGACCATCTTCTATCCATATGTACCATAGTTCAAGTATAATTGGCCATCTTCTATCCATTTATACCATAGTTCAAGCATAGTTGACCATCTTCTGTTCATCTGTACCATAGTTCAAGCATAGTTGACAAACTTCTATCCATTTGTACCATAGTTCAAGCATAGTTGACCATCTTTTATCCAACTATACCATAGTTCAAGCATATTGACCTTCTTCTATCCATCTGTTCCATAGTTCAAGTATATTTGACCATCTTCTATCCATTTGTACCATAGTTCAAGCATAGTTGACCATCTTCTATCCAACTTAGTCTGTGGTGTCTGAATACACTCAGAGGAGTTCTTCATCTTAATCAGTGGTGTCTGAATACACTCAGGAGTTCCCCGTCTTAGTTTGTGGTGTCTGAATACACTCATGAGTTCTCCATCTTAGTCTAAGGTATCTGAATACACTCAGAAGTTCCTCGTCTTAGTCTGTGGTGTCTGAATACACTCAGAAGAATTCCTCATCCTACTTTGCGGTGTCTGAATATACTCAGGAGTTTCCCATCTTAGCATGTAGTATCTAAATACATTCAGGAGTCCTTCATCTTAACATGTGGTGTCTGAATAAATTCAAGAATTCCTCATCTTAGTCCCCGGTGTCTGAATACACTCAAGAGTTCCCCATCACTATTAATTTCTTAAATTTTTTTAAAAAATAAATAAATAAACGTTCTTTTTAAATTTAAATTTCAATCTTTATTTTTTAATTTTATAAAATAAAACTAACGTGAAAAGAAAAATTACAATCTAAAATCTAAAATCTAAAATCTAAAATCTACAATTTTTAAATCTATAATTTTATGTCACTTTATTATTGGTTAAAAGAGAAAAAAAAATCAAAAATCTACCAAAGCAGATTTTTTTTTTGGAATAACCAAGTATTAAAAAAAAGTTCGCAAATAACCATGTTTTGGAAAAAATTACGCAAATAACCATGTTTCAGATGACTCCCCAAAGGAGGAGCCATCTCACTTGGCGCCTCCACTATGCATTTAGCCCTAGGCGCCATCTCACTTGGCGCCTCCTCTCTCTTTTAGCCAAGTGAGATGGCGCATGCACTACAAAAGTGAGAGGAGGCGCCATCTCACTTGGCTCCTAGGGCAAAATGCTGTTTTTTTATAAATAATTCGTTTGTTTCTCCGTTATTTCTCACACTTTCTCACACTGTTTTCTTATTTTTTACTCTGTTATTTGCGTCATGACATCGCCCATGATTTTTACCAGAGATGGTTACGCTATCTTCTCCGCCACAAAACCTGCGATGAAAATGAAATTCTAGCACATTCACTCCATGGAGCGTCTGAAGCGGGAGTTGATGCGATGGCTAGATGGAGACATCGTGGAGGGGGAAAATTCAAAGGATCCAGCAAAGACGAACAACAACCTCACATGCGACAGGAAGACCTAATGTTTAGTTAGAGGAAGTCAAAACAGACAGCGATGTAATGTTGATGATGCATGGGTTAAATGATATTGTTTTAACAATTGTAATTTCGTAGACGGAATATAGTGTTTTTTTTCTTGTACGCGCAATGTTTATTGTAACAAATACTGTTAACGAAAAACCCTAATGTTTACAATATAATAAAGGAAAGATTTTATGTAATACAATTTTTATGTGGTCGATGCAGTAGCCCGATTCGGACAATTTTTGTGATTGTGTCCGACCTGACGACATAAACCACACTTTCTTTCCAGATTGTCAAGGGAGTCCATTTCAGTTGTGATGCGCTTACTTTTGGGATGAACCTTTTTGTTCCTTCGTATTTGGTCATTGTGCCATACTATTTCTCCGTCGTATGCATGCCAATAATCTGGTTTTCTACAAAAGGGAAGTTGTTGTTGTAAACGTTGAGCAACATTTCAAATTTGTAAATGTGTGACAAAATTTGTAGCGCGTCTTGATGAGTATAGGCACACGCGACAATGACATGAGAGCAAGGCATACGAAAGGCTTGAAACTTGCCACAATCGCACCAACGAGAAGGTAGTACAACCCTATATTCTTGTCTTGGCAGGCCCTCGTTGTGGTCGATTGTCTCTTTCACAATGAAGTTGCGGCTGTGTCGGTCAAAACATATAACCATATGGGTGTTGGCTTTGGCACTTTCTTCCTTAATGTACTTCATGCAGCTTTCACTCCACAGTTGTCCAGATTGCAACACCGCATTCCAGATTTCACCTCTTTTGGCAAACAACGAAGCCATCCTAAAATACGTAGATTTTACCAAAGCAGTGACCAGGAGGTTTCGTATGCCTTTGAATACCCCATTCATCGATTCAATTAGATTTGTTGTCATGTTCCCTTATCTTTGGCCATTGTCGTATGACCCAGTCCATTTTTCTACCAGAATATTGTTGATCCACCTACCGGCTTCTGGATTTGACAAACGGAACTCATTGCGGTAATATTTGAATATAGGTTGTCTCAATGCATATCCCGCATTCATAACCGCTTTCCTTAGTGTTTTGTCTTTGATCTCCCTCGTGAAATTTTGGATGATATGTCTAACGCAATAGACATGCGCAGAAGGAGGGTCATGCCAACCGTTTGCAGGATTATTATATGCATTTTCAATGGATGCATGTCTATCCGAGATCAAACAGAGATCTGGTTGAGGAGCCACGTGTGTTCGCAGATTTTTTAGAAAAAATCTCCAAGCACCACCACTCTCCCCCTCGACTAGGGCAAAGGCAATTGAGAAAATGTTGTTGTTGCCATCTTGTGCAACTGCCATCAGTAGCATGCCTTTGTATTTCCCATACAACCAAGTCCCATCAATTTGTATAATTGGTTTGAGTGATGCAAACCCTGTAATGCAAGATTGAAATTCCCAAAACACTCGACTGAATATTCCATTTCCATTGAGTTGACTACCATCGGGGGCGTATGCTGGCACTGTTTCCAGAATGTAAACATTGCCCGGAGAATAAGTCTTGAGTGCATTTAGGTAGCGAGGAAGTTCTTGGTATGACTCCTCCCAGTTTCCGTATACCTTTTCAATCGCCTTAGTATTTTCTAACCACGCCTTACGGTAAGACAAAGTATAGTAAAAAACCGTAGTGATGTGGGAGATGATGGTTTTCACCTTCAAAGATGGATCGTTGCTGACGAGTGGTAAGATTTCTTGACAAATGAGATCGTAGTTAAGTTTTCGATGATCCTGTGATTGAGTAGAACTGACACAAGTGTGGGTAGACATGGAACCTATGACCCAACAATCACCTCTTAATCTGTATGATGCAGTGAGCTTGAACATACAATCAGGGTGGACACACTTGATCTTGTACCTTTCTGGGTTTACACGGTCCACCTTAAAATCGACTGAGTTGAGCATGTGGAATTTTTTGATGGCTCTGATACATTCTTCTCTGTTACGAAACTTGTCTTTCTCTTTTAAGTTTTCATCCGACTGCATATACGGATTGAAAAATAAATTAGAAGACGGTTTATCTCCGCCCATGTTGAAGTTTGTCATGTGCGGAGGTGGTATGTAGATCTCGTTTGAAGGAATACCAGGTATCCCATCGTCTTCAGAATCATCATTGACCATTTCGTCAAACTCTAACTCGTTATCTTCTTCTTCTTCATCAACTGCATCTACCTCTGCTTGTTCGGTCTCCAAAGGATCAACCACTTGTGTCACCTGAGGCTCTCGCAGCATAATGTACAACTCAATAGAGTCGTACCTAGAATACTCATGACTGGAAAACATATTCTGAAGATCCTCGTCATCTTGAACCTCAACCTTATAAAATATTATTCGGTTGTTACCAAAAAAAACTGGATTCTGATAAAATATTTATGTCACCGGGCCTCGTCCAAGTTTGACCTCCAATCGTTTTTTGAAGTACAAGAAATTGGCTTTCCTGTTTAAACAAAATCAGATGTTGTATTTGCTGCTAAACAAAAACCCAGAGGTGGGACAAATGTATGTCTCACCGTTGAAATGTGCACTGATGACATATTAGGGTGCAGAGGCCATTGCGTGTGATTGTTTGAAGGTTGGAAGGTTTGAAGTTTATGAGTTATTTGAAGGTTTGAAGGTTTGATTGTTTGAAGGTTTGATTGTTTGAAGGTTTGAAGGTTGAAAGGTTTGAAGTTTTGATTGTTTGAAGGTTTGAAGGTTGGAAGGTTTGAGAGATTAAGTGAATCAGTGTTTTGATAAATGTAAGACTAAATAGGTCATAAATGTAAGACTAAATAAGTGAATTAACTAAGGCTGTAACCTCTAAGGCCCCTCCCATCACGTCCAATAGTGTTACCTAGGCTGTCACCTAGCCTTTTCCTACTCTAGAACCCATGCCACCTCTTATTCGCCAATGGGTATGGCGACACCTTTCATTTTTGTACTCTTTCGCCAAGTCCAATGGCGCCTCCCTTCATGTTCAATCATGTTACATGCATGCAGAGATGCATTCTCCAAGGCTGCCACCTAGCATGCGCCTACTCTGCACCTACATTGTAACCTCTAAGGCTCACCCCATCATGTCCAATAGTGTTACATGCATTCAGGGATGCCTTCTCCAAGGCTGTCACCTAGCATGCGCCTACTCTGCAACCCATGCCACCTCTTATTCGCCAATGGGGATAGCGACACATTTTATTTTTGTACTTTTTCGCCAAGTCCAATGGCGCCTCCCTTCATGTCCAATCGTGTTACATGCATGCAGAGATGCATTCTCTAAGGCTGCCACCTAGCCTGCGCCTACACTGCAAGAGTGACACTTATCATGCATGCATGCACCAGCTACCACCTCACTTACTCTATAAATACAGAGCATAACATACTTCTCTTGCACCCACAATCGTCTCACTCTCTGCTACAAACTCTTTCATAATCCCTTACAATTTCAAACTCTTTCACAATCTCAGGCATTTTCAACAATGACTCTTCTTAAAATGGGCGATTCTCACAGAGGCACAAGGGACAACATTGCAGCATTTGTAAGTTTCTTTTATAGTTATACATTTTTCATACTTCTGGTAATGCTTTATTCATCTTACTTACTCTTACACCTTTTACATTTTTAACTCAGGATACCAAAAGATTCAGAATCCGGTCTCACAACTACCTTGCTCCCAACCCATTGATCGTACCATATCTGGAATACGCAGGTTTCAGACACATTATAAAGATCTTCAACTACACAATTGATTCAAAGTCCATACTTGAAATGTTGGAAAGGTGGAGACCAGAGACCCATACATTTCACCTACCAATAGGTGAATGTACCGTCACGCTAGAGGACGTGTACATGTTACTAGGTTTCCCTATCGACGGTAAGGCCGTTAACAGGTCGGTTTAACAACACAATTCTCTGTGTGAAGAATTGTTGGGCAGGGATATGGTTGAAGGTGGTGGTGTGAGAGGTCATGGTATACTACTAACTGAGCTTAAAAATCATTATGCGACTTTGGAATTAAACGAAAATTCCTCCGAACTAGCCAAGGTAATAAAAGCTAGAACTTATATAATGATACTATTTGGAATCTTTTTATTTCCCGAAAGTACGGGAAATAGTGTAAATTTTATGTATTTAAATTTACTTAGAGACTTCGAAAAAACTAGAAAGTATAGTTGGGGTTCTGCTGTTTTAGCCCACCTATACAGTTCCTTGTGTAAAAATGCAATCAAGGAAAAATGTACATTTTATGGCTGCGCTTTTTTACTTCAAGCCCGGGGTTGGTGGAGGATGGAGTCCCTAAACCCTGTCAACAACAACACATTCATTTTCCCGTACGCAAAAAAGTAAGTCATCAAGTTATATCATTTATTACTATTCATCTCTTCACCAAATATATGATAAAAATAAAATATTTTTCATTTCCTTTAGGTATTGCGTGAGGGGTATGGATTACGGCAAGAATCCAAGATTCAATGTCGCACTATACCGCAATCTTTTGAATCACCTTGGCCCGGATGATGTATGTCGTACCTTTCAACTTTTCTACTTCTAAAATAATTTATATGTTACGTTTTCATTAACCTGATTTAATTTTATGCGCAGTTTGTCTGGAGACCATATTTGGGTTTGGGCCATGAACCAAACCCCGAGGATGCAGCAATTTAGAGCGCCAAGACTGCAATCATACGGTTCAATATTGTAGAGATGCACCACAGCAACCATGTGAAGATGCGGTTTGGAATGCATCAAGAGATACCCAGCGATTCGACTTGTTTGCCACTGTGGCATATCAAAAGGGTCGACGCCTAATGGGGACTTACCAACTGGAAAGACTTTGCTCCAGAATGGTGTAAGATGTGGCTGAGGCGTCACCGACATGTCTTACAATGCTCAGTTTTCTTCAATCATGGTAATATGCGACACACATATCAGTATTTATCTTGGTACAGATCGGTTAGTAACCCTGAAATGCACGTGTCTCATCCAAGGTATTTGGTTGACCCACGAACACAATGGACACAACCCTCATTTCCTCAACAACAAACCCAATACACATCAACCTCCCACCAACCCCCCAGACGAAACAGAACCACAAACACCCAACCACAATCGCCACCACAATACAATTACACCCACATGCCCCACAACCAACCACAATCACCACCTCAGTACCCATACCCCCATATCCCTCACACACAACCACAATTTCAACCACAATACCAACACACCCGCATACCCCACACACAATTTCAGTCTTCTACATATCCCAATATGGGCCCCTCAACATCCAACCTTAGCCATGATCTGGGAATGTCGGAAGATTATGAACCAACCAACCCAACTGACCATCAACCACAATATCACCAAACCACCCAACATCCTTAATACCAAACACCCCAAGATCCATTTCCTTTCTACCCCCCGTACTCAGACGACCAATGCTACAGACCAACCATGGAACCCCATCCACCGCCAACACGACCAAACTTTGAGGGTATGGGTAACCGACTGTACCAAAGCGGATCTTCTAGATATGGAGATCTGACTGATTTCATAGATCTGGAACGCATTGACTTCGTTGGGCCATCGACCCTGCCACAGCAGGAAACGCGACGAAACCCATCACGGGAAAGGCGATGACGGGGATGCGGAATCGGGGGTCATTACTGGGTTTCGGGGGACCACTGATTAATCTATTTTTTTATGTAATACTTATGTGTGTAATCATATTTTATAAATAAAAAGTCAATTTTGTTGATCCTATATTGAATACGTAACGCACCGCATTGAAAAAAAATGTGAAATTGCCCTAGCAAATGCACTAAGGCGCCATCCCACTTGGCTTAGGGCTTGCCCTAAGCACCTAGGCGCCAAGTGAGATGGCGCCTCCTCTTAAAATGTAGGTGTATGCGCCAAGTGAGATGACTCCTCCTTTGAGGAATCATCTGAAATATGGTTATTTGTGAAAAAAAATTTTAATATATAATTATTTCAAAAAAAAATTCACCAAAGCAACGTGGTAGCAGAAAACAACCGTAATACATTTAAAGCATTGCAAATGCATTTAAATAATAATTTTTTTTGGACATATGTGGCTTTACAAATATAAACCACCACCGATAATGATGTTCTAAAAAGCCTATTTAGCTAAACACCAGGGCTTAAGATGACAATCTATTAAAGTAAATGTAAATAATAGTATAATGGAAATTGCTTATTGTTACAAGAGAAGTTTGACGGGAATCGCAAGAATCCTATGTGGCAGCATATATGGTTAGCCAGCATATGATTGGTCAAATATCCTATTTTTATGCATTCTTCCCTTTCTTGTATCATTTGTAAGAAATAGCGATGCTCTAATCTAATATTAATACATAACATTTAGTTGTTTACTGTGTTAAAATCATATACTTATAGACTTATTTAAAGATTTAATCATATTAGTCAATACATAGAGTTGAGACTGTAAACTTATTTAGTGATTACCTCATGAACTATTTATAGGTCTTATTCAAAAATAGGCATTTAGCTAGGCTTGTGTTGTGGTACTATAGAGATTCAGACAATATTTTAAAAATCGGACTGAACATTAAATTGGTCAGGATATTGGGTCATTAGTTTATTGATCGAATTATTGGATCATTGGTCGAACCGCATAATTAAACCGGATTAAATCGAATAATTCGGTTGAATAGACCGGTCATCATAACAAAACTATATAGGTATAAAACATGTCGAACCGAATGATTCTGTCTCTACAAAATATAACTAACACTTAAATTTTTTGAAAATATCATATCATAAATAAATTCACAAGTCCATAATTTAAATTCAAATTTTAATAATAGGTATCACATATGACAAAATAATACAAAATCTAATTGCAAACAAAGTCTAATTGCAACATATTCTAATTGAATAGTTTATGATAAAATAACTCTATTGTCTGCTAAATTTAGTTTCAAGGAGGAAAAATTGTTTCAATGTTCAGATCTCCTTCTTCAATATCAAACCATCTCCAACAAAACCAACCACATTTGCAACATCTTCTCCGTCAATGATATAATTACTTTATTTGATTTTTTATTTAAATTTTTTATTAAAATAATCAAAACGAAGTCGTTTTGATTTTTTAAAATAAAAATAAATAAAAAAGTAAAAAAATTGCAATTAAACCATCAGTTTAGGAAAACTGCCGATTTTTCCGGTTTTAGCGGTTTACACCGATTTTTACCGGTTCGCACCGGTTCAACGGCATATCCGATCCAGCTATTGAATCAGACCGGTTACCTGACCAATTCCCGATTTGACCGGTCCGACCGGCCGATCGATTTTTAAAACACGGGATCCAGGTCTAACAAATCTCAGCCCAACCTAGTATATTCTCTCTCTCTGACTTTGGATAAGCAAAAATACCGACAAAATTTATTGAGAGAAATTGATTGAGCATCTCACTGAACTAAAAATGCAAGTGCCAATAATTGCCTTGAATAGTTTACTTATGTGAAAAACTTGACCGTCACAGAAGCTTGAGCATGGTGGTTTTCTTATGTGAATTTCTTTCCTTTTCTTTCACCCAACACGCGCCAACAACATAATCGTTAGCATCACACATTAGTTCAAAGTCATTTTTTCAATCGGCTGCTATGATTATTGGTGCAATTATCAATTTTTGTTTCAAATCATTAAAAGCAATCAAGCAAGCATCAT
The DNA here is from genome assembly GCA_948472305.1 of Vicia faba. Taxonomy (NCBI): domain Eukaryota; kingdom Viridiplantae; phylum Streptophyta; class Magnoliopsida; order Fabales; family Fabaceae; genus Vicia; species Vicia faba. Next base: position 162,521,954 of record OX451736.1, on the reverse strand, counting down.
CGAAAATAAAAGACTTATCTTCATTGAGCAAGTTGCTCAATGACTTTACAATCTTGAAAAAATCTTTGATAAATCTTCAGTAGAAGCCCGCATGATCTAAAAAACTTAGAATTCCCTTCATGTTCAATAGTGGTGGCAACTTTTCAATAACCTCCACTTTAGCTTTGTCAACTTCAAGTCATTTGGATGAAACTTTATAACCAAGGACAATACCCTAAGTAACCATGAAAGTACATTTCTCCCAATTAAGAACTAAGTTGGTTTCCACACACCTATTCAAAACGGTATCCAAGTTCTTCAAGCACAGATCAAAAGAAGCTCTGAAAATAGAGAAGTCATCCATGAAGACTTCCATAGACTTCTCAATGATATCGGAAAATATAGCTTGCATACACCTTTGAAAAAATGGTCGGTGCATTGCACAGACCAAATTGCATCCTCCTATACGCAAAATATCTAATGGACAAGTGAAAGCCGTTTTCTCACGATCCTTCGAATTAACCATAATTTGGTTATACCCGAAATATCCTTCTAAAAAGTAATAGAATTCTTGACCCGATAACCTCTCAAGCATTTGATCCATAAAAGGTATATGGAAGTGATCTTTCCTAGCTTCATGATTTAACATCCGGTAACCAATGCACATCCTCCAACCTTTTACGGTCCTTATTGGAATCATTTCATTCTTTTCATAAGTTATCACGGTCATTCCACCTTTCTTTGGTACCTCTTGCATCATACTCACCCACGTACTATCGAAAATTGGATAAATCATCTTGGCTTCCAATAGTTTCACAACTTCCTTTCTCACAACTTCCTTCATTGTAGGATTCAAGCGGTGTTGTGGTTGAGCGACCGACTTGAAATCCTCTTCCATCATAATCTTGTGCATACAATAAGCCAGACTAATCCCCTTCAAATCAGAGAGAACCCAACCTATCACTTTTTTCTTTTATTTCAACATATGGATCAATTTCTCTTCTTCTTTGCTAGACAATGAACCAATAATGATAACCGATTTATTACCACCCTCCTCAAGAAACACATACTTCAAATGAGAGGGTATTATCTTCAACTAATCTTAGAATCATCAATTTTTGGCTCATTTTTCAACTCTTCCATTTTAACATCAAAATGATTAATTTCTTCCAATGCCTCAAGTTATCTTAAACATTATTCAATTTCTTTCTCTTCATCGTCATTGAGGACTTCAAGAGCATCGATCAAAGTTTTGTTAAGAGGAGTGAACAAATGAACTTTCCTTTCAACATCCATGATAACTTTCTCGGTGGCATCCATTCTAAAGCAATCTCCTTTATTTCATTGCTTCAAAGAGATTAAAACATACTTATTCATCTTGCACACATACCTTCATCAAACCATCATCTATGCCAATCATCATTCTTACGGTCTTCATGAATGTTCGACCAAGAATCAACGATGCATCATCCTCCTCCTCCATATCTATCACCACAAAATCAACGGGAAGGAAAAATTTATCCACCTTTAGTAACACATCTTGAGCTACCCCGTGAGGAAGGGTGGTTGATTTGTCAGCTAATTGAAGTGTCATTTTTGTCTCTATAATATCAATGTTTCTAAAACTTCACACCACAGATAACATATCAAATTAATGCTAGATACTAAATTCACTAGTTCTTTGCCAATATCCACATCACCAATTGTGATTGGTAATGTAACTCTTCCAGGATCATTCTACTTTCTTAGAATAATTCTTTGAATTATGGTACTACAACTAGAATCAAGGTTGATAATCTCTTGATCCGTATATCTATTTTTCTTTAAAAGAATACCCTTCATGAATTTTGCATAAGTAGGCATTTGCTCAAGGGCTTTGGAAAATGTAATATTCATTTGCAAACGGATAAAAATATCCAAGAACCTATCATTATTCCTTTCATTATCTTTCTTTGTGGGAGCATAGGGATAAGATAAGTTTTGAACCGGGGGACTTTTCATTTTTTTCTTCTCCTCTTGTAACTTCTTTTTTTTTTCCTAACTTTTTTCTTCTCTGTCATTTCTTTTTCAATTCTCTCATTTTCAAATAATACTTCCTCATTTTTCTTCGGTTCTACTTCTTTTTCAACCTCCTTCTATTTTTCATCCAAACTTCCACACTTTCAACCTCATCACCACTTCCATTTCCTACTACTCTACCACTCCTAGTTAAAATTATTTTGTAATGCTCCTTAGGAATAATGTGAGTATTTGCAAAAAATAATGGGCCAACTTGTTGATCGGCCAATTTCTTGGCTAGTTGACTCACTTGAATCTCTAGGTTATTTATTTTCACATCATTGCTCTTTTTATTAGCCATGGACATTTGCATGAATTGGTTCAGAGTTTCCTCAATCTTGGAAGGTCTTTCTTGAGGAGGAGGATTTTAGTAAGGATTTTGTCTATTTGAAGGACCTCCGTCTTGTCTCCATCCTTGACCATATTATTGATTATTTCCTCTTTGTTGGTAGCCCCCTTGATTTTGGTAAGGAGTCTGTCTTTGTTGGAATTGATTTTGATTCCCCATGTAATTTACTTCTTCATTCTCCGGTGGACAATACCATGTTTAATGATCTCTATTACACAACTCACAATAAGCAACTTGTTTTTGTTTGCTAGTAAGTTCTTGAATTTCTTTAAGTTGTTGAGGGAGTCTAGACAATTGCTTTGCGAGCTCCTCCACTTGTTGAGAAATAAACTTGTTTTGAGCTAAGATTGCATAAGTAGTCCCCAATTCAATAATTTCCGGTTTCTTTTGTGAATACCCTCGATTATGTTGAACTTGGTGATCGTTACTGTTGTAGCCCAATTTTCCCCCCTAAGATCCCTTCATCATACCATGTTGATTCATTCACAACAAGATCACACTAGGATTCTTGGTTCCCCTCCCTATATTTAGCTTTGCCCTTTTTAGGAATCACCAAGCACCTTGACTTATGTTATTTTGTGATCATGAATATTTTTTGTCTTAATTTCTTCTTTTAACTAATGAAATGCAATGTTGGTTTGTCTTACTTGTTATCCGTGTAGGTAAAGGCAATGAGATTTAACAAGTTACCCCATGGGTTCATGAGTTTATTTCCATGCCCTAGTCAATAAAGCTTGAGAAGTTCAAACCTCACCATTGGATTTGTTTTGAAAGAAATGGCATGGCAAGGTTATTTTGGTTCACCATATTTCAAGGTTACCAAATTTGGTTGAAAAGTACAAGGGTTGATTGAAGAAGTTTTCATGCTTGGACAAGGCTTTGTTCCCATTGGTCCCAAGTGCATATTTCTCTCAATTTTCAAGATATAGAAGTTGTTTTGGTGGATATGAGTTCTCACTATCATCCTCAACAATTTCTATCTACAAATCATTTGTGTTGGTACAAGAAGTTTGCTCAAAATTATCAAAGTTCCTCAAAGCATTCTCTTGATCTAAGGAGCTAGGGTTTTGAACTTCAAAGAAGCATATCTTTCCCATCTTTTGGTATTTTGAGTGACTCCAAATACATCCTTCTATTCAAAGGGTTATTAACAAATCACTTCAAAAGTTTCAAGGAGTTTTCATGTGGAAGAAACTTGATGATGAATAAAGATTACAAGTCCTCTAGATGAATCCCCAATTTTCCATGTGTGACTTCAAATGATCATAACTTGGTCAATTTTTATCACCTTGAGCCCATTATTTTTCCATAATTATCTTGAAGGTGTGGAATTTATGCCTTCTTTTATGTGCAAAGTGATAAAATGGATGGAAGTTGCCTTAAGGATACAAAAGATTATAGGTCATTTCGTGATTTTTTGCCAACTTCAACAATTCATAACTCTCTCAAATTTTGGATATTTTGAATGGTTCAAGTTTCAAAATGTCATTCAAGAGATCTACTTCATGCTATCTTTTTGGGTCAAGAGCAAATTCCAAGTGGAAGGCCAGTTTGGATGCAAGACATTATAGGTCATTTTTTGAAGAAAAACTTGAAATATTTCTATGGAGAGTCAACTCTTTTTTTCCAATTTTGACTCAACACAACTTTCATCTCAAGTATCCATTTAACTTCATTCCTTTTCCATTGCAAAGCTTGTAACATCATCTTTCTAAAGCATCAAGAATCCCGCCCTAAGACCCCTTGAGTTGAAAAGGCCATTGGTCAGTAGTTGGCACTTTGAAACTGAATTTTTCACCAAGTCAGAAGTTTGAAATTTTGTTTTGACTCCTAATCACAAGTTTTCCACGCGTTTTTGCATCTAAACACGTTTAGTGAAGTTCCAGAACTGTTTAGCACCTCAAAACACAAGAATTAGATGAATTTTGGTGAAAATTAGATCACACTTCACTCGTACATCAGATTTGTATGAATTCCCTCCAAAATACATCATTCACTGTTCCTTTTGATCCCATTTGCTTCTCCTATAAATACATGAACTATCCTATTCATTTTCTCAATCTTGGATAGCCAGAATCACCCTGCCAAATTTGTTCCACAACTCAATTCAGTAACTTCAAAATCCATTCTCAGGCCTTTTTCAATCAATTTTCTTCATCAATTCACCTTCCCTGATCTTCCCTGAAGCTAACCATATAATTACATTCAAGAATCGTGCCCTATAATACTCCATAGAAGTCCAGTTTCAGAGCTCTGTAACTCAACTTCAATAGGTAGATTCCTTCATCAATTCTTCTAATCTCTGATATCATTGTGATGCTCTCATTGCCCTGGTTCTAGTCGCAACACTTACCTTTTGCTGGAAACACGTTTTGACCATGAAATTTCAAATCCCTTTTCAAAACTTTACTTCCAAATTGCTTGAGCTACAGTTTATATAAATTTGGCGCGAGGGTGTGGTTGTCTTCGTCTTGAAGAGACGAAGCAAATGACATAGGTCTGAGCTTCTGATTTTACAGTTTGAGAGACCTGCAAATCACGTTGGCTGGAGGTTAAAGATGACATATGTGTCATCTTCCAACCAATGATGGCACACCACTTGCTATTTTTGAAAATCTGATTTATATTTGATTCTGTACTTTATTCACTAATGACCATGATATGCACAACACGCCAGATCCCTTGGATTTAATTACTAACGCGTTTTGACTCTCATCCAATGGTCCACATATTTTTACTTTTATTTTCTTTTCTGATTTTCATATTTTAATTGTTTTAAATTTCAAAAAATCATAGAAAATTCATTAAGTCCAAAAAATATGAAAAAATTATGAAAAATATTTTTAATTATTCTCTTTCTGATTTTTATTTTTTCACAATTTAATTTTATGTTTTGGTATTTTTTATAAATTTACACTTTATTTGAATTGTTTTAAATGTTTATAAATACTTTTATACATTTTTAAGTTCTGAAAAAATTATGGAATGATCCAATGATATTGTGACAAATATTGGTGATCTTATTTTATTTTTGTTTCTGACTTTACTATTTTTTATCATTTTTGGTTTGTTTTACCCATTTCTTTTAATTTTAAAAATAGTTTCTGACTTTAAAAAATTACCAAAAATATTATAAGTTTATTTGAGCCCTTTTCTGATTTTTCTATGGTCTTAATTTTTATTTCTTGATTAATTTGAACATCATTGATATTTTTATCTTTTATTTCTATTTTTAAACATTATTTTAAACCCTTTGCATATATTAAAATGTAATATTATTTTGTGACTATTTTCTGGCTGATCTTGGGTTAAATTTTGGATCATGAACTTTATTAACATCATTGGATCCACGGTGTTGAGTCTAACTCCAAAAAAATGGATGAATGATTTTAATAATAGTTTGATTAAATTTAATTCAAAAGTGGTTTGTATATTCTCTCCGACCCCTCTTCATCTCATCCCCTTCTCATTGCACTAAATGTTGTTGGAGCATGATCTCTATATCATGTCTCAAAACAAATGGTGCATAGATTGCTATTGACCGACCTCAAAATAGGTGCGACTTCTATATAAATCCACTTACGATTTCTTAACATAGCGCTAAATTTTGTCTCAATTCGAATAAATGATCATTCGTGGACCAAACTTATGTTTGCAAGCCCAAGTATGTTAATTTGATCTCTTTGATCCAATAACCTTGAGATTCATTGTGTGGAGGCTCTGGTTCTACCAATCCTCTAATGGATCTACAACACCTTTGGTCAACGCGGATCACTTAAACATCGTTGATCATTAAATGGAACTTGTGAGAATTCCAAATGGATGATGTACTTGACAAAAAGCAAATGCAACTTGTTGTGTGAAGGCTTTGGTTCTACCAATCCTCTAATGAGTTCCAAATGCAAGCTTCAAGATGGTCATCCAACTAAGCACTAATTATTTACTTGTTTTACTTTATGCTTTTATTCTTTTATGCTTTATGCACCATTTACTTTTAGCATTTACATTTCATGCAATTTTCATCTTTGCTCATTTGAGCATTTACTTTCTTGTCATTTTTACTTTGCTCACTTGAGCTTTTCTTCTCCTTTTTTAAGATACTTAATAATCAACATAAACCATAAAAATCTTTAATGGTACTTGAACTATTTGGTTACTATCCTTGGCATTATGGAGCATGAGACCTTCCTTGGACTTAGGATTAGAAACCTTGGCCTATCTTGGAGACCTTGTGATCTTACCTGATTATTTTGTCTGGAGTTCCCGAGGTTTACCTCAAGATATTGGGTTGCTTGTTTGTTTTTGTGTGCAGGTTTTTGTGATTACACCCTTTGTTTGTAATCTGGAATTCACCCGTATACAACCGTTACTTTGTCCAATTTTTGTGAAGACTTAATACACTTGAAGTTTGGTTCTCTCAAGAGGTCTAGTATTTTTTATTGTTTGGTTTCAATCAAAAGAATGGGAATTCTATCTTGGCTTATAGTGTCAAGTATTGGATTCTTGTTGGTTAGTTGGTTCTTATCCCTAGCCTTTACCTTATGCTTTAGGATAGCCTCTTCTTCTCCTCCCATCTTCTTTAATTTCAAAAATCATCTCCCTCGCTTTGAAAACTCTTCTTGTTTTAAACTTAAATCACTTTCATAATAAACTTGGACTTAGGTCCATGCATTTTCAAACATTTTCATAAATAAACTTCAATAAACTTAATAATACTTTGACATTTTTGTGATAAGACTAAAAGTCAATCAATCTCATTTCAAACCATTTTGCCACTTTGGCTTTTATCTTTAAACTTTTTCTCAAAATATTTAACTCTTGTTAATCCTTGTAGTGATGCAAACAACTATACTTCTACAATATATAGTGAAGAGAGATATTTTCCACTTGGGTGTTGAGTGAGGCATTGTTGATTTTTTAAAATCCAAGTCATATCCTCCACTTTGTGGGTAGTAGGTATGTTTTCCACATGGACAATGACGATGATGTTTTATCTCATAAAATTAACCAACATATTTGTGTTTTAAATTTTTTAAAAGAGGAACTACGTGTACCCTGGTCCCCTATTGCACGAAAATGTGGTACGTAGGCACTAAAGGTTCACAATCGCGGCGGATGCAAAAGTCATAAAAAAAATATATTTCTCTTCTCACCTCCACCATCCATTTTTTATACAACATTTTTCATAGCCAAAATATACAGATTTTTCAAAGAGGTTCCTGCGGAGTACCATAGATGTTTAGGGTGTAATACCTTCCCTTTGCATAACCAACCCCTTTACCTTGAATCTTTCTCCCTCTTTTTGGGTTATTCGCTCTTTTCCTATTCCTTTGGAAACAATAAAGCGCGGTGGTAATTTTTATTTTGATTTGTACAAAGTCTAGTCAATCCAATGGCTTAGTCTTAAACATTTCTACCGCTACAGAAAAATGGTGACTTCATTGGGGACAAATTAACCTTTTGTTGGTCCATCCCTAAGTGGGTTGAGCCTATCTTTGTTTATATCTGTATATGTGTTATTATTGTTTTTTGTGTTATATGTTTATATATGTTTGTCTGGATTTTCCTGGTTTTCAGGGTGCTTGGTGATTACTCATAAGTCCTATACCCGTACTTGGGCAAACATTAAGATAGGATGGATGGTATAGTCATGTTAACTTTGAGGGAGTAATCCCAAAAAAGGAGGCATGAGATCCCCTACTCAGTGGAGGCCTCTTTACTGTAATGTCGTTTACCGAGTAATCGGGAAGATGTACTGCTTTCGACCTGGGAGCCTGCTGAAACTGAGGACCATAGAATACCAAACCCATCTTGGCCTTTTAGGTATGGTGCGGAAGCTATGACGGAGTAATCCAGAAATAGTTGTCACGCGATACTACGCTCGGACGAGTCTTTCTTGAGAATATTACCAATTACCGAGTTAATCGGGAAGTTGGTAATATCCGAAGGAAGGATATAGACTCTGGAAACCTCTAGAACCTCGTTCGGCAGGTGATAAATTTTAAACCAACACCCTATAGGTAGTACCTTCGACCTCATGCTCGTGACGTTGAACCTATGAACCCTATATGTGTGATCTTGTGTGTGATTGATGCATCATGCATCCATGCACTCATAAGCATCTTTTGAAGAAACCATATTTCAAGGGATTTAAAGGTTGACCATTTGTGAATATCTCAGGTACTTTCTAACCATGGATTCTAGAAAGAGAAAGACCAAGAAATACAGTTTCAAGGATCCCAAGATAGATGAGTTGATCAGTTTAATTCCCGAGATCGAGTGTTCTGCAGACTTTCGGAAGAAGTATGGATCCATTATTCCTCTCATGAAGCTGAAGATGAAGGAGGGTATTCTCTCGACCTTGGTCCAGTTCTATGATCCGATGTATCATTGCTTTACTTTTCTCGACTATCAGTTGATGCCCATACTGGAGGAGTATTCTTATTTATTGGATTTACTTGTTATCGATCGTGTTCCTTTTACTGGTTTAGAGGATGAGCCAAAACCACATGAGGTTGCTGCTTTGATTCATCTGGGGAAATCTGAGGTGGAAGCCCATATGACTACTAAAGAAATAATTAAAGGATTACCAACTCAATTCTTATTGGAGAAAGCTCGTTACTTTTCCAGGATGAAGAGTACAATTGCTTTTGAGGCCATCTTTGCTCTACTTGCTTACGGGCTATTCTTATTTCCTAATGTAGACAAGTTTGTTGACATTAATGCTATCAGGATATTCATGATTGGAAAACCAGTTCATACCTTGTTGGGTGATGCTTATTACTCTATTCATCTTCGGAATTCTTATCATGGGGGGATGATTATCTGTTGCACGCCTCTGTTATACCGATGGTTTATCTCTCATATGCCACAGTCTGATGCTTTTTGGGATGTCAAGAAGGAACCCTGTTGGGCTCCTAAGATCATGGAACTTACTCACTCGGATATTGATTGGTATCATCGAGCTTACCAGGATATATATATTATTGACAGTTGTGGTAGTTTCCCCAATGTACCTCTTCTTGGTACAAAGGGAGGAATTAACTATAACCCTGTTCTGGCACGACGACAACTTGGTTATCCGATGAGGGATAAACCAAATAGTATTAATTTGAGTAGTTTCTTTCTGAAGGAAGGAGAAGACCATAGGGAAGCTAGGGAGCAGATTGCAAAGGCCTGGCGTCACATTCATAAGAAGAGTAGGAAGGATTTGGGACCTATGGGTGCTGTTTCTTTGGAGCCATATCTTCAATGGGTCCGATTGAGAGCTATTCAGTTAAAGATGCCGTATACCCAGGAGATACCCATGCCTGATCTATTTGTGAAGACCGCTCCTCCCTTATTAGATGATCTAGAAGAGCTGCAACTTGCTTTGGTTAGGATGCAACAGGAAAAGGATGTTTGGAAGAACAAGTTCCAAACTTTAGAGAGTTCCTATAGAGCAGACTTGAAGGAGAAAGACAACTTGATTGAGATCCTTGAGAGTCGAGCGGTAGAGTCTATGGAGAGGCGAGGGGATTTATTTTCTCCTAATCCTCAATCAGGTGCTGATTACTCACTTCCTGATTCAGATGATTGGAAGGTGGTTGCCATCAGACATGCGGAAGAAAACCAGAGGTTGAAGGCTCAGATTTCCAGGCTCATGGGGAAGCGCCAGCGTATAGAGTGGTCTCCATCAATTCTATTTCTCAGGGTTTCAGGCTCTATTTTCATCTTGTACTTGGGATTATTGAAACTTGTAACCCATTTTAAAGTTATTATAATAAAAATTACAGTATTTCAAATGTGTTATTACTCTGATATTCACAATGTGTCTATAAATCTATAAATCCCTTGAATTATTAAAATAAAAAAAATAAATAATCATGTGCATTACATATCATGCATCATATTGCACATATTTCTTGCACTTGTTATGCATATCCAAGTGTCTTACCAAGTTTCTTTACTTCAATAGCAAACTGACTCATCACTACAACACTCAGGCTAATTTCAGAAAGAAGATGGACAACTTAGAACAAGAGAATCGCGAGCTACGCGAGGAAGTTTCTACTTTGAAGGTTGGCATGGACAATCTGAATGCTCTAATGGAATCTCTGGTGGCTGTTTAGAATCAGCCACCGAGTGTTCAACCTCAACCAACAAGGGCGACTACTGAAGCTCCAACTGTTCCTGTGTCTGCTACTCCAGCTGTTGTTCAGAATCACATGCCTCAAGGTTATCCATGGGGAATGCTAGAGAATTTTACACCTGAAGGATTCAATCTTGGTCCTCAAGATACTCCGATTATTCAGACTATTGTTACTCCTGCACCTCCTGTGGTGCATGCTGCTCCTGCTGCGCCTCCTTCAGTGAATATGGTCCCGCTTGTTAACAATGACATGTGTCGTCCTTTCCCTCCATTGAGTGAAGAATTGGGTCTTTATGAAAGAATGGATGATTTTCAAAAGCAATTTGACAAGATGCAAAGAGAGATGAATGCCCTCAGGGGAAAAGAGCTATTTGGACAAAATGTGAATGAGTTATGCTTGGTCCCGAATGTTAAGGTACCTGCTAAGTTTAAAGTCCCAGAGTTTGAGAAGTACAAGGGAAACACTTTCCCTCGTGCTCATCTGGTGATGTACGTAAGGAGAATGTCTACCCATACTGATGATCAGCGTCTGCTGATTCACTTTTTTCAGGATAGTTTGACCGGTGCTGCGCTGAAGTGGTATATGAGTTTGGACAATGCCAATATCCATACTTTTAATGATTTGGGAGAAGCATTCATCAAAAAATACAAGTACAACATGGACATGGCGCCTGACCGTGATCAACTCAGGGCCATGGTTCAGAAAGACATGGAATCGTTTAAAGAATATGCACAAAGATGGCATTTGGTAGTCGCCCAGGTGATTCCTCCCCTGGAAGAGAAGGAGATGACTAAGATTTTCTTGAAGACGCTGGGTGCTTTCTACTACGAGAGGATGGTAGCAAGTGCGCCAAGTGACTTTACTGAAATGGTAGGGATGGGTTTTCGCTTAGAAGAGGCTGTAAGAGAAGGCCGTTTAACAAAGAGTGAAGGATCTGGAGGTGTGGAGAAGCCATCTTATGGGTTTACCAAGAAGAAAGAAGGGGATGCAAATGTTGTCATGCAGGAGAGGAGGGTTAACACTTCCAGAAGGAATTATCAGCGTCATCAGCAAGTTGCCTCAGTTACTCCAGTTATGAGTGCCACTCCAACTACCGTTGCTTATCAGAGACTGTCCTAGCAGGGGAATCAAGGGTATAATCAGAGAAGGGAGAGTTATGACCCTATTCCCATGAGCTATATAGAGTTACTACCGACATTGCTTCAGAAGAAGTTGGTTCAGACCCGACCACCTCCCGCCGTACCATCACCATTGCCTTGGTATTACAAGGCAGACCAAACATGTGCTTTTCATCATGGAGCACCAGGGAATAATGTTGAGAATGATTATCCTTTGAAGACTGAGGTACAGAAGTTGGTGAAGTCTGGTGTTCTATATTTCAAGGACGTGGGACCTAATGTGAAAGATAATCGTCTACTCAAGCATGGGGGAGTAAATGCTATGAATATGGTGGCCGGTTGTCCAGGCGACTTCCGGATTTTAGATATTAATTTAGAGGAGATTTGGTGAAAATGTATACGGACCTCTGTGAATTTATCTACTATACCCATAACTATGCCGGTTGTACTATTTGCAGTACAGACATACAGGGTTGCGATAAGATAAAGGCTGATTTACAAGAGATGATGGATGAGGGCCTAATCCATATAATCAGGCCTATGGCAGATTATGAAGAGGAAGTGAATATGGTTTTTGGATGTCCTGGAGAATTCAGAATTTTTGATGTAGAGTATATGAATGAGGACCTTGTGCAGTTGCATGCTACCTTCTGCCATACGGCTGGTCAGGTGGAACACCAATATGGATCTTACCGAATTTGCTATCGAGATTCCCGAGGATGTTCAATCATGAAGAAAGGTGTTCAGTTGTTGTTAGACAATGGAACTATCAAGGTCACAAGTCAAAGGGATGACTACCATGAAATTGATATGGTTGAGGTTTGTTTGACTGAAGAAGAGTCAGATGAAGAGTATGCCTCCGCAAATGAGTATTTCTCCTCAGATGAGGATTTGTCTTCCCGAAATGACTTAATGGTGACTAATTATGTTGAAGAAGGGGTAAACGTCATTGTTCCTTGTTTTGGTGCACCCGCCCATTTTGAAGTTGAGCATTATAGCAAGTCAACTGTTACCCCATTGGTGATTAGTTTGCCGGGTCCTATCCCCTAGAAACCAGATAAGGATGTGCCTTACAAATACAATGCTACAATATTAGAGGATGGAATGGAAGTTCCCATCCAGCCAATGCCTGGTGTTGGGAATATAGCTGAAAATAGTAGGGTGACCCGCAGCGGTCGTATGTTTGCACCAGTTGTTCGAAGAGATGTTGGTGCCGGAAAGAAAATTGCTGAGAATGATGAACCTAAGAAGGCTACGGGTGAGACAAGTGGAGCTACGTTAGAGAAATAAGTGGATGATATTTTGAAGATAATTAAGATGAGTGACTACAGAATTGTAGATCAGCTACTGCAGACTCCTTCAAAAATATCTATCTTAGCTTTATTAATGAACTCCTCTGCTCACAGAGAATCCTTGATGAGGGTACTGGACCAAGATTTTGTGGAGAGTGATATGCCAATAGACCAATTCAGCAGCGTAATAGGAAACATTACATCATGTAATAACTTGAGTTTCTGCGGTGATGAATTACCAGATGAAGAAAGGAATCACAACTTGGCCCTCCACGTCTCTATGAACTGCAAGAATGATTCACTATCCAATGTGCTGATTGATAATGGATCCGCGTTGAATGTTATACCGAGGAGTGCGCTTAGGAAGTCTAAATATCAAGGAACGCCTATGCACCCGAGTGGCATCATTGTGAAAGCGTTTGATGGATCAAGGAAAACTGTTATTGGTGAAGTGGACTTTCCTATTCATATAGGACCACATTTGTTTCAGATAACTTTCCAGGTCATGGACATTGTTCCCACTTATAGCTATTTGCTAGGACAACCATGGATACATGAGGCAGGGGCTGTCACTTCAACTTTACACCAGAAGCTAAAGTTTGTACGTGAAGGGACAATAGTTATAATAAATGGGGAACATACATTGTTGATATCTCATTTGTCCTCTTTCAGCATTGTAGAGGCGGATGAAGCTGATGTTGGAACCCAGTTCCAAGCCTTATCCATTGACAACATAAGAGGAAATGAGAACTACATGGTTTCGCTTAAGGACGCGCAGTAGGTTGTGCGTAATGGTCATAGTGAAGTTTGGGGACGAATTGTGGATCCACCTGTGAACAAGAACAAAACTGGCTTGGGGTTCTCCTCGAAGAATGACAAAGGTAAGGGCATGAAGCCGAAGTCTGCCATAGGCAGGTATCAAGACATTTTCCGTAGCAGGGGTTATCTTCATCTAACTGTTTCCAGGATTAACGCCATTGTAGAAGATGAAACAGAGCAGGAAATGCTGAATTATGTGACGCACGGAGTTAGGGTTCAGAACTGGATCACCATTGATGTTACCTCTTGCATACATGTTTCAAATTAATTTGTTTTGTTAATCTTTTTGAAAAAGCTTTCACTCTGCCCAAGGTGGAAGTATTAATGTTGTAGGGCTTATCTGTTTGCTGTGACTTTTAAAATCAATAATAAAAGTTGTCTTTGTTTCCCAAATTCTGTCTTTATTTTCTGCTTTTTCTTGGAAAATGGTAATAAAAAAAACCTTTCAAAATAAATAAATAACTGAAACTCAATCTGCATGATCACTTGTTATATGTGTTAGTTTCTAAAAGCAATCATAAATCATATGTGCAGATTAATTAAAAAACCCGTTGAATACAATGACCCTGCACCCTCTCCCAACTTTGGATGTCCTGTGTATGGGGCTGAAGAAGAAGATTATGATAAGATTCTAGAAAAGCTCTCACGGTTGCTTGAGCACGAGGAAAATACCATTCATCCATATAAAGAGCCATTGGAAGTGATCAATTTGGGTTCAGAAGAAGATCCGAAGGAAGTCAAGATTGGAGCATTGCTGCATCCTGATGTGAAGAGCATGTTGATTGAACTGTTGAAAGAGTATGTGGATATTTTTTCTTGGTCTTATCAATATATGCCTGGTCTAGATACAGATATTGTAGAGCACCATTTGTCGTTGAAGCTAGAGTGTCCGCCAATCAAACAAAGGTTGAGAAGAACTCACCCGGATATGGCAGTAAAAATCAAAGAGGAGGTTCTAAATCAGATTAATGCCGAATTTCTTGTGACATCCGTGTATCCTCAGTGGATTGCCAATATTGTCCGAGTACCAAAAAAAGATGGAAAAATCCGCATGTGCGTAGATTAAAGAGATCTAAATAAATCTAGTCCAAGAGATGATTTTCCATTGCCACACGTTGATATGTTAGTGGATATCACATCAAAATTCAAGGTATTCTCGTTCATGGAAGGATTTTCCGGGTATAATCAAATAATAATGGCTCCAGAGGACATGGAAAAACAACGTTTATCATACCCTGGGGAAAATTCTGTTACAGAGTGATGCCCTTCGGGTTGAAGAACGCTGGTGCGACGTACCTGAGGGCTATGACAACCCTATTCCATGATCTGATGCACAAGGAACTTGAGGTATATGTTGATGATATGATTGCCAAATCCCATACTGAAGAAGGGCATGTAGAAGATTTTCTAAAGTTGTTTCAACGTTTGAGGAAGTATCGTCTCCGCTTGAATCCAAATAAATGCACCTTCGGTGTTCGATCAGGGAAATTGTTGGGTTTCATTGTTAGCCACAAAGGAATTGAAGTTGACCCTGATAAAGTCAAAGCAATTCAAGAGATGCCAGCGCCAAGAACTGAAAAGCAAGTCAGAGGTTTCCTCGAGCGTTTGAATTATATTTCCAGATTCATTTCCCACATGACTGCAACATGTGAATCGATCTTTAAGTTGTTAAAGAAAGATCAAGGTTGTGTGTGGACGGATAACCGCCAAAGGGCATTTGAAAGTATTAAAGAATATCTTCTTGAACCTCCTATTTTACTCCCTCCTGTAGAAGGAAGACCGTTGATTATGTATCTGACAGTGTTAGATAAGTCCATGGGTTGTATTATGGGACAACAGGATGAAACAGGGAAGAAGGAGTTCACCATTTATTATCTCAGTAAAAAATTCACCGATTGTGAGTCGCGGTATTCCGTGCTGGAAAAGACATGTTGTGCTTTGGCCTGGGTGGAAAAGCGTTTGCGGTAGTATATGTTGAATCACACTACTTGGTTGATCTCCAAAATGGATCCAATCAAGTACATATTTGAAAAGCCTGCTCTTACTAGGAGAATTTCCCGCTGGCAGATGTTGTTATCTGAATATGATATCAGATACCGCACTCAAAAATCTATTAAAAGTAGTGTGTTGGTAGATTATCTTGCTCACCAACCAGTGGAGGATCAGCATTCTATAGAATATGAATTCCCCGATGAGGATGTGATGTTCCTGAAAGTGAAAGATTGTGATGAACCATTTCCTGAGGAAGGCCCTGGCCCTGAATCTCGTTGGAGTATGATATTTGATGGAGCTGTGAATGCTTATGGTAAAGTTGACTGTACTAATAATATGGAAGAATACGAGGCTTGCACCATGGGTCTCGAAGAAGCTGTTGATCTAAGAATTAAAATTCTAGATGTGTATGGTGATTCAACTTTGGTAATAAATCAGATTAAAGGAGAATGGGATACTCATCACCCCGGCTTGATCCCTTACAAATATTATGCTAGAAGATTGTTACCCTTCTTTAACAAAGTTGAATTCCATCACATTCCTAGAGATTAAAATCAAATGGCGAGCGCTCTGGAAACTCTGGATTCTATGTATCAAGTGAATACTTAGAATGATATACCCCAAATTACAGTTTGACATTTGGATAGGCCCGCTCATGTGTTTACAAAAGAGGAGGTAGCAGATGAAAAACCTTGGTATTATGATATCAAGCATTTTCTTCAGACTCAAGAATACCCGATTGGTGCAACGATGAAAGATAGGAAGACATTGAGAAGATTGGAAGGTAGTTTCTTCCTCAGTGAAAATGTGTTGTACAAGAGAAATTATGACATGGTCTTGCTCAGATGCGTGGATAGACACAAAAAAGACATGTTGATGCATGAGATTCATTAAGGTTCATTTGGCACTCATGCCAATGGATATTCGATGGCTAAAAAGATGCTAAGGGCGGGTTATTATTGGCTGACAATGGAGTCTGACTGTTACAAATTTGCAAAGAAGTGCCATAAATGCTATTTTTATGCAGACAAGGTCCATGTGTCTCCGACACTTCTCAATGTGATTTCCTCCCCGTGGCCTTTCTCTATGTGGGGTATCGACATGATTGGGATGATAGAACCCAAAGCTTCGAATGGACACCGTTTTATCTTGGTAGCAATTGATTACTTCACCAAGTGGGTGGAGGCTGCTTCATATGCCAATGTTACTAAGCAGGTGGTTGTGCGCTTCATTAAGAATAATCTTATATGTCGGTATGGTATGCCAAGCAGAATTATCACTGACAATGGCTTGAATTTGAATAACAAGATGATGACAGAACTGTGTGAAGAATTCAAGATTGTCCATCACAATTCATCTCCATACGGGCCAAAGATGAATGAGGCTGTTGAAGCTGCAAATAAGAATATCAAGAGAATTATCCAGAAAATGGTTGTTACTTATAAGGATTGGCATGAAATGCTCCCTTTTGCTCTACATGGATATCGAACATCTGTCTGCACTTCAACAGGAGCAACCTTGTTCTCCCTGGTGTATAGAATGGAAGTCGTACTCCCCGTCGAGGTTGAGATTCCCTCTTTGCGTGTGATAATGGGAACCAAATTGATAGAGGCTGAATGGGTCCAGAACAGGTTTGACCAATTGAATTTGATTGAGGAGAAGAGGATGACAACTTTATGTCATGGACAGTTATATCAGAAAAGAATGAAGAAAGCTTTTGATAAAAGGGTCAAACCTCGTGAATTCAGAGAAGGCGACCTCGTGCTCAGAAAGATCATGTCTTTTAACACTAATTCTAGGGGCAAGTGGACTCCCAACTTTGAAGGCCCATATGTTGTTAAGAAAGCCTTCTCTGGCAGTGCATTAATTCTTGAAACTATGGATGGCGAGGAGTTCCCACGTCCCATGAATGCTGACGCAGTCAAGAAATACTTTGCCTAAAGAAATAAAAGAACAGCTCGCTAAGTTGAAAACCCGAAAGAGCAGCTTAGGCAAAAAAGAGCGTCTCGGTAGGCCGAAAACCCGAAAGGACGGTCTAGGCAAAAATTAGAGACATAAATAGAATAAATTTCCCGCTAAGTTGAAAACCCGCAAGGGCAACTTAGGCAAAAGTTAGGGACTTTCTTGGCAAGTAACTATGTCTGACAAGACTTGATCGTTGAAGCAACAATATTCTCGGATCCTCACCATACTTCAACAGAAGTTGCTGCTCATGATTTCAAAAGTTGTTAGAGGGGATAATGGTCATTGTATCTCAATGTATCTTTTCCATTTTGTATTACCATTTTCCGAACTTTGTAATCATCTATGGAGTCTCGCCGTTCGCAGACTACCATTCTATTAATGAAATTTGAGCTTTTACCCAATTCTTTGTATTTCTTATTTTATTTAGCTTGCAAAGACTCCATTTATTATTGATAATAACTGTCAAAGCAAAAAGATTAAATAAAAAAATCAATTTTTCAAAAAGAATTTACGATTTTCTTTTGCTTTGGAATTTATGATGAAACGATGACAACAAAAATGGTGATCCCAGGAATGGACAAACTCCAGTTGTTTTGAGAAGTTTGTTTTCCCCTCGGGAAGGTTTACGCAGGATGTTTTCACTGTATTGGGTTTATGACTCCGGTATCCTCGGTCGAGTTTGGATTCATTTCATCTCTTTCCTGAGTTTTCATGATGTGAAGTTTCAATCCGAGATTCCTCCAGTGAAGTTTTCGTTCGGTCTGATGGAAGTTCGTTTTCCAGAGAAGTTGGTATCATAACCACTCTTGAAGAACGCAGGTCCCTGGTTTCTCTAGTGAAGGACGTATTATGGTTTTCCCTTTGTGGATATGGTGTTAACCTCCCTAATGAAGTAGGCCTGAATTCCCCAGTGAATGTTTTGATGAGCTGGTGTCCATCTACTTTACTTGAGACTGGTTTTGCAAACCCCAGTAGAAATGTTACTTTTGAAAAAATTTGTTCCCCCAGTGAAGCCTGAAGAAGGACGTTTTATCCCTGTATCTGTACTATTCTGTCACTTTGTTTTATTTACTTCCAGATTATATTTTTCCCCGGTAAAGCTAAGGCAGACAGTATGTTTTGTTTCCTCAGTTGGCATTTTACCCTTTTCTTGGAATGATCATATTGGATGTGGTTTAATCGAGTGTTGTTGGTGCCAGAGTTGGTTTTGCATGGTTATTCCCAATGTTCTATATCTATTTTGTCAGCATACGTATAATAACACTCATACATTCATACATACATCATGCATAGCTAAATTGGCAAATCATTGTTCATTGACATCTATTAATATTTTTGTTGACATATCACCCTGTTTTGCAGAGTTACATTGTCCTCTCTTCAATAGAGTGTTGGCCTTAAGCAGAAAGCATATATTCTTTCAATGTCCCCACTGAGTTGTCCCTCATGGAAGATTTTTTATCTAAGCCTTCCTGCACAACTCCTTGTTTGGATGGATTTGGTTTTCCCTCTTGAGTTTGTTTCTCAAAGGATGTATTTTGGTTGACTGTTTCATTCCAGTTTATTTCTGGTTTGAATCTGTGGTTCCACGACAATATTATTTACTTTGGATTTCTGAAAACTTCAAGTTTTGGTTGGCGCATTTATTTTGCACGAGAAGACTTTATCTCCTCAGGAGGAATATCGAGGCATTTCCCCCGGAAGTTATATTTTTTCCCCCAGGAAGTCATAGGCTTTCTAAAAAGTCCAAGAATACCTTTCTAGGGTTAAAATTGGAAGACATATGCCTTGTCAAAGTTGACCCTTTTTGCAAAATTGCCAAAAGTCAAATGTGCTCAAAAATGTATTTTTGGCCAAATGGGCCTAACTTTTTATGCTTGCACCTCACTCATGACATGGTCCACGACCCAAATATTCACTAACATGTTATTTGCTTCATTATTTATTTTATTTTGATGTTTTATTTATTAAAAATTGAATTAAATCAAATAATTGGTAAATAATAGAAAAGATTTGTTTTGATTGGATTTTTGAACAGAATCACAAGCTCATTATGCTGGCATATCAGAATCAAATCATATCAAAGTTAATTGGCACAAGAATGGCATGATTAGGCCAAATTTTGAAGGATATCATACCACAGGAAAATCAAATCAAATCTCCATAAATTTCAAGATAAAAGTTAGTTTTTACAACCCTAATTCACTCTAGTACAAATACATAACGCAACCAAGGCAAGAAAACAAGGATTGAGGTCGTGAAAGTCATCAAGAAAACTCAAATTTTTGGAAGAAAAGTGTGGATCCGATTTCAATTTAGAGGATGATTAAAGGTGATTCAAAGCCACCAATCCACTCCTGGACATCCTCTGAAGCGATTGCAAGCATCACCAAGCCTCCACAAGCCCAGAAACATGCTACACGACCGTCACAATTTGCCTACTTTTTTCAAATCGGTTACAATCATTCTCGCATCATTAGCATGATTTGATGATATATTTGTGACCATTGATGTATTTCTAACATGTCTGGATTGTTTAACTGGATTTTTGATGCACATACTGAGGTTTGCTATTGTTAGGTTTTCTTTGGTCGTTTTAGGGTTTTCTCATACAGGTAAAATTGGCCATAGAAAAGAGTACTAGGATGATCGTGGCATCAAGACGGTTTGATCCATGTAACTGGAATTCATTTATCATGCGTTATATTGATTTTTGAGAATTGCAGGTTTTTAGCTATGGCTGATTGTCCGTGGGTAAAAGCTCTGAACCTAAGATGACGATTCCCTCGAGGAGACGAGTGCGTGTCACGACTTGAGTGGATGGTTTAAACTTCGCGCGTGTTTGGTTATAGCCACTGACCAGTTCACAATATATTGTTTTTTATGTGTTTATATTAACAAATAACTTGGCAGCCAGTTGGCAAAGAAGGAAACCTATGAGCTGCACATCCTGGGTTCGACCCCAGGCGTGTTACTTTTTCATTTTCTTGATATTTCCTACAGGTTCCAATGCACCATGTCCAACGAAGTCCACCGTGAGACCTCAGATCTAACCCTCAAGATCTCATCACCATCCGATCCAACGTCCCACGCGCACAGTCATACCATAGATCATCAAGGGACCAATACACTGGATCAGGCGCTGATTGGGCTTCAACTTGGTGGGCCTGGAATAAATTCAGAAGGACACCCCCTCCATTTGCTTTACAAGCCCAGTTTAAATTTTTTATTTATTTCTTTTATTTATTTTGTTCTATTTAATAATTTGTTTCACAAATTAATTCTTTTTTTATTAACTACAAAAGACCATAAAATCACAAAAAACACCTAAAAATCATTTTTTATATAAAATAGTTATTTTCTTTAATTAATTAATTTAGTTTAAATTAGGTTGATTTAATTCATTTTAATAATTAAAACTAATTAGAAATTAGGGTTGTAAATAATTAATTTTTCTCCAAAAAATAACCAAATTATTTTTCAATTAGATTTTAGGTCTCTTAAATAATTCTTCGCATTTAATTCATCGCACGCGTTTTAATTACCGTTTAATTATTTATGTAACTGTGTCGAGGTTGTAATAGGTTTTAATTAGGGTTTTAATTTCCGCATTTCATTTTCAGTTAAATAATTATGTATCTGCGAAAGCCATGTAATAATTAGGGTTTCAATTTCCACAATTATTAACTGTTATATGTATGTTAATAGGATTGTATGGAAAGATTAACTGGAAATTAAAACGGTAGAAAACCCTAAATTGTGCAAAGATAATTAACTGGAAAAAATTCACTCGCACATGCTCACTTCTAGGGTTTACTCCACTCCGTTTGCTTTTGATTAAATGGTCATGAAGTATAGGGTTTGTTAGCGATCATCCTCTAGCCCCGAAAGATCTAAAAATGACCCATTTGGATGTTGCCTCGGAAAAGATCTTTAAGGATTTATGAGGGTTACTAAAATTCCCTAACATTTCTTTTGTGACCGTATCCGTCCCTTCAAATGTCCCTTAAAACTCCAACAACGGTGCTACCTATTCCTTAATAATGGGATAGCACTATCAAAAGGAAAATGAACAGAATATTTTGAGTAGGTAGATTAACTCTTAAGTACTTTCTCAATCAATCAAACAAAACTTTTCACACAAACACTTTTTTCAAAACAATTTTCAAAACAACTTCGTTAAACCCTTGAGGACTGATACAAGGGTTATCACGAAGTAAAATGTTTTCCAAAACAAGCACACACACATGCAATTTTAAAATGAGCAAGTACCTAAGAGCCCATGGAAAACCATGGATAGAAAGGGTGCTAACACCTTCCCTTTCTATAATCTAACCCCCGTACTCAGAAATATTCTCAAAAAAAGGTTTTTTCTGTTCTTTTTCCTTTTCCTGATTGAATAAAATAAAATTCGGTGGCGACTCTTGCTTACCGCGACATTTTGTAAACAAAAAATGCAAAACGCAAACCAGTATTAAACAGTCGGTTCTGCCACCGTATCACAGAATTGGAGACTTTGCTAGGGAATAAAATAAAGTGGGGTTTACCTTAGGATCTAGGTCATTTTTAAAATTGCTTTCTTGTTTGGTTTTCCTGCTTTATCTTTAAGGGTTTTTGCTTGGGTATTGTTGAAGATCCTACACCCGGATCTGGGGACACTCTTTAGGTAAACAGCAATAGATTGTGGAGACTGTACGGCGTAGATCAATATGGTTTAAGCGATGGCTGTGTTGGTGTGACACTTTGGTTGGTACCGGTATCCTTCGTGGGGAAACGAGGAGAATACGGGGCCGCTGCGTGGTGTCATGAAGCACTAACGGACCTTAGGACCTTAGTTGAACGAAATTGGCCATTAGAAAGTAGTTAGATAGCCGGCCTCGGTATATAGCTGAGGATTGGTTGATACTCGATGCTACACTCATTGAGATCAAACTTTCGGGATATTTCGGCCGCAAGAAAAGATTGCTTGAGCTGAGACAATGCCCGATAAAGGATGGTCAGTGATATTGAGATCCCTTAGAACTCGGTTACTTTTTAAGACACGTTTGAAACCAACTAAACTTCAAGAGGGTATGACCTTTAACCTCGTGCAAGCCTTAAACCTAAGGACTTGGTGTGATTTGTGTGTATTTGCTATACCTGTGGTTTATCATCACATCATGCATCATAACATAGCATCCATTCTTATTGCACTAACCATTTCAAATACCAAGGGAATTTATCTTTGTTCTGTTTTATAGATCATGGCTTCCGTTCGTAGAAACACTATCCGAATAAGCTTTATGAAGATGCCTTCCCAACTCAAAGAGCTAGTATCAAAGGTTTCCGAAACTTTTGCGTTCGCTAAGAGACGTGGTCGACTTCTCAACCTGGTTACTTCAAACTTTGATGAAAAGATGATGAGTGTACTCTTTCAGTTCTTTGATCCCAAGCACCACTGATTCACCTTTCCAGACTATCAGCTGGTGCCTACCGTGGAATGATTCTCTCAGCTGTTGGATATACCCATTCTTGAATAGTTGCTTTTCACAGGCCTGGAAGAAGTTCCTAAGCCAGAAGTCATTTCCTCAGCTTTGCATCTGAAACGGGCTGACGTGGTATCCAATTGGAAAACAAGAAGCAGAGTCAAGGGTTTTCTAGCCAAGTTTCTGATAGACAAGGCCCAGCTGTTTTGGGATGATATGGATTTTTAGGCTTTTGAGGAGGTCTTGGCTCTTCTAATATATGGGTTAGTCCTATTCCCTAATCCAGACTCATTCATAGATGTGAATTCTATTAATATCTTCCTCTCTCGCAACCCTGTGCCTACCTTGCTCGGAGATATTTTGCACACTCTCTATACTCGTACCATGAAGAGAAGAGGGTTTCTTATGTGTTGCATGCTATTGCTGTCGAGGTGGTTTATTTCTCACCTCCCTAAGTCCATACTGAAGAATGAAGAAGGTTTGGGTTGGTCGCAAAGGATAATGTCACTCGCTCATACAGTTATTCTCTGGTGTTCCCGAGCTATGGAAAACATTGCTATTAGTGACCGTTGCGGGGAGTACCCTAATGTTCCGTTACTTGGCATCAGAGGGGGTATAACCTACAACCCTTGTTTAGCTCTACGAAAATTTGGTTACGCTCTAAGAGATGGTCCCCATGAGTTACTCATTGAGGGTATTGTATTCAATTATGAGGATGATGTTCACGAGTACCGCCGCAGGTTCATGCGAGCTTGGGGCATGGTAAACCGATCTGGCGCCAAGGCTTTAGGGCCAAAGGCTTCCATTCCTATGGAACCTTATCTCCAATGGGTACGAGCTCGCACCCAGAAGCTTATGATGCTCTATGTGGTTGTTTCACTAGTGGTTTTGGAACCTACTACTGAATAGGGTATTCCTTACACGGTTCTCTATCCTTATATTCCCATTGATCTTGGAGAGTTACAGAGGTCTTGGATTCAGTTGAAGAACGAGCGAGATACTTACAGAGATCAGTTCCATGATCAAGAAAGGAAGGTTTTAGAGCTCACAAAGAAACTCCATGAAGAAAGAGGACTCAATGCTTATCTCGGCACAAAGAGGAAACATCCATGGGATTTTTTATTTCTTTTCTAGTTTTAGATTTGTTTTTAATTGTAACGCCTAAAAGGAATTTGAGCTTTGAATTCAGTTAATAAAATCTTTGTTTATTTTGGTCTGCAAATTTAAATTCCCCAAAGTCTTTGAAATCATTGCATGCGCATCCCATTCATAGCATTGCATGTACAAGTACCATTACAGGTTTCTCATCTCCTTCTCTGTTTATTTCAGCAGAAATGTCTTCTGAACAAAGCATCAAGGACCTTCAGGAACAGAACACCCAGTTCCAACAAATGTTCATAAGTCTCGCAAAAGGGCAGGAGGATCTGAAAGCCCTCATCTTGAAAGAGAAAAAGAAAAAGAAGAAGAAGAAGGCTGCTGGTATTCTGAATATGGGCAAAAGGTTTGGAGAGAGGTTAAAGCAACAAGTCGATCAGACCTCTTCATCCAAGGAAGGGGAGAATCAAGAAGAAGAGAAGGAGCCCAGTCCTGCGATTTCTGACAATGATACCGACTACAATGATGAGCAGTATCCTCCTGCTGAGGATAGATACAAGCAGTTGGAAGATCGTTTGAGTGCCATGGAAGTCTAGAGGATACCTGGGCTGGATTTGGAAGAATTGGGATTGGTGTCGGGAGTGGTCATCTCGCAAAAGTTCAAAGCTCCAGTTTTTGCTAAATATGATGGGGTGTCCTGCCCAAAACTCCATCTCCGCTCTTATGTCAGAAAGATCCAGCCCCACACTGCTGATAGAAATTTGTGGGTTCATTTCATTCAAGATAGCCTGTCAGGGACTCAGCTTGAATGGTTCTACCAACTAGAGGGAGCCAATGTCCGAAATTGGGAAGATCTGGCTGCTCGTTTTATAAGCAGTATCAATACAACACCAACCTTGCTCCTACTTGTACTCAACTCCAGAGTATGTCCATGGGTGCAAGTGAAGGTTTTAAGGACTATGCGCAGAAATGGAGAGACTTGTCTTGAAGAGTTCAACCCCCGTTGTATGATAGGGAGTTGGTTAATATGTTTTTGGGGACGCTATCTGGTCCATTCTTTAATCACGATCGGCCGCTCGTCAGCTGGTTTCACCGAGCTGATTCTAACTGGGGAAAGAGTAGAAGTTGGGATTCAGAGTGGCAAGATACAGAAGGATGCCTCTTCGAGCTCAGTAAAGAAGCCTTTTACCGGTAAGAAGGAAGCCAGAGCCATCTACTGTAATCTCAAGCCTCAACTCAACTTTAGTTTTGATGAAAGACAAACAAGCACTATGACAAGAAGGAAAAGAAGTGGAATTAGCTTAAAGCATCATTCACTCAAAGCTTCAAGGATCATGGCAAGCAAACAAGTATATCAATTCTCATTTGAACTACATTGATTAAAAATGCTCAAAAATGATATACACACTTGCCACAACACTTCACTTAAAGTTTAAAGCAAATTCTAAGTTTTTCACTAATGTAAATCGATTAACATATCATGTAAATCGATTTACACATGTTTTTTCAAAAACTGATTGCCCCTGGCAGCAATCAATTTACATGGAGTGTAAATCGATTGATTACTGAACTGAGTTAAATTTTTAACACTAGTAAATCGATTAACACATCATGTAAATCGATTTACACTTCAAATTTTTTGAAAACAAGAACGTTACAAACCCGTGCAATCGATTTACATCTAATGCTAATCGATTTACACGTTGTAATTTTTGAAAAAGCTGAACTTGATTCAAGATATCCTTCACACCTTTTCTCCAATAGTTGCATGGTCATACATTGCATCTTCTCAAGTTTTACAAACAGAAAAGTGTCCATTTGGAAAGGTATCTTGATTACTTTAAATACTAAATCTTTCAAATTATAAAACAACTCTTCTCCCATGCAATAATTCTGAACTTTGTAAAATATTCAAACTTCATATTTCTTAATTTTTAAGAACAAAGATTTTCTGCACTTTCACACATATAAGAACAGAAATCTTTGAGCATTTTCTAACCATTGTGTTACAGTTTGAATTGCTTACAAGAGAAGAAAGAAGAAACTTCATTGAAGTCACTCTATATGATCAACATCTTTCAAGAAATCATATTTCATAGAATTATACAAAGTGTAACTTTTTTCCAGGATTGTTGGAATTAAGTATTAGAATACTTTTGTACCTTGTTGTCCATTGTTGGAAACAAGAGGTATCTTTTGAGAGGATTGTTCTCAAGAGACTTATTGGAAATCCAAGAGGGTGTTCTTAGTATTTGTTAGTGTCTTTAGTTGATAAGACTAGGAAGAGTCTTGTAAAAGTTCTAACAAAATAGTGAAATCTCTTGCGTGTTTGCAAGGGGACTGGACGTACTTCCGGGGTGTGGAAGGAACCAGGATAAATCTCCGTGTCTCTTTACTTTCTGCACTTTACCGTTTTCCATAGCACTAAAACAAAACCAAAAAGTGTAAAATAATTCAAAAATCGACCACCACCTAATTCACCCCCCCTCTTAGGCGCAATCTTAAACTTACAATTGGTATCAGAGCAGGTTATAGGTAACCTGCTCCTAGAGATCCAGAATGGCTTCCGCAAATCATCAACCCGTTTTCAGAGATGGTGGTAGTAATAACAAGCCTCCTCTATTCTATGGTGAATATTTTAACTTCTGGAAAATACGCATGAAGGCGCATCTAGAAGCACAAGGAGAGGAAATATGGGATGCCGTTGAAAATGGTCCATTTATCCCGGTAACGGTAATCAACTGTGTTGGCTCTTCAAAGCCTAAAACTGCATGGGACGATGATGATAAAAAGAAAGTTCTCTATGACAAAAAGGCAATAAACCTTCTTCAAGGTGCACTTAGTATGGACGAATTCTTCCGTGTCTCGACATGCAAAACAACAAAGGAAATATGGGATACCTTGGTACAAACTCATGAAGGAACGACTGAAGTAAAAAGATCAAGGCTAAATACCCTAAGTCAAGAATACGAACTATTTCGAATGCAGCCCGGAGAATCCATTCTTGACTTACAAAAGAGATTTGTGCACTTGACAAATCACTTAAGTGCTCTTGGTAAAACCTTGACAAATGATGAGCTCAACTTGAAAGTCCTTAGATCATTGACTAGGGAATGGCAACAAAAGGTGACGGCAATCTCGGAAAAGAAGAGTCTCTCCGTAATGACTTCCGCTACATTATTTGGCAGACTTCAAGAATACGAAACGGAACTCGGTAGACTTGAAAAACATGAGAATCTAGAAAAGAAATCCAAAAACATTGCTTTAAAAATTGATTCAAAGGAAGTAGTAAAAGAAGACAATCCGGAAGAAGATGAAAATTTCATGCTTCTTGTTAAAAGACTTGGGATGTTTTTTGGCAGAAATGACAAGGGCGGATCTCATGCAAATAAGAGAAAGCACTTCAAGAAAAGAGAAGCCTCCACATCAACACAAGATGTCTCATGTTATGAATGTGGAAAGCAAGGACATATCAAGCCAAACTGTCCAAATCTCCCAAAGAAAAACGGATTCAAAGGAAAGGACTCAAAACACAAGAAAGCCTACATAGCATGGGAATATAATGATATGAGTAGTACATCGGAATCAGAAAGCGACGAATATGCAAATTTAGCCTTAATGGCATCACATCACTCCGACGACGAAGAAGAGGTTAGTAATGAATTTAATCTTTTTGATGATGATGTTCAAGGTGCCATTGATGAACTCTTGAAAGAATGCAAAAGTTTATACAAAAAGGTGTCAAGCCAAGAAAAAGAACTTCTAATTTGTCTCGAAAAAATTGACACCATGACTAAAGATTTTGATCTTCAAAAACAGAATTTTATAAAAGAAAAGGAAAACTTTGCATGCTCCAAGTGTGAATCAAATGTCTTTCAAATTATTCAATTGAAAAGAGTAATTGAACGATATGAAAAAGGACAAATAGGATTGGAAGGATTACTAAGCCAACAACGTTATCCAAATGATAAAAGAGGTCTTGGTTATGTGAATACTAAGAAACCAAGTAACAATCCCACTGTTTTTTTAAAGGCTAGTAATAGTTCCAATCCCAAGATAGTAGAAAAGAAGCAAGTTGTTCAAAATCATCAAAAGAAAAAGCATAATGTATCTAAAAGAAAACAAATTCCTAGATACAAGAGCAAATTTGTTCTAAACTGTTTTTACTGTGGTATTATTGGACACACACCTAATGCATGCTATATTAGAAATTTCAGTATGGCTAGTGGACACTATGCATGGGTGAAAAAGGTAACTAACTATGAAGGACCCAAGGCCACTTGGGTACCTAACAAGAAATAATTTGTTTTTGTAGGTATGCTTGAAATCCACATCAAACCTTTGGTATCTTGACAGTGGATGTTCAAAGCATATGACAAGAGATGTACACCAATTTTCATATCTAGTACATAAAGCCAAAGGGTATGTCACCTATGGAGACAACACCAAAGGAAAGATTCTTGGAATTGGAATAGTTGGCACACCACCATCCATTCAAATTGAGGATGTTCTCTATGTTGAAGGATTAAAGCACAACCTTCTTAGCATAAGTCAACTTTGTGATAGAGGGTTCAAAATCAAATTCAACAAATAAGAATGCCTAATTATGGATGAGGCAACCAATAAGGTAAAACTCAAAGGTATAAGATCTAACAATATTTTTATGATCACTTTAGATGATTTGTCTATGAAGGTACAATGTCTCATGGTAAACAACAATGACGCTTGGTTATGGCACAAGAGGATTGCTCACATACACATGGAGCACTTGAACAAATTAGTTAAGCATGACTTAGTTATTGGTCTACCAAAGATGAAATTCATCAAAGACAAATTATGTAGTGCATGCCAAAAGGGCAAACAAACAAAATCAACTTTCAAACTAAAGAATGTGTTTTCAACAACAAGACCACTTCAATTGTTGCACATGGATATTTTTGGTCCATCTAAAACAAGAAGCTTCAGAGGTAACATTTATGCTTTAGTTATTATAGATGATTTTTCCAGTTTTACTTGGACTTTGTTTTTAGTGCACAAAAATGACGCATTCAAGGCATTCAAGAGATATGAAAAACAAGTTCAAAATGAGAAGTCATTAAAGATAACATCAATCCGAAGTGATCATGGTGGAGAGTTCCAAAACAGTCTGTTTGAAGAATTTTGTGAAGAAAATGGGATCTTCCACAATTTTTAAGCACCAAGAACTCCACAACAAAATGGAGTAGTTGAAAGGAAAAATAGGTCTTTGGTAGAGCTTGCAAGAACCATGCTAAGTGACTCAAGTTTGCCTAAATATTTTTGGGCGGATGCGGTAAGCACGGCATGTTACGTAAGCAATCACGTGATCATAAGACCTATACTAAAGAAAACTCCATATGAGATTTACAAAGGAAGAAAACCAAATATCTCTCACTTTCACATTTTCGGGTGCAAATGTTTTGTCCTTAACAACGACAAAGACAACCTCGGTAAGTTCAATGAAAAATCGGATGAAGTTGTTATTTGTGATGATGATGATTCTATAGATTTACCTCATGAGAATTCATGCGAATGTGGAAAAATTGTCAACCCGGAACAAACACATGAACTTTCACATCAAAATGACAATGATGATGGTCTTCCTCAAGAATGGAGAACTCATCGTGATCATCCAATTGACAACATAATTGGAGATATTAGCAAAGGGGTATCCACACGGCTAAATCTTAAGGATGCATGATATGGCTTTTGTATCTCAAGTTGAACCTACCAAAGTGGCTCAAGCACTAGAAGATGATCAATGGATCCTTGCCATGTAAGAGGAGCTAAACCAATTCGAGCGGAACGAAGTTTGGGAACTTGTTCCTAATCCAGGAAATAAACGTATCATTGGAACCAAATGGATATTCAAAAACAAGATGGATGAAAATGGTATAATCACTTGAAACAAGGCAAGACTAGTTGCTCAAGGATACAACCAAGAGGAAGGAATTGATTTTGAAGAAATTTTTTCTCCGGTAGCACGTTTGGAAGCAATAAGACTATTACTTGCATATGCATGCTCATTGGACTTTGAACTTTTTCAAATGGATGTAAAAAGCGCATTTCTCAATAGATTCATAAATGAAGAAGTCTATGTAAAGCAACCTCCCAGATTTGAAGACTTCAAACATCCTAATCATGTCTTCAAATTGAAGAAAGCTCTCTATGGGCTGAAGCAAGCACCAAGGGCATGGTATGATAGACTAAGCGCATTCCTATGTGAAAAAGGGTTTGTAAAGGGTAAAGTTGATACCACTCTCTTCATAAAAAATGTTAATCATCATACTTTACTTGTACAAATCTATGTAAATGATATTGTTTTCGGTTCAACTAACCAAAATATGTGCAAGGAATTTTCATCTATGATGCAAGGAGAGTTTGAGATGTCTATGATAGGGAGATTGAATTTCTTTCTCGGTCTTCAAATTAAGCAACTCAAACACGGTATCTTCATAAACCAATCAAAATATTGCAAAGACCTTATAAAGAATTTTGAGATGGAAAGCAGCAAAGAAAGTGCAATTCCTATGGGATCCGGCACCTATCTTGATCCAGATGAATCAGGGACTCTATTGACATAACTAAGTATCGTGGAATGATTAGCTCTCTTCTCTATTTAACAGCAAGTAGACCTGACATCATGTTCAGCGTTTGCCTATGTGCAAGATATCAAGCCAATCCTAAAGAGTCTCACCTTGCAGCAGTCAAGCACATAATAAAATATCTCAAAGGAACAACCAACGTCGGATTATGGTATCCAAAAGGTAGTATGTTCAATCTAGTTGGTTATTCTGATGCTGACTATGCAGGTTGTAAGACTGATCGCAAAAGTACAAGTGGAACATGTCACATTCTCGGAAATGCCTTGGTTTCATGGTCATGCAAAAAGCAAGCAAGCGTCGCTCTCAGCACTGCCAAAGCAGAATATATTGCGGCTGGAAGTGGATGCGCTCAAATTCTTTGGCTAAAACAACAGTTACTTGACTATGGAGTAAACCTTGGATGCATTCCACTTCGATGTGATAACACAAGCGCAATCAATATTACAAAAAATCCAGTTATGCATTCCCGGACAAAACACATTGACATCAGACACCATTTCATCAGAGATCACGTACTCAAAGGAGATGTCGAGATTACATTTGTGGACACTCAAAATCAACTCGCGGACATTTTCACAAAACCACTTGCAAAGGATGCATTCTTTAAAATTCGTCGTGAACTCAGAATCCTAGATGAACAAGATATATAAGGTGCACTCTATCCTTAACTATACATAAATGTACATATATATGGGCTTAGAATATGTTTCAAATGTTAAAAACATTATTTTAAAATTTTTTATTTTAAGTAAATCGATTTACTTAGTGTGTAAATCGATTTACCACTGAAGCAAAAATCAATTTTAATAAGTTTTTTTTGTGTAAATCGATTTACCAAGTATGTAAATCGATTTACCACTGAAACTGAAGCGTTTTTATTTAATTTTTCACTGTGCAAATCGATTGATCCTACACACCAATCGATTTACACCTGTTCAGCATGTGATATTTTTATGAGTCTTTAATATATTGGTCAACCTTACCTTGCCTCTCAACCTCCCACCTTCTTTTTGACCAATCATGGAATCTTGACCAACTCCACTCAATTAAGTCTCATAAAGACCTCACTTACTCTACTCTACTATTTAATCTCACCAAAACTCCCTCACTATCTCATAACAACACCATAAATTCTCTATCTTCCTTACTCAAAACCCTAACCATAGCCATGGCTCCCAAAAGAAAAGCAACAACCTCAGAAAAAGGAAAGAAGAAAACTGTTGCAGCGTCTGAAAACTCATTGCTCGAGTACCTCTCGGATACACAACGTGAAAGATTCATCAAGAATTTTCAAAAGAAAATAATCTCAGCTCCAAAATTCGGTATGTTATCTACCTTTCCCGATGAATGCTTCACTTTTCAAAGGATTTGATTGCTTATGGATTAGAACCGTTAATATCATCACGTGGTTACTATTATCTGGATCTAGTTCGAGTATTCTACAGAAACATGCATTATGATAACAACAAATGCTATACCTATGTGCTCGGAACAAGAATTCCTCTGCATTCAAAGACAATAGGCAGAATTTTGAACATTCCATATACTGGAAGTTCTCTCTATGATCCAGAGGATGCTGACTGGGAAAATTATAGGAAGAGAGAATTCTTCTACAACATTGGCCGGTTGTTAGAAGCAGAATACCGTGCAAAGCGGATTCGTAGTCTTGGCGGTGTTATTCCGGCTCGGGACACTTGGAGTGCTGGTAATTTTCATATTGATGATAGATTGTTCCATTATTTTCTCGTATATATTTTATTTCCTAGAGCAGGAAATCATTGTACTGTGACCGATCTAGAATTGCAAATTCTCTATGCGAGGAAAAATGGCATTTCGGTAAACTGGGCTAAACTGATTGTGGTGCATATGTTAAGAGTTGCCACAAGGGCTACTTTTCTACCATATGCATACTTCATCACAAGGATCTTGGAAGCATTTGATATTGATTTTACTCAGTTTGAGAGGGTTGAAATGGATCCAATCAGCAATAGGATCTCCATCAAAAATGTTGATTCTCGAATGGGTGTTCATTTTGATTCTGAAGCAAAAACCATCACATATATTGGAGAGGATGTTGTAGGTGATGAAGGCAATAATGTGGATGAAGAAGAAAATGAAGTTCCTCCTCCTGCTGCCTCTTCTGGTCCAACCAACCAAGATGTTATGGATTTTATGACTCAACAGTTTGTATCTCTCAACACTAACATCAATGCTCAATGGACCGCGATAAATGATTCTACCTCCTCTTGCATCAATGCCTTTTAGAACAATGTGAACCAACAATTTTCATACCTCTACTCACATCTCCATATTCCTCCATACGATCTAAACAATCCAGCACCTCCGCCTCCTCAATACACCGAACCACCTCTACAACAACAATTTCCATATCAAGGACCCTTCTAATATTTTCCTGACCAATATTATTAAATCCCTGTTATTTATCATTATATTAGTTTTGTATTACTTCAAGTGTTAGTTTTTGTATTATGTGTATTTGAACTTTGTTCGATATTTTTAGAAATTTGCGTTTTAGTTTATGTTCATATCCGTTTCAAATTGTTATAAGTATCATCTTATGTTACATCTTGCCCTTCTTTTTGATAATGTCAAAGGGGGAGAAGGATGTGATAGAACTTTATGGTTGTTTGTTTCAGTTTTCTTTTCAGGGCAAGTTTTCAAATCTTTTTCTCCATAGGGGGAGAAATCTATCTTAGGGGGAGAAAACTCCTTTTTGCTCCAATTTTGAACAACTCATAAAGAAAGATGGTTTGTCATCATCAAAAAGGGGGAGAATGTAATCTCAAGCCTCAACTCAACTTTAGTTTTGATGAAAGACAAACAAGCACTATGACAAGAAGGAAAAGAAGTGGAATTAGCTTAAAGCATCATTCACTCAAAGCTTCAAGGATCATGGCAAGCAAACAAGTATATCAATTCTCATTTGAACTACATTGATTAAAAATGCTCCAAAATGATATACACACTTGCCACAACACTTCACTTAAAGTTTAAAGAAAATTCTAAGTTTTTCACTAATGTAAATCGATTAACATATCATATAAATCGATTTACACATGTTTTTTCAAAAACTGATTTCCCCTGGCAGCAATCGATTTACATGGAGTGTAAATCGATTGATTACTGAACTGAGTTAAATTTTTAACACTAGTAAATCGATTAACACATCATGTAAATCGATTTACACTTCAAATTTTTTGAAAACAAGAACGTTACAAACCCGTGCAATCGATTTACATCTAATGCTAATCGATTTACACGTTGTAATTTTTGAAAAAGCTGAACTTGATTCAAGATATCCTTCACACCTTTTCTCCAATAGTTGCATGGTCATACATTGCATCTTCTCAAGTTTTACAAACAGAAAAGTGTCCATTTGGAAAGGTATCTTGATTGCTTTAAATACTAAATCTTTCAAATTATAAAACAACTCTTCTCTCATGCAATAATTCTGAACTTTGTAAAATATTCAAACTTCATATTTCTTAATTTTTAAGAACAAAGATTTCCTGCACTTTCACACATATAAGAACAGAAATCTTTGAGCATTTTATAACCATTGTGTTACAGTTTGAATTGCTTACAAGAGAAGAAAGAAGAAACTTCATTGAAGTCACTCTATGTGATCAACATCTTTCAAGAAATCATATTTCATAGAATTATACAAAGTGTAACTTTTTTCCAGGATTGTTGGAATTAAGTATTAGAATACTTTTATACCTTGTTGTCCATTGTTGGAAACAAGAGGTATCTTTTGAGAGGATTATTCTCAAGAGACTTATTGGAAATCCAAGAGGGTGTTCTTGGTATTTTTTAGTGTCTTTAGTTGATAAGACTAGGAAGAGTCTTGTAAAAGTTCTAACAAAATAGTGAAATCTCTTGCGTGTTTGCAAGGGGACTGGACGTACTTCCAAGGTGTGGAAGGAACTAGGATAAATCTCCATGTCTCTTTACTTTTTGCACTTTACCGTTTTCCATAGCACTAAAACAAAACCAGAAAGTGTAAAATAATTCAAAAATCGACCACCACCTAATTCACCCCCTCTTAGGCGCAATCTTAAACTTACATCTACAGCCTGAGGAGCCAAAACAGGGCTGAACATCGTCAGACAGTAAGTGTCGTAATGATACCTAGGCCTACATTTTCTCCACAACGCAACAATCAACAAAGGGTGGAAAGACCACAAAGGCAGTTTATCCGAATCAAGATGATATTGGCCGAAGTTCTGCCTCATCTGCTGAGATCCAACTTGGCGACCTTGAAAGAGGCTCCCAAGAATCCGAATACCATATCTCCCCGATATAATCCAAATTCTCGGTGTGCCTATCATTATGAAAGTCCTGGCCACGATACCAATGACTGTTGGGCTCTAAGAAATAAGGTACAAGATCTGATTGAAGCCAAGGGAATTGAGTTAGATGCTCCGGAAAATCCCAATGTCATAACTGCTCCCATGCCTAAGCACGGTTGTGGAATTAATGTTGTTGATACCGACTTATTTGTAACCTTGGTTGATGAAGTTTCTACTCCTCTCATGACTGTGAAGAAGAAAATGTTGTTGGCTGGTTTATTTCCGGGTTGTGGTGAAGGTTTCCGCAGGTGTTCAAAGCTTGATGGAAAACAAAGAAATTTTGTTTAAGAAAACTTTGGTTCCCGTTATTCCATCTAAAGACATTTCCATTATAACCATTTCCGCCAATCCTTCCAAGGTCTCCTCGAGAAGACCTTTTAGGATTACATCTGCTCCAAGAATTGCTCTACTGATAGTCACTGTTCCTGGTCCTGTCCCGTATGTCTTGGACAAAGCTGTCCCCTGGCATTATGGTGCCGATGTGTACTATCATGGCATCAAACAAGATTTGAAAGATGAACAGGCTAATCCTGATATTGATAACATTGTCGGAATCAGCAAAGTTACCTGAAGTGGAAGGGTCTTCTCTCCCGAGATTTCCCCGAAGACTGTTAACAAGCCTATTGTCATTCCATCTATTGTTCCTGCTAGTACATCAACTACTGCTCCTGTTCTTACTCCAGTTATTACCCCTGTCGGAGAATCGTTTGATACCCGCGGAAAATAAGTTTTAGGTGAGCTTGCCCGAACAGAGGCGCCTAGAAAAATTGTTGTGGAAGCCTCTAAACAAGAGATAGAGGAAATATTGAAGTTAATTAAGAAGAGCGACTATAATATGGTCGAGTAGTTGGGGCAGACCTCCTCAAAGATATCCATGTTGTCTTTGTTGTTGTGTTCCGAAGCCCATGCAAAGGCTTTGATTGCATTCCTCAAGACTGCGCATGTGCCGCAGGAAACTTCAGCTGATCAATTCAAAGATTGCATGGCCATCCTGACTGCTGATAATGGGCTGGGTTTTTTAGATGCAGACTTGACACCGAAAGGGAGGAAGCATAATGATGCTCTGCATTTCTAGATTGAATGCAGGGGGACCACTATGGCTCATGTGTTGGTAGATACTGGGTCTTCACTGAATGTTCTACCCAAGAAAGCATTGGACCAACTGGATTGCAAGGGTTTGACTCTAAAGCCTAGTAACATTGTGGTAAGGGCTTTTGATGGGTCAAAGAGAATGGTGCACGGGGAGGTGGACATCCATGTCAAAGTGGATTCTCATACTTTTTGGTCCACCTTCTATGTGATGGACATCAGGTTGTCGTATTCTTGTTTGTTGGGTCGTCCTTGGATCCATGAGGCTGGGGCAGTTACTTCCACACTACACCAAATGTTGAAGTATCCGGTAAAAGGGAAGATTTTCACAGTGCGGGGTGAAGAGGAGTATATGGTGAGCCACCGCAATTCCTTCCGGTACATAGAGATGGACGGGGAATTCATAGAAACTCCTTGTCAGAACTTTGAACAGGTCCCTCAGATCTTGGCATCAACTGAAACGACTACCAGCAGCAAACCTCCTCTGAAGATGGCTTCTCTCAAGGACGCCAGGGCCGTGGTTGAAGAAGGTGGGTGTGCCAATTGGGGTCAGCTCCCTGATTTCACTCACAAAACTGAAAAATTTGGTTTGGGCTTTACTACAGGGGCTCAAAGGGCTGTTCGACACGCTCGGGCTGGAAGACCTCCCCTGCACATCAGTAATCGTGGGATTAATGCCATTGAAGACAACAATGAGGACTCAGACATCGACAACTGGATCTACCCAACTACCAACGGTGGACCGAGTAACTGGACGACTAGGGACTTTATACCTGTTTCTTTTATTCCTCAATAATTGACTTACTTGTTTTGAGATTTGTAATAAACAATTTAAAACTTTACGGCCTTTTGCTTTGCCCGAGGCACATTGGCTTTGCTTGTAAGGGCTAGTATTTGTCATTTCATATATCATTAATAAAGCATTGGACATTTCTTGCATACAAATTTTGCACTCTCTATTTTTCTTTTTTCACTTTATCAAAACAGCTATTCTCTTACACACACTCACGTATCATAATGCAGATCCATATCCACTCTGGATCCCATTGATAATAGCTCTGCTATTTCCAGTTATGACTTCAAAAAACCGATCAACCAAGCCGAAGAAGAAGGTGAGGATGATTGTGAGGTTCCTGGAGAACTTGCTAGACTATTACAGCAGGAAGAAAGGGCCATACAGCCTCATGAAGAGCCGGTTGAGACAATGAACTTGGGTACTGAGGAAGACAGAAAAGAGGTTAAAATAGGTACAAATCTGGAGCTTAGCGTCAAACAGAGGTTAATACAGATGATGCACGACTATGTTGAGATCTTTGCCTGGTCCTATGAAGACATTCCTGGTTTGGACACCGATATTGTGGTACATTGCCTGCCGACTAAAGAAGACTGTCCTCCGGTTAAACAGAAGGTCCGTCGTATGCGCCCTGAAATGTCAAAGAAGATCAAGGCAGAGGTCATGAAACAGTTCGACGCAGGATTCTTAGATGTCACTTCTTATCCACAGTGGGTTGCTAACGTCGTTCCGGTACCTAAGAATGACGGTAAGGTACGAATGTGTGTGGATTACAGAGATATGAACAGGGCAAGCCCCAAGGATGACTTCCCTCTTCCTCACATCGATGTTCTGGTCGACAACACTGCACAACACAAAATCTTATCCTTCATTGATGGTTTCTCTGGCTACAACCGGATCAAGATGGCTCCTGAAGACATGGAGAATACGACCTTCTTCATGCAGTGGGGCACCTTCTGCTACAAGGTGATGCCTTTTGGGTTGAAGAATGCTGGGGTAACTTATCAGCGTGTCGTGGTCGCTTTGTTCCATGATATGATTCACCATGAGATAGAGGTTTATGTTGAGGACATGATATCCAGGTCTCAGACTGAGGAAGATCACCTTGACCATCTCCAAAAATTGTTCGACAGGTTGAATATATATAAGCTAAGGTTGAATCCAAACAAGTGCACCTTTGGGGTAAGGTCTGGTAAACTTCTGGGTTTCATTGTCAGCGACAAAGGCATCCAAGTAGATCCTGCAAAGGTAAAAGCTATACAAGAAATGTCAGCTCCCCGTACAGAGAAGGAAGTTAGAGGTCTCTTGGGATGCCTGAATTATATCGCCAGGTTTATTTCACATCTGACTGCTACTTGTGAGCCAATCTTCAAGCTTCTGAAGAAAGATCAAGTGGTAAAGTGGAATGATGAATTCCAGACCGCTTTCGAAAGAATCAAGGAATACCTTCAAGAACCACCAATTATGATGCCTCCAGTTGAAGGTAGACCTTTGATATTATACTTGACAGTGCTAGACAATTCGATGGGGTGTGTGCTGGGGCAGCATGATGAGTCTGGTCGAAAAGAGCACGCAATATACTACCTTAGCAAAAAGTTTACCGACTGTGAGACACGATACTCATTGCTCGAGAAAACTTGTTGCGCTTTGGCATGGGCTGCTCGCCGATTGAGACAGTATATGCTGACTCACACTACCTTGTTGATATCGAAGATGGATCCGATCAAGTACATTTTCGAGAAGCCCGCTCTCTCCGGAAGAATAACAAGGTGGCAAATGATCTTAACTGAGTACGACATATAATATATAACCCAAAAAGCAATAAAGGGGAGTGTATTGGATGATCATTTGGCTCATCAGGCCGTGGATGACTACCAGTCCATGAATTTCGATTTCCCGGATAAGAATATCATGTTAGTGACCGACTCTGAAGAACCTGGACCGAATGAAGGACCTGAGAAGGGATCCCGATGGTCTATATATTTTGATGGAGCCTCCAACGCATTGGGTAACAACATTGGCGCTGTAATCATATCTCCTGAGGGATGTCATACTCCGTTCACTGCCCGATTATGTTTCAACTGCACCAACAATATGGTAGAGTATGAAGCATGTATTATGGGTCTTCGAGATGCTATCGACCTAAGGATCAAGTTCTTGAGTGTGTTCGGGGATTCAGCTTTGGTGATAAGTCAGATCAAAGGCGAGTGGGATACGAAGCACCCGAATCTCATCCCATACAAAGAGTATGTATTGAATTGCTCCCACACTTTGAGGAGGTAACTTTTGAACATTTCCCACGAGAGGAGAACCAGTTAGCGGATGCGCTAGCTACCATGTCTTCTATGTTCAAAGTTAGGTGGGACAATGAAGCTCCCCAAATCACTATTGAGAGGTTGGATGAACCAGAATACTGCTGTGAGATTGATACTGAGGAGGTACCCGACAAACCTTGGTTTCACGAAGTCAAAAGGTATCTCGAGGCTCAAGAGTATCCCGTAGGGGAAGCTGTCAATGATAAGAAGATTCTAAGAAGGTTCGTTGCAAAGTTCTTCCTTAGTAATGGGATCCTCTATAAACGCAACCATGACTTCACACTACTACGGTGTGTAGACAAGAGTGAAGCAGAGAGGATCATGACAGATCTACATGAAGGCACCTTTGGAACCCATTATAGTGGACATACCATGGCTAAGAAGATCCTACGGGAAGAATACTACTGGTCCCCTATGGAAGCTGTTGTACCCCAAAATTTGCCCTCCCATATTCTTCAAGAAAATGCCAAGTCAAAGCTTCAAAATCTCCCCAAGGGTTGCACAGTCAAGGGTCTCCTAAACAGTCAAGATTAGGGTTTGTGTTCTGATCAAGAAATTGAAGTTTCCAAAGGTCCAATCAAGTCTCACATGCCTACAAATATGGTCAAGCATCCTCATATCAAGTTTCAAGACTTTCAGCACAAAATTGCACAGTCAAAACCCTAAATTGCACTACAGTCAACTGCAGGGGCAAAATGGTCATTTGACAGTCAAAAGTTCAAATTTTTGATCAACATATCATTTTGAAGCCCCAAACATCATTTGATCAATGCTTGATCATGATTCTCAAAGTTTGGCTCAAAAATCATCAAGATGCAAAAGTTTCCTTATTTGGACAGTTGAAAAAGTCAACTGTAAATTGACCAGGGCATAACTTTCACATGGATTATCAGAAAAATTCCATCCAAAGCTCATTTTGAAGAGAAAGACATTTCCTACAACTCATCTTCATACTTCAAGTCCAAGAAATGCTCTCACAAAAAGTTATAAATTTCAACATTATAGGTCATTTTCAAAAGTCAACAAAAAGGGACTTTAAGTCAAAGGCCATAACTTGTGATTGGTAAATCAAAATGACATGGGACCAAAGGCATTGGTTAGAGGACTCAAATACCTTTCCAAAATGTCCAAGAACATGAGAAAAGCTTAAACATTGAGCAAGTTATGCCTTGTGGAAGTTGGGAAATATTTGGATATTTTGAAAAGTCAACATTGCTTCAAATGACCTAAAATTGCTAATGGGCCCATTTTTCTTCCACAATTCATCACCCAAGGCATATGCACGACTACTTGGCCCAAAGGGAAGTCTTTATTCATTTTTTATTTATTTATTTGAATTTTTATTTATCATAATTCATTTAAATCAAATTAAATATATGAAAAATGCTTAACCTAATTTTTTCAATCCTTTTGTGCACAAAATCTACTCAATAACTCGTGCATGATCCAATATGGAAAGATTTGGAGAGAATTGATATGATTGAGAACAAAAACACATGGAAAAAGATTGAAAAGATCTTTGAAAATCAATTTTCAAAAACTATGAATGCAAGAGATTTGGATGATTCTTTTTAACCTAATTCATTACTACATATGCAAGGATCACAACCCTAGTGCCATTACACACGCAGCTGCTCAGAAACCTAACAATCAAACTTGAAATTTTTGTTAAGAAACTCAAAACTGAAAACCCTTTTGCAGGCTGATTCAAGGCATAATAGTTGTTCAAACATCTTCCTGGAGGTTCATTGAACGATTTGCAATCAAAAACATCCATCAAAACTCAAAGAATCGTTGTACATAAGCTAATTTTTCTTGCTTTTTTTTCATAATCGTGCATTCCAATTCATGCGCATTTAGCCTTTTTTAATGTTTGATTCATGTTCCTGGTATGATTCTAAAGCTAACCCATGTGTTTGATTGAATTTTTGCAAGCTATAGACGATTTCACCATTGCCAAATTCTAGGGTTTTCAGAGTTGTGAATTAGGCGTTTTCAAATAGCGTAAAATTAGAGAACCACAGTGCCATGAACGTATTCAGCAAGCTTAGATGAAAAGTTTGAGACCCTCGCGCTCAATTTATGAGCGTCACAGGGCTAATCGCTATTTTTTAATAGCTGGCCTAAGAGAACGCCATGAAAAACGTTGCCTAATGTATTTGTGTTTCAGGAACATGAAGAAGATGATATCGTGGCTGCCAACGATTGGCTGGTTTGAAAACTCGCGCGCGAAGATTCATTAACGTTTTTGTTTCTTTTATAATATTTGTTGTTTGTTTAATATTAACAACGCGCATCTGGCTCCACTGGCAAGCATAAGGATTGGCAAAGTACATGACCTGGGTTCGAGCCCCAGGTCTTCATTATTCCCATGTTATTTTTCAATTACAATTCATATGCAGGCTCAGTATTGTGGTCCACCATACGCCTTCCAAATCCAACGTCCACGCGTCCAATGGAATCAAATCAAAGGCTCAGATCCCAGGAACATGATGCATCTTGGTCAACGCCTCTGCACCTGAGTAAAAAAGTCCACAAGGCCAGGAATTGAAATGGGCCTGAATTGCTTGGGCTATACCTCCATATTGGGGACTGATACCCCCCTAGGTTTGCTATTCTAAGTATTTTCTTTTTTGCATTATTTTTATTTTCATTATTTGTTTAATTAATTTATTATTTTCACAAGATATAAAAACATCAAAAAATCAGAAAAAGAAGAGGAAAAGAGAGAAAAAACCTTGCCACAACACTGTTGGAATATCAAACTCTTTCAAGAACCCTAAAACCTTGAAATCCTTATTACAAATCCCTCTCTCACTACAAACAAGCCATCACAGTTATAAACCAATACCTCACTACTTCTTCAGTAAGGATAAGGCTGACTTGATCTCCATGATCCTAATTTTCCAGTAAGGCATAAAAGCATTCAGGTCACTAATCTTCCAGTAAGGGTAAGATTGATTTGATCTCCATGATCAAAAGGGTATAATCATTCATACATGCCATATTGTGCCTAAACATTAAATTTCTTCATATGTTGGTTTTATTTGAATTTTTATGATTTTATTTAATGTGTTCATGAGGTTCAACACTGCAGATTTAGACAGGATCCCATGCAGGTTCATTAAGGAACATTGAGTTCAAAAGCCAAATGGCCAAAAAGCCAAAAGCCAAATGGCCAAAATAGAACATTTTACACATGACCCCAATACATGGCGAGACAGACATCCTGAGAAGATTAAGGAACGTTGAGGCCAAAACGCAAATGGCCAAAAGCCAAAAGCCAAATGGCCAAAGTAGAACAACTTATGCATGATGAGGCCAGAACACAAATGGCCAAACCACTCCAATTCATCTCCAAAAAGGGGACAGAAACCCCCCAAGGTATTGTATTTTCTTTCTTTTCCTTATTTTATTTATTTCAATTATTT
The DNA here is from genome assembly GCA_948472305.1 of Vicia faba. Classification (NCBI taxonomy): domain Eukaryota; kingdom Viridiplantae; phylum Streptophyta; class Magnoliopsida; order Fabales; family Fabaceae; genus Vicia; species Vicia faba. The sequence continues at coordinate 162,479,066 of OX451736.1, read as the reverse complement.
CTTTTTTTTAATTAATTCCTTTAATTTAACTTATTTTCATAAAATATAAAAAATAGTAAAAAACAGAAAAGTCATAAAAATCAAAATATATTTATTTAATTAATGTTTTTTTGTAAATAAATTTCACTAATAATTAATTATTTATTTTTATAAATCAAAATTGCATGTAAATAATTAGATTAATTTTAGGTTTAACTTTAACATGTTTTTCTTAATAAATAAAAAAAATTAGAATTAGGGTTAATATTTTAATTTCATTTAATCTTTCTCATAAAAATACATAAAAAACATAGATACCAAAAACTCAAAAAAAAAAAAATTTCTTTTTTCTCTTTAATTTCATTAGTTTAATCATTTAATTTAATTTCATTAAAAAGGGTCCAACGCCCTCGCTTCCAATTTTAATTCCAATTCGCGCATTTTATTTTATTTCTTATAATATTAATGTAATTCTCCCAAAGCCTTGTAAACTCGGACATTTTATTTCTCGCACTTTACTTCTTTATTTTCTGTCAAATCGGGTCCTGGATTAAATTTGGCGATGTGGACCCGCGCCTTTGTAATAGTTTAGAACTTTTAATTTCCGCATCTTTTTAACTGTTAAATAAATGCATGCAAGAATGAATGGCCTAAAATAAAAAAAAAACGCATAGATCACCCATAACTTGACATGAATAAGACAAAATAACTGAACATGACACACAAATCACACACCACCCCTAGGGTACGCCTCACTGTTGCCTTGCCTCGAAAGGTGATCGTCGAGTAGAGGATGTCTTAGTAAGTCCTCATGATCCGGGAACCTGGCATGAGGGTAGCTTCTAAGGTGTCTTCCCATTGCTCTGGTGATCACCATGTCCCTATAAACTCGAATTGACCCGAACACCTCCAACGGTGGTGCTACCTACCTCTCAATGGTGGGATGGCACTACTTTAAAGGACATTTACACAGACGAATTCCTTAGGGTAGGTAGGTTCTCTAGATACTTGCTCTAAATTTCAAAACAAATCAAAAATACTTTTCACACCGACACCTTTTCAAAAGCTTTCGAAAGCAATTTTTCAAATACTCTTGAGGACCGATACAAGAGTCGAACTGGAATTTTCAAAGAAACTTTTTAAAACCCACAGTTGAAAAGCAAACAAACCTTTTGAAAACACAAATGAGCAAGTATCTAAGAGCCCATGGATAACCATGGATAGAAAGGGTGCTAACACCTTCCCTTTCTATAATCTACCTCCCGAACCGAGAGCAATCTCTATAAGGAATTTTTCTGTGCTTTTGTCCTTTCCATTTGGAGAAAATAAAAGACGGTGGCGACTCTTGCTTCCGCGACATTTCGCGAACCAGCGTTAAACAGTCAGTTCCAGATCCACCGATCACAGAACTGGCGACTCTGCTGGGGACTTAAACTTAAAGTGAGGTGTACCTTAGGGTTAGTTCATAACTGTGTTTTCAATTGTATTGACTTGTCTGCTTTAAATTTGTGGGTTGCATGGGAGTTACATAGATCCTAACCCGGATCTAGGGATACCCTGTTTAGGTAGCATAAGCTGTGAGGGACCTGTCCGGCGTATACCGACATGGGTGAAGCAGTGGCTACGTTGGTGTGGCGCTTTGGTCTGTACCGATATCCCCCGTGTCGAAACAGGGAGAATATGGGTCTTCCAAGGAGTCATTAAGCACCAACCGACCTTAGAACCTTAAATGACCCAACTTGGCCATTAGAACAGTAGCAGTATGTTACGCCCATTGAGGCTAAACTCTCGTGATGGTTCTGGCCGCAAGAAAAAATTGCGATGCTGGAGTTATGACCGATTGAGGGTACTCAGTGATATTGGGATCCTCTAAGAACCCGGTTACTTCTGATAGGACAGGTTGAACCCACCAACTTCAAGAGGGTAATACCTAGACCTCATGCTGGCCTAAACTCTAAGGGCTCTTTTGCGTGACTTGTGTGCCTTCAAACTTGGATTACTTGCATGCTTGTTATCTGACATCTGAACTTCTTGCAGGTTTTGTTTATAGTCCTTAACTAGGACTCATAATAAGGTTTACTGAACTTCCTGCAGGTTTTGTTCATAGCCCTTAACTAGGACTCAGTACAAGGCTTACTAAGTTTCTTGCAGGTTTTTGTTTTAGTCCTTGACTAGGACTCATAACCAGGTTTACCGAGTTTCTTGCAGGGTTTGTTTTAGTCCTTAATTGGGACTCATGACAAGTATACTGAATCTCTTGCAGGGTTTGTTTATAGTCCTTAATTGGGACTCATAACAGGGTTTACCTACATCACCCCAGGCATAGCATGACATCATACCATTGCATACATCCTAACCCATTTCAAGGATCTCAAGGGCTTGTGATGCAGGTCATGATGAATCAAACATCTAGCAAGGGGCAAAGAGGATTTATTTTCCTCTAGCCAAAGTCGCCAGGGGCTATGACCCACTAGATATGGTGAGCCTTTGACCCTTGAAAAAGGACTCTCAACAAATATGAAATTCCTTCAATCAAGCTACCGGATCCCAGCTCTAACAAATTGCTTGTTTACCCCGCGAGATCCTTGAAAACATTGCATGCATATCATACATATCATTGCATAACAGGTACCTTTGTTGCAGGTCACTTACCCTCCGCTGTTTATATCATTCAATGGCTCCCCAACAAGATAACCAGGACCTTCACACTCAAGAGACTCAGTTCAAAGAGATCTTCCTAAGCCTATCCAAGGGGCAGGAAGAGTTGAGGACACTCCTCATGGGGAATCTGATCAGAAAGAGTCCTGAAGATGACAAGGACGAACAGCTGAAACGTCTACAAGCTGAGGTAGACACATTGAAAACCCAGATGCTGGGGCAAAGGGCACCCACTCAAGGTTTAGCTCAGGAGCAAGAAGGGCTGAGGGCCATGATCAGTCATCTTCATCAAGACATGAAGCAACCAGCCCAAGTCAGGGACCCAGTCATTAATCAACTTCCAAGAAGTCAAAGGTTTGGGCTTCTCCAAGCTGCTATTACTTCACAGGTCCGACAACGACCTCGCCCAGAATAACGGGCTGATCAGAGCAAACCAGACAAGCCTAAAAGGCAGTTCACCAAGATCAACATGTCGCTGGATCAAGCACTACAACAAATGTTGGAGGCAGGGCTGATCACCTTAAGGGATCCTCTCCGGAATTCAAACACTTATGCTCCTAACTATCATCCCAACGATAGGTGCGCATACCATTCTGATAGCCCGGGGTATACTACGGACAACTGCTGGCCTCTCAAAAACAAGATTCAAGACATGATCGACGCTGGAGAGATTCAGTTTGAAGCACCCGAGACTCCGAACATAATCACTGCTCCCTTGCCAAATCATGGCTAGGATTGAGAAATTTTTGTTCATTCGAATGTTCAAATTGCAATTTTCTTTTGTTCAAACATTTACTCATGTTAAACATTGTTATTTCATTAATGCATCGCATATGTCTGTTCTGAAACAATATATTCGTATTCACTAAATGCAAATTATTTCCATATTTTTTCTGATGTCAACTCTTGATCTAAAATTCTAAGCCTCTTGAGGGAGGATGACGAAAACGATACCGCAATCTTTACAGTATGCTTTTGAACAGACCCTGCTGATGAGGTACAGGCATTGTTTCAATCCCTAAACACTGGAGTTATAAGGATGATAATCCCTCGTCAACCCATCCGAGCCAAAGAAGTAGGAGTTTTTTCTTTTCGAAATTTAAAACCCTTAATCATAACCTGGGGCAGGGTAGTCTCTCAGTTGATCCAAGTGCATAACAAATGGCACCAAAGAGGTCCTTACGAAAAAAAAGAAGACAGTGATGGTTCCGAATAATCAATGAAGAAAGGCAGTCATTATATCTCAAAAATAAAAACCCATTAAGTCAAAACCCATGAAGGAGACTTACAAAACTGGGGCATCCCGCTGACTGTAATTCCAAAAAAGGAAACAGTTCAGGCAAAAAAAGAAACGGATAATAAAAATCAGACAAGAAAGAGGTCTTACAAACCCTCAATAAAAAGGAATGACTGCCTATTCAAAATAAGTTATCAACATCCGAATCATCACCGGAAAATCAGAACAAAGACTCAAATAAGGTCTAACGCACGATCAGCTGAGTTTAGGATTGAAGAACATCACGAAGAGCGGGTGGGTACAAATAATTTGAGCCTTTATCCTTTGTTTCTTAAAACCGTGAACCAGGCCACGCTATAACCCTTAAAAGTCCTAGCTGAAGCATGGGTTAGTTCGAAAGCATGCTGTTACGAAAGGTATCCTGACTCCTGAAGGCCTACGGTAAATACGGAGTTGACATCACGTTTTACAAACATTCATTTGTTTTATGAAAAAGAATGCATTTTCAAAATCTTCAAGACAGACATAAGCTTTGCATTTTTGATATAACATTGTTTGCATATGACTTTTTGTTTGAACATCAGAAGTTCACACGACGAATGCCTAATGAACAGAAGTACCTCCAATCAAGGGGCAGACATGAGCATGGTCCATCATCTGGGGCAATCCAATCAAGATTCGGAGAATCTCTCAAAGGCCAAATAGCCTGGGGCAAATCTCCGCCTGAGTCACTTGGGGCATTTCAACAACGAATCTGGCCTGATCAAACACCTTCTGGTGGCATGACAAAACACTTCTAACAGGGGCAACTCCCTACATTCTGAGAATATGGACATAGTCGAAAAGATACTACGCATAATCAAAGACCCGCTAGGTTGACACACCTAGGCAAAAATAAGGGTTTCCCGGCGAACCAAAAGGGTTCGGGCAAAATGAAGGGATGAAATGGAAAAATCTGTACACCCGGCAAGTCGAAAATCTGAAAAGGCGGCTTGGGCAAAAATGGGTATCCCGGTGGACTGAAAACCCAAAAGGGCGGTCCAGGCAAAAGTTAGGGATTAAAGCGTACGACTATGTCCTGTCATCTTGTCACCTGCCTATCAGAAGAAGCTTGGTCTATCAACAACTATCAACCCCTCACAAGTCTTCCTCTCCCACCTCAGAAACAGGGGCAATGATGAGTTGTCCAAACAATCTAATCGCTCTGTCCACCAAGGTATCAAGGTGAGTTCAGCTAAAGAACATAACCAAATATCTTAATTCCCCAGAGAGTGAGCCAACAAGACAGTATACTCTCCTCAAGCAGTCATACAGTCAAACTTAAGGAAGTTGGGTGTCCTCCAACAGATCTCAACATTCCCCAACACATCACTCTTAAACAAGCATCCCCGGTAGTCTTGGTCTAAAGATTGTTCCCCAGCGGTATATCAAACATTCAGTGGAGTTACTTCTAATACATCTCAAAACTTCCCCCCAGAGGGTCCAATCCAGTTTCCCCAGGAAAAGTTGGAATCCATCTCCCCAAGCAGCAAGCTTATCCCCAGTAGATTCCGGAAGCTTATACTCGCAGAACACGAGCGCATCCCCCGACTTTATTCAAAGAGTTATTTCCTTACCAGGATATAACTGGGTTATCCTCAGCCAGAAGCCACGGAAAGAGCGTCCTCGACGAAGTCTTCTTATCCCCAGCAAGTTATTATCAACACTCAGCAAAGTATCTCTCTCCCCACAGAGTATTGCTTCCCAGCAAGATGGTTAGAGTACTTTGCTCCCTGCAGAGTAGTCCATTCGCCAAGTTTATTCCCCAACGAAGTTATCTTCTCCTACCGGTATTCTTGCAACTATCATCCCCGACGGAAGCAAAATCTATTCTTCAACATCAGCCTAGGAGTGACTTCCCGGCACCCGTCAAGGATTTACTTTCCTAGACGAAAAATACATTCATAAACATCTTCATACATTATAGCATGCATATACGCATCATGAACATACAATCTTACGTATTCAGAGAGCATCTCGCATGTCATACCATATGACATCGCATACAACTAACGCTTGTCTTTTCAGGACAAAAGTACAAAAATGATTGCCATCAATGGTCGCAACTAAAGATCCGATTCCTGTATCTTGCCAGGGTGTGTCTGAAGAGTTCGAGGATCCGATACCTGAATCTTGCCAGGGTGTATCCATTGAAGACTAACATTACCAGATCCGATTCTTGTATCTTGCCAGGGTGTGTCTGAAGAGTTCGAGGATCCGATGCCTGAATCTTGCCAGGGTGTATCCGTTGAAGACTAACATTACCAGATCCAATTCCTGTATCTTGCCAGGGTGTGTCTGAAGAGTTCGAGGATCCGATACCTGAATCTTTCCAGGGTGTATCCGTTGAAGACTAACATTACCAGATCCGATTCCTGTATCTTGCCAGGGTGTGTCTGAAGAGTTCGAGGATCTGATACCTGAATCTTGCCAGGGTGTATCCGTTGAAGACTAGCATTACCAGATCCGATTCCTGTATCTTGCCAGGGTGTGTCTGAAGAGTTCGAGGATCCGATACCTGAATCTTGCCAGGGTGTATCCGTTGAAGACTAGCATTACCAGATCCGATTCCTGTATCTTGCCAGGGTGTGTCTGGAGAGTTCGAGGATCCGATACCTGAATCTTGCCAGGGTGTATCCGTTGAAGACTAGCATTACCAGATCCGATTCCTGTATCTTGCCAGGGTGTGTCTGAAGAGTTCGAGGATCCGATACCTGAATCTTGCCAGGGTGTATCCGTTGAAGACTAGCATTACCAGATCCAATTCTTGTATCTTGCCAGGGTGTGTCTGAAGAGTTCGAGGATCCGATACCTGAATCTTGCCAGGGTGTATCCATTGAAGACTAGCATTACCAGATCCGATTCCTGTATCTGGCCAGGGTGTGTTTGAAGAGTTCGAGGATCCGATGCCTGAATCTTGCCAGGGTGTATCCGTTGAAGACTAACAATACCAGATCCGATTCCTGTATCTTGCCAGGGTGTGTCTGAAGAGTTCGAGGATCCGATGCCTGAATCTTGCCAGGGTGTATCCGTTGAAGACTAACATTACCATATTCGATTCCTGTATCTTGCCAAGGTGTATCTGAAGAGTTCGAGGATCCGATACCTGAATCTTGCCAGGGTGTATCCGTTGAAGACTAACATTGCCAGACTCGATTCCTGTATCTCGCCAGGGCACGTCTGAAGAATTCGAAGATCCGATTCCTGTAACCAGTCAGGACATATCTACACAAAAGCATCTGAAAACCAGCTCCTGCAACATGTCAGGTACTCATTTTTTCTTTTGCAGGTATGCAGGTTCCCGCTAAGGAATCTCTTACGCGATCAACATCCAGATGGAATCTATAAGCCCATCATCCTATCCAGCAATCTTTAAATGGCATCTGTAAGCCCATTCCATCATCACACTGCCACTATGTGAGCGCAAATTTCTGGGCACTCTAGTGTTCAATCATCTTCTACCCTCGAATTACGAAAGGCACGTCAGCCAATATGCATCCTCAGGTCTAAGAAGATTGAACAGGGGCAACTGTTGTACCCCAAAATTTGCCCTCCCATATTCTTCAAGAAAATGCCAAGTCAAAGCTTCAAAATCTCCCCAAGGGTTGCACAGTCAAGGGTCTCCTAAACAGTCAAGATTAGGGTTTGTGTTCTGATCAAGAAATTGAAGTTTCCAAAGTTCCAATCAAGTCTCACATGCCTACAAATATGGTCAAGCATCCTCATATCAAGTTTCAAGACTTTCAGCACAAAATTGCACAGTCAAAACCCTAAATTGCACTACAGTCAACTGCAGGGGCAAAATGGTCATTTGACAGTCAAAAGTTCAAATTTTTGAACAACATATCATTTTGAAGCCCCAAACATCATTTGATCAATGCTTGATCATGATTATCAAAGTTTGGCTCATAAATCATCAAGATGCAAAAGTTTCCTTATTTGGACAGTTGAAAAAGTCAACTGTAAATTGACCAGGGCATAACTTTCACATGGATTATCAGAAAAATTCCATCCAAAGCTCATTTTGAAGAGAAAGACATTTCCTACAACTCATCTTCATACTTCAAGTCCAAGAAATGCTCTCACAAAAAGTTATAAATTTCAACATTATAGGTCATTTTCAAAAGTCAACAAAAAGGGACTTTAAGTCAAAGGCCATAACTTGAGATTGGTAAATCAAAATGACATGGGACCAAAGGCATTGGTTAGAGGACTCAAATACCTTTCCAAAATGTCCAAGAACATGAGAAAAGCTTAAACATTGAGCAAGTTATGCCTTGTGGAAGTTGGGAAATATTTGGATATTTTGAAAAGTCAACATTGCTTCAAATGACCTAAAATTGCTAATGGGCCCATTTTTCTTCCACAATTCATCACCCAAGGCATATGCACGACTACTTGGCCCAAAGGGAAGTCTTTATTCATTTTTTATTTATTTATTTGAATTTTTATTTATCATAATTCATTTAAATCAAATTAAATATATGAAAAATGCTTAACCTAATTTTTTCAATCCTTTTGTGCACAAAATCTACTCAATAACTCGTGCATGATCCAATATGGAAAGATTTGGAGAGAATTGATATGATTGAGAACAAAAACACATGGAAAAAGATTGAAAAGATCTTTGAAAATCAATTTTCAAAAACTATGAATGCAAGAGATTTGGATGATTCTTTTTAACCTAATTCATTACTACATATGCAAGGATCACAACCCTAGTGCCATTACACACGCAGCTGCTCAGAAACCTAACAATCAAACTTGAAATTTTTGTTAAGAAACTCAAAACTGAAAACCCTTTTGCAGGCTAATTCAAGGCATAATAGTTGTTCAAACATCTTCCTGGAGGTTCATTGAACGATTTGCAATCAAAAACATCCATCAAAACTCAAAGAATCGTTGTACATAAGCTAATTTTTCTTGCTTTTTTTTCATAATCGTGCATTCCAATTCATGCGCATTTAGCCTTTTTTAATGTTTGATTCATGTTCCTGGTATGATTCTAAAGCTAACCCATGTGTTTGATTGAATTTTTGCAAGCTATAGACGATTTCACCATTGCCAAATTCTAGGGTTTTCAGAGTTGTGAATTAGGCGTTTTCAAATAGCGTAAAATTAGAGAACCACAGTGCCATGAACGTATTCAGCAAGCTTCGACGAAAAGTTTGAGACCCTCGCGCTCAATTTATGAGCGTCACAGGGCTAATCGCTATTTTTTAATAGCTGGCCTAAGAGAACGCCATGAAAAACGTTGCCTAATGTATTTGTGTTTCAGGAACATGAAGAAGATGATATCGTGGCTGCCAACGATTGGCTGGTTTGAAAACTCGCGCGCGAAGATTCATTAACGTTTTTGTTTCTTTTATAATATTTGTTGTTTGTTTAATATTAACAACGCGCATCTGGCTCCACTGGCAAGCATAAGGATTGGCAAAGTACATGACCTGGGTTCGAGCCCCAGGTCTTCATTATTCCCATGTTATTTTTCAATTACAATTCATATGCAGGCTCAGTATTGTGGTCCACCATACGCCTTCCAAATCCAACGTCCACGCATCCAATGGAATCAAATCAAAGGCTCAGATCCCAGGAACATGATGCATCTTGGTCAACGCCTCTGCACCTGAGTAAAAAAGTCCACAAGGCCAGGAATTGAAATGGGCCTGAATTGCTTGGGCTATACCTCCATATTGGGGACTGATACCCCCCTAGGTTTGCTATTCTAAGTATTTTCTTTTTTGCATTATTTTTATTTTCATTATTTGTTTAATTAATTTATTATTTTCACAAGATATAAAAACATCAAAAAATCAGAAAAAGAAGAGGAAAAGAGAGAAAAAACCTTGCCACAACACTGTTGGAATATCAAACTCTTTCAAGAACCCTAAAACCTTGAAATCCTTATTACAAATCCCTCTCTCACTACAAACAAGCCATCACAGTTATAAACCAATACCTCACTACTTCTTCAGTAAGGATAAGGCTGACTTGATCTCCATGATCCTAATTTTCCAGTAAGGCATAAAAACATTCAGGTCACTAATCTTCCAGTAAGGGTAAGATTGATTTGATCTCCATGATCAAAAGGGTATAATCATTCATACATGCCATATTGTGCCTAAACATTAAATTTCTTCATATGTTGGTTTTATTTGAATTTTTATGATTTTATTTAATGTGTTCATGAGGTTCAACACTGCAGATTTAGACAGGATCCCATGCAGGTTCATTAAGGAACGTTGAGGCCAAAAGCCAAATGGCCAAAAAGCCAAAAGCCAAATGGCCAAAACAGAACATTTTACACATGACCCCAATACATGGCGAGACAGACATCCTGAGAAGATTAAGGAACGTTGAGGCCAAAACGCAAATGGCCAAAAGCCAAAAGCCAAATGGCCAAAGTAGAACAACTTATGCATGATGAGGCCAGAACACAAATGGCCAAACCACTCCAATTCATCTCCAAAAAGGGGACAGAAACCCCCCAAGGTATTGTATTTTCTTTCTTTTCCTTATTTTATTTATTTCAATTATTTCTTTTTTTTAATTAATTCCTTTAATTTAACTTATTTTCATAAAATATAAAAAATAGTAAAAAACAGAAAAGTCATAAAAATCAAAATATATTTATTTAATTAATGTTTTTTTTGTAAATAAATTTCACTAATAATTAATTATTTATTTTTATAAATCAAAATTGCATGTAAATAATTAGATTAATTTTAGGTTTAACTTTAACATGTTTTTCTTAATAAATAAAAAAATTAGAATTAGGGTTAATATTTTAATTTCATTTAATCTTTCTCATAAAAATACATAAAAAACATAAATACCAAAAACTCAAAAAAAAAAAAAAATTCTTTTTTCTCTTTAATTTCATTAGTTTAATCATTTAATTTAATTTCATTAAAAAGGGTCCAACGCCCTCGCTTCCAATTTTAATTCCAATTCGCGCATTTTATTTTATTTCTTATAATATTAATGTAATTCTCCCAAAGCCTTGTAAACTCGGACATTTTATTTCTCGCACTTTACTTCTTTATTTTCTGTCAAATCGGGTCCTGGATTAAATTTGGCGATGTGGACCCGCGCCTTTGTAATAGTTTAGAACTTTTAATTTCCGCATCTTTTTAACTGTTAAATAAATGCATGCAAGAATGAATGGCCTAAAATAAAAACAAACGCATAGATCACCCATAACTTGACATGAATAAGACAAAATAACTGAACATGACACACAAATCACACACCACCCCTAGGGTACGCCTCACTGTTGCCTTGCCTCGAAAGGTGATCGTCGAGTAGAGGATGTCTTAGTAAGTCCTCATGATCCGGGAACCTGGCATGAGGGTAGCTTCTAAGGTGTCTTCCCATTGCTCTGGTGATCACCATGTCCCTATAAACTCGAATTGACCCGAACACCTCCAACGGTGGTGTTACCTACCTCTCAATGGTGGGATGGCACTACTTTAAAGGACATTTACACAGACGAATTCCTTAGGGTAGGTAGGTTCTCTAGATACTTGCTCTAAATTTCAAAACAAATCAAAAATACTTTTCACACCGACACCTTTTCAAAAGCTTTCGAAAGCAATTTTTCAAACACTCTTGAGGACCGATACAAGAGTCGAACTGGAATTTTCAAAGAAACTTTTTAAAACCCACAGTTGAAAAGCAAACAAACCTTTTGAAAACACAAATGAGCAAGTATCTAAGAGCCCATGGATAACCATGGATAGAAAGAGTGCTAACACCTTCCCTTTCTATAATCTACCTCCCGAACCGAGAGCAATCTCTATAAGGAATTTTTCTGTGCTTTTGTCCTTTCCATTTGGAGAAAATAAAAGACGGTGGCGACTCTTGCTTCCGCGACATTTCGCGAACCAGCGTTGAACAGTCAGTTCCAGATCCACCGATCACAGAAGCCGATTGTTATCAGCACTCTCAAACTTGTCATAAGTGCCAAATCTATGCTGATAAGGTGCATGTGCCTCCGGTCCCCTTAAACGTCTTGTCGGCTCCGTGGCCCTTTGCAATGTGGGGCATCAACATGATTGGAGAAATCAGGCCCATCGCTTCTAATGGATATCGCTTAATCCTAGTAGCCATTGATTACTTCACGAAGTGGGTTGAGGCAGCCTCTTTTGCTACAGTAACCAAGAACATCGTGGCGCGGTTCATCCGACATAATCTGATCTTTCGATATGGTGTGCCAGAGAGAATTATTACTGACAATGGTATGAATCTCAACAACACAATGGTCACCGAGCTCTGTAAACAGTTCAAGATACAACATCATAATTCTTCGCCCTACCGGCCGAAGATGAATGGCGCTATTGAAGCGACTAACAAGAACATCAAGAATATTTTACAGAAGATGACGATGACATATAAAAACTGGCATGAGATGTAACCATTTGCTCTTCATGGATACCGTACCTCAGCATGGACATCGACATGGGCAACACCCTACTCTGTGGTATATGGAATGGAGGCAGTCCTACACATCAAAGTCCAGATACCTTCTCTCAGGATTATGAAGGATGCAGGGTTGAACGAGGACGACTGGATCCGAACCCGACTTGATCAGTTAAATCTAATCGATGAAAAGAGACTTACTGCTATCTGCCATGGTCAGACGTATCAAAAGTGAATGATCAAGGCTTTTAACAAGAAAGTCAGGCGTCAAGAATATCAAGTCGGGGATCTAGTGATCAAACGCATCATACTGCCGCAAGGTGATCCCAGGGGCAAATGGACCCCCACGTACGAAGGGCCATTTGTGGTTAAGAACATTTTCTCGGGTGGAGCTATGATTCTAACCACCATGGACGGTGACGACCTTCCTCACCCTGTCAATGCAGACATAGTGAAAAGATACTACGCCTAATCAAAAGAACCGTTATGTTGACTGGCCTAGGCAAAAATAAGAGCTTCTCGGCGAACCAAAAGTGTTCGGGCAAAAGTAAGGGATGAAAATAAAAAAATCTGTGCACCCGACAAGTCGAGAACCCGAAAGGGCGGCTGGGGCAAAAAAGGGTATCCCGGTGGACTGAAAACCCGAAAGGGCGGCCCAGGCAAAAATTAGGGATATAAAGCGTACCACTATGTCTCATTGGATCATCTTGCGACCAGACTTTGATATCGACTATCAAGCTCGGACGGCGCCAACCAATCTGATCAACCTTCGGCTGAGAAGCAAAGTGATGAGACGCTTGAAGATATAAAGGCAATATCAGAGTTGGAACCCAATGGGGTTGTTTCACATAGCTGTTTTTCTTTCTTTTACACAAATTGTATAGTTTCTATTTTTTCAGCGACGTTCTCTTACTAGAGCGTCAGCCTCCTTGCACAAAAACGCCTATTACAGACCAACTTCAAAAAATCAATACAAAATTATTTTCACTTCGAGTTTGTTTTTCTTTTTCTGTTTTGTTTTGCAAGAACGTCCAATGACTTATTTTTGATATATGCAGTTGGAAATGATTACTGCTCATAAATATTTACACAAGAAACAAAAGACAATTACTCGTAATTCCAGAAACAGGGAAAAAACAAGAAGTGCCAAACCCGAAAGTTACTCTGCCCAGCAGGTACCGAGATAAAGTCAACTTTGGATCACAATCATTAGTACATACACTCCCCATAGAGTAAAAGTATTCAAAAGTATTAATGTCAGCCTTCCTGAAACAAGACGTAACCTCCCCCAGCCAGGTTCATCCTGAAACCTGACAGCTATATCCCCCAGCCGAATTCCATAATCACGGGCGAGTCAGTAAATTTCATCCCCTAAGCAATGTTTATTTCTATAAATATGGAGGCTCAATCCCTGACAGAGTTCATCATTTCAGCTTCAAATTCACTTCCTAAGGTTGTTCTCCACAGAGTTTATCCTCATGCAGCATCTCTTCCCGATGGAATATTTACAAATCTCCAGCAACCGTCATGGATTTATTTTCCCAAACGCGGGCATACCCCGACAGCATTTCGTGAACATACATCATGACACACGCATACATATCATATACAACATAATCTCACTTATTTTAAGAACATCATTCCACCATGCATTTCATGCATCGCACATGATTAACCCTGTTATCTTTTCAAGAAAGACAATTAGCTTTCAACAAATCCAACAGTTATACAGGTCACGTCTGCAGACAACTAACGGAAACTCAGTTCCCTAAACCCAACGGGTGAACTAATCCAGGCTTTCATTTCGAAGTAACCCTACTATCTAGGTTCCTTCTCACAGCCATACTATCCAGGCTTTCATTCCGAAGTAACCCTATGACCCAGGTTCCTTCTCACAGCCCTACTATCCAGGCTTTCATTTCGAAGTAACCCTACTATCCATGTTCCTTCTCATGGCCTTAGTATCCAGGCTTTCATATTGAAGAAATCCTATGGCCCAGGTTCCTTCTCATAGCCCTACTATCCAGTCTTTCATTCTGAAGTAACCCTATGACCCAAGTTCCTTCTCACAACCCTACTATCCAGGCTTTCATTTCGAAGTAACCCTACTACCCAAGTTCTTTCTCATGGCCCTACTATCCAGGCTTTCATATTGAAGAAACCCTACGACCCAGGTTCCTTCTCACAACCCCATTATCCAGACTTTCATTTCGAAGTAACCCTACTATCCAGGTTTCTTCTCACAACCCTACTATCCAGGCTTTCATTTTGAAGTAACCAGGTTCCTTCTCACAACCCTACTATCCAGGCTTTCATTTCGAAGTAACCCGGTTCCTTCTCACAGCCCTATTATCCAGGCTTTCATTTCGAAGTAACCCTACGACCCAGGTTCCTTCTCACAACCCTACTATCTAGGCTTTCATTTCGAAGTAACCCTACGACCCAGGTTCCTTCTCACAGCCCTACTATCCAGGCTTTCATTTCGAAGTAACCCTACTATCCAGGTTCCTTCTCATAGCCTTACTATCCAGGCTTTCATTTTGAAGTAACCCTACAACCCAAGTTCTTTCTCATAACCTTAACATCCAGGTTTCTTCTCTCTTATCTCTAGACAATATTTCACAATAATGTAAGACCTATACCTGATCAAACACGATCGATTCCGCAAGCAGAAGTTATTCCCCCAGTAGAGTAACGGACATCTGAAGCTCCTAAAATTCTATTTCTCCCAAGACAGATACCAACATTCCTCAGCAGATTCCTCCTCAATGACAAGAATAGGGACTCTCATCAAAGGAATATCTCAGGAAGTCAACATCTCCTAGATGGCATCTTTAAGCACATCCCTGACAATTCTCTATCACATCCTAGATGGCATCTTTAAGCTCATCTCCAACAATCTTCTGTCATCAACTTCCAAATGGCATTTGTAAGCCCATTCCCAATATCACCAAATCAAGTATCACTTCATATGAGTGCAAATTTAAGGGCACTCTAGTGTTCAATCATCTTCCACCTTCAGATAACGAAAGGCAGACAAGCAAATCTACATCCTCAGGTTTAAGAAGATTGAACAGGGGCAGCTGTTGTACCCCAAAATTTTCCCTCTTATTTTACTCAAAACATACTCCTAAAGGTCCTCAATTTTCTCAAGGTTGCCCAAGAGTCAATCAAACAAACTCTCTCCTAAGGCAATATACCTCAAACTAGGGTTTCCATTTTCATCAATATGGGTGAACTCCAAAGACCTCATATGCTTTCCATGATCCTAATATGTTCCCAAGACCTTCCATGTCAAATTTCAAGCCTTGCACAAGAAGTTTGCTCAGTCAACTTCTCAGATGCTTGAGAATCGACTGTATTAGGTCAAAAGTCAACTGTGGCCCACATACAGTCAAACTTCAAGATTTTTGGTCAACATCAAAATTTTGAAGTTATATCCATCATTTGATCAAGGGTTGATCATGATTCCTCAAGGAATTTCCTAAATTCATCAAAACCCAAAAGTTGCTAAATTAGGGTTTTTTAGGAAAAGTCAATCAAACTTTGACCAAGCATAACTTCGTCATACTTTATCAAATTTTTTCCATCCAAGGCTCATTTTGAAGAGAAAACAATTCCCTACAATTCATCTTCATCCCTCAAGTTCAAAATATGAACTCACAAAAAGATATGAATTTCCACATTATAGGTCCTTTTGAAAAGTCAACAAAAACACTTTTTGGGTCAAAGCTTCTTACATGAACATGGAAGACTCAATTGAGATGAGACAAAAAGGGTTGCTTAGGGGACATCCTAAAGTCAAACGTGCTCAAAAATGCATTTTTTGCCAAATGGGCCTAACTTTTTATGCTTGAATCTCACTCATGACATTGTCCACGACCCAAATGTTCACTCACATGTTATTTGCTTCATTATTTATTTTATTTTGATTTTTTATTTATTAAAAATTGAATTAAATCAAATAATTGGTAAATAATAGAAAATATTTGTTTTGATTGGATATTTGAACAGAATCACAAGCTCATTATGCTGGCATATCAGAATCAAATCATATCAAAGCTAATTGGCACAAGAATGGCATGACTAGGCCAAATTTGGAAGGATATCATACCACATGAAAATAAAATCAAATCTCCATAAATTTCAAGATACAAGTTGGTTTTTACAACCCTAATTCACTCTATTACAAATACATAACGCGGCCAAGGCAAGAAAACAAGGATTGAGGTCGTGAAAGTCATCAAGCAAACTCAAATTTTTGGAAGAAAAGTGTAGATCATATTTCAATTTAGCGGATGATTAAAGGTGATTCAAAGCCACCAATCCACTCCTGGACATCCTCTGAAGCGATTTCAAGCATCACCAAGCCTCCACAAGCCCAGAAACACGCTACACGACCGTCACGGTTTGCCTACTTTTTTCAAATCGATTACAATCATTCTCGCATCATTAGCATGATATGATGATATATTTGTGACCATTGATGTATTTCTAACATGTCTGGATTGTTTAATTGGATTTTTGGTGTACATACTGAGGTTTGCCATTGTTAGGTTTTCTTTGGTCGTTTTAGGGTTTTCTCATATAGGTAAAATTGGCCATAGAAAAGAGTACTAGGATGCTCGTGGCATCACGATGGTTTGATCCATGTAACTGGAATTCATTTATCATGTGTTGTGTTGATTTTTTAGAATTACAGGTTTTTAGCTATAGCTGATTGTCCGTGGGTAAAAGCTCTGAACCTAAGACGACGGTTCCCCGGAGGAGACGAGTGCGTGTCATGACTTGAGTGGATAGTTTAAACTTCGCACGCGTTTTGTTATAGCCACTGAACATTTTACAATATATTATTTTTATGTGTTTATATTAACAAATAACTTGGCAGCCTGTTGGCAAAGAAGGAAACCTATGAGGTGCACATCCTGGGTTCGACCTCAGGCGTGTTACTTTTGCATTTTCTTGATATTTCCTACAGATTGCAATGCACCATGTCCAACGAAGTCCACAGTGAGACCTCAGATCTAACCCTCAAGATATCATCACCATCCGATCCAACGTCCCACGCGCACAGTCATACCATATATCATCAGGGGACCAATACACTAGATCATGCGTTGACTGGGCTTCAGCTTGGTGGGCCTGGAATAAATTCAGAAGGATACCCCCTGCATTTCCTATACAGGCCCAGTTTAAAATTTTTTTTATTTCTTTTATTTATTTTCTTCTATTTAATTATTTGTTTCACAAATTAGTTCTTTTTTTATTAACTACAAAAGACCATAAAATCACAAAAAACACCTAAATTTTTTTTTGGTGTAAAATAGTTATTTTCTTTAATTAATTAATTTAGTTTAAATTAGGTTAATTTACTTCCTTCTCATAATTAAAACTAATTATAAATTAGGGTTGTAAATAATTAATTTTTCTCCAAAAAATAACCAAATTATTTTTCAATTAGATTTTAGGTCTCTAAATAAATTCTTCGCATTTAATTCGTCGCACGCGTTTTAATTACCGTTTTAATTA
This sequence comes from Vicia faba, assembly GCA_948472305.1. Lineage (NCBI taxonomy): Eukaryota > Viridiplantae > Streptophyta > Magnoliopsida > Fabales > Fabaceae > Vicia > Vicia faba. Next base: position 162,461,203 of record OX451736.1, on the reverse strand, counting down.
TTTATGTAACTTTGTCGAGGTTGTAATAGATTTCAATTATGGTTTTAATTTCCGCATTTCATTTTCAGTTAAATAATTCTGTATCTGTGGAAGCCATGTAATAATTAGGGTTTTAATTTCCGCACTTTGAATTTTCGCAATTATTAACTGTTAGATGTATGTTAATAGGATTGTATGGAAAGATTAACTGGAAATTAAAACGGTAGAAAACCCTAAATTGTGAAATGATAATTAACTAAAAAAAATTCACTCGCACATGCTCACTTCTAGGGTTTACTCCACTCCGGTTGCCTTTGATTAAATGGCCATGAAGTATATGGTTTGTTAGCGGTTATCCTCTAGCCCCGAAAGATCTAAAAATGACCCATTTGGATGTTTCCTCGGAAAAGATCTTTAAGGCTTTAGGAGGGTTACTAAAATTCGCTAACATTGTTTTTGTAACCGTATCCGTCCCTTCAAACGTCCCTTAAAACTCCAACGACGGTGCTACCTATTCCTTAATAATGAGATAGAGCTGTCAAAAGGAAAATGAATAGACTTTTTTCGAGTAGGTAGATTAACTCTTAAGTACTTGCTCAATCAATCAAACAAAACTTTTCACACAAAGACTTTTTTCAAAACAACTTCGTCACACCCTTGAGGACTGATACAAGGGTTATCACGAAGTAAAACTTTTTTCAAAACAAGCACACACACAAGCAATTTTAAAATGAGTAAGTACCTAAGAGCCCATGTAAAACCATGGATAGAAATGGTGCTAACAACTTCCCTTTCTATAATCTACCCCCCGTACTCAGAAATATTCTCGAAAAAAGGTTTTTTCTGTTCTTTTTCCTTTTCCTGATTGGATAAAATAAAAGTCGGTGGAGACTCTTGCTTACCGCGACATTTTGCGAACAAAAAATGCAAAACGCAAACCAGTATTAAACAGTCGGTTCTGCCACCGTATCACAAGTGCTAATACCTTCCCTTTGCATAACCAACCCCCTTACATTGAATCTTTCCCCCTCTTTTTGGGTTATTCGCTCTTTTCCCATTCCTTTGGAAACAATAAAGCGCGGTGGCAATTTTTATTTTGATTTGTACAAAGTCTAGTCAATTCAATGGCTTAGTCTTAAACATTTCTACTGCTACAGTTACGATCCATCTTCTCAATAATTTCAATTTCCTTTTCTGCAGTTTTTGCCATTAAAGAACCACCCGCAGTTGCATCTAACAAAACTTTTGGTTGAGGAAGAAGACCATTGCAAAAGATGTGAATTTGAGTAGTATCATCGAAACCATGACTTGGACATTTCCTATGCATTAATTTGTAACTCTCCCATGTGACATTAAAAGATTCATTTCCACCTTGTGAAAATACCAAAATTGATGTTTTAGCTTCCATGAACTTGGATTATGGAAGTAATCTTTCGAGTAATAGTCTCTTGAACACTCACTCTTCCTCTGTTTTGGAAGCTCCGATTGCACCGACAATCTCATAGAACTTTGTCAGATGTGTGTATGGGTCTTCATGATTAAGACTAGTGAAAGGATTTTCATACACAATTTGAAGTATATCGGTCTTCATTTTAGAATGCCTTGCATTGTTAGCATTTTAAGAAAACTGAGCATTTCTCCTCAGACTATTAGTACATAGACCTCTGACAGGAGGTGGTGGTGGATCCTTCATGACTTCTTCAGGCTGTTGAGGTGTTGAATAAGTAGAAGTTTTTCTCTTTGTTTCCTTTCCTAGCTTTCTTATCCTCCCAGTCTTGCTATTAATTTTACACGTAGTCCTTTCAATCTCAGGATCAAAAAGGAGTTGAGCTGCAGGTACACTTCCTCGCATACTATTTTTCAAAAAAGTAAATTTCTTCATGATTTGACTTGTCTCTACTGTTGCAAGAAAGACCATACTATTGAAAAATATTAATTTAGGAGTTTGTTGATTCCTAAAGTTGTTCATGGTTGCATAAATGCAACCATGATTTCACTCACTCTCAAGGACCCAGTGAAAATTGGGTACCTAAAACTCTTAATTGATTTTGTAGGTTAAATTTCTTGTCTCTATGGAAAGAATATGGTTTCTTGATAGTGGATATTCAAGGCATACGATGGGAAACACTTCCCTTACTCATTGACTTTGTGGCAATGAAGAAGGGGTTTGTGACCTATGAAGACAAAAACAAGGATATTATAATTGATAAAGGTAGTGCAGATAAATCCTTCTTCTACTACTATCTCCATTGTTACTTATTGTTGAAGAGTCTATGCTTTTCATTTGTAATGAATATTATACTAGATAAGTCAGGAAAGGTAATTCTTTTCATGATGTACATAAATCTTAAGAAGAGATACTCAAAGACATTAAAGTAGGAATTAAAATTCTGGTATAGGCAACACATGTTAAATACTAATGTTCCAACATCAGAACAATGTCAAGACAGATGTTACAACATCTGTTGACAAACTGAACTTATTTATCAAGATGTAAGTGATATTGAAAGTAAAATTGCAGAATGATAAATAGCACATAGAGTTGTTAACCCAGTTCAGTGAAACATCACCTACTTTGGGGACTACCAAGCCAGGAAGGAAATTCACTATAAGTAGTATCAATTTAAAGCCTAAACAGTCCCAGTTTACAACTTCTCACATAATCCTTACCCAATACAACTTCTACCTAAAAACCTCCATCTAGATATGAGAAATCACCATCTCACTCCCTAAATCACCTTAGCGATATCTAACAGTCCTAATCCCAGTGACTGTATTAAAAACAACCTAATAAGAAGATTACACTTCCAATACAAAACTCAACTCTCTTGCTTAAAAGCTTCAAGAGTGAGAACAATACTCAACTCATTACCTAAAGGTTTTTGAGTGAGAACATTACTGTTGTACCCCAAAATTTGCCCTCCCATATTTCTTCAAGGTTTGTCAAGAATCATCTTCAAATGGTTCAAGATTGCTCAAAGGTTGCACAGTCCAAATGCCTCCTAAGCCGGTCAAAATTAGGGTTTTGTTTCTTTCAAGGAATTTGGGGTTTTCAATGGCTCAATCAAGTCTCATAGGCCTATATACATTGTCAAGCATCTACATGTCAAGTCTCAAGACTCACAATGTCAATTTGCACAGTCAAAAGCTCCATTCGATCCACAGTCAACTGCAAGGGTAAAATGGTCATTTGGCAGTCAAAAGTCAGAATTTTTGGTCAACATCTTATTTTGAGCTCACAATCATCATTTGATCAAGTCTTGATCATGATTCCTCAAGCATGGCTCAAAAATCATCAAGGTGTAAAAAGTTGCTATTTTTGGACAGTAGAAAAGTCAACTGTATCTTGACCAGGGCATAACTTTTTCATGGTTCATCAGAAAAATCCCATCCAATTCTCATTTTGAAGGGGATGACATTTCCTACAACTCATCTTCACATTCCAATTCCAAGAAATGCTTTCACAAAAAGTTATCAATTTCTACATTATAGGTCAATTTCAAAAGTCAACAAAAATGCACTTTAAGTCAAAGACCATAACTTGAGATTGGTAAATCCAAATGACATGGGACCAAAGGCATTGGTTATAGGACTTCAGGACCTTTCCAAAATGTCCAAGAACATGTTCATATGATCAAAATTGAGCAATATATGCATTGGAGAAGTTGGGAAATGTTTGTGAATTTGCAAAAGTCAACTTTGCTCAAAACACTTTGTTTTTGCTAATGGGCCTCAAATTTCTTCTTGAAACTTTATCCAAGGCCTATGCACGACCCATCAAGCTTAAATTGAATTATTTTCTTATTTTTTATTAATAAATTGGATTTTTAATCAATTTTAATTCATTTAATTAATTTAAATTGTAGGAAATACAAAGATTTGATTTTTCAATCTTTTTGTGAAGCAAAAGTGGTCAATATATGCTGGAAATTTCGTGTGCAAATCAAAGGGACAAGAATCTCCAAGTTTGGCAAGTTTTTCCAATCAAAAAGATTCAAAAATATATGATTGCAAATCAAATATTCAAACCATTATTCAATGGATCTTTGCTCAAGGATTTGACCTAATTCTATTCTACTATAAGTACACAAGCCAACCCTAATGCCACAGACGTGAATTTGCTGCAAGAAAGCCATAACCACATTCAAAAAAATCCAAGAAAAGTCAAAACTATTTTCTGCATTCTAGCACGATTCAAAGCAATTTGTGGATTCAAACACGTTGCTGGGAGTGTGAGGAACGTTTTGCAATCAAAACCACACGCTAAGGCTCAAGAAATCATCATTTACAGTCACACGGTTTGATGCTTTTTCTCATAATTGAAACTCCTGATTCATAAGCATTTAACATGATTTATGGTTCGTTTTGCATTGCTTGAATCCTTGTGAAACTAATGGTATAAATTAATTGACTTATAGTGTGCAGAATCATAAGTTGCCATTGAAATAATCTAGGGTTCTTGAGCTTCCAAATTGGGGCTTTACAGTACAGGAAAAATTAGAACCTTTAAGGCATATGATTGAACTCAGGAGACTCAGACGAACCTAACGGGACCATCGCGAAATATTTATATTCATCACAGCCCTATTCGCTATTTTTGGTCATCATGTTTTGTGGGGGTTAAAAACCCCCGCTATCTATTTGTTTTTTACAGGTACAAAGGAGGAAGATGAAGGCGTGTAAGCGTATCATTGGTTGGTTCAAATAAAATGCGCGCTTGTTTTGTGTTTCAGCATATTTATTAATTTTTATATATTATATTTTCTTCTTATTCTTATAACAAAGCGTGCAAGTTGGTGGAGTGGTTGGCCAAGTGTTCAATAGGCGTTGGGACCTGGGTTCGAATCCCAGGTCCCCCAGAATAATTGTTTCTATTTTTTCCAATATGTTCACATGCAGGTTCCTTAATAGTGTCTACCATGTACTGCCAACCTCCAAGCTCCATGTGTCTCTAAGCCCAGATCTGAAGGCCAAGCGTGAGTGACTACCATACTCCCAGTCAACGAACGTGCAGCTGATCCAGAAAGTCAACAAGGCTTGTAGCTTAATGGGCCAGAATTGCAATCAACACCTCCTAAGGGCCCATCACCCCCCTGGTTTCTTTATTCTTTTTCTTTTATATTTTAATTTCTATTTGTTTTCATTAATTATTATTATTATTAGTATTTAATTAACAAATTAATTATTTTTATAATAAAATTCAGAAAACACAAAAAATATAAATATTATTATTATTATTATTATTATTTCACCTTTTATTTATTATTTTTGTAAATAAATGTAATTAATTAATTTAGTTGTTTTAATTAGGTTAATTGTAATTATTTTCATAATAAATAAAATAAATTAGAATTAGGGTTTTCACCAACTTTTGACTTTATTTTATTTTATTTTCATTAAAACATAAAAAACACAAAAAATACTTTTTTTCTTTTAATTAATTAATTAATTAGTTTTAGGTTTAATTAAATGCAAAAAGGACCAAAAACTAATTTTTTCTCAAAAAGGGTCAAAACCCTAGGACTTCTCCGATTTAATTTCTTTTCGCGCATATTATTTTGATTCATATTTATGTAACTGTTCCGAGGATGTAATAGCGTAATTATGACTTTTATCGCTTTCTTTATTTTCCCGCATTTACTTTTCAAGGGTTATGTTTTTGGCGATGTAAATACCCGACGCCTTGTAATAGCGTAGATTTACTTTCTGCAATTTATTTCCCGCAAATTATTAACTGTTAACTATGCATGACAAGATTTGCCTGAAAATTAAAATCAACCCGTAGCTCACCATAATACATGTGCAAAGATAATTTAACATGAAACCTGACACACATGCACATGCCACTCCTAGGGTACGCCTCACTTGGTTGCCTCGACGTGGTCATTGAGTATAGGGTGATTTAGAGGTCGCCCTCCTGTCTAAAGATCAAAGTTGCCTCGAAACGGTTGCCTCAGATAAAAAGGATCTAGGACATTAGGGTTACCGCTAAGGCGTCCTACTATTGCTTTGGTGACCACACATGTCCTTATAATCGAATTGACCCGAATAAATCCAACGACGGTGCTACCTACTTCTCAATAGTGGGATAGTACTATCTAAAGGACATTTACACAGCTTAATTTCTTTAGAGTAAGTAGATTTCTCCTGGGTACTTGGTCTTTCAAAAACAAAACAAACTTTTCGCACTTACACTTTCAAACAAAAGTTTTCAAACAAACACTTCATACACTCTTGAGGACTGATACAAGAGTTACCTAGAAGTTTTCAAAACGAGACTTTTTCAAAACCCACAAACACAAGAAAAGAAAACAATTTTTTGAAAATATAGTGAGCAAGTACCTAAGAGCCCGTGGATAACCACGGATAGAAAGGGCGCTAACACCTTCCCTTTCTATAATCTACCTCCTGAACCGAGAAACATCTCGAAAAGGAATTTTGCTGTGCTTTTGTCCTTTCCTTGTTGGAGAAAATAAAAGACGGTGGCGACTCTTGCTTACCGCGACATTTCGTGAACCAACATTCCAAAACAGTTAGTTCTATTTCCACCGATCACAAAATTGGCGACTCTGCTGGGGATGCTTTAATAAGTGAGGTGTACCTTAGGATTAGATCATTCTATGTTTTCAATTGTATGCCTTGTTTGCTTTAATATTGTGGGCTTGCATCGTAGTTTCATAGATCCTAACCCGGATCTGGGGAATACCCTTTAGGTAGCAATAAGCTGTGAGGGACCTGTCCGGCGTAGACCGACACAGGTGTAGTAGTAGCTACGTTGGTGTGACACCTTGGTCTGTACCAATATCCCTTGTGTTGGAACGAGGAGAATATGGGTCTTCTGAGGAGTCATTAAGAACCAACTGACCTTAGAACCTTAAATTGACCCAACTTGGCCATAGAACAGTAGCAGTATGCTACACTCATTGAGGCTAAACTCTCGCGATGGTTTCGGCCACAAGAAAAGATTGTGAAGCTGGAGTTATGACCGATTGAGGGTAGTCAGTGATATTGAGATCCTCTAGAACCCGGTTACTATTTTCTAGGACATGTCTTAACCAACTGAAACTGAAATAGGGTAGTACCTAAACTTCATGCTGGCCTAAACTCTAAGGGCCGTCTTGCGTGACTTGTGTGCCTTACCATGTTTGCCTTTTGTGAATACTTGTGGTGTGCTTTACCATAACATCATACCATCATAACATTGCATGCATCCTGCATAAGGACTGACCCATTTCAAAGACAAGAGGGTTTCATCTTTGCTCTGTTTTGTAGGACATCATGATGCCCGTGCGAAGGAATACTATCCGGCTCAACTTTGTTCACCCACCTGATTTGATTAAAGAATTGGTTGATAGGATTCCAAACACTACTTCCTTCATGAAAAGGCATGGTTCTCTTCTCGGTTTAGTCACTTCAAAGTGGGACCAACAATTGATGAGTGTCCTGACTCAGTTTTATGATCCGCTATACCATTGCTTCACCTTTCAAGACTTCCAGCTGGTCCCTACCCTGGAAGAATTTTCTGATTTGCTTGGTATCCCTGTTTTGGAGCAGACTCCATTCACTGGTTGGGAGAAGACTCTTAGGCTTGAGGAGATTGCTGCAACCCTTCCTTTGACGAACAAAGAGGTAATGGATAACTGGGAGACTAGAAGCGGAGTTAAGAGCTTTTTGGCCAAGTTTCTGATTGGTAAAGCTAACAGTTTCTGGAATGACTTAGACTTCAGGGCGTACGAAGATATTCTGGCTCTTTTAATCTATGGTCTGGTATTGTTTCCAAATCCTGATACCTTTGTTAATGTCAACGCCATAAGGATCTTCATCTCTCGGAATCCTGTACCCACTCTCTTGGGTGATATCCTGCAACAGCTCTACACTCGTACTGCCCGAAGACGGGGAACTCTGTGGTGTTGTGCTCCTTTGTTGGTGAGGTGGTTTATTTCGAACCTCCCTAAGCTCGTACTGAAGAACAAAGAAGGAAGGGGATGGGCTCATAGGTTAATGTCTCTCACTGATAATGACATCATTTGGACTCTCAGAGGTTTGGATGAGGTAGCTGTTATTGATCATTGCGGAGAGTATCCTAATGTTCCATTGATCGGTACCCAGGGAGGAATCTCTTATAATCCATTTTAGCTCTCCATCAGTTTGGAAGAGCCAGAAGAGCAGGGCCTCATGAGATGTTGATACCTCACATCAGTTTTGAGTTTCAGGTAGACAGTGACGAGCTGCGTCGTAGATTCATCAGGGCTTGGGACAGAATTCACAAAGCTGACCCACATGAGTTGGGACCGAAGACTTCTCTGCCTATGGAATCCTACTACAAATGGGTCCGCATCCGTGCTCAGAAGTTAGGTATGCCATACGAAGCTGTCAGGCCTATTATTCTTGAATTTCCTGATAGAGAAGGGGTTCCTCCAACTGTTCTTCCTCCTCAGATACCCACTGATGTTGATACACTAAAGAGGTCTTGGGTGCAACTACAGGAAGAACGGGATTCTTATCGGGAAAGGTTCAATGAACAAGAACAGAAAATCCAGAAGCTGACCAAGCAATTGGAGAATGAGCAGATCCTGAATGACTATATCCGTACTGAGAAGAAGAGGCCATGGGAGCACTGATGGGCTTTGGATGTTTCTTTTACAGCTTTTATTTCCTTTTCAGTATTTTCATTCTTGTAACGCCTAAGGGCAATTTGTTGAACCATTTGAATTCTAAAAGTTGAATCTAATAAAGTGTGTTTCCTTTTTATCTACAAAGTTGAATCCCGATTGTCTTTGAAAACATAAATCATATGCATTCCATTCATCATATGCATAATAGGTACCCTTTTTACAGGTCACTTATCTTCTTCACTGTTTATTTCAGCAATCATCATGTCTTCTGAACCTACTACTGAACAAGCTATCAAGGCCCTCCAGGCCCAGAACGCCCAGTTCCAAGAGTTGGTCATGAGCTTAGCCCAGGGTCAACAGGAGTTGAAGACTCTGATTCTGAAGAAGAAGAAGAAGAGGACTGTCTTGTTCAATACTGGACGCAAATTTGGGAGTGGACTACAAAATGAGGTTGATCTTACTACTTCCTTGGTAGGGAAAGACAACCCATAAGAGAGAAGGGTTCCTAGTCTTGTGGTCTCCGACAACGAGACGGATTACAATGATGAACAGTACCCTCCTGCTGAGGACAGGTACAAACAGCTGGAGGACCGTTTAAGTGCTATGGAGATTCAACATGTGCCCGGGTTGGACTTTGGAGACCTAGGCTTATCTTCTGGGGTGGTGATTCCCCATAAGTTCAAAGCACCTGCTTTTGCAAAGTACGAAGGAGCTTCCTGTCCTAAGCTGCACCTCCGATCATATGTAAGGAAGATCCAACCTTACACAGCTGACAAGAATTTGTGGATCCATTTCTTCCAGGATAGTCTTTCAGGGACTCAACTCGAATGGTTCTATCAGCTGGATGGAACCAGTATTCGTAACTGGGAGGATTTGGCTACTGCGTTTTATAAGCAGTATCAGTATAATTCTGACCTTGCTCCTACGCGTACCCAACTCCAGGGTATGTCACTAGGGACGGGTGAAGGATTTAAGGAATATGCTCAAAAGTGGAGAGACCTTGCTGGAAGGGTGCAGCCACCTCTGACTGACCGTGAGCTTGTTGATATGTTCTTGGGGACCCTGTCTGGTCCGTTCTTCAACCATTTGATTGGAAATTCTTCTGTCGGGTTTACAGATCTTATCTTGACTGGTGAGAGGATAGAAGCTGGTATCAAGTCTGGGAAGATACAGAAAGGTGCCTCCTCGAGCACTGAAAAGAAGCCCTCCAAGAAAGAATCTAGTGCTGTTTATGGTTCAAGGAGACAGAATAAACCAGAACGCCGCCAAGCTGTCAACGCGGTGGTAATTTCAAAGCCTACTGTTGCTCCTCAGTAATATAACCAACCAAGGAGTGAGAGACCTAAAAGGTAGTTCACTCGGCTCAGTATGACCTTGTCCCAGATATTTCCGCAACTACTGTCAACCAATCTGGTAACTATAAAAGAAGCTCCGAAAGTAGTGAACACAACATCCTCAAAGTACAATCCTAACGCCCGCTGCGCTTATCACTTTGACAGCCCGGGGCATAATACAGATGATTGTTGGGCTCTGAGGAATAAGGTTCAGCACCTTGTTGATGCTAAAGAGATAGAGTTCGAGGCGCCCGAAAGGCCCAATGTTGTGACTGCTCCCATGCCCAAGCATGGAGTGAATGCTGTAGAGGAAGACCTGTATGTAGCCTCTGTGGATGATATTGTTACTCAGTTGTTGACTGTCAAAAGGAACCTGTTGCTAGCCGGTTTATTTCCGGGATGTAGTAAAGGTTGCCATCTATGTTCTATTTCACCTGCTGGTTGTCCTTTGCTGAGGTCAGGCGTCCAAAACCTGATGGATAACAAAGAGATCTTGTTCGAGAAGATTGTTGTTCCTGCTGTCCCTACTGAAGAAGTGTCCATTGTTACTATTTTCAATAACTCTCCTAAGGCTCCCTCAAAGAAGCCTGTCAAAATCATGCCTGCTCAGAAGATTGCTCCCATAATCATCACTGTTCCGGGGCCCATCCCCTATACATCTGACAAAGCGGTCCCTTGGCACTATGGGGCAGATATTTATGTGCTTGGAGTTAAACAAGAGTTTGATACTAGTACCGGCATCAGCAACATCACCGGGACTGCCAAAGTCACCCGTAGTGGTAGGATTTTCTCACCAGATATTGCGCCACCAGCTATCCAGAGACCTATTGTCATCACACCTGCCAGTGTGCCTGCTTCCCTTCCTGACCAAGTTCCTATTTCTACCCCTGCTGCCGAGTCATCTGACGCTCGGGGCAAAGGGATCGCTACTAATGTGCCTGCCCAGACAGAGGCACCAAAGACCACCACTGTTGAAGCCTCCGAACAGGAAATGGAGATTCTTAAGATTATCAAGAAGAGTGATTTTAACGTAGTTGAGCAACTGGGGCACACCCCATCTAAAATTTCTATGCTATCACTGTTGTTGTGTTCAGAGGCCCATGCCAAGGCTCTGATTACCTTCCTGAAGACGGCCCACGTGCCGCAAGAGATGTAAGCTGATCAATTTACCGACTGTGTGGCCAACTTAACTACTGACAATGGTTTGGGTTTCTCCGACGCTGATCTGACTGCTAAGGGGAAGAACCATAACGATGCCCTGCATGTCTCCATTGAATGCAGGGGCACTACTCTTGCACATGTGTTGGTTGACACGGGTTCCTCGTTGAATGTATTACCCAAGAAAGCTTTAGACAGGTTGGATTGCGAGGGTTTGGAACTAAAGCCAAGCAACAATGTTGTCCGGGCCTTTGACGGGTCTAAGAGAATGGTGCACGGCGAAGTTGACATTCCAATCAGGGTTGGTTCTCAGGTCTTCGACTCTACATTCTACGTGATGGACATCCGGCCATCCTATTCTTGTTTGCTGGGTCGTCCTTGGATCCATAAGGCTGGAGGTGTGACCTCCACACTACATCAGAAGCTGAAATACCCGGTCATAGGGAAGATCGTAACAGTTCAAGGGGAAGAAGAATATATGGTCAGCCACCTTAACTCGTTCCGGTATATAGAGATGGATGGGGAATTCATTGAGACTCCATTCCAGCACTTTGAAGAGGTTCCTCAGACACTGGCGTCAGCAGAGACTGTGATTGAAGATCCTCCTTTGAATATGGCTTCCTTAAAGGATGCTCGGGCTGTTATTGAGAAGGGTGAGTGCACAAACTGGGGGCGACTTCTTGATTTCACTCCGAAGACTGACAAATTTGGTTTGGGTTTCACTGCAAAAGCTCAGAGCGCTGTTCGTAAGGCAAGGATTGGAAGACCTCCTGTATTCATCACCAACCCGGGAGTAAATGCTATTGAAGACGACGTGGAGGAATCTGAATTCGACAGCTGGATCTACCCCACAACCAACGGTGGACCGAACAACTAGACTGCCAAAGACTTCATACCTATTACTTTTGTCACTCAGTAATGAACTCCTTTGTTTTGAATTTGTAACAGACAATAATTTGAAACTTTATGGCCCGGTGTCTTACCCGGGGCACCGTGGCTTCATTTGTGAGGGCTTTTGTGTGTCATTTTCATATATCATTAATAAAAGCATTGGACGTTTTTTGCATTTCAAATCTTGTGCTCCTTGTCTTTCTTTATTATATGTTGCAAAACAGCTATATTTACACACACTCACATATACAGGTTCCAATCCACTCTGGATCTCACTGGTAACGACTCTACTACTGCCAGTTATGACTTCGAAAATCCGATCAACTTAGCCGAAGACGAAGGTGAAGATGATTGTGAAGTGCCTGGTGAGCTTGCAAGACTGTTACTCCAGGAAGAGAGGGCCATTCAGCCACATGAAGAGCCAGTGGAAACGGTAAATCTGGGTACTGAGACAAACAGAAAGGAGGTTAAGATTGGTGCCAATCTGGAGTCTAGTGTGAAACAACGGTTGATTCAGATGCTGCATGACTACGTGGAAATCTTTGCCTGGTTTTATGAAGATATGCCTGGGTTGGATACCGACATCGTGGTTCATCACTTGCCTACCAAGGAAGAATGCCCTCCGGTAAAACAGAAGGTACGCCGTATGCGTCCAGAGATGTCCGAGAAAATCAAAGCTGAGGTTATGAAACAATTTGACGCCGGTTTTCTAGCAGTAACTTCTTACCCTCAGTGGGTTATCAACGTGGTTCCAGTGCCGAAGAAAGATGGTAAGGTCAGAATGTGTGTTGATTACAGGGATTTGAACAGGGAGAGCCCTAAGGATGACTTCCCGCTGCCTCACATCGACGTTCTGGTTGACAACACTGCTCAGCATAAGGTATTCTCCTTCATGGACGGGTTCTTCGGTTATAATCAAATCAAGATGGCTCCTGAAGACATGGAGAAGACCACTTTTGTTACTCAGTGGGGCACCTTTTGCTACAAGGTCATGCCGTTTGGATTGAAAAATGCTGGGGCAACATATCAGCGTGCCATGGTTGCTCTGTTTCATGATATGATCCATCATGAGATCGAAGTATATGTCGACAATATGATTGCAAGGTCCCAAACTGAGGAGGAACACCTCGACCATCTACAAAAGCTATTTGACCGTCTGAAGTTGTACAAGCTAAGGTTAAACCCGAACAAGTGCACCTTCGGGGTAAGATCTGGAAAATTGCTAGGCTTCGTCGTGAGCGACAAGGGTATTCAAGTAGACCTTGCCAAGGTGAAAGCCATACAAGAGATGCCAATTCCCAAGACAGAGAAAGAAGTCAGAGGCTTTCTAGGACGGCTGAATTACATTGCCCGATTCATCTCACATCTAACTGCTACCTGTGAACCAATCTTCAAGCTACTGAAGAAAGATCAAGTAGTACGTTGGAACGATGAATGCCAGGCCGCTTTCGAAAGAATCAAAGAGTATCTCCAAGAACCACCCATTCTTATTCCACCGGTTGAAGGGAGACCTCTAATCTTATACTTGACAGTACTTGACAGCTCAATGGGGTGTGTGCTGGGGCAGCATGACGAGTCTGGCCCAAAAGAGCACGCTATTTATTACCTTAGCAAAAAGTTTACCGACTGTGAGACCCGATACTCACTGCTCGAGAAAACTTGCTGCGCTTTGGTATGGGTTGCTCGCCGGCTAAGACAGTATATGTTGACTCACACTACTCTGTTGATTTCAAAAATGGATCCAATCAAGTACATCTTCGAAAAGCCTGCCTTGTCCGGAAGAATAGCAAGATGGCAGATGATCTTGACGGAATACTACATCCAGTACACGACTCAGAAAGCAATCAAGGGAAGTGTGCTGGCAGACCATTTGGCACACCAGGCAGTGGATGACTACCAATCTATGAACTTTGAATTTCTAGATGAGAATATCATGGTAGTGACTGATTGTGAAGTACCTGGACCGGATGAAGGACCTGAGGAAGGATCCTGATGGTCTATGCACTTTGACGGAGCCTCGAACACTTTGGGTAATGGTATTGGCGCTGTGATCATATCTCCTAAAGGCACTCATACTCCACTGACCGCCCGACTATGTTTCAACTGCACCAACAACATGGCGGAGTATGAAGCATGCATCATGGGTCTTCGAGCTGCAATCGACCTAAGGATCAAGTTTCTGAGTGTCTTCGGAGATTCCGCTCTCGTGATCAGTCAGATCAAAGGCGAGTGGGATACGAAACATCCAAATCTTATTCCTTACAAGGAGTATGTATTGACTTTGATTCCCTATTTCGAGGAGATAACTTTTGAACATTTCGCAAGAGAGGAGAATCAGTTGGCGGACGCGTTAGCTACAATGTCTTCTATGTTCAAAGTCAAATGGGACAACGAGGCTCCCCGGATCATCATTTGGAAACTAGATGAACCTGCACATTACTGTGACCTTGAGACTGAAGAGGTAACAGAAAAACCTTGGTATCATGAGGTGAAGAGGTACCTTGAATCTCAAGAATACCCCGAGGGCGCATTTGTTAATGACAAGAAGTTTCTGAGAAGATTCGCGGCAAAGTTCTTCCTCAGCAATGACATTCTGTACAAACGAAACCATGATTCAACCTTACTGCGTTGTGTGAATAAGACTGAAGCAGAAAGGATCATGGCCGAGCTGCATGAAGGTACCTTCGGAACTCACTCCAGTGGACATACCATGGCAAAGAAAATCCTTCGGGCAGGATACTACTGGTCCACAATGGAAGCTGACTGTTACCAACATTCTCGGACATGTCACAAATGCCAGATCTATGCTGATAAGGTGCACGTTCCTCCAGTTCCCTTGAACGTCTTGATAGCACCTTGGCCTTTTGCAATGTGGGGCATTGCTATGATCGGCGAGATCAGACCTACGACATCCAACGGGCATCGCTTCATCCTGATAGCAATTGATTACTTTACGAAGTGGCTTGAAGCAGCTTCCTTTGCCACCGTAACCAAGAATGTCGTGGCACGGTTCATTCGGCATAACCTGATCTGTCGATACGGTGTACCAGAGAGGATCATTACGGACAATGGTACCAATCTTAATAACAAGATGATCACTGAGCTCTGCGAGCAATTCAAGATACAGCACCACAACTCTTCTCTCTACCGTTCGAAGATGAATGGGGCTGTAGAAGCGGCGAACAAGAACATTAAGAAGATTGTGCAGAAGATGACAGTGACCTACAAAGATTGGCACGAGATGTTACCGTTCGCTCTTCATGGGTACCGTACCTCAGCACGAACATCAACAGGGGTAACACGCTTTTCCTTGGTTTATGGCATGGAGGTAGTCTTGCCCATCGAAGTTCAGATACCCTCTCTCCAAATCATGAAGGACGCAGGTTTGAGCGAAGATGACTGGATCCAGACTCGGCTTGATCAATTAAACCTAATCGACGAAAAGAGACTCACTGCTATTTGTCATGGTCAGACGTACCAAAAACGGATGATCAAGGCATTTAACAAGAAAGTCAGACGACAAGAGTATCAAGTCGGAGACCTGCTAATCAAGCGCATCATCCTACCTCAAGGTGATCCCAGGGGCAAATGGACCCCTACGTACGAAGGGCCATTTGTGGTTAAGAATATCTTCTCAGGAGGAGCGATGATTCTCACTACCATGGATGGTGACGACCTTCCTCACCCAGCCAATGAAGACATAGTAAAAAGATACTACGCATGACTAAAGACCCGCTAGGTCGACTGGCCTAGGCAAAAATAAGGGCTTCCCGACGAACCAAAAGGGTTCGGGCAAAAATAAGGGATGAAATGAAAAAAAATCTGTACACCCGGAAAATCGAAAACCTGAAAAGGCGGCTTGGGCAAAAATGGGTATCCCGATGGACTGAAAACCCGAAAGGGCGGTCCAGGAAAAAGTTAGGGATTAAAGCGTAATACTATGTCTCATTGGATCACCTTG
Source organism: Vicia faba (assembly GCA_948472305.1). Lineage (NCBI taxonomy): Eukaryota > Viridiplantae > Streptophyta > Magnoliopsida > Fabales > Fabaceae > Vicia > Vicia faba. The sequence continues at coordinate 162,445,265 of OX451736.1, read as the reverse complement.
CATCCAGACTTCGGTATCGACTATCAGGCTCAGACGGTACCAATCAATCAGATTCATCTCCAACTAAGCAGCAAAGTGATGAGACGCTTGAAGACATAAAGGCGATAACAGAGTTGGAACCCAGTGGGATTTTTCACATAGCTGTTTTGTTTTTCCTTTCACAAATTGTATAAACTCTATGTTGTTCGGCGGCGTTCTCTTACTAGGACGTCAGCCTCTTGTACACAAACGCCTATTTACAGGCAAATTTCAAAATCAATACAAGCTCACTTTTCCAGACAAATTGCCAATTGTTTTTCTTTTTCTGTTTTGTTTTGCAAAGAACGTCCAATGTTCATTTTTGATATATGCATTTGACATTAATTGCTGATCATAAATATTTGCATACGAAACAAAGGACTAATTACAGGTGACATCAGAAACAGGGGCAATAAGAATTGTCTAAGCGATCTAGTTGCTTTGTCCACCGAGGTACCAAGGTAAGTTCAGCTGAAGAATGTGACCAAGATACCTTCACTCCCCGCAGAGTAAGGCAAGATTCAACAGTACTCTCCTCAAGCAGAGTTGGTCTCCCGTCATCCCTAAAAAGGCACAGTATCCCTAGCAAGTCAGCAATACTCTCCCCCGAGCAGATTTAAGCTACTGTTAGCCCTAAGGAAGTTGGGTATCCCCAGAAGATCTCAATATTCTCCAGCAGAGTATATAGATATTCCTCAACAAGCATCCCCGGCAGTCTTAATATTCATCGACGGAAATATAAGATTGTTCCCGGGCGGAATACAGACATCCCAGTGGAGCCATTTCCCCAGTACAGTCCAAAAGTTTCCCCAGGAGAGTTGAATCAATCTGCCGAGTAGATCCTGGAAGCTTGTCTCCCGCAGAGTACAAATATCTCTCCCCGGCCATATTCAAAGGTTATTCCCCACCAGAGTCTAACTGGGTAATCCTCAGCAAATTACAACGGAAAGATCGTCCTCAGCGAAATTCTTCCTATCCCCAGCGGAGTTCATCATATTCCCCAACAGAGCTTATCAACAGGAATCCCCAGCGGAGTTATCGTTAAATTCTTAACGAAGTATCTCTTCCCCACAGAGTAATTCCCTGCAGAGTAATCTTCACCAGGTTTATTCCTCAACAGAGTCATCTTCTCCTACAGGTTTATTCTTGCAATCATCTTCGTTCATCATCCCCAGCGGAAACGAAGAACTCTACTCTTCAACATCAGCCCAGGATTTAACAAACTCCCGGCATTCGTCAAGGATTTATTTTTCCATACGAAAATACATTCATAAACATTTCACATTTCATATCTCTTGCTTACATACATGATAAAGTGCATACGACACAATCTCATTTATTCTTGAGAACATCATGGCATCATGCATTTCATACATCATGACATTGCATACAACCAATGTTTTGCCTTTTCAGGAAAAGGTCAATCCAAAGATGATTACCATCAACCTTTTGAAGTTCCAGATTCGATACCTGTATCTAGCCAGGGCATATTTGTGAGCGATTGATTGTAGATCTATACCTGTATCTAGCCAGGAAAGTTATCTACATGAAGAGATTGAAGATCAACACCTGTAACAGGCCAGGAAATTATCTTTCATTCTCAGGTCAGAGGTCTACACCTGTATCCAGCCAGGAAAGCTATCTCTACCAACTTTTTGAAGTTCCAGATTCGATACTTGTATCTTGCCAGGGCATATCTGTGAGTGATTGATTGTAGATCTATACCTGTATCTAGCCAGGAAAGTTATCTACATGAAGAGATTGAAGATCAACACCTGTAATAGACCAGGAAATTATCTTTCATTCTCAGGTCAGAGGTCTACACCTGTATCCAGCCAGGAAAGCTATCTCTACCAACTTTTTGAAGTTCCAGATTCGATACCTATATCTAGCCAGGGCATATTTGTGAGCGATTGATTGTAGATCTATACCTGTATCTAGCCAGGAAAGTTATCTATATGAAGAGATTAAAGATCAACACCTGTAACAGGCCAGGAAATTATCTTTCATTCTCAGGTCAGAGGTCTACACCTGTATCCAGCCAGGAAAGCTATCTCTACCAACTTTTTGAAGTTCCAGATTCGATACCTGTATCTTGCCAGGGCATATCTGTGAGCGATTGATTGTAGATCTATACCTGTATCTAGCCAGGAAAGTTATCTACATGAAGAGATTGAAGATCAACACCTGTAACAGACCAGGAAATTATCTTTCATTCTCAGGTCAGAGGTCTACACCTGTATCCAGCCAGGAAAGCTATCTCTACCAACTTTTTGAAGTTCCAGATTTGATACTTGTATCTAGCCAGGGCATATCTGTGAGCGATTTATTGTAGATCTATACCTGTATCTAGCCAGGAAAGTTATCTACATGAAGAGATTGAAGATCAACACCTGTAACAGACCAGGAAATTATCTTTCATTCTCAGGTCAGAGGTCTACACCTGTATCCAGCCAGGAAAGCTATCTCGACCAACCTTTTGAAGTTCCAGATTCGATACCTGTATCTAGCCAGGGCATATCTGTGAGCGATTGATTGTAGATCTATACCTGTATCTAGCCAGGAAAGTTATCTACATGAAGAGATTGAAGATCAACACCTGTAACAGACCAGGAAATTATCTTTCATTCTCAGGTCAGAGGTCTACACCTGTATCCAGCCAGGAAAGCTATCTCGACCAACCTTTTGAAGTTCCAGATTCGTTACCTGTATCTAGCCAGGGCATATCTGTGAGCGATTGATTGTAGATCTATACCTGTATCTAGCCAGAAAAGTATCTGCATGAAGAGTTTGAAGATCAACACCTGTAACAGGCCAGGAAATTATCTTTCATTCTCAGGTCAGAGGTCTACACCTGTATCCAGCCAGGAAAGCTATCTCGACCAACCTTTTGAAGTTCCAGATTCGATACCTGTATCTAGCCAGGGCATATCTGTGAGCGATTGATTGTAGATCTATACCTGTATCTAGCCAGAAAAGTATCTGCATGAAGAAATTGAAAACCAATACCTAAAACCAGACACGAAAACTATCTTTCCTTCTCAGGTATGCAAGTTCTCGCTAAGGAATCTCTTACGCGATTGACACCCCTGGATGGCATCTATAAGCCCATCCTCCTATCCATCATATTTCCAAATGGCATCCATAAGCCCATTCCCGACATCACATTGCTGATATTACACTATGCGAGTGCAAATTTCTGGGCAGTTTAGTGTTCAATCATCTTCCACCTTCGGATCACGAAAGGCACGCAAGCCAATCTACATCCTCAGGTCTAAGAAGATTGAACAGGGGCAACTGTTGTACCCCAAAATTTACCCTCCCATATTTCTTCAAGGTTTGTCAAGAATCATCTTCAAATGGTTCAAGATTGCTCAAAGGTTGCACAATCCAAATGCCTCCTAAGCCGGTCAAAATTAGGGTTTTGTTTCTTTCAAGGAATTTGGGGTTTTTAATGGCTCAATCAAGTCTCATAGGCCTATATACATTGTCAAGCATCTACATGTCAAGTCTCAAGACTCACAATGTCAATTTGCATAGTCAAAAGCTCCATTTGATCCACAGTCAACTACAAGGGTAAAATGGTCATTTGGCAGTCAAAAGTCAGAATTTTTGGTCAACATCTTATTTTGAGCTCACAATCATCATTTGATCATGATTCCTAAAGCATGGCTCAAAAATCATCAAGGTGTAAAAAGTTGCTATTTTTGGACAGCAGAAAAGTCAACTGTATCTTGACCAGGGCATAACTTTTTCATGGTTCATCAGAAAAATCCGATCCAATGCTCATTTTGAAGGGGATGACATTTCCTACAACTCATCTTCACATTCCAATTCCAAGAAATGCTCTCACAAAAAGTTATCAATTTCTACATTATAGGTCAATTTCAAAAGTCAACAAAAATGCACTTTAAGTCAAAGACCATAACTTGAGATTGGTAAATCCAAATGACATGGGACAAAAGGAATTGGTTAGATGACTTCAAGACCTTTCCAAAATGTCCAAGAACATGTTCATATGATCAAAATTGAGCAAGATATGCATTGGAGAAGTTGGGAAAGTTTTGTGAATTTGCAAAAGTCAACTTTGCTCAAAACACTTTGTTTTTGCTAATGGGCCTCAAATTTCTTCTTGAAACTTTATCCAAGGCCTATGCACGACCCATCAAGCTTAAATTGAATTATTTTCTTATTTTTATTAATTAATTGGATTTTTAATCAATTTTAATTCATTTAATTAATTTAAATTGTAGGAAATACAAAGATTTGATTTTTCAATCTTTTTGTGAAGCAAAAGTGGTCAATATATGCTGGAAATTTCGTGTGCAAATCAAAGGGACAAGAATCTCCAAGTTTGGCAAGTTTTTCCAATCAAAAAGATTCAAAAATATATGATTGCAAATCAAATATTCAAACCATTATTCAATGGATCTTTGCTCAAGGATTTGACCTAATTCTATTCTACTATAAGTACACAAGCCAACCCTAATGCCACAGAAGTGAATTTGCTGCAAGAAAGCCATAACCACATTCAAAAAAATCCAAGAAAAGTCAAAACTTTTTTCTGCATTCTAGCACGATTCAAAGCAATTTGTGGATTCAAACACGTTGCTGGGAGTGTGAGGAACGTTTTGCAATCAAAACCACACTCTAAGGCTCAAGAAATCATCATTTACAGTCACACGGTTTGATGCTTTTTCTCATAATCGAAACTCCTGATTCATAAGCATTTAACATGATTTATGGTTCGTTTTGCATTGCTTGAATCCTTGTGAAACTAATGGTATAAATTAATTGACTTATAGTGTGCAGAATCATAAGTTGCCATTGACAAAATCTAGGGTTCTTGAGCTTCCAAATTGGGGCTTTACAGTACAGGAAAAATTAGAACCTTTAAGGCATATGATTGAACTCAGGAGACTCAGACGAACCTAACGGGACCATCGCGAAATATTTATATTCATCACAGCCCTATTCGCTATTTTTGGTTATCATGTTTTGTGGGGGTTAAAAACCCCCGCTATCTATTTGTTTTTTACAGGTACAAAGGAGGAAGATGAAGGCGTGTAAGCGTATCATTGGTTGGTTCAAATAAAACGCGTGCTTGTTTTGTGCTTCAGCATATTTATTAATTTTTATATATTATATTTTCTTCTTATTCTTATAACAAAGCATGCAAGTTGGTGGAGTGGTTGGCCAAGTGTTCAATAGGCGTTGGGACCTGGGTTCGAATCCCAGGTCCCCCAGAATAATTGTTTCTATTTTTTCCAATATGTTCACATGCAGGTTCCTTAATAGTGTCTACCATGTATTGCCAACCTCCAAGCGCCATGTGTCTCTAAGCCCAGATCTGAAGGCCAAGCGTGAGTGACTACCATACTCCCAGTCAACGAACGTGCAGCTGATCCAGAAAGTCAACAAGGCTTGTAGCTTAATGGGCCAAAATTGCAATCAACACCTCCTAAGGGCCCATCACCCCCCTGGTTTCTTTATTCTTTTTCTTTTATATTTTAATTTCTATTTGTTTTCATTAATTATTATTATTATTAGTATTTAATTAACAAATTAATTATTTTTATAATAAAATTCAGAAAACACAAAAAATATAAATATTATTATTATTATTAATTTCACCTTTTATTTATTATTTTTGTAAATAAATGTAATTAATTAATTTAGTTGTTTTAATTAGGTTAATTGTAATTATTTTCATAATAAATAAAATAAATTAGAATTAGGGTTTTCACCAACTTTTGACTTTATTTTATTTTATTTTCATTAAAACATAAAAAACACAAAAAAATACTTTTTTCTTTTAATTAATTAATTAATTAGTTTTAGGTTTAATTAAATGCAAAAAGGACCAAAAACTCATTTTTTTCTCAAAAAGGGTCAAAACCTTAGGACTTCTCCTATTTAATTTCTTTTCGCGCATATTATTTTGATTCATATTTATGTAACTGTTCCGAGGATGTAATAGCGTAATTAGGACTTTTATCGCTTTCTTTATTTTCCCGCATTTACTTTTCAAGGGTTATGTTTTTGGCGATGTAAATACCCGACGCCTTGTAATAGCGTAGATTTACTTTACGCAATTTATTTCCCGCAAATTATTAACTGTTAACTATGCATGACAAGATTTGCCTGAAAATTAAAATCAACCCGTAGCTAACCATAATACATGTGCAAAGATAATTTAACATGAAACCTGACACACGTGCACATGCCACTCCTAGGGTACGCCTCACTTGGTTGCCTCGACGTGGTCATTGAGTATAGGGTGTTTTAGAGGTCACCCTCCTGTATAAAGATCAAAGTTGCCTCGAAACGGTTGCCTCGGATAAAAAGGATCTAGGACATTAGGGTTACCGCTAAGGCGTCCTACTATTGCTTTGGTAACCACACATGTCCCTATAATCTAATTGACCCGAATAACTCCAACGACGGTGCTACCTACTTCTCAATAGTGGGATAGTACTGTCTAAAGGACATTTACACAACTTAATTTCTTTAGAGTAGGTAGATTTCTCCTGGGTACTTGCTCTTTCAAAAACAAAACAAACTTTTCGCACTTACACTTTTAAACAATAGTTTTCAAACAAACACTTCATACACTCTTGAGGACTGATACAAGAGTTACCTAGAAGTTTTCAAAACGAGACTTTTTCAAAACCCACAAACACAAGAAAAGCAAACAATTTTTTGAAAACATAGTGAGCAAGTACCTAAGAGCCCGTGGATAACCACAGATAGAAAGGGTGCTAACACCTTCCCTTTCTATAATCTACCTCCCGAACCGAGAAACATCTCGAAAAGGAATTTTGCTGTGCTTTTGTCCTTTCCTTGTTGGAGAAAATAAAAGACGGCGGTGACTCTTGCTTACCGTGACATTTCGCGAGCCAGCATTCCAAAACAGTCAGTTCTATTTCCATCGATCACAATTACGTCTAGCACAAGTATCAAAAGATACAAGGGTGACTTACAACTACACAAGAGACTCTCAAAACCTAAGACTTTAAGCTTCCCCTGATTTACAAATTATTGAAAGATTCAAAATACATTAGGTAGGTTTTCTCTTTAAATACACCTCTGCAGTCCATATATTTCTTGATCTACTAGCTGAGTGATGCACCAATTGTGCAGCAAAATCTCCTTAAATATTCGAACAAACAATACAAAGTTTGCTAAATTATTTCAAAGTCAAATTTAGTAACTAATATACAATTGGAGATATAAAACCTATTCCAGATTAAATCTTCTTGACCTGCAAAATTCACTAAGATATATCCAAAAGAAATATCACAGAATCAAATCAAACATCTCAAGATTTAAAACAGCAACGCCTGCTGTACCAGACCAAGATGTCATGACATATGCTTCAACATCTGGCTGAAAAAACTCATAACAACAAAATTGTTATGACAATTGATAAGAATACTGTAACATCTTGATCAACATTAACATAGAACCATGATTTAGCAAAATTGTGTCAATCTTAAAACCATGGAGCTAACAATCTCTCCCTTTGGAAAATTTTGGATAAAACAACCAAAGCCCAAATGAGATTGCAGAGAAGAATAACACCACAATGAATAAGACCACAAAGGAATAAGACCAAAAACCAAACTGCATAAAACATGTATCAAAGATGCAACAGTTACACAAACACAAGCTATATGCTAAACATGTAAACTTTGTACATGAGGAAGAAGATGGACTGCATCTTCAGAACCATCTAAGTTACTTCCTCTAAAACACAGAACCATTTTTTTCAGAGAGATAAACCCCCTCAAGAACACAACACATTAGAAGAACATGCAACATAAGAAATACACATAACTCAGAGCACATGACACAACACATGCTCATAACTCAGAACACAAGACACAAACAAAAAAGACCCAAAAGACAGGATGTTATAACATCCTATGGAACATCCTGCAAACAACTACAAAAGTAACAGCAAAACCAAGATAGACTCAAGACTTCTAAAGTGTTTCATACAACAAACAAAACTTGACTAGACTCAATGACACTTTCTCCCCCTTTTTAGCCAAAAATTGATAAAAATAGAGTGAAAAGAAACTGACAAAAAGAATCAATAGAAGCAAGAATTGATTCTAGAAAAAAAAAAGAAAGACTAAAAACTAACAAACCAAGGACATAAATCAAACATACCTTATGGTTGATACAAGACCAATTGCATCAAACTGACTCAAAAGAAAAATAAACAAAAATAAAAGACAGACCTTACCCAAAAAGACACAAGATAAAAAAAATGACAAAAAAAATTGATTCAACAAACATGAAAAAAAAACACTGTTAGGTATGTGATTATTTGGAAAACATGTATTGCAGCCTAATGTTGAAAAAAGATGTCATAACATCTTGACCAACTGGTACATCAGGTTTTGCAAGTACCTTATTTGACAAATGTTCCAGCAGATGTTGTAACATGTTACAACCGAACATCTTGATAGTACGCTGGATTTTTATTCTTGAAGATTTGATTTGATTATTTGAGTATCTGGAATATTTTATACTCATAAATAAGAGCAATAAATCAAGGATTTTATTAGAAACAAGTGCATATTTGGTTGGTTACTAAAAAGGATTGATTGAGACTTTTTAGGAAACTTTTTATGAAGATTGTTTCTATTTTTGTGAAGAAGATTCTGCAGGTTTTAAGAGCTGCTGGTTGGATTTGATTGAAGAGTCCAAGCCCAACTATATAAAAGTATATAAGGAGTCGTCCAAGACCTATTTTTAAGCATAGTTTTTATTGGAAAACCTTGTGAAAAATAAGGGTTTAGGGTTTGATAGTACTTAGTTTCTCCGTGTGTTTATTTGTATGTCTTCATGTATATTTGATGCATTTGAGTTCACTGATTGTCACTTTCTTGTCAAGTTATTATTATCTTCGAAGCTGTGAAGCAAGAGTTGAGTATTGTTCTTGGTAGAATCTTTTAAGAACAACTATGTGTTGTACCCCAAAATTTTCCCTCTCATTTTACTCTACACATGCCCATTGAGGTCCTCAAGTTGCTCAAGGATGCCCAAGAGTTGACCAGACAAACCCTCTCTTAAGGCAATGTACCCCAAATTAGGGTTTCCATTTTCATCAGGGTATGGGAGCTCCAAAGGTCTAAAATGCTTTCTATGGTCCTAATATGTTATCAAGATCATCCATGTCAAGTTTTATTCCTTGCACAAGATGTTTGCTTAGTCAACTGCTTAAATGCCTAAAAATCAACTATACTAGGTCAAAAGTCAACTGTGGCCCATATACAATCAAACTTCAAGATTTTTGGTCAACATCAACATTTTTAAGTAATATCTATCATTTTATCAAGGGTTGATCATGATTCCCTAAGGAATGCCCCAAATTCATCAAAACCCAAAAGTTGCTAAATTAGGGTTTCTTAGGAAAAGTCAACCAAACTTTGACCAAGCATAACTTCCTCATAATTTATCAGAAACTTTCTATCCAAGGCTCATTTTGAAGAAGATGAAATTCCCTACAATTAATATTTATCCCTCAAGTTAAAAATATGCACTCATCAAAAGATAGGAATTTCTACATTATAGGTCCTTTTGAAAAGTAAACAAAAACACCTTTTAGGTCAAGGCTATTTACATGAACATGGAAGACCCATTTGAGATGATACCAAAAGGGTTGTTTAGAGGACATCCTAAGATTTCTAAAAAGTCCAAGAACACCTCTCTAGGGCTAAAATTGGAGGAGATAGGCCTTGTCAAATTTGACAATTTTTGCAAAATTGTCCAAAGTCAAATATGCTCAAAAATGCATTTTCTTACCAAATGGGCCCAACTTTTTAAGCTTGCATTAAGCTTCCAACATGATCCAAGACCCAAACACTCTACCACATATTATTGACTTTATTTACTTAATTTATTTTGATTTTTATCATTTAAAAGTCAAATTAAATCAAATAAATGATATAAAATATGGAAGATTTGTTTTTGATCTGATTTTGAATGGAATTATAATGCAAATATGCTGTCAAACCAAATCAAATCGTGCCAAGGAAGATTGGGATGAAAATGGTATGATTTGGCTTGATATGGAAAGATATCATATAAGATGAAAACCAAATCAAATCTTCATAAAGTTCAAAGATACAAGGCACTTTTATTGACCTAATGTGTTCCACTACATATAGAGAAGATATCCAATACACAAAAAGGAAGGATTAAGGTCGTAAAAGCTGCAAACAAAAATTGAAAAATTGTCAAAAAAGTGGTAGATCGATTTTCAGTTTAGAGGCCGATTCAAAGACTTTCAAAGCTACCAATCATTTCCTGGACCTTCCCAGAAGCTAACACGATTGTTTGGACGCCTCAAAGCTCCATGAATCATCACATAAGCCACACGGTTTTCACCCTCTGAACGCAAATTCGTTTTCAGGGTTCCACGTACTTTTAATCCAGTTTGCTTGTATCAATGTATTCATAATCATGTTTGTGATCTTTTGGATAGCCTGAATTTGATTTCTAGTGTGGGAACAAGTTTACGTCATTATTAGGGTTTGGAAGCTTCAAATTAGGGTTTCTCTATAGAGGCCAAATTAGGGTTGGCTAATGATACCAATGGAATCAGGGCAAGATTCTTAGTGGGTCTATGTCCTTAGTTCTAATTAATATTGCTTGTTGTGCATTTTGAAATATTGCAGGTTTGTAGCTACAGACCAATACCGTCGCTATAGCATAAAACAACGCATTTGACTGTAGGTAAAAGGTTGTTGTCAAAAACGATAGTTCTGGGGAAAGAGATAACGACGTGGCTGACCACCATTGGGCAATTTAAATATTCACGCGTTTTCTGAAGCTTGTGACTAATTTGCACTATATTGCTTTCGTTTTAATATTATAACAAACAAGAACAGGTGGCCCAGTGGTGAAGCGTGTATTCTGAAAGATAGAGGACCTGGGTTCGATCCCAGGTCTCAACAATTTTATTTTCTTACTTTGTTTCAACTGATCATGTGCATCATGCCTCCAAATGTCCACTATGAAACCCATGATCTCAACCATTGGATTCATCATCAATCCTTAACCAACGCCTGTCAATGAAAGACCATGGTATACCTTCCAAACATGGCCAACACAGAATCAGGTGCGCTGGCTGGGCTCAACTCTTTAGGCCTAAAGACAAATTCCTCATGGCACCCCCCAATTGCTTAAACAGGCCCAATTTCTATCTTTTCTATTTTAATTTCTTTTAATTATTTTTTAATCATTTTCTTTTCAAAATAACACCAAAAATTATTTTTATTATCATTTAATCAAAAGTCACAAAAACATAAAAAAAAATCTTTTTTAAAAAAATATTTTGTTAATTAATTAATTTAATTAAAATTAGGGAAAATTTAATTCCTTTTTCTATAATTTAAATTAATTAGAAATTAGGGTTTTAATTCAATCTTTCCTCAAAATAACTTAAATATTTTTTCAATCGGATTTTAGGATTTCTTAATTAATTCTCGCATTTAAATTTTCCGCGTGCATTTCTTTAATTTCCTTTAATTATTATTGTAACTGTTTCGAGGTTGTAATAGTTAATTAGGGTTTTAAACTCCCGCATTTTTATTTTACAGTAAAAAATAATTCTGTACCTACGAAAGCCATGTAATAGCTAGAACTTTAAACTTTCCACACTTTAAATTCCTGTAAATTTTAACTGTCTAGATGCATGGCTAATAGGATTGTATGGAAAGAATACTTGAAAATTAAAATGGTAGAAAACCCTAAATGTGCAAAGACAAATTAACTGAAAAATTCACTCGCACATGCTCACTCCTAGGGTTTACTCCACTCCGGTTGCCTTCGGTTAAACGGTCATAAAGTATAGGGTTTGTTAGTGGTCGTCCTCTAGCCCTGAAAGATCTCAAATGACCCATTCGGATGTTGCCTCGGAAAAAGATCTTTAAGGATTTAGGATGATTACTAACACCTCCTAACATTGCTTTTGTGATCGTACTTGTCCCTTCAAATGTCCCTTAAAACTCCAACGACGGTGCTACCTATTCCTTAATAATAGGATATAATTGTCTAAAGAAAAACGAACAGACTTTTTTCGAGTAGGTAAATAAATGTTAGGTACTTGCTCAAAACAAACAAACTTTTTCACACCAAACACTTTTCAGACAAAGTTTTCAAAAACAACTTCGTAACACTCTTGAGGACAGAAACAAGGGTTAAAATGAAGTAAAACAAAACTTTTCAAAAACACAAACACACAAGCAATTTTAAAAAAATGAGCAAGTACCTAAGAGCCCGTGGAAAACCACAGATAGAAGGGGCGCTAACACCTTCCCTTTCTATAATCTACCCCCCGTACTCAGAAATATTCTCGAAAAAGGTTTTTTCTGTTCTTTTTCCTTTTCCTGATTGGATAAAATAAAAGTCGGTGGCGACTCTTGCTTACCGCGACATTTGCGAATACAAAATGAAAACCAGTATTAACAGGCGGTTCTGCCAGCGTATCACAGAACTGGTGACTCTGCTGGGGACTTAAAAATAAAGTGGGGTTTACCTTAGGATCTAGGTCATTTTGAAATTTCTTTCTCGTTTGTTTTCTTTATTCTTAAAGGGTTTTGCTTGGGTTACTATATATCCTACACCCGGATCTGGGGGCATTTTTATGTAAACGGTAATAGATCGTGGAGACTGTACGACGTAGACCGATATGGTTTAAGCGATGGCTGTGTTGGTGTGGCACTTTGGTTGGTACCTGTATCCTTCATGGGGAAACAAGGAGAATACGGGGCCGTCGCATGGTGCCGTGAAGCACTAATGGACCTTAGAACCTTAGTTGAACAAACTTGGCCATTAGAAAGTAGTGAGATAGTCGGCCTCAGTATAGAGCTGAGGATTGGTTGATACTCGATGCTACACTCATTGAGATCAGACTTTCGGGATATTTCGGTCGTAAGAAAAGATTGCTTTAGCTGAAACAATGCCCGATAAAGGATGGTCAGTGATATTGAGAATCTTTAGAACCCGATTACTTTTCTAAGACATGTTGAAACCAACTAAACTTCAAGAGGGTACTTACCTTTAACCTCATGCAAGCCTTAAACCTAGGAGCTTGGTGTGATTTGTCTGTGTTTTCTATACCTGTGATTTATCATGATATCATGCATCATAACATATCATCCATTCTTATTGCACTAACCATTTCAAGGACCAAGGGAATTTATCTTTGTTCTGTTTTGCAGATCATGGCTTCCGTTCGTCAAAACACTATCCGAATCAGCTTTGTGAAGATACCTGCCCAACTCAAAGAGCTAGTATCAAAGGTTTCTGAAACTTATGTGTTCACTAAGAGACATGGTCGACTTCTTAACCTGGTTATTTCAAACTTTGATGAAAAGATGATGAGTGTACTCTTTCAGTTCTTCGATCCCAAGCACCACAATTTCACCTTTCTAGACTATCAGTTGGTGCCTACCATGGAAGAATTCTCTCAGCTGTTAGATATACCCATTCTTGAACAGTTACCCTTCACAGGTCTGGAAGAGGTTCCTAAGCCAGAAGTCATTGCCTTAGCTTTGCATCTGAAACGGGTCGACGTGGTATCCAATTGGGAAACAAGAAGCGGAGTCAAGGATTTTCTAGCCAAGTTCCTGATAGACAAGGCCCAGCTATTTTAGGATGATATGGATTTTCAGGCTTTTGAGGAGGTCTTGGCCCTTCTAATCTATGGGTTAGTACTATTCCCTAATCCAGACTTATTCATAGACGTGAATGCTATCAAGATCTTCCTCTCTCGCAACCATGTGCCTACCTTTCTCGGAGATATTTTGCACACTCTCCATACTCGTACCATGAAGAGAAGAGGGGTGCTTATGTGTTGCATGCCATTGATGTCAAGGTGGTTTATTTCTCACCTCCCTAAGTCTGTACTGAAGAATGAAGAAGGTGTGGGTTGTTCATAAAGGACAATGTCACTCGGTCAAATGGATATTCTCTGGTGTTCCCAAGCTATGGAAAATACTGCTATTATTGACCGCTGCGGGGAGTACCCTAGTGTCCCGTTACTTGGCATCATAGGGGGTATAACCTACAATCCTTGTTTAGCTCTGCGACAATTTTGTTACGCTCGAAGAATGGTCCCCATGAGTTACTTATCGAGGTCATTGTATTCAACTATGAGGATTATGTTCAAGAGTATCTCCGGAGGTTCATACGAGCTTGGGGCATGGTAAACAGATCTGGCACCAAGGCTTTGGGGCCAAAGGCTTCCATTCCTATGGAACCTTACCTCCAATGGGTACGAGCTCGCGCCCAGAAACTTAGGATGCCCTATATGGCCGTTATACCAGTAATTGTGGAACCCACTACTGAAGGGGGGTATTCCTTACATGATTCTCTATCCTGATATGCCCACTGTTATTGGAGAACTACATAGTTCTTTGATTCAGTTGAAGAAAGAGCGGGATTCTTACAGGGACCAGTTCTGAGACCAGGAAAGGAAGGTTTTAGTGCTCACAAAGCAGCTGCATGAGGAAAGAAGCCTCAATATCTATCTCGGTGCGAAGAGGAAGCATCCATGGGATTTTTGATTTTGTTTTCTAGTTTTTTAGATAAGTTTTTAATTATAACGCCTAAAAGGCATGTGAACTTTGAATCTAACTAATAAAAGCTTTGTTTCATTTTGGTTCGCAAAGTTAAATTTCCCAAAGTCTTTGAAAACATTGCATACATATATCATACATATCATTGCATAACAGGATTCATGACAGGTTACTCATCACCTCCACTGTTTATTTCAGCAATGGCTCTTGAACAAATTGTGAAGGATCTTCAGACTCAGAACACGCAGTTCCAACAAATGATTGTAGTTTTGGCCAAATGACAGGAAGAGCTGAAGGCTCTGATTGTTAAGAAGAACAAGAAGACCAAGAGGACAGCCGGTGTGGCACATATGAGTAGGAGGTTCAGAGGGCCGGCAAGACGGGTTGTTGAGCTAGCTTCTTCATCCAATGAGGGAGAGAATCAAGAGGGTGAAGACAAAGAAGAGGGCCCTAGTCCTAAAGAGTCTGAAAATGAAACTGATTACAATGAGGAGCAGTACCCTCCGACTGATGAAAGGTATAATCAGTTAGAAGGGCGTCTAAGCGCTATGGAAATCCAGAAGGCTCCTGGGCTGGATTTTGAAGAGTTGGGTCTAGTCTCCGGGGTTGTCATCCCCCCAAAGTTCAAGGCACTGGTATTTTCTAAGTATGATAGGGGCTCTTGTCCTAAAATGTATCTCTGTTCTTATGTGAGGAAGATACAACCTCACACTGTTGACAAAGACCTGTGGGTTCACTTCTTCCAAGACAATCTATTTGGAACACAACTGGATTGGTTCTATCAGTTGGAAAGAGCCAATGTTCTTAACTGGGAATACCTTGTTGCGACATTTTATAAGCAATATCAATATAATGCGGACCTCGCTCCCACCCGTACACAACTCCAAAACCTGTCTATGGGTTCGAACGAGGGTTTCAAGGATTATGCTCAGAAGTGGAGAGATTTGGCTGGAAGAGTTCAACCTCCCTTGGCTGACCGGGAGCTCGTGGATATGTTTCTGGGAACTTTGACTGGGCCATTCTTCAACAACCTGATTGGAAGTTCATCGACAGATTTTAATGAACTAATCTTAACAGGAGAAAGAGTGGAAGCTGGAATCTGAAGTGGATAAATTCAGAAGGATGCCTCTTCTAGTGCTGCAAGAAATCCGTTTACAGGTAAAAAGGAATTCAGTGCTGTCTACAACCAAAAGAATCAAAATCGAACCGAATGCCGTCTGGCGGTAGGGGTTGTTATGATTCCTAACCCTGCACCTGCTCAGCAAAGAAATAATCAGCCGAGAGCAAAAAGGCCAGCTAGACAGTTCACTCAGATCAACATGATGTTGTCTCAGGTTTTACCTCAGTTACTGAGGTCTGATCTGGTTACTCTAAGGGAAGCTCCGAAGAATTCGAACACCACCTCTCCCTACTATAAATCGAATGCTCGTTGTGCTTACCATTTGGAGAGTCTAGGCCATGACACCAATGATTGTTAGACCTTGAAGAATAAATTATAGGATTTGATTGATGCTAAAGAGATTGAATTTGATCCCCCAGAGACTCATAACGTTATCACTGCTCCCATGCCGAAACATGATCGGGGTGTTAATACCGTTGAAGAAGAGGTGTTTGTGACCTCTATGGAAGAATTGGTAACCCCACTCATGACTATCAAGGAGAGTTTGTTGAAAGCCGGTTTATTTCCTGGCTGTGGTGAAGGTTGCCACTTTTGTTCGTTTTTACAGTCTGGTTGCCCTTTGTTGAAGGCAGGTGTTCAGCGCCTGATGGATGACAAAGAGATTCTATTTGAAAAAACTCCCATTCCGACTATTTCTTGTGAAGACATTTCCATCATAACCATTTCTCCAATCCTCCCAGGGCTTCTGCTAAGAGACCCATCAGGACTACATCAATTCTGAAAGTGACTCCGTTGATCATAACCATGCCTGGGCCAATCCCATATTCCTCGAATAAATTTGTTCCTTGGAACTATGGGGCCGACGTTTATTACTACGGAGTAAAGCAGGATATGCTAGCCATTGAGGACAAGATTGCTAAAAATGATGATTCTGATATCGTCAATATTGCCGGAACCAGTAAAATAACAAGAAGTGGAAGAGTATTCTCCCCTGAGATTTCTCCTCCAAAGACCTCTACCGGACCTGTGATCATTCTTGCTGTGGTTTCACCCGAGAATACTACTGCAATTCCAGTAATTACTATTGTTGACCCTCCCATCACCGATTCGGCCGAGACTCGAGGAAAAGTCATACTAATTAAGCATGTTCTAACAAGGGCTAATTCAGTAACCATACCAGAAGCTTCCAAGAAAGAAATGGAATAAATTTTGAATATAATAAGGAAGAGCGACTACAATGTGGTTGAGCAGCTAGGGAAGACCCCATCCAAAATTTCTATGTTGGCTTTGTTGTTGTGTTCCAAGGCCCATGCGAAGGCTTTGGTTAAATTTATGAAGACGACTCACGTACCACAAGAGACATCTCCTGATCAGTTTGAAGAATGTGTGGCTAGTCTAACTGCCGATAATGGTTTGGGTTTCTCTGACGCGGATCTAACACTGAAAGGAAGAAAGCATAATGATGCTCTTCATGTTTCCATTGAATGCAGGGGCACGAATTTGGCCCATGTTTTAGTAGATATTGGCTCCTCGTTAAATGTGCTACCTAAAAAAGCTCTAGACAGATTGGACTGTGAAGGCTTGACCTTGAAGCCTAGCAATATAGTAGTGAGAGCTTTAGATGGTTCGAAGAGGATGGTACACGGGGAAGTGGATGTCCCTATCAAAGTTGGTTCCCATACCTTCGACTCCACTTTCTACGTAATGGATATCAAACCATCATATTTTTGCTTGTTGGGACGTCCTTGGATACATGGGGTTGGGGCTGTTACTTCCACCCTCCACCAAATGTTGAAGTACCCAGTAAGAGGAAAGATTGTCATTGTGCGCGGTGAAGAGGAGTACATGATCAGTCACTTGAACTCCTTTAGGTATGTAGAGATGGATGGCGAGTTCATTGAGACTCCTTGCCAGAAATTTGAAGAGGTACCTCAGATTTCGCCTACAGCAGAAACTATTGACAGTCCTCCGAAAGTCACCAAGTCTCCTTTGAAGATGGTTTCTCTCAAAGATACGCGATCAGTAGTTGAAGAAGATGGGTCTACCATTTGGGGTCAGCTCCTGGTTATTCATTACAAGTCTGACAAATCTGGTTTGGACTTTACTATAGGTGTTCAAAGGGCTGTTCGTCGTGCCCGGGCTAGAGGACCTCCCCTACGCATCAAAAATCCTGGGGTCAATGCACTTGAAGATAATGATGGTGATTCTGACATTGACAGCTGGATCTTTCCGACTACCAACGGCGGACTCAGTAACTGGACTGCCAAGGACTTTGTGCCGGTTACTTTTGTTCAGGAGTAATTGTCTTTTTGATTTTTTCGGATATGTAATTTAAAAACAATATAAACTCTATATCCATGTGTCTTACCTGGGGCACAATGGTTCTATTTGTGAGGGTTATCATGTTTCATTTTCATATGACATCAATAAAGCATTGGACGTTTGCATACAAATTTTGCGCTCTTTGTCTTTCTTTTATTTTATTCTATCTATACAGCTATGCTCTTACACACACTCACGTATCCAAATGCAAATCCATATCCACTCTGGATCCCATTGATAACAATTATGCTATTGCTCATTATGACTTTGAAAATCCAATCAACCAAGCCGAGGACGAAGGTGAAGAAGATTGTGAGGTACCTGGAGAACTTGCTAGACTATTACAGCAGGAGGAAAGGGCCATACAACCTCATGAAGAGCCGGTTGAGACAGTGAACTTGGGCACCGAGGAAGACAGAAAAGAGGTTAAGATAGGTGCAAATCTGGAGCCTAATGTCAAACAGCGGTTGGTACAAATGTTGCATGAATATGTTGAAATCTTTGCCTGGCCATATGAAGACATGCCGGGACTAGACACTGATATAGTGGTTCATCGTCTGCCGACTAAAGAAGACTGCCCTCCGGTAAAGCAAAAGGTCCGTCGTATGCGCCCCGAGATGTCAGAGAAGATTAAAGTAGAGGTTATAAAGCAGTTCAACACATGGTTCTTAGCTGTCACCTCCTATCCGCAGTGGGTTGCTAATGTGGTTCCAGTACCTAAGAAAGATGGTAAAGTACGAATGTGTGTGGATTACAGAGACCTGAACAGGGCAAGCCCCAAGGATGACTTCCCGCTTCCCCACATCGATGTTCTGGTTGAAAACACCTCACAACACAAAGTATTTTCCTTCATGGACGTCTTCTCTGGCTACAATCAGATCAAGATGGCACCTGAAGACATGGAGAAGACAACCTTTGTTACACAGTGGCGCACTTTCTGCTACAAGGTGATGTCATTTGGGTTGAAGAATTTTAGGGAAAATTATCAGCGAGCTATGGTAGCTCTGTTCCATGACATGATTCACCATGAGATAGAGGTTTACGTCGATGATATGATAGCCAGGTCCCAAACTGAAGAAGAACATCTTGATCATCTACAAAAGCTGTTTGATAGGTTGAAGACGTACAAGCTGAGGTTAAATCTGAACAAGTGCACCTTCGAGGTAAGGTCTGGTAAGCTTCTGGGATTCATCGTCAGTGACAAAGGTATTCAGGTAGACCTTGCAAAGGTAAAGGCCATACAAGAGATGCCGGCTCCCTGTACAGAGAAGGAAGTTAGAGGTTTCTTGGGACGCCTAAATTACATTGCCCGATTCATTTCACATCTGACTTCTACTTGTGAGCCAATCTTCAAGCTTCTGAAGAAAGATCAAGTGGTAAAGTGGAATGACGAATGCCAAGTAGCCTTTGACAGAATCAAACAATATCTCCAAGAGCCTCCTATTCTGATGCCACCGACTGAAGGAAGACCTTTGATAATGTACTTAATAGTGCTAGATAATTCAATGGGGGTGTGTGTTGGGGCAGCATGATGAGTCTGGTCGAAAAGAGCACGCAATATACTACCTTAGCAAAAAGTTTACCAACTGTGAAACACGATACTCACTACTCAAGAAAACTTGCTGCACTTTGGCATGGGCTGCTCGCCAACTGAGACAGTATATGTTGACCCACACTACTCTATTGATATCTAAGATGGACCCGATCAAGTAAATTTTAAAGAAGCCCGCTCTCTCCGAAAGGATAGCAAGGTGGCAAATGATCTTAACCGAATACGACATCCAATACATAACCCAAAAATCAATCAAGGGAAGTGTGTTAGCAGATCATTTGGCACATCAGGCTGTGGATGACTACCAGTCCATGAATTTCGAGTTCCCGGATGAGAATTTCATGTTAGTAACCGACTGTGAAGAACCTGGACCGAATGAAGGACCTAAGGAAGGATCTCGAGGGTCTATGTATTTTGATGGAGCCTCAAACGCACTGGGTAATGGTATCGGCGCCGTAATCATATCTCTCAAGGGCTGTCATACTCCTTTCACTGCCCGATTATGTTTCAACTGTACCAACAACAAGGCGGAGTATGAAGCATGTATCATGGGTCTTAATGCTGCTATTGACCTAAGGATCAAGTTCTTGAGTGTATTCGGGGATTCCGCTTTGGTGATAAGTCAGATTAAAGGAGAGTGGGATACGAAGCACCCAAACCTTATTCCTTACAAAGAGTATGTACTGACACTGCTACCGCATTTTGAAGAGATCACCTTTGAACATTTCCCACGAGAAGAGAATCAGTTGGCGGATGCGCTAGCTACTATGTCGTTAATGTTCAAGGTCAGGTGGGACAATGAAGCTCCCCAAATCACTATTGAGAGGTTGGATGAACCGGCATACTGCTGTGAGATCGATACTGAGGAGGTAGCCGAAAAACCTTGGTTTCATGAGGTGAAAAGGTATCTCGAGGCTCAAGAATACCCCGAGGGGGCAACTGTCAATGACAAGAAATTTTTGAGAAGGTTTGCTGTAAAGTTCTTCCTCAGCAATGGAATCCTCTATAAGCACAACCATGACTCTACCTTACTGTGGTGTGTAGACAAGAGAGAGGCAGAGAGGATCATGGCATACCTACACGAAGGTACCTTTGACACTCATTCTAATGGACATACCATGGCAAAGAAAATCCTACGGGAAGGATATTATTGGTCCACTATGGAAGCCGACTGTTATCAACATTCTCGAACCTGTCATAAGTGCCAAATCTATGCTGATAAGGTGCATGTAACTCCAGTTCCTTTGAATGTTTTGATGGCTCCCTGGCCTTTTGAAATGTGGGGCATTTACATGATCGGCGAGATCAGACCTACCACGTTCAATGGGCATCACTTCATCCTAGTGGCCATTGATTACTTTACAAAGTGGATTGAGGCTTCCTCCTTTGCTAGAGTTACTAAGAACATGGTAGCACGGTTCATCAAGCATAACCTGGTGTGCCGTTATGATATCCCTGAGAGAATCATCACTGACAATGGTACCAACCTCAACAACTCAATGACCACTGAACTCTGTAATCAATGCAAGATTCAGCATCACAACTCTTCTCCTTATGGGCGGAAGATGAATGGGGCTGTTGAAGCTGCTAACAAGAATATCAAAAAGCTCATACAGAAGATGACAGTGACATACAAAGACTGGCACGAGATGTTACCGTTTTCTCTTCCCAGGTATCGTACTTTAGCACGTATGTTGACAGGGGAAACACCCTATTCTCTGGTATATGGTATGGAGGTTGTCCTACCCATGGAGGTCCAGATCCCTTCTGTACCGTTTATGAAGGATGTAGGTTTGAGAGAAGATGATTGGATCCAGACTCAACTTGATCAATTGAACTTAATCGACGAGAAAAGACTTACTGCTGTCTTCCATGGTCAAATGTATCAGAAACGGATGATCAAGCCCTTCAATAAGAAAGTCAGACAACAAGCATATCAAGTAGGGTATCTGGTAATCAAGCGCATCATACTACCGCAAGGTGATCCCAGGGGCAAATGAACTCCCACCTATGAGGGACCATTTGTATTCAAGAACATATTTTCCGGTGGAGCCATGATTCTGACCACCATGGATGGTGATGACCTTCCACACCTTGTTAATGCGGATATAGTGAAAAAAATACTACGCATAATAAATACCCGCTAGGTTGACACACCTAGGAAAAAAATAAGGGCATCCCGACGAACCAAAAGGGTTTGGGAAAAAATTAGGGATAAAAATGAAAAAAACATGTACACCCGGCAAGTCAAAAACCTGAAAAGGCGGCTTGGGCAAAAAAGGGTATCCCGGTGGACTGAAAACCTAAAAGGGCGGTCCAGGAAAAAGTTAGGGATTAAAGCGTATCACTATGTCCCATTGGATCACCTTGCGATCAAACTTCAGTAATCAGATATCAAGCTCAAACGGTACCGATCAATCCAGTCAGCTTTGGACAAACAACAAAGTGATGAGATGCTCGAAGACATAGGGGCAATAGCAAAATTGAAACTCAATGGGATCACTACACATAGCTGTTTTCTTTTTGTACACAATTCATGCAATAATTTCCATTTTTACGACGGCGTTCTCTTACTAGAGCATCAGCCTCCTTGTAAAAAAACTCCTGTTATAGGCAAATTTCAAATCAATACAAAGCGCCTTTCAAGTACAAAACTCTGTGTTTGTTTTTCCTTTTTCTGTTTTGTTTTTCAAAAATGTCCAATGTTTTATTCTTGACATATGAATTTGAATATGGTTACTGTTCACAAATATCTGCATATAAAATAGAAAGACAGTTACTAAGAACTCAAAGAAATTGGTGCAAAACCTAAATACCGACAGTTACCCCGTCCGTCATGGTACAAGGTACAGAGACAGTTGGAAGAGAAGTAACTATCACATATAAGTCAGTGATACCTATACTCCTCACAGAGCCGAGATGACCAAGGTCTAACCTCCGTGTCCCCAAGCAGGAATTCCTTCCCCAACAGGTTCCTTCAGAAAATTAATGTCTGCATTCCCCAGCCGAGTTGTATATTCATAAACAGTTTTTAAAGTTCTCTCCTGAGCAGAGTTTATTTTTATGACAGCGGAAGCTCAATCTCCAATAGAGCTCTTCTCTCTAGCAATGGAAGTTCATCCTCAGATGAGTTTATCTCTCCAAATCAGAAGATCTTCCAACAGAGTATCTCACTTCCCCACAGAGTCATTACCCCACAGGATTGTTCTCAGACAAAGTCTCTCCCGGCAGAATATTCTCAAGCAGAATGGATGTAAATCTCCAGCTAATCATCTTCATTAACTATCCCCAGCGGAAATGAAGAAATCAACTCCTTATACTCTCTAGCAGCAGTCCAGGATGTATTCTCCCCATCTCGATAATATCACAATGGTATTACATATCCATACATCATGGCATGTGCATACATATTATACATCACAATATCATTTATTTTGGGAACATCATTACTCAATGCATTTCATGCATCATTACATTGCATATGACTAACTCTTTACCTTTCAGGGAAAGATGCACTCAAGTTCTCAAGAGTTCTCTATGGTTCAGTCAAACCGACACCAAGGTTTCTATTCCAAGTGAGAATGTTCCAACTCTTCTCTGGTTCAGTCAAACCGACACTAAGGTTTCTATTCTAGTTGAAGACATTTTAAGACTTTCGTCTGGGTCAGCTGAATCGCCACTAGGATTCCCCTGATTTCTATGCCAGTCAAAGTTAATCTGAGACCTCTCTCGGGATCAGTAAATTCGATACTAAGATTTCTCTCCTAGTTGAAGTTCTCACAAGTTTTCTCTGGTTCAGTCAAACCGACACTAAGGTTTCTATTCTAGTTGAAGACGTTTTAAAACTTTCGTCTGGGTCTGCCGAATCGCCGCTAAGATTCCCCTGATTTCTATGCCAGTCAAAGTTAATCCGAGACCTCTCTCAGGATCAGTCAAATCGATACTAAGATTTCTCTCCTAGTTGAAGTTCACACAAGTTTTCTTTGGTTCAGTCAAACCGACACTAAGGTTTCTATTCTAGTTGGAGACGTTTTAAGACTTTCGTCTGGGTCAGCCGAATCGCTGCTAAGATTCCCCTTATTTCCATGCCAGTCAAAGTTAATTCGAGACCTCTCCGGGGATCAGTCAAATCGATACTAAGATTTCTCTCCTAGTTGAAGTTCTCACAAGTTTTCTCTGGTTCAGTCAAACCGACACTAAGGTTTCTATTCTAGTTGAAGACGTTTTAATACTTTCGTCTAGGTCAGCCGAATCACCGCTAAGATTCCCATGATTTCTATGCCAGTCAAAGTTAATACGAGACCTCTCTCGGGATCAGTCAAATCGATACTAAGATTTCTCTCCTAGTTGAAGTTCTCACAAGTTTTCTCTGGTTCAGTCAAACCGACACTAAGGTTTCTATTCTAGTTGAAGACGTTTTAAGACTTTCGTCTGGGTCAGCCGAATCGCCACTAAGATTCCCCTGATTTCTATGCCATTCAAAGTTAATCCGAGACCTCTCTCGGGATCAATCAAATCGATACTAAGATTTCTCTCCTAGTTGAAGTTCTCACAAGTTTTCCCTGGTTCAGTCAAACCGACACTAAGGTTTCTATTCTAGTTTAAGACGTTTTAAGACTTTCGTTTGGGTCAGCCGAATCGCCACTAAGATTCCCCTGATTTCTATGCCAGTCAAAGTTAATCCGAGACCTCTCCCGGGATTAGTCAAATCAATACTAAGATTTCTCTCCCAGTTGAAGTTCTCACAAGTTTCCCCTGGTTCAGTCAAATCGATACTAAGATTTCTATTTCACTTCAAGCTATGAAGCCCGGAAATCGACTGGATAGTATCTTGATTTCACCAAAATACTACGAAGCCTAGAATCGACCAGATAGTGGTATATCTTAAATTCAAGCTATGAAGCCCGAAAATCGACCGGAAAACAACTTAATCCCCAACAAGTTACTGTGAAGCCTGGAAATCGACCGGATAATAGTACAAGATACTATGACACCTGGAATCAACCGGATAGTGGTATAAGACACCGTGAAGCCTGACGCATGACCAGATAATGGCATAAGACACTGTGAAGACTGGAGCATGACCAGATAGCGGAAAAAGACACTGTGAAACCTGGGACACAACCAGATAACAGTATAAGGTACCGGGAAGCTTGGAATTCGACCAAATAGAAGTTTACTCGGCCAATTAATATGAAGCCCGAAAATCGACCGGATACTAGTATGCCTCAAGTTCAAGTTGAAACCCGGATGCGACCGGATAACCACTTAAATACTTCTGAAGCCTGGAGCACGACCAGATAAGAATTGAGAAATTGCAAAGTCTAGAGAACGACCAGATAGAAAGCTTAAATCTCATCTCCCTAGTAAGTCACTGTGAAACCTGGAGCGCGACCACATAGCAGTTAATCTTATCATCCTCAACAAATCACTGTAAAGCCTGGAGCACGACTAGATAGCAATTCACTTTCACCTCCTCGACTAAGAGATGATTCCTCAATAGAGTAACGGACAGCTGAAGCTCCCAAAATTCTACTTCTCCCAAGACAGAGACCGACATTCCTCAGCATATCTCTCCTCAACAACAGGAACAGGAATCCTCATCGAAGGAATATCTCACAAAATCAACATTATTCTGGATGGCATCTTTAAGCCCAACTCTGACGCTTCGCCGTCACCTCTGCCGGGTGGCATCTTTAAGCCCATCTCCAATGATTCTCCGTCATATTTTCCAAATGGCATCTGTAAGCCCATTCCCAATACTACCTGCACAGTCTCGCACCATCTCAGACGAGTGCAAATTTCTGGGCACTTAGTGTTCAATCATCTTCCACCTTCAGATTACGAAAGGCAGTCAAGCCAATCTACATCCCTAGGTTTAAGAAGATTGAACAGGGGCAGCTGTTGTACCCCAAAATTTTCCCTCTCATTTTACTCAACACATGCCCATTGAGGTCCTCAAGTTGCTCAAGGATGCCCAAGAGTTGACCAGACAAACCCTTTACTAAGGCAATGTACCCCAAATTAGGGTTTCCATTTTCATCAGGGTATGGGAGCTCTAAAGGTCCCAAATGCTTTCCATGGTCCTAATATGTTCTCAGGATCATTCATGTCAAGTTTTATGCCTTGCACAAGATGTTTGCTTAGTCAACTACTTAGATGCCTAAAAATCAATTGTACTAGGTCAAAAGTCAACTGTGGCCCACATACAGTCAAACTTCAAGGTTTTTGGTAAATATCAACATTTTGAAGTAATATACATCATTTGATAAAGGGTTTATCATGATTCCCCAAGGAATGCCCCAAATTCATCAAAACCCAAAAGTTGCTAAATTAGGGTTTCTTAGGAAAAGTCAATCAAACTTTGACCAAGCATAACTTCCTCATGCTTTATCAAACATTTTCCATCCAAGGCTCATTTTGAAGAGGAACAATTCCATACAATTCATATTCATCCCTCAAGTTCAAAATATGCTCTAATAAAAAGATAAGAATTTCTACATTATAGGTCCTTTTGAAAAGTCATCAAAAACACCTTTTAGGTCAAGGCTTCTTACATGAACATGGAAGACCCATTTGAGATGAGACCAAAAGGGTTGCTTAAAGGAGATCCTAAGCTTTCTAAAAAGTCCAAGAACACCTCTCTAGGGCTAAAATTGGAGGAGATATGCCTTGTCAAAGTTGACCATTTTTGCAAAATTGCCCAAAGTCAAATATGCTCAAAAATGCATTTTTTTACCAAATAGGCCCAACTTTTTAAGCTTGCATTATGCTTCCAACATGATCCACGACCCAAAAACTACCAAATAAATGATACAAAATATTAAAGATTTGTTTTTGATCTGATTTTGAATGGAATTATAATGCAAATATGCTGTCAAACCAAATCAAATCGTGCCAAGGAAGATTGGGATGAAAAATGGTATGATTTGGCTTGATATGGAAAGATATCATATAAGATGAGAACCAAATCAAATCTTCATAAAGTTCAAAGATACAAGGCATTTTTATTGACCTAATGCGTTCCACTACATATAGAAAAGATATTCAATGCACAAAAAGGAAGGATTAAGGTCGTAAAAGCTGCAAACAAAAACTGAAAAATTGTCAAAAAAGTGGTAGATCGATTTTCAGTTTAGAGGCCGATTTAAAGACTTTCAAAGCTACCAATCATTTCGTGGACCTTCCCATAAGCTAACACAATTTGTTGCACGCCTTAAAGCTCTAGGAATCATCACATAATCCACACGGTTTGCACCCTCTAAACTCAAATTCATTTTCAGGGTTCTACGTACTTTTAATCCAATTTGCTTGTATAAATGTATTCATAATCATGTTTGTGATCTTTTGGATAGCCTGAATTTGATTTCTAGTGCAGGAACAAGCTTACGCCATTATTAGGGTTTGGAAGCTTCAAATTAGGGTTTCTCTGTAGAGGCCAAATTAGGGTTGGTTAATGATACCAATGGACTCAGGGCAAGATTCTTAGTGGGTCTATGTCCTTAGTTCTAATTAATATTTCTTTTTATGCATTTAGAGATATTACAGGTTTGTAGCTACAGACCAATACTGTCGCTATAGCATACAACGACGCATTTGACCGTAGGTAAAAGGTTGTTGTCAAAAACGATAGTCCTGGGGAAAGAGATAACGACGTGGCTGACCACCATTGGACAATTTAAATATTCACGCGTTTTCTGAAGCTTGTGACTAATTTGCGTTATATTGTTTTCGTTTTAATATTATAACAAATAAGAACAGGTGGCCCAATGGTGAAGCGTGTGTTTGGAAAGGTAGAGGACCTGGGTTCGATCCTAGGTCCCAACAATTTTATTTTCTAACTTTGTTTCAGCTGATCATGTGCATCATGCCTCCAAACGTCCACTATGCAACCCAGGATCTCAACCACTGGATTCATCATCAATCCAGAACCAACGCCTGTCAATGAAAGACCATGGTATACCTTCTAAACTTGGCCAACACAAAATCAGGCGCGCTGGCTGGGCTCAGCTCTTTGGGCCTAAAGACAAATTCCTCATGGCACCGCCCCCCAATTGCTTAAACAGGCCCAGTTTCTATCTTTTCTGTTTTTATTTCTTTTAATTATTTTTTAATCATTTTCTTTTTAAAATAACACCAAAAATTATTTTTATTATCATTTAATCAAAAGTCACAAAAACATCAAAAAAAATCTTTTTTAAAAAAATATTTTGTTAATTAATTAGTTTAATTAAAATTCAGGTAAATTTAATTCCTTTTTCTATAATTTATATTAATTAGAAATTAGGTTTTTCATTCTCGCATTTAAATTTGTCGCACGTATTTCTTTAATTTCCTTTTATTATTATTGTAACTGTTTCGGGGTTGTAATAGTTAATTAGAGTTTTAAAATTCCGCATTTTTATTTTACAGTCAAAAATAATTTTGTACCTGCGAAAGCCATGTAATAGCTAGAACTTTAAACTTTCCGCACTTTAAATTCCTGTAAATTTTAACTGTCTAGATGCATGGCTAATAGGATTGTATGGAAAGAATACTTGAAAATTAAAACGGTAGAAAACCTTAAATGTGAAAAGACAAATTAACTGAAAAATTCACTCGCACATGCTCACTCCTAGGGTTTACTCCACTCCAGTTGCCTTCGGTTAAATGGTCATAAAGTATAGGGTTTGTTAGTGGTCGTCCTCTAGCCCCGAAAGATCTCAAATGACCCATTCAGATGTTGCCTCGGAAAAAGATCTTTAAGGCTTTAGGATAATTACTAACACCTCCTAACATTGCTTTTGTGATCGTACTTGTCCCTTCAAATGTCCCTTAAAAATCCAATGACGGTGCTACCTATTCCTTAATAATAGGATAGCATTATCTAAAGGAAAACAAACAGACTTTTTTCGAGTAGGTAAATAACTGTTAGGTACTTGCTCAAAACAAACAAACTTTTTCACACCAAACACTTTTCAGACAAAGTTTTCAAAAACAACTTCGTAACACTCTTGAGGACAGAAACAAGGGTTAAAATGAAGTAAAACAAAACTTTTCAAAAACACAAACACACAAGCAATTTTCAAAAATTAGCAAGTACCTAAGAGCCCGTGGAAAACCACGGATAGAAGGGGTGCTAAAACCTTCCCTTTCTATAATCTATCCCCCGTACTCAGAAATATTCTCGAAAAAGGTTTTTTCTGTTCTTTTTCCTTTTCCTGATTGGATAAAATAAAAGTCGGTGGCGACTCTTACTTACCACGACATTTGTGAATACAAAACACAAACCAGTATTAACAGTCGGTTCTGCCACCGTATCACACTATGTATTTGTAATTTGGAAGTGTGTTCTTCTTGTTTTAGTTTCGTAAAAGTTCTTGGGACTGGAATTGTTTCTTTCCCTGTGATTGAGAATTTTTATCACTACAGTGATTGGAAGTGAGATGGCGATTATTCATATCTAGGAGGTGCCTAGGTAGAAGCTGCATTGAGGAGGGATTAAGTAAGAAGTTGTAAACGGGGGGAGTTTAGCTTCAAATTAATAATGCTAATAATGGATTTCCTTCCTAGCTTGGTAGCCCCCAGATAGGTGAGTTTGCGCGCAAATCGTTTAACAATCCTGTGTGTTATTTTACTTTCTGTAAGTTATAATTCTGTTGTGTTGTTACCTTGTTTGCTTTTCTGTCATCAAATGTCATAACATATGTTCTGACATTGTTTGTTGTTAAGATATCAGTCTTAACTTCTGATATTGTGCGTGCCAGAAATTTCAATTGGCATTAAGAGCAGGCACCCGATTCTATTTACTGGGTGAGATTCAGGTATTTATTTTCTGGAACTATGGACAAAGAAGGAGGATATAACAACAGACCACCCATGTTGGATGGGTCTAACTAGGACTGGTGGAAAGTTAGAATGATAGCTTTTTCTAAAATCGATGGATAGTAAAGCATGAAAAGCTGTGTTGAAAGGATATAAGCATCATGTTGTAAATATAATTGACAAAGATGGAAAAGAGGTTGAAACTGATACAATCAAACCTGAAGAAGAGTGGGATGACAATGATGATAAAGAAGTTGTTAAAATTCCAAGACTTTGAATGCTTTATTTAATGGGGTTGGCAAAAATGTGTTCAGGGTGATTAACACATGTATTGTAGCCAAGGAAGCTTGGGAAATTCTCAAGATAACTTATGAAGGTACCTCTAAGGTAAAGATTTCAAGACTTCAGCTTCTCACCTCAAAATTCGAGAATTTAAAGATGGATGATGATGAGACAATTCAAGAATATAAGATGAAGATTCTTGAAATTTCCAGTTCATCAAGTGCCTTGGGAGAGAAGAGGTCATAAGCAAAGCGGGTCAGGAATATTCTTAGGTTCTTACCTAGGAGATTTGACATGAAGGTCACATAAATTAAAGAAGCTCAGGACATCAACAACATGAGAGTTGATGAACTTATTGGATCACTTCAAATATTTGAATTGGCTATTAGTGACAAGGCTGAGAAAAAGAACAAAGGCATAACTTTTGTATCTAATATTGGAGATGATAAAGGTCAAGCTGAGCTGGACACTGATGATGATCTGTATAATACCATTGTTATTCTTGGGAAGCAATTCAATAGGGTATTAAAAATATTGGTTAGAAGAGGAAGACCAGATGTCAAGAACATCTCGTATGACATCAGTAACAATCTTGATTTTTCAGAAGAAAACAAGAACAAAAGAGAAGCCAAGTCAAAGCAAAAGCATTCAATGTTTTGAAAGAAGGATATAGTCATATCAGACCTGAATGTTCAAATTTCCTCAAGAAGTAGCAAAAAGGTTTCACTGCATCTTGGTCTGATGATGATAAATCAGAAGATGAAGACAATTCTGAGACTGCCAAACTGGTGTTGGCTCTATCTGGAAGATGGGCAGATGAAGTTGAAGCTTGTGATGAGTGTGATGAGAATGATCTTTATGAAGACCTGGATGTGTCCTACAGTGATACTTGTGATAGGTGTGAAGAAATCCTCAAGAAAGAGGAAAAGCAAAAGAAGATCATTGTTGATTTGGAGAATGAAAGGAATCGACTCCTAAGTACTGTTTCTCATCTACAGACTGAGGTAACACGCTTAAATTCCAAGCTTGTTAACTTGAATGATTCCATAAATATGGTGAAAGAGAATGAAAATACCAAATTTCATTATCAATCTGATAATAAACCGACGAGAACGTCAGAAGAGAAGGTTATTCTTGTTGAGAAGAAGAAAGAGATCAACATGTCCAAGCACATGTTACAACATCCTGGTAGAAATAATGAATTTTCAAATCAACCTCAATCTACCTGGAGATGTCACTACTGTGGTGAGTTTGGTCATATAAAGCCTTTTTGTTTCAAATTATATGGAGATCAAAATTCTTCAGTATGCTCAAAGGCTAATAAAATAAGCAGGAAGAGAAGTGTTGAAAGTAGGGATATTAACCTTGTAGCTCATACTTCATTGAGAGACTCAACTAGTAAAGACTGGTATTTTGACAGTGGTTGTTCTAGACATATGACGGGGGTCCAGAAGATGTTAGTGGATGTCAAACCACACCCCGCAAGTTCTGTGAGATTTGGTGATGGGTTTAATGGAGGAATCAAAGGGATTAGAAAACTGATGTGTGATGGCTGTCCCAGGTTAGAAAATATGCAGTTTGTCAAAGGATTGACAGCTAATCTTATTAGCATTAGTGAACCGTGTGACCAAGGTTTTTTATTAAACTTCTAAAGATCGGAATTTCTAGTCAAATATGAGAAAGAAGTTGTTCTAATGAAAGGGGTAAGGTCCAAAGACAACTGCTACTTATGGGAATCTCAAATAGTTGCTTACTCTTCCATATGCTCGACTACCAATGAGGCCTAAGTGAAGCTATGGCACCAGAAACATGTACATCTTCATTTCAAGAGAATGAAAGAAGTCATATCTTAAGGAGCCATTAGAGATATTCCAAAGCTCAAGATTGAAGAAGGAGGAGTCTATGATCAGGGTGAAAGTAAAAAGCAGATCATGATGTCACACCCG
Organism: Vicia faba; assembly: GCA_948472305.1. Classification (NCBI taxonomy): domain Eukaryota; kingdom Viridiplantae; phylum Streptophyta; class Magnoliopsida; order Fabales; family Fabaceae; genus Vicia; species Vicia faba. The sequence continues at coordinate 162,413,621 of OX451736.1, read as the reverse complement.
ATGTTGCAACATCAGACTACTTCCAAAGTTTTGGAACTTCTTCACATGGATGTAATGAGAGCATTATATATATATATCCTAGGAAGAAAAAGCTATGTCTTTGTATTTGTAGATGGCTTTTCTGGATATATGTGGATGAATTTTCTTAGAGAAAAACCAAATAGCTTTGAAGTCTTCAAAGATCTGTGTCAAAATATTCAAGAGGAAAAGAAAAGTTTGATTGTCAAGGTCGGAAATGACAATGACATGGAGTTTAAGAATACAAGATTTTCTGAATTTTGTGATTCTGAAGGAATAAGCCATGATTTCTCTTATTCTTGGAAAACTCATGGAGATGGAGTTGTTAAACAGAAGACTAGAGTAATAAAAGAATCTTCTAGAGTCTTGCTTAGTGTTAAGCAATTACTATTTGAGTTCTAGGCTTAAGCTTGTTAGACAACGACAACAGTATCTAGAGGGGGGTGAATAGATACCCCTTTTAAAAATATCTAAATAAAATTTGGTTTTGAAAAAGTTTTGTTAAAGTGCGACGCGGAAGGAAATTGTCATCTTTACAAATTTTATCGGGAAGCTCGGGTATGCAAACCGTAAATCAAAAATCAATTATGCACTAAGAATGATTATGAAGTAATATCCTTTAATCACTTGCAACTTATTAACCAATTAAACAATTTTCCTTTGCAAGGCTATTTCCAATGATAAAATCAAAATATCTTGTTTAGTCAATTTATCAAACACTTGGTGTGCAAGTGAATTTTCAGAAATTTTCCTTTGATTTTGTTGATACACAAAACCACTTATAATCAAAAGTGATTATAAGATATATCAACACTTGAATCAAAATCAAAATGACTTAGGAAAATTCTTACAATTCAAATGATAACACAATGCTATTTGATAAATCGATTAATGAAAATCAAAGCGAGTAAAAGCAAAAATAAAAGCGATACGAGGAATTTGTCTTCACAGTTCCCCATTATCGTCCTCGTGTGTGGGCACGTCTGCGCCTAATTCCAATGGAATTAGGATAATGCTTACTATGCAGAAATTTTGTTACAAGAGAAGTGTTCAAGAGAAACTCCATAAACCCTATGCTTGTAGTTGATTTAACCCCTTCTCCTATTTTGATCTTGAGAGAGACCAAGACACAATTGTTGATGAATGACTATCTAGATCTTTCTACTCCTTTGCGTTCTTTATATCCAAAGCTTTCACGCACCATCAGTCTCAACAATTGTAACAAAAAACTTCGATTCAATCCAATACTCCAAGTTAATTCCTTGCAAATATATCAAACACTCCATGGTTCCTTGCAAAGATTTTAAGCACTCCAAGGTTTTTCACTTTACCGAAATTACCTCTCGAATGTTTTGCACAAAAACCTCCAAATCAACCAAGGATATTGAAAGAAAAACCCGAGGTTTTTCCTGGATGAAAACCCTTATGAAACTCCACCCAATATACAATTAGACACTAGCAATCCTTGTCTAGATGACCCCCCAACGGAACATCGTTGCAATGTAATGTCAGTGTGTATGCATAGATGGAAGGAAGAAGATGAAGAGAGAAATAGGCTAATTTTATGATTTTCAACAAATTAGAATAATGCATGAAAGGGTATTTATAGTGTTGTAACCCAAAATTTTCCCTCCCATGTTTTCCAAGATCTTCTCTTACATGGGTGGTTACAAACACTTGCTTAGAGAAAATATAATTTTTTTGAAGATAATCAAGTGTCTTTCGATTGGCATATGAACAAGGTACTTCGATTGGGAATTTGGCACTCTTAGACTGTGCTCTAATTAGTAAGCTTCAATTGGGTATTGGCACCTTTCGATCAAGCTTTGGGTCCACAAGTATCATTCCAGCAGACCTCCTCTTCATGCTTGCCTTTATTTCACAAGGAAAAAGCTTCATTCATGTGTGCTTCAACCCACAAGGAAATGACTTCCTCTGCGCGTGCCTTCAGCGCACTAGGCCAATGCCCCTTCATCCGCAAGGCCAAGGCCCCTTCAACTGGTCTTCGATTCACAAGGCAAAAGGCCCCTTCAACTGGTCTTCGATTCACAAGGCAGAGGCTTCCTCAGATTTGCCTTCAATCCACTAGGAAAATACTCCCTCTATGCTTGCCTTCAGCGCACAAGGCAAAGGTTTCCTCTTCATGCCTACCTTCGTTTCACAAAGCACAATATTGCTACATTATGAACACATTGGTGGCCCATTCGAAGAATGCACAAGGCATACATGTGGGCTATTCGAAAGACACACAAAAGGTCCATTCAAAGGATATACATGTGGTCCATTCGAAGGAGACGCATAATTATTGAAAAGAAGTTTGTCTTATGATGAGTCTTGGTCCAAGATGCTTGCTGGCTCAAAATCCAACATGTTGCCAAGCCCAAGCCTCCTGCGCAATTGCATTCGAAGGAAGTGACAAAAGAAGCTTCGACTGGCCAAAGTGAAGTGTTCGATTGGGCTATTTAGAGCCATCGAAGGGAGAAGTTTAGAGCCAATTGAAAAATCAGGCGTTGGAGCAGTTCAAATTCATATAAGGCGCCAATCATCACCTATCTAGGTTCATTCAAAATTCCAAAATGGCATGAAAAATCTCAAAATTGTAATCTTTTAATTTGTCTGATTTTATTTTCAAAGCCATGTTTAATGGCTAGTCTTTAAGGTCATGTTTCTTTCCCCCATTTCCTTGTCTCCTCCACCTCCTATAAATATAAGACACCAACACAAGCCAAAGAGGATAACATACACACGCTGCCTCAGAAAGTATACCAAATTCTCAAAAATCTCATAAGTGGTCAAAGTTTGAAACATCCTTTGCCGGCTCCTCCAGTCTAATCGAACACCAAATTCGTGTTCCTGAGACATCCAGGAGTCCACACCATCTCCCAAGCAAGTGTTTCCATGCCTGAAGCCACAAAAATCCATAAATCTCCGATTGGTAAGGGTGTGTGATACGATGGCAGAACCGACTGTTATTACTAGTTTGCGTTCTGTATTTGCAAATGGCGCGGTAAGCAAGAGTCGCCACCGACTTTTATTTCATCCAACAAAGGAAGAGGAAAGAACAGAAAAAACCTTTTTCGAGATGTTTTTGAGTCGATTATAGAAAGGGAAGGTGTTAGCACCCTTTCTATCAGTGGTTTTCCACTGGCTCTTAGGTACTTTCTCATTTTTAAAATTTCTTGTGTGTGCTTGTTTTGAAAAGTTTTGTTTACTTTGTGATAACCCTTGTATCCGTCTTCAAGAGTGTAACAAAGTTGTTTCGAAAACTGTTTTTGAAAAGTGTTTGTGTGAAAGAGTTTTTGTTTTGAGCAAGTACTTAAGAGTTTTCTACCTACTCAAAAAAAGTCTGTTCATTTTCCTTCAGACAACGCTATCCTACTATTAAGGAGTAGGTAGTTCTGTCGTTGGAATTTAAGGGACATTCGAAAGGGACGAAATGGTCTCTGAAGGCAACAAGTAAAGATATTTTAGCCTTTCGAAGGGACTATCGTCATAAGATCATTTTTCGTAGGCAACTCGAGGGACGAGGAGGGACTATTATCTTTACAACGACTTTGAATCACGGGTCATTGCTAAGATATCCCTACATTTGAGGGACACGACCATTATTTTCCGAGGCAACCAAGTAGGAAAACCCTAGGAGTGAGCATGTGAAAGTGTGTTTTTTCCAGTTAATTATCTTTGCACAATTAGGGTTATCTAACTTTTTAATTCTTGGTTTATCTTTCGCATACAATCCTAATTTTCATACATCTAGCATTTTAATAGTTGCGAAAATTAAAGAGTGCGAAAATAAAAACCTAGCTATTACATGGCTTTTGGGCAGATACACAAATATTTGACTGAAAAATAAAGATGCCAAAATTAAAATCCTAATTAATCTATTACAAACTTAAAACAGTTACAATAATTCGAAAAAATAAATAAATAAAATGCACGTGAAGAATTAAGACGGGAATAAAGAAAAGATATTTTTTTGACTTTTGTGAAAAAATAATAATTAACTTTGCAAATTAACCTAATTCCTATTTAATTTTAATTATTGAAAAAAGGAATTTAAATTAACCTAATTTAACTAATTAATTAATTGCAATTAAATATTTCATGAAAAAAACTAAATCTAATTTTTTTAGTGACTTTTGATTTTATGATTTAATTAAAAAAAAGACTTTTTGTAAAAAAAAATTAAACAAGAAATTAAAACAAAATAAATAAATGAATTAAAAAAAAGATTTAGGGAATGGGCCTGATGTAGCCAAAGCAGATTGGGGGTGTGCTGCCAATTTTTGTGTTAGGCCCAAAGCTGGTGGCCTAGAGGATCGTGCCTAATTCAGTGGGACCATCCTCAGAGGGTCTATCATGAGCTTGCATATGCTGGGCGTTGGATCTGTCTAGAGATAGATCCCAAGGGTGAGATCTGAGAGTGCGTGAAGATCCTCTGAAGGTGAGATGCATTGGATCTGGAAGGAAACTGGAAGAAAAATAACAAATGTTGGAGGCAGGGGTCGAACCCCTGACCTCTCGTATACAAAGCCTTATCTAACTTCCTGCACACCATTGGGCCATTTGGCCTTTTGTTAACATAAATCAACAAAATATAATATAATACAAAAAACGCACTATGCCTAGAACAAAACGCGCTAACATTCAAATGGTCCAATGGGACGTTGCCACGCAGTCTTCTTCTTCCCCAGTACTGTCGTTTTAGATTTAGACCTTTACCTACGGACAAAGTCTATAGGTACAACCCTGCATCATTCAAAAATCCAGCATAAGAAATATAAACTACAATGAAGGCCATGAATCAACTGGGCTTGAAGCCCTGAACACCATGGTATCCATGCCTAGCCCTAATTTTGCCTGTAGAAAGAAACCCTAAAACGAGTTTGGAAACCTTAATAATGGCAAACCATGATTCCTGCACTTAAAACTCAATTAAACGATTCAGAAAGCATCAAAACTTTGTGATAAACAAGAATATATGATTAAATTTCATTGAAAAAAGCATGTATGCATGTAATCAAAAATCAAAAATAGTTGGATAACAGAGTTGCGGATTTTACGATTATGAGTGTTTTAGTGCGTGCAAAAGGTACAATTAGCTTCAGGAGATTGCCAAGAACGTGTTGCAATCCTTAAATCTCCTTGAGGATGGCTGTAGTATGGAATCGATTTGAGATTTTTGACAAAAAAAATGCAAATTCTCCTTGCTGTTTCACATGATAAACCCTTCTTCTTATGCCTTGGAATTGTTATATATATATATATGTACTAGACTGAATTAGGTTAACAAAAACATCCATATCTGTGCCCATTATCAAGATTTAATTTTGTTTCATCCTTGCATTATTTCTTTCTATATCAAGTCAAATCATTCCATTCTAATCCCAATCAACCTTGGCACGATTTGATTCTATTTTACAGCATAAATGAATTTTCATTCTATTCAAAATCAGATCAAAAACAAATCTTCCATATTTTATATCATTTATTTGATTTAATTTGACTTTTAAATGATTAAAAATCAAAATCAAAATAAATTAAATAAATTAAATAAATAAAGTCAATAATATATGAGAGAGTTTTTGGGTCGTGGACATTGCTAGAAGTAAGATGCAAGCCTAAAAAGTTAGGCCCATTTGCCAAAAAGTGCAATTTTGGGCATTGTTGACTTTTGACAATTTTCAAAAATGTCCAACTTTGACAATGCATATCTCCTTCAATTTTGACCCTAAGAGGGTGTTATTGGACTTTTTAGAAATCTTAGGACGTCCCCTAATCAACCCTTTTTGTTTCATCTCAATTGGATCCTCCATGTTCATGTAAGAAGCTTTGACCCAAAAAGTCTTTTTGTTGACTTTTTGGAATGACCTATAATGTCTAAATTCATATCTTTTCATGAGTGAATTTTTTGAGCTTGAGGGCTTAAGATGAGTTGTAGGGAATTGAAATCTTTTCAAAATGAGCCTCGGATGAGAAATTTCTGATAAAGTATGAGAAAGTTATGCCTGGTCAAAGTTTGGTTGACTTTTCCTAAGAAACCCTAATTTAGCAACTTTTGAGTTTTGATGAGTTAGGAGCATTCCTTCGGTAATCATGATCAAACCTTGATAAAATTATGGATATAACTTCAAAATGTTGATGTTGACCAAAAATCTTGAAGTTTGACTGTATGTGGGCCCCAGTTGACTTTTGACCTAATAAAGTTGATTTTCAAGCATCTGAGCAGTTGACTGAGCAAACTTCTTGTGCAAGGCATGAAAATTGACATGGATGGTATTGAGAACATATTAATACTATGGTGAGCATATAAGGCCTTTGGAGCTCACCCATATTGATGAAAATGGAAACCCTAGTTGGAGGTTTATTGCTTTAGGAGAGAGTTTGTCTGGTCAACTCTTGGACATCCTTGAGCAAGTTGAGGATCTCAATGAACATATGTTGGGTAAAATGAGAGGGAAAATTTTGGGGTAAAACAACTTCCCCTGTTCAATGTTCTTAAGCCTGAGGATGTAGATTGGCTGGTCTGCCTTTCGTGATCTGAAGGTGAAAGATGATTGAACACTAGAGTGCCTAGAAATTTGTACTTGCATGAAGTAATACTGATTGGTGATATCGGGAATGGGCTTACAGATGCCATTTGGAAGTTGATAGAGCATCGTCGAAGATGGGCTTAAAGATGCCATCCAGAAAAGATATCGGTTGCATAAGAGATTCCTTTGCTAGAATTCCTGTACCTTCCGCTGAGGAGGACTTCGCTGGAGAATGTTGATTTACATCTGGGAAAATAGAGTATAGGAGCTTCGGTTGTCCATTACTCCAATGGGGAATTAACTCCTGGTTGAGGAGGTGGGAGTAAGCTGCATATCTGGTTAGGGTCCAGGCTGCACCGCAACTTACTGGAGGAATGTGGGATCGACCGTATTTGGTCGGGTCCAGGTCTTACAGTTTTGTAAACTGTTGTCTGGAGATAAGGGAGAAGGAACTTGGATGGTAGGGTTGCTTCAAAATGAAACCCTGGATAGTAGGGCTTATGAGAAGGAACCTGGGTCGTAAGGTTACTTCGTAATGAGAGCCTGGATAGTAGAGCTTTGAGAAGGAACCTGGGTCGTAGGATTACTTCGAAATGAGAGTCGGGATAGTAGGGCTTATGAGAAGGAACCTGGGTCGTAGGGTTACTTCAAGATGAAATCCTGGATAGTAGGGCTATGAGAAGGAACCTGGGTCGTAGGGTTACTTTGAAATGAAAGCCTGGATAGTAGGGCTATGAGAAGGAACCTGGATAGTAGGGTTACTTCGAAATGAAAGCCTGGTTAGTAGGGCTATGAGAAGGAACCTAGATCGTAGGGTTACTTCAAGATGAAAGCCTGGATAGAAGGGCTTATGGGAAGGAACTTGGATAGTAGGGTTATTCCAAGATGAAAGCCTGGATAGTAGGGCTATGAGAAGGAACCTGGGTCGTAGAGTTATTTCGAGATGAAAGCCTGGATAGTAGGGCTGATGAGAAGGAACCTGGGTCGTAGGGTTACTTCGAGATGAAAGCCTGGATAATAGGGCTTATGGGAAGGAACCTAGATAGTAGGGTTACTTCGAAATGAAAGCCTGGATAGTAGGGCTACGAGAAGGAACCTGGATAGTAGGGTTACTTCGAAATGAAAGCCTAGATAGTAGGGCTATGAGAAGGAACCTGGGTCGTAGGGTTACTTAAAGATGAAAGCCTGGATAGTAGGGCTTATGGGAAGGAACCTGGATAGTAGGGTTACTTCAAGATGAAAGTCTGGATAGTAGGTCTATGAGAAGGAACCTGGGTCGTAGGGTTATTTCAAGATGAAAGTCTTGATAGTAGGGCTTATGAGAAGGAACCTGGGTCATAGGGTTACTTCGAGATAAAAGCCTGGATAGTAGGGCTTATGGGAAGGAACTTGGATAGTAGGGTTACTTCAAGATGAAATCCTGGATAGTAGGGCTTATGGGAAGGAACCTGGATAGTAGGGTTACTTCAAGATGAAAGCCTGGATAGTAGGATTACTTCAAGATGAAAGCCTGGATAGTAGGGTTACTTCATTTGATCATGTATATTAGTTGACCCGTTTGGTTATCGGGAACTGATTTTTCATTAGCTGTCTGCAGATATGACATGTATAACTACTGGATTCGTTGGTGATAATTGTCTTTCCTAAAAAGATCACAGGGTTAATTATATGCGATGCATGAAATGCATTGTGAGATGATGTTCTTAAAATAAATGAGATTATGTTGTATGTGATATGTATGCGCATGTCATGATGCATGGACATGGAATTCTATCATGACATGTCCGAGTCTGGGAAAATGAATCCCCAACTGCTGCTGGAGCATATAGCATTCCTGACTGTTGTAGAGAATTTTGGTTCTTCTACTTCCGTTGGGAATGCTGAACGAAAATGACTATGTTGGAGGTTCACTCCTTGTTGTTTGTGAATATTCTGATAGTGAGAGACTATGTATGATAATAGCTCAGCGGAGGAATAACTCAGAGAAAAAGACTCTGCTTGGGAGAAAATGTTTTTGACCCGCTCACGATTATGAAGTTTAGCTGGGGAATATAGATGTCAGATCTATGAAAGACCATGGCTGGGGAGATTACTTCCTGTTTTAGGAAATATGATATCAATGCATTGATTGCTTTTACTCTGTGGGAAGTGTAGATGTCACAAGGTCGTATGCGCTGATGACTGTGCTTCAAAACTATCTCTGCCCCGGTACCTGCTGGACAGAATGACTGTCGGGTTTGCCATTTCTTATTTTTGCCCCTGTTTCTTAAGTTACGAGCAATTGTCTTTCTGTTTCCTATGTAAATATTTATGAACAACAATCATATTCGAATGCATATGTCAAGAATAAATCATTGTACATTCTTGCAAATCAAACCAGAAAAAGAAAAAAAAATAGTTTTGTAAAAATGATTTGTATTGATTTTCGAAGTTGGCCTATAACAGGCGTTTTTGTACAAGGGAGCTGACACTCTAGTAAGAGAACACCGCTGAAAAATGGAAATTTGTACAATATCGTGTAAAAAGAAAACAACTATGTACAACAATCCCATTGGGTTCCAATTCTGCTATTGCCACTATGTCTTCGAGCGTCTCATCACTTTGCTAATTGTCTGAAGCTGGTTAGATTGATTGGTGTCGTTCGAGCTTGACGGTTGATACTGAGGTCTGATCGCAAGGTGATCCAATGGGACATAGTGATACGCTTTACATCCCTAACTTTTTCCTGGACTGCCCTTTCGGGTTTTAAGTCCACTGGGATATCCTTTTTTGCCCAAGCCTCCTTTTCAGGTTTTCGACTTGCCGGGTGTACATATTTTTTTCATTTTCATCCCTTATTTTTGCCCGAACCCTTTTGGTTCGCCGGGAAGCCCTTATTTTTGCCTAGGCCAGTCAACCTAGCGGGTCAGTTATCATGCGTAGTATCTTTTCACTATGTCTGCATTGACAGGGTGAGGAAGGTCGTCACCGTCCATGGTGGTTAGAATCATGGATCCACTCGAGAAGATGTTTTTAATCACAAATGGCCCTTCATATGTGGGAGTCCATTTGCCCCTGGGATCACCTTGCGGAAGTATGATGCACTTGATTACTAGATCCCCGACTTGATACTCTTGGCATATGACTTTTTTGTTGAAAGCCTTGATCATTCGTTTTTGATACGTTTGACCATGACAGACATCAGTAAGTCTCTTCTCATTGATCAAATTTAGTTGATCAAGTAGATTCTGGATCCAGTCGTCTTTGTTCAATCTAGCATCTTTCATAATCCTTAAAGAAGGAATCTGGACCTTAATGGGTAGGACTGCCTCCATGCCATATACCAAAAAATAGGGCGTTCCCCCTGTCGACGTCCGTGCTGAGGTACGGTACCCATGAAGAGCGAATGGTAACATCTCATGCCATTCTTTGTATGTCACCGTCATCTTATGTATAATATTCTTAATGTTCTTGTTAGCCGCTTCAACAACGCCATTCATCTTCGGCCGATAGGGAGAAGAGTTATGATGTTGTATCTTGAATTGCTTACAAAGTTCGGTAATCATTGTGTTATTTAGGTTGGTACCATTGTCCGTGATAATTATCTCTGGCACACCGTACCGACAGATCATGTTATGCCTGATAAACCGTGCCACCACGTTCTTGGTCACAGTAGCAAAAGAGGCATCTTCAACTCACTTTGTGAAGTAATCGATGGCTACTGGGATAAAGTGATTCCCATTGGAAGCGGTAGTCCTGATTTCTTCGATCATGTCAATGCCCCACATGGCAAAAGGCCAGGGAGCCGTCAAGACATTTAAAGGAACCGGAGGCACATGCACCTTGTCAGCATAGATTTGGCACTTATGACAAGTTTGGGAATGCTGATAAAAATCTGCTTCTATAGTGGACCAGTAGTATCGTGCCCGTAGGATCTTCTTAGCCATGGTATGTCCACTTGAATGGGTTCCGAAGGTACCTTCATGTAGATCTGTCATAATTCTCTCTTCTTCGCTCTTGTCTACACACCGCAGTAAGGTAGAGTCATGGTTGCGCTTGTAGAGGATTCCATTACTGAGGAACAATTTCGCAGCGGACCTTCTCAGAAACTTCTTATCATTGACAGATGCCCCTTCGGGATACTCTTGAGTCTCGAGGTACCTTTTTACTTCATGAAACCAGGGTTTGTCTGCTACCTCTTCAGTATCAATATCACAGTAGTGCGATGGTTCATCCAACCTCTCAATAGTAATCCGGGGAGCTTCGTTGTCCCACCTGACTTTGAACATAGAAGACATGGTAGCTAGTGCGTCTGCTAACTGATTCTCTTCTCGTGGGAAATGTTCAAAGGTTACCTCCTCAAAGTGTGGGAGAAATGTCAGCACATGCTCTTTGTACGGGATGAGGTTAGGATTCTTCGTATCCCATTCGCCTTTGATCTGACTTATTACCAAGGCTGAATCCCCGAGAACATCCAAGAACTTGATCCTCAGGTCGATAGCGGATTTGAGACCCATGATGCAGGCTTCATACTCCGCCATGTTTTTGGTACAGTTGAAACATGTTCGGGCAGTGAAAGGAGTATGACAGCCCTCAGGAGATATGATTACAGCGCCAAAGCCATTACCGAGTGCATTCAAAGATCCGTCAAAAACCATAGTCCATCGGGATCCCTCCTCAGGTCCTTCATCCGGTCTAGGTTCTTCGTAGTCAGTCACTAACATGATATTCTCGTCCGGGAACTCAAAATTCATGGACTGGTAGTCATCCACGGCCTGATGAGCCAAATGATCAGCCAATAGACTTCCCTTGATTGCTTTCTGGGTTGTATATTGTATGTCGTATTCAATTAAGATCATCTGCCATCTCGCTATTCTTCCGGAGAGAGCGGGCTTCTCGAAGATGTACTTGATTAGATCCATCTTAGATATCAATATAGTAGTGTGGGTTAGCATATACTGTCTTAGTCGGCGAGCAGGCCATGCCAAAGCGTAGCAAGTTTTCTCGAGCAGTGAGTATCTTGTCTCACAGTCGGTAAACTTTTTGCTAAGGTAGTATATTACGTGCTCTTTTCGACCAGACTCGTCATGCTTCCCAACACACACCCCATTGGATTTTCTAGCACTGTTAAGTACAATATCAAAGGTCTTCCTTAAACCGGGGACATCAGAATTGGCGGTTCTTGAAGATATTATTTACTCCTTTCGAAACAGTCTGGCATTCGTCATTTCACTTTACCACTTGATCTTTCTTCAGAAGCTTAAAGATGGGCTCACAAGCATCAGTTAGATGTGAAATGAACCTGGCGATATAATTCAAGCGTCCCAAGAAACCCCTAACTTCCTTCTCTGCACGGGGAGCCGACATCTCTTGTATGGCTTTTACCTTTGCAGGGTCTACCTGAATACCTTTGTCACTGATGATGAAACCCAGAAGCTTACCGGACCTTAGCCCGAAGGTGCACTTGTTTGGATTCAACCTCAGCTTGTATGTCTTCAACCTATCGAATAACTTTTGTAGAGTATCAAGGTGTTCCTCTTCGGTTTGAGACATGTCTATCATATCTTCAACATAAACCTCAATCTCATGGTGAATCATATCATGAAACAAGGCGACCATGGCTCGCTGATAAGTTGCCCCAGCATTCTTCAACCCAAAAGGCATCACCTTGTAACAGAAGGTGCCCCACTGTGTGAAGAAGGTTGTCTTCTCCATGTCTTCAGGAGGCATCTTAATCTGGTTGTAGCCAAAGAAACCATCCATGAAGGAGAAGATTTTATGCTGCGTGGTGTTGTCAACTAGAACATCAATGTGAGGAAGCGGGAAGTCATCCTTGGGGCTCTCCCTATTCAGGTCTCTGTAGTCTACACACATTCGTACCTTACCGTCCTTTTTAGGTACCGGAACGATGTTAGCAACCCACTGAAGATAAGAGGTGACAATTAGGAACGCAGCGTTGAATTGTTTCATAACCTCTGCTTTGATCTTCTCTGACATTTCAGGACGCATACGGCGGACCTTTTGCTTGACCTAAGGACAATATTTTTTAGTCGGCAGACGATGTACCACAATATCAGTGTCTAAACCAGGCATGTCTTCATATGACCAAGCGAAGATCTCAACATAGTTGTGCAACATCTGTATCAACCGCTGTTTGATCTTAGTCTCCAGATTTGTGCCGATCTTGACTTCTTTTTTGTCCACCTTTGTGCCCAAGTTTATCGTCTCAACTGGCTCTTGATGAGGTTGTATAGCCCTCTCTTTCTACTGTAACAGTCTAGCAAGTTCTCCAGAAACCTCACAATCGTCCTCACATTCGTCCTCAGCTTGGTTGATCGGATTTTCAAAGTCATAACTGTTATCAATGGGAACCAGAGTGGATATGGATCTGCAGTTTGATACGTGAGTGTGTGTAAGAGCATAGCTGTATTGATAAAGTAAAGGCAGAAAAGAAAAACAGAGAGCGCAAAATTTGTATTCAAGGAACGTCCAATGTTTTATTGATTATATATGAAATGACATATAATAACCCTCACAGATAGAACCATTGTGCCTCGGGTAAGACACATGGCCATAAAGTTTAAATTGTTTATTACAAACTCATAAAACAAGTAAGACAATTACTGCGAAATAAAAGAAACTGGTATAAAATCTTTGGTTATCCAATTACTCGGTCCACCGTTGATAGTCGGGTAGATCCAACTGTCAATATTATAGTCTTCCTCGTTGTCTTCAATAACGTTGACCCCACGATTGTTGATGCGTATGGGAGGTCCTTCAGCCTGAGCGCGTCGAACAGCCCTTTGAGCTCCCGAAGTAAAGCCCAAACCAAATTTGTCAGTTTTGTGAGTAAAATCAGGGAGCTGTCCCCAGTTGGTACACCCACCTTGTTCGACCACTGCTCTGGCGTCCTTGAGAGAAGCCATCTTCAGAGGAGGTTTGGTGTTAGTGGTAGTCTCGGTTGACGCCAAAATCTGGGGAACCTCTTCAAAGTTTTGACAATGAGTCTCTATGAATTCCCCGTCCATCTCCACATACCCGAAGGATTTCAGGTGGCTCACCATATACTCCTCTTCGCCATGCACAGTGACAATCTTCCCCTTCACCAGATATTTCAGCATTTGGTGCAGTGTAGAAGTAACGGCCCCAGCTCCATGGATCCAGGGACGACCCAACAAACAAGAGTATGATGGCCCGATGTCCATCACGTAGAAGGTGACCCAAAGGTTTGAGAGCCTACCTTGACAGGGATGTCCACCTCCCCATGCACCATTCTCTTTGACCCGTTAAAAGCCCTTACCACAATGATACTAGGCTTTAAGGTTAAGCCTTCACAATTCAGCCGATCAAGAGCCTTCTTAGGTAGAACATTCAGCGAAGACCCAGTATCCACCAACACATGAACCATAGTGGTTCCCTGTATTCGATCGAGACGTGCAGAGCGTCATTATGCTTCCTCCCTTTCGGTGTTAAGTCGACATCTGAAAAACCCAGCCCATTATCAGCAGTCAAGCTGGCCACATAGTCTTTGAATTGATCAGTTGAGGTCTCTTGCGGCACATGCACAATCTTGAGGAATACGGTCAAAGCCTTTGCACGGGCCTCAGAACATAACAGTGAAGACAACATCGATATCTTCGAGGGGGTCTGCCCCAGCTGCTCGACCATATTGTAGTCGCTCTTTTTTATTATTTTTAATATTTCCTTTATCTCTTGCTTAGAGGATTCCACAACAACTTTTCTAGGTGCCTCCATCTGGGCAAGATCACCTATAGCTTCTTTGCCTCGAGTCCCAGATGACTCATCGGCAGGAGTAACAATTAGAGTAAGAACTCGAGTAGTGACCGATGTACCAACAGGAATAGCAGATGGAATAACAACAGGCTTATTGACAGTCTTAGGGGAGATCTCGGGAGTGAAAACCCTTCCACTTCTGGTAATCTTGTTGGTCCCGACAATATTACTGACATCTGGATCAGCCTCCTCATTCTTAAGATCTTGTTTAACACCATGATAGTAAACATCGGCACCATAATGCCAAGGGACAACTTTGTTCGAGGCGTATGGGACAGGACCAGGAAAAGTGATTATTAACTGAGCGAATCTCAGAGCGGGTGTAATCCTAACAGGTATTCTCGAGGAGACCTTGGAAGGATTGGCGGAAATGGTTATAATAGCAATATCTTCACACAAAACAGTTGGAATCAAAGTTTTTTCGAACAAAATTTCTCTGCTTTCCATCAAGCGTTGAACACCTGCTCTCAGCAAATAGCAACCAGAAGGCAGAGATGAACACATGTGGCAACCTTCACCACAACCCAGAAATAAACTGGCTAGTAAAAAATTCTTCTTAACAATCAAAAGAGGAGTAGAAACTTCATCAACTGAGGTAAGAAACAGATCGATATCAACGACATTAACTCTACGATTGTGCTTAGGCATGGGAGAAGTTATGACATTGGGCTTCTCCGGAGCATCGAACTCAATCTCCTTGGCTTCAATTATATCTTGTACTTTATTTCTCAGAGCCCAGCAGTCATTTGTATCGTGGCCAGGACTCTTAGAATGGTAAGCACATCGAGCGTTTGGATTGTACCGAGGAGATGTGGTGTTATGATTCTTGGGAGCCTCTTTCAAGGTTTCCAAGTTGGATCTTAGAAGATGGGGTAGAACTTCAGCCAACGTCATGTTAATCCGGGTAAACTGCCTTTGCGGTCTTTCTACCCTTTGCTGATTGTTGCATTGTGGGGTAGCCGCAGGCCTAGGTATCATTACAGCACCTACCGTTGGCCGACGTTCAGCTCTGTTCTGACCTCTTAGGCTATAAATGACACTGACCTCCTTCTTAGCCGTGAAGGGCTTCTTTGCTGAACTTGACGAGGTATGTTTCTGTACTTTGCCACTCTGGATCCCAGCTTCTACCCTCTCTCTAGTTAATATCATCTCGTTGAAACCAGCTGATGAGCTATCTCTCAAATGGTTGAAGAATAGACCAGACAGCATCCCAAGAAACATGTCAACCAACTCCCTGTCAGAAAAATGGGGTTGGACTCTCCCAGCCAAATCTCTCCACTTTTGCGCATAGTCCTTAAAGCCTTCACCTTCACCCATGGACATACTCTGAAGTTGAGTACGTGTAGGGGCAAGGTCGGTGTTATACTGGTACTGCTTATAAAAAGCAGCAGCCAAATCCTCCCAGTTTCGGACATTGGTTCCCTCCAGCTGATAGAACCATTCGAGCTGAGTCCCTGACAAACTGTCTTGAAAGAAGTGAACCCACAATTTCCTATCAGCAGTGTAAGGCTGAATCTTCCTCACATAGGAACGGAGATGAAGCTTGGGACAAGACACCCCATCATACTTTGTGAAAATCGGAGCTTTAAACTTATGTGGGATAACTACCCCAGACACCAATCCCAGTTCTTCAAAGTCCAACCCAAGTATTCTCTGGATTTCCATAGTGCTTAACTGATCCTCTAACTGCTTGTATCTATCCTCAGTGGGAGGATACTTCTCATCATTATAGTCTGTATCATTGTCAGAAACTTCAGGGCTAGGGTCCTCCTCCCTTGTCTCTCTCTCTCTCTTGATTCTCCCCTTCTTTTGATGAGGAGGTCAGATCGATTGGTTGCTTTAGCGGCCCCTTGAATCTTCTTCCCATATTAAGGATACCAGCGGGCTTCTTCTTCTTCTTCTTCTTCTCTTTCGGGATGAGGGCTTTCAGGTCTTCCTTCCCTTTTGCTTGAGTTATGAACATCTGTGAAATTGGGCATTTTGTGCCTGAAGATCTGTGATGCTTTGTTCAGAAGACATTTTTGCTGAAATAAACAGCGAAGAAGATGAGAACCCTATAATGGTACTTGTTTATGCAATGTCATGGATGGTATGTGTATGCAATGATTTCAAGGACTTTTAACGGCTCAAATTTGTTTAACCAAAAGAAACACACGTTAATTGCATTAATAAGTTTGATTTTGTTACAAAGAACGCCCTTTAGGCTTACAATTAAGCAAAACAAAACTTAAAGCAAAAAGAAACTAGGTCTCCCAGGAGCGCATCCTCTTTGGTTCAATGTAGGCATTTATGTTCCTTTCTACATGAAGTATCCTAGTGAGCTCCAGGACCTTCTTCTCGCTGGCATAAAATTAAGCTTCAAACGTATCCCGCTCCTCTTTAAGTTGATCCCAGGATTTATGTAACTCCTCATGATCAGTTGGCATGTCAGGATGATGAACAAGGTAAGGAGTGTCTCCTTTAGCAATTGGTTCCACAATCATTGGTAGGATAACAGGGTAAGGCATCATAAGACTTTGGGCACAGGCTCGTACCCATCGGAGATAAGGCTCAAGAGGGATAGAATTCTTGTGCCCCAGTGTCTTGCAATCAATTTTTTGTACCATGCCCTAAGCTCTCATGAACCTTTTACGGTAACCCTAAGCATCATTCTCATAGTTGAAGGCGATTCCTTGGATAAGCGTATCATGAGGACCATCCCTTCTCGCATAACCAAACTGACATAGTGCCAAACAAGGGTTGTAAGTAATTCCTCCCCTAATGCCCAAGAGAGGGACATTAGGAAATTCACTACAGCGATCGATGATGGTAACATCTTCTAAGGACCGTGAACACTAATGAATGTCTAAATGTGTAAGGGATATCATCCTACGAGACCATTTCATACCCTACTCATTCATCAAAACAGACCTGGGTAGGTGCGAAATAAACCACCTAGAAAATAGAGGAGTGCAAAACAGGAGGGTCCCCTTCTCTATAGAGTGCGAGCATACAGAGAGTGTAGAACATCCCCAAGTAATGTAGGCACCGGATTATGAGACAGAAAAACCTGTATAGTATTCACATCTATGAGTTGGTGTGCATTAGGGAAAAGTACCATACCATAGATGAGGAGTGCCAATACCTCTTCGGAAGCTTGTAAATCCAGGGTATCCCAAAAATAGTAAGCCTTCTCAAATAGAAATTTAATCGGGATTCCTTGGATACATCCTCTAGTTTCCCAATTTGTCACTACGTCGGCCCGTTGTAAGGACAGAGCTCGAGCAATCTCTTCAGGCTTTGGATTTTCTTCCGTACCGTTGAAAGGTAACTGATCAAGGATAGGTACCCCCAACAACTAAGAAAATTCCTCCATAGTAGGCACTAGTTGGTAATCCGGGAAGGTGAAGCAGTGGTGTAAAGGGTCGAAGAACTGAAATAGCACTTTTAATAATTCTTCATCAGGTTTTGAAATGACCAAGTTGAGCAGACAACCATGTTTTTCAATGAAGGGAGAGCTTTTAGGAATCCTTAATGCCAAGCCCTTTAGTTGAGGAGGTACTTTCACAAGGTTAATCTAGATAGTGTTCCTGCGAGCGGATGCCATGTCCTACAAAACAAAGCGAAGATGAGCCCTAGAAAATCCTTGAAATGGCCAGTATGATATGCCATGTTTATGATGTCATGATTATGCTAAGAAATCACATGTATAGCAAGCAACAAACAAGTCACACCAAGTCCTTAGGTTTAAAGCCTGCATGAGTTTTAAGGTCATACCCTCTTGAAGCTGGATTGGTTCAACCTGTCCTATAAATAATAACCGGGTTCTAAGGGATCTCAATATCACCGATCTTTCCCCCAAGCTTCGTTCAATAGGCGATTGACTCGCAACCAAACAAAACTCAAGAGTCAAACCTCAATGAGTGTAGCATCGAGTATCTGTCGACCTTGGAAATACACCAAAGCTGGCCATCTCGCTACGTCCTACTGGCCAAGTTGTGCAATTAAAGGTTCTACGGTCAGTAGATGCTTTATGACACCACGCGGAGGCCCCGTACTCTCCCTGATTGACTCAAAGGTTACCGATACCAACCAAAGTGCCACATCAACGTAGCTACTGCTTCTACCATGTCAGTATACCCCGTACAGTTCCCTCACAATTTATTTCTACTTACCTAAAAGGTGTCCCCAAATCCAGGTGTAGGATCTACATAACCCCAACAAAACCCTTGAATATAAAGTAGGAAAATCAAAACAAGAAAGCAATTTTTAGAAATGACCTAGATCCTAAGGTATACCCAACTTATTAGTCCCCAGCAGAGTCGCCAGTTCTATGATACGGTGGCAGAACTGACTGTTATTATTAGTTTGCGTTTTGTATTTGCAAATGTTGCGGTAAGCAAGAGTCGCCATCGACTTTTATTTCATCTAACAAAGGAAGAGGAAAAAGAACAAAAAAAAACCTTTTTCGAGATGTTTTTGAGTACGGGGGGGTATATTATAGAAAGGGAAGGTGTTAGAACCCTTTCTATCCGTGGTTTTCCACGGGCTCTTAGGTACTTGCTCATTTTTAAAATTGCTTGTGTGTGCTTGTTTTGAAAAGTTTTGTTTACTTCGTGATAACCCCTGTATCTGTCTTCAAGAGTGTGATAAAGTTGTTTCAAAAACTGTTTTTGAGAAGTGTTTGTGTGAAAGAGTTTTTGTTTTGAGAAAGTACTTAAGAGTTTTCTACCTACTCGAAAAGGTCTGTTTGTTTTCCTTCAGACAACGCTATCCTACTATTAAGGAGTAGGTAGCTCCGTCGTTGGAATTTAAGGGACATTCGAAATGGACGAAATGGTCTCTGAAGGCAACAAGTAAATATATCTTAGCATTTCGAAGGGACTATCGTCATAAGATCATTTTTCGTAGATAACTCGAGGGACGAGGAGGGACTATGATCTTTACGAAGAATTTGAATCACAGGTCATTGCTAAGATATCCCTACATTCGAGGGACACGACCATTGTTTTCCAAGGCAACCAAGTGGGGCAAACCCTAGGAGTGATCAT
This sequence comes from Vicia faba, assembly GCA_948472305.1. Taxonomy (NCBI): domain Eukaryota; kingdom Viridiplantae; phylum Streptophyta; class Magnoliopsida; order Fabales; family Fabaceae; genus Vicia; species Vicia faba. Next base: position 162,394,267 of record OX451736.1, on the reverse strand, counting down.
GTGCAAGTGTGCTTTTTTCAGTTAATTATCTTTGCACAATTAGGGTTATCTAACTTTTTAATTCTTGGTTTATCTTTCGCATACAATCCTAATGTCCATACATCTAGCATTTTAATAGTTGTGGAAATTAAAGAGTGCGAAAATAAAAACGTAGCTATTACATGGCTTTTGGGCAGATACATAAATATTTGACTGAAAAATAAAGATGCGGAAATTAAAATCCTAATTTAATCTATTACAAACTTGAAACAGTTACAATAATTCGAAAAAATAAATAAATAAAACGCACGCGAAGAATTAAGACGGGAATAAAGAAAAGATTTTTTTTTTACTTTTGTGAAAAAATAATAATTGACTTTGCAAATTAACCTAATTTCTATTTAATTTTAATTATGGGAAAAAGGAATTTAAATTAACCTAATTAAACTAATTAATTAATTGCAATTAAATATTTCATGAAAAAAAACTAAATCTAATTTTTTTAGTGACTTTTAATTTTATGATTTAATTAAAAAAAGATTTTTTTGTAAAAAAAAATTAAACAAGAAATTAAAACAAAATAAATAAATGAATTAAAAAAAGATTAAGGGAATTGGCCTGATGTAGCCAAAGCAGATTGGGGGTGTGCTGCCAATTTTTGTGTTAGGCCCAAAGCTGGTGGCCCAGAGGATCGTGCCTGACTCAGTGAGACCATCCTCTGAGGGTTTATCATGAGCTTGCGTATGCTGGGCATTGGATCTGGCTAGAGAAAGATCCCAAGGGTGAGATCTGAGAGCGCGTGATGATCCTCTGAAGGTGAGATGCATTGGATCTGGAAGGAAACTGGAAGAAAAATAACAAATGTTGGAGGCAGGGGTCGAACCCCTGACCTCTCGTATACAACACCTTATCTACCTTCCTGCACACCACTGGGCCATTTGGCCTTTTGTTAACATAAATTAACAAAATATAATATAATACAAAAAATGCACTATGCCCAGAAAAAAATGCGCTAACATTCAAATGGTCCAATGGGACGTTGCCACGCAGTCTTCTTCTTCCCCAATATTGTCGTTTTAGATTTAGACCTTTACCTACGGACAAAGTTTGTAGGTACAATGCTGCACCATTCAAAAATCCAGCACAAGCAATATAAACTACAATGAAGGCCATGAATCAACTGGGCTTGAAGCACTTAACACCATGGTATCCACGCCTAGCCCTAATTTTTCCTGTAGAAAGAAACCCTAAAACGAGCTTGGAAACCCTAATAATGGCAAACCATGATTCCTTCACTTAAAACTCAATTAAACGATTCAGCAAGCATCGAAACTTTGTGATAAACAAGAATATATGATTAAATTTCATTGGAAAAAGCATTTATGCACGTAATCAAAAATAAAAAAATAGTTGGATAACATAGTTGCGGATTTTACGATTCTGAGTGTTTTAGTGCGTGCAAAAGGTGCAGTTAGCTTCAGGAGATTTCTAGGAACGTGTTGGAATCCTTAAATCTTCTTGAGGATGACTGTAGTATGGAATCTGATCTGAGATTTTTGACAAAAAATGCAAATTCTCCTTGATGTTTCACACGATCAACCCTTCTTCTTATGCCTTGGAATTGTTATGTATATGTACTAGACTGGATTAGGTTAACAAAAACATCCATATCTTTTCCCATTATCAAGATTTGATTTTGTTTCATCTTTGCATTATTTCTTTCTATATCAAGCCAAATCATTCCATTCTCATTCCAATCAACCTTGGCACGATTTGATTCTGTTTGACAGCATAAATGAATTGTCATTCTATTCAAAATCATATCAAAAACAAATCTTCCATATTGTATATCATTTATTTGATTTAATTTGACTTTTAAATGATTAAAAATAAAAATAAATTAAATATATAAAGTCAATAATATATGAGAGAGTTTTTGGGTCATGGACATTTCTAGAAGTAAGATGCAAGCATAAAATGTTAGGCCCATTTGCAAAAAAGTGCAATTTTGGGCATTGTTGACTTTTGACAATTTTCAAAAATGGACAACTTTGACAATGCATATCTCCTTCAATTTTGACCCTAAGAGGGTGTTCTTGGACTTTTTATAAAGCTTAATGTGTCCCCTAATCAGCCATATTTGTTTCATCTCAATTGGAGCCTCCATGTTCATGTAAGAACCTTTGACCCAAAAGGTGTTTTTGTTGACTTTTTGGAATGACCTATAATGTCTGAATTCATATCTTTTCATGAGTGCATTTTTTGAGCTCGAGGTTTGAAGATGAGTTGTAAGGAATTGAATCATCTTCAAAATGAACCTTGGATGAGAAATTTGTGATAAAGTATGAGAATGTTATGCCTGGTCAAAGTTTGGTTGACTTTTCCTAAGAAACCCTAATTTAGCAACTTGAGTTTTGATGAATTAGGAGCATTCCTTGGGGAATCATGATCAAACCTTTATCAAATGATGGATATCACTTCAAAATTTTGATGTTGACCAAAAATATTGAAGTTTGACTGTATGTGGGCCACATTTGACTTTTGACCTAATATAGTTGATTTTCAAGCATCTGAGCAGTTGACTGAGCAAAATTCTTGTGCAAGGCATGAAACTTGACATGGATGGTATTGAGAATATATTAGGACTACGGTGAGCATATGAGGCCTTTGGAGCTCAACCATCTTGATGAAAATGGAAACCCTAGTTGAAGGTTCATTTCTTTAGGAGAGAGTTTGTCTGGTCAACTCTTGGACATCCTTGAGCAAGTTGAGGATCTCAATGAACATATGTTGAGTAAAATGAGAGGGAATATTTTGGGGTACAACAAGGTGATAAAATAGAAGCCCCATATTTGTCACATATTGTTGTTTTAATCATTTAACTTGTGTTCAGGATTATCATTAGCGTAGGTTTAACAAGCTACATGTAGGTGTAGGCGCAAGGATGAGGTCGTGCCATTGATAGGGCACGATTTGAGATTTCCTTCGAAACTCAAAGCCTAGGATGTATGGGCCAACAAACCTTAGAATATAATTAAGGGAGGGTCGAATTAAGGAAAAAGGACCTGGGTTCGTCACCCAGGTCATGCTTTTGTTTTTGTTAACATCTTTCTTGCAGGCTCAATGCTTTCCCCCACATGCAATCCATTAGACACCTCCAATAACATCCTTCATTGGATCGAAGGCCACCCTTCATTGGATCGAAGGACACCCTTCATTGGATCGAAATCCATCCTTTCTTTGGATCGAAAGACTTTTCTTCTTGTATTTTTATATTTGTTACTCATTTCTTTTAATAGTTTTACCTCTTTAAATCAACAACCAAATAAAAAAACATCATAAAAATTAGGATTAGATTTTATTAATTGAATTATTTTCTGAAATAATTAATGAATTAAGTTTAACATCTTCTTCTGGAAAATTAAAATAAATTAGAATTTAGGTTTAATTTTATTTTTTTAAATTTATTTTCTTCTCATAAAAATCAAAAATAAAACAAAAAAATATTTCCTTTTACCTTAGGATTTTAAGGCGTATTTTCAATTCGCGCGCTTATTTTAAATTTCACATTTTTATTATTAATGTACCTGCTCATGGGTTATAATAGAATAACTAGGACATTTACTGCTTTTATCTCTCCATTTTGGACTTGTAATAATCCCCTCCTTGAAGCCTTGTAATAGCATAGATTTAAATTCCCGCACTTTAAATTCCTGTACAAATATTAACTGCTTAGATGCATGGCTAACTAGGATTGTATGGCAAAAATAAAATAAAACGCTAGCAAATGTAACACAAGATAAATAACTGAAAACAAACACAATTATACATATACACCTCTAGGGTACCCCCCACAATGGTTGCCTTCGGAAAAACAGTCACAACTCTCGAAACGTGAGAGATTTTAGTGGCTACCCTCCGGTTTAAAGATCATAAGTCCCTCGATGACCCTCTCGATGTTGCCTCTGTAAACAATGATCTTAAAACCTTAGGGTAGTTACTAAAACTTCTTTCCCAATTGCCTTTGTGACTATAAAACTTCCCTTCGAATGTCCCTCAAACATCCAACGATAGGGCTACCTACTCACTAATAGTAGAATAGCACTGTCTAAAAGAAAGGAGGAAAAGAATAAACCTTTTAAGTAAAAGTAGACAGCTGTTAGATTCTTGCTCAAAAACAAACTTTTTCACTTACACAAAAACATTTCAAAACATTTAAAAAAAAACGCCTTATCAACACTCTTGAGTACTGATACAAGAGTTATCATAAAGCAAATCGCCGCACTAAGGAACTTTCAAAATACTTTTCAAAAACACAAGGTATTTTTCAAATGAGCTAAGCATCTAAGAGCCCGTAGATAACTACGAATGGAAAGGGTGCTAACACCTTCCATTTCCATAATCTACCCCCCTTACTCAGAAAACTCTCGAAAGGTCTTTTTCTGTTCTTTTCACCCTTTCCTTTATTGGATAAAATAAAAGTCAGTGGCAACTCTTGCTTACCGCAACATTTGCAAACACAAACGCAAAACCAGTATAACAGTCAGTTCTGCCACCATATCATAGAACTGGCGACTCTGCTGGAGAAAATAAATAAAAATGTGGGGTTACCTTAGAGCTTAGGTCATATTTAACTTGATTTCCTTGTATGCTATGATTGCTTTATCTTTAAGGGTTTTAGTTGGGTTTACTTGTAAAGATCCTACACTTGGATCTAGGGCACCTTTTAGGTAAGTAGCAATAGATCGTGGGGACTGTGCGGGGTATACTGACACGGTTGAAACGATAGCTATGTTGGTTTGACACATTTGTTGGTACCGGTAGCCCTTGAGTAGTCAAGGAGAATACAGGGCTGCTGTGTGGTGTCATGAAGCACCAACTGACCTTAGAACCTTTAATTGAACCAACTTGGCCATTAGGAAGTAGTGAGATAGCCGGCTTTGGTGCAGTCCGAAGTTGGTTGATACTCGATACTACACTCATTGGGATCTGACTTTTGGGATATTTCAGTTGCCAATAAAGAGGCTTGTGCTGAAACAATGCCCGGTGAAGAAAGATCAGTGATATTGAGATTCCCTAGAACCCGATTACTATTAGTAGGACAAGTTGAACCAACTATACTTTAAGAGGGTACTTACCTATGGAATCCATGCAAGCCTAAACCTAAGGATTTGTTTGTGTGATTGTATATATTTGTTTGTATATAACATCATAACATCATAACATTAGCATATCACACTAACCATTTCAAGGACTTTTAGGACTTATCTTTGTGTCTTTTTTGTAGGACATGGCTCCAATTTGCATAAATACTATTCAAGTCAACCTTGTAAGGGTGCCTCCTCAACTAAAGAAATTGGCATCAAGGGTTCCTGAGAATTCCTCATTCACTAAAAGACACGGTCGACTCCTCAGTTTGGTCACCTCAAGCCTTGATAAAGACATGGTGAAAGTTCTCTTTTAGTTCTTTGACCCTTTACATCATTGCTTCACATTTCCTGACTACTAGTTGGTGCCTACTATGGAAGAGTTTTCTAAATTATTGGGTGTGCCTATCCTCAATCAATTACCCTTCAACGGTATGGAAAGACACCCAAAGCCTGAGGAGATCGCTCAAGCCCTATATTTATAATGGTCTGACGTTGTAACCAACTGGGAAACAAGAAGCGGTGTCAAAGGTTTTCTAGCCAAGTTCTTGTTTGAGAAAGCTCACTATTTTTGGGATACCCTGGATTTACAAGCCTTTGAAGAGGTGTTGGCCCTTCTCATTTATGGGATGGTACTGTTCCTTAATCTGAACCAACTCATAGATGTGAATGCTGTCAAAGTTTTCATGTCTCATAATTCGGCGCCTACCATACTTGGAGACATTCTGCACTCTTTTCACACTTGCACCATAAAGAGAAGAGGAACCCTTATGTGTTGCACTCCTCTGCTGGCTAGATGGTTTATTTTTCACCTACCCCGGTCTGTTGTGAAGAATGAACAAGGCTTAAGATGGTCTAATAGGTTGATGTCTCTCACGCATTCAGATATTCACTAGTGTCCTAGATCTGTGGAAGACGTCACCATCATTAATCTCTGTGGGAAGTTCCCTAATGTCCCTCTCCTAGGAATTAGGGGAGGTATCACTTACAATCCCTCTTTGTCTCTACGACAGTTTGGTTATGCTCAGAGAGATGTTCCCCATAACATGCTTATCCAAGGAATTATGTTCAACTACGAGGATGATGTTCAAGGGTATCGTCAAAGGTTCATACGAGCTTGAGGCATGGTGAAAAAAGTGGATAGAAAGACGTTGGGGAATAAGAACTCCATCCCTTTGAAGCCTTATCTTAAGTGGGTGCGAGCATGCGCTCAAAACCTCATGATGCCTTAACCTGCCGTTCTACCCATCATCATGGAACCCATTGCAGATACAGATGTACCTCATACCATTCTCCAACCTGACATGCCGACTACTCTCGAGGAATTGCAAAGGTATTGGGTTCAACTCAAAGAGGAACGAGATACCTTTGAAGCCCAGTTCTATGCAAGCGAGAAAAAGGTTTTGGAGCTTACAAGACAACTTCATGAAGAATAGAGTTTGAATGCCTACATTGCACCAAAGAGGAGGCACTTATGGGAGGCCTGAGTCCTGTTTGATTTAGGAGTTTCATTTTATCTTTGTTTCTTCCGTTGTAAGCCCAAGGGGAACCACTGTAATCATTTAAGCTTATGCAACTAATGTTTGTTCTTTCTTCGTATAAGAAAATTTAAATCTTAAAAGTCCTTGAAAACATTGCATAAACATCAACATGCATACCATTACATTAAGCCGGTATTTCAAGATAGGTTTCTTATCTTTTTGCTATTTATTTCATCAAAAGAAATGGCTCTTGAATAAACAGTGAAGGATCTTCAAGCTCAAAGCACTCAGTTTCAGCAAATGTTCCCGGCTCTGGCTAAGGGGAAAGAGGATATGATAGCTCTTATCATCAAGGAGAAGACCAATAACCCAAAGAAACCAACTGGTGTATTGAATTTTGGAAGAAGGTTCAGAGGACCGACTAAGCGAGCTCTAGATTTTGAAACCCCGTCAAATAAGGGGGACAATCAAGAGGAAAATTCAACAGAAGAAAACAACAACCCATGGTCTGAGGAAGAAGAGGTTGATTAATTTGAGGAAAAATATCCTCCTGTTGATGATAAATACAAACATCTGAAGGATCGTCTCAATGCTATGGAGATTCAGAGGATACCCGGGCTGGATTTTGAAGAGCTGGGACTGGTCTCAGGGGTGGTAATCCTATAGAAATTCAAGGTCCCCACCTTTGCTAAGTATGACGGTGTCTCCCATCATAAGTTGCACTTAAGGTCATATGTCAGGAAGATTCAACCCCACACTACTGATAGGAATCTGTGGGTAAATTTCTTCCAGGAAAGTTTGGCAGGGACTCAGGTGGAATGGTTCTATCAGCTGGAGGGAACCAATATCCGCAACTAGGAAGATTCGGCTACTGCTTTCTACAAGCAGTACCAATATAATAATGACCTCACCCCAACTCGTACACAATTGCAAAGTATGTTTGTGGTTTCCGAAGAAGGTTTCAAAGACTATGCCCAAAAGTGGAGAGACCTTGCGGGAAGAGTCCAACCTCCTTTGTTTGATAGAGAGCTGATGGACATGTTCCTAGGCACGTTGTCTGGTCTATTCTTTAACCATATGATTGGAAGCTCTTCTTTCGGATTCAATGAATTGATACTAACTGGTGAACGGGTAGAAGCTGGCATCAAGAGTGGTAAAATCCAGAGAGATGCATCCTCCAGTACTGCAAAGAAACCTTTCACTGGAAAGAAGGAGGTCAGTGCTGCTTATGGCCAAAGAAATAATATAAAAAAACTAAACGTCACCCGACGGTAGGGGCTGTTATGATTTCCAATCCTGCATCAAACCAGCAACGAAGTAATCAGCGTAGACTAGATGCACCCAGAAGACAGTTCACCCGGATCAACATGACCTTATCCCAAGTTTTGCCATATCTGCTGAAGTCCAATCTGGTGACTCTAAAGGAAGATCCTAAGAATCCCAATACTGCATCTCCCCGCTACAACCCAAATGCTCGATGTGCCTACCATTCCTAAACTCCAGGGCATGATACAAACGATTATTGGGCTTTAAAGAATAAGGTGCGGGATCTAATCGAGGCGAAAGAGATTGAGTTTGACCTTCCAGAGATACCTAATGTAATAACTGCGCCAATTCCCAAACATGGCCAAGGTGCCAATGCTGTTGATGACAATTGGTTTGTTTCTTCTGTGGATGAATTAACTACTCCTCTTCTAATAGTTAAAAAGAATCTGTTGTGAGCCGGTTTATTTTCGGGTTATGGTGAAAGTTTCCACTTATGTATGTATCTACCAGATGGTTGTCTGTTGTTGAAAATGGGTGTCCAGCGCCTGATAATTAACAAAGAAATCCCATTTGAGAAAGTTCCCCTTGCCATAAATTTGTGTGAAGATGTCTCAATAATTACCATTTCCGACAATCCTCCTAGGGTCTCCACCAAAAGACACGTCAAGATTACATCTGTTCCCAAGTTTGCTCCCTTGATCATCACCCTTCCTGGGCCAATACCATATTCCTCTGATAAAGATGTTCCCTGGAATTATGGGGCTGACGTCTATTACCATGGCTTCAAGCAAGACCTATTAGTTGTTAAAGACAAAGTTGCTGAAGATACTGATCCTGACATCTAAAACATTGTTGGGACCAGTAAAATTACGAGAAACGAAAGAGTTTTCTCTCCCAAAATCTCTCCGAAGACTGTTTCTACCCTTGTGATTATTCCTACTTCTACTCCTGTTAGTACTCTCATTGCTACTCCTACTGTTATCCATGTTATTATCCCTGCTACTGAGTCGGTCGAGACACAGAGCAAAGAGGTACTAGTTGAGCCTGTCCAGACGAAGGCCCGCAAAGAAGTCATTCCTGAGGCTTCTAAAAAGGAAATGGAAGAGATACTGAAGATAATAAAGAAAAGTGATTATAATGTCGTGGAGCAATTGGGAAAGAACCCACAAAAATCTCAATGTTGGCCTTACTTTTACGCTCTGAAACCCGTGCTAAGGCTTTAGTAAAATTCCTGAAGTCTGCCCATGTGCCTCAAGAGACCTCTGCTGACCAATTCGAGAATTGTGTGGCTAGCCTGACTGCTGATAATGGACTAGGTTTTTCTGACGCTGACTTAACATCCAAGGGAAGAAAGCATAATGATGCCCTGCATGTCTCTATTGAGTGTAGGGGCACTACCCTAGCTCATGTTCTGGTGGATACAGGTTCATCACTGAATGTCTTACCCAAGAATGCTCTGGACAGGTTAGATTGCGAAGGACTCACACTGAAGCCCAATAATATTGTGGTGAGGGCCTTCGATGGTTCTAAAAGAATGGTGAACGGGGAGGTGGACATCCCTATCAAAGTTGGTACTCATACTTTTGACTCAACTTTCTACGTGATGGACATCTGCCCATCTTACTCCTATTTATTGGGTTAACCTTGGATCCATGGGGCCAGTGCTGTTACTTCTACTCTGCATCATATGTTGAAGTATCCAGTAAACGGAAAGATTATCATAGTCCATGGCGAGGAAGAATACATGGTGAGCCACATGAACTCTTTCAGGTATGTTGAAATGGATGGCGAGTTCATTGAAACTCCCTGTCAGAACTTTGAGGAGGTTCCACAGATAGTTGCTGCGACCAAGACTGCTACTAGTGTTCTAAAGACTACCAGACCTCTGTTGAAGATGACTTCTCTAAAGGATGCCAAAGTAGTAGTTGAAAAAGTTGGGTGTACTATTTCGGGCCAACTTCTGGATATTCCCTACAAATCTGAAAAATTTGGTTTGGGTTTTACTTCAGGGGCCCAAAGAGCTGTTCGTCGTGCTTGTGCCGGGGGAACACTACTACGCATCAGAAACCATGGATTCAATGCTCTAGAAGACAGTGACAGTGATTATGACATGGACAAGTGGATCTTCCCAACTATCAGCGGTGGACTCAGCAATTGAGAGGCCAAGGATTTTGTTCCTATTACTTTTATTCAAGAGTAATTGTCTTTTGTTTTTTGGAATATGTAATATTTAAACAATTGAAACTCTAAAGCCTTGTGCTTTACCCAAAGCACAATGGTCTATTTGTGAGGGTTATTACTTCATCTTCATATGTCATTAATAAATCATTGGACGTTTTTCATGCAAATTTTATGCTCTTTGTCTTTCTTTTCTATTTTTTTACTTTATCAAAATAGCTATGCTCTCTTACATACACCCACATATCAAAACTGCAGATCCACATCCACTCTGGATCCCATTGATAACGGTTCTGCTATTGCCAATAATGACTTTGAAAATCCGATCTACCAAGCCGAGGACAAAGGTGAGGAAGATGTGAAGTACCAGAAGAACTTGCCAGACTGTTACAACAGGAAGAAAGGGCAATACAACCTCATGAAGAGCCAGTTGAGACACTGAAATTGGTTATTGAGGAGGATAGGAAGGAAGTCAAGATAGGCGCCGATCTGGATCATAGTGTCAAGGAGCGGTTAATTCAGATGCTACATGACTATGTTGAGGTTTTTTCCTGGTCATATGAAGACATGCCAGGACTTGACACTGATATTGTGGTTCATCTCCTACCGACAAAAAAAGACTGCCCTCTAGTGAATAAAAAGGTTTGTCGCATGCGGCCAGAGATGTCAGAAAAGATCAAGGATGAAGTCATGAAATAGTTCAACGCTAGTTTCTTAGTTGTCACCTCTTATCCACAATGGGTTTCTAATGTTGTTCTGGTACCTAAGAAGGCCGGTAAGGTACGTATGTGCGTGGATTACAGAGACCTGAATAGGGCAAGCCCCAAGGATGACTTTCTGCTTCCTCATATTAATGTTCTGGTTGACAACACCGCACAACATAAGGTATTCTCCTCCATGGATAGTTTCTCTGGATACAATCAGATCAAAATAGCACCTGAGGACATGGAAAAAACAACCTTCGTCACACAGTGGGGCACTTTCTGCTACAAAGTTATGCCATTTGGATTAAAGAACATTGGGGAAACCTATCAGTGTGCCATGGTAGCTTTGTTTCACGATATGATCCATCATGAGATAAAGGTCTATGTTGATGATATGATAGCCATGTCTCAGACTGAAGAGGAACACCTCGATCACCTGCAGAAGTTGTTTGAAGGGCTGAAGAAATACAAACTAAGGTTGAACCCGAATAAGTGCACCTTTGGAGTAAGATCCGGTAAGCTCTTGGGCTTCGTTGTCAGTGGCAAAGGTATTGAAGTAGACCCTGCAAAGGTTAAAGCTATACAAGAAATGATAACTCCTCGTATTGAGGAGGAGGTCAGGGATTCTTGGGACGTCTGAACTACATTTCCAGATTCATTTCTCATCTGACCGCTACTTGTTAGCCAATCTTTAAATTACTGAAGAAAGATCAAGCAGTGAAGTGGAATGACGATTTCCAGAATGCCTTTGACAAAATCAAGTAATATCTTCAAGAGCCTTCAATTTTAATGCCGCCGGTTGAAGGAAGACCTCTGATCATGTACTTAACAGTATTAGAGAACTCAATGGGGTGTGTGCTGGGGCAGCATGACGAGTCTGGTCGAAAAGAGCATGCAATATACTACCTTAGCAAAAAGTTTACCGACTGTGAAATAAGATACTCACTGCTCAAGAAAACTTGCTGCGCTTTGGCATGGGATGCTCGCCGACTAACACAGTATATGTTGACTCACACTACCTTGTTGATATCTAAAATGGATCCTATCAAGTACATCTATGAGAAGCCCGCTCTGTCCAGAAGAATAGGAAGATAGAAAATGATCCTGACTGAATACGACATTCAGTATACGACCCAGAAGGCAATTAAGGGAAGTGTATTAGCTGATCATTTGGCTCATCAGGCTATGGATGACTATCAATCCATGAATTTTGAGTTTCTGGATGAGAGCATCATGTTAGTAACTGATTGTGAAGAACCTGGACCGGATGAAGGACCTGAAAAAGGATCCCGATGGACTATGGTTTTTGACAGAGCTTCCAATGCTCTTGGAAATGGCATCGGCACTGTGATCACATCTCCCAAAGGTTGTCATACTCCTTTCACTGTCAGGCTATGTTTCAATTATACCAACAATATGGCTGAATATGAAGCATGAATTATAGGTCTTAAAGCTGCTATCGACTTGAGGATCAAATTCTTGAGTGTATTTGGAGACTAGGCCTTAATAATCAGCCAAATCAAAGGATAATGGGACACGAAGCATCCTAATCTCATCCCTTACATAGAGCATGTGTTAACACTGATTCCACACTTTGAATAAATTACCTTTGAGCATTTTCCAAGAGAGAAAAATCAACTAGTGGACGCGCTAACTACTATGTCATCCATGTTCAAGGTCAGATGGGATAATGAGGCTCCTCAAATAACTATTGAGAGAATGGATGAACCATCATACTGTCATGAGATTGATACTGAAGAAGTAGTGGAAAAACATTGGTTCCATGAAGTCAAAAGATATATCGAAGCCCAAGAGTATCCTGAAGGAGCATCTGTCAATGATAAGAAGTTCCTAAGAAGGTTCTCTGCCATGTTTTTCCTCAGTAACAGGATCCTCTACAAGAACAACCACGATTTTACTTTTCTTCGGTGTGTGGAGAAGAGTGAAGTAGAAAATATTATGGAAGATTTGCACGAAGGTACATTTGACACTCATTCTAGTGGACACACAATGGCTAAAAATATCATACGGGCAACATAATATTGGTCCACTATGGTGGCGGACTGTTATCAACATTCACGAACTTGTCACAAGTGCCAAATCTATGCTGATAAAGTACATGTGCCTCTGGTTCCTCTAAACGTCTTGACTGCTCCTTGGCCATTCGCAATGTAGGGCATCGATATGATTGGAGAGATTAAACCTACAACTTCTAATGGGCATCGCTTCATCCTCGTCGCCATTGATTACTTCATAAAGTGGGTCAAGGCAACTTCATTTACTTCTGTTACCAAGAATGTTATGGCCCATTTCATCAGACATAATCTTATTTGTCGGTATGGTATTCAGAGAGAATTATTACAGATAATGGAACTAATCTCAATAATACTATAATCACCGAGCTCTGCACACAATTAAAAATCTAGCATGACAACTCTTCTCCTTACCGGCTCTTGTACCCTAAAATTTTCCCTCCCATATTTCTCAATACATTTCAAGTGAGGTCCTCAAAACGTCTTGACTGCTCCTTGGCCATTCGCAATGTAGGGCATCGATATGATTGGAGAGATTAAACCTACAGCTTCCAATGGGCATCACTTCATCCTCTTCGCCATTGATTAATTCACAAAGTGGGTCGAGGCAGCTTCGTTTACTTCTGTTACCAAGAATGTTATGGATCATTTCATCAGACATAATCTTATCTGTCGGTATGGTATTCTAGAGAGAATCATTACAGATAATGGTACTAATCTCAATAATAATATGATCACCGAGCTCTGAACACAATTCAAAATCTAGCATGACAACTATTCTCCTTACCGTCTGTTGTACCCCAAAATTTTCCCTCCCACATTTCTCAATACATTTCAAGTGAGGTCCTCAAATTCCTCAAGGAAGACCAAGGGTTGACCAGACAAACTCTCTCCTAAGGAAGTCTACCTCAAATTAGGGTTTCAGTTTGCATCAAGGTACTTGAGTCCAAAGGATCCCAAATGCTCACCATTGTCCTAATCTGTTCTCAAGATCAACCATGTCATGTTTCAAGCCATGCAGAGGAAGTTTGCTCAGTTAATTGCTCAAAGGCTTGAAAATCGACTGTGCTAGGGAAAAAGTCAACTGTGTCCTACATACAGTCAAACTTCAATATTTTTGGTCAACTTCCTCATTTTGAAGTATTATTCATCATTTGATCAAGGGTTGATCATGATTCCTCAATGATTGCTCACAATTCATCAAAACCCAAAAGTTGCTAAATTAGAGTTTTGCAGGAAAAGTCAACTCAACTTTGACCAAGCATAACTTTCTCATGCTTTATCAAAAACGACCCATCCAAAGCTCATTTTTAATAGGATGTAATTTCCTACAATCCATATTCAGCTCCTAAGTTCAAAATATGCACTCACAAGAAGATATAAATTTGGACATTATAGGTCATTTTGGAAAGTCAACAAAAACACCTTTTTTGTCAAAGCTTCATACATGAACATGGAAGACTCAATTTAGATGATACCAAAAGGGTTGCTTAGAGGACATCTTAATCTTTCTAAAAAGTCCAAGAACACATTTCTAGGGTCAAAATTGGAGGAGTTATGCATTGGCAAAGTTGACCTTTTTTGCAAAATTGCCAAAAGTCAAATGTGGCCAAAATTGCAATTATCATCAAATGGGCCCAACTTTTTATGCCTGCATTGAGTTTGTAACATGACCCACGACCCATGATCCTTCCCATTTGTAATTCTTTTATTTTTGTCATTTATTTTGATTTTATTTCAATTAAATCAAATAAAATCAAAATAAAATCATGAAAATATCAAAACTAATCAAAGCTTGAGATTTTATGCATGTTTAGGCCTCTTATATAGTTGGAAAGAGAATCAAATCGTGCAAGCTTTAGTTGGACACAAAAATATTGGATTTGGCTTGATTTGGAAATATTTGCATAATGATCAAATCTTGAATCAATGATCTTAATTGAGGAAGATTTGAAACAAGTTTGTAACCCTAATTCGTTCTAGGGTACATATAGAACATGTGCAGACCAAAAGCAGGAGGAGGGGAGGCGTGAAAAGAAGAGAACAAATCTCAAAATTTCAAAGAAAAGTTTCAATATGATTTCCTAGTTCCAGGCTTCCTCAAGCCATTCCAGGCACACCATTCATTTGCTGGACATTCAAGGATAACATTGCAACCCTTAGAAAGCTCCCTCAAGCCCAAAAACGCACTGTAAGTATCCCACGACTTCCATGTTTTTTTGAAATGGTATATCATAATTCTGGCATTGTTAGCATGTTTTATGGACATATTCTTAATCCTTATGGTGTTTTCAAGCTAATAGTAATATCCAATTGAATTTTTATTGGCTATACAACAAGTTGCCAGGTTTAGGGTTTTAGTTTCGTTTTTAGGGATTTTGCACACAGGAACAATTGGCCATGGAGAGTGGCACCATGATGCTCGTGAGGTTGCAACGAGTTGATTGGTACCACTGGTATTGATTTATCATGCAGGGATAAGGTTTTGGAATGGACAAGGGTTATACCTACACCCTTTGTCCATAGGTAAAAGTTCTGGATCTAAAGCGGCAGAGGTAATGAGGAAGATGATAACGTGGCCTTCCCTGACTGGCCAGTTCAAAATTCGTGCATTTTATAATATATTATTTTGTTTTTCCAATATAATGATTGTTTGTTGTACCATATACAAAAAGCCAAGCTAGCTCAGATGGTCAGCATGCAATGGAAAATACCAAAGGGCCTGGGTTCAATCCCCAGGTCCCCATATTATTTCATGATATTTTTTCTTGCATAATCAGGCACATGTGCATACAAGGAGACCACCATGCGCCATCAGCTTTCAACCATCAGATCCACAGCAAGCCAAATCTAAGGCTTCTCACATGAGGGCCTATCATGGGCGTGAGTCAAGCCAATGCACATGATTTGGAAAAGTCAATAAAGGCCAGAAATTGTAGGGCCTAGAAGTCAGATTGGCACCCCCCTTCTTGCTACAAAACCAGGCCCTTTCTTATTTCTTTTCTAATTTTTCTCTTATTTAAATTTCTTTTATTTAATTATTTTCTAACCAAATTAAATTATTTTTTTACAAAAAAATCATAAAAATCAATTTCATCAAATTAGAATTTAGGTTTTATTTTATATTAGTTTTTAATTTAGGTTTAATTCTAACCTTTTTGGTAAATAATTAAAATCAAATTAAAAAATTAGGTTTGTTCTTGATTATATTTTTATTTCTTTTCATAAAATAAAAAAAATAAAAAAAATAATTAATTTAATTATTTTTCTCAAATAAAATTAATTAGTCATTAGGTTTTCTTTATTTATTCAATAAAATCTTATTTTCTCAAAATAACACAAAAACCACAAAAAATGATTTTTCTTTCAATTAGGTTTAGACGGGGTCAAAACCCTAATTTGTCTTGTTCTCGATTCATCGCGCGCATTTATTATTTTTTTACGATATTAATGTAACTGCTCACAGTATGTAATAGTTTAATTAGGATTTTCTTTATTTATCATTTTACGGGTTTTTGGCTATGTAATTAATCCCCTACCTCGAAGCCTTGTAATAGCGTAGTTTTACTTTTCCGCATTTTATTTCTTGCAAATATTAACTGTTAGATGTATGATAATAGGATTGCATGACAAGACTGTATGTTAATTTAAAATGGTTAGCAAACCCTAATGTGCAAAGATAATATCTTGAAATCAAATCACTCGCACATGCGCACTCCTAGGGTATACTCTCACTTCGGTTGCCTTCGGTAAACAATCATTAAGTATAAGGTGTCTTAGTGGTTGCCCTATTTTCTAAACAAAGATCAAATGTCCCATTCGGAAACGTTGCCTCGGAAATGTTTCCTCGGAAAGGTTGCCTTGGAAATGTTGTCTCGAATATGATCTTAAGACACTAGGGTTATTACTAAGACATCCTAACATTCCTTTAGTGATCGTACGTCCCTTTCGAATTGACCCTTACAACTCCAACGACGGTGCTACCTACTATTTAATAGTAGGATATCGCTGTCTAAGGGAAACAAGAACAGAAACAATCCTTTTTCGAGTAGGTAGATGATAGTAGGTACTTGCTCAAAAACAAACTTTTTCACACTTACACTCTTTTCAAACAAAGTTTTCAAAAACACTTCGTAACACTCTTGAGGACTGATACAAGGCTTAAAACAAAGTAAAACAAAAAATTTTCAAAACACGCAAACACGGAAGCAATTTTTTAAAATGATGAGCAAGTACCTAAGAGCCCGTGAAAAACCACGGATAGAAAGGGTGATAATACCTTCCCTTTTAATAATCTACCCCCCGTACTCAGAATATCTCGAAAAAGGAATTTTTCTGTGCTTTTTTCCTTTCCAGTTGGATAAAATAAAAGTCGGTGGTGACTCTTGCTTACCGCGACATTTTGAAAACACAAATGCAAAATGCAAACCAACATTTTCCTAAAACAGTCCGGTTCTGCCAATGTATCACAGAACTGGCGACTCTTCTAGAGAATTAATAAGTGGGGTATACCTTAGGATTAGTTCATCATAAATTGCTTCTCTTGTTTGTTTTGGTTACTTTACTTTTAAGGGTTTTGTATGTGGAGTTACTATAGATCCTAACCGAGATCTGGGGGACACCTTTTAGGTAAGTAGCAATAAATTGTGAGGGAACTGTACGGCGTAGATCGATACAGTTGAAGTAGTAGCTACATTGATGTGGCACATTGGTTGGTACCGGTATCCCTTGTGGAGAAACGAGGAGAATACGGGGTTGCTATGTGTGTCGTTAAGCATCAACTGACCTAAGAACCTTTAATTGACCAACTTGGCCAATAGGAAGTAGTGAGATAGCCGGCCTCGGTGTAAAGCTTAGAACTTGTTGATACTCGATACTACACTCATTGAGACCATACTCTCGAGATAGTTTTGGCCGCAAGAAAAGATTGTGTGAGCTGAAACCATGACCGATGGAGGATGGTCAGTGATATTGAGAACCTCTAGAACCCGGTTACTTTTGCTAGGACAGGTTGAAACCAACTAAACTTCAAGAGGGTAATACCTAGACCTCATGCAAGCCTTAAACTTAAGGGCTTTTGTGTGACTTGTTTGCCTTTACCATGTCTGTTATCTGCTATACTCGTGTTGCTTTTATCATGACATCATGCATCATAACATAGCATGCATACTTCATTATACTAACCATTTCAAAGACCGGAGGGATTTATCTTTGTTCTATTTTGCAGATTATGGCTTCCATGCGCAGAAACACCATCCGAGTTAACTTTGTGCAAATACCTTCTCAACTCAAAGAATTAGCCTCAAAGGTTTCTGATACTTCTTCATTCATTAGAAGACATGGTCATCTTCTTAGCTTGGTTACCTCAAAGTTTGATGAGCAGATGATGAGTGTGCTTTTCCAGTTCTTCGACCCTGTGCATCATTGTTTCACCTTCCCGGATTATCAGTTAGTTCCCACTTTGGAAGAGTTTTCTCACTTACTGGGCATATCCATCCTTAAGCAGATGCCCTTTACAGGTTTGGAAGAGACTCCTAGACCAGAAGACATTGCTTCAGCTCTTCATATAAAAAGGGCTGATGTAGTATCCAACTGGGAAATACGAAGCAGGGTTGAAGGTTTCTTAGCCAAATTTCTAATAGATCAAGCTCAGCAGTTCTGGGATAACTTGGATTTCCAGGCTTTCGAAGACATCTTGGGTCTCCTTATCTACGGTTTGGTTCTCTTCCCAAATCCGGATTCATTTATAGATGTGAATGCCATTAAGATCTTCCTGTCTCGCAATCCTGTGCCTACTCTACTAGGTGATATCTTGCATGCCCTCTACACTCGTACTGTGCATAGAAGAGGGACCCTCATGTGTTGCATGCCTTTGCTGGCGACGTGGTTTATTTTGCACCTCCCCAAGTCCGTGTTGAAGAATGAAGAAGGTTTGGGATGGTCTTACAAGATAATGTCACTTGCCCATACATACATTCTTTGGAGTTCCAAGGCTATGGAAAGCACTGCTGTCATTGATCGTTGTGGGGGATACCCTAATGTCCCATTGCTTGGAATCAGAGGCGGTATAACCTACAGTCCTTATTTAGCTTTGCGATAATTCGGTCATGCTCGGAGAGACAATCCTCATGAGCTACTTCTTACAGATATTGCCTTTGATTACAAGGAAGACGTTGATGAGAATCACCAAAGGTTTATACGAGCTTGGGGAATGGTGAACAAATTTGACCCTCAAGAGCTAGGACCAAGGACTTCTCTCCCTATGCAGCCTTATCTCCAGTGGGTCCGAGCTCGTGCTCAGAAGATTGGGATGCCTTATGAAGCTGTGTTTCCAGTGATTGTGGAGCCTACCAATGAAGAGGGCATTCCTTATACAGTCCTTTATCCCTACATGCCCACTGATCTTGGGGCATTAAAGAGATCCTGGGTCCAGCTGAAATAAGAGAGGGATACCTATCGAGAGAAGTACCATGAGCAAGAAAGGAAGATCTTGAAGCTCACCAAGCAACTCGAGAATGAAAGAACGATCAATGACTACGTCAGAACCAAGGGGAAGCATCCATGGGATTTCTGATTTTGCTTTTTTCTAGTTTAGATTTGTTTTTCATTTACTTCTTTGTGAACGCCTTAAAGGCATTGTTGAACCTTTTTACAAGTTTAATCTAATAAAGTTTGTTTATTTTTTAGTTTGCAAATTTAAATCTCCCAAAGTCTTTGAAATCATTACAGATGCATCCCATTATCATGCACACCATTACAGGTACCATTACATTTTTCTCATCTTCTTCGCTATTTATTTCAGCAGTTATGGCTTCCGATCAAGCTATCAAAGATCTCCAGGCACAAAACACCCAATTCCAAGAGATGTTCTTGAGCTTGGCTAAAGGGCAAGAGGACTTGAAAGGTCTCATTCTGAAAGAGAAAGAGAAGAAGAAGAAGAAGAAGAAGAAGGTCGTTCTGCTGAGTATGGGAAAAAGGTTTGGGGATAGGTTGAAACAACAAGCTGATCTGTCCTTTTCATCCAAGGAAGGGGAAGACCAAGAAGAAGAAAAGGGCCCCAGTCCTGCAGTTTCTGATAATGATACAGATTATGATGAGGAGCAATATCCTCCTGCTGAGGATAGGTACAAGCAGTTAGAAGACCTTCTGAGTGCTATGGAGATTTAGAAGATCCCTGGTTTGGATTTCGGAGGGTTGGGATTGGTATCGGGAGTGGTGATCCCTCATAAGTTCAAAGCTCCTGTTTTTTCCAAGTATGATGGAGTATCCTTCCTAAAACTCCATCTTCGCTCGTACATCAGAAAAATTCAACCCCACACTGCTGATAGAAATTTGTGGGTACATTTATTTCAAGATAGTCTGTCAGGGACTCAGCTTGAATGGTTTTATCAGTTGGAAGGAGCCAATGTCTGAAATTGGGAGGACCTTGCTGCTGCTTTCTACATGTAGTACCAGTATAATGCCGACCTTGCTCCCACTCGTACTCAACTTCAGGGTATGTCAATGGGTGCAAGTGAAGGTTTTAAGGTCTATGCTCAGAAGTGGTGAGACTTGGCTGGAAGAGTCCAACCCCCTTTTTCTGACAGGGAGTTGGTTGACATGTTTCTGGGGATGTTATCTGGTCCATTCTTCAATCATCTGATCGATAGTTCGTTGTCTGGGTTTACTGAGTTGATCTTGACCGGAGAGAGAGTAGAGGTTGGTATCCGAAGTGGTAAGATGCAGAAGGATGCTTCATCAAGTGCAGAAAAGAAGCCTTTCATCGTTAAGAAAGAGGTTAGTGCAGTCTACAGCCTGAGGGGCCAAAGTAAACCTGAACACCGTTAAGCGGTAAATGCGGTAGTGATATCAAGACCCACAGTTGCTCCACAATGCAACAATCAACAAAGGGTGGAGAGACCACAGAGACACTATACTCGGCTCAATATGACCTTGTCTCAAATTCTATCACAATTATTAAAGACCAATCTTGTAACTCTGAGGGAAGCTCCGAAGAATCCCAACACCACATCTCCGCTATATAACCCGAATGCCCGCTGTGCATATCACTCCGATGGCCCGAGTCATGATACAAACAATTGTTGGGCCTTGAAGAATAAGGTGCAAGAATTGATCGAAGCTAAAGAGATTGAGTTTGACGCTCCAGAGAAACCCAATGTCATAACTGCTCCTATGCCCAAACATGGTCATGGAGTAAATGCTATAGACGATGATTTATTTGTGACCTCCATAGAAGAAATTTCTACTCATTTGATGACAGTAAATAAGAATCTATTGTTGGCCGATTTATTTCCGGGTTGTGGTGAAGGTTGCCACATGTGTTCAATTTTGCCTGCTGGTTGTCACTTATTGAAATCAGGTGTTCAACGCCTGATGGATAACAAAGAGATCCTGTTAGAAAAGACTTTGATTCCGTTAGTTCCAATTGAAGATGTTGCCATCATAACCATTTCCACCAATCCTTCCAAGGCTTCCTCGAGAAAGCCTGTTAGGATTACATTCGTCCCAAGAATCGCTCCGTTAATAATTATTGTCCCTGGTCCTATCCCATACACTTCAGATAAAGTTATCCCTTGGCACTATGGTGCCGATGTGTATTACCATGGAGTTAAACAAGACTTAAAAAGTGAAGAAGCTGATGCTGATGTCAGCAATATTGTCGGGTCTAGCAAGGTCACCAGAAGCGGAAGACTTTTTTCTCCCGAGATTTCCCCTCCAACTGTTCACAAACCTGTTGTCATTCCATCTTCCAGTACATCAACTATTATCCGAGTTCCTATTCCAGTTATCACCCCTGTCGCCGAGTCATCTAAGACTCAGGGCAAAGAAGTCATAGGTGAGCCTGCCCGGATGGAGGCACCTAAGAAGATCATTGTAGAAACCTCTAAATAGGAGATAGAGGAAATTCTAAAGATTATCAAGAAGAGCGACTACAACACAGTCGAGCAGCTGGGGCAGACCCCGTCAAAAATATCCATGTTGTCCTTGTTATTGTGTTCGGAAGCCCATGCAAAGGCTTTAATTGCTTTCCTCAAAACTGTGCATGTGCCGCAGGAAACTTCTGCTGATCAATTCAAAGATTGCGTAGCTAGTTTGACTTCCGACAACGGGTTGGGTTTCTCAGACGCAGATCTGACTGTTACAGGAAGAAATCACAATGATGCTCTACACGTCTCAATCGAGTGCAGGGGCACTACTATGGCCCATGTACTGGTAGATACCGGGTCCTCATTGAATGTCCTGCCAAAGAAAGCACTAGACCGTCTGGACTGTGAAGGTTTGATTCTGAAGCCGAGCAATATCGTGGTCAGGGCTTTTGATGGGTCAAAGAGGATGGTGCATGGGGAGGTGGACGTCCCTGTTAAAGTTGGCTCTCAAACTTTTGCATCTACTTTCTACGTGATGGATATCCGACCATCATATTCTTGCTTGCTGGGTCGCCCTTGGATTCATAAGGCTGGGGCAGTGACTTCTACGCTCCATCAGATGTTGAAATATCTAGTGAAGGGGAAGATCATCACGGTACAAGGTGAGGAGGAGTACATGGTGAGTCATCTCAATTCCTTTCGCTATGTGGAGATGGATGAGGAATTCATCGAGACCCTTTGTCAGAACTTTGAAGAGGTCCCCCAGACTTTGGCATCGACTGAAGTTGCTATTGACAAACCTCCAATGAAGATGGCTTCCCTCA
This sequence comes from Vicia faba, assembly GCA_948472305.1. Lineage (NCBI taxonomy): Eukaryota > Viridiplantae > Streptophyta > Magnoliopsida > Fabales > Fabaceae > Vicia > Vicia faba. The sequence goes on along the minus strand of OX451736.1, from coordinate 162,371,788 downwards.
AGGATGCCAAGGCTGTAATTGAAAAGGTGGGTGTGCAAATTGCAGTCAGCTCCCTGATTTCGCGCACAAAACTGACAAATTTGGTTTGGGCTTCACTGCAGGGGCTCAAAGGGTTGTTAGGCACGCACGGATTGGAAGACCTCCTCTACACATCAGTAATTAGGGAGTGAATGCAATTGAGGATGATGAAGAAGAGTCAGATATCGACAGCTGGATCTACCCGACTACCAACGGTGGATTGAACAACTGGACGGCGAAGGACTTCGTACCCGTTTCTTTTATTTCACAGTAATAGACTTTTGTTTTGAGATTTGTAACAGACAGTTTGAAACTTTATGGACCGGTACCTTTCCCGAGGCACCTTGGTTTTGTTTGTGAGGGCTTATTATTTGTCATTTTCATATATCATCAATAAAGCATGGGACATTTTCTTGCATTACAAATTTTACGCTCCTTGTTTTTCTTTTTTATCTCGCACTTTTTCAAAACAGCTATTCTCTTACACACACTCAAATATCATAATGCAGATCCATATCCACTCTGGATCCCATTGATAACAACTCTGCTACTTCCAGTTATGACTTCGAAAATCCGATCAACCAAGCCGAGGACAAAGGTGAGGATGATTATGAGGTGCCTAGGGAACTTGCTAGACTGTTGCTACAGGAAGAGAGGGCCATACAGCCTCATGAAGAACTAGTGGAATCAGTGAATTTGGATACAGAGGAAGACAGAAAAGAGGTCAAGATAGGTATGAATCTGGAGCCTAGTGTCAAGAAACAGTTGATACAGATGCTACGTAACTATGTTGAGATCTTCGCGTGGTCCTACAAAGATATGCCTGGTTTGCACACTGATATTGTGGTTCACCGCTTGCCAACTAAAGAAGACTGCCCTCCGGTAAAGCAGAAGGTTCCCCGTATGCGCCCTGAGATGTCTGAGAAAATTAAAGTTGAGTTCATGAAATAGTTTGATGCCAGATTTCTAGCTGTTACTTCTTACCCGCAGTGAGTTACCAATGTGGTTCCGGTGCCTAAGAAGGATGGTAAGGTACGAATGTGTGTGGACTATAGAGATCTAAATAGGGCGATCCCCAAGGATGATTTCCCGCTTCCTCACATCGATGTTCTGGTCGACAACACCGTGCATCATAATATCTTCTCCTTTATGGATGGTTTTTCTGGTTACAATCAGATTAAGATGGCTCCCGAGGACATGGAGAAGACAACCTTCGTTACGCAGTGGGGCACCTTCTGTTACAAAGTAATGCCTTTCGGATTGAAGAATGCTGGGGCAACTTATCAGTGTGCCATGGTCGCTTTGTTCCACGACATGATTCACCATGAGATTGAGGTTTATGTTGATGACATGATTGCAAGGTCCCAGACTGAGGAAGAACATCTTGACCATCTCCAGAAACTGTTCGACAGGTTGTAGACGTACAAGCTAAGGTTGAACCCGAACAAGTGCACCTTCGGGTTAAGGTCTGGTAAGTTGCTGGGTTTCGTCGTTAGTGATAAAGGTATTCAGGTGGATCCTGCAAAGGTGAAGGCCATACAGAAGATGCCGGCTCCCCGCACAGAAAAAGAAATTAGAGGCTTTTTGGGACGTCTGAATTACATTGCCAGATTCATTTCACATCTGACTGCTACTTGTGAGCCAATCTTCAAGCTGCTGAAGAAAGATCAAGTGGTAAAATGGAATGATAAATGTAAGACCGCTTTCGAAAGGATCAAAGAATATCTTCAAGAGCCACCAATTCTGATTCCTCTAGTTGAAGGAAGACCTTTGATCTTATACTTGACAGTACTGGATAATTCAATGGGGTGCGTGTTGGGGCAGCATGACGAGTCTGGCCGAAAAGAGCATGCTATTTACTACCTTAGCAAAAAGTTTACCGACTATGAGACCCGATACTCACTACTCGAGAAAACTTGCTACACTTTGGCATGGACTGCTCACCGGCTGAGACAGTATATGCTGACTCACACTACCCTATTGATATCAAAAATGGATCCAATCAAGTATATCTTCGAAAAGCCCGCCTTGTCCGGAAGAATAGAAAGATGGCAGATGATCTTAACTGAGTATGACATCCAATACACAACCCAAAGAGCAATCAAGGGGAGTGTATTGGCGGATTATTTGGCGCATCAGGCCATGGATGACTACCAATCCATGAATTTCGAGTTCCCGAATGAGAACATCATGTTGGTAACCGACTGTGAAGAACCTGGACCAGACGAAGGACCTGAGGAAGAATCCCGATGGTCTATGTATTTTGACGGAGCATCAAACGCGTTGGGTAATGGAATTGGCCCCATGATCATATCTCCTGAGGGCTGTCATACTCTGTTCACCGCCCGATTATGTTTTAACTGCACCAACAATATGGCGGAGTATGAAGCATGCATCATGGGCCTTCGAGCAGCTATTGACCTGAGGATTAAGTTCTTGAGTGTATTCGGAGATTCTGCTCTAGTGATCAATCAGATCAAAGGCGAGTGGGATACGAAGCACCCAAATCTTATTCCTTACAAGGAGTACGTATTGACATTGCTTCCGCACTTCGAGGAGATAACCTTTGAACACTTCCCGAGAGAAGAGAACCAGTTAGCGAACGCGCTAGCTACCATGTCTTCTATGTTCAAAGTCAGGTGGGACAATGAAGCTCCCCAGATCACCATTGAGAGGTTGGACGAACCCACACATTGCTGCAACATTGAGACTGAAGAAGTAGCAGATAAAACCTGGTTTCACGAGGTAAAGAGGTATCTTGAGGCTCAAGAGTACCCCGAGGGTGCATCTGTTAATGATAAGAAGTTTCTGAGAAGGTTCGCTGCAAAGTTCTTCATCAGTAATGGTATCCTTTACAAGCGTAATCATGATTCAACCTTACTGCGATGTATGGACAAGAGCGAGGTAGAAAGGATCATGACAAAGTTACATGAAGGTACCTTCGGAACTCATTCCAGTGGACATACCATGGCAAAGAATATCCTCCGGGCTGGATATTATTGGTCTACTATGGAAGCCGATTGTTATCAACATTCCCGAACCTATCATAAGTGCCAAGTCTATGCTGATAAGGTGCATGTACCTCCAGTTCCTCCGAATGTTTTTGACAGCTCCTTGGCCTTTTGCAATGTGGGGCATCGATATGAAAGGTGAGATCAGACCTACTGCGTCCAACAAACATTGTTTCATTATGGTAGCTATTGATAATTTCACAAAGTGGGTTGAGGCAGCTTCCTTTGCTACAGTAACCAAGAACGTCGTGGTGTGGTTTATCCGACATAACTTGATCTGTCGATATGGTGTACCAGAGAGGATCATTACGGACAATGGTACAAATCTCAACAATACAATGATTACCGAACTCTGCAAACAGTTTAAGATTCAGCATCATAACTCTTCTCCCTACCGATCGAAGATGAATGGGACTGTTGAAGCAGCTAACAAGAACATTATGAAGATTGTGCAGAAGATGACGGTGACCTACAAACACTGGCATGAGATGTTACCATTCGCTCTCCATGGGTACCGTACCTCAGCACAGACATCAACAGGGGAAACACCCTACTCTCTGGTGTATGGCATGGAAGCAGTATTACCCATTAAGGTCTAGATACCCTCTCTCTGTATTATGAAGGATGCAGGTTTGAGCGAAGATGACTGGATTCAGACCCGACTTGATCAATTGAACCTAATTGACGAGAAAATACTTACTGCTATTTGTCATGGTCATACGTATCAAAAGCGAATGATCAGGGCTTTTATTAAAAAAGTTAGACATCAAGAATATCAAGTCGGTGATCTGGTGATCAAACGCATCATATTACTGCAAGGTGATCCCAGGGGCAAATGGACCCCCACTTATGAAGGGCCATTTTTGGTTAAGAACATTATCTCAGGAGGAGCTATGATTCTAACCACCATGGATGGTGATGACCTTCCTCACCCCGTCAATGCAGACATAGTGAAAAAATACTACGCATAATCAAAGACCCGCTAGGTTGACTGGCCTAGGAAAAAATAAGGGCTTCCCGGTGAACCAAAAGGGTTCGGGAAAAGATAAGGGATGAAAATGAAGAGAAAAAAACTGTACACCTGGCAAGTCGAAAACCTGAAAAGGCGGCTTGGGCAAAAAAGGGTATCCCGATGGACCAAAAACCCGAAAGGGCAGTCCAAGCAAAAATTAGGGATCAAAGCGTAACACTATGTTTCATTGGATCACCTGGCAACCAGACTTCGATATCGACTATCAAGCTCGGACGGCGCCAATCAATCTTTCCTACGTTCGACCAAGTATCAAAGTGATGAGACGCTCGAAGATATAAAGGCAATATCAGAGTTGGAACCCAATGGGATCATTCACATAGCTGTTTTTCTTTCTTTTTTCACAAATTGTATAATTTCTATCTTTCAGCGGCGTTCTCTTACTAGAACGTCAGCCTCCTGTGCAAAACGCCTATTACAGGCTAACTTCAAAATCAATACAATTCATGTTCACAAAGAAATTTCAACTTGTGTTTTCTTTTTCTATTTTGTTTTGCAAGAACGTCTAATGATTCATTTTTTATATATGCATTTGAAGATAATCGCTGCTCATAAATATTTACATGCGAAACAAAAGACAATTGCTCGTAATTCCAGGAACAGGGGCAAACAAGAAATGTCTAAACCTTACAGTTGCTCTACCCACCAGGTACAGGGACACAGCCTGCTTGAGGATATGACTAAAGGTACATACACTCCCCGCTGAGTAAGAAGTACCCAGAGACAGTGGTGTTAATTCTCCCCAAGCAGAGTTTATCTATCACCACCATAGAAGTTCACCATCAGCTGAGTTTAGTTCTTCCACAAGCAGAAACTCAATCCCTGACGGGGTTCATTATCACCAGCAACAGTAATTCATCCCCAATTGAGGTTATTTCTCCAAATCAGCAGATCTTCTAGCAAGGTATCTCTCTCCCCCACAGAGTCTCCCGGCGGAATATTCTCAAACAGAACGGACGCAAGTCTCTGGCTAATCATCTTCGATCGTTACCCTTAGCGAGCACGAAGAACTTAACTCCTTGTATTCTCCAACAGCAGTCCGGGATTTATTTTCCCCAGCTAGAGAACATCACAAGAACATTGCATATCCATACATCATGGCATACGCATACGCATCATACAACACAATCTCATTTATTTTGAGAGCATCATTACTCGAAACATGTCATACATCATGACATTACATACGACTAACTCTTTACCTTTCACGGAAAGATACAATCAAATTCTCACAAGTTTTATCTAGTTCAGTCAAATCAATGCTAAGATTTCTATTCCAGTTCAAGTTATGAAGCCCGGATTCGACCGGATAATATCTTGATTTCTCCAAAACACCATGAAGCCTGGAATCGACCAGATAATGGTATATCTTACATGCAAGTTATGAAGCCCAGAAATCGACCAGAAAATAGTTGAATCCCCAGAAAGTTATTGTGAAGCTTGGAAATCGACCAGATAGCAGTACAAGACACCATGAAGCCTGGAATCGACTAGATAGTGGTATATCATAAACACAAGCTGCGAAGCCAGGAAATCGACCGGAAAACAGCTTAACAAGGTATTGTGAAGCCTGGAAATCGACCAGATAGCAATATAAGATACCATGAAGCCTGGACTCGACCAGATAATGGTATAAGACACCGTGAAGCCTGGATCACGACCAGATAGCGACAAAGGATACTGAAGCCTGGAATCAACCAGATAGCAGAATAAGATACTTTGAAGCTTGGATTTTGACCAAATAGCAGTTTACCTGGCCAATTACTAAGAAGCCCAGAATCGACCGAATATTAGTATGCCTTAAATTCAAGTTGAAGCCCGAATGCGACCGGATAACAACTTAATTCCTTCTGAAGCCTGGAGCACGGCCAGATAAGAAGTGAGAAATTGCGAAGCCTGGATCACGACCAGATAACAAGTTTAATCTCATCCCCCCCAATAAGTCACTGAAGCCTGGAGCACGACCAGATAGCAGTTGGTCTTATTTTCCTAAGCAAATCACTGTGAAGCCTAGAGCACGACCAGATAGCAATTCATTTTCACCTCCTCGACTAAGAGATAATTCCCCAGTAGAATAACGGACAACTGAAGTTCCTAAAATTCTATTTCTCCCAAGATAGAGACCAGCATTCCTTAATGTAGTCCTCCTCAACAACAGGTATGCGGGCTCTCACAAAGGAATCTCTTATGCGATCGACACTTCTTCTGATGGAACCTTTAAGCCCATCTTCCAACATCAACTTCCCAATGGAATCTATAAGCCCATTCCCGACATCACAAGACAAATACCACTTCATGCGAGTACAAATTTCTGGCCACACTAGTGTTCAATCATCTCCCACCTTCGGATCACGAAAGGCAGACAAGCCAATATACATCCTCAAGTTTAAGAAGATTGAACAGGGGCATCTGTTCTACCACAAAATTTGCCCTCCCATATTTCTCAATACATTTCAAGTGAGGTCCTCAAATTGTTCAAGGAAGACCAAGGGTTGACCAGACAAACTCTCTCCTAAGGCAGTCTACCTCAAATTAGGGTTTCAGTTTGCATCAAGGTACTTGAGTCCAAAGAATCCCAAGTGCTCACCATTATCCTAATCTATTCTCAAGATCATCCATGTCAAGTTTCAAGCCTTGCAGAGGAAGTTTGCTTAGTTAATTGCTCAAAGGCTTAAAAATCGACTATGCTAGGGCAAAAGTCAACTGTGTCCTACATACAGTCAAACTTCAAGATTTTTGGTCAACATCCTCATTTTGAAGTATTATTCATCATTTAATCAAGGGTTGATCATGATTCCTCAAGGATTGCTCATAATTCATCAAAACCCAAAAGTTGCTAAATTATGGTTTTGCAGGAAAAGTCAACTCAACTTTGACCAAACATAACTTTCTCATGCTTTATCAAAAATGACCCATCCAAAGCTCATTTTTAAGAGGATGTAATTTCCTACAATCCATCTTCATCTACCAAGTTCAAAATATGCACTCACAAGAAGATATAAATTTGGACATTATAGGTCATTTTGGAAAGTCAACAAAAACACCTTTTTTGTCAAAGCTTCATACATGAACATGGAAGACTCAATTTAGATGAGACAAAAAGTGTAGCTTAGAGGTCATATTAAGCTTTCTAAAAAGTATAAGAACACATCTCTAGGGTCAAAATTGGAGGAGTTATACATTGGAAAAGTTGACCTTTTTTGCAAAATTGCCAAAAGTCAAATATGGCCAAAATTGCAATTTTTATCAAATGGGTCCAACTTTTTATGCTTGCATTGAGTTTGTAACATGACCCACGACCCATGATCCTTCAAATTTGTCATTATTTTATTTTTGTCATTTATTTCGATTTTATTTCAATTAAATCAAATAAAATCAAAATAAAATCATGAAAATATCAAAACTAATCAAAGCTTGAGATTTTATGCATGTTTAGGCCTCTTATACAATTGGAAAGAGAATCAAATTGTGCAAGATTTAGTTGGACACAAAAATATTGTATTTGGCTAGATTTGTAAATTTTTGCATAATGATCAAATCTTGAATCAATGATCTTAATTGAGGAAGATTTGAAACAAGTTTGTAACCCTAATTCGTTCTAGGGTACATATAGAACATGTGCAGACCAAAAGCAGGAGGAGGGGAGGCTTGAAAAGAAGAGAACAAATCTCAAAATTTCAAAGAAAAGTTGCAATCTGATTTCCTAGTTCCAGGCTTCCTCAAGCCATTCCAGGAACACCATTCGTTTGCTGGACATTCAAGGATCACATTGCAACCCTTAGCAAGCTCCCTCAAGCCCAGAAATGCGCTGTAAGTACCCCACGACTTCCATGTTTTTTTGAAATCGTATATCATAATTCTGGCATTGTTAGCATGTTTTATGGACATATTCTTAATCCTTATGGTGTTTGCAAGCTAATGGTAATACCCAATTGCATTTTTATTGGCTATACAGCAAGTGTCCATGTTTAGGGTTTTAGTTTCGTTTTTAGGGATTTTGCACACAGGAACAATTGGCCATGGAGAGTGGTACCATGATTCTCGTGAGGTTGCAACGAGTTGATTGGTACCACTGGTATTGATTTATCATGCAGGGATAAGGTTTTGGAATGGACAAGGGTTATACCTACACCCTTTGTCCGTAGGTAAAAAAAGTTCTGGATCTAAAGCGACGAAGGTGATGAGGAAGATGATAACGTGGCCTTCCCTGACTGGCCAGTTCAAAATTCGCGCGTTTTATAATATATTATTTTGTTTTTCCAATATAATGATTGTTTGTTGTCCCATATACAAAAAGCCAAGCTAGCTCAGATGGTCAGCATGCAATGGAAAATACCAAAGGGCCTGGTTTCAATCCCTAGGTCCCCATATTATTTCATGATATTTTTTCTTGCATAATCAGGCACACGTGCATACAAGGAGACCACCATGCGCCATCAACTTTCAACCATCAGATCCACAGCAAGCCAAATCCAAGGCTTCTCACATGAGGGCCTATCATGGGCGTGAGTCAAGCCAATGCACAGGATTTGGAAAAGTCAATAAAGGCTAGAAATTGTTGGGCCTAGAAGTCAGATTCGCACCCCCCTTCTTGCTACAAAACCAAGCCCTTTCTTATTTCTTTTCTAATTTTTTCTCTTATTTATATTTCTTTTATTTAATTGTTTTCTAACCAAATTAATTTCTTTTTTTTTACAAAAAAATCATAAAAATCAATTTCATCAAATTAGAATTTAGGTTTTATTTTATTTTATCAAAATCAATTTTATATTAGTTTTTAATTTAGGTTTAATTCTAACTTTTTTGGTAAATAATTAAAATCAAATTAAAAAATTAGGTTTGTTCTTGATTATATTTTTATTTCTTTTCATAAAATAAAAAAAATACAAAAAATACTTAATTTAATTATTTTTCTCAAATAAAATTAATTAGTCATTAGGTTTTCCTTGTTTATTCAATAAAATCTTATTTTCTCAAAATAACACAAAAACCACAAAAATTGATTTTTCTTTCAATTAGGTTTAGACGGGGTCAAAACCCTAATTTCTCTTGTTCTCGATTCATCGCGCGCATTTATTATTTTTTTACGATATTAATGTAACTGCTCACAGTATGTAATATTTTAATTAGGAATTTCTTTATTTATCGTTTTACGGGTTTTTGGCTATGTAATTAATCCCCTACCCCGAAGCCTTGTAATAGCGTAGTTTTACTTTTCCGCATTTTATTTCTTGCAAATATTAACTGTTAGATGTATGATAATAGGATTGCATGACAAGAGTGTATGTTAATTTAAAATGGTTAGCAAACCCTAATTTGCAAAGATAATAATTTGAAATCAAATCACTCGCACATGTGCACTCCTAGGGTACACTCTCACTTCGGTTGCCTTCGGTAAACGATCATTAAGTATAGGGTGTCTTAGTGGTTGCCCTCTTGTCTAAAAAAAGATCAAATGTCTCGTTCGGAAATGTTGCCTCGGAAAGGTTGCCTCGGAAAGGTTGCCTCGGAAATGTTGCCTCGAATATGATCTTAAGACACTAGGGTTATTACTAAGACATCCTAACATTGCTTTAGTGATCGTACGTCCTTTTCAAATTGACCCTTACAACTCCAACGACGGTGCTACCTACTCTTTAATAGTAGGATAGCCCTATCTAAGGGAAACAAGAACAGAAACAATCATTTTTCGAGTAGGTAGATGCTAGTAGGTACTTGCTCAAAAACAAACTTTTTCACACTTACACTCTTTTCAAACAAAGTTTTGAAAAACACTTTGTAACACTCTTGAGGACTGATACAAGGGTTAAAACGAAGTAAAACAAAAACTTTTCAAAACACGCAAACACGGAAGCAATTTTTTAAAATGATGAGAAAGTATCTAAGAGCCCGTGGAAAACCACAGATAGAAAGGGTGCTAATACCTTCCTTTACTATAATCTACCCACCATACTCAGAATATCTCGAAAAAGGAATTTTTCTGTGCTTTTTTCCTTTCCAGTTGGATAAAATAAAAGTCGGTGGCGACTCTTGCTTACCGCAACATTTTGCGAACACAAACGCAAAACGCAAACCAGCATTTTCCTAAAACAGTCCGGTTCTGCCACCGTATCACACCGGCCTAAGATGAATGGCTCTATAGAAGCTTCTAATAAAAACATTAAGAAGATCATCCATAAGATGACGGTGACATATAAATACTGGCACGAGATATTACCATTTGCTCTTCATGGTTACCGCACCATAATGCGCACATCAACAGGGGAAACTCCTTTCTCTTTGGTATACGGTATGGAAGTTATCCTACCCATAGAAGTCCAAATCCCTTCCTTGAGAATCATGAAGGATGCATGTTTGAATGAAGACGAATGGGTTCAGACTCGACTTGACCAATTAAACCTGATTGATGAGAAGAGACTCGCGGCTGTTTGCCATGGTCAGATGTACCAAAAATGTATGATTAAAGCTTTTAACAAGAAGGTCATACGTCAGGTATATCAGGCCGGTGACCTAGTAATCAAGTGCATTATACTGCTGCAAGGTGACCCCAAGGAAAAATGGATTCCTACATACGAAGGACCATTTGTAATCAAGAACATATTTTTGGTGGAGCCATGTGTAGCAGTAGAAATGTTTAAGACTAAGCCATTGGATTGACTAGACTTGTACAGATCAAAATAAAAATCACCACCGTGCTTTATTATTTCCAAAGGAATGGGAAAAGAGCGAATAACCCAAAAGAGGGGGAAAAGATTCAAGGTAAGGGGGGTTGGTTATGCAAAGGGAAAGTATTAGAACCTTAAACATCTATGGTACTCCGTAGGAACCTCTTTGAAAATATGTATATTTTGGCTATAAAATGTTGTATGTAAAATAGACGGTGGAGGTGAGAGAAGAAATATATTTTTTTATGATTTTTGCACCCGCCGCGGTTGCAAACCTTTAGTGCCAACGTACCACCTTTCGTGCAATAAGGGATCAGGGTACACGTAGTTCACCTTTTAAAAATTTTAGAACACAAGTGTGTTGGTTAATTTTATGAGATAAGACATCATCATCATTATCCATGTGGAAAACATACTTACTACCCACAATCACGAGAAAGGAGTATTTGCATCATCTCAAAGTGGAGGATATGGCTTGGATTTTAAAATCAACAATGCATCACTCAACACCCAAGTGGAAAATATCTCTTTTCACTACATATTGTAGAAGTATAGTTGTTTGCATCACTACAAGGATTGACAAGAGTCTAATCTTTTGAGAAAATTTTAAATATAAGAGCCAAAATGGAAAAATGGGTTGAATGAGATTGATTGACTTTTGGTCTTCTCATAAAAATGTCGAGGTATTGTTAAGTTGATTGAATTTTATTTATGAAAATGTTTTGAAAATGCATGGACATAATTCCAAGTTTATTATGAAAGTGGTTCAAGTATAAAAAACAAGAAGAGTTTTCAAAAGGAGGGAGAAGATTTTTGAAATTAAAGAAGATGGGAGGAGATGAAGGGACTATCCTAAAGCATAAGGTAAAAGCTAGGGAGAGGAACCATCTAACCAACAAGAAGCCAACACTTGATATTATGAGTCAAGATAGAAATACCATTCTTTGGATTGAAACCAAGCAAGGAAAGATACTAGACCTCTTGAGAATACCAAACATCAAGTGTATTAAGTCTTCGAAAAAATTATACAAAGTAATGACTGTATATAGATAATTTCCAGATTACAAACAAAGTGTGTAATCACAATAACCCGCACACAAAACAAACAAACAACCCAATGTCTTGAGGTAAACCTCACGAGCTCCAGACAAAATATAAATTAAGGTCACAAGGTCTCCAACATAGGCCAAGGTCTCTAATCCTAAGTCCAAGAAGTCCAATACTCCATAATGCCAAGGATAGTAACCAAATAGTCCAAGTATCATTAATGTTTTTTATGGTTCATGTTGATTATTAGGTATCTTCAAAAAGAAAAGAAAAGCTCAAGTGAGCAAAATAAAAATGATATAAAAATAAATGCTCAAGTGAGCAAAGATTAAAATAGCATGAAATGTAAATGCTAAAGTAAATGGTACATAAAGTAAAGATCATAAAATAAAAGCATAAAATAAAGTCAATTGTTAGAAATTAGTGGTTAGTTGGATGGCCATCTTGAAACTTGCATTTGGAACTCATTAGAGGATTGGTAGAACCAAAGCCTCTTAACAACAAGTTTCATTTGCTTTTTGTCAAGTATATCCTCCATTTTAAGAAACCTCAAGGCAACATTTAAAGATCAACGATGTTTAAGTGATCCGCGTTGACCAAAATTGATGAAGATCCATTGGAGGATTGATAGAACCAAAGTCTGCTAACAATGAATCTCAAGGTTATTGGATCAAAGGGGTAAAATTAACATACCTGGGCTTGCAAACATAGGTTTAGGCCACGAATGGTCATTTATTCGAATCAGGACAAAATTTAGCGCTATATTAAGCAATCGTAAGTGGACTTATGTAGAAGTCACACCTATTTTGAGGCCGGTCAATAGAAATCTATGTACTTCATGTTTGGATAAATGATATAGAGATCATCATCCCTTAACATGTAGCATAATTAAAAAAAGAAAGGGATAAGATGAAGATGGAGGGAAATGATAAGCTAACTTGGATCACTACCTTAAATTTCTTTCATCTTTAAATTCAATCACTCATCTAGATGGATTAAAGCACTAAACATATCATTAATCCAAAGCACCAAAAATGAATTAAATAATTCACTCTTTGGTAGATTTGAATTGATGAACATTTATCCAACTTCACCTACACCACAAAGTCCATTGAACTTAAAGAGAAATTGGACATTTAAAATTGCAATCCAAACCAACAATCAAAACGAGTGAGTAGAAAAAGCATTTTGGATCAAAGCTTCCCCAAAACAAGGCAAAAAAATGCATTCTGTTTCTGTGCAAATTGATTTGCACAATGAAGTTTTCAAAAATTTGCACGAAATTCACTTAGTGCAATCGATTGCACTGTATGAGCAATCGATTGCACTCTATGAGCAATCGATTGCTCACTGTGAAAAACAGAAAATCAGCATTTCAAAAGGCAAAATTCTTGTTCAAACTTTCTATTAAACACCTTATGATCATGGATTCAATTGAGCACGGAAATTCCATCAAATTATGAGAAAATAGCACCATTGGAATCACAAAATAATGCTCAATGAATTAAACCCAAAGATCAACAAGAGATCACATTGTGAAAGATGAATAATCCAACTTACCAAAGGTAGATCTAGAGAATTATCAAAACCACTTCAAGAATTTGCTTCAATTCAACCATAAGAATCAATTGCCCAAGCTTGGATGTAGAAAATTGATGAAGAAAAAGTGTTTGGATGAAGGTTTAGCTCAAAGATTAGTAAGATTCAATGCAAAGCTTACTAACTTTTTTGAAATGGAGCTTTGAGTGAATTTGGGAGATGGAGATAATTGAGAGATTTTTTAGCAAGGTAGATTTGGCTATAAAAACTTGAAATTTGAATGAAATGAGGGCTCTATTTATAGAGTTTAGGCTTGGGATTAGTGGTAATTTGGTAATTGATTCTTGGAGCCAAAATTTGAATTAATGATATATCTTTCAAAAATTGGAGCCAAAATTTGAATTAATGAAATATATTTCAAAAAATGGAAAATTGGCACCAAAATCTGAATTAATGATATATATTTCAAAAATGAAGAAAAATTGGAGCCAAAATTGACAAGCTTGAAATTGCTGATTTTTTTCAAATTTTCACTCTGTGCAATCGATTGCACTCTAGCAACAATCGATTACATCAGTGTATTTTTTCAAAAATTACGCAAAATGCACTATGTGCAATCAATTGCACTCTAAGAGAAATCGATTGCATCAGTGAAAAAATGATTTTTATTTTTATTTTTTCTTTGCAAATAGAGGTTTTAGGAAAAGAATACTAGAAAACCTTATTTGTCAGATGCTTTGACTCGGTACCTACAAAACACAAATATGCAAAGACAAAGACAAATATTTTTTATATTTTGATTAGAAGCTAGTCAACAACACATATAGAAAATATACCACCAAGGTGCTTAGAGATTCCTCAAGGGAAAAATTAAAGGTAGGAGATAGAAAAAGAGGAAGAACCAACCCTAATGTGGTCTTGTTGCATTGTGATGGTATGAGATGATAGAAGAATCTTAGGGGCAAAAATTGGGGTACAACACCATGATCTTAACCACTATGGACGGGGACGACCTCCCACACCCGGTAAACGCGGACATAGTTAAAAGATACTACGCATGAGCAAAAACCCGCTAGGTTGACTGGCCTAGGAAAAAATAAGGGCATCCCGGCGAACCAAAAGAGTTCGGGCAAAAATTAGGGATATACACATGGAAAAAATCTGTACACCCGGCAAGTCGAAAACCTGAAAAGGCGGCTTGGGGAAAAAAGGGTATCCCGGTGGACTGAAAACCCAAAAGGGAAGTCCAGGAAAAATTTAGGGATTTAAAGCGTATAACTATGTACCATTGGATCACATTACAACCAATCTTCAGTAACAACTATCAAGCTCAAGTCTAATCAATCCAGTCAGCTTCGGACAAGCAGCAAAGAGATGAGACGCTTAAAGGACATAAAGGCAATAGTAGAATGGGAACCCCTTGGGATCATTTCACATAGCTATTTTTCTTTGTATACTATTTTTGTATAGTTTTCATTCTTACGACGACATTCTCTTACTAGCATGTTCGTCTCCCTGTACAAAAAATGCTCATTCAAATTAATACAAAACTATATCTTTGAAAGTGCAAAACTATTTATTTTTTATTTTTCTGTTTTGTTTGCGAAAATGTCCAGTGATTATATTTGAACATATGCATTTGAATGTGATTATTGTTTACAAATATATGCATCAAAAACAGAAAGACAATGGCTTTAAGAAACAGGACAATGTCTAAAGGCCATCCACAAAATCCCCACAGAAAATTTCTTCAACGGGTACAGAGGCAGGGGCATCCTACTATAAGATCACTACCATATTCTCAGCATGCAGCCTAATGTTGTCAAGTTTTCTTATATCCAAGGCAAAGCAAGAATCTCCAAATTACTGCTCCAACAAAAAAAATTCCCCAGTGAAGTCGCCAAGCTTCTCAGGATTCCCTAATAGGATTTCAACAAAATCCCCTAACAGTTTACGGAGTTTCCATTCCCCAACAGAGTCTATTTCTCTAAAAACAGAAATTTGTCTCCCAACATTTCAACTTCAAACAAAATCTAAAGACCTACATTCTTCACCCCCAACAACAATCATGGATTTATTTTCCCTAATTCAACAACACTGCAATAGACTAGCTGATACGTTCATACATTGCATTCATGCATCATTTTACAAACATCATAGCATATACAACACAAATTCACATATCACAATCTCATTTATTTTGAGAGCATCATGCAATTCATCCATCATGACATCGTATGAAATTTATTTTACCTTTTTAAGTTAAATTAGTAGACAGAAAAACACTATCAACTTATACAGCAGGTCAAAGATTAATGCCCGAAACCAAACGGGGAAATTGTCTACACGACCAAGTGGTATGAACCCCCAGAGCAAGACGAGTTTACCAACAAATATAGTAGGCCACAAATTAATGCCCGAAACAAAATGGGGAAACTATCTATGTGACCAACCTTGCTAAGTTCCAGATTAATACCTGTAATAAGCCAGGACAACTATACGTGGATGACTGATTGTAGATTAATACCTGAAATCAGACAGGAAAACTATCTACATGAGTAGATTGAAGATTAATACCTGTAACAAGCTAGGAAAACTATATTTCTTTCTAAGGTCATAGATTGATACTTGAAACCATCCAGGACAACTATCTCAACAACCTACAAAAACAAGTTCCAGATTAATACCTGTAACAAGCAAGGACAACTATCTATGGACGATCGATTGTAGATTAATACCTGTAACAAGCCAGGAAAACTATTTACATGAGCAGATTGAAGATTAATACCTGTAATAAGCCATGAAAACTATATTTCTTTCTAAGGTCGGAGATTAATACCTGAAACCAGCCAGGACAACTATCTCAACAAAAGCAAGTTCGAGATTAATACCTGAAACAAGACAGTACACTATCTATTAACAACTGATTGTAGATCAATTCCCGAAACCAGAAGGGGCGACTATCTACATGACCATCCTAAAGCAACCTTACATGGGTTTCTTCTCATGATCTCCAGATGCAGTCTAACACGGACTCATCCTGAAGCAATCTTACACGGGTTTCTTCTCCTAATCTCCGGATGCAGTCTAACACGGACTCGTCCTGAAGCAATCTTACACAGATTCCTTCTCAATTTCTAGATGCAGTCTAACATGGACTCATCATGAAACAACCCTACACAGGTTTCTTCTGATACATTTCCAGATAGCAGTTAATTTGATTCTCCCCAGAAAGTTACTATGAAGCCTGGAGTTTAACCAGAAAAAAAACAAACTTTTCCACAGATAATTCCTCAATAAATCCTTGGACAACTGAAGTTCCTAGACTTTATTCCCCACAGGGTTTTCCTCAAGAAGGAGAACAACAGAAATCAACATTCCCCAGTGGACTTCTCCTCAAACAACAGGAATAGGAATTCCCCATAAAGAGACCTCTTATGAAGCCAGCATCTACCTTATATGGCATCTTTAACCCCATCTCTGACAACTCTCAGTCATCTGCTCCAAATGGCATCTTTAAGCCCATACCCTACACAATCAACCATCAGATCATCGAGTGCAAATTTCTGGGCACTCTAATGTTCAATCATCTTCCACCTTCAGATCACGAAAAGAAAATAAGCCAATCTAAATCTTCAGGTTCAAGAAGATTGAACATGGGCAGCTATTGTACCCCAAAATTTTCCCTCCCATGTTTTCCAAGATCTTCTCTTACATGGGTGGTTACAAATACTTGCTTAGAGAAAATATAATTTTTTTGAAGATAATCAAGTGTCTTTTGATTGGCATATGAACAAGGTACTTCGATTGGGCATTTGGAACTCTTCGATCGTGCTCTAATTAGTAAGCTTCAATTGGGTATTTGGCACCCTTCAATCAAGCTTTGGGTCCACAAGTATCATTCCAGCAGACCTCCTCTTCATGCTTGCCTTCAGTTCACAAGGCAAAAGCTTCATTCATGTGTGCTTCGACCCACAAGAAAATGACTTCCTCTGTGCGTGCCTTCAGCGCACTAGGCCAAGGCCCCTTCATGCTTGCCTTGGATTCAAAATGGCAAAGACTTCTTCAGACTTGCCTTCGATCCAAAGGCCAAGGCCCTTTAACTGGTATTCGATTCACAAGGCAAAAGGCCCCTTCAACTAGTCTTTGATTCACAAGGCAGAGGCTTCCTCATATTTGCCTTTGATCCACTAGGAAAATACTCCCTCTATGCTTGCCTTTAACGCACAAGAAAAAGGTTTCCTCTTCATGCCTACCTTCGTTTCACAAAGCACAATTTTGCTTCATTATGAACACATTGGTGGCCCATTTGAAGAATGCACAAGGCATACATGTGGGCTATTAGAAAGACACACAAAAGAGCCATTCGAAGGATATACATGTGGTCCATTCGAAGGAGACAGATGATTATTGAAAACAAGTTTTTCTTATGATGAGTCTTGGTCCAAGATGCTTGCTGGCCCAAAATCCAACATGTTGCCAAATCCAAGCCTCCCGCGCAATTACATTCAAAGGAAGTGACAAAAGAAGCTTCGACTGGCCAGAATGAAGTGTTCGATTGGGCTAGTTGGAGCCATCGAAGGGAGCAGTTTAGAGCCAATCGAAGGATCATGCATTGGAGCAGTTCGAATTCATATAAGGCACCAATCATCACATTTCCAGGTTCATTCAAAATTCCAAAATGGCATGAAAAATCTCAAAATGGTAATCTTTTAATTTCTCTGATTTTATTTTCAAAGCCATGTTTAATGGATGGTATTTAAGGTCATGTTTCTTTCCCCATTTCCTTGTCTCCTCCACCTCCTATAAATACAAGACACCAACACAAGCCAAAGAGGACAACACACACACGCTGCCTCAGAAAGTATACCAAATTCTCAAAAATCTCATAAGTGGTCAAAGTTTGAAACACCCTTTGCAGGCTCCTTCAGTCTAATCAAACACAAGATTCGTGTTCCTGAGACATCCAAGAGTCCACACCAGCTCCCAAGCAAGTGTTTCCACGCCTGAAGCCACAAAAATCCACAAATCTCTGATTGGTAAGGGTGGTAAAATCGAAGCCCTATGTTTGTCACATATTGTTTTTTAATCATTTAACTTGTGTTCAGGATTATCATTAGTTCAGGTTTAACAAGATACATGTAGTTTTATGCGCAAGGATGAGGTCATGCCATTGTTAGGGCATGATATGAGATTTCCTTCGAAATTCAAAGCCTAGGATGTCTGGGCCAACAAACCTTAGAATTGAATTAAGGGAGGGTCGAATTAAGGAAAAAGGACCTGGGTTCGACACCCAGGTCATGCTTTTGTTTTTGTTAACATCTTTCTTGCAGGCTCAGTGCTTTCCTCCACAGGCAATCCACCGGGCACCTCCAACAACATCCTTCATTGGATTGAAGGCCACCCTTCATTGGATCGAAAGCCATCCTTTCTTTGGATCGAAAGACTTTTCTTCTTGTATTTTTATTTTTGTTACTCATTTCTTTTAATATTTTCCCTCTTTAAATTAACAACCAAATAAAAAAATCATCATAAAAATTAGGATTAGATTTTATTAATTGAATTAATTTCTGAAATAATTAATTAATTAATTTTGACATCTTCTTCTCAAAAATTAAAATAAATTAGAACTTAGGTTTAATTTTTTTTTTAAATTTATTTTCTTCTCATAAAAATAAAAAATAAAAAATAAAACAAAAAAAAATTTCCTTTTACCTTAGGATTTTTAGGTGTATTTTCAATTCACGCGCTTATTTTAAATTTCGCATTTTTATTATTAATGTACCTGCTCGTGGGTTGTAATAGAATAACTAGGACATTTAATGCTTTTATCTCCCCATTTTGGACTTGTAATAATCCCCTCCCTGAAGCCTTGTAATATCGTAGATTTAAATTCCCGTACTTTAAATTCCTGTACAAATATTAACTGCTTAGATGCATGGCTAACTAGGATTGTATGACAAGAATAAGATAAAATGCTAGCAAATTTAACACAAGATAAATAACTGAATACAAACACAATTGGACATATACACCTCTAGGGTACCCCCACTTTGGTTTCCTTTGGAAAAACCTTAGGGTAGTTACTAAAACATCTTGCCCAATTACCTTTGTGACTATAAAACGTCCCTTCGAATGTCCCTCAAACATCCAACGATAGGGCTACCTACTCACTAATAGTAGAATAACATTGTCTAAAGGAAAGGAGGAAAATACTAAAACCTTTCGAGTAAAAGTAGACAGTTGTTAGATGTTTTCTAAAAAACAAACTTTTTCACTTACACAAAAAAATTTCAAAACATTTTCAAAAAAATGCCTTATTAACACTCTTGAGGACTGACACAAGAGTTATCATAAAGCGAATCTCCGCACTAAGGCACTTTCAAAAATACTTTTCAAAAACATACAAAATCACAAGGTATTTTTCAAATGAGCTATCTAAGAGCCCGTAGATAATTATGGATGGAAAGGGTGCTAACACCTTCCCTTTCCATAATCTACCCCCCTTACTCAGAAAACTCTCGAAAGGTATTTTTCTGTTCTTTTCACCATTTCCTTTGTTGGATAAAAGAAAAGTCGGTGGCGACTCTTGCTTACCGCAACATTTGCAAACACAAACGCAAAACTAATATAACAGTCGGTTCTGCCACCGTATCACATATAGTTTTGGAATTTCAAGGCAAAGAGATAAAAATTTGGAATAAAATAAATTAAAAATTTGACCAATTCAAACAGTATATGTCGACTCAATAATCGTATGTGTCGACACATACATGATATTTTAAAAGCTTTTGTCGACCTAAAAAGGTCTATGTATCGACCGAATAGTTACATAGGCTACAAGCTTTAATATGATAGTAAATGTGTCGACCTGAAAAGTGGATGTGTCGACACATAAAATCAATTTTTCAGCAATTTCAGAAAAGCTTCAGTATGTGTCGACCTAAAGGGTGTGTGAGTCGTCCTGATACTTACAGAAGCAACAAGCTTTAAAAATTCATTACATCTGTCGACCTGAAATACGTATGTGTCGACACATGCAGTTAAAAATCATGCAGAAAATTATTTTTAATGATTTGGATCGATTTCTAAATGATTTTTGATGATTCCTAAGACTTCTAATGCAAAAGAGTGCCACAAGATATAAGGATACTATCCAATACTCGGAAGTGAAAGCTTTTCACGTTTTGTCATAATTCAAAACATCAAGCGACGAAGTTTGTACTCACATATTCCCCTTTTTGATGATGGCAAAACTTGCGACGATGTATTCTTTGTATCTATTGGAATGTCCCACTGAGTTTGTGCTTCCCTACTTTGACTCGCATATGCTTATCCCCCTTTGATAACATAAAAAAGAAAGAGAGCAAACAGTGAAAAGTAACATGATTCCATAACAATTCTAATACAACCTGTGATACGGTGTCAGAACTGACTGTTATACTGGTTTGCGTTTTTTGTTCGCAAATGTTGCGGTAAGCAAGAGTCGCCACCGAATTTTATTTCATCCAACAAAGGAAAAGGAAAAAGAACAGAAAAAACCTTTTTTCGAGATATTTCTGAGTACGGGGGTAGATTATAGAAAGGGAAGGTGTTAGCACAATTTATATCCATGGTTTTCCACGGGCTCTTAGGTACTTGCTCATTTTTTAAATTGCTTGTGTGTGCTTGTTTTGAAAAGTTTTGTTTACTTCGTGATAACCCTTGTATCGGTCATCAAGAGTGTGATGAAGTTGTTTTGAAAACTGTTTTTGAAAAGTGTTGGTGTAAAAAGTTTTTGTTTTGAGCAAGTACTTAAGAGTTTTCTACCTACTCGAAAAAAAGTCTGTTCATTTTCGTTTCCTTTAGACAATGGTATCCTACTATTAAGGAGTTGGTAGCTCCATCGTTGGAATTTTAAAGGGACGTTCGAAGGGACGAAATGGTCTCTGAAGGCAACAAGTAAGGATACCTTAGCATTTCGAAGGGACTATCGTCATAAGATCAATTTGTAAGAAACTCGAGGAAAAAGTAGGGACTATGATATTTATGACGATTTTGAATCACGGGTCCTTGGTAAGGTATTCCTACATTCGAGGGACACGACCAATATTTCCAAGGCAACCAAGTGGGACAAACCCTAAGAGTGAGCATGTGCAAGTGTACTTTTTTCAGTTAATTATCTTTGCACAATTAAGGTTGTCTACCATTTTAAAGTTATTTGTCTTGCCATTCAATCCTATTATCCATACATCTAGCAGTTTAATAATTGCGGAAATTAAAAGCGGAAAAAGAAAAATCTACGCTATTATAGGGCTTTTGGATAGATACACCAATATTTGACTGAAAATAAAGATGCGGAAATTAAAATCCTGATTAGTCTATTACAAACTTGAAACAATTATAATAATTTGAATTAAAAGAAATTAAAGGCACACACGACGAATTAAGTACGGGAATAAAGTCTGAGTCCAAAAAAATCTAATCAATTAAGGAGAAAATATTTTTTTGTACTTTATTGTTGAGAGAAAAATACCTGAAATCTTTACCTAAATCTAATTAATTAAAGAAAAATATTTTTTGGATTTTTGAGAAAAAATAAATAATCTTGCAATTAACCTAATTTCTATTTGTTTTTAATTATGTAAAGAAAAAGAATTTGAATTACTCTAAATTTCTATTGAATTTTAATTATATAAAAAAAGATTTTGAATTAATCTAATTAAACTAATTAATTAATAGCAATTAAATATTTTATGGAAAAAAAACTAAATCTAATTTTTAATGATTTTTTCTGATTTTTCTGATTTAATTAAAAATGATTTTTTATTGTGAAAATAATAAAAATAACAAAATAAAAAAAACAAATTAAAAAAGAAAGATTTGGGCCTGGAGTGATGAAGCAAACTGGGGATATGAACTGGAAATTTCAAGCCCAGATTCTTGCAAGCCCACCACGCGTATGATCTAGCGGCGCTGCTCCCTTGAAGATCCATCGTGCACTCCTGGATCTGGAATGTTTGGTCTAGCATTGAAGAGATCCAGTGGTGATGATTGGCCAATGCATGGTGTACACGCTTAGCCCTGGGGCACAAAATCTGTAAGAGATTGTCAAGAAAAAATAAAAGCAGACGCTTGGGGTCGAACCCAGGATATTAGCCTCATACACACACTCCCTGACCAACTGCGTTGGATTACTCATTCGTACATATAAAGAAACAAATGGAATATAAGGGAAATTAAATACTATTCCCAGGAAAGCGCGCGTGAATTCAAACCGGCCAATGAGAGTTAGCCACCTCATCGTCTCTTTCACTGATCAGTTGTTTTAGACAACGTACTTTTATCTACAGCAGCTTTCCGTCACTATAAGCTGTAGTGACGGATTTGGTTTGTAACTAAAACCCTGCGTTATTCAAAAACATGATACATGCAATATAAATAAAAAACAATGTTAGGGATCAATCAGGAATTTTGTCCCGAGTCCAGTAATCCCTAGAATTCCCCTCAATTTGTCCTGAAAAAGAAAACCCCAATTTTGAGCTTTCAAACCCTAGTAATGGCATAAGCCCATTCCTGCACTGAAACTCAAATTGGACTATTCAAACACCTTCATATGATGATCATGAACACGATAATATAATCAAATAGCATGTATAACGTATGAATTAGCAAAATCAAGATTGAAGGAAACACGATCAAACTGTGAGTATCAAGAGGCAATTGTGGATGCTTTGACGCGTGCAATTGATGTTGTTGGCTTTAGAAGGCGTCCAGGAACGTGTTGCCGGCCTTGAAATTGCTTGAACGGGACTGTAACTGAAAATCCAATTCTAACTTTTTTGCAAAAAAACTCAATGTTGTTCTGATGTTTTTCACCCAGCTGCGCCTCTCTCTTTCTTCTACTAGGGTTCTACATGCTCAGTTATATGTATATGAATCAAATATGTTAATAATTTTGGATTCAATCTTGGAAATTGATGGGCAAAATATTTTATTTTCAAGTCATATTCTTTGTTTCAAAAATTGGCCAAATCATGCCTTTTTAAATTCAATCAAAAGTTGCACGCTTTGTTTGCTAACATACAGCCTGTATCTTCATTCTTTAATGCAAAATCATCCCAAAATATTTGTATATCATTTATTTGATTTAATTTGGATTTTAAATGATTAAAAATCAAAATAAATCAAATAAATAAGAAAATGATGTATGGAAGGGTTTATGGGTCGTGGACCATGTTAAATGTAAGATGCAAGCATAAAAAGTTAGGCCCATTTGCCAGAAAATGCAATTTTGGGCATTGTTGACTTTTGACAATTCTCCAAAAATGGCCAACTTTGACAATGCATATATCCTCCAACTTTAACCTTAAGAGGGTGTTCTTGGACTTTTTATAAAGCTTAGGATGTCCCCTAAATAACTTTTTTTGTTTCATTTCAATTTGATCTTCCATGCTCATGTAAGAAGCTTTGACCCAAAAGGTGTTTTTGTTGACTTTTTGGAATGACCTATAGTGTCTGAATTCATATCTTTTCATGAGTGAATTTCTAAAACTTGAGGGCTGAAGATGAGTTATAGGGAATTGGATTCTCTTAAAAATTAGCCTTGGATGAGAAATTTATTATAAAGTATGAGAAAGTTATGCTTGGTCAAAGTTTGGTTGACTTTTTCCTGAGAAACCCTAATTTATCAACTTTTGAGTTTTGATGAATTAGGAGCTTTCCTTGGGGAATCACGATCAACCCTTGATCAAATGATGGATATCACTTCAAAATGTTGATGTTGACCAAAAATCTTGAAGTTTGACTGTATGTGGGCCCTAGTTGACTTTTGACCTGATATAGTTGATTTTCAAGCATCTGAGCAGTTGATTGGGAAAACCTCTTGTGCAAGGCATGAAACATGACATGAATGGTCTTGATAACATATTAGGACTATGGAGTGCATATGAGGCCCTTGGGACTCACCCATCTTGATGAAAATGGAAACCCTGGTTGGAGGTTCATTGCTTTAGGAGAGAGTTTTTCTGGTCAACTCTTGGGCATCCTTGAGCAGGTTGAGTATCTTAATGAACATATGTTGAGTAAAATGGGAGGGAAAATTTTGGGGTACAACAGCTGCCCAAGTTCAATCTTCTTAAGCCTGAGGATGTAGATTGGTTGGTCTGTCTTTCGTGATCTGAAGGTAGAAGATGATTGAACACTAGAGTGCCCAGAAATTTGCACTCGCGCGAAGTAATATTGATTGGTGATATCAGGAACGGACTTACAAATGCCATTTGGGAGTCGACAGAGAATCGTCGGAGATGGGCTTAAAGATGCCATCCAGAAAAGATATCACTCGCATGAGATTTCATTACGATAATTCGTGTACGTGCTGTCGAGGAGGACTTTGCTGGAGAATGTTGATTTATGTCCTGGGAAGTAGAGTCTAGGAGCTTCAGTTGTCCATTACTCTACTGGGGAATTAACTCTTGAGGAGGCGGAAGTGAACTGCATATCTGGTCAGGGTACAGGCTGCACAACGACTTACTGGGGAATTGTGAAATTGACCGTATTTGGTCGGGTCCAGGTCTTATAGTGTTGTAAATTGTTGTCTTGAGATAAGGGAGAAGGAACCTGGATAGTAGGGTTACTTAGAAATGGAAGCCTGGATAGTAGGGATGCGAGAAGGAACCTGGATTATAGGGTTACTTCGAGATGAAAGCCTGGATAGTAGGGCTTATGGGAAGGAACCTGGATAGTAGGGTTACTTCGAGATGAGAGCCTGGATAGTAGGGCTTATGGGAAGGAATCTGGATAGGAGGGTTACTTTGATATGAGAGCCTGGATAGTAGGGCTTATGGGAAGGAACCTGGATAGTAGGGTTACTTTGAGATGAGTACCTGGATAGTAGGGCTGTGAGAAAAAACCTGGATAGTAGGGTTACTTCGAGATGAAAGCCTGGATAGTAGGGCTTATGGGAAGGAACCTGGATAGTAGGGTTACTTTGAGATGAAAGCATGGATAGTAGGGCTATGAGAAGGAACTTGGATAGTAGGGTTACTTCGGGATGAGAGCCTGGATAGTAGGGCTATGAGAAAGAACCTAGATAGTAGGGTTACTTCGAGATGAAAGCCTGGATAGTAGAGCTTATGGGAAGGAACCTGGATAGTAGGGTTACTTCGAGATGAAAGCCTGGATAGTAGGGCTTATGGGAAGGAACCTGGATAGTAGGGTTGCTTCGGGATGAAAGCATGGATAGTAGGGTTGTGAGAAGGAACCTAGATAGTAAGGTTACTTCGGGATGAGAGCCTCGATAGTAGGGCTATGAGAAGGAACCTGGATGGTAGGGTTACTTCGGGATGAAAGCCTGGATAATAGGGCTATGAGAAGGAACCTGGATGGTAGGGTTACTTCGGGATGAAAGCCTGGATAGCAGGGCTTATGGGAAGGAACCTGGATAGTAGGGTTACTTCGAGATGAGAGCATGGATAATAGGGATTATGGGAAGGAACCAGGATAGTAGGGTTACTTCGAGATGAGAGACTGGATAGTAGGGCTTATGGGAAGGAACTTGGATAGTAGGGTTACTTCGAGATGAGAGCCTAGATAGTAGGGCTTATGGGAAGGAACTTGGATAGTAGGTTTACTTCGAGATGAGAGCCTGGATAGTAGGGATGCAAGAAGGAACCTGGATTATAGGGTTACTTAGAGATGAACGTAGCTTAGTTGACCCGTTTGGTTTTGGGAACTGATTTTCCATAAGTTGTCTGCAGATGTGACCTGTATAATTGTTGGAGTTGTTGGTGATAATTGTCTTTCCTAAAAAGTTTACAGGGTTAAATATATGTGATGCATGGAATGTTGTTGTGAGATGATGTTCTCAAAATAAATGTGATCATGTTTGTTATCTGATATGTATGCGCATGTCATGATGTATTAGCATGTGATGCTATTATGACATGTCCGAGTCTGGGAAAGTAAATCTCCGACTGCTGCTGGAAAGTATTGCCTTCTTGACGGTGGTAGAGAACTGTGGCTCTTTTACTTACGCCGGGGATGGTGAATGGAAATGACTATGCTAAAGATTTACTCTTTGTTGTTCGTGAATATTCTTCCAGGGAGAGACTCTATTTGAGAATAGCTCTGCGGGGAGTAACTCTGTTGGGAGGTGAGCTTCCGCAGCTGAAGTAATAAGCTCTGTTGGGGATTAAACTTCTGTATTCCGAGCAATAGACTCTTCTTGGAAGATAAATTTTATGACCCACTCGCGATTATGAAATTCGGATGGGGGATATAGCTGTCAGGTTTCTGAAAGACCCTGGTTGGGGAGATTACTTCCTGTTTTGGGAAAGATGATATTAATGCTTTGATCACCTTTATTTTGTGGGGAGTGTAGATGTTACAAAGTCGTATGTACTGATGACTATGCTCCAAAGTTGTCTCTGCCCTGGTACCTGCTGGACAGAGTAATTTTCGGATTTGATATTTCTTATTTTTGCCCCTGTTTCTTAAGTTACGAGCAATTGTCTTTCCGTTTCTTATGTAAATATTTATGAGCAACAAGGAGGCCTCCCACACCCGGTAAAAACTCATAGTTTTTTTGTAAAAATGATTTTGTATTGATTTTTCGAAGTTGGTCTGTAATAGGCGTTTTTGTACAAGGAGGCTGACGCTCTAGTAAGAGAACGCCTCCGTAAAAATAGAAGCTATACAATATTGTGTAAAAAGAAAACAGCTATGTACAACAATCTCATTGGGTTCCAACTCTTCTATTACCCCTATGTCTTCGAGCGTCTCATCATTTAGCTGCTTGTCTGAAGATGATTAGATTGATTGTTGTTGTCCGATCTTGATAATTAATAATGAGGTCTGATCGCAAGGTGATCCAATGGGACATAGTGATAAGCTTTACATCCCTAACTTTTTCCTGGACCGCCCTTTCGGGTTTTCAGTCCACCGGGATACCCTTTTTTTCCCAAGCCGCCCTTTCAGGTTTTCGACTTGCCGGGTGTACATATTTTTCCATTTTCATCCCTTATTTTTGTCCGAACCCTTTTGGTTCGCTGGGAAGCCCTAATTTTTGCCTAGGCCAGTCAACCTAGCGGGTCTTTTGATTAGGCGTAGTATCTTTTCACTATGTCTGCATTGACAGGGTGAGGAAGGTCGTCACTGTCCATGGTGGTTAGAATCATGGCTCCACCCGAGAAAATGTTTTTAATCACAAATGGACCTTTGTAAGTGGGAGTACATTTTCCCCTGGGATCACCTTGCGGAAGTATGATGCGCTTGATTACCAGATCCCCGACTTGATATTCTTGACGTCTGACTTTCATGTTAAAAGCCTTTATCATCCGCTTTTGATACGTCTGACCGTGATAGACAGCAGTAAGTCTCTTCTCGTCGATCAAATTATGTTGATCAAGTTGAGTCTGGATCCAACCGCCTTCGTTCAAACCAGCATCTTTCATAATCCTTATAGAAGGAATCTGGACCTTAATGGGTAGGACTTCCTCCATGCCATATACCAGAGAGTAGGGTGTTTCCCCTGTCGACGTTCATGGTGAGGTACGGTACCCATGAAGAGCAAACGGTAACATCTCATGCCAGTCTTTGTATGTCACCGTCATCTTCTGTATAATCTTCTTGATGTTTTTGTTAGCCGCTTCAACAACACCATTCATCTTCGGCCGGTAGGGAGAAGAGTTATGATGATGTATCTTGAATTGCTTACAAAGTTCGGTGATCATCATGTTATTGAGGTTCGTACCATTGTCCATGATAATTCTCTCTGGCACACCATACCGACAGATCAGGTTATTCTTGATAAACCGCGCCACAACATTCTTGGTAACGGTAGCAAAGTAGGCATCTTCAACCCACTTCATGAAGTAATCGATAGCCACCAGGATGAAGCGATGCCCATTTGAAGCGGTAGGCTTGATTTCTCCGATCATGTCAATGCCCCACATTGTAAAGGGCCAAGAAACTGTCAAGACATTCAAAGGAACCAGAGGCATATACACCTTATCAGCATAGATTTTGCACTTATGACAAGTTCAGAAGTGTTGATAACAATCTGCTTCCATAGTGGACCAGTAGTATCCTGCCCGTAGGATCTTCTTAGCCATGGTATGTTCACTTGAATGGGTTCCGAAGGTACCTTCATGTAGATCTGTCATAATCCTCTCTGCTTCACTCTTGTCTACACACCGCAGTAAGGTAGAGTCATGGTTACGCTTGTAGAGGATTCCATTACTGAGGAAGAATTTCACAGCGAACCTTCTCAGAAACTTCTTATCATTAACAGATTCCCCCTCGGGATACTCTTGAATCTCGAGGTACCTTTTTACTTCATGAAACCAGGGTTTGTCTGCTACCTCTTTGGTATCAATCTCGCAGCAGTACGCTGGTTCGTCCAACCTTTCAATGGTGATTCGGGGAGCTTTATTGTCCCACCCGACTTTGAACATAGAAGACATGGTAGCTAGCGCATCTGCTAACTGATTCTCCTCTCGTGGGAAATGTTCAAAGGTTACCTCCTCAAAGTGTGGGAGCAATGTCAATACTTGCTCTTTGTACGGGATGAGATTCAGATGCTTTGTATCCCATTCGCCTTTGATCTGACTTTTTACCAAGGCTGAATCGCTGAAAACGTCCAAGAACTTGATCCTCAGGTCGATAGCGGCTTTGAGACCCATGATGCAGGCTTCATACTCCGCCATGTTGTTAGTGCAGTTGAAACATAGTCGAGAACTGAAAGGAGTATGACGGCCCTCAAGAGATATAATTACTGTGCCAATGTCGTTACCGAGTGCGTTCGAAGCCCCATCAAAAACTATGGCCCATCGAGATCCTTCTTCAGGTCCTTCATCCGGTCCAGGTTCTTCATAGTCAGTCACCAGCATAATATTCTCGTCCGGTAACTCAAAATTCATGGACTGGTAGTCATCCACGGCCTGATAAGCCAAATGATCAGCCAATATACTTCCCTTGATTGGTTTCTGGGTGGTATATTGTATATCATATTCAGTTAAGATCATCTGCCATCTCGCTATTCTTCCGGAGAGAGAGGTTTTCTCGAAGATGTATTTGATTGGGTCCATCTTAGATATCAACAAAGAAGTGTGAGTCAGCATATACTGTCTTAGTCGACGAGCAGCCCATGCTAAAGCGCAGCAAGTTTTCTTGAGCAGTGAGTATCTTGTCTCAGTCAGTAAACTTTTTGCTAAGGTAGTATATTGCATGCTCTTTTCGACCAGTCTCGTCATGCTTCCCTAGAAAACACCCCATTGTATTGTCTAGCACTGTTAAGTATAATATCAAAGTACTTCCTTCAACTGGAGGCATCAAAATTGGAGGTTCTTGAAGGTATTCCTTGATTCTTTCGAAAGCTGTCTGGCATTCGTCATTCCACTTTACCACTTAATCTTTCTTCAGAAGCTTGAAGATGGGCTCACAAGTAGCAATCAGATATGCAATGAGCCTAGCGATATAATTCAAGCGTCCCAAGAAACCTCTAACTTCCTTCTCTGTATGGGGAGCCGGGATCTCTTGTATGGCCTTTACCTTTGCGGGGTCTACCTGAATACCTTTTTCAGTGACGACGAAACCTAGAAGTTTACCAGACCTTACCCCAAAGGTGCATTTGTTTGGATTCAACCTCAGCTTGTATGTCTTCAACTTGTCGAACAACTTTTGTAGATGATCAAGGTATTCCTCTTCGGTTTGAGACTTGGCTATCATGTCATCAATATAAACCTCGATCGCATGGTGAATCATATCATGGAACAAAGTGACCATGGCTCGCTGATAAGTAGCCCCAACATTCTTCAACCCAAAAGGCATCACCTTGTAATAGAAGGTGCCCCACTGTGTGATGAAGGCTGTCTTCTCCATGTCTTCAGGAGCCATCTTGATCTGGTTGTAGCCAAAGAAACCATCCATGAAGGAGAAGATTTTGTGTTGTGTGGTATTGTCAACCAGAACGTCAATGTAGGGGAGCGAGAAGTCATCCTTGGGGCTTGCCCTGTTCAGGTCTCTGTAGTCTACACACATCCGCACTTTACCATCCTTCTTAGGTACCGGAACAATGTTAGCCACCCACTGCGGATAAGAGGTGACAGCTAAGAACCCGGTGTTGAATTGTTTCATAACCTCTGCCTTGATCTTTTCCGACATTTTAGGGCGCATACGGAGGAATTTTTGCTTGACCAGAGGACAATCTTCTTTAGTCGGCAGACGATGTACCACGATATCACCGTCTAAACCAGGGATGCCTTCATATGACCAGGCGAAGATCTCAACATGGTCGTGCAACATCTGTATCAACCGTTGTTTGATCTTAGTCTCCAGATTCGCACCGATCTTGACTTCCTTTCTGTCCACCTCCGTGCCCAAGTTTATCGTCTCAGTTGGCTCTTCATGAGGCTGTATAGCCCTCTCTTCCTGCTGTAACAGTCTAGCAAGTTCTCCAGGCACCTCACAATCGTCCTCACCTTCGTCCTCGGCTTGGTTGATCAGATTTTCGAAGTCATAACTGGCAGTAGCAGAACTGTTATCAATGGGATCCAGAGTGGATAAGGATCTACAGTTTGATATGTGAGTGTGTGTAAGAGCATAAATATTTTGATAAAGTAAAAGCGGAAAAGAAAAATAAAGAGCGCAAAAATTTGTATGCAAGGAACGTCCAATGTTTTATTGATGATATAGGAAATGACATAATATCCCTCACAGATGGAACCATTGTGCCTTGGGTAAGACACAAGGCCATGAAGTTAAGTTGTTTATTACAAACTCAGAAAACAAATAAGACAATTACTGCAGAATAAAAGAAACTAGTATAAAATCCCTAGTCGTCCAGTTATTCGGTCCACCATTGGTAGTCGGGTAGATCCAGCTGTCAATGTCAGAGTCTTCGTCACTATCTTCAATAACATTAACCCCACGATTGCTGATGCGTATGGGAGGTCCTCCAGCTCGAGTGCGTCGAAAAACCCTTTGAGCTCTTGAAGTAAAGCCCAAACCAAATTTGTCAGTTTTATGAGTAAAATCAGGGAGCTGTCCCCAGTTGGTACACCCACCTTCTTCGACCACTGCTCTGGATTCCTTGAGAGAAGCCATCTTCAGAGGAGGTTTGGTGATGGTGGTAGTCTCAGTTGACGCCAAAATCTGGGAAACCTCTTAAAAGTTTTGACAAGGAGTCTCTATGAATACCCCATCCATCTCCACATACCTGAAGGAACTCATGTGGCTTACCATATACTCCTCTTCACCATGCACAATGATAATTTTCCCCTTCAACGGATATTTTAGTCTTTGGTGCAATGTAGAAGTATCGGCCCCAACTTCATAGATCCAAGGACGACCCAACAAACAAGAGTACGATGGCTGGATGTCCATCATGTAGAAGGTGGACTCAAAGGTCTAAGAGCCACTTTGATCGGGATGTCCACCTCCTCATGCACCATTCTCTTCGACCTGTCGAAAGACCTTACCATAATGTTACTAGGCTTTAAGGTCAAGCCTTCATGATCCAGCCGATCAAGAGCCTTCTTAGGCAGCAAATTCAGTGAAGACCCAATATCCACCAGCACATGAGCCATAGTGGTGCCCCTGCATTTGATCGAGACATGCAGAGCATCATTATGCTTCCTCCCTTTCGGTGTTAAGTCGGAATCTGAAAAACCCAGCCCATTGTCAGCAGTCAGGCTAGCCACACAGTCTTTGAATTGGTCGGCCGAGGTCTCTTGAGGCACATGCGCAGTCTTGAGGAGTGCAATTAAAGCCTTTGAATGGGCCTCAGATCATAACAACAGAGATAACATCAATATCTTCGAGGGGGTCTGCCCCAGCTGCTCGACCACATTGTAGTCACTCTTTTTGATTATTTTTAATATTTCCTCTATCTCTTGCTTAGAGGATTCCACCACAACCTTTCTAGGTGCTTTCGTCCGGGAAGGCTCACCTATAACTTCTTTACCTCGTGTCCCAGATGACTCATCGACAGGAGTAACAATTGGAGTAAGAACTGGAGTAGTGATGGATGTACCGGCAGGAAGAGCAGACGTAATAACAACAGGCTTATTGACAGTCTTCGGGGAAATATCGGGAGAGAAAACCCTTCCACTTATGGTAATCTTGCTGGTCCCGACAATGTTACTGACATCGGGATTAGCCTCTTCATTCTTCAGATCTTGTTTAACACCGTGATAGTAAACATCGGTGCCATAATGCCAAGGGACGGCTTTGTCCGAGGCGTATGGGACAAGACCAGGAAAAGTGATTATTAACGGAGCGACTCTCGGAGCGGGTGTAATCCTAACAGGTCTTCTCGAGGAGACCTTGAAAGGATTGGTAGAAATGGTTATAATAGCAATATCTTCACACGGAACAGTTGGAATCAAAGTTTTCTCGAACAAAATTTCTCTACTGTCCATCAGGCATTTGGACACCTGTTTTCAGCAAATGGAAACCAGAAGGAAGAGATGAACGCACGTGGCCACCTTCACCACAACCCGGAAATAAACTGGCCAATAACAAATTCTTCTTAACAGTCATAAGAGGAGTAGAAACTTCATCAACTAAGGTCACAAAAAGATCGGTATCAACAACATTAACTCCACGGTTGTGCTTGGGCATGGGAGCGGTTATGACATTGGGCTTTTCTGGGGCATCAAACTCAATCTCCTTGGCTTCAATCAGATCTTGTACTTTTTTTCTCAGAGCCCAACAATCATTTGTATCGTGGCCAGGACTCTCAGAATGGTAGGCACACCGAGTGTTTGGATTGTACTGAGGAGATATGGTATTAGGATTCTTGGGAGCCTCTTTCAAGGTTGCCAAGTTGGATCTCAGCAGATGGGGTAGAACCTCTGTCAATGTCATGTTAATCCGGGTAAACTGCCTTTGTGGTATTTCTACCCTTTGTTGATTATTGCATTGTGGAGCAGCCGCAGGCCTAGGTATCATTACAGCACTTACCGTCGGACGGTGTTCAGCTCTGCTCTGACCTCTTGGGCTATAGATAATACTGGCTTCCTTCTTACCAGTGAAGGGATTCTTTACCGAACTCAAAGAGGTGTCTTTTTGTATTTTACCGCTCCGGATCCCGACTTCTACCCCCTCTCTAGTTAATACCAGCTCAGTGAAGCCAGCGGACGAGCTGCCAATCAAATGATTAAAGAATGGACCAGACATCGTCCCAAGAAACATGTAAACCAACTCCTGGTTAGATAAAGGGGGTTGGACTCTCCCAACCAAGTCTCTCCACTTCTGCGCATAGTCCTTAAAGCCTTCACCTGCAGCCGTGGACATACTCTGGAGTTGAGTACGAGTAGGGGCAAGGTCGGTGTTGTATTGATACTGCTTATAAAAAGCAGCAGCCAAATCCTTCCAGTTTCGGACACTGGTTCCCTCCAGTTGGTAGAACCATTCAAGCTGAGTCCCTGACAGTCTGTCTTGAAAGAAGTGAACCCACAAGTTCCTATCAGCAGTGTGAGGCTGAATCTTCCTCACATAGGAACGAAGATAGATCTTGGGACAAGACACCCCATCATACTTTGCGAAAACCAGAGCTTTAAAATTATGTGGGATGACTAGCCTGACACCAATCCTAGTTCTTAGATATCCAATCCAGGTATTCTCTGGATCTCCATAGCACTCAACCGATCCTCTAACTGCTTGTACCTATCCTCAGTGGGAGGATACTGCTCATCATTGTAGTCTGTATCATTGTTAGAGACTTCAGGACTAGGATTCTCCTCCCTTACATCTCTCTCTTGATTTTCCCCTTCTTTGGACGAGGAGGTCAGATTGACTGGTTGCTTTAGCGGCCCCTGAACCTTCTTCCCATATTGAGGATACCAACGAGCTTCTTCTTCTTCTTCTTCTTCTCTTTTAGGATGAGGGCCTTCAGATCCTCCTGCCCTTTTGCCAGAGTTATGAACATCTGTTGAAATTGGGCATTTTGTTCCTGAAGATCTTTGATGCTTTGTTCAGAAGACATTTTTGTTGAAATAAACAGCGAAGAAGATGAGAAACCTGTAATGGTACCTATTTATGCAATGTCATGGATGATATGAGTATGCAATGATTTCAAGGATTCTTAAAGGCTCAAATTTGTTTAACCAAAAGAAACACACGTTAATTGCATTAATAAGTTCGAATTGTTACAAAGGCTGACTTTTAGGCTTACAATTAAACAAAACAAAAATTAAAGCAAAAAGAAACTAGATCTCCTAGGAGCGCATCCTCTTTGGTGCAATGTAGGCGTTTATGTTCCTTTCTTCATGAAGTAGCCTAGTGAGCTCCAGGACCTTCTTCTCGCTGGCATATAACTGAGCTTCAAATGTGTCCCGCTCCTCTTTGAGTTGAACCGAGGACTTCTGTAACTCTTCATGATCAGTTGGCATGTCAGGATGATGAACAAGGGAAGTAGTATCTCCTTCAGTAACTGGTTCCACAGTTATTGGTAGGACAGAAGGTTAAGGCATAATAAGACTTTGGGCGCAGGCTCGTACCCATCGGAGATAGGGGTCAAGAGGGATGGAATTCTTGTGCCCCAACATCTTGCTATCAATTTTATGCACCATGCCCCAAGCTTTTATGAACCTTTTGCGATATCCCTGAGCATCATTCTCATAGTTAAAGGCGATTCCTTGGATAAGCGTATCATGAGGACCATGTCTTCTCACATAACCAAACTGACGCAATGCCAAACAAGGGTTGTAAGTGATTCCTCCCCTAATGCCTAAGATAGGGACATTAGGGAATTCACCACAGCGATCGATGATGGTAACATCTTCTGAGAACCGTGAACACCAATGAATGTTTGAATGTGTAAGGGACATCAGCCTACGAGACCATTTTAAACCCTGTTCATTCTTCAAAGCAGACCTGGGTAGGTGAGAAATAAACCACCTAGCCAATAGAGGAGTGCAACACAGGAGGGTCCCCCTTCTCTTTAGAGTACGAGCATACAGAGAGTATAGAACATCCCCAAGTAATGTAGGCATCGGATTATGAGACAAAAACCTTAATAGTGTTCACATCTACGAGTTGATCCGCATTAGGGAAAAGTACCATCCCGTAAATGAGAAGTGCCAGCACCTCTTCGAAAGCTTGTAAATCCAGGGTATCCCAAAAATAGTAAGCCTTCTCGAATAGAAACTTAACCTGGATTCCTTGGACACTTCCCCTAGTCTCCTAACTTGTCACTACGTCAGACCGTTGTAAGGACAGAGCTCGAGCAATCTCTTCAGGCTTTGGATTTTCTTCCGTACCGTTGAAAGGTAACTGATCAAGAATAGGTACCCCTAACAACTGAGAAAATTCCTCTATAGTAGGCACTAGCTGGTAATCTGGGAAGGTGAAACAGTGGTGCACAGGATCAAAGAACTGAAATAACACTTTTAACAATTCGTCATCAGGTTTTAAAGTGACCAAGTCGAGCAACCGACCATGCTTTTTAGTGAATGGAGAACTTTTAGGAACCCTTAATGCCAGGTCCTTTAGTTGGAGAGGCACTTTCACAAGGTTAATCTGGATAGTGTTCCTACGGGTGGATGCCATGTCCTACAAAACAAAGAAAAAATGAGCCCTAGGAAATCCTTGTAGTGGTTAGTTATAATATGCCATGCTTATGATGTCATGATTATGCTAGAAAATCACATGTATAGAAAACAACAAGCAAGTCACACCAAGTCCTTAGGTTTAAGGCCTGCATGAGTTTTAAGGCCATTCCCTCTTGAAGTTGAATTGGTTCAACCTGTCCTATAAATAGAAATTGGGTTCTAAGGGATCTCAATATCACTGATCTTTCCCCCAGCTTCGTTCAATAGGTGATTGACTCGCAACCAAACAAAACTCAAGTGTCAAACCTCAATGAGTATAGCATCGAGTATTTGTCGACCTTGGGAATACACCAAAGTCGGCCATCTCACTACGTCCTACTGGACAAGTTGTGCGATTAAAGGTTCTAAGGTCAGTTGATGCTTCACGACACCACGCGGCGGCCCCGTACTCTCCCTGATTGACTCAAGGGTTACCGGTACCAACCAAAGTGCCACATCAACGTAGCTACTGCTTCAACTGTGTCGGTATACCCCACACAGTTCCCTCACAGTTTATTGCTACTTACCTAAAAGGTGTCCCCAGATCCGGGTGTAGGATCTACATAACCCCAACAAAGCCCTTGAATATAAAACAGGAAAAGCAACACAAGAAAGCAAATTTAGAAATGAACTAGATCCTAAGGTATACCCCACTTATTAAGTCCCGAGAAGAGTCGCCAGTTCTATGATACGGTGGCAGAACTGACTGTTATACTGGTTTGTGTTTTTTGTTTGCAAATGTTGTGGTAAGCAAGAATCGCCACCGACTTTTATTTCATCTAACAAAGGAAAAGGAAAAAGAACAGAAAAAACCTTTTTTAGAGATATTTCTGAGTACGGGGGGGTAGATTATAGAAAGGGAATGTGTTAGCACCCTTTCTATCTGTGGTTTTCCACGGGCTCTTAGGTACTTGCTCATTTTTTAAATTGCTTGTGTGTGCTTGTTGTGAAAAGTTTTGTTTACTTCGTGATAACCCTTGTATCAGTCCTCAAGAGTGTGAAGAAGTTGTTTTGAAACCTGTTTTTGAAAAGTGTTGGTGTGAAAAGTTTTTGTTTTGATCAAGTACTTAAGAGTTTTCTACCTACTCGAAAAAAAGTCTGTTCATTTTCGTTTCCTTTAGGCAGCACTATCCTACTATTAAGGAGTAGGTAGCTCCGTTGTTGGAATTTTAAAGGGACGTTCGAAGGGAAGAAATGGTCTCTGAAGGCAACAAGTAAGGATACCTTAGAATTTCGAAGGGACTATCGTCATAAGATCAATTCGTAGGTGTGATACAGTGGCAGAACCGACTGTTAATACTGGTTTGCAATTTGTATTCACAAATGTCGCGGTAAGCAAGGGTTGCCATCGACTTTTATTTCATCCAACTAAGGAAAAGGAAAAAGAACAGAAAAAACCTTTTTTGAGAATGTTTCTGAGTTCGAGGGATAGATTATAGAAAGAGAAGGTGTTAGCACCTTTTCTATCTGTGGTTTTCCACGGGCTCTTAGGTACTTTGCTCATTGTTTATTTAAAATTGCTTGTGTGTCCTTGTTTTGAAAAAGTTTTACTTCGTTATAACCCTTGTATCAGTCCTCAAGAGTGTGATGAATTTGTTTTGAAAATTGTTTTGAAAAGTGTTTGTGCAAAAAGCTTTGTTTGAGCAAGTACCTAAGAACTAATCTACCTACTCGAAAAAGGTCTATTCGTTTTCCTTAAGACAATGCTATCCTATTATTAAGGAATAGGTAGCACAGTCATTGGAGTTTTAAAAGGGACGTTCGAAGGGACAAAATGGTCTCGGAAGGAAACAATTAAAGATACCTTAGCATTTCGAAGGGACTATTGTCATAAGATCAATTCGTAGGCAACTCGAGGGAAAAGTAGGGACTATGATCTTTATGACGATTTTGAATCGCGAGTCATTGCTAAGGTACTCCTATGTTCGAGGGACATGACCAATATTTCTGAGGCAACCAAGTGGGGTAAACCCTAGGAGTGAGCATGTGCAAGTGTATTTTTTCAGTTAACTATCTTTGCACAATTAGGGTTTTCTACTGTTTAATTTCAATTTGTCTTTCCATACAATCTTATACATGCATCTAAGTAGTTTATAGTTTACAGAAACTAAAATGCGAGAAATTAGAGTCCTAGCTATTACACGGCTTTGGGCAGATACATAATTATTTTGACTGAAAATAAAATACGGAATTAAAACCCTATTTAAATCTATTACAAACTCGGAGCATTTACAAATAATAATAAAAAAGGAAAATTCAAAGCGCGTGGAAAATTAAATGCGAGAAATAATTCGGCAACCTAAAAATCTAATTTAAGAAAATATTTATGTTTTTTTTTAGGAAAAATTAGGTTATGTATAAAATTAAACCCTAATTCTAATTATTTTGAATTGTAATAAAAAGTCATTAAATTACCCTAATTTTATCTAATTAATTAATTAATATAATTTTTATGAAAAAAAGATTTTTGATGTTTTTATGATTTTTGATTAAATAGAAAAAACGTGATTTTTTTGGTGTTATTAAAAGGTATAATTAATAAATAAAAAGAATTAAAGAATGAAAAATTAAAAAAGACTTGGGCCTGTATGAGCAACCCAGGGGGTGTTTTTGAATTTTGTTAGGCCCATTATGGCCAGGCCCAATCCTGTGCCAGATCCTGTGTTGGCACGCTTGGAATGTGCACCATGGTCTTTCCTTGGATTGAACATTGGATCTGTGTTGGAAACGATCCAGTGGCTGGATCAATGAGGTGCATGATGGACGTTTGCTCATGAGGCGCATGGGATCCTGTATAGAGTGTTAAGAAAATAGAGAAAATTATGTTGGGACCTGGGATCGAACCCAGGTCCTTCCACTCATTCCATGCTTGCCCTGCCATCTGCGCTACGCTGCTTAGTTGTTATAATAATAACATTAAAGCATAATATGTAAAGCAACATGGATGGTCCAAAAAGCGTGCGATTATTCAAATGGCCCAGTGGGGTGGTGACAAGTCACCATCTTCTTCCATGTCCGTCGTTTTAGATCTCATAACTATACCTATGGACAAAACTCCATAGCTATACATTTGCAAGCTTCAAAAATTCACATGATGCATAATAAATCAATTCTAACTATACCAATAAATTCGTCTCGGTCTCACGAGTATCATGGCATTAGTTTCTTGGCATAATTTCACCTATAAAGAGAAGCCCCAAAATGGCTTCTTAAACCCTAGCCATGGCAATCGTCAGTATATTCATCAAAACATCAATTAAACCATTCAAACATGTTGCAAATATGTTAACAATCACAAACATATCATTCAAACATGCTTAAGATGCAAGAATTAACGTAATCATTTTAAAAAAAAGAAGCAAACTGTATGAAGACTGTGGGGTGATTTTGGGCTTGTGAATGCTTGCAATTGATTGTGTTAGCTCCAAGAGATGTCTAGGAAGCGATTAGAAGCTTTGGAATGGCCTGAATCTCCATCTATATGAGAAAATGAATCACCACTTTTTGCCAAAAAATTCAAGTTTCTTTCTCTGTTACGACTGCAAACCCTTATCTCTTGCCTTGATTTTGTTATTTATTTGATTTAATGTGATTTTTAATTAATAAAAATCAAAATAAAATAAATAAGTAGAAAAAATAAGATATGGATGCTGATTTGGGTCGTGGACCATGTCCTTAACAAGATACAATCCTAAAATGCTAGGCCCTTTTGGCAAAAAAATGCATTTTTGAGCACATTTAACTTTTGGCAATTTTCCAAATATGGTCAACTTTGACAACGCATAACTCTTCCAATTTTAACTCTAGATAGGTGTTCTTGGACTTTTTAGAAAGCTTAGGATGTCCCCTAAACAACCCTTTTGGTCTTATTTCAATTTAATCTTCAGTGTTCATGTAAGAAGCTTTGACCCAAAAGGTGTTTTTGTTGACTTTTCAAGAGGACCTATAATGTAGAAATCCATATATTTTAATGAGTGCATTTCTTGAACTTGAGGGATGAATATGAGTTGTAGGAAATTGGATTCTATTCAAAATGAGCCTTGGATGAGGAATTTCTGATAAAGGATGAGAAAGTTATGCTTGGTCAAAGTTTGGTTTACTTTTCCTAAGAAACCCTAATTTAGCAACTTTTGAGTTTTGATGAATTAAGAGCATTCCTTGAGGAATCATGATCAAAACTTGATCAAATGATGAATATCACTTCAAAATGTTAATGTTGACCAAAAATCTTGAATTTTGACTGTATGTGGGCCACATTTGACTTTTGATCTAATACAATTGATTCTCAAGCATCTGAGCAGTTGACTGAGCAAACTTCTTGTGCAAAGCTTGAAATTTGACATGGATGGTCTTTAGGACATATTAGGACTATGGAGAAAATATGAGGCCTTTGGAGCTCACCCTTCTTGATGAAAATGGAAATCGTAGTTGGAGGTTCATTGCTTTAGGAGAGAGTTTGTCTGGTCAACTCTTGAGCATCCTTGAGCCAGTTAAGGGTCTTAATGAGCATATATTGAGTAAAATGAGAGGGATAATTTTGGGGTACAACATCTGCCCCTGTTCAATCTTCTTAAACCTGAGGATGTAGATTGGCTTGGTCTGCCTTTCGTGATTTGAAGGTGGAAGATGATTGAACACTAAAGTGCCCAGAAATTTGCACTCGCATGCAGCGAATGTCGATCGATAACATCAAGAATAGGCTTATAGATGCCATTTGGAAGTCCACAAAGAATTTTCGGAGATGGGCTTAAAGATGCCATCCAGAAAAGATATCGGTTTCATAAGAGATTCCTTTGCGAGAATTCCTGTACCTGCCACTGAGGAGGACTTCATCGAGGAAAGCTGATTTATGTCTTGGGAAATAGAGTCTAGGAGCTTTGGTTGTCCATTAATATACTGGGGAATTAATTCTTGATTTAGGAGGTGGAAGTGAACTGCATATCTGGTCAGGATCCAGGCTGCATAATGACTTACTGGGAAAGGTGAACTTGACCGTAACTGGTCGGGTCTAGGTCTTACGGTGTTGTACACTATCATCTGGAGATAAGAGAGAAGGAAATTGGATAGTAGGGTTGCTTCGGAATGAGAGCCATGATAGTAGGGCTGTGAGAAGGAACCTGGATAGTAGGGTTACTTCAAAATGAAAGCCTGGATAATAGGGCGGTGAGAAGGAACCTGGATAGTAGGGTTACTTCAAAATGAAAGCCTAGATAGTAGGGATTATGGGAAGGAACCTGGATAGTAGGGTTACTTCAAGGTGAAAGCCTGGATGGTAGGGCTTATAGGAAGAAACCTGGATAGTAGGGTTACTTCAAGGAGAAAGCCTGAATGGTAGGGCTTATGGGAAGAAACCTGGATAATAGGGTTACTTCAAAGGTGAAAGCCTGGATGGTAGTGCTTATGGGAAGAAACCTGGATAATAGGGTTACTTCAAGGTGAAATCCTGGATAGTAGGGCTATGAGAAGGAATCTGGATAGTAGGGTTACTTCGGGATGAAATCTTGGATAGTAGGGCTATAAGAAGGAACCTGGATAGTAGGGTTACTTCGAGATGAAAGCCTGAATAGTAGGGCTATGAGAAGGACCCTGGATAGTAGGGTTACTTTGGGATGAAAGCCTGGATAGTAGGGCTATGAGAAGGAACCTGGATAGTAGGGTCACTTCAGGATGAAAGCCTGGATAGTAGGGTTGTGAGAAGGAACCTGGATAGTATGGTTACTTCGAAGCGATATTGTAGATTAGTTGACCCATTTGGTTTCTAGAATTGAGTTTCCATTAGTCGTCTATAGATGTGACCTGTATAACTGCCAGATTTGTTGAAGCTAATCGTCTTTCCTGAAAAGATATCAGGGTTAATTATATGCGATGCATGAAATGCATGGTGGGATGATGTTCTCAAAATAAATGAGATTATGCTGTATATGATATGCGTGCGCATGTCATGATGTATGTACATGAAATGCTATCGGAGTATGTCTGAGTCTGGGAAAAAAACCCTGATTGCTGCTGGAGATTTATGAATATTGTGTCAGGAAGAGATTCTGCTCTAGAATAAACTTTGCAAGGAACAA
This sequence comes from Vicia faba, assembly GCA_948472305.1. NCBI lineage: Eukaryota > Viridiplantae > Streptophyta > Magnoliopsida > Fabales > Fabaceae > Vicia > Vicia faba. The sequence continues at coordinate 162,329,833 of OX451736.1, read as the reverse complement.
ACTTAGAAAGTGAATTTCTGTAGCTGAAGTAGTGAGCTCTGTCGGGGATTGAGCTTCTGCATCCATAGAAATAAACTCTGCTTGGGTGATAAAATTTACTGACCCGCTCGCGGTTATGAAATTTGGCTGGGGGATATAGCTGTCAGGTTTCTGAATGACCCTGGCTAGGGAGGTTACGTCTTGTTTCGGGAAAGCTGACATCAAAGCTTTTGAATACTTTTACTTCGTGGGGAGTGTATGTACTGCTGATTATGCTCCAAAGCTGTCTCTGTCCTGGTACCTACTGGGCAGAGTAACTGTCAAGTGTTGACACTTCTTGTTTTTGCCCCTGTTTCTGGAATTACTAGTATTTGTCTTTTGTTTCTTATGTAAATATTTATGAGCAGCAATCATATTCAAATGCATATGTCAAAAATAAATCATTGGACATTCTTTCAAAACAAAACAGAAAAAGAAAAAGAACCCGAAGTTTCTTGTGAAAATGATTTTGTATTGATTTTTGAAGTTGGCCTGTAATAGGCGTTTTTGTACAAGGAGGCTGACGTTCTAGTAAGAGAACGCCGTTGTAAAAATAGAAGCTATTCAAATTTGTGTAAAAGAAAACAACTATGTGAAACAACCTCATTGGGTTCCAACTATGCTATTGCCCCTATATCTTTGAGCGTCTCATCACTTTGTTATTTGTCTGAAGTTGATTAGGTTTATTGGTGCCGTCCGAGCTTGATAGTCGATACTGAAGTTTGGTCACAAGATGATCCAATGAGACATAGTGATATGCTTTATATCCCTAACTTTTGCCTGGACTGCCCTTTCGGGTTTTCAGTCCATCCGGATACCCTTTTTTACCCAAGCCGCCTTTTCAGGTTTTCGGCTTGCCGGGTGTACAATTTTTTTTTCATTTTCATCCCTTATTTTTGCCCGAACCCTTTTGGTTCATCAGGAAGCCCTTATTTTTTCCTAGGCCAGTCAACCTAGCGGGTCTTTTGGTTAGGCATAATATCTTTTCACTATGTCTGCATTGTTAGGGTGAGGAAGGTCGTAACCGTCCATGGTGGTTAGAATCATAGCTCCACCCGAGAAAATGTTTTTAACCATAAATGGCCCTTCGTATGTGGGGTTCTACTTTCCCCTGGGATCACCTTGCGGCAGTATGATGCGCTTGATCACCAGATCCTCGACTTGATATTCCTGACGTCTGACTTTCTTGTTAAAAGCCTTGATCATTTACTTTTGATATGTCTGACCATGACAGATAGCAGTAAGTCTCTTCTCATCGATTAGATTTAGCTGATCAAGTTGAGTTTGGATCCGGTCGTCTTCATTCAAACCCGCATCCTTCATAATCCTGAGAGAAGGTATCTGGACTTCGATGGGTAGAACTGCCTCCATGCCATATACCAGAGAGTAGGGTGTTGCCCCCGTCAACGTCCACACTGAGGTACAGTATCCATGAATAGGAAATGGTAACATCTCATGCCAGTCTTTGTATGTCACCGTCATCTTCTGTACAATTTTCTTGATGTTCTTGTTAGCCGCTTCAACAGCGCCATTCATCTTCGGCCGGTAGGAAGAAGAATTATGAAGATGTATCTTGAACTGTTTATAGAGATCGGTGATCATTGTTTTGTTGAGATTCGTACCATTGTTAGTATAATTCTCTTTGGCACAGCATATCGACAGATTAGATTATGTCGGATAAACCGCGCCACGACTTTCTTGGTTACTGTAGCAAAAGAGGCTGCCTCAACCCACTTCGTGAAGTAATCAATGGCTACTAGGATGAAGTGATGCCCATTGGAAGCAGTAGGCCTGATTTCTCCGATTATGTCGATGACCCACATTGCAAAGGGCCACGGAGCTGTCAAGACGTTTAAGGGGATCAGAGGCACATGCACCTTATCAACGCATTTTTGGCACTTATGACAAGTTCGAGAGTGATGATAACAATCGAATTCCATAGTGGACCAGTAATATCCTTCCCGTAGGATCTTCTTAGCCTTGGTGTTTCCACTGGAATGGGTTCGTAAGGTGCCTTCATGTAGATCTGTCATGATCCTCTCTGCTTCGCTCTTGTCTACACACCGTAGTAATGTGGAGTCATGATTGCGCTTGTACAGGATTCCATTACTGAGGAAGAATTTCGTAGCAAAACTTCTCAGAAACTTCTAATCGTTGACAGATGCCCCTTCGGGATACTCTTGAGCCTCGAGATACCTTTTTACTTTATGAAACCAGGGCTTTCCTTCCACCTCATCAGTATCAATTTCACAGTAGTGTCCTGGTTCATCCAACCTCTCAATGGTGATTTGGGGAGCTTCGTTGTCCCACCTGACTTTGAACATAGAATACATGGTAGCTAGCGCGTCCACTAACTGGTTCTCCTATCGCGGGAAATGTTCAAAAGTTACTTCCTCAAAGTGTGGGAGCAATGTCAGTACGAGCTCTTTGTATGGGATGAGATTTGGATGCTTCGTATCCTATTCGCCTTTGATCTGACTTATTACCAAGGCTGAATCCCCGAAAACATCCAAGAATTTGATCCTGAGGTCAATAGCGGCCTTGAGACCCATGATACAAGCTTCATACTCCGCCATGTTGTTAGTGCAGTTGAAACATAGTCGGGCAGTGAAAGGGGTATGAAAACCCTCAGAAGATATGATTACAGCGATGATGCCATTACCTAGTGCATTCGATGCTCTGTCAAAAACCATGGTCCATTGGGATCCTTCCTCGGGTCCTTCATCCGGTGCAGGTTCTTCGTAGTCAGTCACCATCATAAAATTCTCATCCGGGAACTCAAAATTCATGGATTGGTAATCATCCACGGCCTGATGAGCGAAATGATCAGCCAACACACTCCCTTTGATTACTTTCTGGTTTGTATATTGTATATCGTACTCAGTTAAGATCATCTGCCATCTTGCTATTCTTCCGGAGAGAGCGGGTTTCTCGAAGATGTATTTGATCGGATCTATCTTAGATATCAACAAAGTAGTGTGGGTCAGCATATACTATCTTAGTCGACGAGTAGCCAATGCCAAAGCACAACATGTTTTCTCGAGCAGTGAGTATCTTGTCTCACAGACGGTAAACCTTTTGCTAAGGTAGTATATCGCATGCTCTTTTCGACCAGACTCGTCATGCTACCCCAACACACACCCCATTGATTTGTCTAGCACTATTAAGTACAATATCAAAGGTCTTCCTTCAACCGGAGGCATCAGAGTTGGCGGTTCTTGAAGGTATTCTTTGATTCTTTTAAAAGCGGTCTGGCATTCATCATTCCACTTTACCACTTGATCTTTCTTCAGAAGCTTGAAGATAGGCTCACAAGTAGCAGTCAGATGTGAAATGAAACTGGCGATATAATTCAAGCATCCCAAGAAACCTCTAACTTCCTTCTCTGTATAGGGAGCTGGAATTTCTTGTATGCCCTTTACCTTTTCAGGAGCTACTTAGATGCCTTTGTCGCTGATAATGAAACCCAGAAGTTTACCAGACCATACCCCGAAGGTGCACTTGTACAGATTCAACCTCAGCTTGTATATCTTCAATCTGTCAAACAACTTTTCTAGATGATCAAGGTGCTCTTCCTCAGTTTGAGACCTGGCTATCATGTCATCAACATAAACTTCGATCTCGTGATGAATCATATCGTGGAACAAAGTGACCATGGCGCGCTGATAAGTTACCCCAACATTCTTCAACCCAAAAGGCATCACCTTGTAGCAGAAGGTTCCCCACTGTGTGACGAAGGTCATCTTCTCCATGTCTTCAAGAGCCATCTTGATCTGGTTGTAGCCAGAGAAACCATCCATGAAGGAGAAGATTTTGTGCTGCGCGGTGTTGTCAACCAGAATGTCAATGTGAGGAAGTGGGAAATCATCCTTGGGGATTTCTCTGTTAAGATCTCTATAATCCACACACATCCGTACCTTACCGTTCTTCTTAGGTACTGGAACAACGTTAGCAACCCACTATGGATAAGAAGTGACAGCTAAGAACCTTGCGTCGAACTGCTTCATGACCTCTGCCTTGATCTTCTCTGACATTTCAAGGCGCATATGACAGACCTTTTGTTTAACCGCAGGACAGCCTTCTTTGTTTGGAAGACGATGAACCATAATGTCAGTGTCTAAACCTGGCATGTCTTCATATGACCAGGAAAAGATCTCAACGTAGTCGTGCAACATTTGTATCAACCGCTGTTTGACCTTAACTTCCAAATTTGCACCAATCTTGACCTCCTTTTTGTCTATCTCTATGCCTAGGTTTATCGTCTCAATCGGCTCTTCATGAGGCTGTATAGTCCTTTCTTCCTGTTGTAATTGTCTAGCAAGTTCTCAAGGCACCTCACAATCATCCTCACCTTCGTCTTCGGCTTGGTTGATCATATTTCCGAAGTCATAATGGACAGTAGCAGAGCTGTTATTAATGTGATCTAGAGCAGATATGGATATGCAGTATGATACGTGAGTGTGTGTAAGAGCATAACTGTTTTGATAAAGTGAAAACATAAAAGAAAAACAAAGAGCACAAAATTTGTATGCAAGGAACGTCCAATGTTTTATTAATGATATATGAAATGACAAATAATAGACCTCACAAACAATGCCAATGTGCCTCGGGCAAGGCACAAGGCTGTAGAGTTTTAAATTGTTTATTACAAATCTCAAAACAAGTAAGACAATTACTACAGAATAATAGAAACTGGTATAAAGTCCCTAGTTGTCCAGTTACTCGGTCCACCGTTGGTAGTCGGGTAGATCCAGCTGTCAATTTCTGAGTCTTCCTCGCCATCTTCAATGGCATTAATTCCCCGATTACTGATGCGTAGGGGAGGTCCTCCAGCCCGAGCGCGTCGAACAACCCTTTGAGCTCCTGAAGTAAAGCCCAAACCAAACTTGTCAGTTTTATGAGTAAAATCATGGAGTTGTCCCCAATTGGTACACACACCTTCTTCAACCACTGCTTTGGCGTCTTTGAGGGAAGCCATCTTCAGAGGATGTTTGTTGGTAGTAGTTTCAGCCGATGCCAAGATCTGGGGAACCTCTTCAAAGTTCTGGCAAGGAGTCTATGAATTACCCGTCCATCTCTACATACCTGAAGGAATTGAGGTGGCTCACCATATACTCCTCCTCACCACGCACAGTGACAATCTTCCCTTTTACTGGATACTTCAGCATTTGGTGTAGTGTAGAAGTAACTGCCCCCTGTTTCATGGATCCAAGGACGACCCAACAAACAAGAGTACGACAGTCGGATGTCCATTACATAGAAAGTGAACTCAAAAGTATGGGAACCTACTTTGACGGGGATATCCACTTCCCCATGCACCATTCTCTTCGACCCATCAAAAGCCCTCACCACAATGTTACTAGGCTTTAAGGTCAACGCTCGCAATCCAACCGATCCAATGCCTTCTTAGGCAGAACATTCATCGAAGACCCAGTATCTACCAACACATGAGTCATAGTGGTGCCTTTGCATTCAATAGAGACATGCAGAGCATCATTATGCTTCCTCCCCTTCGGTGTCATGTCTGCATCTGAAAAACCTAGCCCATTGTCCGTAGTCAGGCTGACCACACAATCTTTGAATTGATCAGCAGAAGTCTCTTGCGGCACATGTGCAGTTTTGAGGAATGCAATCAAAGCCTTCGCATGGGCCTCAGAGCACAACAACAGACACAACATGGATATCTTTGAGGGAGTCTGCCCCAGCTGCTCGACCACATTATAGCCGCTCTTTTTGATCATCTTCAATATTTCCTCTATCTCTTGCTTAGAGGCTTCCACGAAAAATTTTCTAGGTGCCTCCGTCCGGGAAGTCTCACATATAACTTCTTTGCCTCGGGTCCCAAATGACTCGACATCGGGAGTGACTATTGGAGTAAGCACAGGAGTAGTAGTTGATGTACTAACAGAAGTAGCATATGGAATAACAATAGGCCTATTGACAGTCTTCGGGGAAATATCGGGAGAGAAAACCCTTCCACATCGGGTAACCTTGCTGGTTCTGACAATGTTACTGACATTAGGATCAACCTCTTCATTTTTTAGATCTTGTTTAATGCCATGATAGTATACATCGGTACCATAATTCCAGGGACAACTTTGTCCGAGACATACGGGACAGGAACAGGAATAGTGATTATTAGCGAAGCGACTCTTGGAACAGATGTAATCCTAACAGGTCTTCTCGAGGAGACCTTGGAAGAATCAGAAAAATCTTATGGTCGATTTAACTGAACCAGAGAAAGTGTTGGCTGGAAACAAATCAGGATAAATCATTGGTCGATTTAAAATGGAACCAACAGAGGTCTTAAATCTTCTTTAACTAGATAAGAATAAGAAAAATCTTAGGGTCGATTTAACTGAACCAGAGAAAGTGTCTACTGGGAACAAATCAGGATAAATCATTGGTCGATTTTAAATGAACCAGCAGAGGTCTTGAATTATATTTAACTGGATAAGAATCATAAAAATCTTAGGGTCGATTTAACTTAACCAGAGAAAGTGTCTATTAGAAACAAATTAGGATAAATCATTGGTCGATTTAAACTGAACCAGTAGAGTTCTTGAATCATCTTTAACAGGATAAGAATCAGAAAAATCTTAGGGTCGATTTAATTGAACAAGAGAAAGTGTCTTCTAGAAACAAATCAGTATAAATCATTGGTTGATTTAAACTGAAACAACAGAGGTCTTGAATTATTCCTAACAGGATAAGAATCAAAAAAATCTTAGGGTCGATTTAACTGAACCAGAGAAAGAGTCTACCGAAAACAAATCAGGATAAACCATTGTTCGATTTAAACTGAAATAGCAGAGGTCTTGAATTATCTTTAACTGGATAAGAATCAAAAAAATCTTACGGTCGATTTAACTAAACCAGAGAAACTGTCTACTGGAAATAAATCAGGATAAATCATTGGTCGATTTAAAACTGAAGAGGTCTTGAATTATCTTTAACTAGATAAGAATAAGAAAAATCTTAGGGTCGATTTAACTGAACTAGGTAAAGTGTCTACTGGAAACAAATCAGGATAAATCATTGGTTGATTTAAACTGAACCAACAGAGGTCTGGAATTATTTTTAACTGGATAAGAATCAGAAAAATCATATGGTCGATTCAAATGAACCAGAGAAAGACTCTACCAGAATCAAATCAGGATAAGTCATTGGTCGATTTAAACTCAACCAACAGAGGTCTTGAATTATATTTAACTCGACAAGAATCATAAAAATCTGAGGGTCTATTTAACTGAACCAGATAAAGAGTCTACCAGAAACAAATCAGGATAAATCATTGGTCCATTTAAACTGAACCAGTAGAGTTCTTGAATTATCTTTAACTGGATAAGAATCAGAAAAATCTTAGGGTCGATTTATCTAAACCAGAGAAAGTTTCTATTAGAAATAAAGCAGGATAAACCATTGGTCGATTTAAACTGAACCAACAGAGGTCTTGAATTATCTTTAACTAGATAAGAATTAGAAAAATATTATGGTCGATTTAAATGAACCATAGAAAGTGTCTACTGGAAACAAATTAGGATAAATCATTGGTCGATTTAACCTGAACCATCAAGGTCTTGAATTATGTTTAACTGGATAAGAATCATAAAAATCTTAGGGTCGATTTAACTGAACCAGAGAAAGTGTCAATTAGAAACAAATCGGGATAAATCATTGGTCGATTTAAACTGAACTAGTAGAGGTCTTGAATCATCTTTAACTGGATAAGAATAGGAAAAATCTTAGGGTCGAATTAACTGAACCAGAGAAAGAGTCTACCAGAAACAAATCTGGATAAATCATTGGTCGATTTAAACTGAAATGGTAGAGGTCTTGAATTATCTTTAACATTATAAGAATCAGAAAAATCTTAGGGTCGATTTAACTGAACCAGAGAAAGTGTCTACTGGAAAAAAATCAGGATAAATCATTGGTTGATTTAAAGTGAACCAGTAGAGGTCTTGAGTTATCTTTAACTGGATAAGAATAAGAAAAATCTTAGGGTCGATTTAACTGAACCAGAGTAAGTGTCTACTGGAAACAAATCAGGATAAATCATTGGTCGATTTAAACTGAACCAGCAGAGGTCTTGAATTATCTTTAACTGGATAAGAATCAGAAAAATCTTAGGGTCGATTTAACTGAACCAGAGAAAGAGTCTACCAGAAACAAATCAGGATAAATCATTGGTCGATTTAAAATGAAATAGCAGAGGTCTTGAATTATCTTTAATTGGATAAGAATCAGAAAAATCTTAGGGTCGATTTAACTGAACCAGAGAATGTCTCTACTGGAAACAAATCAGGATAAATCATTGGTCGATTTAAAACTGAACCAGCAGAGGTCTTGAATTATTTTTAACTGGATAAGAAAAATAAAAATCTTAGGGTCGATTTAACTGAACCAGAGAAAGTGTCTACTGAAAACAAATCAGGATACATCATTGGTCGATTTATACTAAACCAGTAGAAGTCTGGAATTATCTTTAACTAGATAAGAATCAGAAAAATCTTATGGTAGATTCAACTGAACCAGAGAAAGATTCTACCAGAAACAAATCAGGATAAGTCATTGGTTGATTTAAACTAAACCAACAGAGGTCTTGAATTATATTTAACTCGATAAGAATCAGAAAAATCTTAGGGTCTGAATAACTGAACCAGATAAAGAGTCTACCATAAACAAATCAGGATAAATGATTGGTCGATTTAAACTGAACCAACAGAGGTCTTGAATTATCTTTAAGTGGATAATAATCAGAAAAATCTTAGGGTCAATTTATCTAAAGCAGAGAAAGTGTATATTGGAAATAAAGCAGGATAAACCATTGGTCGATTTAAACTGAACCAACAGAGGTCTTGAATCATCTTTAACTAGATAAGAATCAGAAAAATCTCATGGTAGATTTAAATAAACCATAGAAAGTGTCTACTGGAAATAAATCAAGATAAATAATTGGTGGATTTAAACTGAACCAACAGTGGTCTTGAATTATCTTTAACTGGATAAGAATCAGAAAAATCTTAGGATCGATTTAACTAAACCAGAGAAAGTGTCTATTGGAAATATATCAGGATAAATCATTGGTTGATTTAAACTGAACCAACATATGTCTTGAATAATCTTTAACTAGATAAGAATTAGACAAATCTTATGGTCGATTTAAATGAACCAGAGAAAGTGTCTACTGGAAACAAATCAGGATAAATCATTGGTCGATTTAAATTGAACCAGCAGAGGTCTTGAATTATCTTTCACGGGATAAGAATCAAAAAAATCTTAGGGACGGTTTTTCTAAACCAGATAAAGTGTCTATTGGAAACAAATCAGGATAAATCAATGGTCAATTTTTACAGAACAATCAGAGGTCTTGAATCATCTTTAACTGTATAAGAATCAGAAAAATCTTAAGTCGATTTAACTGAACCAACAGAGATCTTGAATCATCTTTAACTTGATAAGAATTAGAGAAATCCTAGGGTCGATTTAACTGAACCAGAGGAAGAGTCTACCGAAAACAAATCAGGATAAATTATTGGTCAATTTAAACTGAACCAGCAGAGGTCTTGAATTATCTTTAACTCGATAAGAATCAGAAAAATCTTAGGGTCGATTTAATTGAACAATAGAAATTGTCTATTAGAAACAAATTAGGATAAATCATTCTTCGATTTAAACTAAACCAGTAGAGGTCTTGAATTATCTTTAACTTGATAAGAATCAGAAAAATCTCAGGGTCGATTTAACTGAACAAGAGAAAGTGTCTACTGGAAACAAATCATGATAAATCATTGGTTGATTTAAACTAAACCAACAGAGGTCTTAAATCATCTTTAACAGGATAAGAATCAGAAAATATCTTAGGGTCTATTTAACTGAACCATAGAAAGTGTCTACTTGAAACAAATCAGGATAAATCATTGGTTGATTTAAACTGAACCAGTAGAATTCTTGAGTTATCTTTAACTGGATAAGAATCATAAAAATATTAGGGTCAATTTAACTGAACCAGAGAAAGTGTCTACTGGAAGCAAATAAAGATAAATCATTGGTCGATTTAAACTGATCCAGCAGAGTTCTTGAATTATCTTTAACTGGATAAGAATCAGAAAAATCTTAGGGTGGATTTAACTGAATCAGAGAAAGTGTCTACAGGAAACAAATCCTGATAAACCATTAGTTGATTTAAACTAAAATAGAAGAGTTCTTGAATTATCTTTAACTGGATCAGAATCAGAAAAATTTTAGTATCGATTTAAATGAACCAGAGAAAGTGTTGGCTGGAAACAAATTAGGATAAATTATTGTTCGATTTAAAATGGAACCAGCAGAGGTCTTGAATCATCTTTAACTAGATAAGAATAAGAAAAATCTTAGGGTTGATTTAACTGAACCAGAGAAAGTGCCTACTGGAAACAAATCAGGATAAATCATTGGTCGATTTTAACTGAACCAGCAGAGGTCTTGAATTATCTTTAATTGGATAAGAATCAAAAAAATCTTAGGGTCGATTTAACTAAACCAGAGAAAGTTTCTATTTGAAACAAATTAGGATAAATCAATGGTCGATTTAAACTGAACCAGTAGAGTTCTTGAATCATCTTTAACTAGATAAGAATCAAAAAAATCTTAAGATCGATCTAATTGAACTAGAGAAAGTGTCTACTGGAAACAAATCAGGATAAATCATTGGTCGATTTAATCTAAACCAGCAGAGGTCTTGAATTATCTTTAACTGGATAAGAATCAGAAAAATTTTAGTAAGGATTTAAATGAACCAGAGAAAGAGTCTACCGGAAACAAATCAGGATAAATCATTGGTCGATTTAAACTGAAATAGCAGAGGTCTTGAATTATCTTTAACATTATAAGAATCAGAAAAATCTTAGGGTCGACTTAACTGAACCAGAGATAGTGTCTACTGGAAAAAAATCAGGATAAATCATTGGTTGATTTAAAGTGAACCAGTAGAGGTCTTGAGTTATCTTTAACTGGATAAGAATAAGAAAAATCTTAGGGTCGATTTAATTGAACTAGAGTAAGTGTCTACTGGAAACAAATCAGGATAAATCATTGGTCGATTTAAACTGAACCAGCAGAGGTCTTGAAATATCTTTAACTGGATAAGAATCAGAAAAATCTTAGGGTCGATTTAACTGAACCAGAGAAAGAGTGTACCAGAAACAAATCAGGATAAATCATTGGTCGATTTAAACTGAAATAGCAGAGGTCTTGAATTATCTTTAACTGGATAAGAATCAGAAAAATCTTAGGGTCGATTTAACTGAACCAGAGAAAGTGTCTACTGGAAACAAATCAGGATAAATCATTGGTCAATTTAAAACTGAACCAGCAGAGGTCTTGAATTATTTTTAACTGGATAAGAATAAGAAAAATCTTAGGGTCGATTTAACTGAACCAGAGAAAGTGTCTATTGGAAATCTATCAGGATAAATCATTGGTCGATTTATACTGAACCAGTAGAGGTCTGGAATTATCTTTAACTAGATAAGAATCAGAAAAATCTTAGGATCGATTTAAATGAACCACAGAAAGTGTCTACTGGAAACAAACCAGGATAAATCATTGGTCGATTTAAAACTGAACCAGCAGAGGTCTTGAATCATCTTTAACTGGATAAGAATAAGAAAAATCTTAGGGTCAATTTATTTAAACCAGAGAAAGTGTCTGTTGTAAATAAATCAGGATAAACCATTGGTCGAATTAAACTGAACCAACAAAGGTCTTGAATTATCTTTAACTAGATAAGAATCAGAAAAATCTTATGGTCGATTTAAATGAACCATAGAAAGTGTCTACTGGAAATAAATCAGGATAAATCATTGGTGTATTTAAACTGAACTAGTAGTGGTCTTGAATCATCTTTAACTGGATAAGAATCAGAAAAATCTGAGGATCGATTTAACTAAACCAGAGAAAGTGTCTATTGGAAATATATCAGGATAAATCATTGGTCGATTTAAACTAAACCAACAAATGTCTTGAATTATCTTTAACTAGATAAGAACTAGACAAATCTTATGGTCGATTTTAAAGAACCAGAGAAAGTGTCTACTGGAAACAAATCAGGATAAATCATTGGTCGATTTAAACTGAACCAGCAGAGGGCTTGAATTATCTTTAACTGGATAAGAATCAGAAAAATCTTAGGGACGATTTTTCTAAACAAAAGAAGGTTTCTATTGGAAATAAAGCAGGATAAACCATTGGTCGATTTAAACTGAACCAACAGAGGTCTGGAATTATCTTTAACCAGATAAGAATCAGAAAAATATTATGGTTGATTTAAATGAACCATAGAAAGTGTCTATTGGTAACAAATCAGGATAAATCATTCGTCGATTTAAACTGAACCATCAGAGGTCTTGAATCATCTTTAACTTGATAATAATCATAGAAATCCTAGGGTCGATTGAACTGAACCAGAGGAAGAGTCTACCGAAAACAAATCAGGATAAATTATTGGTCGATTTAAACTAAACCAATAGAGATCTTGAATTATCTTTAACTCGATAAAAATCAGAAAAATCTTAGGTTCGATTTAACTGAAAAAGAGAAAGTGTCTATTAGAAACAAATTAGGATAAATCATTCATCGATTTAAACTGAACCAGTAGAGGTCTTGAATTATCTTTAACTTGATAAGAATCAGAAAAATCTCAGGGTCGATTTAACTGAACCAGAGAAAGTGTCTTCTAGAAACAAATCATGATAAATCATTGGTTGATTTAAACTAAACCAACAGAGGTCTTAAATTACCTTAATAGGATAAGAATCAGAAAAATCCTAGGGTCTATTTAACTGAACCATAGTAAGTGTCTACTTGAAACAAATCAGGATAAATCCTTGGTTAATTTAAACTGAACCAGTAGAGTTCTTGAGTTATCTTTAACTGGATAAGAATCATAAAAATATTAGGGTCAATTTAACTGAAACAGGGAAAGTGTCTATTGGAAGCAAATCAAGATAAATAATTGGTCGATTTAAACTGATCCAGCAGAGTTCTTGAATTATCTTTAACTGAATAAGAATCAGAAAAATCTTAGGATCGATTTAACTGAACCAGAGAAAGTGTCTACCGGAAACAAATCCTGATAAATCATTGGTTGATTTAAACTAAAATAGCAGAGTTCTTGAGTTATCTTTAACTGAATAAGAATCAGAAAAATCTTAGGATCGATTTAACTGAACCAGAGAAAGTGTCTACCGAAAACAAATCCTGATAAAGCATTGGTTGATTTAAACTAAAATAGCAGAGTTCTTGAATTATCTTTAACTGGATAAGAATTAGAAAAATCTTATGGTCGATTTAACTGAACGAGGGAAAGTGTTGGCTGGAAACAAATCAGGATAAATCATTGTCGATTTAAAATGGAACCAGCAGAGGTCTTGAATCATCTTTAACTAGATAAGAATAAGAAAAATATTAGGGTTGATTTAACTGAACCAGAGAAAGTGCCTATTGGAAACAAATTAGGATAAATCATTGGTCGATTTTAACTGAACCAGCAGAGGTCTTGAATTATCTTTAACTGGATAAGAATCAAAAAACTCTTAGGGTCGATTTAACTAAACTAGAGAAAGTGTCTATTAGAAACAAATTAGGATAAGTCATTGGTCGATTAAAACTGAACCAGTAGAGTTCTTGAATCATCTTTAACTAGATAAGAATCAGAGAAATCTTAGGGTCGATTTAATTGAACCAAAGAAAGTGTCTACTGGAAACAAATCAGGATAAATCATTGGTAGATTTAAACTGAACCAGCAGAGGTCTTGAATTATCTTTAACTGGATAAGATCAAAAAATCTTAGAGTCGAATTAACTGAACCAGAGAAAGAGTCTACCAGAAAAAATCAGGATAAATCATTGGTCGATTTAAATTGAAATAGCAGAGGTCTTGAATTATCTTTAACTGGATAAGAATCAGAAAAATCTTAGGGACGATTTAACTAAACCAGAGAAAGTGTCTACTGGAAACAAATCAGGATGAATCATTGGTCGATTTAAAACTGAACCAGCAGAGGTCTTGAATTATCTTTAATTGGATAAGAATAAGAAAAATCTTAAGGTTGATTTAACTGAACCAGAGAAAGTGTCTATTGGAAACAAATCAGGATAAATCATTGGTCGATTTAAACTGAACCAGCAGAGGTATGGAATTATCTTTAACTGGATAAGAATCAGAAAAATCTTATGGTAGATTCAGCTGAACCAGAGAAAGAGTCTACTGGAAACAAATCAGGATAAGTCATTGGTCGATTTAAACTAAACCAACAGAGGTCTTGAATTATATTTAACTCGATAAGAATCAGAAAAATCTTAGGGTCAATTTATCTAAACCATAGAAAATGTCTATTGGAAATAAAGCAGGATAAACCATTGGTCGATTTAAATTGAACCAACAGAGGTCTTGAATTATCTTTAACTAGATAAGAATCAGAAAAATCTTATGGTCGATTTAAATGAACCAGAGAAAGTGTCTACTGGAAACAAATCAGGATAAATTATTGGTCGATTTAAAACTGAACCAGCAGAGGTCTTGAATTATCTTTAACTGGATAAGAATAAGAAAAATCTTAGGGTCAATCTATCTAAACCAGAGAAAGTGTCTATTGGAACAAAAGCAGGATAAACCATTGGTCGATTTAAACTGAACCAATAGAGGTCTTAAATTATCTTTAACTAGATAAGAATCAGAAAAATCTTATGGTCGATTTAAATGAAGCATAGAAAGTGTCTACTGGAAATTAATCAGGATAAATCATTGGTGGATTTAAACTGAACTAGTAGTGGTCTTGAATCATCTTTAACTGGATAAGAATCAGAAAAATCTGAGGATCGATTTAACTAAACTAGAGAAAGTGTCTATTGGAAATATATCAGGATAAATCATTGGTCGATTTAAACTAAACCAACAAATGTCTTGAAATATCTTTAACTAGGTAAGAATTAGACAAATCTTATGGTCGATTTAAAAGAACCAGAGAAAGTGTTACTGGAAACAAATCAGGATAAATCATTGGTCGATCTAAACTGGACCAGCAGAGGTCTTTAATTATCTTTAATTGGATAAGAATTAGAAAAATCTTAGGGACGATTTTTCTAAACCAGAGAAGGTTTCTATTGGAAATAAAGCAGGATAAACAATTGGTTGATTTAAACTGAACCAACACAGGTCTTGAATTATCTTTAACCAGATAAGAATCAGAAAAATCTTATGGTTGATTTAAATGAACCATAGAAAGTGTCTATTGGGAATAAATCAGGATAAATCATTCGTCGATTTAAACTGAACCATCAGAGGTCTTGAATCATCTTTAACTTGATAAAAATCAGAGAAATCCTAGGGTCAATTTAACTGAACCAGAAGAAGAGTCTACCGAAAACAAATCAGGATAAATTATTGGTCGATTTAAACTAAACCAATAGAGATCTTGGATTATCTTTAACTCGATAAAAATCAAAAAAATATTAGGGTCATTTTAACTGAACAAGATAAAGTGTCTATTAGAAACAAATTAGGATTTATCATTCGTCGATTTAAATTGAACCAGTAGAGGTCTTGAATTATCTTTAACTTGATAAGAATCAGAAAAATCTCGGGGTCGATTTAACTGAACCAGAGAAAGTGTCTACTGGAAAACAATCATGATAAATCATTGGTTGATTTAAACTAAACCAACAGAGGTCTTAAATTATCTTAACAGGATAAGAATCAGAAAAATCTTAGGGTCTATTTAACTGAACCATAGTAAGTGTCTACTTGAAACAAATCAGGATAAATCATTGGTTGATTTAAACTGATTCAGTAGAGTTCTTGAGTTATCTTTAACTGGATAAGAATCATAAAAATATTAGGGTCAATTTAACTGAAACAGAGAAAGTGTTTATTGGAAGCAAATCAGGATAAATAATTGGTCGATTTAAATTGATCCAGCAGAGTTCTTGAATTATCTTTAACTAGATAAGAATCAGAAAAATCTTAGGGTCGATTTAACTGAACCAGAGAAAGTGTCTACCGGAAACAAATCCTGATAAATCATTGGTTGATTTAAACTAAAATAGCAGAGTTCTTGAATAATCTTTAACTGGATAAGAATCAGAAAAATCTTATGGTCGATTTAACTGAACCAGGGAAAGTGTTGGCTGGAAACAAATCAGGATAAATCATTGTCAATTTAAAATGGAACCAGCAGAGGTCTTGAATCATCTTTAACTAGATAAGAATAAGAAAAATATTAGGGTTGATTTAACTGAACTAGAGAAAGTTCCTATTGGAAACAAATTAGGATAAATCATTGGTCGATTTTAACTGAACCAGCAGAGGTCTTGAATTATCTTTAACTGGATAAGAATAAAAAAAATCTTAGGGTCGATTTAACTAAACCAAAGAAAGTGTCTATTAGAAACAAATTAGGATAAATCATTGGTCGATTTAAACTGAACCAGTAGAGTTCTTGAATCATCTTTAACTAGATAAGAATCAGAAAAATCTTAGGGTCGATTTAATTGAACCAGAGAAAGTGTCTACTGGAAACAAATCAGGATAAATCATTCGTCGATTTAAACTGAACCAGCAGAGGTCTTGAATTATCTTTAACTGGATAAGAATCAGAAAATCTTAGAGTCAAATTAACTGAACCAGAGAAAGAGTCTACCTGAAAAAACCAGGATAAATCATTGGTCGATTTAAACTGAAATAGCAGAGGTCTTGAATTATCTTTAACTGGATAAGAATCAGAAAAATCTTAGGGTCGATTTAACTAAACCAGAGAAAGTCTCTACTGGAAACAAATAAGGATGAATCATTGGTCGATTTAAAACTAAACCAGCAGAGGTCTTGAATTATCTTTAACTGGATAAGAATAAGAAAAATCTTAGGGTTGATTTAACTAAACCAGAGAAAGTGTCTACTGGAAACAAATCAGGATAAATCATTGGCGATTTAAACTGAACCGGCAGAGGTATGGAATTATCTTTAACTAGATAAGAATCAGAAAAATCTTATGGTAGATTCAGCTGAACTAAAGAAAGAGTCTACCGGAAACAAATCAGGATAAGTCATTGGTCGATTTAAACTAAACCAACAGAGGTCTTGAATTATATTTAACTCGATAAGAATTAGAAAAATCTTATGGTCTGAATAACTGAACCAGATAAAGAGTCTACCAGAAACAAATCAGGATAAATGATTGTTCGATTTAAACTGAACCCGGAGAGCTCTTGAATTATCTTTAACTGGATAAGAATCAGAAAAATCTTAGGGTCAATTTATCTAAACCATAGAAAATGTCTATTGGAAATAAAGCAGGATAAACCATCGGTCGATTTAAACTGAACCAACAGAGGTCTTGAATTATCTTTAACTAGATAAGAATCAAAAAAATCTTATGGTCGATTTAAATGAACCAGAGAAAGTGTCTACTGGAAACAAATCAAGATAAATCTTTGGTCGATTTAAAACTGAACCAGCAGAGGTCTTGAATTATCTTTAACTGGATAAGAATAAGAAAAATCTTAGGGTCAATTTATCTAAACCAGAGAAAGTTTCTATTGGAAATAAAGCAGGATAAACAATTGGTCGATTTAAACTGAACCAACAGAGGTCTTAAATTATCTTTAACTAGATAAGAATCAGAAAAATCTTATGGTCGATTTAAATGAACCATAGAAAGTGTCTACTAGAAATAAATCAGGATAAATCATTGGTGGATTTAAACTGAACTAGTAGTGGTCTTGAATCATCTTTAACTGGATAAGAATCAGAAAAATCTGAGGATCGATTTAACTAAACCAGAGAAAGTGTCTATTGGAAATATATCAGGATAAATCATTGGTCGATTTAAACTAAACCAACAAATGTTTTAAAATATCTTAAACTAGATAAGAATTAGACAAATCTTATGGTCGATTTAAAAGAACCAGAGAAAGTGTCTACTGGAAACAAATCAGGATAAATCATTGGTCGACTTAAACTGGACCAGCAGAGGTCTTGAATTATCTTTAACTGGATAAGAATCAGAAAAATCTTAGGGACGATTTTTCTAAACCAGAGAAGGTTTCTATTGGAAATAAAGCAGGATAAACCATTGGTCGATTTAAACTGAACCAACAGAGGTCTTGAATTATCTTTAACCAGATAAGAATCATAATAATCTTATGGTTGATTTAAATGAACCATAGAAAGTGTCTATTAGAAACAAATCAGGATAAATCATTCGTCGATTTAAACTGAACCATCAGAGGTCTTGAATCATCTTTAACTTGATAAGAATCATAGAAATCCTAGGGTCGATTTAACTGAACCAGAGGAAGAGTCTACCGAAAACAAATCAGGATAAATTATTGGTCGATTTAAACTAAACCAATAGAGATCTTGAATTATCTTTAACTCGATAAAAATCAGAAAAATCTTTGGGTCGATTTAACTGAACAAGAAAAAGTGTCTATTAGAAACAAATTAGGATAAATCATTCGTCGATTTAAACTGAACCAGTAGAGGTCTTGAATTATCTTTAACTTGATAAGAATCAGAAAAATCTCAGGGTCGATTTAACTGAACCAGAGAAAGTGTCTACTGGAAACAAATCATGATAAATCATTGGTTGATTTAAACTAAACCAACAGAGGTCTTAAATTATCTTAACAGGATAAGAATCAGAAAAATCTTAGGGTCTATTTAACTGAACCATAGTAAGTGTCTACTTGAAACAAATCAGGATAAATCATTGGTTGATTTAAACTGAATCAGTAGAGTTCTTGAGTTATCTTTAACTGGATAAGAATCATAAAAATATTAGGGTCAATTTAACTGAAACAGAGAAAGTGTCTATTGGAAGCAAATCAGGATAAATAATTAGTCGATTTAAACTGATCCAGCAGAGGTCTTGAATTATCTTTAACTAGATAAGAATAAGAAAAATCTTAGGGTCGATTTAACTGAACCAGAGAAAGTTCCTACTGGAAACAAATAAGGATAAATCATTGGTCGATTTTAACTGAACCAGCTGAGGTCTTGAATTATATTTAACTGGATAAGAATCAAAAAAATCTTAGGGTCGATTTAACTAAACCAAAGAAAGTTTCTATTAGAAATTAATTAGAATAAATCATTGGTTGATTTAAACTGAACCAGTAGAGTTCTTGAATCATCTTTAACTAGATAAGAATCAGAAAAATCTTAGGGTCGAATTAACTGAACCAGAGAAAGAGTCTACCAAAAAAAAATCAGGATAAATCATTGGTCGATTTAAACTGAAATAGCAGAGGTATTGAATTATCTTTAACTGGATAAGAATCGGAAAAATCTTAGGGTCGATTTAACTGAACTAGAGAAAGTGTCTACTGGAAAAAAATCAGGATAAATCATTGGTCGATTTAAAACTGAACCAACAAAGGTCTTGAATTATCTTTAACTGGATAAGAATAAGAAAAATCTTAGGGTCGATTTAACTGAACTAGAGAAAGTGTCTACTAGAAACAAATCATGATAAATAATTGGTCGATTTAAACTAAACCAGCAGAGGTCTGGAAATATCTTTAACTGGATAAGAATCAGAAAAATCTTATGGTAGATTCAACTGAACCAGAGAAAGAGTCTACCGGAAACAAATCAGGATAAGTCATTGGTCAATTTAAATTAAACCAACAGAGGTCTTGATTTATAATTAACTCGATAAGAATCAGAAAAATCTTAGGGTCTGAATAACGAACCAGATAAAGAGTCTACCAGAAACAAATCAGGATAAATGATTGGTCGATTTAAACTAAACCGCAGAGGTCTTGAATTATCTTTAACTGGATAACAATCAGAAAAATCTTAGGGTCAATTTATCTAAACCAGAGAAAGTGTATATTGGAAATAAAGCATGATAAACCATTGGTCGATTTAAACTGAACCAACAGAGGTCTTGAATTATCTTTAACAAGATAAGAATCAGAAAAATCTTATGGTCGATTTAAATGAACCATAGGAAGTGTCTACTGGAAATAAATCAGGATAAATAATTGGTGGATATAAGGTGAACCAGCAGTGGTCTTGAATTATCTTTAACTGGATAAGAATCAGAAAAATCTTAGGATCAATTTAACTAAACCAGAGAAAGTGTCTATTGGAAATATATCAGGATAAATTATTGGTCGATTTAAACTGAACCAACAGATGTCTTGTATTATCTTTAACTAGATAAGAATTAGACAAATCTTATGGTCGATTTAAATGAACCAAAGAAAGTGTCTACTGGAAACAAATCAGGATAAATCATTGGTCGATTTAAACTGAAGTAGCAGAGGTCTTGAATTATCTTTAACTGGATAAGAATCAGAAAAATATTAGGGACGATTTTTCTAAACCAGAGAAAGTTTCTATTTGAAATAAAGCAGGATAAACCATTGGTCGATTTAAACTGAAACAACAAAGGTCTTGAATTATCTTTAACCAGATAAGAATCATAAAAATCTTATGGTTAATTTAAATGAACCATAGAAAGTGTCTACTGGACACAAATCAGGATAAATCATTGGTCGATTTAAACTGAACCATCAGAGGACTTGAATTATCTTTAACTGGATAAGAATCAGGTAAATCTTAAGGTCGATTGAACTGAACCAGAGAAAGTGTCTACTAGAAACAAATCAAGATAAATCATTGGTCGATTTAAATTGAACCAGCATAGATCTTGAATCATCTTTAACTTGATAAGAATCAGAGAAATCCTAGGGTCGATTTAACTGAACCAGAGGCAGAGTCTACCGTAAACAAATCAGGATAAATTATTGGTCGATTTAACTCGATAAGAATCAGAAAACTCTAAGGGTCGATTTAACTGAACAAGAGAAAGGGTCTATTAGAAACAAATTAGGATAAATCATTCGTCGATTTAAACTGAAACAGTAGAGGTCTTAAATTATCTTTACCTTGATACGAATCAGAAAAATCTCAGAGTCGATTTAACTACACCAGAGAAAGTGTCTACTGGAAACAAGTCATGATAAATCATTGTTTGATTTAAACTGAACCAACAGAGGTCTTAAATTATCTTTAACAAGATAAGAATCAGAAAAATCTTATGGTCTATTTAACTGAACCTGAGAAAGTGTCTACTTGAAACAAATCAGGATAAACCATTGGTTGATTTAAACTGAACCAGTAGAGTTCTTGAGTTATCTTTAACTGGATAAGAATCCGAAAAATATTAGGGTCAATTTATATGAACAAGAGAAAGTGTCTACTGGAAGCAAATCAGGATATATCATTGGTCGATTTAAACTGATCCGGCAGAGTTCTTGAATTATCTTTAACTGGATAAGAATCAGAAAAATCTTAGGGTCGATTTAACTGAACCAGAGAAAGTGTCTACCGGAAACAAATCCAGACAAATCATTGGTTGATTTAAACTGAAATAGAAGAGTTCTTGAATTATCTTTAACTGGATAAGAATCAGAAAAAATCTTATGGTCGATTTAACTGAACCAGAGAAAGTGTTGGCTGGAAACAAATTAGGATAAATCATTGGTCTATTTAAACTGAACTAGTAGAGTTCTTGAATCATTTTTAACTAGATAAGAATAAGAAAAATCTTAGTGTCGATTTAATTGAACCAGAGAAAGTGTCTACTGGAAACAAATCAAGATAAATCATTGGTCAATTTTAACTGAACCAGCAGAGGTCTTGAATTATCTTTAACATGATAAGAATCAGAAAAATCTTAGAGTCGATTTAACTGAACCAGAGAAAGAGTCTACCGGAAAAAAATCAGGATAAATCATTGGTCGATTTAAGCTGAAATAGCAGAGGTCTTGAATTATCCTTAACTGGATAAGAATCAAACAAATCTTAGGGTCGATTTAACTGAACCAGAGAAAGTGTGTACTGGAAAAAAATCAGGATAAATCATTGGTCGATTAAAAACTGAACCAGCAGAGGTCTTGAATTATCTTTAATTGGATAAGAATAAGAAAAATCTTAGGGTCGATTTAACTGAACTAGAGAAAGTGTCTACTGGAAATAAATCAGGATAAATCATTGGTTGATTTAAACTAAACCAGCAGAGGTCTGGAATTATCTTTAACTGGATAAGAATTAGAAAAATCATATGGTTGATTCAACTGAACCAGAGAAAGTGTCTACCGGAAACAAGTCAGGATAAATCATTGGTCAATTTAAACTGAACCAACAGAGGTCTTGAATTATATTTAACTCGACAAGAATCAGAAAAATATTAGGGTCTATTTAACAGAACCAGATAAAGAGTCTACCAGAAACAAATCAGTATAAATCATTGGTCGATTTAAACTGAACCAGCAAAGTTCTTGAATTATCTTTAACTGGATAAGAATCAGAATAATCTTTAGGGTCGATTTATCTAAACCGGAGAAAATGTCTATTGGAAATAAAGAAGGATAAACCATTGGTCGATTTAAACTGAACCAATAGAGGTCTTGAATTATCTTTAACTAGATAAGAATGAGAAAAATCTTATGGTCGATTTAAATGAACCATAGAAACAGTCTACTGGAAACAAATCAGGATAAATCATTGGTCGATTAAAACTGAACCATCAGAGGTCTTGAATTAGGTTTAACTGGATAAGAATCCTAAAAATATTTGGGTTGATTTAACTAAACCAGAGAAATGGTCTATTAGAAACAAATTAGGATAAATCATTTGTCAATTTAAACTGAACCAGTAGAGGTCTTGAATCATCTTTAACTAGATAAGAATCAGAAAAATCTTAGGGTCGACTTAATTGAACCAGAGAAAGTGTCTACTGGAAACAAATTATTATAAATCATTGGTTGATTTAAACTGAAGAAACAGAGGTCTTGAATTATCTTTAACAGGATAAGAATCATAAAAATCTTAGGGTCTATTTAACTGAACTAGAGAAAGTGTCTACTTGAAACAAATCAGAATAAATCATTAGTTGATTTAAAGTGAACCAGTAGAGGTCTTGAGTTATCTTTAACTGGAAAAGAATAAGAAAAATCTTAGGGTCGATTTAACTGAACTAGAGTAAGTGTCTACTGGAAACAAATCAGGATAAATCATTGGTAGATTTAAACTGAACCAGTTGAGGGCTTGAATTATCTTTAATTGGATAAGAATAAGAAAAATCTTAGGGTCGATTTAACTGAACCATAGAAAGAGTCTACCGGAAACAAATCAGGATAAATCATTTGTCGATTTAAACTGAAATAGCAGAGGTCTTGAATTATCTTTAACTGGATAAGAATCAGAAAAATATTAGGGTCGATTTAACTGAACCAGAAAAAGTGTCTACTGGAAACAAATCAGGATAAATCATTAGTTGATTTAAAACTGAACCAGTAGAGGTCCTGAATTATCTTTAACTGGATAAGAATAAGAAAAATCTTAGGGTCGATTTAACTGAACCAGAGAAAGTGTCTACTGGAAACAAATCAGGATAAATCATTGGTCGATTTATACTGAACCAACAGAGGTCTGGAATTATCTTTAACTAGATAAGAATCTGAAAAATCTTATGGTAGATTCAACTGAACCAGAGAAAGAGTCTACTGGATACAAATCAGGATAAGTCATTGGTCGATTTAAACTAAACCAACAGAGGTCTTGAATTATATTTAACTCGATAAGAATCAGAAAAATATTAGGGTCAGAATGACTGAACAAGATAAAGAGTCTACCAGAAACAGATCAGGATAAATGATTGGTCGATTTAAACTGAACCAGAAGAGGTCTTGAGTTATCTTTAACTGGATAAGAATTAGAAAAATCTTAGGGTCAATTTATCTAAACCAGAGAAAGTGTCTATTGGAAATAATGCAGGATAAACCATTGGTCGATTCAAACTGAACCAACAGAGGTCTTGAATTATCTTTAACTAGATAAGAATCAGAAAAATCTTATGGTCGATTTAAATGAACCATATAAAGTGTCTACTAGAAATAAATCAGGATAAATCATTGGTGGATTTAAACTGAACCAGCAGTGATCTTGAATTATCTTTAATTGGATAAGAATCTTAAAAATCTTAGGATCGATTTAACTAAACCAGAGAAAGTGTCTATTGGAAATATATCAGGATAAATCATTGGTCGATTTAAACTGAACCAACAGATGTCTTGAATTATCTTTAACTAGATAAGAATTAGACAAATCTTATGGTCAATTTAAATGAACCAGAGAAAGTGTCTACTGGTAACAAATCAGGATAAATCATTGGTCGATTTAAACTGAACCAGCAGAGGTCTTGAATTATCTTTAACTGGATAAGAATCAGAAAAATCTTAGGGACGATTTTTCTAAACTAGAGAAAGTGTCTATTGGAAATAAAGCAGGATAAACCATTGGTTTATTTAAACTGAACCAACAGAAGTCTTTAATTATCTTTAACTAGATAAGAATAAGAAAATTCTTATGGTTGATTTAAATGAACCATAGAAAGTGTCTACTGGAAACAAATCAGGATAAATCATTGATCGATTTAAACTGAACCATCAGAGGTCTTGAATTATCTTTTAACTGGATAAGAATCA
This sequence comes from Vicia faba, assembly GCA_948472305.1. Classification (NCBI taxonomy): domain Eukaryota; kingdom Viridiplantae; phylum Streptophyta; class Magnoliopsida; order Fabales; family Fabaceae; genus Vicia; species Vicia faba. The sequence goes on along the minus strand of OX451736.1, from coordinate 162,305,272 downwards.
GAAAAGTCTTAAGGTCGATTTAACTGAACCAGAGGAAGTTTCTACTAGAAACAAATCAATATAAATCATTGGTCGATCTAAATTGAACCAGTAGAGGTCTTGAATCATCTTTAACTCGATAAGAATCAGAAAAATCTTAGGGTCGATTTAACTGAACCAGCGAAAGTTTCTACTTTAAACAAATCGGGATAAATCATTGGTTGATTTAAACTAAACCAGTAGAGTTCTTGAGAGATCTTTAACTGGATAAGAATCAGAAAAATATTAAGGTCAATTTAACTGAACTAGAGAAAGTGTCTACTGGATGTAAATCAGGACAAATCATTGGACAATTTAAACTGAACCAGCAGAGTTCTTGAATTATATTTAACATGATAAGAATCAGAAAAATATTAATTTCGATTTAACTGAACCAGAGAAAGTGTCTATCGCAAACAAATCCTGATAAATCATTGGTTGATTTAAACTGAAATAGCAGAGTTCTTAAATTATCTTTAACTGGATAAGAATCGGAAAAATCTTATGGTCGATTTAACTGAACCAGAGAAAGTGTTGGTTGGAAATAAATCAGGATAAATCATTGGTCGATTTAAAATGGAACCAGTAGAGGTCTTTAATCATCTTTAACAAGATAAGAATAAAAAAATTCTTAGGGTCGATTTAACTGAACCAGAGAAAGAGTCTATTGGAAACAAATCAAGATAAATCATTGGTCGATTTTAACTGAACCAACAGAGTTCTTGAATTATCTTTAACTGAATAAGAATAAAAAAAATCTTAGGGTCGATTTAACTAAACCAGAGAAAGTGTCTATTAGAAACAAATTAGGATAAATCATTGGTCGATTTAAACTGAACCAGTAGAGTTCTTGAATCATCTTTAACTGGATAAAAATCAGAAAAATATTTGGGTCGATTTAATTGAACCAGATAAAGTGTCTAATGGAAACAAATCAGTATAAATAATTGGTTGATTTAAACTGAAGATACAGAGGTCTTATATTATCATTAACAAGATAAGAATTAGAAAAATCTTAGGGTCAATTTAACTGAACAAAAGAAAGAGTCTATTGGAAACAAATCAGGATAAATCATTGGTCGATTTAAACTGAAATAGAAGAGGTCTTGAGTTATGTTTAACTGGAGAAGAAAAAGAAAAATCTTAGGGTCGATTTAACTAAACCAGAGTAAGTGTCTACTAGAAACAAATCAGGATAAATCATTGGTCGATTTAAACTGAACCAGTAGAGGTCTTGAATTATCTTTAACTGGATAAGAATCAGAAAAATCTTAGGGTCGATTTAACTGAACCAGAGAAAGTGTATATTAGAAAAAATTAGGATGAATCATTGGTTGATTTAAACTGAACCAGTAGAGTTCTTGAATCATCTTTAACTGGATAAGAATCAGAAAAATCATAGGGTCGATTTTATTGAACTAGAGAAAGTGTCCACTGGAAACAAATCAGTATAAATCATTGGTTGATTTAAACTGAAGCAACAGGGGTCTTGAATTATCTTTAACAGCATAAGAATCAGAAAAATCTTAGGGTCGATTTAACTGAACCGGAGAAAGAGTCTACCAGAAACAAATCAGGATAAATCATTGGTCGATTTAAACTGAAATGGAAGGGGTCTTGAATTATATTTAACTGGATAAGAATCTAAAAAATCATAGGGTCGATTTAACTGAACCAGAGAAAGTGTCTACTGGAAACAAATCAGGATAATTCATTGGTCGATTTAAAACTAAACCAGTAGAGGTCTTCAATTATCTTTAACTGGATAAGAATAAGAAAAATCTTAGGGTCGATTTAACTGAACCAGAGAAAGAGTCTACCGGAAACAAATCAGGATAAATCAATGGTCTATTTAAACTAAAATAGAAGAGGTCTTGAGTTATCTTTAACTGGATAAGAATAAGAAAAATCTTAGGGTCGATTTAACTGAACCAGAATAAGTTTCTACTGGAAACAAATCAGGATAAATCATTGGTCGATTTAAACTCAACCAGTAGAGGACTTGAACTATCTTTAACTAGATAAGAATCAGAAAAATCTTAGGGTCGATTTAACTGAACCAGATAAAGTGTCTATTAGAAACAAATTAGGATAAATCATTGGTCGATTTAAACTGAACCAGTAGAGATCTTGAATCATCTTTAACTTGATAAGAATCAGAAAAATCTTAGGGTCGATTTAATTGAACCAGAGAAAGTGTCTACTGGAAACAAATTAGTATAAATCATTGGTTGATTTAAACTGAAGCAAAAAAAGGTCTTGAATTATCTTTAACAGGATAAGAATCAGAAAAATGTTAGGGTCGATTTAACTAAACTAGAGAAAGTGTCTACTGGAAACAAATCAGGATAAATAATTGTTTGATTTAAACTGAACCAACAGAGGTCTGGAATTATCTTTAACTGGATAAGAATCAGAAAAATCATATGGTCGATTCAACTGAACCAGAGAAAGAGTCTACCAGAAACAAATCAAGATAAGTCATTGGTCGATTTAAACTGAACCAACAGAGGTCTTGAATTATATTTACCTCGACAAGAATCAGAAAATCTTAGGGTCTATTTAACTGAACCCGATAAAGAGTCTACCAGAAACAAATCAGGATAAATCATTGGTCGATTTAAATTGAACCAGCAGAGTTCTAGATTTATCTTTAACTGGATAAGAATCAGAAAAATCATAGGGTCGATTTATCTAAACCAGAGAAAGTGTCTATTGGAAATAAAGTAGGATAAACCATTGGTCGATTTAAACTAAACCAACAGAGGTATTGAATTATCTTTAACTAGATAAGAATCATAAAAATCTTATGTTCGATTTAAATAAACTATAGAAAGTGTCTACTGGAAACAAATCAGGATAAATCATTGGTCGATTTAAACTGAACCATCAGAGGTCTTGAATTATCTTTAACAGGATAAGAATCAGAAATATCTTAGGGTCGATTTAACTGAACTAGAGAAAGAGTCTACCGGAAACAAATCAGGATAAATCATTGGTTGATTTAAAGTGAACCAGTAGAGGTCTTGAGTTATCTTTAACTGGATAAGAATAAGAAAAATCTTAGGGTCGATTTAATTGAACTAGAGTAAGTTTCTACTGGAAACAAATCAGGATAAATCATTGGTCGATTTAAACTGAACTAGCAGAGGTCTTGAAATATCTTTAACTGGATAAGAATCAGAAAAATCTTAGGGTCGATTTAACTGAACCAGAGAAAGTTTCTATTAGAAACAAATTAGGATAAATCATTGGTCGATTTAAACTAAACCAGTAGAGTTCTTGAATCATCTTTAACTGGATAAGAATCGGAAAAATCTTTGGGTCGATTTAATTGAACCAAAGAAAGTGTCTACTGGAAACAAATCAGTATAAATCATTGGTTGATTTAAACTGAAGCAACAGAGGTCTTGAATTATATTTAACAGGATAAGAATCATAAAAATCTTAGGTTCGATTTAACTGAACTAGAGAAAGAGTCTACCGGAAACAAATCAAGATAAATCATTGGTCGATTTAAAATGAAATAGAAAAGGTCTTGAATTATCTTTAACTGGATTAGAATAAAAAAAATCTTAGGGTCGATTTAACTGAACCAGAGAAAGTTTCTATTGGAAACAAATCAGGATAAATCATTGGTCGATTTAAAACTGAACCAGCAGAGGTCTTGAATTATCTTTAATTGGATAAGAATAAGAAAAATCTTAGGGTCGATTTAACTAAACCAGAGAAAGAGTGTACCGGAAACAAATCAGGATAAATCATTGTTTGATTTAAACTGAAATAGAAGAGGTCTTGAGTTATATTTAACTGGATAAGAATAATAAAAATCATAGGGTCGATTTAATTGAACCAGAGTAAGTGTCTACTGGAAACAAATCAGGATAAATCATTGGTCGATTTAAACTAAACCAGTAGAGGTCTTGAATTATCTTTAACTGGATAAGAATCAGAAAAATCTTAGGGTCGATTTAACTAAACCAGAGAAAGTGTCTATGAGAAACAAATTAGGATAAATCGTTGGTCGATTTAAAATTGAACCAGCAGAGGTCTTGAATTATCTTTAACTGGATAAGAATAAGAAAAATCTTAGGGTCGATTTAACTGAACTAGAGAAAGTGTCTACTGTAAACAAATGAGGATAAATAATTGGTTGATTTAAACGGAACCAGCCGAGGTCTGGAATTATCTTTAACTGGAAAAGAATCAGAAAAATCATATGGTTCATTCAACTGAACCAGAGAAAGAGTCTACCGGAAACAAGACAGGATAAGTCATTGGTCGATTTAAACTGAACCAAAAGAGGTCTTGAATTATATTTAACTCAACAAGAATCAGAAAAATCGTAGGGTCTATTTAACTGAACCATATAAAGAGTCTACCAGAAACAAATCAGGATAAATCATTGGTCGATTTAAATTGAACCAGCAGAGTTCTTGAATTATCTTTAACTGGATAAGAATCAGAAAAATCTTAGGGTCGATTTATCTAAACAAGAGAAAGTGTCTCTTGGAAATAAAGAAGGATAAACCATTGGTCGATTTAAACTGAACCAACAGAGGTATTGAATAATCTTTAACTAGATAAGAATAAGAAAAATCTTATGGTCGATTCAAATGAACCATAGAAAGTGTCTACTAGAAACAAATCAGGATAAATCATTGGTCGATTTAAATTGAACCATCAGAGGTCTTGATTTATCTTTAACTGGATAAGAATCATAAAAATCTTAGTGTCGATTTAACTGAACCAGAGAAAGTGTCTATTAGAAACAAATTAGGATAAATCATTGGTCGATTTAAACTGAACCAGTAGAGGTCTTGAATCATCTTTAATTGGATAAGAATCAGAAAAATCTTAGGGTCGATTTAATTGAACTAGAGAAAGTGTCTACTGGAAACAAATCATTATAAATCATTGGTTGAATTAAACTGAAGCAACAGAGGTCTTGAATTATCTTTAACAGGATAAGAATCAGAATAAATCAGGATAAATCATTGGTTGATTTAAAGTGAACCAGTAGAGGTCTTGAGTTATCTTTAACTGGATAAGAATAAGAAAAATCTTAGGGTCGATTTAACTGAACCAGAGAAAGTGTCTATTAGAAACAAATTAGGATAAATCATTGGTCGATTTAAACTGAACCAGTAAAGTTCTTGAATTATCTTTACCTGGATAAGAATAAAAAAAATATTAGGGTCGATTTAGCTGAACCAAAGAAAGTGTCTACTGGTTACAAATCAGGATAAATCATTGGTCGATTTAAAACTTAACCAGCAGAGGTCTTGAATCATCTTTAACTGGATAAGAATAATATAAATCTTAAGGTCGATTTAACTGAACCAGAGAAAGAGTCTACCGAAAACAAATCAGGATAAATCATTGGTCGATTTAAACTGAAATAGAAGAGATCTTGAGTTATCTTTAACTGGATAAGAATAAGAAAAATCTTATGGTCGATTTAGTTGAACCAGAGTAAATATCTACTGGAAACAAATCAGGATAAATCATTGGTCGATTTAAAATGAACCAGTAGAGTTCTTGAATCATCTTTAACTGGATAAGAATCAGAAAAATATTAGGGTCGATTTAATTGAACCAGAGAAAGCGTCTACTCGAAACAAATCAGTATAAATCATTGGTTGATTTAAACTGAAGCAACAGAAGTCTTGAATTATCTTTAACGGGATAAGAATCAGAAAAATCTTAGGGTCGATATAAATGAACTAGAGAAAGAGTCTACCGGAAACAAATCAGGATAAATCGTTAGTCGATTTAAACTGAAATAGAAGAGATCTTTAATTATCTTTAACTGGATAAGAATAAAAAAAATCATAGGGTCGATTTAACTGAACCAGAGAAAGTGTCTACTGGAAAAAAATCAGGATAAATCATTGGTCGATTTAAAACTGAACCAGCAGAGGTCTTGAATTATCTTTAATTGGATAAGAATAAGAAAAATCTTAGGGTCGATTTACTTGAACCAGAGAAAGAGTCTACCAGAAACAAATCAGGATAAATCATTGGTCGATTTAAACTGAAATAGAAGAGGTCTTGAGTTATCTTTAACTGGATAAGAATCAGAAAAATCTTAGGGTCGATTTAATTGAACTAGAGAAAGTGTCTACTGGAAACAAATCATTATAAATCATTGGTTGAATTAAACTGAAGCAACAGAGGTCTTGAATTATCTTTAAAAGGATAAGAATCAGAAAAATCTTAGGGTCTATTTAACTGAACCAGAGAAAGTGTCTATTTGAAACAAATCAGGATAAATCATTGTTTGATTTAATGTGAACCAGTAGAGGTCTTGAATTATCTTTAACAGGATAAGAATCAGAAAAATCTTAGGGTCGATTTAACTAAACCAGAGAAATATTTTACCGAAAACAAATCAGGATAAATCTTTGGTCGATTTAAGCTAAAATAGAAGAGGTCTTGAATTACCTTTAACTGAACCAGAGAAAGTGTCTCCTGGAAATAAATCAGGATTAATCATTGGTCGATTTAAAATTGAACCAGCAGAGGTCTTGAATCATCTTTAACTGGATAAGAATAAGAAAAATCTTAGGGTCGATTTAACTGAACTAGAGAAAGTTTCTACTGGAAACAAATGAGGATAAATAATTGGTTGATTTAAACTGAACCAGCCGAGGTCTGGAATTATCTTTAACTGGAAAAGAATCAGAAAAATCTTATGGTCGATTCAACTGAACCAGAGAAAGAGTCTACCGGAAACAAATCAGGATAAGTCATTGGTCGATTTAAGCTTAACCAAAAGAGGTCTTGAATTATATTTAACTCAACAAGAATCAGAAAAATCTTAGGGTCTATTTAACTGAACCAGATAAAGAGTCTACCAGAAACAAATCAGGATAAATCATTGGTCAATTTAAATTGAACCAGCAGAGTTCTTGAATTATCTTTAACTGGATAAGAATCAGAAAAATCTTAGGGTCGATTTATCTAAACAAGAGAATGTGTCTCTTGGAAATAAAGCAGGATAAACCATTGGTCGATTTAAAATGAACCAACAGAGGTATTTAATTATCTTTAACTAGATAAGAATAAGAAAAATCTTATGGTCGATTTAAATGAACCATAGAAAGTGTCTACTAGAAACAAATCAGGATAAATCATTGGTCGATTTAAATTGAACCATCAGAGGTCTTGAATTATCTTTAAATGGATAAGAATCATAAAAATCTTAGCGTCGATTTAACTGAACCAGAGAAAGTGTCTATTAGAAACAAATTAGGTTAAATCATTGGTCGATTTAAACTGAACCAGTAGAGGTCTTGAATCATCTTTAATTGGATAAGAATCAGAAAAATCTTAGGGTCGATTTAAATGAACCAAAGAAAGTGTCTACTGGAAAAAAATCATTATAAATCACTGGTTGAATTAAACTGAAGCAACATAGGTCTTGAATTATCTTTAACATGATAAGAATCAGAAAAATCTTAGGGTCTATTTAACTGAACCAGAGAAAGTGTTTACTTGAAACAAATCAGGATAAATCATTGGTTGATTTACAGTGAACCAGTAGAGGTCTTGAGTTATCTTTAACTAGATAAGAATAAGAATATTCTTAGGGTCGATTTAACTAAACCAAAGAAAGTGTCTTTTAGAAACAAATTAGGATAAATCATTGATAGATTTAAACTGAACCAGTAAAGTTCTTGAATTATCTTTAACTGGATAAGAATCAAAAAAATCTTAGGGTCGATTTAGCTGAACCGGAGAAAGTGTCTACTGGAAACAAATCAGGATAAATCATTGTTCGATTTAAACTGGAATAGAAGAGGTCTTGAGTTATCTTTAACTGGATAAGAATAAGAAAAATCTTAGGGTCGGTTTAATTGAACCAGAGTAAGTGTCTACTGGAAACAAATCAGGATAAGTCATTGGTCGATTTAAACTAAACCAGTAGAGGTCTTGAATTATCTTTAACTGGATAAGAATCAGAAAAATCTTAGGGTCGATTTAACTGAACTAGAGAAAGTGTCTATTAGAAACAAATTAGGATAAATCATTGGTCGGTTTAAACTAAACCAGTAGAGTTCTTGAATCATCTTTAACTTGATAAGAATCAGAAAAATCTTAGGGTCGATTTAATTGAACCAGAGAAAGTGTCTACTGGAAACAAATCAGTATAAATCATTGGTTGATTTAAACTGAAGCAACAGAGGTCTTGAATTATCTTTAACAGGATAAGAATCAGAAAAATCATAGGGTCGATTTAACTAAACCAGAGAAAGAGTCTACCGGAAACAAATCAGGATAAATCATTGGTCCATTTAAACTGAAATAGAAGAGGTCTTGAATCATCTTTAACTGGATAAGAATCAAAAAAATCTTAGGATCGATTTAATTGAACCAGAGAAAGTTTCTACTGGAAACAAATCAGGATAAATCATTGGTCGATTTAAAACTGAACCAGTAGAGGTCTTGATTTATCTTTAACTGGATAAGAATAAGAAAAATCTTAGGGTCGATTTAACTGAACTAGAGAAAGTGTTTACTGGAAACAAATCAGGATAAATAATTGGTTGATTTAAACTGAACCAGTAGAGGTCTGGAATTATCTTTAAGTGGATAAGAATCAGAAAAATCATATGGTCGATTCAACTGAACCAGAGAAAGAGTCTACCGGAAACAAATCAGGATAAGTCATTGGTCTATTTAACTGAACCAGATAAAGAGTCTACCAGAAACAAATCAGGATAAATCATTGGTCGATTTAAACTAAACCAGCAGAGTTCTTGAATTATCTTTAACTGGATAAGAATCATAAAAATCTTAGTGTCGATTTAACTGAACCACAGAAAGTGTCTATTAGAAACAAATTAGGATAAATCATTGGTCGATTTAAACTGAACCAGTAGAGGTCCTGAATCATCTTTAACTGGATAAGAATCAGAAAAATCATAGGATCGATTTAATTGAACCAGAGAAAGTGTCTAATGGAAACAAATCATTATAAATCATTGGTTGATTTAAACTGAAGAAACAGAGGTCTTGAATTATCTTTAACAGGATAAGAATCAGAAAAATCTTATGGTCTATTTAACTGAACCAGAGAAAGTGTCTACTTGAAACAAATCAGGATAAATCAATGGTTGATTTAAAGTGAACCAGTAGAGGTCTTGAGTTATCTTTAACTGGATAAGAATAATAAAAATCTTAGGGTCGATTTAACTGAACCAGAGTAAGTGTCTACTGGAAACAAATCAGGATAAATCATTGGTAGATTTAAATTGAACCAGCAGAGGTCTTGAATTATCTTTAACAGTATAAGAATCAGAAAAATCATAGGGTCGATTTAACTGAACCAGAGAAAGAGTCTACCGGAAACAAATCAGGATAAAGCGTTGGTTGTTTTAGAATAAAATAGAAGAGGTCTTGAATTATCTTTAACTGGATAAGAATCAGAAAAATCTTAGGGTCAATTTAACTGAACTAGAGTAAGTGTCTACTGGAAACAAATCAGGATAAATCATTGGTCGATTTAAACTGAACCAACAGAGGTCTTGAATTATCTTTAACTGGATAAGAATCAAAAATATCTTAGGGTCGATTTAACTGAACCAGAGAAAGTGACTACTGGAAACAAATTAGGATACATCATTGGTCGATTTATACTGAACCAGCAGAGGTCTGGAATTATCTTTAACTAGATAAGAATCAGAAAAATCTTATGGTAGATTCAACTGAACCAGAGAAAGAGTCTACCGGAAACAAATCAGGATAAGTCATGGGTCGATTTAAACTAAACCAACAGAGATCTTGAATTATATTTAACTCGATAAGAATCAGAAAAATCTTAGGGTCTGAATAACTGAACAAGATAAAGAGTCTACCAGAAACAAATCAGGATAAATGATTGGTCGATTTAAACTGAACCAGCAGAGGTCTTGAATCATCTTTAACTGGATAAGAATCAGAAAAATCTTAGTGTCAATTTATCTAAACCAGAGAAAGTGTCTATTGGAAATAAAGAAGGATAAACCATTGGTCGATTTAAACTGAACCAACAGAGGTCTTGAATTATCTTTAACTAGATTAGAATCAGAAAAATCTTATGGTCGATTTAAATGAACCATAGAAAGTGTCTACTGGAAATAAATCAGGATAAATACTTGGTCGATTTAAACTGAACCATCAGAGGTCTTGAATTATCTTTAACTGGATAAGAATCAGGTAAATCTTAAGGTCGATTTAACTGAACCATAGAAAGTGTCAACTAGAAACAAATCAAGATAAATCATTGGTTGATTTAAATTGAACTAGCAGAGATCTTGAATCATCTTTAACTTGATAAGAATCAGAGAAATCCTAGGGTCGATTTAACTGAACCAGAGGAAGAGTCTATCGGAAACAAATAAGGATAAATTATTGGTAGATTTAAACTGAACCAACATAGGTCTTGAATTATCTTTAACTCGATAAGAATCATAAAAATCTTAGGGTTGATTTATCTGAACAAGAGAAAGTGTCTATTAGAAACAAATTAGGATAAATCATTCGTCGATTTAAACTCAACCATTAGAGGTCTTGAATTATCTTTAACTGGATAAGAATCAGAAAAATCTCAGGGTCTGTTGTACTCCAAAATTTTCCCTCTCGTATTCTTCAAAATATTGCAAGAAAAATTTCCAAGTTGCTCAAGTTTGCTCAAGAGTTGGACAGACAAGCTATCTCCTAAGGCAGTCAACCCCAAATTAGGGTTTTATGTTGCATCAAGATATTTGAATCCAGATGACCTCAAGTGATCCCCAATGTACTAGTATGTTATCAAGATCATCCATGTCAAATTTCAAGCCTTCCAGAGGAAGTTTGTCCAGTCAATTGCTCAAAGGGTCCAAAAATCGATTGTGCTAGGGCAAAAGTCAAATGTGACCTACAAGCAGTCAAACTTCAATATTTTTTGTCAACATTATCATTTTGAAGGATATTTCATCATTTTATCAAGGTTCGATCATGATTCATCAAGGATTGCTCAGATTTCATCAAGATTCAAAAGTTGCTAAATTAGGGTTTTGTAGGAAAAGTCCACTCAACTTTGACCAAGCATAAATTTCTCATACTTTATGAGAAATGACCCATCCAAATCTCATTTTGAAGAGGATGAAATTTCCTACAATTCATAGGCATACCCCAAGATCAAAGTATGCACTCACAATAAGTTATGAATTTGGACATTATAGGTCATTTTTGAAAGTCAACAAAAACACCTTTTTTGCCAAAACTTATAACTTGAGCATGGAATATCAAAATGATATGAGACCAAAAGGGTTGGTTATAGGACATCTCAAGATTTCTAAAAAGAGCAAGAAAACCTCCAAAAGTTCAAAATTAAATAAGTTATGCATTGTTGAAGTTGGACATTTTTGCAAAATTGCCAAAAGTCAACTATCCCCAAAACTTCAAATTTTGTCAAATGGGCCCATTCTTTTCCACTTGATTTGAGCTTGCATAGTTGCCCACGTGTCCTAGCTTCAGCCATGAGCCCATATTTTATTTTTATTATTTAATTTGATTTTTATTTGAATTTACTCATTTTAAATCAAATTAAATCATATAAAATCTAAAACTTTGATAACATGAGATCTTTTTGCTGTTTTAGGCTTTGATTGTCATCATTAATATCATCAAATTCGTATCAAGCCATATCATGTGCAAAAATATTGAATCAAATCAAATTTGGCAAGTTTGTAAAGGGTGAATCAAATCAAATTGGCAAGCATTGATGGGAGAAGATTTGAGCCAAGTTTGTTACCCTAACACACTATACAATACATAAGCAAGCCACAATGGACGAAATAAGGGTTGGAAAGTGGAGGCATAGGCAGAACAAAGTTTGAAAAAAGTCACAAAAAGCTTGAGATTGAAATCGTGCTTAGAGGCATTTTCAACGGTTGAAGCAGTAGCTACGTTGGTGTGGCACTTTAGTATGTACCGATATCCCTTGTGGCGCAACGAGGAGAATATGGGTCTGCTAAGGGGTCATTAAGCACCAACTGACCTTAGAACCTTTAAATTGACCAACTTGGCCATAGAACAGTAGCAGTATGCTACACTCATTGAGACTAAACTCTCACGATGATTCCGGCTGCAAGAAAAGGTTGCTAAACTGGAATTATGACCGATTGAGGGTAGTCAGTGATATTGAGATCCTCTAGAACCCGGTTACTATTTTTAGGACAGTTTTGAACCAACTGAACTGAAAGAGGGTAGTACCTAGACTCCTTGCCAGCCTAAAATCTAAGGGCTCTCTGTGTGACTTGCGTGCCTTTACCATGTTTGCTATTTGTGGATACTTGTGGTGTATTTTCTATCATGACATCATGACATTGCATGCACCTTGCATTGGACTAACCTATTTCAAAGACAGGAGGGATTCATCTTTGTTCTGTTTTGTAGGTCATGGCACCCATGCGTAGAAACACCATCCGGATCAACTTTGTCCAGATTCCCACTCAGCTTAAGGAATTGGTTGCAAAGATTTCAGATACTACATACTTTATCAGAAGACATGGGCACCTTCTTGGTTTGGTCACTTCCAAATTGGATGAACAGATGATGAGTGTCTTAGTCCAGTTCTTTGATCCACTGTACCATTGCTTTACTTTTCCGGACTACCAGTTGGTCCCTACCTTGGAAGAGTTCTCTAATCTGCTTGGTATCTCTATTCTGGAGCAGACCCTGTTTACAGGTTGGGAGAAGATCCTTAGGCCGGAAGAGATTGCTTCATCCTTTCATCTAACAAAGGTTGAGGTAATGTCTAATTGGGAAACTCGTAGTGGAGCAAAGGGCTTCTTGACTAAATTCTTGGTTGGTAAGGCTAATCAGTTCTGGGACAGTCTAGACTTCCAGGCATTTGAAGACATTCTGGCTCTTGTCATATATGGTTTGGTGTTGTTTCCTAACTCAGATTCTTTCGTCAACGTCAATGCGGTGAAGATCTTCATGTCCAGTAATCCAGTACCCACTCTCTTGGGTGACATTCTTCATTCTCTTTATGCCTGTACTGCTCGGAAGCGGGGAACCCTTATGAGCTGTGAACTATTGTTGGCGAGGTGGTTTGTTTCTAACCTCCCCAAATCAGTTCTGAAGAACAAGGAAGGCATGGGCTGGGCCTATAGGATTATGTATCTCTCTCATAATGACATCATTTGGACTATCAAGGGCATGGAAGACATGGCTATTATTGATCGATGTGGGGAATACCCCAATGTTCCACTGATAGGAACCAATGGAGGGATCACTTATAATCCGTGCTTGGCCTTACGTCAGTTTGGGCGAGCTAGAAGGGAAGGATCTCATGAGTTGTTAATGCCCAGTATTGTCTTTGATTTCCAAGGAGATAGTGACGAGCAACGCCGTAGATTTATAAGAGCTTGGGATATGGTACACATGTCTGATCCACACGAGCTGGGTGTGAAGACTTCTCTACCAATGGAACCATATCTCTTATGGGTTCGCATACGTGCCCAAAAGCTGGGAATGCCTTACGAAGCCGTCTTGCCTATAACTCTTGAGGTTGCTGATGAAGAAGGGGTTCCTCCTACCATCCTACACCCTTACATGCCTACTGACATTGGGGCATTGAAGAGATCATGGATGCAGCTGAGAGAAGAGCGGGATACTTACCGAGAAAAGTATCACGAGCCATAGCAGAAGATTCAGAAGTTGACAAGGCAGCTGGAGAACGAGCGGATCCTCAATGACTATGTCCGCACCGACAAGAAGCGACCATGGGAGCATTGATTGTCTTTGGATTATTTCTAGTTTTGATTTACTTTTTTAGTTTTTCTTTCTTGTAACGCCTTAAAGGCATCTGTTGAACAATTGATTTTAAAGTTTATCTAATAAAAGTGTGTTTCATTTTGTTTATGAATTTGAATCCCTAAAAGTCTTTGAAATCATATCATACGTGTTGTACCCCAAAATTTGCCCTCCCATATTCTTCAAGAAATTGCCAAGTCAAGCTTCAAAATCTTCCCAAGGGTTGCACAGTTCAAGGGCCTCCTAACAGTCAAAATTAGGGTTTTGGTTCTGACAAAGAAAATGAAGTTTCCAAGGGTCCAATCAAGTCCCACATGCCTATAAATATGGTCAAGCATCCTCATACCAAGTTTCAAGAGTTACAGCACAAAATTGCACAGTCAAAAACCCTAATTGCACTACAGTCAACTGTAGGGGCAAAATGGTCATTTGACAGTCAAAAGTTCAAATTTTTGGTCAACATCTCATTTTGAAGCCACAAACATCATTTGATCAATGCTTGATCATGATTCTCAAAGCTTGGCTCAAAAATCATCAAGATGCAAAAGTTTCCATATTTGGACAGCTGAAAAAGTCAACTGTAAATTGACCAGGGCATAACTTTCACATGGATTATCAGAAAAATTCCATCCAAAGCTCATTTTGAAGAGAAAGACATTTACTACAACTCCTCTTCATACTTCAAGTCCAAGAAATGCTCTCACAAAAAGTTATCAATTTCAACATTATAGGTCATTTTCAAAAGTCAACAAAAAGGGACTTTAAGTCAAAGGCCATAACTTGAGATTGGTAAATCAAAATGACATGGGACCAAAGACATTGGTTAGAGGACTCAAATACCTTTCCAAAATGTCCAAGAACATGATCAAAGCTTAAAAATTGAGCAAGTTATGCCTTGTGGAAGTTGGGATATTTTTGGATATTTTGAAAAATCAACATTGATTCAAATGACTTAAAAATGCTAATGGGCCTCTTTTTCTTCCACAATTCATCATCCAAGGCATGTGCACGACCATTTGTCCCAAAGGGAAGTTTTTATCATTTTTATTTTATTTATTTGAATTTTTAAATGCTAGAAATTCATTTAATTAATTAAAATATATAAAAAATACTAAACCTAGGTTTTTCAATCTTTTTATGCATGATATCTACTCAATATTTCGTGCAAATCAGGTTTGGGAAAGAATCAAAGGTAATTGGATGTGATTGAAGCCAAAAAGCATGAAAAAGATTTGGAAGATTATGGCTTGAAAATCAAATATCCTTTTCATTAATTCATGGATTTTTGATCAATTTCTTTGACCTAAATCATTGATACATATATATGCAAGCTAACCCTCGTGCCCTTGGACTCCAAGCTGCGCCATATACCAAGAATCAAACTCACACTTTTGCTTAAAAATTTCAAAACTGAAAACAAGGTTACAGGTTGATTCAAGCAAAGAGACTTGTTCCATCACCTTCCTGAGGCTTCAAGGAAGATTTCCAAATCAAAACCAACCATTCTAACACCAAGAGTCGTGAGAACGGTCGCACCCTGTACAGAAAAATTTTCATGTTCTTGCATCATGAATCATACGCTTTTAGTAATTTTTAACATTTGATTTATGTTCATTGCCTAATTCTAAAGCTAACTGTGTGGTTTAATTGTGTTTTTGTGCACCCTTGAGGATTTCACCATGAATACGTGCTAGGGTTTTCAGGACATTGAATTAGGGCTTCTCATTCAAGGAAAAATTGGGACACGACAATGGCACCATGAGAATCAGAAGCTTCCAACCAAGTCATTGATGGGGTCGCGCCCAATTTCTGATTAGAAACAAGCTAATCGCTATTTTCCCAAATGGCCTATTTTGGAACGGTGCAAAAACCGTTGCTAACCCCTTTTTATTTTCAGGAAAAAAACAAGCCAAGGAAGGAGATGATGAAGTGGCCATCAGTAATTGGTTTATTCAAATTCTCGCGCGAAAAAAACATTAGCGCTTGTTTTACCTTATTATATTTATTGTCTATATAATATACAAAGAAGTAAAGTGGCACGATTGGCAAGGCGTTGTACTGGTAACCTCCAGGACCTGGGTTCGATCCCAGGTCCCCATCCCTTTGCAATATTATTTTTCTATTTGTGATTCTATGCAGTTTCAACGTTGTAGACCACCATACACTCAATATCCAGGCCCTCCACATGTCCCACTGCGCTCAATCAAGGGACCAGATCTGATGGACACCGTACACCCCAGTCAATGCACTCACGCGCTAGCATAAAAAGTCAGATAGGGCCTTGCCATAAGTGGGCTTAATTGCCAAGTACACCTCTAATTGGGGACAGAAACCCCTCCAAGGTTTTGATTTTTATTCTATTCTTATTTTATTTATTTTCATTATTCCTTATTCTTATTTAATTCTTTAATTTAGTTAATTTTCATAAAAATATAAAAACAATAAAAAATCACAAAAAGACAAAAAATAAGTGTTTTATTTAATTAATATATTTTTTGTAAATAAATATTATTCATTAATTTTAGTTATTAAATTAGGTTTAATTTTAATATTTTCCTTAATCAATTTAAAATTTGGTAGAATTAGGGTTTGTAATAATTTTTATCCTTTTTTCTTTTCTTTCATAATAATTAATTATTAAATATTATTTATTTTTGTAATTAAATTACCATGTAATTAATTAGGTTAATTTAGGTTTAACTTTAATATTCTTTCTTAATAAACTAAAAAACAATTAGAATTAGGGTTAGCATTTTAATTTCAATTAATCTCATTAAATTCTCATAAATACAAAATACCAAAAATAATTTCTTTTTCTTTAATTTAATTAATTTGCTAATAATTTAATTTCATTAAAAAGGGTCCAACGCCCTCGTTTCTAATTTTAATTTCAATTCGCGTATTTATTTCTTTTCCTTTTAATATTTATGTACCTCTCCTAAAGCTTTGTAAACTCGGACATTTTAATCCTTCGCACTTTACTTTCTTTATTTTCTGTCAAATCGGGTTCTGGAAATTTTGGCGATGTGGACCCGCGCCTTTTGTAATAGTTTAGAATTTTACCTTTTCTCGCTCTTTTAATTACTAAATAAATGCATGCAAGGATGAATGGCCAAAAATAAAAACAAAAGCGTAGATCACCAATAACATGACAAGATAAAATATCTGAATCTGACACACAAATCACACACCACCCCTAGGGTACGCCTCACTGTTGCCTTGCCTCGAAAGGTGATCGTCGAGTAGAGGATGTCTTAGTAAGTCCTCATGATCTGGGAACCTGGCATGAGGGTAGCTTCTAAGGTGTCTTCCCATTGCTCTGGTGATCACCATGTCCCGAACCTCGAATTGACCCGAACACCTCCAACGGTGGTGCTACCTACCTCTCAATGGTGGGATGGCACTACTTTAAAGGACATCTACACAGACGAATTCCTTAGGGTAGGTAGACGACTCTAGATACTTGCTCTAAATTTCAAAACAAATCAAAAATACTTTTCACACCGACACCTTTTCAAAAAGCTTTCGAAAGCAATTTTTCAAACACTCTTGAGGACCGATACAAGAGTCGAACTGGAATTTTCAAAGAAACTTTTTTAAAACCCACAGTTGAAAAGCAAACAAACCATTTTTGAAAACATAAATGAGCAAGTATCTAAGAGCCCATGGATAACCATGGATAGAAAGGGTGCTAACACCTTCCCTTTCTATAACCTACCTCCCGAACCGAGAGCAATCTCTTTAAGGAATTTTTCTGTGCTTTTGTCCTTTCCATTTGGAGAAAATAAAAGACGGTGGCGACTCTTGCTTCCGCGACATTTCGCGAACCAGCGTTAAACAGTCAGTTCCAGATCCACTGATCACAGAACTGGCGACTCTGCTGGGGATTTAACTTAAAGTAAGGTGTACCTTAGGACTAAGATCACTGTGTTTTCAATTGTATTGACTTGCTTGCTTTATTATTGTGGGACTGTCTTGGGAGTTCTATAGATCCTAACCCGGATCTGGGGATACCTTCTTAGAAAGTAGCAACAAGGCTATGAGGGAACTGTGCAGGGTATACCGACATGGTTGAAACAGTCTGCTACGTTGATGTGGCACTTTGGTGTGTACCGGTAACCCTTGAGTTCAGTCAAGGAGAGTACGGGGCCTCCGCGTGGTGTCGTGAAGCATCAACAGACCTTAGGAACCTTAATTGAACTATCTTGGCCTCTTTAGGGTAGTGAGATAACTGACTTTGGTGCAGTCCGAGGTTGGTTGATACTCGATACTACACTCAATTGAGGGTTGCTTTCCTGGAATATTTCGGTCGCCAGTTCAGTGGCTAAATCGAAATGATGAACAACGAAAGCAATCCAGTGATATTGGGACCCTTAGAACCCGATTACTTCTAATAGGACAGGTTGAGCCCACCAACTTCAAGAGGGTAATACCCAGACCCCATGCTGGCCTAAACTCTAAGGGTTTCTCTTGTGTGACTTGTGTGCCTTCGTACTTGACTATTTGCATGCTTGTTGTCTGACACTTGAGCTTCTTGCAGGTTTTGTTTGTAGTCCTTAATTAGGACTCATAACAAGGTCTATCGAGTTTCTTGCAGGTTTCGTTTATAGTCCTTAATTGGGACTCATGACAGGGTTTACTAAGTTTCTTGCAGGTTTTGGCTTGCAGTCCTTAATTGGGACTCATAACAGGGTTACTCACATTACCCCATGCATACCATAACATCATACCATTTCATACATACTAACCCATTTCAAGGATCTCAAGGGCTTGTGATGCAGGTCATGATGAATCAAACGTCTAGCAAGGGGCAAAGAGGATTTATTTTCCTTTAGCCAAGGTTGTCAGGGGCTATGACCCACTAGATATGGTGAGCTTTGACTCCCGGAGAAGGTTCCCCTAACCAAGGTTGTTTGGAAATCAAAACCAGACATGATGACTAAAGTCAGGGGCTATGACCCACTCGATATGGTGAGCGTTGACTCTTGAAGAAGGTTCCCCTAACCAAGGTTATGTGGAAACCAAAACCAGACATGATGACTAAAGTCAGGGGCTATGACCCACTGGATATGGTGAGCCTTTGACCCTTTGAAGAAGGACTCTCAACAACATGAAGTTCCTTCAATCAAGCCACCAGATTCCAATGCTAACAATTTTCTTGTTTACCCTGCGAGGTCCTTGAAAACATCACATGCATGTCATACACATCATTGCATAACAGGTACCCTTGTTGCAGGTCACTTACCTTTCTCGCTGTTTATTTCAGCAATGGCTTCCCAACAAGATAACCAGGACCTTATTGCTCAAGAGACTCGGTTTGGGGAAATCCTCCTGAATCTATCCAAGGGGAAGGAGGAGCTAAGGACACTTCTTATGGAGACTTTGGTCAGGAACAGTGCTGAGGATGAACGGATGAAACATCGGCAAGCTGAGGTGGATGCATTGAAAGTCCAGATGCTGGGGCAGGCGACTGCCATTCAAAGTTTAGCTCAAAGACAAGACGAGCTCGGGGTTCTCATCAACCAACTGCTTCAGGGTAACCAACTGGGGCAAACGTCTAAGGGTAAAAAGCCATTCATCATTCAATCATCCTTGAGACAAGGAGATAAGGGGAGAGCTCCTCAAATGGCTTCAGCGCCACAAATTCAGCATCAACCTCACCAGCTTCAGCCAGACAAGCCCAGGAGGTAATTCACCCAGCTCAACATGTCGTTGTTCCAAGCTTTACAACGCCTGTTAAGATTGAACCTGATCACATTAAGGGCTCATCCCCGGAACCAGAACACAACATCTCCTGTCTATGATCCCAATAAAAGGTGTGCCTACCACTCTGCCTGTCCAGGACATGATACCAACGAGTGTTGGGCTTTGAAAAACAAGATCCAGGACCTGATTGATGAAGGAGCACTGGAATTCACACAAGATGGTCAGGCTGAATTTTTCTACCATCCCTCCAAGGCTCACCATTTGAAGTGACAAGCTCTGAGACTAGGAAACTTTTGTTCATTCGAATGTTCAAGTTGTGTTGTTCTTTGATTGTTCAAACATTTACTCATGTTATGTTAAACATTGTTATTTCATTAATGCATTACATATGTCCGTTTTGAAGTAAATATATTCGTATTCACTAAATGCAAATTATTTTCATATTTTTTCTGATGTCAGCTCTTGATCTAAAATTCTAAGCCTCTTGAGGGAGGATGACGAAAACGATACCACGATCTTTACAGTATGCTTTTAAACAGACCCCGCTGATGAGGTACAGGCATTGTTTCAATTCCTAAACACTGGAGTTATAAGGATGATAATCCCTCGTCAACCCCTCTGAGCCAAAGAAGTAGGAGTTTTTCTTTTTGAAAATTAAAACCCTTTATCATAACCTGGGGCAGGGTAGTTCTCTCAGTTGACCCAGGTGCATGACAAATGGCACCAAAGAGGTCCTTACAAAACAAAAGACAGTGATGGTTCTGAACAATCATACAGATAGGCAGTCATTATATCTCAAAAAAATAAAAAGCCCATTAAGTCAAAACCCATGAAGAAGACTTACAAAACTGGGGCATCCCGCTGACTGTAATCACAAAAAGAAACAGTTCAGGCAAAAAAAAATATAGGGATAATAAAAACAAAAAAAGAGGTCTTACAAACCCTCAACGAAAAAAGAGGAAATGACTGCCTATTCAAAATAAACTGTCAAAGTCCGAACCATAACAAGTATATCAAAGCAAAGACTCAAAACAAGGTCTAACGCACGGTCAACTGAGCTTAGGTTTGGAGAACATCACGAAGAGCGGGTGGGTACAAATAATTTGAGCCTTTATCCTTTGTTTCTTCAACCGTGAACCAGGCCACGTTATAACCCTCAAAAGTCCTAGCTGAAGCATGGGTTAGTTCAAAAGCATACTGTTACGAAAGGTATCCTGACTCCTTAAGGCCTACGGTAAATACAGAGTTGACATCACGTTTTACAAACATTCATTTGTTTTATGAAAAAAGAATGCATTTTCAAAATCTTCAAGACAGACATAGGCTTTGCATTTTTAACATAACTTTGTTTGCATATGACTTTTTGTTTGAACAGCAGGAAAATTCGAACGACGAATGCCTAATGAACAGAAGCACCTCCAATCAAGGGGCATGACATGATCATGGTCTACCATCTGGGGAAATCCAATCAAGATTCGGAGAATCTCTCAAAGGCCAAATAGCCTGGGGCAAATCTTCGCCTGAGTCACTTGGGGCATTCCAACAACGAATCTTGCCTGATCAAACATCTTCTGGTGGCATGGCAAAACACTTCTAACAGGGGCAACTCCCTACATTCTGAGAGCATGGACATAATCGAAAAAAATACCACGCAAAAACAAAGACCCGCTAGGTTGACATAACTAGGCAAAAATAAGGGCTTCCCGGCAAACCAAAAGGGTTCGGGCAAAAATAAGGGATGAATATAAAAAATCTATACACCCGGCAAGTCGAAAACCTGAAAAGGCGGCTTGGGCAAAAATGGGTATCCCGGTGGACTGAAAACCCAAAAGGGCGGTCCAGGCAAAAGTTAGGGATTAAAGCGTACGACTATGTCCTGTTATCTTGTCACCTGCCGACCAGAAGAAGGTTTGTCCATCAACAACTATCAGCACCTCACAGGTCTTCATCTCCCACCTCAGAAACAGGGGCAATAAAGAGTTGTCTAAGCAATCTAATTGTTCTATCCTCCAAGGTATCAAGGTAGGTTCATCTAAAGAACATAACCGTCATATCTTAACTCCCCAGAGAGTGAGCCAGCAAGTCAGTACACTCTCCCCAAGCGAAGCTATAGTATCAAACTTAAGGAAGTTGGGTGTCCTCCAACAGATCTCAACATTCCCCAGCACATCATTCTTAAACAAGCATCCCCGGCAGTCTTGGTCTAAAGATTGTTCCCCGGCAGTATACCAGCATTCAGTGGAGTCATCTTCCCGATGCAGTTCAAACTTCCCCCCCAAAGAGTCCAATCAGTTTCCCCAGGAAAGTTGGAAGTTACCTCCCCAAGCAGTAAGCTTATCCCCAGTAGATTCTGGAAGCTTATCCTCGCAGAGCACGAACGCGTCTCCCGACTTTATTTAAAGAGTTATTTCCTTATCAGGATATAACTGGGTTATCCTCAGCCAAAAGCCACGGAAAGAGCATCCTCGACGAAGTCTTCTTATCCCCAGCGAAGTCTATTAACACTTCCAACACAACAAGGGTATCCCCAGCAAGTTATTACCATCAAAATTCAACAAAGTACCTCGCTCCCCATAGAGTATTACTTCCCAGCAAGATCATCAGAATACCAGAACCCCGCAGAATCTTCCATTCGCCAAGTTTATTCCCCAACGGAGTTATCTTCTCCTACCGGTATTCTTGCAACTATCATCCCCAGCAGAAGCAAAATCTATTCTTCGACATCAGCCCAGGAGTGACTTCCCGGCACCCGTCAAGGATTTATTTTCCTAAGACGAAAAAAATACATTCATAAACATCGCACTTCCATACATCATTATAGCATGCATAGACGCATCATATCCTACAAATCTCATTTATGTTGAGAACATCATTGCTTGATCCATATCATGCATCGCATATGACTGACCTTTACCTTTCAGGAAAGATTCAGTTAAATTCTCAATCATATTTCAAGACCTAGACCGGTTCAGTTAAATCGACTCCAAAGATTTCTTATCCAGTCAAAGGCCTTCTCTGGTCCAGTTAAATCGACCCCAAACAGATTTTTCTGATAAAGACTCAGTAGAAGTTATCCAAGGTTCTCTCAATGTTTGCTGTTGAGGTGGTAATCGCCTATGGTTCTCTCCCCGATACTGCGGAGGTGGTAATCCCAGATTTCGCTCAACGATTGCTGTTGAAGTTGAAGTTATCCAAGGTTCTCTCAATGTTTGTTATTGAGGTGGTAATCGCCTATGGTTCTCTCCCCGATACTGCGGAGGTGGTAATCCCAGATTTCACTCAACGATTGCTGTTGAAGTTGAAGTTATCCAAGGTTCTCTCAATGTTTGCTGTTGAGGTGGTAATCGCCTATGGTTCTCTCCTCGATACTGCGGAGATGGTAATCCCAGATTTCGCTCAACGATTGCTGTTGAAGTTGAAGTTATCCAAGGTTCTCTCAATGTTTGCTGTTGAGGTGGTAATCGCCTATGGTTCTCTCCCCGATACTGCGGAGGTGGTAATCCCATATTTCGCTCAACGATTGCTGTTGAAGTTGAAGTTATCCAAGGTTCTCTCAATGTTTGCTGTTGAGGTGGTAATCGCCTATGGTTCTCTCCCCGATACTGCGGAGGTGGTAATCCCAGATTTCGCTCAACGATTGCTGTTGAAGTTGAAGTTATCCAAGGTTCTCTCAATGTTTGCTGTTGAGGTGGTAATCGCCTATGGTTCTCTCCCCGATACTGCGGAGGTGGTAATCCCAGATTTCGCTCAACGATTGCTGTTGAAGTTGAAGTTATCCAAGGTTCTCTCAATGTTTGCTGTTGAGGCGGTAATCGCCTATGGTTCTCTCCCCGATACTGCGGTGGTGGTAATCCCAGATTTCGCTTAACGATTGCTGTTGAAGTTGAAGTTATCCAAGGTTCTCTCAATGTTTGCTGTTAAGGTGGTAATCGCCTATGGTTCTCTCCCCGATACTGCGGAGGTGGTAATCCCAGATTTCGCTCAACGATTGCTGTTGAAGTTGAAGTTATCCAAGGTTCTCTCAATGTTTGCTGTTGAGGTGGTAATCGCCTATGGTTCTCTCCCCGATACTGCGGAGGTGGTAATCCTAAGCTTTTCTCAACGATTGTTGTTGAAGTTAAAGTCATCCAAGGTTCTCTCACCGTTCCTGTTGAGGTAGTAACCACCCCTGGTTCATTCATCACCGTTTGAAGCTCCAGATCCAGCTCCTGTAACCAGTCAGGACACATCTATACAAAGAATTTAAAGACCAGCTCCCGTAATAGGTCAGGTAATCTTTTTCTCTTGTAGGTACGCAAGTTCTTGCTAAGGAATCTCTTACGCGATCAACATCCAGATGGCATCTATAAGCCCATCCACCATCTTCCAGCATCTCTCAGCATGGCATCTATAAGCCCATCATCCTATTCATCAATCTCCAAATGGCATCTATAAGCCCATTCCCATCATCACACTACTATGTGAGCGCAAATTTCTGGGCACTCTAGTGTTCAATCATCTTCCACCTTCGGATTACGAAAGGCACGTCAGCCAATCTGCATCCTCAGGTCTAAGAAGATTGAACAGGGGCAACTGTTGTACCCCAAAATTTGCCCTCCCATATTCTTCAAGAAATTCCCAAGTCAAGCTTCAAAATCTTCCCAAGGGTTGCACAGTTCAAGGGCCTCCTAACAGTCAAAATTAGGGTTTTGGTTCTGACAAAGAAAATGAAGTTTCCAAGGGTCCAATCAAGTCCCACATGCCTATAAATATGGTCAAGCATCCTCATACCAAGTTTCAAGACTTACAACACAAAATTGCACAATCAAAAACCCTAATTGCACT
Source organism: Vicia faba (assembly GCA_948472305.1). Lineage (NCBI taxonomy): Eukaryota > Viridiplantae > Streptophyta > Magnoliopsida > Fabales > Fabaceae > Vicia > Vicia faba. The sequence goes on along the minus strand of OX451736.1, from coordinate 162,280,933 downwards.
ACAGTCAACTATAGGGGCAAAATGGTCATTTGACAGTCAAAAGTTCAAATTTTTGGTCAACATCTCATTTTGAAGCCACAAACATCATTTGATCAATTCTTGATCATGATTCTCAAAGCTTGGCTCAAAAATCATCAAGATGCAAAAGTTTCCATATTTGGACAGCTGAAAAAGTCAACTGTAAATTGACCAGGGCATAACTTTCACATGGATTATCAGAAAAATTCCATCCAAAGCTCATTTTTAAGAGAAAGACATTTCCTACAACTCCTCTTCATACTTCAAGTCCAAGAAATGCTCTCACAAAAAGTTATCAATTTCAACATTATAGGTCATTTTCAAAAGTCAACAAAAAGGGACTTTAAGTCAAAGGCCATAACTTGAGATTGGTAAATCAAAATGACATGGGACCAAAGACATTGGTTAGAGGACTCAAAGACCTTTCCAAAATGTCCAAGAACATGAGCAAAGCTTAAAAATTGAGCAAGTTATGCCTTGTGGAAGTTGGGAAATTTTTGGATATTTTGAAAAATCAACATTGATTCAAATGACTTAAAAATGCTAATGGGCCTCTTTTTCTTCCACAATTCATCATCCAAGGCATGTGCACGACCATTTGGCCCAAAGGGAAGTTTTTATCATTTTTATTTTATTTATTTGAATTTTTAAATGCTAGAAATTCATTTAATTAATTAAAATATATAAAAAATACTAAACCTAGGTTTTTCAATCTTTTTATGCATGATATCTACTCAATATTTCGTGCAAATCAGGTTTGGGAAAGAATCAAAGGTGATTGGATGTGATTGAAGCCAAAAAGCATGAAAAAGATTTGGAAGATTATGGCTTGAAAATCAAATATCCTTTTCATTAATTCATGGATTTTTGATCAATTTATTTGACCTAAATCATTGATACATATATATGCAAGCTAACCCTCGTGCCCTTGGACTCCAAGCTGCGCCATATACCAAGAATCAAACTCACACTTTTGCTTAAAAATTTCAAAACTGAAAACAAGGTTACAGGTCGATTCAAGCAAAGAGACTTGTTCCATCACCTTCCTGAGGCTTCAAGGAAGATTTCCAAATCAAAACCAACCATTCTAACACCAAGAGTCGTGAGAACGGTCGCACCCTGTACAGAAAAATTTTCATGTTCTTGCATCATGAATCATACGCTTTTAGTAATTTTTAACATTTGATTTATGTTCATTGCCTAATTCTAAAGCTAACTGTGTGGTTTAATTGTGTTTTTGTGCACCCTTGAGGATTTCACCATGAATACGTGCTAGGGTTTTCAGGACATTGAATTAGGGCTTCTCATTCAAGGAAAAATTGGGACACGACAATGGCACCATGAGAATCAGAAGCTTCCAACCAAGTCATTGATGGGGTCGCGCCCAATTTCTGATTAGAAACAAGCTAATCGCTATTTTCCCAAATGGCCTATTTTGGAACGGTGCAAAAACCGTTGCTAACCCCTTTTTATTTTCAGGAAAAAAACAAGCCAAGGAAGGAGATGATGAAGTGGCCATCAGTAATTGGTTTATTCAAATTCTCGCGCGAAAAAAGCATTAGCGCTTGTTTTACCTTATTATATTTATTGTCTATATAATATACAAAGAAGTAAAGTGGCACGATTGGCAAGGCGTTGTACTGGTAACCTCCAGGACCTGGGTTCGATCCCAGGTCCCCATCCCTTTGCAATATTATTTTTCTAATTGTGATTCTATGCAGTTTCAACGTTGTAGACCACCATACACTCAATATCCAGGCCCTCCACATGTCCCACTGCGCTCAATCAAGGGACCAGATCTGATGGACACCGTACACCCCAGTCAATGCACTCACGCGCTAGCACAAAAAGTCAGATAGGGCCTTGCCATAAGTGGGCTTAATTGCCAAGTACACCTCCAATTGGGGACAGAAACCCCTCCAAGGTTTTGATTTTTATTCTATTCTTATTTTATTTATTTTCATTATTCCTTATTCTTATTTAATTCTTTAATTTAGTTAATTTTCATAAAAATATAAAAACAATAAAAAATCACAAAAAGACAAAAAATAAGTGTTTTATTTAATTAATATATTTTTTGTAAATAAATATTATTCATTAATTTTAGTTATTAAATTAGGTTTAATTTTAATATTTTCCTTAATCAATTTAAAATTTGGTAGAATTAGGGTTTGTAATAATTTTTATCCTTTTTTCTTTTCTTTCATAATAATTAATTATTAAATATTATTTATTTTTGTAATTAAATTACCATGTAATTAATTAGGTTAATTTAGGTTTAACTTTAATATTCTTTCTTAATAAACTAAAAAACAATTAGAATTATGGTTAGCATTTTAATTTCAATTAATCTCATTAAATTCTCATAAATACAAAATACCAAAAATAATTTCTTTTTCTTTAATTTAATTAATTTACTAATAATTTAATTTCATTAAAAAGGGTCCAACGCCCTCGTTTCTAATTTTAATTTCAATTCGCGTATTTATTTCTTTTCCTTTTAATATTTATGTACCTCTCCCAAAGCTTTGTAAACTCAGACATTTTAATCCTTCGCACTTTACTTTCTTTATTTTCTGTCAAATCGGGTTCTGGAAATTTTGGCGATGTGGACCCGCGCCTTTTGTAATAGTTTAGAATTTTACCTTTTCTCGCTCTTTTAATTACTAAATAAATGCATGCAAGGATGAATGGCCAAAAATAAAAACAAAAGCGTAGATCACCAATAACATGACAAGATAAAATATCTGAATCTGACACACAAATCACACACCACCCCTAGGGTACGCCTCACTGTTGCCTTGCCTCGAAAGGTGATCGTCGAGTAGAGGATGTCTTAGTAAGTCCTCATGATCCGGGAACCTGGCATGAGGGTAGCTTCTAAGGTGTCTTCCCATTGCTCTGGTGATCACCATGTCCCGAACCTCGAATTGACCCGAACACCTCCAACGGTGGTGCTACCTACCTCTCAATGGTGGGATGGCACTACTTTAAAGGACATCTACACAGACGAATTCCTTAGGGTAGGTAGATGACTCTAGATACTTGCTCTAAATTTCAAAACAAATCAAAAATACTTTTCACACCGACACCTTTTCAAAAAGCTTTCGAAAGCAATTTTTCAAACACTCTTGAGGACCGATACAAGAGTCGAACTGGAATTTTCAAAGAAACTTTTTTAAAACCCACAGTTGAAAAGCAAACAAACCATTTTTGAAAACACAAATGAGCAAGTATCTAAGAGCCCATGGATAACCATGGATAGAAAGGGTGCTAACACCTTCCCTTTCTATAACCTACCTCCCGAACCGAGAGCAATCTCTTTAAGGAATTTTTCTGTGCTTTTGTCCTTTCCATTTGGAGAAAATAAAAGACGGTGGCGACTCTTGCTTCCGCGACATTTCGCGAACCAGCGTTAAACAGTCAGTTCCAGATCCACCGATCACAATACGCATATCATTCCCATGCACCTCATAACAGGTACCCTTACAGGTTTTCTCATCTTCTTCGCTGTTTATTTCAGCACATCATGTCTTCCGAAACATCAACTGAACAAGCAATTAAGGCTCTGCAAGCCCAAAACGCCTAATTCCAGAAGTTGTTCATGAATTTGGCTAAGGGTCAGCAAGATATGAAGACCCTTATCTTGAAAGAGAAGAAGAAGAAGAAAAAGAAGAAGAAGACGGCCTTATTTAATATGGGTCACAGATTCGGAAACGATTTGCGAGAAGAGGTTGATTTGACTCACTCATCTGGAGGGGGAGATAATCAGGAAGAAAGGAGGGCTCCTAGCCCTGTGGTTTCAGACAACGAGACCGACTTTGACGAAGACCAGTATCCTCCGGTTGAGGATAGGTATAAACAACTGGAAGACCGATTGAGCACGATGGAGATTCAGATGGTCCCGGGGTTGGACTTTGGTGATCTAAGTTTGTCATCTGGGGTGGTGATTCCCCAAAAGTTCAAAGCACCAGCCTTTGCTAAATACGACGGAGTTTCTTGTCCGAAGCTGCATCTCCGGTCGTATGTTTGAAAGATTCAACCATACACCGCTGACAAGAACCTCTGGATTCATTTCTTTCAAGATAGTCTTTCAGGGACTCAACTTGAGTAGTTTTACCAGCTGGAAGGAGCTAGTATCCGTAATTGGGAGGATTTGGCTGCTGTTTTCTACAAGCAGTATCAATACAATGCCGATCTCGCTCCAACGCGTACCCAACTCCAGGTTATGTCTATGGGTGCGGGTGAAGGTTTCAAAGACTATGCTCAGAAGTGGAGAGACCTTGCTGGTAGAGTACAACCTCCCTTGGCTAATAGGGAGCTAGTGGATATGTTTCTGGGAACCTTGTCTGGTCCGTATTTAAACCATCTGATTGGAAGTTCATCATCCAGGTTTACAGAGCTGATAATAACCGGGGAGAGAATTGAGGCTGGTATCAAATCTGGTAAAATACAGAAGGGTGCTTCACCAGGCACCGAGAAGAAGCCTTTTAAGAAGGATTCCAGTGTTGTTTATAGTTCAAAAATCCAGAATAGACCTGAACGCCGCCAAGTTGTTAATGCGGTTGTTATATCAAGACCTGCTGGTGCTCCTCAGCGCAACAATCAGCCAAGGGCCGAGAGGCCACAAAGACAATTTACTCTGCTCAACATGACTTTATCCCAAATTCTACCATAGTTATTGAAAACCAACTTGGTGATTCTGAAGGAGGCCCCAAAGACCCCCAACACTGCATCACCCATGTACGATCCGAATGCCCTCTGTGCTTTTCACTCTAATAGCCCGGGGCATGACACATATAACTATTGGGTCTTAAAGAACAAAGTACAGGACTTAATTGATGCTAAGGAGATTGAGTTCGAAGCACCTGAAAGACCTAATGTTGTGACTGCTCATATGCCCAAGCATGGAGTGAATGCTGTAGATGAAGACTCGTTTGTGGTTTCTGTGAACGACATTGTTACTCCCTTGATGACTGTGAAGAAGAACCTTTTGTTAGCCAGTTTATTTCCAGGCTGTGACGAAGGTTGCCTTATGTGTTCTGTCCTACCTACCGGTTGCCATCTTTTGAAGTCAGGTGTCCAACGCCTGACGGATAATAAAGAAATTCTGTTTGAAAAGACTGTTGTTCCTTTGGTTCCTACTAAAGAAGTTGCTATCATCACCATTTCGACAATTCTTCCAAGGCTCCCTTGAGAAAGCCTGTTAGAATTACATATGTTCCAAAAATCGCACCATTGATCATCACTGTTCCTGGGCCTATCCCCTATACATCCAATAAAGTTGTCCCGTGGCATTACGAGGCCGACGTTTACTATCACGAAGTTAAGCAAGACTTGAGTGCTGAAGAGTCTGAGACTGACGTCAGCAATATTGTTGGACCTGCCAAAGTCACCCACAGCGGAAGACATTTCTCCCCCGAGATCTCTCCACCAGTTGTTCAGAAACCTGTTGTCATTACACCTGCCAGTGTACCTGCTACCATTCCTATTTAAGTTCCCATTCTTACCCCTGTTGCCGAGTCATCTGACACTTGGGGCAAAGGGACCACTGATGAGCCTGCCCGGACGGAGGCATCGAAGACAATTACTGTTGAAGCCTCTAGACAAGAGATGAAGGAAATCTTGAAGATTATCAAAAAAAGCGACTACAATGTGGTCGAGCAGCTGGGGTAAACCCCATCCAAAATCTCTATGTTGTCTCTATTGCTATGCTCGGAAGCCCATGCCAAGGCTCTGATTGCTTTCCTAAAGACTGCGCATGTGCCGCAGGAGACGTCAGTTGATCAGTTTAAAGATTGCGTGGCTAGTCTAACTGCTGATAATGGGTTGGGTTTCTCTGACGCCGACTTGCCTTCTAAGGGGAGGAATCACAATGATGCCCTGCATGTCTCCATTGAATGCATGGGCACCACTCTAGCCCACGTATTAGTGGATACTGGTTCCTCATTAAACGTTTTACCTAAGAAAGCTCTAGACCAGTTGGACTGTGAAGGTTTAGAGTTGAAGCCAAGTAACATTGTTATCAGGGCCTGTGATGGGTCAAAGAGAATGGTACATAGAGAAGTGGATATTCCAGTAAAGGTTGGTTCTCAGGTCTTTGCGTCTACTTTTTATGTGATGGACATTCGGCCATCCTATTCTTGTTTGTTGGGTCGCCCATGGATCCACAAGGCTGGGGCAGTGACTTCTATGCTCCACCAGATGGTGAAATACCCAGTCAAAGGGAAAATTGTGACGGTACGAGGAGAGGAAGAGTACATGGTGAGCCACCTCAACTCTTTCTGATATGTAGAGATAGATGGGGAGTTCATTGAGACCCCATTTCAACATTTAGAAGAGGTTCCCCAGACATTAGCATCAGCTGAAACTGTTACCGAAGATCCTCCCATGAAGATGGCTTCCTTCAAGGATACTCGGGTTGTTGTTGAGAAAGGTGGGTGTGCAAATTGGGGCCAACTCCCTGATTTTGCACATAAAACTAACAAGTTTGGTTTGGGTTTCACTGCAGAAGCTCAAAGGGCTGTTCAGAATGCAAGGAATGGAAGACCTCCCGTGTTTATCATCAATTCATGAGTGAATGCCATTGAAGACGATGTGGAAGAGTCTGAGTTCGACAGTTGGATCTATCCTACTACTGATGGTGGACTAAGCAACTGGACAGCAAAGGACTTCATCCCAATTTCTTGTTACCCAGTAATGAGACTTTTTGTTTTGAATTTGTAACAGACAATGTTTTAAACTTTACGGCCCGGTGTCTTACCCGAGGCACTGTGGCTTCATTTGTGAGGGATTTATGTGTGTTATCTACATATATCATCAATAAAAGCATTGGACGTTTCTTGCATTTCAAATTTTGCGCTCCTTGTTTTTCTTTTATTATATATTGCAAAACAGCTATTTTACACACACTCACGTATACAGGTCTACATCCACTCTGGATCTCACTAGTAACGACTCTGCTACTGCCAGTATGACTTTGAAAGTCCGATCAACTTAGCCGAAGACGAAGGTGAAGATGATTGCAAAGTGCCTGGTGAACTGTGAACTTGCTAGACTGTTACTTCAGGAAGAGAGGGCCATACGGCCGCATGGAGAGTCGGTGGAAACAGTGAATCTGGGTACGGAGGTAGACAAGAAAGAGGTCAAGATCGGTGCAAATCTGGAAGCTAGTGTTAAGCAACGGTTGATTCAGATGCTGCAAGACTACATTGAGATCTTTTCCTGGTCTTATGAAGATATGCCTGGTTTGGATACCAATATTGTGGTTCACCGATTGCCTACCAAGGAAGACTGTCCTCCAGTGAAACAGAAGGTTCGCCGAATGCGCCCAGAGATGTCCGAGAAAATCAAGGCTGAAGTTATGAAACAGTTTGACGCCGGTTTTCTAACAGTTACTTCTTATCCACAGTGGGGGGCCAACGTGGTTCCTGTGCCGAAGAAAGATGGTAAGGTTCGAATGTGTGTTGACTATAGGGATCTGAACAGGGCAAGCCCCAAGGATGATTTCCCTCTACCTCATATCGACATTCTGGTTGACAACACCGCACAACATAAGGTTTTCTCCTTTATGGATGGTTTCTCTAGTTATAATCAGATTAAAATGGCTCCCGAGGATATGGAGAAGACAACCTTTGTTACTCAATGGGGTACCTTTTGCTACAAGGTCATGCCTTTTAGATTGAAAAATGCTGGGGCAACATATCAGCGCGCCATGGTTGCCTTGTTCCATGACATGATGCATCATGAGATTGAGGTATACGTTGATGACATGATTGCAAGATCTCAGAGTGAAGAAGAGTATCTTGACCACCTTCAGAAGCTATTTGACAGGTTGAAGTTGTACAAGTTGAGCTTAAACCCGAACAAGTGCACCTTTGGGGTGAGATCTGGTAAGCTGTTGGGTTTCGTCGTAAGCGATAAAGGTATTCAAGTGGATCCTGCAAAGGTGAAGGCTATACAGGAAATGCCAGCTCCCCGAACAGAGAAAAAAGTCAGAGGCTTTATGGGACGTCTGAATTACATTGCCCGATTCATCTCGCACCTGACTGCTACTTGTGAACCAATCTTCAAGATACTGAAGAAAGATCAAGTGGTACGTTGGAACGATGAAGGCCATGCCGCTTTCGAAAGAATCAAAGAGTATCTCCAAGAACCTCCCATTCTGATGCCTCCAGTTGAAGGGAGACCTCTGATCTTATACTTGACAGTACTCGACAACTCAATGGGGTGCGTGCTGGGGCAGCATGACGAGTCTGGCCGAAAAGAGCATGCTATTTACTACCTTAGCAAAAAGTTTACCGACTACGAGACCCGATACTCGTTGCTTAAGAAAACTTGTTGCGCTTTGGCATGGGCTGCTCGCCGGATGAGACAGTATATGCTGACTCACACTACTCTATTGATATCAAAGATGGATCCAATTAAGTACATCTTCGAAAAGCCTGCCTTGTCCGGAAGAATAGCAAGATGGCAGATGATCTTGACTGAGTATGACATCCATTATACGACCCAAAAGGCAATCAAGGGAAGTGTTTTGGCGGATTATTTGGCACATCAAGCAGTGGATGATTACCAATCTATGAACTTTGAATTCCCAGATGAGAGTATCATGATAGTGACTGACTGTGAGACACCTGGACCGGGTGAAGGACCTGAGGAAGGATCCCGATGGTCTATGTACTTTGTTGGAGCTTCAAACACTTTGGGCAATGGCATTGGCGCCGTGATCATATCTCCTAAAGGCTCGCATACTCCGTTTACCGCCCGACTATGTTTGAACTGCACCAACAATATGGCGGAGTATGAAGCATGCATTATGGGTCTTCGAGCAGCAATTGACCTAAGGATTAAGTTCTTAAGTGTTTTCGGAGATTCTGCTCTCGTGATCAGTCAGATCAAAGGCGAGTGGGATATGAAACACCCAAATCTTATTCCTTACAAGGAGTATGTGTTGACGTTGCTTCCATATTTCAAGGAGATAACCTTTGAACACTTCCCTAGAGAGGAGAATCAGTTGGCGGACGCGCTGGCTACGATGTCTTCTATGTTCAAAGTCAATTGGGACAACAAAGCTCCCCGGATTATCATTGAAATATTGGAAGAACCTGCACATTGTTGTGACATTGAGACTGAAGAGGTAACAGAAAAACCATGGTTTCACGAGGTGAAGAGGTATCTTGAAGCTCAAGAATACCCTGAGGGTACATCTGTTAATGATAAGAAGTTTCTGAGGAGGTTCGCCGCAAATTTCTTCATCAATAATGGTATCCTTTACAAGCATAACCATGATTCAACCTTATTGCGATGTGTGGATATGAACGAAGCAGAAAGGATCATGGCAGAGTTACATGAAGGCACCTTTGGAACTCATTCCAGTAGACACACCATGGCAAAGAAAATCCTTCAGGCAGGATATTATTGGTCCACAATGGAAGCCGACTGTTATCAACATTCTCGGACCTGTCACAAGTGCCAAGTCTATGCTGATAAGGTGCATATACCTCCAGTACCTCTGAACGTCTTAACGACACCTTGGCCTTTTGCAATGTGGGGTATTGATATGATCGGCGAGATCAGACCTACGGCATCCAACGGACATCGTTTCATCCTGGTAGCAATTGATTACTTCACGGAGTGGGTGGAAGCAACTTCCTTTGCTACAGTGGCTAAGAACATCGTGGCAAGGTTCATTCGGCACAATCTGATTTGTCGATATGGTGTACCAGAGAGGATCATTACGGACAATGGTACGAATCTCAACAATAAGATGATCACCGAGCTCTGCAAGCAGTTCAAAAACAACATCACAATTCTTCTCCCTACCGGTCGAAGATGAATGGGGCTGTAGAAGCGGCTAATAAAAACATTAAGAAGATTGTGCAGAAGATGACAGTGACATACAAATATTGGCACGAGATGTTACCATTCGCTCTTCATGGGTACCGTACCTCAGCACGGACGTCAACAGGGGCAACACCTTATTCCTTGGTTTATGGCATGGAGGTTGTCTTGCCCATTGAAGTTCAGATACCCCCTCTTCGGATTATGAAGGATGTAGGTTTGAGCGAAGATGACTGGATCCAGACCCGGCTTGATTAGCAGAGTTTAATCGACGGAAAGAGACTTACTTCTATTTGTCATGGTCAGACGTATCAAAAACGGATGATCAAGGCATTTAACAAGAAAGTCAGACAATAAGAGTATCAAGTTGGGGATCTGGTGATCAAGCGCATTATCCTACCTCAAGGTGATCCCAGGGGCAAATGAACCACTACTTACGAAGGGCCATTTGTGGTTAAGAACATCTTCTCAGGAGGAGCTATGATTCTAACCACCATGGATGGTGACGACCTTCCTCACCCCGTCAATGCAGACATAGTGAAAAGATACTACGCATAAACAAAGACCTGCTAGGTTGACTGGCCTAGGAAAAAATAAGGGCTTCCCAGCGAACCAAAAGGGTTCGGGCAAAAATAAGGGATGAAAATGAAAAAAATTGTACACCCGGCAAGTCGAAAACCTGAAAAGGCGGCTTGGGCAAAAAAGGGTATCATGGTGGACTGAAAACCCGAAAGGGCGGTCCAGGCAAAAATTAAGGATTAAAGCGTAACGCTATGTCTCATTGGATCACCTTACAACCAGACTTCGGTATCGACTATCAAGCTCAGATGGCACTAATCAATCTGATCTACCTTCAACTAAGTAGCAAAGTGATGAGATGCTCGAGGACATAAAGGCAATAGCAGAGTTGGAACCCAGTGGGATTATTCACATAGATATTTTGTTTAGTTTTTCACAAATTGTGTAAATTCTATTATTCGGCGGCGTTCTCTTACTAGGACGTCAGCCTCTTGTACAAAAACGTCTATTTACAGGCCAAACTTCAAAAATCAATACAATTCATTTTCAAAGAAATTTCAAACTGTTTTTCCTTTATCTGTTTTGTTTTGCAAAGAACGTCCAATATTCATTTTTGATATATGCATTTGACATTAATTGTCGCTCATGAATATTTACATACGAGACAAAAGACGATTACTCGTAATATCAGAAATAGGGGCAAATAAGAATTGTCCAAACTGTACAGTTGCTCTATCCATCAGGTACAAGGTAAGTTCAGCTGAAGAATATGTTTGAGATGCATTCACTCCCCGCAGAGTAAGACAGTAAGGTTAACTCTCCCCAGCTGAGACTTGCAACTGTGAATAAATCGGTAATATTCTCCCCTAAACAGAGTTTATTCACCATCAACACTGAAAAGTTTTAATATCCCTGGCAGTCTTAATATTCCCCAGCGGAGTATAAGAATATTCCCCGGCAGAAGGCAAAATATCCCCTGTGGAATCTGAAATTTTTCCAGCGTAGTCTGAAAAAAGCTTCCCCAGTGGAAGTTGGAGAATCATCCCCAGTAAACTTTGGAAGATTGTCCCCAGCAAGTTCAAAGGATTATCCCCATAAGAGTCTAAAAGGTTATCCCCAGTGAAGCCGCAACTGAAAGATCATCCCCAACGGAGTTCTTTCCTTTCACAAACAAGAAGTCATTCCCCAACAGGATTTAGTATCACCAGCAACGGTAATTCTTCCCCAATGGAATTTATCGGCAGGAATCCTCAGCAGAGCCTCTCTTCCCCACAGAGTAATCTCCTCATCTGTTTATTCCCCAACGGATTTATCCTCTCCTGCAGGTTTGTTCTTGCAATCATCTTCGTTCGCCATCTCCAGCGGAAATGAAGAATTCAACTCTTTCTCCAGCAGCTATCCGGGATTTATTTTCCCCATCTAAAACATTACATTTCCATACATCATGACACATGCATATACGCATCATACAACACAATCTCATTTATGTTGAGAACATCATTGCTTGACATATATCATGCATTGCATATGACTGACCTTTACCTTTCAGGAAGGATGTAGTTAAATTCTCAGCTATGTCGAACTACTTACCGGTTCTTAAATCTAAACTAAATTAGTCTCAGTTGAATTACAGATAAGGTTCTAAATCTCGACATTTTTCCTCCGTCGAAGTGTGGACGAGTTCTTAAATCTCAACAGAATTATTCTCCGTTGAAGTACAGACAGTCCGAGATCTTGATGAAGATGTTTCCCTCAGTCGAACTACTAACCAGTTCTTAAATCTCAACTGAATTAGTCTCGGTTGAATTACAGATAAGGTTCTAAATATTGACATTTTTCCTCCGTCGAAGTGTGGACGAGTTCTTAAATATCAACAGAATTATCCTCCGTTGAAGTACAGACAGTTCCTAGATCTCGATGAAGATGTTTCCCTCAGTCGAAGTACTGACCGGTTCTTAAATCTCAACTGAATTAGTCTCGGTTGAATTACAGATAAGGTTCTAAATCTCGATATTTTCCTCCGTCGAAGTGTGGACGAGTTCTTAAATCTCAACAGAATTATTCTCTGTTGAAGTACAGACAGTCCTAAATCTTGATGAAGATGTTTCCCTCAGTTGAAGTACTAACCGGTTCTTAAATCTCAACTGAATTATTCTCGGTTGAATTACAGATAAGGTTCTAAATCTCGGCAATTCTCCTCAGTCGAAGTACTGACCGGTTCTTAAATCTCAACTGAATTATTCTCGGTTGAATTATAGATAAGATAAGGTTCTAAATCTCGACAGATTTCTCCCAGTTGAATTATGGACAAGTTCTTAAAACTCAGCAGAGATGCTCTCTCAATTGAAGTACACGCAAGTTCCTAAATCTCAACAAAGATCAGACTTCCCCAAGCAGAATCTTCCACAACAACATGTATGCAAGTTCTCGCTAAGGAATCTCTTATGCGATCGACACTCATGCAGATGGCATCTTTAAGCCCCTCCTCCTGCCAGCAATCTCCAAATGGCATCTGTAAGCCCATTCCCGACATCACAAGGCTGATACCACTTCATGCGAGTGCAAATTTCTGGGCACTATAGTGTTCAATCATCTTCCACCTTCGGATCACGAAAGGCACGAAAGCCAATCTACATCCTCAGGTTTAAGAAGATTGAACAGGGGCAGATGTTGTACCCCAAAATTTTCCCTCTCATATTCCTCAAAATATTGCAAGAAAAATCTCCAAGTTGCTCAAGTTTGCTCAAGAGTTGGACAGACAAGCTATCTCCTAAGGCAGTCAACCCTAAATTAGGGTTTTATGTTGCATCAAGATATTTGAATCCAGATGACTCAAGTGCTCCCCAATGTCCTAGTATGTTCTCAAGATCATCCATGTCAAATTTCAAGCCTTGTAGAGGAAGTTTGCCCAGTCAATTGCTCAAAGGGTCCAAAAATCGACTGTGCTAGGGCAAAAGTCAACTGTGACCTACAAGCAGTCAAACTTCAAGATTTTTTGTCAACATTCTCATTTTGAAGGTTATTTCATCATTTTATCAAGGGTTGATCATGATTCATCAAGGATTGCTCAGATTTCATCAAGATTCAAAAGTTTCTAAATTAGGGTTTTGCAGGAAAAGTCAACTCAACTTTGACCAAGCATAACTTTCTCATACTTTATGAGAAATGACCCATCCAAAGCTCATGTTTAAAAGGATGAAATTTCATACAATTCATCTTCATACCCCAAGATCAAATAATGCACTCACAATAAGTTATGAATTTGGACATTATAGGTCATTTTTGAAAGTCAACAAAAACACCTTTTTTGCCAAAGCTTATAACTTGAGCATGGAATATCAAAATGATATGAGACCCCAAGTGTTGGTTATAGGACATCTCAAGATTTCTAAAAAGTCCAAGAACACCTCCAAAAGTTCAAAATTGAAGAAGTTATGCATTGTTGAAGTTGGACATTTTTGCAAAATTGCCAAAAGTCAACTATCCCCAAAAATTCAAATTTTGTCAAATGGGCCCATTCTTTTCCACTTGATTTGAGCTTGCATAGTTGCCCACGTGTCCTAGCTTCATCCATGAGCCCATATTTTATTTTTATTATTTAATTTGATTTTTATTTGAATTTACTCATTTTAAATCAAATTAAATCATATAAAATATAAAACTTTGATAACATGAGATATTTTTGCTGTTTTAGGCTTTGATTGTCATCATTAACATCATCAAATTCGTATCAGGCCATATCTTGTGCAAAAATATTGAATCAAATCAAATTTGGCAAGTTTGTAAAGGGTGAATCAAATCAAATTGGCAAGCATTGATGGGAGAAGATTTGAGCCAAGTTTGTTACCCTAACACACTATACAATATATAAGCAAGCCACAATGGATGAAATAACGGTTGGAAAGTGGAGGCATAGGCAGAACAAAGTTTGAAAAAAGTCACAAAAAGCTTGATATCGAAATCGTGCTTAGAGGCATTTTCAAGGGCTGAGACATGTCCCAAACGCTTCCTCGGTGTTCACTCAGTCTACCTGGATCAAAAGCAAGCTTCTTTACACACCACAACACACTGTAAGTATCACGAAATACACCTCTGTTCTTGATTTCATAACTCAGAATTTATGCATCCTTTTCATGAATCAATAACATATTTTGAATCTACATGACATTTGCAAACGTTTGGCATTATCCAATTGCTTTTATATGGCCTGGACGAAGAACCACCATAGCTAGGGTTCTTCGTTTGCTTTTTGGGGTTTTAATTTTCAGGTAAAATCAGGACTCAAGAGGGGCATAGTTGTGATCAGGAGGCCCTAACGAACCCAACCATGGTCCTGGAATGGATTTATGTGGCCTGAGATGGATTTTTGAATGGACCTGTGCTTTTAGCTGCGGATTCAAATCCGCAGGTAAATGTTTTACAGGTTTCAGGACAGGGACGATGAGGTGTCCCCTGCCCATTGGTGCGTTAAAATCGCGTGCGCATATTTTTTTGTTCTGACCAATAATTATTGTTTTGGCATATTATCATTGTTGTGTAATATATTAACAAGCAAAACAAAACAGCCTAGTGGTAAGCGTGCACGTTCAATATCCATCAGGACCTGGGTTCGAATCCCAGGTCCCCCACTTTCTCTATATTTTTCTTCTTCAGGTGATCACGTGTATATTCAAGCTTGTAGTGCATCATACTCCCTCAAGCATCCAATGGCCAGATGGCCTAAAGGCCAAATCTGATGGTTCCAAGCTGATAGTCCATATGGAGCCAAGTCAACGCACAAGCACCTGATATGCAAAGTCAACCAGGGCCAGCGCTTTTGGGCCTCTCAATTTCCAATCACACCACCAATCTCAGGCCCATACCCCTTCATCTCTCTCTTTTATCTTATTTATTTTGTTTTAATTATTTATTTTATTATTTCTATTTATTTTCTAACCAATTAAAAAAATTCTTTTCTTTATAAAATAAAAACCACAAAAATATTTTCTTTATCAAATCAAATTTTTATTTTTATTTTATTAATAAACATTAATTAAATTAGCTTAGGTTTTAATTAGAATAACTTTAACATATTTTTTGTAAATAATTAAAATTAAATTAGATTTAATTAGGTTTTTACTAATTTAATTTATTTTATTTTTTCTTAAAATAAAAAAAAACCCAAAAATAATTTTTTCATTTAACTAATTGATTTATTTTATTTAATTTAGTAGTTAATTTAGGTTAATTTCTTTCTTAAAATAAAAAACCAAAAAAAGATGTCTTCTTTAAAGGGTCAAAACCCTAATATGCGCTCGATTTAATTTCCCGCACGCGTTATTTATTTTTATCCAATAATGTACTTGTCTCCGGTTTGTAATAGTTAATAGGACCTTTATTTATTTTTTTATCGCTTTATTTATTTTTAAAGGGTTTGTCTTTGGCGATGTAAATACCCGACGCCTTGTAATTTAAATTCCGTATTTTATTTCCGCAAAATATAACTGTTAGATGTTTGATAATAGGATGGCATGACAAGGCTACATGTTTTAACCTAAAATCAATTTAGATCACCATTAACATGTACAAAGATAAAAATAAATTGAAAACGACACACTCGCACATGTGCACTCTTAGGGTACACCCCACTTGGTTGCCTTCGTACGCGGTCATTAAGTATAGGTTGTTTTATAGGTCGCCCTCTTGTCTAAAGATCATAGTCGCCTCGAAACGGTTGCCTCGGATATTGTTGCCTCAAACAAATGATCTAAGACATTAGGGTTACCGCTAAGGCGTCCTAACATTGCTTTAGTGACCGTAAGTCCCGCATTCGAATTGACCCTTAAAACTCCAACGACGATGCTACCTACTCATCAATAGTGGGATAGCATTGTCTAAAGGAAATTAGCATAGAACGATTCCTTTTTCGAGTAGGTAGATGGTTCTTAGATACTTGCTCTTTCAAAAAACAAAAACTTTTCACACTTACACACTTTTCGAACAAAGTTTTCAAAAACATTTCATACACTCTTGAGGACAGAAGCAAGAGTTAAATCGAAGTTTTCAAAATAAAAACTTTTTTCAAACCCACAAGCACAAAGAAAATAATTTTGAAAACAATTTGAGCAAGTACCTAAGAGCCCGTGGATAACCACAGATAGAAAGGGTGCTAACACCTTCCCTTTCTATAATCTACCCCCCGAACCCGAGAAACATCTCGAAAAAGGAATTTTTCTGTGCTTTTTTCCTTTCCATGTTGGATAAAATAAAAGTCGGTGGCGACTCTTGCTTACCGCGACATTTTGTAAAAACAAACGCAAAAAGCAAACCAGCATTCCAAAAAACAGTCAGTTCTTCCCACCGTATCACAGGGTCGATTTAAATGAACCAGAGAAAGTGTCTACTGGAAACAAATCATGATAAATCATTGGTTGATTTAAACTGAACCAAAAGAGGTCTTAAATTATCTTTAACAGGATAACAATCAGAAAAATCTTAGGGTCTATTTAACTGAACTAGAGAAAGTGTCTACTTGAAACAAATCAGGATAAATCATATGGTCGATTCAACTGAACCAGAGAAAGAGTCTACCGAAAACAAATCAGGATAAGTCATTGGTCGATTTAAACTGAACCAACAGAGGTCTTGAATTATATTTAACTCGACAAGAATCAGAAAAATCTTAGGGTCTATTTAACTGAACCAGATAAATAATCTATCAGAAACAAATCAGGATAAATCATTGGTCGATTTAAATTGAACCAGCAGAGTTCTTGAATTATCTTTAACTGGATAAGAATCAGAAAAATATTAGGCTCGATTTATCTAAACCAGAGAAACTGTCTATTGGATGTAAAGCAGGATACACCATTGGTCGATTTAAACTGAACCAACAGAGGTCTTGAATTATCTTTAACTAGATAAGAATCATAAAAATCTTATGGTCGATTTAAATGAACCATAGAAAGTGTCTACGGGAAACAAATCAGGATAAATCATTGGTCAATTTTAATTGAACCATCAGAGGTCTTGAATTATCTTTAACTAAATAAGAATCATAAAAATCTTAGTGTCGAATTAACTAAACTAGAGAAAGTGTCTATTAGAAACAAATTAGGATAAATCATTGGTCGATTTAAACTAAACCAGTAGAGGACTTGAATCATCTTTAACTGGATAAGAATCAGAAAAATCTTAGGGTCGATTTAATTTAACCAGAGAAAGTATCTACTGGAAACAAATCATTATAAATCATTGGTTGATTTAAACTGAACCAACAGAGGTCTTGAATTATCTTTAACAGGATAAGAATCAGAAAAATCTTAGGGTCTATTTAACTGAACCAGAGAAAGTGTCTACTTGTAACAAATCAGAATAAATCATTGGTTGATTTAAAGTGAACCAGTAGAGGTCTTGAGTTATTTTTAACTGGATAAGAATAAGAAAAATCTTAGGGTTGATTTAACTGAACTAGAGAAAGTGTCTACTAGAAACAAATTAGGATAAATAATTGGTTGATTTAAACTGAACCACCACAGGTCTGGAATTATCTTTAACTGGATAAGAATCAGAAAAATCATACGATCGATTCAACTGAACCATAGAAAGAGTCTACCAGAAACAAATCAGGATAAGTCATTGGTCAATTTAAACTGAACCAACAGAGGTCTTGAATTATATTTAACTCGACAAGAATCAGAAAAATCTTAGGGTCTATTTAACTGAACTAGATAAAGAGTCTATCAAAAACAAATCAGGATAAATCATTGTTCGATTTAAAATGAACCAGCAGAGTTCTTGAATTATCTTTAACTGGATAAGAATCAGAAAATTTTTAGGGTCGATTTATCAAAACCAGAGAAAGTGTCTATTGGAAGTAAAGTAGGATAAACCATTGGTCGATTTAAACTGAACCAACAGTGGTCTTGAATTATCTTTAACTACATAAGAATCATAAAAATCTTATGGTCGATTTAAATGAACCATAAAAAGTGTCTACAGGAAACAAATCAGGATAAATCATTGGTCGATTTAAACTGAACCATCAGAGGTCTTGAATTATCGTTAACAGGATAAGAATCATAAAAATCTTAGTGTCGATTTAACTGAACTAGATAACGTGTCTATTAGAAACAAATTAGGATAAATCATTGGTCGATTTAAACTGAACCAGTAGAGTTCTTGACTCATCTTTAACTGGATAAGAATCAGAAAAATCTTAAGGTCGATTTAATGGAACCAGAGAAAGTGTCTATTGGAAACAAATCAGTATAAATCATTGGTTGATTTAAAATGAAGCAACATAGGTCTTGAATTATCTTTAAATGGATAAGAATCAGAAAAATCTTAGGGTCGATTTACTTGAACCAAAGAAAGAGTCTATCGGAAACAAATCAGGATAAATCATTGGTCGATTTAAACTGAAATAGCAGAGGTCTTGAATTATCTTTAACTGGATAAGAATCAAAAAAATCTTAGGGTCGATTTAACTGAACCCGAGAAAGTGTCAACTGGAAAAAAAATCAGGATAAATCATTGTTCGATTTAAAATTGAACCAGCAGATGTCTTGAATTATCTTTAACTGGATAAGAATAAGAAAAGTCTTAGGGTTGATTTAACTGAACTAGAGAAAGTGTCTACTGGAAACAAATCAGGAGTAATAATTGGTTGATTTAAACTGAACCAGCACAAGTCTGGAATTATCTTAAACTGGATAAGAATCAGAAAAATCACATGGTCGATTCAACTGAACCAGAGAAAGAGTCTACCATAAAAAAATCAGGATAAGTCATTGGTCGATTTAAACTGAACTAACAGAGGTCTTGAATTATATTTAACTCGACAAGAATCAGAAAAATCTTAGGGTATATTTAACTGAACCAGATAAAGAGTCTATCAGAAACAAATCAGGATAAATCCTTGGTGGATTTAAACTGAACCAGCAGAGTTCTTGAATTATCTTTAACTGGATAAGAATCAGAAAAATTGTAGGGTCGATTTATCTAAACCAGAGAAAGTGTCTATTGGAAGTAAAGCAGGATAAACCATTGGTCGATTTAAACTGAACCAACAGAGGTCTTGAATTATCTTTAACTAGATAAGAATCATAAAAATCTTATGGTCGATTTAAATGAACCATAGAAAGTGTCTACGGGAAACAAATAAGGATAAATCATTGGTCGATTTAAACTTAACCATCAGAGGTCTTGAATCATCATTAACTGGATAAGAATCATAAAAATCTTATTGTCAATTTAACTGAACTAGAGAAAGTGTCTATTAGAAACAAATTAGGATAAATCATTGGTCAATTTAAACTGAACACTAGAGTTCTTGACTCATCTTTAACTGGATAAGAATCATAAAAATCTTAGGGTCGATTTAATGGAACCAGAGAAAGTGTCTATTGGAAACAAATCAGTATAAATCATTGGTTGATTTAAACTGAAGCAACAGAGGTCTTGAATCATCTTTAACAGGATAAGAATCAGAAAAATCTTAGGGTCTGTTGTACCCCAAAATTTGCCCTCCCATTTCTCATTAATTTCTCACCACAAAGCCTTTGAAGCTCAAGATCCAGTTAGGGTTTCGTCTGCTCAAGACATCTCCTTGCACTGTTGACTCAAATTAGGGTTTGTGTTTGCACAAAGATGCTTTGACTTAAAATGCCCAAGATGACTTTCATGCTTCATATTAGACTCCCAAGTTTACCCATATCAAGTTTCAAGTCTTGATTCTAAGTTTTGCCCAGCCAATTGAACAGTTAACCTAGAAATCAACTGTATTGGGGAAAAAGTCAACTGTAGCCAATTGACAGTCAAACCTCATGAAATTTGACCCACATCAACATTATGAACTCATATGAATCATTTGACCAAGTTTGGATCACAATTCCCCAAGAAATTTGATCAGATCACCAAAAGGGCAAAATGGTCATTTTTAGGGTTTTGACTGCACAAAGGCAATTTTTGACTGTTTGACCTAGCCAATGGCAAACCAAGCTCACACATGGACTCAAGGACCCCATGGAATTATCTTGACATGCTCAACAAGTTCAAAAGATCCCAAGTACACAAGATTGACAGTTGAATTTCCCAGTCAATTGATCAATTTTGACTGTATACTGAAAAGTCAAACTTTGACTTTTTGGTCAAAATCAAGAGTCAAGATTCATTTTTCATCAAAACATGCCAAATCATGAAACTTGTTCACCAAGAAATCACAAAATGCAAATTAGGGTTAAAAATTAGAATTTTTCATAACTTAGAATTTTTCTAAGTTATGAAAAACCCTAATTTTTTCCCAACTTTGCCCCACTTTTTCACCAAGATCCATTTGGATTCAAACAAAAGTCCAAACATGAAAGTTGTAGCTTGTTTCATAATATACAACTATGATTCACAAAGTTTTCTCATTTGAAGCTTGTATCTCAAGTTACAAATTTTTGAATAAGGGCACTAAACCATTCTTAACTTAGTGAATTTTTGACCTATTTTGACAAGGTTTTCTACCCCACTTCAAGGCCATTTTCCATACACTTCCACTTGGAATTTCAAATTGCACTTCAAAGATGGATTGTAGTACACATTCCAAGATTTCCAAAATGTCCAAGAACTTCTCAAACAACCTCATGGTTAGAGAGAATCGAATTTCACAATATAGCAAAAAACCACTTTGTTCATGACCAAGTTACATGTTCATAACCTTGCAATTTGAACTCAGCATGCTTTAGATTAGATTACAGGTCCTTAAACCAAGTTACACTCATAAATTTAATGCATATTCTTTGTGCCAAGACCAAGTTCTTTGAGTTCAAGCTTTGTCTAGAGGATTAATCCCAATTTGGAAAAAGTAAACTATCCATTTTTGCAAAAGTTCACTTTATGTCAAATTGAAAATCAAGCAAGTACAAACTAAATCTCTTTGGCACAAGATTATGGACAAATTACTCTGATCAAGAGAAGCTTTGCAGCAGGATTAGAGGTTCCCTACTGACCTAAAACATCAAGTTGCATTTTGTTGCTTAAGAGTGAAGAAAAGTGCCATAACATAACACAACTTCCATCTCAGCATAGACACACAAGAACTAAGTTATCAAACACACTACACACATCATAACCAAGCCTTTGCACGAGCCATTTACCTCCAAAACATCATCAAACCAAAAAACACCATCAAACTGCAAAAACAGAGTTGCCTCTGCAGTTTGAGTGCCAACTTCTATTTCTCTCAAGCATTCTTGCCAAAACCAGTTCATATACCTTCCTTACCACCTATGCAAGCTATCCAAAAGCTAAGGCACGACCTGTAATTGCTCTAACCACTTCCACCATTTTCACATTTCTGACTTGCAGGTGAAGTTCTCTAGCTTGATTCAGAAGCTTTCAAGACAAAGTAAACATTGGAATAGCATCCCTGGACCTCAAGGAAGCTTCTCCAATCATCACCTTGCACTGAAAGTTCCTACATCTCCAGATAGAAGTTCAACTGAATAGGTAAAATTTTGAATTCGTATCTCTCTTATTAGGCATCATTAGCTTTAAGTTTGTGAAGAAATAAGGTTCTACTCATGCCACTGAATATGTACATGTTTTTACTTTCCATTTCTTTTGCTTGAGTTGTGAGAATTTGGAGTTTGAAAATGGCAGAAAAACTAGGTTAAGATTTGGGGGAGGAGAAATTCTCCCTCATCTTAGAGAGTTAGATCAAGTTATGCATATGGTTAGAATCAGGGTTTCATGCTTAACATCTTTTGTGTTGGAAGTTTGTTCAAAAAATCAAAGAATCAGGATTTCAAACGAAGCTTGCAGGCGTGCGTTTTTGGTTCAGAGGTTGAAGAAGAAGTGGTGTGGGCCGGGCTTGTGTTGCATTTTCTGTTCACACCACATAATTGCTTTTGCACCCCCAAGGCCCTTTTGCTTATTTATTTAACTTTTTGACTTTTTTCTTTTTTGATTGACTTTGTTTATTTTTTATCATGACATAAAAAATATAAAAATATTTTTCTCATTATTTTTTGAATTTATTGAATATTTATTTGATTATTTCTTTTGTTTGTACATAAATAAATAAATATATGCATATATACCTTTTGTTTAAAATATTAAGATAATACAAAATATATTTTTATACATATTTTTATCTTATTCTTACTTCCTGAAAATATTTTATAATAAAATACTTTTTATTTAAATATTGAATATTATTAATTAATGTGTATAAAACATAGTTTTTATAAATAACATAAATAAATAGATATATTAATATACTTAGGAGAAAAATATCAAAAAATGTGCATATCTTATTTTTTAATATTTAATACTAAAAAAATACCTTTTTACAAATATACCATATTTTATTTTATTTTTGTATGTAAATATTAATTATTGTATGAATTAATTGATCAATATCCCTTTTGATTAAAAGAATTAGGGTTTTGCCCTAAATTTAAAAATACCTCAAAAATAATACCTTTTTATTTTTCTTTTTATTTGACATAAATAATATTTTTTTTTCATACATATAAAAATTCCTTTTGCATTCTTGCATATCTGTTTTATTTACCATTTAAATTATACATTTATTTATCTTGTAAATATTCATAGAAAATAATGTAATAGCTTAGATTCAATTTCTTGTCTAAATATCCCCAATTTGAAACATTGTACCCCCCTCCCCATATTATTATGTTGTAATAGCGTAGGATTTTAAATTTCGCACTTTTATCGCTTTCTAAACATACTATGCTAGAATTAGGGTTTTGTATGCGAATAAAATGAACAAAATAGTTGGACCTAATACAAGATAAATGAGCATGAAAAATGGACAACACATTTCACACTTGCACCCCTAGGGTATTCCACTTTGTTTCCTTCAAATAATTGGGCCATATTGTATGTTGAATTTCTTTGGGTAAAAACAAACAATCAAAATGATCATGGTCCCACAAAATGTTGCTTAAATGAATGATCAAGTCCCTTTTAAAGAAAATTGCCCAAAGACATTTAACACTATTGCAACTATGGTCTAAACGATGACCCGCGCCCGTCCCTTTAATCTCCTAAGACAAGATTGTCCACCAAATGCAATGGTGGAACAAAATTGTCAAAAGGTTTAAAACATAAACAAAAATCTTTGAGAAAACTTTAGGGTAGATAAGCTCTTAAGTACTTGTCGACTTTCCAAGAAAACACTTGCCTAATTTCAAAACCCACTTCACAAACACTTTCAAAACAAACTTTCAAAAAAAACTTGAAACATATTTTTAAAAGACAAAACACCTTTTGTAAAACATTCGAGTAAAGAATTGTTAAAAGGGTAGCCTATACAAGGCATCTTTTCAAAACACTTTCAAAACCACACACGAAGCACCATTTCAAACAATTGAAAACCAAGGCAAGTTGATCTAAGCAAGTACCTAAGAGCCCATGGATAACCATGGATAGAAGGGGTGCTAATACCTTCCCCTTCTATAATCTACTCCCCGAATCCAAGAAAAAATCTCAAAGGTTTTTGCTGTGCTTTTTAAACCTTTCCTTAGGATAAAATAAAAAGTCGGTGGCGACTCTTGCTCAACCGAAACATTTGCGAAAACAAAACGCAAAACCCTAGTCAGTTCTCCCACCGTATCACAGAACTGGCGACTCTGCTGGGGAAAATTTTTAAAGTGAAGTAACCTTAGGGCTTAGATCACCCCCTTTGCATGACTAATTGTTTGATTTGCTTGCTTTATACTTTGGCCCTATTGTTTGGGTTTACAATCCTCCACCCGGATTTTGGGGAACATTCATAGATAGCAATACGTTGTGGAAACTGTGCGGGGTATACCGACACGGTCTAAGCAATAGCTATATTAATGCGACATATTTGTGAGTACCGGTAACCCTTGAGTTTAATCAAGGAGAGTACGGGGCCGCTGAGTGATGTCACTAAGCACTAATGACCTAGAACCTTACTTGACCATCTTGGCCTTTTATTAGGGGTAGTGAGATAACCGGCTTTGGTGCAGTCCGAAGTTGGTAGATGCTCGATACTACACTCATTGAGGGTTGTTTTCTTGGAATATTTTGGTCGCTAGTTAAGTGGCTAAACCAAAACAATGAACAATGAAAATAATCCAGTGATATTGAGCTCCTCAGAACCCGGTTACTATGTATAGGACAGGTTTTTAAGCCAATTATACTCAAGAGGGTACTTACCTATGAAACCCCATGCAAGCCTGAAACTAGGGTTTGGTGTGATTTGCTTGTACATACGTTTTGTGCATACATCATAAACATCATAAAGCATCATATGCATTCACTAACCATTTCAAGGGTTTGGATCTTCATCTTTGTTCTTGTTTTGTAGGTCATGGAAATTCCTCGCAGAAATACCATTCAAGTCAACCTTGTGAGAATTTCTCCTCAACTCAAGGAGCTCACCTCAAGAATTCTGGAAAATTCATCCTTCAGTGAAAGACATGGTAGACTGCTCAGCCTTGTCAACACCAACATTGAAGAAGACATGATGAAAGTGCTATTCCAGTTCTTTGACCCTCTTCACCACTGCTTCACTTTCCCTGATTATCAGTTGGTACCCACTTTGGAGGAGTTTTCTCAACTCCTAAGAATCCCTATCCTTAATCAACTACCCTTCAACGGTACGGAAAAGGAACCAAAGCCGGGAGATGTTGCTCGAGCATTACATCTTCAACCATCCGACATCAAGGGGCATTGGGAAACCAGAAGCGGTGTCAAGGGATTCTTAGCAAAATTCCTGTTTGAGAAGGCACAAGAATGTTGGAACTCATTGGACCTACAAGCCTTTGAAGAGATTGTGGCACTCCTTATCTACGGGTTGGTCTTGTTCCCAAATCCTGACCACTTGGTAGATGTCAACGCCGTCAAAATATTCTTGTCCAGAAATCCGATACCAACATTGCTTGGGGACATCCTTCACTCATTTTACACACGAAGAATGAGAAAGAGGGGTGTTCTCATGTGCTGTACCCCTATCCTCGCAAGGTGGTTTATTTCGCACCTTCCACAATCTATCTTGAAGAATGACCAAGGTACAAGGTGGTCCCAACGGTTGATGACTCTTACCCATTCTGATGTGCATTGGTGTTCTCGGTCCAGAGAAAATGTCATCATCGTCGATCGTTGCGGAGAATTTCCTAATGTTCCTTTACTTGGAATTAGGGGAGGTATCACCTACAACCCTTGCCTAGCATTGAGGAAATTTGGATATGCACGGAGGGATGGCCCTCATGATATGTTGATTCCTAGCCTAGTTTTTGACTTCGACAGCGATGCGCAAGGACTTCGCCAAAGATTCATCAGAGCTTGGGGAAAACTCAACAAGGTTGATAGCAAGACTCTGGGACACAAGAACTCCATCCCTATTGAGCCCTATCTCAAGTGGGTACGAGCCTGAGCCCAAAGTCTAATGATGCCTTATCCTCATGTTCTCCCTATGATTAAAGAGCCCGTCAATGAAGGAGAGGTTCCCTACACCATCCTACATCCAGACATGCCTACATCGTGGGAGGAAATGCAGAAGAGTTGGATTCAACTCAAGGAGGAACGGAACACTTTTGAAGCTAGCTACTACGCCAGTGAAAAGAAGGTTTTAGAGCTTACCCGTCGACTCCATGAGCAAGAGGCCTTCAACACCTACATCGCACCAAAGAGGATGCGCAATGTCTTTTTGCCTTAAGAAGTTTATTTTGTAACATTTGGCCCATGGGGCATTTATGTACTAACAAATTTTTTCTTAATATGACGTGCGTTCTTCTTTGTCTGAAACAATTTTGAATGTCCTAAATCCTTGAATGCATTGCATACATCAGCATACCATTCATCATGTGCATAAGCAGGTCTCACTCCAGGTTTCCTTATCTATCTGCTCTTTATTTCAGTAGGATGGATCTCGAGCAAACAGTCAAAGACCTACAAGCCCAGAATGCACAGTTCCAGCAACTCTTGATGACTCTGGTTAAGAGTCAAGAGGACATCAAGACTCATTTGGAGAATAAGGACCCAATAAAGAAGAAGAAGAGGGTCGGAGTGGCTACTTTGGGGAGAAGGTTTGACAGAGAAGCTCGGAGAGTGCTTGAATTTCCTCCTACTTCTGATGAAGGGACTAGTAAGAGGGATCGAGTTGCGGTGCCTTCCGAGTCTGATGCGGAGGAGGAAGAGGTTGAAGAGGATGAAGATTATTCTGACCAGCAATACCCTCCAGCTGATGATAAGTACAAGGGTTTAGAAGACAGATTGGCTGCCATGGAATTACAAAGGGTACCGGGTTTGGATTTTGAAGACATGGGCTTGGTCGTCGGAATTGTGATTCCCCCAAAATTCAAAGTGCCAGTGTTTGTGAGGTATGATGGGCTGTCCTGTCCCAAAATGCATCTCAGGTCCTACGTGAGAAAAATTCAACCCTATACGGCAGATAAAAACCTCTGGATTCATTTCTTTCAAGACAGCCTGTCGGGAGCTCAGTTGGAGTGGTTTTATCAGCTAGAAGGAACCAGTGTCAGAAATTGGGAAGATTTGGCCATCGCTTTCTACAAATAATACCAGTATAATTCTGATCTTGCTCCCACTCGTACCCAACTTCAGGGTATGTCACTAGGAACAAGTGAGGGATTCAAAGAATATGCACAAAAATGGAGGGATTTGGCTGGCAGGGTGCAGCCTCCTTTAACCGATCGTGAGCTCGTTGATATGTTTCTTGGGACCCTATCTGGGCCGTTTTTCAATCATTTAATTGGTAACTCTTCCGCGGGGTTTACCGATTTGATCTTAACAGGTGAAAGAATAGAAGCTGGCATCAAGTCAAGAAAGATTCAGAAGGGTGTTGCTGCAAATGTTGAGAAGAAACCTTTTAAGAAGGAGACAACTATGGTATATTCTCAGAGAAGAGCAGGGAAGATGGAGCGTCGGCCAACTGTGGGGGCCGTAATGATTCAAAACACTCCAAGTGAGCAGCCTCGCTATAACCAGTCCAGACCAAATCAGCAACAGGTGGAAAGGCCACAACGGCAGTTCACCCGTATTAATATGACTCCAGCACAAGTACTTCCCCACCTGTTGAAGTTGAATCTTGCCACCATCAAGGAGGCGCCAAAGAATGTGAATACGTCCTCCCCGCATTATCATGCCAATGCTAAATGCGCCTACCATTCAGACAGTGTTGGACATGACACCAATGATTGTTGGGCACTCAAGCATAAAATCCAAGACCTAATAGAGGCTAAGGAGGTAGAGTTTGACGCTCCAGAGAAGCCTAATGTGATATCTGCACCTATGCCGAAGCACGGCCGAAATGTCAATGCCATTGAAGAGGATTTGTATGTTGCTGACGTCAGTGATCTGACTACTCCACTGCTAACCATTAAGTTGAATCTGTTAAGGGCCGGGATCTTCCCGAGATGTAAAGAAGACTGCTACTGTTACCACTCTCTGCCGTTTGATTGTCCGCTATTAAAGAAAGGCATCCAAGGCCTTATGGATAGCCGACAAATTTTGTTCGAAAAAGTTTTCGCTGTCCCAGTTCATGTTGAAAATGTCTCAATCATAACCATTCACGCCAATCTTTCCAAGGCCGTCAAAAAGCCTGTTAAGATTACACCAGCTGCAAAATCTATACCTTTGAAGATAACAATGCCAAGGCCTGTTCCCTATGTTTCTGAGAAGTCGATACCTTGGAACTATGGTGGTGACGTCTACTACCATGGTGTCAAGCAAATCGAAGTAATTGAAGAAAGTTCGGATGATGAAGAAGCCATCATTAGTAACATTGCGGGCACCAGCAAAATCACCAGGAGCGGGAGAATATTTTCTCCAGAGATTGCCCCTCCAAGAGCAGTCTTTGGACCCTCATCAGCTAAAGAAGTCATCCCTGCACCAATAAAACTCTCTGCTAGAACTCCTTTGATTGAAGAAGTTGTTGTTCCTAGTGCTGTCTCTCCTACCATTGCTGATAAAGGAAAGGGAATACAAGATGAGCCCGTCAGGACGAGGGCTCAACCCTTGGTGATCCCGGAAGCCTCCAAGAAAGAAATGGACGAGATTTTGAGGATAATCAAGAGAAGTGACTACGACGTGGTGGAACAATTTGGGCAAACCCCCTCCAAGATCTCCATGCTGGCACTATTGCTTTGCTCAGAAGCGCACGCTCAAGCTTTGATTAAGTTTCTGAAGGCAGCTCATGTGCCCTAGGAAACCTCTGCGGATCAATTTCAACATTGCGTGGCTAGCCTGACTGCGGACAATGGATTAGGTTTTTCTGATGCCGATCTAACCCCTAAAGGCCGAAACCACAATGATGCGTTGCATATTTCAATCGAGTGTCGCGGAACCACCCTTGCACATGTTTTGGTTGATACCGGTTCATCACTGAATGTTTTGCCTAAAAAGGCCCTGGACCGGCTAGATTGCGAAGGATTGGAATTGAAGCCAAGTGATATTGTCGTCAGAGATTTCGATGGGTCGAAGAGAATGGTCCATGGAGAGGTTGAAATTCCCATCAAGATAGGTACTGAGGTGTTTAAATCCACTTTCTATGTGATGGACATCCGTCCATCATACTCCTGCCTGCTGGGTAGACCTTGGATACACCATGCTGGGGCAGTCACCTCCTCCTTGCATCAGATGCTGAAATATCCTGTCAAGGGAAAGATAATCACTGTCCACGACGAAGAAGAGTACATGATTAGCCACTTAAATTCTTTCCGGTATGTGGAGGTTGAAGGAGAGTTCATTGAGACACCGTTTCAACATTTCGAAGAAGTTCTTCCTGAAATAGCAGTAGCAAAGTTGGCAACTGAGACAGCGAGACAGATGGCCAGGATGGCATCTCTGGAGGATGCAAGGGCCGCAGTCAAAGAAGGGAAGAATTCAGCATGGGGGCAGTTACCCGACTTTCTGCATAAGACCGACAAGTTTGGATTAGGGTTCACAGCCGCTGGCCAGAAAGCTATGCGCCAGTCAAAGATTGAAAGGGCGCCAGTCAAAATTTCTCCTTACAGAATCAACGCCCTGGAAGATGAAGACAAGGAAAGCAACATTGAAGAGTGGATTTATCCAACTGTCAGAGGAGGATTGAGCAATTGGGAGGCTAAAGACTTTGTCCCCATCACTTTTATTCATCAGTAATTTATCTGTTAAACATTTCTTATTTGGTCTGTAATATTTTACTTTCAAACAATCCGTACACTATCTTTTCACCTCCTGCCTTGCTCGGGGCATGTAGGTCCACTTGTAAGGGTTTTGACTATTTTTCATATTCATATGCCATGTTTAATGATTCATTGGACGTTTTTCATTTGATAAAACTGCTTATGTTCATTTTCTTTCCTTTTGCATTTTTGTTTAAGGATGGTTATCCCTTACACACACCCACACTCACCAATGCAGGTACCCATCCACTCCGGATTCCATGGGTGACTATTCTGCTGTATCTTTCGATAACTCTGAAGATCTGGTCAATCTAGCCGAGTATGAAGATGACGAAGGTTGTGAAGTACCCGGGGAGCTAGCCAGACTTCTGCAACAAGAAGAAAGGGCCATCTTACCGCATGAAGAGCCATTGGAAGCTGTTAACTTGGGAACCGAGGAGGATCGGAAGGAGGTGCAAGTGGGTGCCAACCTGGAACCAAGAGTCAAGGAACGCCTGATACAGTTACTGAATGAGTATGTTGAAATATTCGCTTGGTCCTATGAAGACATGCCGGGTCTAGACACAGACATCGTGGTTCACCGTCTCCCCACAAGAGAAGACTGTCCACCGATCAAGCAGAAAGTTCGTCGAATGAGGCCTGACAAGTCCGAAAAGATCAAGGCAGAAGTAATGAAGCAATTCGACGCTGGCTTTCTGGCTGTTACGTCCTATCCTCAATGGGTCGCTAACATTGTGCCAGTACCGAAGAAAGATGGCAAAGTCAGAATGTGTGTGGACTACCGGGATTTGAATAGGGCCAGCCCTAAAGATGATTTCCCGCTACCTCATATTGACATCTTGATCGACAATACAGCTCAGCATAAAGTGTTTTCCTTCATGGACGGATTCTCGGGCTACAATCAAATCAAAATGGCCCCCGAGGATATGGAGAAAACAACTTTTGTTACTCAATGGGGCACCTTCTGTTACAAAGTGATGCCGTTCGGGCTGAAGAACGCTGGGGCAACTTATCAACGCGCCATGGTAGCTTTATTTCATGACATGATACATCATGAGATTGAAGTTTACGTAGACGATATGATAGCTCGGTCGCAAACGGAGGAGGAGCACCTTGAGCATTTGGAGAAGTTGTTTGCCAGGTTGAAAGAATACAAATTCAGGCTGAATCCAAGTAAATGCACTTTTGGAGTTAGGTCTGGTAAACTCCTAGGATTCATTGTAAGCAACAAAGGCATTGAAGTCGATCCGGCAAAAGTAAAAGCAATACAAGAGATGCCTGCTCCCCGTACTGAAAAGGAGGTTAGAGGATTCTTGGGGCGCATAAACTATATTGCCAGATTCATCTCACATCTGACTTCTACCTGTGAGCCAATTTTCAAACTCTTGAAAAAAGATCAGATAGTGGAATGGAACGACGATTGTCAAGCTGCTTTTGATAGAATCAAGGAGTATTTGCTAGAACCTCCTATTCTGATGCCACCCGTCGAAGGAAGACCATTGATCATGTACTTAACCGTCTTGGATAACTCAATGGGGTGTGTTTTGGGCCAGCATGACGAGTCTGGTCGAAAAGAGCATGCTATTTATTACCTCAGTAAAAAGTTTACCGACTGTGAGACTCGTTATTCACTGCTCGAGAAAACTTGCTGCGCTTTGGTATGGTCTGCTCGCCGACTAAGACAGTATATGCTGACTCATACTACCTTGCTGATATCCAAAATGGACCATATCAAGTATATCTTCGAGAAGCCCTCTTTATCTGGAAGGATAGCTAGATGGAAAATGATCTTAACCGAGTATGACATCCAGTACACCACCCAAAAAGCTATAAAAGGGAGTGTACTAGCTGACCATCTGGCTCATCAGGCTATCGAAGACTATCAACCCATGATATTTGACTTCCCAGACGAGGACATCATGAATTTGGACAACGTTGAAAGTGACAGACCGTATGACGGACCCCAAAAGGGATCCCGATGGACCCTGTACTTTGATGGTGCTTCAAATGCACTAGGAAACGGTATTGGCGCAGTGCTCATTTCTCCGGAAGGTTGTCACACTCCTTTCACGGCCCGACTTTGCTTCAGCTGCACAAACAACATGGCTAAGTATGAAGCTTGCATCTTTGGTCTCGAGGCTGCTATAGACTTGGGGATCAAATCTTTGACCGTATTTGGGGACTCGGCTTTGGTTATCAGTCAAATCAAAGGAGACTGGGATACCAAACATCCTAATCTCATCCCATACAAAGAACATGTCCTGACATTGTTACCTCATTTCGAGCAAATTACCTTCGAGCATTTCCCGCGAGAAGAGAATCAGCTAGCGGATGCTCTAGCCACAATGTCTTCCATGTTTAAACTCAACTGGGATAACGAGGCTCCCCAAACCACCATCAAGCAAATGGATGAACCGGCACATTGCCACGAGATTAATACCGAAGAAGTAGCGGAACAACCTTGGTTCCATGAAATCAAAAGGTATCTCGAGACTAGAGATTATCCTGAAGGAGCTTCTGTAAATGACAAGAAGTTCTTAAGGAAATTCGCTGCTAAGTTCTTCCTGAGCAACGACATCCTTTACAAACGAAGCCATGATTGTGTATTACTCCGATGTGTGGATAAAACTGAAGCAGAGTTGATCATGACTGATATACACAGCAGCACATTTGGCACTCACTTGAGCGGGCATACAATGGCTAAGAAGATCCTAAGGGCAGGCTATTATTGGTCTACCATGGAGGCTGACTGCCATCAACATTCCCGTACTTGTCACAAGTGTCAAGTCTATGCTGACAAAGTTCATATCCCTCCGGTTCCTCTCAACGTCCTGACTGCTCCGTGGCCCTTTGCAATGTGGGGCATTGATATGATTGGAGAGATCAAGCCCACGACTTCCAACGGACATCGCTTCATCCTGGTTGCCATTGACTACTTCACTAAATGGGTCGAAGCAGCTTCCTTCGCTTCTGTCACCAAGAATGTGGTTGCCCGTTTTATCAAGCAAAATCTCATATGTCGGTATGGTGTTCCAGACAGGATCATTACGGACAACGGTACAAATCTGAATAACACAATGATCACTGCATTATGCGAACAGTTCAAGATTTATCATCACAATTCATCTCCCTATCGGCCGAAGATGAACGGTGCTGTTGAAGCTGCGAACAAAAACATTAAGAAGATCATTCAGAAAATGACAGTCACTTACAAAGACTGGCATGAGATGTTACCGTTTGCTCTACATGGATACCGTACGACGACACGTACTTCAACTGGGGCAACCCCATTTTCTTTGGTTTATGGCATGGAAGCTGTTTTGCCTATGGAAGTCCAGATCCCCTCTCTAAGAATTATGAAGGATGCCGGTTTAAATGAAGATGATTGGATGCAGACCCGACTTGATCAACTCAATCTGATCGACAAAAAGCGACTTACTGCTGTATGCCATGGTCAGGCGTATCAAAAGCGAATGATCAAGGCCTTCAATAAGAAAGTCAAACGTCAAGTGTATCAAGTCGGGGATCTCGTAATCAAGCGGATTATCTTGCCGCAAAGTGATCCCAGGGGCAAATGGACTCCTACATATGAAGGACCATTTGTGATCAAAAGCATATTTTCTGGTGGTGCAATGATTCTGACCACCATGGACAGCGACGATTTGCTGCACCCTGCGAACGCAGACATAGTCAAAAGATACTACGCATAAAATAACCCGACAAGTCGAAAACCCGAAAGGGCGGCTTGGGCAAAAATGGGCATCCCGGTGAACCGAAAACCCGAAAGGGCGGTTCAGGCAAAAATTAGGGATAAAAACGAAAAAATTTGTACACCCGGCAAGTCGAAAACCCGAAAGGGCGGCTTGGGCAAAAAGGGGTTTCCCGGTGGATCGAAAACCCGAAAGGGCGATTCAGGCAAAAGTTAGGGAATTAAAGCGTATGACTATGTCTCGTCGGATCACTTCAAAGACAATCTCTTCGTCAACCAGTTCCAGGCTTCTGATCAATCCAGTCATCGTCAAACGAAGCATTGAACGGACAGATATTCAGAGTTGTGAAAGCTATAGCGGAACGGAATCCCATGGAATTATTTCACATAGCCATCCAACGGAATCCCATGGAATTATTTCACATAGCCATCCTTTATCTTGTATAAAATCTTTCAATATTTACGACAAAGTCCTCTTACTAGGATGATTGTCTCCTTTGTACAAATATACTCAAGGAAAATCAATACAAATACTCTTCCCAAAAATTTGTGTCATTTCCCTTTTCTTTTTCTCTTGCACTATTTGTTTTATTTTGAGAAACGTCCAATGTTTTGTTAAATAGGCATATGCATTTGAAACATAATCACTTCCTAAATGAACCTAAGAAGGAGGATTACTGATAGGATGAAGGTACAGATGGATATCTTGACACCCTTTCGAAGGAACCCCCCCAAGAGATTTGGAATCCACATCCCTAGTGAACCCTGAGGTTTATCTCCAGCAGACTCTCGAGGCCTATCCCCAGTAAGGTTCTGGAAGGTATTTCCCCGCAGAGCACGGGCGTCTCTCCCGAGTTTTATTCAAAGTTATTCCTCACCAAGGCTTATAACTGGGTTATCCTCAGCTAACAACCACGGAAGATCGCATTCGCCAGAATTCTTCCTATCCCCAGCGGAGTTCATCAAGAGTTTCCCAGCAATTTATCAATATGATCCCCAGAGGAGCTTATCCTTGTTATCCCCAGTCGGAGGATCCTCTAGAATTCATTTCCCCTCAGAGTTTAAGTTTCAGTATCCCCAGCGGAGTCAGACTAATGAACCTTCTCCCCACAGAGTTTTTTGGAAGGCAAATCTTAAGTTCCCCAATGAAGTCGCCAGAGTTACTTCCCGCCAGACTAAAGATTCTCAGTTTTACCTCCCCAGCATGAATCTATTAGGATTGATACTCCCCAGTAAAGGTCATCAGGAATTCTCTTCTCCAACAGCAGCCAAGGAGTTATCTTCCCCGACAGCAGTCAAGATGCTTTTATCTTTCGCCACCTTGGATTCATTTATCCTCAGCAAGATAGCTCGTCAACTTACATACGCATCCATCACATTCATGTCATAAACATTGATGTCACGTATATTGCATCATGCATCATAACATTGCATACGACTAACTCTTTACCTTTTCAGGAAAGATCAGTCAACAGACTAAAATCATTCAACTTCAAGATTTCTGAAAACAGTTCACGGGTTCTCCAAGTAAACGGATGTTAACCTGTCACTTGTTCAGATTCTTCCTCAAGACTTCTGAAAACGGTTTATGGATTCTTCCCAACAACGGATGTTAATCTATCAACTTGTTCAGATGCAACTTCTGAAAACAGTTTATGGATTCTTCCCAACAACGGATGTTAATCTATTGCTTGTTCAGATGCAACAGTTTACGGACGCTTCCCAACAACGGATGCTGCTCTATTGCTTATTCAACTTCAAGATTTCTGAAAACAGTTCACGGGTTCTCCAAGTAAACGGATGTTAACCTGTCACTTGTTCAGATTCTTCCTCAAGACTTCTGAAAACGGTTTATGGATTCTTCCCAACAACGGATGTTAATCTATTGACTTGTTCAGATGCAACTTTTGAAAACAGTTTACGGACGCTTCCCAACTACGGATGCTGCTCTATTGCTTATTCAACTTCAAGATTTCTGAAAACAGTTCACGGGTTCTCCAGTAACGGATGTTAACCTATCACTTGTTCAGATTCTTCTTCAAGACTTCTGAAAACAATTTATGGATTCTTCCCAACAACGGATGCCAATCTATTGCTTGTTCAGAACCCCCCCAGTTCAGAGATGGTCCCAAGCTTGGACACCTTCCTGATATTCCCTTCCAGATGGCATCTCTAAGCCCATCCCCGACAAGATTTCTGTCATTCTTCCAGATGGCATCATTAAGCCCATCTCCAAATGGCATCTCTAAGCCTATTCCCGCGTCCATTGCTTTGACAAGTGCAAATTTCCGGGCACTCTAGTGTCCAATCTCCTTTTACCCTCAAGTCACGAAAGGCAAACTTGCCAATCTAACTCTTCGGATTCAAGAAGATTGAACAGGGGAAACTGTTGTACCCCAAAATTTGCCCTCCCATTTCTCATTAATTTCTCACCACAAAGCCTTTGAAGCTCAAGATCCAGTTAGGGTTTCGTCTGCTCAAGACATCTCCTTGCACTGTTGACTCAAATTAGGGTTTGTGTTTGCACAAAGATGCTTTGACTTAAAATGCCCAAGATGACTTTCATGCTTCATATTAGACTCCCAAGTTTACCCATATCAAGTTTCAAGTCTTGATTCCAAGTTTTGCCCAGTCAATTGGACAGTTAACCTAGAAATCAACTGTATTGGGGAAAAAGTCAACTGTAGCCAATTGACAGTCAAGCCTCATGAAATTTGACCCATATCAACATTATGAACTCATATGAATCATTTGACCAAGTTTGGATCACAATTCCTCAAGAAATTTGATCAGATCACCAAAAGGGCAAAATGGTCATTTTTAGGGTTTTGACTGCACAAAGGCAATTTTTGACTGTTTGACCTAGCCAATGGCAAACCAAGCTCACACATGGACTCAAGGACCCTATGGAATTATCTTGACATGCTCAACAAGTTCAAAAGATCCCAAGTACACAAGATTGACAGTTGAATTTCCCAGTCAATTGATCAATTTTGACTGTATATTGAAAAGTCAAACTTTGACTTTTTGGTCAAAATCAAGAGTCAAGATTCATTTTTCATCAAAACATGCCAAATCATGAAACTTGTTCACCAAGAAATCACAAAATGCAAATTAGGGTTAAAAATTAGAATTTTTCATAACTTAGAATTTTTCTAAGTTATGAAAAACCCTAATTTTTTCCCAACTTTGCCCCACTTTTTCACCAAGATCCATTTGGATTCAAACAAAAGCCCAAACATGAAAGTTGTAGATTGTTGCATAATCTACAACTTTGATTCACAAAGTTTTCTCATTTGAAGCTTGTATCTCAAGTTACAAATTTTTGAATAAGGGCACTAAACCATTCTTAACTTAGTGAATTTTTGACCTATTTTGACAAGGTTTTCTACCCCACTTCAAGGCCATTTTCCATACACTTCCACTTGGAATTTCAAATTGCACTTCAAAGATGGATTGTATTACACATTCCAAGCTTTCCAAAATGTCCAAGAACTTCTCAAACAACCTCATGGTTAGAGAGAATCGAATTTCACAATATAGCAAAAAACCACTTTGTTCATGACCAAGTTACATGTTCATAACCTTGCAATTTGAACTCAGCATGCTTTAGATTAGATTACAGGTCCTTAAACCAAGTTACACTCATACTATCCATTTTTGCAAAAGTTCACTTTATGTCAAATTGAAAATCAAGCAAGTACAAACTAAATCTCTTTGGCACAAGATTATGGACAAATTACTCTGATCAAGAGAAGCTTTGCAGCAGGATTAGAGGTCCCCTACTGACCTAAAACATCAAGTTGCATTTTGTTGCTTAAGAGTGAAGAAAAGTGCCATAACATAACACAACTTCCATCTCAGCATAGACACACAAGAACTAAGTTATCAAACACACTACACACATCATAACCAAGCCTTTGCACGAGCCATTTACCTCCAAAACATCATCAAACCAAAAAACACCATCAAACTGCAAAAACAGAGTTGCCTCTGCAGTTTGAGTGCCAACTTCTATTTCTCTCAAGAATTCTTGCCAAAACCAGTTCATATACCTTCCTTACCACCTATGCAAGCTATCCAAAAGCTAAGGCACGACCTGTAATTGCTCTAACCACTTCCACCATTTTCACATTTCTGACTTGCAGGTGAAGTTCTCTAGCTTGATTCAGAAGCTTTCAAGACAAAGTAAACATTGGAATAGCATCCCTGGACCTCAAGGAAGCTTCTCCAATCATCACCTTGCACTGAAAGTTCCTACATCTCCAGATAGAAGTTCAACTGAATAGGTAAAATTTTGAATTCGTATCTCTCTTATTAGGCATCATTAGCTTTAAGTTTGTGAAGAAACAAGGTTCTACTCATGCCACTGAATATGTACATGTTTTTACTTTCCATTTCTTTTGCTTGAGTTGTGAGAATTTGGAGTTTGAAAATGGAAGAAAAACTAGGTTAAGATTTGGGGGAGGAGAAATTCTCCCTCATCTTAGAGAGTTAGATCAAGTTATGCATATGGTTAGAATCAGGGTTTCATGCTTAACATCTTTTGTGTTGGAAGTTTGTTCAAAAAATCAAAGAATCAGGATTTCAAACGAAGCTTGCAGGCGCGCGTTTTTGGTTCAGAGGTTGAAGAAGAAGTGGTGTGGGCCGGGCTTGTGTTGCATTTTCTGTTCACACCACATAATTGCTTTTGCACCCCCAAGGCCCTTTTGCTTATTTATTTAACTTTTTGACTTTTTTCTTTTTTGATTGACTTTGTTTATTTTTTCTCATGACATAAAAAATATAAAAATATTTTTCTCATTATTTTTTGAATTTATTGAATATTTATTTGATTATTTCTTTTGTTTGTACATAAATAAATAAATATATGCATATATACCTTTTGTTTAAAATATTAAGATAATACAAAATATATTTTTATACATATTTTTATCTTATTCTTACTTCCTGAAAATATTTTATAAAAAAATACTTTTTATTTAAATATTGAATATTATTAATTAATGTGTATAAAACATAGTTTTTATAAATAACATAAATAAATAGATATATTAATATACTTAGGAGAAAAATATCAAAAAATGTGCATATCTTATTTTTTAATATTTAATACTAAAAAAATGCCTTTTTACAAATATACCATATTTTATTTTATTTTTGTATGTAAATATTAATTATTGTATGAATTAATTGATCAATATCCCTTTTGATTAAAAGAATTAGGGTTTTGCCCTAAATTTAAAAATACCTCAAAAATAATACCTTTTTATTTTTCTTTTTATTTGACATAAATAATATTTTTTTTTCATACATATAAAAATTCCTTTTGCATTCTTGCATATCTGTTTTATTTACCATTTAAATTATACATTTATTTATCTTGTAAATATTCATAGAAAATAATGTAATAGTTTAGATTCAATTTTTTGTCTAAATATCCCCCATTTGAAACATTGTACCCCCCTCCCCATATTATTATGTTGTAATAGCGTAGGATTTTAAATTTCGCACTTTTATCGCTTTCTAAACATACTATGCTAGAATTAGGGTTTTGTATGCGAATAAAATGAACAAAATAGTTGGACCTAATACAAGATAAATGAGCATGAAAAATGGACAACACATTTCACACTTGCACCCCTAGGGTATTCCACTTTGTTGCCTTCAAATAATTGGGCCATATTGTATGTTGAATTTCTTTGGGTAAAAACAAACAATCAAAATGATCATGGTCCCACAAAATGTTGCTTAAATGAATGATCAAGTCCCTTTTAAACAAAATTGCCCAAAGACATTTAACACTATTGCAACTATGGTCTAAACGATGACCCGCGCCCGTCCCTTTAATCTCCTAAGACAAGATTGTCCACCAAATGCAATGGTGGAACAAAATTGTCAAAAGGTTTAAAACATAAACAAAAATCTTTGAGAAAACTTTAGGGTAGATAAGCTCTTAAGTACTTGTCGACTTTCCAAGAAAACACTTGCCTAATTTCAAAACCCACTTCACAAACACTTTCAAAACAAACTTTCAAAAAAAACTTGAAACATCTTTTTAAAAGACAAAACACCTTTTGTAAAACATTCGAGTAAAGAATTGTTACAAGGGTAGCCTATACAAGGCATCTTTTCAAAACACTTTCAAAACCACACACGAAGCACCATTTCAAACAATTGAAAACCAAGGCAAGTTGATCTAAGCAAGTACCTAAGAGCCCATGGATAACCATGGATAGAAGGGGTGCTAATACCTTCCCCTTCTATAATCTACTCCCCGAACCCAAGAAAAAATCTCAAAGGTTTTTGCTGTGCTTTTTAAACCTTTCCTTAGGATAAAATAAATAGTCGGTGACGACTCTTGCTCAACCGAAACATTTGCGAAAACAAAACGCAAAACCCTAGTCAGTTCTCCCACCGTATCACAGGGTCGATTTAACTGAACCAGAGAAAGAGTCTACCGGAAACATATTAGGATAAATCATTGGTCGATTTAAACTGAAATAGCAGAGGTCTTGAGTTATCTTTAACTGGATAAGAATCAAAAAAATCTTAGGGTCGATTTAACTGAACCAGAGAAAGTGTCTACTAGAAGCAAATCAGGATAAATCATTGGTCGATTTAAACTGAACCAACAGAGGTCTTGAATTATCTTTAACTGGATAAGAATCAGAAAAATCTTAGGGACGATTTAACTGAACTAGAGAAAGATTCTAACGGAAAAAAATCAGGATAAAGCATTGGTCGATTTAAACTTAAATAGAAGAGGTCTTGAATTATCTTTAACTGGATAAGAATCAGAAAAATCTTAGGGTCGATTTAACTGAACCAGAGAAAGTGTCTACTGGAAACAAATCAGGATAAATCATTGGTCAATTTAAAACTGAACCATCAGAGATCTTGAATTATCTTTAACTGGATAAGAATAAGAAAAATCTCAGGGTCAATTTAACTGAACTAGAGAAAGTGTCTACTGGAAACAAATCAGGATACATCATTGGTCGATTTATACTGAACTAGCAGAGGTCTGAAATTCTCTTTAACTAGATAGGAATCAGAAAAATCTTAGGGTAGATTCAACTGAACCAGAGAAAGAGTCTACCAAAAACAAATGAGGATAAATCATTGGTCGATTTAAACTAAACCAACATAAATCTTGAATTATGTTTAAATCGATAAGAATCAGAAAAATCTTAGGGTCTGAATAACTGAACCAGATAAAGAGTCTACCAGAAACAAATCAGGATAAATGATTGGTCGATTTAAACTGAACCAGTAGAGGTCTTGAATAAACTTTAACTGGATAAGAATCAGAAAAATCTTAGGGTCAATTTATCTAAACCAGAGAAAGTGTCTATTGGAAATAAAGCAGGATAAACAATTGGTCGATTTAAACTGAACCAACAGAGGTCTTGAATCATCTTTAACTAGATAAGAATCAGAAGAATCTTATGGTCTGTTTAAATGAACCATAAAAAGTGTCTACTAGAAATAAATCAGGATAAATCATTGTTCGAGTTAAACTGAACCATCAGAGGTCTTGAATTATCTTTTACTGGATAAGAATCAGGTAAATCTTATGGTCGATTTAACTGTACCAGAGAAAGTGTCTACCAGAAACAAATCAAGATAAATCATTGGCAGATTAAAAATGAACCAGCAGAGATCTTGAATCATCTTTAACTTGATAAGAATCAGAGAAATCCTAGGATCGATTTAACTGAACAAGAGAAAGTGTCTACTGGAAACAAATCGGGATAAATCATCGGTCGATTTTAACTGAACCAACAGAGGTCTTGAATTATCTCTAACTCGATAAGAATAAAAAAAAACTTAGGGTCGATTTAACTAAACCAGAGAAAGTTTCTATTAGAAACAAATTAGGATAAATCATTGGTCGATTTAAACTGAACCAGTAGAGTTCTTGAATCATCTTTAACGGGATAAGAATTAGAAAAATCTTAGGGTCGATTTAATTGAACCAGAGAAAGTGTCTACTAGAAACAAATCAGTATATATCATTGGTTTATTTAAATTGAAGCAACAGAGGTCTTGAATTATCTTTAACATTATAAGAATCAGAAAAATCTTAGGGTCGATTTAACTGAACTAGAGAAAGAGTCTACCCAAAACAAATCAGGATAAATCATCGGTCGATCTAAACTGAAATAGCAAAGGTCTTGAATTATCTTTAACTGGATAAGAATTAAAAAAATATTAGGGTCGATTTAACTGAACCAGAGAAAGTGTCTATTGGAAACAAATCAAGATAAATCATTAGTCAATTTAAAACTGAACCAGCAGAGATATTGAATTATCTTTAATTGGATAAGAATAAGAAAAATCTTAGAGTCGATTTAACTGAACTAGAGAAAGTGTCTACTGGAAATAAATCAGGGTAAATAATTGGTTGATTTAAACTGAACCAGCAGAGTTCTGGAATTATCTTTAACTGGATAAGAATCAGAAAAATCATATGGTCCATTCAACTGAACCAGAGAAAGAGTCTACCAGAAACAAATCAGGATAAGTCATTGGTCGATTTAAACTGAACCAACAGAGGTCTTGAATTATATTTAACTTGACAAGAATCAGAAAAATCTTAGGGTTTATTTAACTGAACCAGATAAAGAGTCTACCAGAAACAAATCAGGATAAGTCATTGGTCGATTTAAACTGAACGAGAAGAGTTCTTGAATTATCTTTAATTGGATAAGAATCAGAAAAATCTTAGGGTCGATTTATCTAAACCAGAGAAAGTGTTTATTGGAAATAAAGCAGGATAAACCATTGGTCGATTTAAACTAAACCAAAAGAGGTCTTGAATTATTCTTAACTAGATAAGAATCAGAAAAATCTTATGGTCAATTTAAATGAACCATAGAAAGTGTCTACTGGAAACAAATCAGGATAAATCTTTGGTCGATTTAAACTTAACCAGCAGAGGACTTGAATTATCTTAGGGTCGATTTAATTGAACCAGAGAAATTGTCTACTGGAAACAAATCATTATAAATCATTGGTTGATTTAAACTGAAGCAACAGAGGTCATGAATTATCTTTAACAGGATAAGAATCAGAAAAATCTTAGGGTCTATTTAACTGAACCAGGGAAAGTGCCTACTTGAAAGAAATCAGGATAGATGATTGGTTGATTTAAAGTGAACCAGTAGAGGTCTTGAATTATCTTTAACTGGATAAGAATAAGAAAAATCTTAGGGTCGATTTAACTGAACCAGAGTAAGTGTCTACTGGAAACGAATAAGGATAAATCATTGGTCGATTTAAACTTAACCAGCAGAGGACTTGAATTATCTTTAACTGGATAAGAATCAGAAAAATATTAGGGTATGAATAACTGAACCTGATAAAGAGTCTACCAGGAACAAATCAGGATAAATGATTGGTCGATTTAAACTGAACCAGCAGAGGTCTTGAATCATCTTTAACTGGATAAGAATCAGAAAAATCTTACGGTCAATTTATCTAAACCAGAGAAAGTGTCTATTGGAAATAAAGCAGGATAAACCATTGGTCGATTTAAACTGAACCAACAGAGGTCTTGAATCATCTTTAACTAGATAAGAATTAGAAAAATCGTATGGCCGATTTAAATGAACCATAGAAAGTGTCTACTAGAAATAAATCAGGATAAATCATTGTTCGATTTTATCTGAACCAGCAGAGGTCTTGAATTGTCTTTAACTGGATAATAATAAAAAAATCATAGGGTCGATTTAACTAAACCAGAGAAAGTTTCTATTAGAAACAAATTACGATAAATCATTGGTCGATTTAAACTGAACCAGTAGAGTTCTTGACTAATCTTTAACTGGATAAGAATCAGAAAAATCTTAGGGTCAATTTAATGGAACCAGAGAAAGTGTCTACTGGAAACAAATCATTATAAATCATTGGTTGAGTTAAACTGAACCAACAGAGGTCTTGAATTATCTTTAACAGGATAAGAATCAGAAAAAATCTTAGGCTCTATTTAACTGAACCAGAGAAAGTGTCTACTTGAAACAAATCAGAATAAATCATTGGTTGATTTAAAGTGAACCAGTAGAGGTCTTGTGTTATCTTTAACTGGATAAGAATAAGAAAAATCTTAGGGTCGATTTAACTAAACCAGAGTAAGTATCTACTGGAAACAAATTAGGATAAATCATTGGTCGATTTAAACTGAACCAACAGAGGTCTTGAATTATCTTTAACTGGATAAGAATCAGAAAAATCTTAGGGTCGATTTAACTGAACCAGAGAAAGATTCTACCGGAAACAAATCAGGATAAATCATTGGTCGATTTAAAACTGAACCATCAAAGATCTTGAATTATCTTTAACTGGATAAGAATAAGAAAAATCTTAGGGTCAATTTAACTGAACCAGAGAAAGTGTCTACTGGAAACAAATCAGGATACATCATTGGTCGATTTATACTGAACTAGCAGAGGTCTGAAATTATCTTTATCTAGATAGGAATCAGAAAAATCTTATGGTAGATTCAACTAAACCAGAGAAAGAGTCTACCAAAAACAAATCAGGATAAGTCATTAGTCGATTTAAACTAAACCAACAGAAGTCTTGAATTATGTTTAAATCGATAAGAATCAGAAAAATCTTAGGGTCTGAATAACTGAAACAGATAAAGAGTCTACCAAAAACAAATCAGGATAAATGATTGGTCGATTTAAACTGAACCAGCAGAGGTCTTGAATAATCTTTAACTGGATAAGAATCAGAAAAATCTTAGGGTAAATTTATCTAAACCAGAGAAAGTGTCTATTGGAAATAAAGCAGGATAAACCATTGGTCGATTTAAACTGAACCAACAGAGGTCTTGAATTATCTTTAACTAGATAAGAATTAGAAAAATCTTATGGTCGATTTAAATTAACCATAGAAAGTGTCTACTGGAAACAAATCAGGATAAATCAGTGGTCGATTTAAACTGAACCAGTAGAGGTCTTGAATCATCTTTAACTGGATAAGAATCAGAAAAATTTTAGGGTCGATTTAATTGAACCAGAGAAATTGTCTACTGGAAACAAATCATTATAAATCATTGGTTGATTTAAACTGAAGCAACAGAGGTCATGAATTATCTTTAACAGGATAAGAATCATAAAAATCTTAGGGTCTATTTAACTGAACCAGAGAAAGTGTCTACTTGAAAGAAATCAGGATAAATGATTGGTTGATTTAAAGTGAACCAGTAGAGGTCTTGAGTTATCTTTAACTGGATAAGAATAAGAAATATCTTAGGGTCGATTTAACTGAACCAGAGTAAGTGTCTACTGGAAACGAATAAGGATAAATCATTGGTCGATTTAAACTGAAGCAACAGAGGTCTTGAATCATCTTTAACAGGAT
The DNA here is from genome assembly GCA_948472305.1 of Vicia faba. Lineage (NCBI taxonomy): Eukaryota > Viridiplantae > Streptophyta > Magnoliopsida > Fabales > Fabaceae > Vicia > Vicia faba. The sequence continues at coordinate 162,236,323 of OX451736.1, read as the reverse complement.
AAGAATCAGAAAAATCTTAGGGTCTATTTAACTGAACCAGAGAAAGTGTCTACTTGAAACAAATCGGAATAAATCATCGGTTGATTTAAAGTGAACCAATAGAGGTCTTGAGTTATCTTTAACTGGATAAGAATAAAAAAAATCTTAGGGTTTATTTAACTGAACTAGAGAAATTGTCTACTGGAAACAAATTAGGATAAATAATTGGTTGATTTAAACTGAACCAGCACAGGTCTGGAATTATCTTTAACTGGATAAGAATCAGAAAAATCATATGGTCGATTCAACTGAACCAGAGAAAGTGTCTACCGGAAACAAATCAGGATAAATCATTGGTCAATTTAAACTGAACCAACAGAAGTCTTGAATTATATTTAACTCGACAAGAATCTGAAAAATCTTCGGGTCTATTTAACTGATCTAGATAAAGTGTCTATCAGAAACAAACTAGGATAAATCATTGGTCGATTTAAACTGAACCAGCAGAGTTCTTGAATTATCTTTAACTGGATAAGAATTAGAAAAATTTTAGGGTCGATTTATCTAAACCAGAGAAAGTGTCTATTGGAAGTAAAGCAGGATTAACTATTGGTCGATTTAAACTGAACCAACAGAGGTCTTGAATTATCTTTAACTAGATAAGAATCATAAAAATCTTATGGTCGATTTAAATGAACCCTAGAAAGTGTCTATGGGAAACAAATCAGGATAAATCATTGGTCGATTTAAACTGAACCATCAGGGGTCTTGAATTATCGTTAACTGGATAAGAATCTTAAAAAATTTAGTGTCGATTTAACTGAACTAGAGAAAGTGTCTATTAGAAACAAATTAGGATAAATCATTGGTCGATTTAAACTGAACCAATAGAGGACTTGAGTCATCTTTAACTGGATAAGAATCTGAAAAATCTTAGGGTCGATTTAAATGAACCAGAGAAAGTGTCTACTGGAAACAAATCATTATAAATCATTGGTTGATTTAAACTGAACCAACAGATGTCTTGAATTATCTTTAACAGGATAAGAATCAGAAAAATCTTAGGGTCTATTTAACTGAAGCAAAGAAAGTGTCTACTTGAAAAAAATCAGAATAAATCATTGGTTGATTTAAAGTGAACCAGTAGAGGTCTTGAGTTATCTTTAACTGGATAAGAATAAGAAAAATATTAGGGTCGATTTAATTGAACTAGAGTAAGTGTCTACTAGAAACAAATCAGGATAAATCATTGGTCGATTTAAATTGAACCAACAGAGGTCTTGAATTATCTTTAACTGGATAAGAATTAGAAAAATCTTAGGGTCGATTTAACTGAACCAGAGAAAGTGTCTACTGGAAACAAATCAGGATAAGTCATTGGTCGATTTGAAACTGAACCATCAGAGATCTTGAATTATCTTTAACTGGATAAGAATAAGAAAAATGTTAGGGTCGATTTAACTGAACCAGAGAAAGTGTCTACTGGAAACAAAACAGGATACATCATTGGTCGATTTATACTGAACTAGCAGAGGTCTGAAATTATCTTTAACTAGATAGGAATCAGAAAAATCTTATGGTATATTCAACTGAACCAGAGAAAGAGTCTACCGAAAACAAATCAGGATAAGTCATTGGTCGATTTAAACTAAACCAACAGAAGTATTGAATTGTATTTAACTCGATAAGAATCAGAAAAATCTTAGGGTCTGAATAACTGAACTAGATAAAGAGTCTACCAGAAACAAATCAGGATAAATGATTGGTCGATTTAAACTGGACCAGCAGAGGTCTTGAATCATCTTTAACTGGATAAGAATCATAAAAATCTTATGGTCAATTTATCTAAACCAGAGAAAGTGTCTATTGTAAATAAAGCAGGATAAACCGTTGGTCGATTTAAACTGAACCAACATAGGTCTTGAATTATCTTTAACTAGATAAGAATCAGAAGAATCTTATGGTCGATTTAAATGAACCATAGAAAGTGTCTACTGGAAATAAATCAGGATAAATCATTGGTCGATTTAAACTGAACCATCAGAGGTCTTGAATTATCTTTTACTGGATAAGAATCAGGTAAATCTTAAGGTCTATTTAACTGAACCAGAGAAAGTGTCTACTAGAAACAAATCAAGATAAATCATTGGAAGATTAAAATTAAACCAGCAGAGATCTTGAATCATCTTTAACTTGATAAGAATCATAGAAATCCTAGGGTCGATTTAACTGAACCAGAGAATGTTTCTACTGGAAACAAATCAGAATAAATCATTGGTCGATTTTAACTAAACCAACAGAGGTCTTGAATTATCTCTAACTGGATAAGAATAAAAAAAAAACTTAGGGTCGATTTAACGAAACCAGAGAAAGTGTCTATTAGAAACAAATTAGGATAAATCATTGGTCGATTTAAACTGAACCAGTAGAGTTCTTGAGTCATCTTTAACTGGATAAGAATCAGAAAAATCTTAGGCTCGATTTAATTGAACCAGAGAAAGTGTCTATTGGAAACAAATCAGTATAAATCATTGGTTGATTTAAATTGAAGAAACCGAGGTCTTGAATTATTTTTAACATTATAAGAATCAGAAAAATCTTAGGGTCGATTTAACTGAACTAGAGAAAGAGTCTACCCGAAACAAATCAGGATAAATCATTGGTCGATTTAAACTGAAATAGCAGAAGTCTTGAGTTATCTTTAATTGGATAAGAATGAAAAAAAATCTTATAGTCAATTTAACTGAACCAGAGAAAGTGTTTACTGGAAACAAATCAAGATATATCATTGGTCTATTTAAAACTGAACCAGCAGAGGTCTTGAATTATCTTTAACTGGATAAGAATAAGAAAAATCTAAAGGTCGATTTAACTGAACTAGAGAAAGTTTCTATTGGAAATAAATCAGGGTAAATAATTGGTTGATTTAAATTGAACCAGCAGAGTTCTAGAATTATCTTTAACAGGATAAGAATCAGAAAAATCATATGGTCGATTCAACTCAGGATCGTCATTGGTCGATTTAAAATCCAACCAGCAGAGGTCTTGAATTATTTTTAATTGGATAAGAATAAGAAAAATCTTAGGGTCGATTTAACTGAACCAGAGAAAGTGTCTACTGGAAACAAATCACGATAAATCATTGGTCGATTTTAACTGAACCAACAGAGGTCTTGAATCATCTTTAACTGGATAAGAATCATAAAAATCTTAGGGTCGATTTAACTGAACTAGAGAAAGTGTCTACCGGAATGGAATCAGGATAAATCATTGGTCGATTTAAAATTAAATAGCAGAGGTCTTGAATTATCTTTAACTGGATAAGAATCAGAAAAATCATAGGGTTGATTTAACTGAACAAGAGAAAGTTTTTACCATAAACAAATCATGAAAAATCATTGGTCGATTTAAACTGAACCAATAGAGTTCTTGAATCATCTTTAACTGGATAAGAATCAGAAAAATTTATGGTCGATTTAACTGAACTAGAGATAGTGTCGGCTGGAAACAAATCAGGATAAATCATTGGTCGATTTAAAATCGAACCAGCGGAGGTCTTGAATTATCTTTAACTAGATAAGAATAAGAAAAATTTTAGGGTCGATTTAACTGAACCAGAGAAAGTGTCTACTGGAAACAAATTAGGATAAATCATTGGTCGATTTTAACTAAACCAGCAGAGGTCCTGAATCATCTTTAACTGGATAAGAATAAGAAAAATCTTAGGGTCGATTTAACTGAACCAGAGAAAGTGTCTACTGGAAACAAATTAGGATAAATCATTGGTCGATTTAAACTAAACCAGCAGAGGTCTTGAATTATCTTTAACTGGATAAGAATCAGAAAAATCTTAGGGTCGATTTAACTAAACCAGAGGAAGTGTCTATTGGAAATAAATCAGGATAAACCATTTGTAGATTTAAACTGAGTAACAGAGGTCTTGAATTATCTTTAACTAGATAAGAATTAGACATATCTTATGGTCGATTTAACTGAACCAGAGAAATTGTCGGCTGGAAACAAATAAGGATAAATCATTGGTCGATTTAAAATCGAACCAGCAGAGGTCTTGAATTATCTTTAACTGGATAAGAATAAGAAAAATCTTAGGGTCGATTTAACTGAACCAGAGAAAGTGTCTACTGGAAACAAATCAGGATAAATTATTGGTCGATTTTAACTAAACCAGCAGAGGTCTTGAATCATCTTTAACTGGATAAGAATCATAAAAATCTTAGGGTGGATTTAACTGAACTAGAGAAAGTGTCTACCGGAACGAAATTAGGATAAATCATTGGTCAATTTAAACTGACATAGCAAAGGTCTTGAATCATCTTTAACTGGATAAGAATCAGAAAAATCTTGGGCTCGATTTAACTGAACCAGAGAAAGTGTCTATTGGAAATAAATCAGGATAAATCATTGGTCGATTTAAACTTAACCAGTAGAGTTCTTGAATTATCTTTAACTGGATAAGAATCAGAAAAATCTTAGGGTCGATTTAATTGAACCAGAGAAAGTGTCTACTGGAAATAAATCATTATAAATCATTGGTTGATTTAAACTGAACCAACAGAGGTCTTGAATTATCTTTAACAGGATAAGAATCAGAAAAATCTTAGGGTCTATTTAACTGAACCAGAGAAAGTGTCTACTTGAAACAAATAAGAATAAATCATTGGTTGATTTAAAGTGAACCAGTAGAGGTCTTGAGTTATCTTTAACTGGATAAGAATAAAAAAAATCTTAGGGTCGATTTAACTGAACTAGAGAAAGTGTCTACTGGAAACAAATCAAGATAAATAATTGGTTGATTTAAACTGAACCAGCACAGGTCTGGAATTATCTTTAACTGGATAAGAATCAGAAAAATCATATGGTCGATTCAACTGAACCAGAGAAAGAGTCTACCGGAAACAAATCAGGATAAGTCATTGGTCGATTTAAACTGAACCAACAGAGGTCTTGAATTATATTTAACTCGATAAGAATCAGAAAAATTTTAGGGTCGATTTATCTAAACCAGAGAAAGTGTCTATTGGAAGTAAAGCAGGATAAACCATTGGTCGATTTAAACTGAACCAACAGAGGTCTTGAATTATCTTTAACTAGATAAGAATCATAAAAATCTTATGGTCGATTTAAATGAACCCTAGAAAGTGTCTACGGGAAACAAATCAGGATAAATCATTGGTCGATTTAAAATGAACCATCAGGGGTCTTGAATTATCGTTAACTGGATAAGAATCATAAAAATCTTAGTGTCGATTTAACTGAACTAGAGAAAGTGTCTATTAGAAACAAATTAGGATAAATCAATGGTCGATTTAAACTGAACCAGTAGAGGAATTGAGTCATCTTTAACTGGATAAGAATCAGAAAAATCTTAGGGTCGATTTAATTGAACCAGAGAAAGTGTCTACTGGAAACAAATCATTATAAATCATTGGTTAATTTAAACTGAACCAACAGAGGTCTTGAATTATCTTTAACAGGATAAGAATCAGAAAAATCTTAGGGTCTATTTAACTGAAGCAAAGAAAATAAATCATTGGTTGATTTAAAGTGAACCAGTAGAGGTCTTGAGTTATCTTTAACTCGATAAGAATAAGAAAAATATTAGGGTCGATTTAACTGAACTAGAGTAAGTGTCTACTAGAAACAAATCATGATAAATCATTGGTCGATTTAAACTGAACCAGCAGAGGTCTTGAATTATCTTTAACTGGATAAGAATCAGAAAAATCTTAGGGTCGATTTAATTGAACCCGAGAAAGAGTCTACCGGAAACAAATCAGCATATAGCATTGGTCGATTTAAATTGAAATAGAAGAGGTCTTGAATTATCTTTAACTGGATAAGAATCAGAAAAATCTTAGGGTCAATTTAACTGAACCAGAGAAAGTGTCTACTGGAAACAAATCAGGATAAATCATTGGTCGATTTAAAACTGAACCATCAGAGATCTTGAATTATCTTTAATTGGGTAAGAATAAGAAAAATGTTAGGGTCGGTTTAACTGAACTAGAGAAAGTGTCTACTGGAAAAAAATCAGGATACATCATTGGTCAATTTATACTGAACTAGCAGAGGTTTGAAATCATCTTTAACTAGATAGGAATCAGAAAAATCTTATGGTAGATTCAACTGAACCAGAGAAAGAGTCTACCGAAAACAAATCAGGATAAGTCATTGGTCGATTTAAACTAAACCAACAGAAGTCTTGAATTGTATTTAACTCGATAAGAATCAGAAAAATCATAGGGTCTGAATAACTGAACTAGATAAAGAGTCTACCAGAAACAAATCAGGATAAATGATTGGTCGATTTAATTTGGACCAGCAGAGGTCTTGAATCATATTTAACTGGATAAGAATCATAAAAATCTTAGGGTCAATTTATCTAAACCAGAGAAAGTGTCTATTGGAAATAAAGAAGGATAAACCATTGGTCGATTTAAACTGAACCAACAGAGGTCTTGAATTATCTTTAACTAGATAAGAATCAGAAGAATCTTATGGTCGATTTAAATGAACCATAGAAAGTGTCTACTGGAAATAAATCAGGATAAATCATTGGTCGATTTAAACTGAACCATCAGAGGTCTTGAATTATCTTTTACTGGATAAGAATCAGGTAAATCTTAAGGTCGATTTAACTGAACCAGAGAAAGTGTCTACTAGAAAAAAATCAAGATAAATCATTTGTAAATTAAAATTAAACCAGCAGAGATCTTGAATCTTCTTTAACTTGATAAGAATCATAGAAATCCTAGGGTCGATTTAACTGAACGAGAGAATGTTTTTACTGGAAACAAATTAGGATAAATCATTGGTCGATTTTAACTGAACCAACAGAGGTCTTGAATTATCTTTAACTGGTTAAGAATAAAAAAAAACTTAGGGTCGACTTAACTAAACCAGAGAAAGTGTCTATTAGAAACAAATTAGGATAAATCATTAGTCGATTTAAACTGAACAAGTAGAGTTCTTGAATCATCTTTAACTGGGTAAGAATCAAAAAAATCTTAGGCTCGATTTAATTGAACCAGAGAAAGTGTCTACTGGAAAAAAATCAGTATAAATCATTGGTTGATTTAAATTGAAGAAACAAAGGTCTTGAATTATTTTTAACATTATAAGAATCAGAAAAATCTTAGGGTCGATTTAACTGAACTACAGAAAGAGTCTACCCGAAACAAATCAGGATAAATCATTGGTCGATTTAAACTGAAATAGCAGAGGTCTTGAATTATCTTTAACTGTATAAGAATCAAAAAAATCTTATAGTCGATTTAACTAAACCAGAGAAAGTGTCTACTGGAAACAAATCAAGATAAATCATTGGTCGATTTAAAACTGAACCAACAGAGGTCTTGAATTATCTTTAACTGGATAAGAATAAGAAAAATTTTAGGGTCGATTTAACTGAACTAGAGAAAGTGTTTACTGGAAATAAATCATGGTAAATAATTGGTTGATTTAAACTGAACCAGCAGAGTTCTGGAATTATCTTTAACTGGATAAGATTCAGAAAAATCATATGGTCGATTCAACTCAGGATAAATCATTGGTCGATTTAAAATCGAACCAGCAGAGGTCTTGAATTATCTTTAACTGGATAAGAATAAGAAAAATATTAGGGTCGATTTAACTGAACCAGAGAAAGTGTCTACTGGAAACAAATCAGGATAAATCATTGGTTGATTTTAACAGTACCAGCAGAGGTCTTGAATCATCTTTAACTGGATAAGAATCATAAAAATCTTAGGGTCGATTTAACTGAACCAGAGAAAGTGTCTACCGGAATGGAATCAGGATAAATCATTGGTCGATTTAAACTGAAATAGCAGAGGTCTTGAATTATCTTTAACTGGATAAGAATCAGAAAAATCTTAGGGTCGATTTAACTGAACCAGAGAAAGTGTCTACTGGAAACAAATCAGGATAAATCATTGGCCGATTTAAACTTAACCAGTAGAGTTCTTGAATTATCTTTAACTGGATAAGAATCAGAAAAATCTTAAGGTTGATTTAACTGAACAAGAGAAAGTTTTTACCATAAACAAATCATGATAAATCATTGGTCGATTTAAACTGAACCAATAATGTTCTTGAATTATCTTTAACTGGATAAGAATCAGAAAAATCTTATGGTCGATTTAACTGAACTAGAGAAAGTTTCGGCTGGAAACAAATCAGGATAAATCATTGGTCGATTTAAAATCGAACCAGCGGAGGTCTTGAATTATCTTTAACTGGATAAGAATAAGAAAAATCTTAGGGTCGATTTAATTGAACCAGAGAAAGTGTCTACTGGAAACAAATTAGGATAAATCATTGGTCGATTTTAACTAAACCAGCAGAGGTCCTGAATCATCTTTAACTGGATAAGAATAAGAAAAATCTTAGGGTCGGTTTAACTGAACCAGAGAAAGTGTCTACTGGAAACAAATTAGGATAAATCATTGGTCGATTTAAACTGAACCAGCAGAGGTCTTGAATTATCTTTAACTGGATAAGAATAGGAAAAATCTTAGGGTCGATTTAACTAAACCAGAGGAAGTGTCTATTGGAAATAAATCAGGATAAACCATTTGTAGATTTAAACTGAGCCAACAGAGGTCTCGAATTATCTTTAACTAGATAAGAATTAGACAAATCTTATGGTCGATTTAACTGAACCAGAGAAATTGTCGACTGGAAACAAATAAGGATAAATCATTGGTCGATTTAAAATCGAACCAGCAGAGGTCTTGAATTATATTTAACTGGATAAGAATAAGAAAAATCTTAGGGTCGATTTAACTGAACCAGAGAAAGTGTCTACTGAAAACAAATCAGGATAAATCATTGGTCGATTTAAACTTAACCAGTAGAGTTCTTGAATTATCTTTAACTGGATAAGAATCAGAAAAATCTTAGGGTTGATTTAACTGAACAAGAGAAAGTTTTTACCATAAACAAATCATGATAAATCATTGGTCAATTTAAACTGAACCAATAGAGTTCTTGAATTATCTTTAACTGGATAAGAATCAGAAAAATTTATGGTCGATTTAACTGAACTAGAGAAAGTGCCGGCTGGAAACAAATCAGGATAAATCATTGGTCGATTTAAAATCGAACCAGCGGAGGTCTTGAATTATCTTTAACTAGATAAGAATAAGAAAAATCTTAGGGTCGATTTAACTGAACCAGAGAAAGTGTCTACTGGAAACAAATTAGGATAAATCATTGGTCGATTTTAACTAAACCAACAGAGGTCCTGGATCATCTTTAACTGGATAAGAATAAGAAAAATCTTAGGGTCGATTTAACTGAACCAGAGAAAGTGTCTACTGGAAACAAATTAGGATAAATCATTGGTCGATTTAAACTGAACCAGCAGAGGTCTTGAATTATCTTTAACTGGATAAGAATCAGAAAAATCTTAGGGTCGATTTAACTAAACCAGAGGAAGTGTCTATTGGAAATAAATCAGGATAAACCATTTGTAGATTTAAACTGAGCCAACAGAGGTCTTGAATTATCTTTAACTAGATAAGAATTAGAAAAATCTTATGGTCGATTTAACTGAACCAGAGAAATTGTCGGCTGGAAACAAATAAGGATAAATCATTGGTCGATTTAAAATCGAACCAGCAGAGGTCTTGAATCATCTTTAACTGGATAAGAATAAGAAAAATCTTAGGGTCGATTTAACTGAACCAGAGAAAGTGTCTACTGGAAACAAATCAGGATAAATTATTGGTTGATTTTAACTAAACCAGCAAAGGTCTTGAATCATCTTTAACTGGATAAGAATCATAAAATTCTTAGGGTGGATTTAACTGAACTAGAGAAAGTGTCTACCGGAACGAAATCAGGATAAATCATTGGTCGATTTAAACTGACATAACAAAGGTCTTGAATCATCTTTAACTGGATAAGAATCAGAAAAATCTTGGGGTCGATTTAACTGAACAAGAGAAAGTGTCTACTGGAAACAAATCAGGATAAATCATTGGTCGATTTAAACTTAACCAGTAGAGTTCTTGAATTATCTTTAACTGGATAAGAATCAGAAAAATCTTAGGGTCGATTTAATTGAACCAGAGAAAGTGTCTACTGGAAATAAATCATTATAAATCATTGGTTGATTTAAACTGAACCAACAGAGGTCTTGAATTACCTTTAACAGGATAAGAATCAGAAAAATCTTAGGGTCTATTTAACTGAACCAGAGAAAGTGTCTACTTGAAACAAATCGGAATAAATCATTGGTTGATTTAAAGTGAACCAGTAGAGGTCTTGAGTTATCTTTAACTGGATAAGAATAAAAAAAATCTTAGGGTCGATTTAACTGAACTAGAGAAAGTGTCTACTGGAAACAAATCAGGATAAATAATTGGTTGATTTAAACTGAACCAGCACAGGTCTGGAATTATCTTTAACTGGATAAGAAACAGAAAAATCATATGGTCGATTCAACTGAACCAGAGAAAGTGTCTATCAGAAAAAAATTAGGATAAATCATTGGTCGATTTAAACTGAACCAGCAGAGTTCTTGAATCATCTTTAACTGGATAAGAATCAGAAAAATTTTAGGGTCGATTTATCTAAACCAGAGAAAGTGTCTATTGGAAGTAAAGCAGGATAAACCATTGGTCGATTTAAACTGAACCAACAGAGGTCTTGAATCATCTTTAATAGGATAAGAATCATAAAAATCTTAGGGTCTATTTAACTGAACCAGAGAAAGTGTCTACTTGAAACAAATCAGAATAAATCATTGGTTGATTTAAAGTGAACCAGTAGAGGTCTTGAGTTATCTTTAACAGGATAAGAATAAAAAAAATCTTAGGGTCGATTTAACTGAACTAGAGAAAGTGTCTACTGGAAACAAATCAGGATAAATAATTGGTTGATTTAAACTGAACCAGCACAGGTCTGGAATTATCTTTAACTGGATAAGAATCAGAAAAATCATATGGTCGATTCAACTGAACCAGAGAAAGAGTCTACCGGAAACAAATCAGGGTAAGTCATTGGTCGATAAAACCTGAACCAACAGAGGTCTTGAATTATATTTAACTCGAAAAGAATCAGAAAAATCTTAGGGTCTATTTAAATGATCAAGATAAAGTGTCTATCAGAAACAAATTAGGATAAATCATTGGTCGATTTAAACTGAACCAACAGAGTTCTTGAATCATCTTTAACTGGATAAGAATCAGAAAAATTTTAGGGTCGATTTATCTAAACCAGAGAAAGTGTCTATTGGAAGTAAAGCAGGATAAACCATTGGTTGATTTAAACTGAACCTACAGAGGTCTTGAATTATCTTTAACTAGATAAGAATCATAAAAATCATATGGTCGATTTAAATGAACCCTAGAAAGTATCTACAGGAAACAAATCAGGATAAATCATTGGTCGATTTAAACTGAACCATCAGGGGTCTTGAATCATCGTTAACTGGATAAGAATCATAAAAATCTTAGTGTCGATTTAACTGAACTAGAGAAAGTGTCTATTAGAAACAAATTAGGGTAAATCATTGGTCGATTTAAACTGAACCAGTAGAGGACTTGAGTCATCTTTAACTGGATAAGAATCAGAAAAATCTTAGGGTCGATTTAAAGGAACCAGAGAAAGTGTCTATTGGAAACAAATCATTATAAATCATTGGTTGATTTAAACTGAACCAACAGAAGTCTTGAATTATCTTTAACAGGATAAGAATCAGAAAAATCTTAGGGTCTATTTAACTGAAGCAAAGAAAGTGTCTACTTGAAAAAAATTAAAATAAATCATTGGTTGATTTAAAGTGAACCAGTATAGGTCTTGAGTTATCTTTAACTGGATAAGAATAAGAAAAATATTAGGGTCGATTTAACTGAACTAGAGTAAGTGTCTACTAGAAACAAATCAGGATAAATCATTGGTCAATTTAAACTGAACCATCAGAGGTCTTGAATTATCTTTAACTGGATAAGAATCAGAAAAATCTTAGGGTCGATTTAATTGAACCAGAGAAAGAGTCTACCGGAAAAAAATCAGGATAAAGCATTGGTCGATTTAAACTGAAATAGCAAAGGTCTTGAATTATCTTTAACTGGATAAGAATCAGAAAAATCTTAGGGTCAATTTAACTGAACCAGAGAAAGTGTCTACTGGAAACAAATCAGGATAAATCATTGGTCGATTTAAAATTGAACCATCAGAGATCTTGAATTATCTTTAACTGGGTAAGAATAAGAAAAATGTTAGGGTCGATTTAACTGAACCAGAGAAAGTGTCTACTGGAAACAACTCAGGATACATCATTGGTCGATTTATACTGAACTAGCAGAGGTCTGAAATCATCTTTAACTAGATAGGAATCAGAAAAATCTTATGGTAGATTCAACTGAACCAGAGAAAGAGTATACCGAAAACAAATCAGGATAAGTCATTGGTCGATTTAAACTAAACCAACAGAAGTCTTGAATTGTATTTAACTCGATAAGAATCAGAAAAATCTTAGGGTCTGAATAACTGAACTAGATAAAGAGTCTACCAGAAACAAATCAGGATAAATAATTGGTCGATTTAAACTGGACCAACAGAGGTCTTGAATCATCTTTAACTGGATAAGAATCATAAAAATCTTAGGGTCAATTTATCTAAACCAGAGAAAGTGTCTATTGGAAATAAAGAAAGATAAACCATTGGTCGATTTAAACTGAACCAACAGAGGTCTTGAATTATCTTTAACTAGATAAGAATCAGAAGAATCTTATGGTCGATATAAATGAACCATAGAAAGTGTCTACTGGAAATAAATCAGGATAAATCATTGGTCGATTTAAACTGAACCATCAGAGGTCTTGAATTATCTTTTACTGGATATGAATCAGGTAAATCTTAAGGTCGATTTAACTGAACCAGAGAAAGTGTCTACTAGAAAAAAATCAAGATAAATCATTGGTAGATTAAAATTAAACCAACATAGATCTTGAATCATATTTAACTTGATAAGAATCATAGAAATCCTAGGGTCGATTTAACTGAACCAGAGAATGTTTCTACTGGAAACAAATCAGGATAAATCATTGGTCGATTTTAACTGAACCAACAGAGGTCTTGAATTATCTTTAACTGGTTAAGAATAAAAAAAAACTTAGGGTCGTTTTAACTAAACCATAGAAAGTGTCTATTAGAAACAAATTAGGATAAATCATTGGTCGATTTAAACTGAAGTAGTAGAGTTCTTGAATCATCTTTAACTGGATAAGAATCAGAAAAATCTTAGGCTCGATTTAATTGAACCAGAGAATGTGTCTACTGGAAACAAATTAGTATAAATCATTGGTTGATTTAAATTGAAGAAACAGAGGTCTTGAATTATTTTTAACATTATAAGAATCAGAAAAATCTTAGGGTCGATTTAACTGAACTAGAGAAAGAGTCTACCCGAAACAATTCAGGATAAATCATTGGTCGATTTAAACTGAAATAGCAGAGGTCTTGAATTATCTTTAACTGAATAAGAATAAAAAAAATCTTATAGTCGATTTAACTGAACCAGAGAAAGTGTCTACTGGAAACAAATAAAGATAAATCATTGGTCGATTTAAAACTGAACCAGCAGAGGTCTTGAATTATCTTTAACTGGATAAGAATAAGAAAAAATTTAGGGTCGATTTAACTGAACTAGAGAAAGTGTCTACTGGAAATAAATCAGGGTAAATAACTGGTTGATTTAAACTGAACCAACAGAGTTCTGGAATTATCTTTAACTGGATAAGATTCAGAAAAATCATATGGTCGATTCAACTCAGGATAAATCATTGGTCGATTTAAAATCGAACCAGCAGAGGTCTTGAATTATCTTTAACTGGATAAGAATAAGAAAAATCTTAGGGTCGATTTAACTGAACCAGAGAAAGTGTCTACTGGAAACAAATCAGGATAAATCATTGGTCGATTTTAACTGAACCAGCAGAGGTCTTGAATCATCTTTAACTGGATAAGAATCATAAAAATCTTAGGGTCGATTTAACTGAACCAGAGAAAGTGTCTACCGGAATGGAATCAGGATAAATCATTGGTCGATTTAAACTGAAATAGCAGAGGTCTTGAATTATCTTTAACAGGATAAGAATAAGAAAAATCTTAGGGTCGATTTAAATGAACCAGAGAAAGTGTCTATTGGAAACAAATCAGGATAAATCATTGGTCGATTTAAACTTAACCATTAGAGTTCTTGAATTATCTTTAACTGGATAAGAATCAGAAAAATATTAGGGTTGATTTAACTGAACAAGAGAAAGTTTTTACCATAAACAAATCATGACAAATCATTGGTCGATTTAAACTGAACCAATAATGTTCTTGAATTATCTTTAACTGGATAAGAATCAGAAAAATCTTATGGTCGATTTAACTGAACTAGAGAAAGTTTCGGCTGGAAACAAATCAGGATAAATCATTGGTCGATTTAAAATCGAACCAGCGGAGGTCTTGAATTATCTTTAACTGGATAAGAATAAGAAAAATCTTAGGGTCGATTTAACTGAACAGAGAAAGTGTCTACTGGAAACAAATTAGGATAAATCATTGGTCGATTTTAAGTAAACCAGCAGAGGTCTTGAATCATCTTTAACTGGATAAGAATAAGAAAACTCTTAGGGTCGATTTAACTGAACCAGAGAAAGTGTCTACTGGAAACAAATCAGGATAAATCATTGGTCGATTTAAACTGAACCAGCAGAGGTCTTGAATTATCTTTAACTGGATAAGAATCAGAAAAATCTTAGGGTCGATTTAACTAAACCAGAGGAAGTGTCTGTTGGAAATAAATCAGGATAAACCATTTGTAGATTTAAACTGAGCCAACAGAGGTCTTGAATTATCTTTAACTAGATAAGAATTAGATAAATCTTATGGTCGATTTAACTGAACCAGAGAAACTGTCGGCTGGAAACAAATAAGGATAAATCATTGGTCGATTTAAAATCGAACCCGCAGAGGTCTTGAATTATCTTTAACTGGATAAGAATAAGAAAAATCTTAGGGTCGATTTAACTGAACCAGAGAAAGTGTCTACTGGAAACAAATGAGGATAAATCATTGGTCGATTTTAACTGAACCAGCAGAGGTCTTGAATCATCTTTAACTGGATAAGAATCATAAAAATCTTAGGGTCGATTTAACTGAACTAGAGAAAGTGTTTACTGGAAATAAATCAGGGTAAATAATTGGTTGATTTAAACTGAACCAGCAGAGGTCTTGAATTATTTTTAACTAGATAAGAATCAGAAAAATCTTAGGGTCGATTCAACTCAGGATAAATCATTGGTCGATTTAAAACCGAACCAGCAGAGGTCTTGAATTATCTTTAAGTGGATAAGAATAAGAAAAATATTTGGGTCGATTTAACTGAACTAGAGAAAGTGTCTACTGGAAACAAATCAGGATAAATCATTGGTCGATTTTAACTGAACCAGCAGAGGTCTTGAATCATCTTTAACTGGATAAGAATCATAAAAATCTTAGGGTCAGTTTAATTGAACCAGAGAAAGTGACTACCGGAATGGAATCAGGATAAATCATTGGTCAATTTAAACTGAAATAGTAGAGGTCTTGAATAATCTTTAACTGGATAAGAATCAGAAAAATCTTAGGGTCCATTTAACTGAACCAGAGAAAGTGTCTACTGGAAACAAATCAGGATAAATCATTGGTCGATTTAAACTTAACCATTAGAGTTCTTGAATTATCTTTAACTGGATAAGAATCAGAAAAATATTAGGGTTGATTAACTGAACAAGAGAAAGTTTTTACCATAAACAAATCATGATAAATCATTGGTCGATTTAAACTGAACCAATAATGTTCTTGAATTATCTTTCACTGGATAAGAATCAGAAAAATCTTATGGTCGATTTAACTGAACTAGAGAAAGTTTCGGCTGGAAACAAATTAGGATAAATCATTGGTCGATTTAAAATCGAACCAGCGGAGGTCTTGCATTATCTTTAACTAGATAAGAATCAGAAAAATCTTAGGGTCCATTTAACTGAACCAGAGAAAGTGTCTACTGGAAACAAATCAGGATAAATCATTGGCCGATTTAAACTTAACCAGTAGAGTTCTTGAATTATCTTTAACTGGATAAGAATCAGAAAAATCTTAGGGTTGATTTAACTGAACAAGAGAAAGTTTTTACCATAAACAAATCATGATAAATCATTGGTCGATTTAAACTGAACCAATAGAGTTCTTGAATTATCTTTAACTGGATAAGAATCAGAAAAATCTTATGGTCGATTTAACTGAACTAGAGAAAGTTTCGGCTGGAAACAAATCAGGATAAATCATTGGTCGATTTAAAATCGAACCAGCGGAGGTCTTGAATTATCTTTAACTGGATAAGAATAAGAAAAATCTTAGGGTCGATTTAACTGAACCAGAGAAAGTGTCTACTGGAAACAAATTAGGATAAATCATTGGTCGATTTTAACTAAACCAGCAGAGGTCTTGAATCATCTTTAACTGGATAAGAATAAGAAAAATCTTAGGGTCGATTTAACTGAACCAGAGAAAGTGTCTACTGGAAACAAATTAGGATAAATCATTGGTCGATTTAAACTGAACCAGCAGAGGTCTTGAATTATTTTTAACTAGATAAGAATCAGAAAAATCTTAGGGTCGATTTAACTAAACCAGAGGAAGTGTCTATTGGAAATAAATCAGGATAAACCATTTGTAGATTTAAACTGAGCCAACAGAGGTCTTGAATTATCTTTAACTAGATAAGAATTAGATAAATCTTATGGTTGATTTAACTGAACCAGAGAAACTGTCGGCTGGAAACAAATAAGGATAAATCATTGGTCGATTTAAAACCGAACCAGCAGAGCTCTTGAATTATCTTTAACTGGATAAGAATAAGAAAAATCTTAGGGTCGATTTAACTGAACCAGAGAAAGTGTCTACTGGAAACAAATCAGGATAAATCATTGGTTGATTTTAACAAAACCAGCAGAGGTCTTGAATGATCTTTAACTGGATAAGAATCATAAAAATCTTAGAGTGGATTTAACTGAACCAGAGAAAGTGTCTACCGGAACGGAATCAGGATAAATCATTGGTCGATTTAAACTTACAAAGCAGAGGTCTTGAATTATCTTTAACTGGATAAGAATCGGAAAAATCTCGGGGTCGATTTAACTGAACCAGAGAAAGTGTCTACTGGAAACAAATCAGGATAAATCATTGGTCGATTTAAACTTAACCAGTAGAGTTCTTGAATTATCTTTAACTGGATAAGAATCAGAAAAATCTTAGGGTTGATTTAACTGAACAAGAGAAAGTTATTACCATAAACAAATCATGATAAATAATTGGTCGATTTAAACTGAACCAATAGAGTTCTTGAATTATCTTTAACTGGATAAGAATCAGAAAAATCTTATGGTCGATTTAACTGAACTAGAGAAAGTGTCGGCTGGAAACAAATCAGGATAAATCATTGGCCGATTTAAAATCGAACCAGCGGAGGTCTTGAATTATCTTTAACTGGATAAGAATAAGAAAAATCTTAGGGTCGATTTAACTGAACCAGAGGAAGTGTCTACTAGAAACAAATTAGGATAAATCATTGGTCGATTTTAAGTAAACCAGCAGAGGTCTTGAATCATCTTTAACTGGATAAGAATAAGAAAAATCATAGGGTCGATTTAACTGAACCAGAGAAAGTGTCTACTGGAAACAAATTAGGATAAATCATTGGTCGATTTAAACTGAACCAGAAGAGGTCTTGAATTATCTTTAACTAGATAAGAATCAGAAAAATCTTAGGGTCGATTTAACTAAACCAGAGGAAGTGTCTATTGGAAATAAATCAGGATAAACCATTTGTAGATTTAAACTGAGCCAACAGAGGTATTGCATTATCTTTAACTAGATAAGAATTAGACAAATCTTATGGTCGATTTAACTGAACCAGAGAAACTGTCGGCTGGAAACAAATAAGGATAAATCATTGGTCGATTTAAAATCGAACCAGCAGAGGTCTTGAATTATCTTTAACTGGATAAGAATAAGAAAAATCTTAGGGTCGATTTAACTGAACCAGAGAAAGTGTCTACTGGAAACAAATCAGGATAAATCATTGGTCGATTTTAACTGAACCAGCAGAGGTCTTGAATCATCTTTAACTGGATAAGAATCATAAAAATCTTAGGGTCGATTTAACTGAACTAGAGAAAGTGTCTACTGGAAATAAATCAGGGTAAATAATTGGTTGATTTAAACTGAACCAGCAGAGCTCTTGAATTATTTTTAACTAGATAAGAATCAGAAAAATCTTAGGGTCGATTCAACTCAGGATAAATCATTGGTCGATTTAAAATCGAACCAGCAGAGGTCTTGAATTATCTTTAAGTGGATAAGAATAAGAAAAATATTAGGGTCGATTTAACTGAACTAGAGAAAGTGTCTACTGGAAACAAATCAGGATAAATCATTGGTCGATTTTAACTGAACCAATAGAGTTCTTGAATTATCTTTAACTGGATAAGAATCAGAAAAATCTTATGGTCGATTTAACTGAACTAGAGAAAGTTTCGGCTGGAAACAAATCAGGATAAATCATTGGTCGATTTAAAATCGAACCAGCGGAGGTCTTGAATTATCTTTAACTGGATAAGAATAAGAAAAATCTTAGGGTCGATTTAACTGAACGAGAGAAAGTGTCAACTGGAAACAAATTAGGATAAATCATTGGTCGATTTTAACTAAACCAGCATAGGTCTTGAATCATCTTTAACTGGATAAGAATAAGAAAAATCATAGGGTCGATTTAACTGAACCAGAGAAAGTGTCTACTGGAAACAATTTAGGATAAATCATTGGTCGATTTAAACTGAACCAGCAGAGGTCTTGAATTATTTTTAACTAGATAAGAATCAGAAAAATCTTAGGGTCGATTTAACTAAACCAGAGGAAGTGTCTATTGGAAATAAATCAGGATAAACCATTTGTAGATTTAAACTGAGCCAACAGAGGTATTGCATTATCTTTAACTAGATAAGAATTAGACAAATCTTATGGTCGATTTAACTGAACCAGAGAAACTTTCAGCTGGAAACAAATAAGGATAAATCATTGGTCGATTTAAAATCGAACCAGCAGAGGTCTTGAATTATCTTTAACTGGATAAGAATAAGAAAAATCTTAGGGTCGATTTAACTGAACCAGAGAAAGTGTCTACTGGAAACAAATCAGGATAAATCATTGGTCGATTTTAACTGAACCAGCAGAGGTCTTGAATCATCTTTAACTGGATAAGAATCGTAAAAATCTTAGGGTCGATTTACCTGCACTAGAGAAAGTGTCTACTGGAAATAAATCAGGGTAAATAATTGGTTGATTTAAACGGAACCAGCAGAGGTCTTGAATTATTTTTAACTAGATAAGAATCAGAAAAATCTTAGGGTCGATTCAACTCAGGATAAATCATTGGTCGATTTAAAATCGAACCAGCAGAGGTCTTGAATTATATTTAAGTGGATAAGAATAAGAAAAATCTTAGGGTCGATTTAACTGAACTAGAGAAAGTGTCTACTGGAAACAAATCAGGATAAATCATTGGTCGATTTTAACTGAACCAGCAGAGGTCTTGAATCATCTTTAACTGGATAAGAATCATAAAAATCTTAGGGTCAGTTTAACTGAACCAGAGAAAGTGACTACCGGAATGGAATCAGGACAAATCATTGGTCGATTTAAACTGAAATAGCAGAGGTCTTGAATAATCTTTAACTGGATAAGAATCAGAAAATTCTTAGGGTCCATTTAACTGAACCAGAGAAAGTGTCTACTGGAAACAAATCAGGATAAATCATTGGCCGATTTAAACTTAACCAGTAGAGTTCTTGAATTATCTTTAACTGGATAAGAATCAAAAAAATCTTAGGGTTGATTTAACTGAACAAGAGAAAGTTTTTACCATAAACAAATCATGATAAATCATTGGTCGATTTAAACTGAACCAATAGAGTTCTTGAATTATCTTTAACTGGATAAGAATCAGAAAAATCTTATGGTCGATTTAACTGAACTAGAGAAAGTTTCGGCTGGAAACAAATCAGGATAAATCATTGGTCGATTTAAAATCGAACCAGCGGAGGTCTTGAATTATCTTTAACTGGATAAGAATAAGAAAAATCTTAGGGTCGATTTAACTGAACCAGAGAAAGTATCTACTGGAAACAAATTAGGATAAATCATTGGTCGATTTTAACTAAACCAGCAGAGGTCTTGAATCATCTTTAACTGGATAAGAATAAGAAAAATCTTAGGGTCGATTTAACTGAACCAGAGAAAGTGTCTACTGGAAACAAATTAGGATAAATCATTGGTCGATTTAAACTGAACCAGCAGAGGTCTTGAATTATTTTTAACTAGATAAGAATCAGAAAAATCTTAGGGTCGATTTAACTAAACCAGAGGAAGTGTCTATTGGAAATAAATCAGGATAAACCATTTGTAGATTTAAACTGAGCCAACAGAGGTCTTGAATTATCTTTAACTAGATAAGAATTAGATAAATCTTATGGTTGATTTAACTGAACCAGAGAAACTGTCGGCTGGAAACAAATAAGGATAAATCATTGGTCGATTTAAAACCGAACCAGCAGAGCTCTTGAATTATCTTTAACTGGATAAGAATAAGAAAAATCTTAGGGTCGATTTAACTGAACCAGAGAAAGTGTCTACTGGAAACAAATCAGGATAAATCATTGGTTGATTTTAACAAAACCAGCAGAGGTCTTGAATCATCTTTAACTGGATAAGAATCATAAAAATCTTAGAGTGGATTTAACTGAACCAGAGAAAGTGTCTACCAGAACGGAATCAGGATAAATCATTGGTCGATTTAAACTTACAAAGCAGAGGTCTTGAATTATCTTTAACTGGATAAGAATCGGAAAAATCTCGGGGTCGATTTAACTGAACCAGAGAAAGTGTCTACTGGAAACAAATCAGGATAAATCATTGGTCGATTTAAACTTAACCAGTAGAGTTCTTGAATTATCTTTAACTGGATAAGAATCAGAAAAATCTTAGGGTTGATTTAACTGAACAAGAGAAAGTTATTACCATAAACAAATCATGATAAATAATTGGTCGATTTAAACTGAACCAATAGAGTTCTTGAATTATCTTTAACTGGATAAGAATCAGAAAAATCTTATGGTCGATTTAACTGAACTAGAGAAAGTGTCGGCTGGAAACAAATCAGGATAAATCATTGGCCGATTTAAAATCGAACCAGCGGAGGTCTTGAATTATCTTTAACTGGATAAGAATAAGAAAAATCTTAGGGTCGATTTAACTGAACCAGAGGAAGTGTCTACTAGAAACAAATTAGGATAAATCATTGGTCGATTTTAAGTAAACCAGCAGAGGTCTTGAATTATCTTTAACTGGATAAGAATAAGAAAAATCTTAGGGTCGATTTAACTGAACCAGAGAAAGTGTCTACTGGAAACAAATCAGGATAAATCATTGGTCGATTTTAACTGAACCAGCAGAGGTCTTGAATCATCTTTAACTGGATAAGAATCGTAAAAATCTTAGGGTCGATTTACCTGCACTAGAGAAAGTGTCTACTGGAAATAAATCAGGGTAAATAATTGGTTGATTTAAACTGAACCAGCAGAGCTCTTGAATTATTTTTAACTAGATAAGAATCAGAAAAATCTTAGGGTCGATTCAACTCAGGATAAATCATTGGTCGATTTAAAATCGAACCAGCAGAGGTCTTGAATTATCTTTAACTGGATAAGAATAAGAAAAATCTTAGGGTCGATTTAACTGAACCAGAGAAAGTGTCTACTGGAAACAAATCAGGATAAATCATTGGTCGATTTTAACTGAACCAGCAGAGGTCTTGAATCATCTTTAACTGGATAAGAATCATAAAAATCTTAGAGTGGATTTAACTGAACCAGAGAAAGTGTCTACCGGAACGGAATCAGGATAAATCATTGGTCGATTTAAACTGACATAGCAGAGGTCTTGAATTATCTTTAACTGGATAAGAATCAGAAAAATCTTGGGGTCGATTTAACTGAACCAGAGAAAGTGTCTACTGGAAACAAATCAGGATAAATCATTGGTCGATTTAAACTTAACCAGTGGAGTTCTTGAATTATCTTTAACTGGTTAAGAATTAGAAAAATCTTAGGGTTGATTTAACTGAACAAGAGAAAGTTTTTACCATAAACAAATTATGATAAATCATTGGTCGATTTAAACTGAACCAATAGAGTTCTTGAATTATCTTTAACTGGATAAGAATCAGAAAAATCTTATGGTCGATTTAACTGAACTAGAGAAAGTGTCGGCTGGAAACAAATCAAGATAAATCATTGGTCGATTTAAAATCGAACCAGCGGAGGTCTTGAATTATCTTTAACTGGATAAGAATAAGAAAAATCTTAGGGTCGATTTAACTGAACCAGAGGAAGTGTCTATTGGAAACAAATTAGGATAAATCATTGGTCGATTTTAAGTAAACCAGCAGAGGTCTTGAATCATCTTTAACTGGATAAGAATAAGAAAAATCATAGGGTCGATTTAACTGAACCATAGAAAGTGTCTACTGGAAACAAATTAGGATAAATCATTGGTCGATTTAAACTGAACCAGCAGAGGTCTTGAATTATCTTTAACTGGATAAGAATCAGAAAAATGTTAGGGTCGATTTAACTAAACCAGAGGAAGTGTCTATTGGAAATAAATCAGGATAAATCATTTGTAGATTTAAACTGAGCCAACAGAGGTCTTGAATTATCTTTAACTAGATAAGAATTAGACAAATCTTATGGTCGATTTAACTGAACCAGAGAAACTGTCGGCTGGAAACAAATAAGGATAAATCATTGGTCGATTTAAAATCGAACCAGCAGAGGTCTTGAATTATCTTTAAATGGATAAGAATAGGAAAAATCTTAGGGTCGATTTAACTGAACTAGAGAAAGTGTCTACTGGAAACAAATCAGGATAAATCATTGGTCGATTTTAACTAAACCAGCAGAGGTCTTGAATCATCTTTAACTGGATAAGAATCATAAAAATCTTAGGGTGGATTTAACTGAACCAGAGAATGTGTCTACCGGAACGAAATCAGGATAAATCATTGGTCGATTTAAATTGACATAGCAGAGGTCTTGAATTATCTATAACTAGATAAGAATCAGAAAAATCTTGGGGTCGATTTAACTAAACCAGAGGAAGTGTCTATTGGAAATAAATCAGGATAAACCTTTTGTAGATTTAAACTGAGCCAACAGAGGTCTTGAATTATCTTTAACTAGATAAGAATTAGATAAATCTTATGGTTGATTTAACTGAACCAGAGAAACTGTCGACTGGAAACAAATAAGGATAAATCATTGGTCGATTTAAAATCAAACCAGCAGAGCTCTTGAAATATCTTTAACTGGATAAGAATAAGAAAAATCTTAGGGTCGATTTAACTGAACCAGATAAAGTGTCTACTGGAAACAAATCAGGATAAATCATTGGTTGATTTTAACAAAACCAGCAGAGGTCTTGAATCATCTTTAACTGGATAAGAATTATAAAAATCTTAGAGTGGATTTAACTGAACCAGAGAAAGTGTCTACCGGAACGGAATCAGGATAAATCATTGGTCGATTTAAACTGACAAAGCAGAGGTCTTGAATTATCTTTAACTGGATAAGAATCGGAAAAATCTCGGGGTCGATTTAACTGAACCAGAGAAAGTGTCTACTGGAAACAAATCAGGATAAATCATTGGTCGATTTAAACTTAACCAGTAGAGTTCTTGAATTATCTTTAACTGGATAAGAATCAGAAAAATCTTAGGGTTGATTTAACTGAACAAGAGAAAGTTCTTACCATAAACAAATCATGATAAATCATTGGTCGATTTAAACTGAACCAATAGAGTTCTTGAATTATCTTTAACTGGATAAGAATCATAAAAATCTTATGGTCGATTTAACTGAACTAGAGAAAGTGTCGGCTGGAAACAAATCAGGATAAATCATTGGTCGATTTAAAATCGAACCAGCGGAGGTCTTGAATTATCTTTAACTGGATAAGAATAAGAAAAATCTTAGGGTCGATTTAACTGAACCAGAGGAAGTGTCTACTGGAAACAAATTAGGATAAATCATTGGTCGATTTTAAGTAAACCAGCAGAGGTCTTGAATCATATTTAACTGGATAAGAATAAGAAAAATCATAGGGTCGATTTAACTGAACCAGAGAAAGTGTCTACTGGAAACAAATTAGGATAAATCATTGGTCGATTTAAACTGAACCAGCAGAGGTCTTGAATTATCTTTAACTGGATAAGAATCATAAAAATCTTAGGGTCGACTAAACTAAACCAGAGGAAGTGTCTATTGGAAATAAATCAAGATAAACCATTTGTAGATTTAAACTGAGCCAACAGAGGTATTGCATTATATTTAACTAGATAAGAATTAGACAAATCTTATGGTCGATTTAACTGAACCAGAGAAACTGTCGGCTGGAAACAAATAAGGATAAATCATTGGTCGATTTAAAATTGAACCAGCAGAGGTCTTGAATTATCTTTAACTGGATAAGAATAAGAAAAATCTTAGGGTCGATTTAACTGAACCAGAGAAAGTGTCTACTGGAAACAAATCAGGATAAATCATTGGTCGATTTAAACTTAACCAATAGAGTTCTTGAATTATCTTTAACTGGATAAGAATCAGTAAAATCTTAGGGTTGATTTAACTGAACAAGAGAAAGTTTTTACCATAAACAAATCATGATAAATCATTGGTCGATTTAAACTGAACCAATAGAGTTCTTGAATTATCTTTAACTGGATAAGTATCAGAAAAATCTTATGGTCGATTTAACTGAACTAGAGAAAGTTTCGGCTGGAAACAAATCAGGATAAATCATTGGTTGATTTAAAATCGAACCAGCGGAGGTCTTGAATTATCTTTAACTGGATAAGAATAAGAAAAATCTTAGGGTCGATTTAACTGAACCAGAGAAAGTGTCTACTGGAAACAAATTAGGATAAATCATTGGTCGATTTAAACTGAACCAGCAGAGGTCTTGAATTATTTTTAACTAGATAAGAATCAGAAAAATCTTAGGGTCGATTTAACTAAACCAGAGGAAGTGTCTATTGGAAATAAATCAGGATAAACCATTTGTAGATTTAAACTGTGCCAACAGAGGTCTTGAATTATCTTTAACTAGATAAGAATTAGACAAATCTTATGGTTGATTTAACTGAACCAGAGAAACTGTCGGCTGGAAACAAATAAGGATAAATCATTGGTCGATTTAAAATTGAACCAGCAGAGGTCTTGAATTATCTTTAACTGGATAAGAATAAGAAAAATCTTAGGGTCGATTTAACTGAACCAGAGAAAGTGTCTACTGGAAACAAATCAGGATAAATCATTGGTCGATTTTAACTAAACCAGCAGAGGTCTTGAATCATCTTTAACTGGATAAGAATCATAAAAATCTTAGAGTGGATTTAACTGAACCAGAGAAAGTGTCTACCGGAACGGAATCAGGATAAATCATTGGTCGATTTAAACTGACATAGCAGAGGTCTTGAATTATCTTTAACTGGATAAGAATCAGAAAAATCTTGGGGTCGATTTAACTGAACCAGAGAAAGTGTCTACTGGAAACAAATCAGGATAAATCATTGGTCGATTTAAACTTAACCAGTAGAGTTCTTGAATTATCTTTAACTGGTTAAGAATTAGAAAAATCTTAGGGTTGATTTAACTGAACAAGAGAAAGTTTTTACCATAAACAAATTATGATAAATCATTGGTCGATTTAAACTGAACCAATAGAGTTCTTGAATTATCTTTAACTGGATAAGAATCAGAAAAATCTTATGGTCGATTTAACTGAACTAGAGAAAGTGTCGGCTGGAAACAAATCAAGATAAATCATTGGTCGATTTAAAATCGAACCAGCGGAGGTCTTGAATTATCTTTAACTGGATAAGAATAAGAAAAATCTTAGGGTCGATTTAACTGAACCAGAGGAAGTGTCTATTGGAAACAAATTAGGATAAATCATTGGTCGATTTTAAGTAAACCAGCAGAGGTCTTGAATCATCTTTAACTGGATAAGAATAAGAAAAATCATAGGGTCGATTTAACTGAACCATAGAAAGTGTCTACTGGAAACAAATTAGGATAAATCATTGGTCGATTTAAACTGAACCAGCAGAGGTCTTGAATTATCTTTAACTGGATAAGAATCAGAAAAATGTTAGGGTCGATTTAACTAAACCAGAGGAAGTGTCTATTGGAAATAAATCAGGATAAATCATTTGTAGATTTAAACTGAGCCAACAGAGGTCTTGAATTATCTTTAACTAGATAAGAATTAGACAAATCTTATGGTCGATTTAACTGAACCAGAGAAACTGTCGGCTGGAAACAAATAAGGATAAATCATTGGTCGATTTAAAATCGAACCAGCAGAGGTCTTGAATTATCTTTAAATGGATAAGAATAAGAAAAATCTTAGGGTCGATTTAACTGAACTAGAGAAAGTGTCTACTGGAAACAAATCAGGATAAATCATTGGTCGATTTTAACTAAACCAGCAGAGGTCTTGAATCATCTTTAACTGGATAAGAATCATAAAAATCTTAGGGTGGATTTAACTGAACCAGAGAATGTGTCTACCGGAACGAAATCAGGATAAATCATTGGTCGATTTAAATTGACATAGCAGAGGTCTTGAATTATCTATAACTAGATAAGAATCAGAAAAATCTTGGGGTCGATTTAACTAAACCAGAGGAAGTGTCTATTGGAAATAAATCAGGATAAACCTTTTGTAGATTTAAACTGAGCCAACAGAGGTCTTGAATTATCTTTAACTAGATAAGAATTAGATAAATCTTATGGTTGATTTAACTGAACCAGAGAAACTGTCGACTGGAAACAAATAAGGATAAATCATTGGTCGATTTAAAATCAAACCAGCAGAGCTCTTGAAATATCTTTAACTGGATAAGAATAAGAAAAATCTTAGGGTCGATTTAACTGAACCAGATAAAGTGTCTACTGGAAACAAATCAGGATAAATCATTGGTTGATTTTAACAAAACCAGCAGAGGTCTTGAATCATCTTTAACTGGATAAGAATTATAAAAATCTTAGAGTGGATTTAACTGAACCAGAGAAAGTGTCTACCGGAACGGAATCAGGATAAATCATTGGTCGATTTAAACTGACAAAGCAGAGGTCTTGAATTATCTTTAACTGGATAAGAATCGGAAAAATCTCGGGGTCGATTTAACTGAACCAGAGAAAGTGTCTACTGGAAACAAATCAGGATAAATCATTGGTCGATTTAAACTTAACCAGTAGAGTTCTTGAATTATCTTTAACTGGATAAGAATCAGAAAAATCTTAGGGTTGATTTAACTGAACAAGAGAAAGTTCTTACCATAAACAAATCATGATAAATCATTGGTCGATTTAAACTGAACCAATAGAGTTCTTGAATTATCTTTAACTGGATAAGAATCATAAAAATCTTATGGTCGATTTAACTGAACTAGAGAAAGTGTCGGCTGGAAACAAATCAGGATAAATCATTGGTCGATTTAAAATCGAACCAGCGGAGGTCTTGAATTATCTTTAACTGGATAAGAATAAGAAAAATCTTAGGGTCGATTTAACTGAACCAGAGGAAGTGTCTACTGGAAACAAATTAGGATAAATCATTGGTCGATTTTAAGTAAACCAGCAGAGGTCTTGAATCATATTTAACTGGATAAGAATAAGAAAAATCATAGGGTCGATTTAACTGAACCAGAGAAAGTGTCTACTGGAAACAAATTAGGATAAATCATTGGTCGATTTAAACTGAACCAGCAGAGGTCTTGAATTATCTTTAACTGGATAAGAATCAGAAAAATCCTTGGGTCGATTAAACTAAACCAGAGGAAGTGTCTATTGGAAATAAATCAGGATAAACCATTTGTAGATTTAAACTGAGCCAACAGAGGTATTGCATTATATTTAACTAGATAAGAATTAGACAAATCTTATGGTCGATTTAACTGAACCAGAGAAACTGTCGGCTGGAAACAAATAAGGATAAATCATTGGTCGATTTAAAATCGAACCAGCAAAGGTCTTGAATTATCTTTAACTGGATAAGAATAAGAAAAATCTTAGGGTCGATTTAACTGAACCAGAGAAAGTGTCTACTGGAAACAAATCAAGATAAATCATTGGTCGATTTAAAACTGACCCAGCAGAGGACTTGAATTATCTTTAACTGGATAAGAATAAGAAAAATCTTAGGGTCGATTTAACTGAACTAGAGAAAGTGTCTACTGGAAATAAATCAGGGTAAATAATTGGTTGATTTAAACTGAACCAGCAGAGGTCTTGAATTATTTTTAACTAGATAAGAATCAGAAAAATCTTAGGGTCGATTCAACTCAGGATAAATCATTGGTCGATTTAAAATCGAACCAGCAGAGGTCTTGAATTATCTTTAAGTGGATAAGAATAAGAAAAATCTTAGGGTCGATTTAACTGAACTAGAGAAAGTGTCTACTGGAAACAAATCAGGATAAATCATTGGTCGATTTTAACTAAACCAGCAGAGGTCTTGAATCATCTTTAACTGGATAAGAATCATAAAAATCTTAGGGTGGATTTAACTGAACCAGAGAATGTGTCTACCGGAACGAAATCAGGATAAATCATTGGTCGATTTAAATTGACATAGCAGAGGTCTTGAATTATCTATAACTAGATAAGAATCAGAAAAATCTTGGGGTCGATTTAACTAAACCAGAGGAAGTGTCTATTGGAAATAAATCAGGATAAACCTTTTGTAGATTTAAACTGAGCCAACAGAGGTCTTGAATTATCTTTAACTAGATAAGAATTAGATAAATCTTATGGTTGATTTAACTGAACCAGAGAAACTGTCGACTGGAAACAAATAAGGATAAATCATTGGTCGATTTAAAATCAAACCAGCAGAGCTCTTGAAATATCTTTAACTGGATAAGAATAAGAAAAATCTTAGGGTCGATTTAACTGAACCAGATAAAGTGTCTACTGGAAACAAATCAGGATAAATCATTGGTTGATTTTAACAAAACCAGCAGAGGTCTTGAATCATCTTTAACTGGATAAGAATTATAAAAATCTTAGAGTGGATTTAACTGAACCAGAGAAAGTGTCTACCGGAACGGAATCAGGATAAATCATTGGTCGATTTAAACTGACAAAGCAGAGGTCTTGAATTATCTTTAACTGGATAAGAATCGGAAAAATCTCGGGGTCGATTTAACTGAACCAGAGAAAGTGTCTACTGGAAACAAATCA
Source organism: Vicia faba (assembly GCA_948472305.1). Lineage (NCBI taxonomy): Eukaryota > Viridiplantae > Streptophyta > Magnoliopsida > Fabales > Fabaceae > Vicia > Vicia faba. The sequence continues at coordinate 162,206,918 of OX451736.1, read as the reverse complement.
GGATAAATCATTGGTCGATTTAAACTTAACCAGTAGAGTTCTTGAATTATCTTTAACTGGATAAGAATCAGAAAAATCTTAGGGTTGATTTAACTGAACAAGAGAAAGTTCTTACCATAAACAAATCATGATAAATCATTGGTCGATTTAAACTGAACCAATAGAGTTCTTGAATTATCTTTAACTGGATAAGAATCATAAAAATCTTATGGTCGATTTAACTGAACTAGAGAAAGTGTCGGCTGGAAACAAATCAGGATAAATCATTGGTCGATTTAAAATCGAACCAGCGGAGGTCTTGAATTATCTTTAACTGGATAAGAATAAGAAAAATCTTAGGGTCGATTTAACTGAACCAGAGGAAGTGTCTACTGGAAACAAATTAGGATAAATCATTGGTCGATTTTAAGTAAACCAGCAGAGGTCTTGAATCATATTTAACTGGATAAGAATAAGAAAAATCATAGGGTCGATTTAACTGAACCAGAGAAAGTGTCTACTGGAAACAAATTAGGATAAATCATTGGTCGATTTAAACTGAACCAGCAGAGGTCTTGAATTATCTTTAACTGGATAAGAATCAGAAAAATCCTAGGGTCGATTAAACTAAACCAGAGGAAGTGTCTATTGGAAATAAATCAGGATAAACCATTTGTAGATTTAAACTGAGCCAACAGAGGTATTGCATTATATTTAACTAGATAAGAATTAGACAAATCTTATGGTCGATTTAACTGAACCAGAGAAACTGTCGGCTGGAAACAAATAAGGATAAATCATTGGTCGATTTAAAATCGAACCAGCAGAGGTCTTGAATTATCTTTAACTGGATAAGAATAAGAAAAATCTTAGGGTCGATTTAACTGAACCAGAGAAAGTGTCTACTGGAAACAAATCAAGATAAATCATTGGTCGATTTAAAACTGACCCAGCAGAGGACTTGAATTATCTTTAACTGGATAAGAATAAGAAAAATCTTAGGGTCGATTTAACTGAACTAGAGAAAGTGTCTACTGGAAATAAATCAGGGTAAATAATTGGTTGATTTAAACTGAACCAGCAGAGGTCTTGAATTATTTTTAACTAGATAAGAATCAGAAAAATCTTAGGGTCGATTCAACTCAGGATAAATCATTGGTCGATTTAAAATCGAACCAGCAGAGGTCTTGAATTATCTTTAAGTGGATAAGAATAAGAAAAATCTTAGGGTCGATTTAACTGAACTAGAGAAAGTGTCTACTGGAAACAAATCAGGATAAATCATTGGTCGATTTTAACTGAACTAGCAGAGGTCTTGAATCATCTTTAACTGGATAAGAATCATAAAAATCTTAGGGTCAGTTTAACTGAACCAGAGAAAGTGACTACCGGAATGGAATCAGGATAAATCATTGGTCGATTTAAACTGAAATAGCAGAGGTCTTGAATAATCTTTAACTGGATAAGAATCAGAAAAATCTTAGGGTCCATTTAACTGAACCAGAGAAAGTGTCTACTGGAAACAAATCAGGATAAATCATTGGCCGATTTAAACTTAACCAGTAGAGTTCTTGAATTATCTTTAACTGGATAAGAATCAGAAAAATCTTAGGGTTGATTTAACTGAACAAGAGAAAGTTTTTACCATAAACAAATCATGATAAATCATTGGTCGATTTAAACTGAACCAATAGAGTTCTTGAATTATCTTTAACTGGATAAGAATCAGAAAAATCTTATGGTCGATTTAACTGAACTAGAGAAAGTTTCGGCTGGAAACAAATCAGGATAAATCATTGGTCGATTTAAAATCGAACCAGCGGAGGTCTTGAATTATCTTTAACTGGATAAGAATAAGAAAAATCTTAGGGTCGATTTAACTGAACCAGAGAAAGTGTCTACTGGAAACAAATTAGGATAAATCATTGGTCGATTTTAACTAAACCAACAGAGGTCTTGAATCATCTTTAACTGGATAAGAATAAGAAAAATCATAGGGTCGATTTAACTGAACCAGAGAAAGTGTCAACTGGAAACAAATTAGGATAAATCATTGGTCGATTTAAACTGAACCAGCAGAGGTCTTGAATTATCTTTAACTGGATAAGAATCAGAAAAATCTTAGGGTCGATTTAACTAAACCAGAGGAAGTGTCTATTGGAAATAAATCAGGATAAATCATTTGTAGATTTAAACTGAGCCAACAGAGGTCTTGAATTATCTTTAACTAGATAAGAATTTGACAAATCTTATGGTCGATTTAACTGAACTAGAGAAACTGGCGGCTAGAAACAAATAAGGATAAATCATTGGTCGATTTAAAATCGAACCAGCAGAGGTCTTGAATTATCTTTTACTGGATAAGAATAAGAAAAATCTTAGGGTCGATTTAACTGAACCAGAGAAAGTGTCTACTGGAAACAAATCAGGATAAATCATTGGTCGATTTTAACTAAACCAGCAGAGGTCTTGAATCATCTTTAACTGGATAAGAATCATAAAAATCTTAGGGTGGATTTAACTGAACCAGAGAATGTGTCTACCGAAACGGAATCAGGATAAATCATTGGTCGATTTAAAATCGAACCAGCAGAGGTCTTGAATTATCTTTAAGTGGATAAGAATAAGAAAAATCTTAGGGTCGATTTAACTGAACTAGAGAAAGTGTCTACTGGAAACAAATCAGGATAAATCATTGGTCGATTTTAACTGAACCAGCAGAGGTCTTGAATCATCTTTAACTGGATAAGAATCATAAAAATCTTAGGGTCAGTTTAACTGAACCAGAGAAAGTGACTACCGGAATGGAATCAGGATAAATCATTGGTCGATTTAAACTGAAATAGCAGAGGTCTTGAATAATCTTTAACTGGATAAGAATCAGAAAAATCTTAGGGTCCATTTAACTGAACCAGAGAAAGTGTCTACTGGAAACAAATCAGGATAAATCATTGGCCGATTTAAACTTAACCAGTAGAGTTCTTGAATTATCTTTAACTGGATAAGAATCAGAAAAATCTTAGGGTTGATTTAACTGAACAAGAGAAAGTTTTTACCATAAACAAATCATGATAAATCATTGGTCGATTTAAACTGAACCAATAGAGTTCTTGAATTATCTTTAACTGGATAAGAATCAGAAAAATCTTATGGTCGATTTAACTGAACTAGAGAAAGTTTCGGCTGGAAACAAATCAGGATAAATCATTGGTCGATTTAAAATCGAACCAGCGGAGGTCTTGAATTATCTTTAACTGGATAAGAATAAGAAAAATCTTAGGGTCGATTTAACTGAACCAGAGAAAGTGTCTACTGGAAACAAATTAGGATAAATCATTGGTCGATTTTAACTAAACCAACAGAGGTCTTGAATCATCTTTAACTGGATAAGAATAAGAAAAATCATAGGGTCGATTTAACTGAACCAGAGAAAGTGTCAACTGGAAACAAATTAGGATAAATCATTGGTCGATTTAAACTGAACCAGCAGAGGTCTTGAATTATCTTTAACTGGATAAGAATCAGAAAAATCTTAGGGTCGATTTAACTAAACCAGAGGAAGTGTCTATTGGAAATAAATCAGGATAAATCATTTGTAGATTTAAACTGAGCCAACAGAGGTCTTGAATTATCTTTAACTAGATAAGAATTTGACAAATCTTATGGTCGATTTAACTGAACTAGAGAAACTGGCGGCTAGAAACAAATAAGGATAAATCATTGGTCGATTTAAAATCGAACCAGCAGAGGTCTTGAATTATCTTTTACTGGATAAGAATAAGAAAAATCTTAGGGTCGATTTAACTGAACCAGAGAAAGTGTCTACTGGAAACAAATCAGGATAAATCATTGGTCGATTTTAACTAAACCAGCAGAGGTCTTGAATCATCTTTAACTGGATAAGAATCATAAAAATCTTAGGGTGGATTTAACTGAACCAGAGAATGTGTCTACCGAAACGGAATCAGGATAAATCATTGGTCGATTTAAATTGACATAGCAGAGGTCTTGAATTATCTTTAACTGGATAAGAATCAGAAAAATCTAGGGGTCGATTTAACTGAACCAGAGAAAGTGTCTACTGGAAACAAATCAGGATAAATCATTGGTCGATTTTAACTGAACCAGCAGAGGTCTTGAATCATCTTTAACTGGATAAGAATCATAAAAATCTTAGGGTCAGTTTAACTGAACCAGAGAAAGTGACTACCGTAATGGAATCAGGATAAATCATTGGTTGATTTAAACTGAAATAGCAGAGGTCTTGAATAATCTTTAACTGGATAAGAATCAGAAAAATCTTAGGGTCCATTTAACTGAACCAGAGAAAGTGTCTACTGGAAACAAATCAGGATAAATCATTGGCCTATTTAAACTTAACCAGTAGAGTTCTTGAATTATCTTTAACTGGATAAGAATCAGAAAAATCTTAGGGTTGATTTAACTGAACAAGAGAAAGTTTTTACCATAAACAAATCATGATAAATCATTGGTCGATTTAAACTGAACCAATAGAGTTCTTGAATTATCTTTAACTGGATAAGAATCAGAAAAATCTTATGGTCGATTTAACAGAACTAGAGAAAGTTTCGGCTGGAAACAAATCAGGATAAATCATTGGTCGATTTAAAATCGAACCAGCGGAGGTCTTGAATTATCTTTAACTGGATAAGAATAAGAAAAATCTTAGGGTCGATTTAACTGAACCAGAGAAAGTGTCTACTGGAAACAAATTAGGATAAATCATTGGTCGATTTTAACTAAACCAACAGAGGTCTTGAATCATCTTTAACTGGATAAGAATAAGAAAAATCATAGGGTCGATTTAACTGAACCAGAGAAAGTGTCAACTGGAAACAAATTAGGATAAATCATTGGTCGATTTAAACTGAACCAGCAGAGGTCTTGAATTATCTTTAACTGGATAAGAATCAGAAAAATCTTAGGGTCGATTTAACTAAACCAGAGGAAGTGTCTATTGGAAATAAATCAGGATAAATCATTTGTAGATTTAAACTGAGCCAACAGAGGTCTTGAATTATCTTTAACTAGATAAGAATTTGACAAATCTTATGGTCGATTTAACTGAACTAGAGAAACTGTCGGCTAGAAACAAATAAGGATAAATCATTGGTCGATTTAAAATCGAACCAGCAGAGGTCTTGAATTATCTTTTACTGGATAAGAATAAGAAAAATCTTAGGGTCGATTTAACTGAACCAGAGAAAGTGTCTACTGGAAACAAATCAGGATAAATCATTGGTCGATTTTAACTAAACCAGCAGAGGTCTTGAATCATCTTTAACTGGATAAGAATCATAAAAATCTTAGGGTGGATTTAACTGAACCAGAGAATGTGTCTACCGAAACGGAATCAGGATAAATCATTGGTCGATTTAAATTGACATAGCAGAGGTCTTGAATTATCTTTAACTGGATAAGAATCAGAAAAATCTTGGGGTCGATTTAACTGAACCAGAGAAAGTGTCTACTGGAAACAAATCAGGATAAATCATTGGTCGATTTAAACTTAACCAGTAGAGTTCTTGAATTATCTTTAATTGGATATGAATCAGAAAAATCTTAGGGTTGATTTAACTGAACAAGAGAAAGTTTTTACCATAAAAAAATCATGATAAATCATTGGTCGATTTAATCTGAACCAATAGAGTTCTTGAATTATCTTTAACTGGATAAGAATCAGAAAAATCTTATGGTCGATTTAACTGAACTAGAGAAAGTGTCGCCTAGAAACAAATCAAGATAAATCATTGGTCGATTTAAAATCGAACCAGCGGAGGTCTTGAATTATCTTTAACTGGATAAGAATAAGAAAAATCTTAGGGTCGATTTAACTGAACCAGAGGAAGTGTCTATTGGAAACAAATTAGGATAAATCATTGGTCGATTTTAAGTAAACCAGCAGAGGTCTTGAATCATCTTTAACTGGATAAGAATAAGAAAAATCATAGGGTCGATTTAACTGAACCAGAGAAAGTGTCTACTGGAAACAAATTAGGATAAATCATTGGTCGATTTAAACTGAACCAACAGAGGTCTTGAATTATCTTTAACTGGATAAGAATCAGAAAAATCTTAGGGTCGATTTAACTAAACCAGAGGAAGTGTCTATTAGAAATAAATCAGGATAAATCATTTGTAGATTTAAACTGAGCCAACAGAGGTCTTGAATTATCTTTAACTAGATAAGAATTTGACAAATCTTATGGTCGATTTAACTGAACCAGAGAAACTGTCGGCTAGAAACAAATAAGGATAAATCATTGGTCGATTTAAAATCGAACCAGCAGAGGTCTTGAATTATCTTTTACTGGATAAGAATAAGAAAAATCTTAGGGTCGATTTAACTGAACTAGAGAAAGTGTCTACTGGAAACAAATCAGGATAAATCATTGGTCGATTTTAACTAAACCAGTAGAGGTCTTGAATCATCTTTAATTGGATAAGAATCATAAAAATCTTAGGGTGGATTTAACTGAACCAGAGAATGTGTCTACCGAAACGGAATCAGGATAAATCATTGGTCGATTTAAATTGACATAGCAGAGGTCTTGAATTATCTATAACTGGATAAGAATCAGAAAAATCTTGGGGTCGATTTAACTGAACCAGAGAAAGTGTCTACTGGAAACAAATCAGGATAAATCATTGGTCGATTTAAACTTAACCAGTAGAGTTCTTGAATCATCTTTAACTGGATAAGAATAAGAAAAATCTTAGGGTCGATTTAACTGAACCAGAGAAAGTGTCTACTGGAAACAAATTAGGATAAATCATTGGTCGATTTAAACTGAACGAGCAGAGGTCTTGAATTATCTTTAACTGGATAAGAATCAGAAAAATCTTAGGGTCGATTTAACTAAACCAGAGGAAGTGTCTATTGGAAATAAATCAGGATAAATCATTTGTAGATTTAAACTGAGCCAACAGAGGTCTTGAATTATCTTTAACTAGATAAGAATTTGACAAATCTTATGGTCGATTTAACTGAACCAGAGAAACTGTCGGCTAGAAACAAATAAGGATAAATCATTGGTCGATTTAAAATCGAACCAGCAGAGGTCTTGAATTATCTTTTACTGGATAAGAATAAGAAAAATCTTAGGGTCGATTTAACTGAACCAGAGAAAGTGTCTACTGGAAACAAATCAGGATAAATCATTGGTCGATTTTAACTAAACCAGCAGAGGTCTTGAATCATCTTTAACTGGATAAGAATCATAAAAATCTTAGGGTGGATTTAACTGAACCAGAGAATGCGTCTACCGAAACGGAATCAGGATAAATCATTGGTAGATTTAAATTGACATAGCAGAGGTCTTGAATTATCTATAACTGGATAAGAATCAGAAAAATCTTGGGGTCGATTTAACTGAACCAGAGAAAGTGTCTACTGGAAACAAATCAGGATAAATCATTGGTCGATTTAAACTTAACCAGTAGAGTTCTTGAATCATCTTTAACTGGATAAGAATAAGAAAAATCTTAGGGTCGATTTAACTGAACCAGAGAAAGTGTCTACTGGAAACTAATTAGGATAAATCATTGGTCGATTTAAACTGAACCAGCAGAGGTCTTGAATTATTTTTAACTAGATAAGAATCAGAAAAATCTTAAGGTCGATTTAACTAAACCAGAGGAAGTGTCTATTGGAAATAAATCAGGATAAACCATTTGTAGATTTAAACTGAGCCAACAGAGGTCTTGAATTATCTTTAACTAGATAAGAATTAGACAAATCTTATGGTCGATTTAACTGAACCAGAGAAACTGTCGGCTGGACACAAATAAGGATAAATCATTGGTCGATTTAAAATCGAACCAGCAGAGGTCTTGAATTATCTTTAACAGGATAAGAATAAGAAAAATCTTAGGGTCGATTTAACTGAACCAGAGAAAGTGTCTACTGGAAACAAATCAGGATAAATCATTGGTCGATTTTAACTGAACCAGCAGAGGTCTTGAATCATCTTTAACTGGATAAGAATCATAAAAATCTTAGAGTGGATTTAACTGAACCAGAGAAAGTGTCTACCGGAATGGAATCAGGATAAATCATTGGTCGATTTAAACTGACATAGCAGAGGTCTTGAATTATCTTTAACTGGATAAGAATCTGAAAAATCTTGGGGTCTATTTAACTGAACCAGAGAAAGTGTCTACTGGAAACAAATCAGGATAAATCATTGGTCGATTTAAACCTAACCAATAGAGTTCTTGAATTATCTTTTACTGGATAAGAATCAGAAAAATCTTAGGGTTGATTTAACTGAACAAGAGAAAGTTTTTACCATAAACAAATCATGATAAATCATTGGTCGATTTAAACTGAACCAATAGAGTTCTTGAATTATCTTTAACTGGATAAGAATCACAAAAATATTATGGTCGATTTAACTGAACTAGAGAAAGTTTCAGCTGGAAACAAATCAGGATAAATCAGTGGTCGATTTAAAATCGAACCAGCGGAGGTCTTGAATTATCTTTAACAGGATAAGAATAAGAAAAATCTTAGGGTCGATTTAACTGAACCAGAGGAAGTGTCTAATGGAAACAAATTAGGATAAATCATTGGTAGATTTTAAGTAAACCAACAGAGGTCTTGAATCATCATTAACTGGATAAGAATAAGAAAAATCATAGGGTCGATTTAACTGAACCAGAGAAAGTGTCTACTGGAAATAAATTAGGATAAATCATTGGTCGATTTAAACTGAACCAGCAGAGGTCTTGAATTATCTTTAACTGGATAAGAATCAGAAAAATCTTGGGGTCGATTTAACTGAACAAGAGAAAGTGTCTACTGGAAACAAATCAGGATAAATCATTGGTCGATTTAAACTTAACCAGTAGAGTTCTTGAATTATCTTTAACTGGATAAGAATCAGAAAAATCTTAGGGTTGATTAAACGGAACAAGAGAAAGTTTTTACCATAAACAAATCATGATAAATCATTGGTCCATTTAAACTGAACCAATAGAGTTCTTGAATCATCTTTAACTGGATAAGAATCAGAAAAATCTTATGGTCGATTTAACTGAACTAGAGAACGTGTCGGCTGGAAACAAATCAGGATAAATCATTGGTCGATTTAAAATCGAACCAGCGGAGGTCTTGAATTATCTTTAACTGGATAAGAATAAGAAAAATCTTAGGGTCGATTTAACTCAACCAGAGGAAGTGTCTACTGGAAACAAATTAGGATAAATCATTGGTCGATTTGAAGTAAACCAGCAGAGGTCTTGAATCATCTTTAACTGGATAAGAATAAGAAAAATCATAGGGTCGATTTAACTGAACCAGAGAAAGTGTCTACTGGAAAAAAATTAGGATAAATCATTGGTCGATTTAAACTAAACCAGTAGAGGTCTTGAATTATATTTAACTGGATAAGAATCAGAAAAATCTTAGGGTCGATTTAACTAAACCAGAGGAAGTGTCTATTGGAAATAAATCAGGATAAACCATTTGTAGATTTAAACTGAGCCAACAGAGGTCTTGAATAATCTTTAACTAGATAAGAATTAGACAAATCTTATGCTCGATTTAACTGAACCAGAGAAACTGTCGGCTGGAAACAAATAAGGATAAATCATTGGTCGATTCAAAATCGAAACAGCAGAGGTCTTGAATTATCTTTAACTGGATAAGAATAAGAAAAATCTTAGGGTCGATTTAACTGAACCAGAGAAAGAGTCCACATGGAAACAAATCAGGATAAATCATTGGTCGATTTTAACTAAACCAGCAGAGGTCTTGAATCATCTTTAACTGGATAAGAATCATAAAAATCTTAGGGTGGATTTAACTGAACCATAGAATGTGTCTACCGGAACGGAATCAGGATAAATCATTGGTCGATTTAAATTGACATAGCAGAGGTCTTGAATTATCTTTAACTGGATAAGAATCAGAAAAATCTTGGGGTCGATTTAACTGAACCAGAGAAAGTGTCTACTGGAAACAAATCAGGATAAATCATTGGTCGATTTAAACTAAACCAGCAGAGGTCTTGAGTCATCTTTAACTGGATAAGAATAAGAAAAATCTTAGGGTCGATTTAACTGAACCAGAGAAAGTGTCTACTGGAAACAAATTATGATAAATCATTGGTCGATTTAAACTGAACCAGCAGAGGTCTTGAATTATCTTTAACTGGATAAGAATCATAAAAATCTTAGGGTCGATTTAACTAAACCAGAGGAAGTGTCTATTGGAAATAAATCAGGATAAACCATTTGTAGATTTAATCTAAGCCAACAGAGGTCTTGAATTATCTTTAACTAGATAAGAATTAGACAAATCTAATGGTTGATTTAACTGAACCAAAGAAACTGTCGGGTGGAAACAAATAAGGATATATCATTGGTCGATTTAAAATCGAACCAGTAGAGGTCTTGAATTATCCTTAACTGGATAAGAATAAGAAAAATCTTAGGGTCGATTTAACTGAACCAGAGAAAGTGTCTACTGGAAACAAATCAGGATAAATCATTGGTCGATTTTAACTGAACCAGCAGAGGTCTTGAATCATCTTTAACTGGTTAAGAATCATAAAAATCTTAGAGTGGATTTAACTGAACCAGAGAAAGTGTCTATCGGAATGGAATCAGGATAAATCATTGGTCGATTTAAACTGACATAACAGAGGTCTTGAATTATCTTTAACTGGATAAGAATCAGAAAAATCTTGGGGTCAATTTAACTGAACCAGAGAAAGTGTCTACTGGAAACAAATCAGGATAAATCATTAGTCGATTTAAACTTAACCAGTAGAGTTCTTGAATCATCTTTAACTGGATAAGAATCGGAAAAATCTTAGTGTTGATTTAACTGAACAAGAGAAACTTTTTACCATATACAAATCATGATAAATCATTGGTCGATTTAAACTGAACCAATAGAGTTCTTGAATTATCTTTAACTGGATAAGAATCAGAAAAATATTATGGTCGATTTAACTGAACTAGAGAAAGTTTCGGCTGGAAACAAATCAGGATAAATCATTTGTCGATTTAAAATCGAACCAGCGGAGGTCTTGAATTATCTTTAACTGGATAAGAATAAGAAAAATCTTACGGTCGATTTAACTGAACCAGAGGAAGTGTCTACTGGAAACAAATTAGGATAAATCATTGGTCGATTTTAAGTAAACCAGTAGAGGTCTTGAATCATCTTTAACTGGATAAGAATAAGAAAAATCTTAGGGTCGATTTAACTGAACTAAAGAAAGTGTCTACTTGAAACAAATTAGAATAAATCATTGGTCGATTTAAACTGAACCAGCAGAGGTCTTGAATTATCTTTAACTGGATAAGAATCAGAAAAATCTTAGGGTCGATTTAACTGAACCAGAGAAAGTGTCTACTGGAAACAAATCAGGATAAATCATTAGTCGATTTTAACTGAACCAGCAGAGGTCTTGAATCATCTTTAACTGGTTAAGAATCATAAAAATCTTAGAGTGGATTTAACTGAACCAGAGAAAGTGTCTATCGGAATGGAATCAGGATAAATCATTGGTCGATTTAAACTGACATAGCAGAGGTCTTGAATTATCTTTAACTGGATAAGAATCAGAAAACTCTTGGGGTCAATTTAACTAAACCAGAGAAAGTGTCTACTGGAAACAAATCAGGATAAATCATTGGTCGATTTTAAGTAAACCAGCAGAGGTATTGAATCATCTTTAACTGGATAAGAATAATAAAAATCTTAGGGTCGATTTAACTGAACTAAAGAAAGTGTCTACTTGAAACAAATTAGGATAAATCATTGGTCGATTTAAACTGGACCAGCAGAGGTCTTGAATTATCTTTAACTGGATAAGAATCAGAAAAATCTTAGGGTCGATTTAACTGAACCAGAGAAAGTGTCTACTGGAAACAAATCAGGATAAATCATTGGTCGATTTTAACTGAACCAGCAGAGGTCTTGAATCATCTTTAACTGGTTAAGAATCATAAAAATCTTAGAGTGGATTTAACTGAACCAGAGAAAGTGTCTATCAGAATGGAATCAGGATAAATCATTGGTCGATTTAAACTGACATAGCAGAGGTCTTGAATTATCTTTAACTGGATAAGAATCTGAAAAATCTTGGGGTCTATTTAACTGAACCAGAGAAAGTGTCTACTGGAAACAAATCAGGATAAATCATTGGTCGATTTAAACCTAACCAATAGAGTTCTTGAATTATCTTTTACTGGATAAGAATCAGAAAAATCTTAGGGTTGATTTAACTGAACAAGAGAAAGTTTTTACCATAAACAAATCATGATAAATCATTGGTCGATTTAAACTGAACCAATAGAGTTCTTGAATTATCTTTAACTGGATAAGAATCACAAAAATATTATGGTCGATTTAACTGAACTAGAGAAAGTTTCAGCTGGAAACAAATCAGGATAAATCAGTGGTCGATTTAAAATCGAACCAGCGGAGGTCTTGAATTATCTTTAACAGGATAAGAATAAGAAAAATCTTAGGGTCGATTTAACTGAACCAGAGGAAGTGTCTAATGGAAACAAATTAGGATAAATCATTGGTCGATTTTAAGTAAACCAACAGAGGTCTTGAATCATCATTAACTGGATAAGAATAAGAAAAATCATAGGGTCGATTTAACTGAACCAGAGAAAGTGTCTACTGGAAATAAATTAGGATAAATCATTGGTCGATTTAAACTGAACCAGCAGAGGTCTTGAATTATCTTTAACTGGATAAGAATCAGAAAAATCTTGGGGTCGATTTAACTGAACAAGAGAAAGTGTCTACTGGAAACAAATCAGGATAAATCATTGGTTGATTTAAACTTAACCAGTAGAGTTCTTGAATTATCTTTAACTGGATAAGAATCAGAAAAATCTTAGGGTTGATTAAACGGAACAAGAGAAAGTTTTTACCATAAACAAATCATGATAAATCATTGGTACATTTAAACTGAACCAATAGAGTTCTTGAATCTTCTTTAACTGGATAAGAATCAGAAAAATCTTATGGTCGATTTAACTGAACTAGAGAAAGTGTCGGCTGGAAACAAATCAGGATAAATCATTGGTCGATTTAAAATCGAACCAGCGGAGGTCTTGAATTATCTTTAACTGGATAAGAATAAGAAAAATCTTAGGGTCGATTTAACTCAACCAGAGGAAGTGTCTACTGGAAACAAATTAGGATAAATCATTGGTCGATTTGAAGTAAACCAGCAGAGGTCTTGAATCATCTTTAACTGGATAAGAATAAGAAAAATCATCGGGTCGATTTAACTGAACCAGAGAAAGTGTCTACTGGAAAAAAATTAGGATAAATCATTGGTCGATTTAAACTAAACCAGTAGAGGTCTTGAATTATATTTAACTGGATAAGAATCAGAAAAATCTTAGGGTCGATTTAACTAAACCAGAGGAAGTGTCTATTGGAAATAAATCAGGATAAACCATTTGTAGATTTAAACTGAGCCAACAGAGGTCTTGAATAATCTTTAACTAGATAAGAATTAGACAAATCTTATGCTCGATTTAACTGAACCAGAGAAACTGTCGGCTGGAAACAAATAAGGATAAATCATTGGTCGATTCAAAATCGAAACAGCAGAGGTCTTGAATTATCTTTAACTGGATAAGAATAAGAAAAATCTTAGGGTCGATTTAACTGAACCAGAGAAAGAGTCCACATGGAAACAAATCAGGATAAATCATTGGTCGATTTTAACTAAACCAGCAGAGGTCTTGAATCATCTTTAACTGGATAAGAATCATAAAAATCTTAGGGTGGATTTAACTGAACCATAGAATGTGTCTACCGGAACGGAATCAGGATAAATCATTGGTCGATTTAAATTGACATAGCAGAGGTCTTGAATTATCTTTAACTGGATAAGAATCAGAAAAATCTTGGGGTCGATTTAACTGAACCAGAGAAAGTGTCTACTGGAAACAAATCAGGATAAATCATTGGTCGATTTAAACTAAACCAGCAGAGGTCTTGAGTCATCTTTAACTGGATAAGAATAAGAAAAATCTTAGGGTCGATTTAACTGAACCAGAGAAAGTGTCTACTGGAAACAAATTATGATAAATCATTGGTCGATTTAAACTGAACCAGCAGAGGTCTTGAATTATCTTTAACTGGATAAGAATCATAAAAATCTTAGGGTCGATTTAACTAAACCAGAGGAAGTGTCTATTGGAAATAAATCAGGATAAACCATTTGTAGATTTAATCTAAGCCAACAGAGGTCTTGAATTATCTTTAACTAGATAAGAATTAAACAAATCTAATGGTTGATTTAACTGAACCAAAGAAACTGTCGGGTGGAAACAAATAAGGATATATCATTGGTCGATTTAAAATCGAACCAGTAGAGGTCTTGAATTATCCTTAACTGGATAAGAATAAGAAAAATCTTAGGGTCGATTTAACTGAACCAGAGAAAGTGTCTACTGGAAACAAATCAGGATAAATCATTGGTCGATTTTAACTGAACCAGCAGAGGTCTTGAATCATCTTTAACTGGTTAAGAATCATAAAAATCTTAGAGTGGATTTAACTGAACCAGAGAAAGTGTCTATCGGAATGGAATCAGGATAAATCATTGGTCGATTTAAACTGACATAACAGAGGTCTTGAATTATCTTTAACTGGATAAGAATCAGAAAAATCTTGGGGTCAATTTAACTGAACCAGAGAAAGTGTCTACTGGAAACAAATCAGGATAAATCATTAGTCGATTTAAACTTAACCAGTAGAGTTCTTGAATCATCTTTAACTGGATAAGAATCGGAAAAATCTTAGTGTTGATTTAACTGAACAAGAGAAACTTTTTACCATATACAAATCATGATAAATCATTGGTCGATTTAAACTGAACCAATAGAGTTCTTGAATTATCTTTAACTGGATAAGAATCAGAAAAATATTATGGTCGATTTAACTGAACTAGAGAAAGTTTCGGCTGGAAACAAATCAGGATAAATCATTTGTCGATTTAAAATCGAACCAGCGGAGGTCTTGAATTATCTTTAACTGGATAAGAATAAGAAAAATCTTACGGTCGATTTAACTGAACCAGAGGAAGTGTCTACTGGAAACAAATTAGGATAAATCATTGGTCGATTTTAAGTAAACCAGTAGAGGTCTTGAATCATCTTTAACTGGATAAGAATAAGAAAAATCTTAGGGTCGATTTAACTGAACTAAAGAAAGTGTCTACTTGAAACAAATTAGAATAAATCATTGGTCGATTTAAACTGAACCAGCAGAGGTCTTGAATTATCTTTAACTGGATAAGAATCAGAAAAATCTTAGGGTCGATTTAACTGAACCAGAGAAAGTGTCTACTGGAAACAAATCAGGATAAATCATTGGTCGATTTTAACTGAACCAGCAGAGGTCTTGAATCATCTTTAACTGGTTAAGAATCATAAAAATCTTAGAGTGGATTTAACTGAACCAGAGAAAGTGTCTATCGGAATGGAATCAGGATAAATCATTGGTCGATTTAAACTGACATAGCAGAGGTCTTGAATTATCTTTAACTGGATAAGAATCAGAAAACTCTTGGGGTCAATTTAACTGAACCAGAGAAAGTGTCTACTGGAAACAAATCAGGATAAATCATTGGTCGATTTTAAGTAAACCAGCAGAGGTATTGAATCATCTTTAACTGGATAAGAATAATAAAAATCTTAGGGTCGATTTAACTGAACTAAAGAAAGTGTCTACTTGAAACAAATTAGGATAAATCATTGGTCGATTTAAACTGAACCAGCAGAGGTCTTGAATTATCTTTAACTGGATAAGAATCAGAAAAATCTTAGGGTCGATTTAACTGAACCAGAGAAAGTGTCTACTGGAAACAAATCAGGATAAATCATTGGTCGATTTTAACTGAACCAGCAGAGGTCTTGAATCATCTTTAACTGGTTAAGAATCATAAAAATCTTAGAGTGGATTTAACTGAACCAGAGAAAGTGTCTATCAGAATGGAATCAGGATAAATCATTGGTCGATTTAAACTGACATAGCAGAGGTCTTGAATTATCTTTAACTGGATAAGAATCAGAAAAATCTTGGGGTCAATTTAACTGAACCAGAGAAAGTGTCTACTGGAAACAAATCAGAATAAATCATTAGTCGATTTAAACTTAACCAGTAGAGTTCTTGAATCATCTTTAACTGGATAAGAATCGGAAAAATCTTAGTGTTGATTTAACTGAACAAGAGAAACTTTTTACCATATACAAATCATGATAAATCATTGGTCGATTTAAACTGAACCAATAGAGTTCTTGAATTATCTTTAACTGGATAAGAATCAGAAAAATATTATGGTCGATTTAACTGAACTAGAGAAAGTTTCGGCTGGAAACAAATCAGGATAAATCATTTGTCGATTTAAAATCGAACCAGCGGAGGTCTTGAATTATCTTTAACTGGATAAGAATAAGAAAAATCTTACGGTCGATTTAACTGAACCAGAGGAAGTGTCTACTGGAAACAAATTAGGATAAATCATTGGTCGATTTTAAGTAAACCAGCAGAGGTCTTGAATCATCTTTAACTGGATAAGAATAAGAAAAATCTTATGGTCGATTTAACTGAACTAAAGAAAGTGTCTACTTAAAACAAATTAGGATAAATCATTGGTCGATTTAAACTGAACCAGCAGAGGTCTTGAATTATCTTTAACTGGATAAGAATCAGAAAAATCTTAGGGTCGATTTAACTAAACCAGAGGAAGTGTCTATTGGAAATAAATCAGGATAAACCATTTGTAGATTTAATCTGAGCCAACAGAGGTCTTGAATTATCTTTAACTAGATAAGAATTAGACAAATCTAATGGTTGATTTAACTGAACCAGAGAAACTGCCGGCTGGAAACAAATAAGGATAAATCATTGGTCGATTTAAACTGAACCAGCAGAGGTCTTGAATTATCTTTAACTGGATAAGAATCAGAAAAATCTTAGGGTCGATTTAACTGAACCAGAGAAAGTGTCTACTGGAAACAAATCAGGATAAATCATTGGTCGATTTTAACTGAACCAGCAGAGGTCTTGAATCATCTTTAACTGGTTAAGAATCATAAAAATCTTAGAGTGGATTTAACTGAACCAGAGAAAGTGTCTATCGGAATGGAATCAGGATAAATCATTGGTCGATTTAAACTGACATAGCAGAGGTCTTGAATTATCTTTAACTGGATAAGAATCAGAAAAATCGTGGGGTAAATTTAACTGAACCAGAGAAAGTGTCTACTGGAAACAAATCAGGATAAATCATTGGTCGATTTAAACTTAACCAGTAGAGTTCTTGAATCATCTTTAACTGGATAAGAATCGGAAAAATCTTAGTGTTGATTTAACTGAACAAGAGAAACTTTTTACCATAAACAAATCATGATAAATCATTGGTCGATTTAAACTGAACGAATAGAGTTCTTGAATTATCTTTAACTGGATAAGAATCAGAAAAATATTATGGTCGATTTAACTGAACTAGAGAAAGTTTCGGCTGGAAACAAATCAGGATAAATCATTGGTCGATTTAAAATCGAACCAGCGGAGGTCTTAAATTATCTTTAACTGGATAAGAATAAGAAAAATCTTAGGGTCGATTTAACTGAACCAGAGGAAGTGTCTACTGGAAACAAATTAGGATAAATCATTGGTCGATTTTAAGTAAACCAGCAGAGGTCTAGAATCATCTTTAACTGGATAAGAATAAGAAAAATCTTAGGGTCGATTTAACTGAACCAGAGAAAGTGCCTACTGGAAACAAATTAGGATAAATCATTGGTCGATTTAAACTGAACCAACAGAGGTCTTGAATTATCTTTAACTGGATAACAATCAGAAAAATCTTAGGGTCGATTTTACTAAACCAGAGGAAGTGTCTATTGGAAATAAATCAGGATAAACCATTTATAGATTTAATCTGAGCCAACAGAGGTCTTGATTTATCTTTAACTAGATAAGAATTAGACAAATCTAATGGTTGATTTAACTGAACCAGAGAAACTGTCGGCTGGAAACAAATAAGGATAAATCATTGGTCGATTTAAAATCGAACCAGCAGAGGTCTTGAATTATCTTTAACTGGATAAGAATAAGAAAAATCTTAGGGTCGATTTAACTGAACCTGAGAAAGTGTCTACTAGAAACAAATCAGGATAAATCATTGGTCGATTTTAACTGAACCAGCAGAGGTCTTGAATCATCTTTAACTGGATAAGAATCATAAAAATCTTAGAGTGGATTTAACTGAACCAGAGAAAGTGTCTACCGGAACGGAATCAGGATAAATCATTGGTCGATTTAAATTGACATAGCAGAGGTCTTGAATTATCTTTAACTGGATAATAATCAGAAAAATCTTGGGGTCGATTTAACTGAACCAGAGAAAGTGTCTACTGGAAACAAATCAGGATAAATCATTGGTCGATTTAAACTAAACCAGCAGAGGTCTTGAATCATCTTTAACTGGATAAGAATAAGAAAAATGTTAGGGTCGATTTAACTGAACCAGAGAAAGTGTCTACTGGAAACAAATTATGATAAATCATTGGTCGATTTAAACTGAACCAGCAGAGGTCTTGAATTATCTTTAACTGGATAAGAATCAGAAAAATCTTAGGGTCGATTTAACTAAACCAGAGGAAGTGTCTATTGGAAATAAATCAGGATAAACCATTTGTAGATTTAATCTGAGCCAACAGAGGTCTTGAATTATCTTTAACTAGATAAGAATTAGACAAATCTAATGGTTGATTTAACTGAACCAAAGAAACTGTCGGGTGGAAACAAATAAGGATATATCATTGGTCGATTTAAAATCGAACCAGTAGAGGTCTTGAATTATCTTTAACTGGATAAGAATCAGAAA
Source organism: Vicia faba (assembly GCA_948472305.1). Lineage (NCBI taxonomy): Eukaryota > Viridiplantae > Streptophyta > Magnoliopsida > Fabales > Fabaceae > Vicia > Vicia faba. The sequence goes on along the minus strand of OX451736.1, from coordinate 162,188,028 downwards.
AATCTTAGGGTCGATTTAACTGAACCAGAGAAAGTGTCTACTGGAAACAAATCAGGATAAATCATTGGTCGATTTTAACTGAACCAGCAGAGGTCTTGAATCATCTTTAACTGGTTAAGAATCATAAAAATCTTAGAGTGGATTTAACTGAACCAGAGAAAGTGTCTATCGGAATGGAATCAGGATAAATCATTGGTCGATTTAAACTGACATAACAGAGGTCTTGAATTATCTTTAACTGGATAAGAATCAGAAAAATCTTGGGGTCAATTTAACTGAACCAGAGAAAGTGTCTACTGGAAACAAATCAGGATAAATCATTGGTCGATTTAAACTTAACCAGTAGAGTTCTTGAATCATCTTTAACTGGAAAAGAATCGGAAAAATCTTAGTGTTGATTTAACTGAACAAGAGAAACTTTTTACCATATACAAATCATGATAAATCATTGGTCGATTTAAACTGAACCAATAGAGTTCTTGAATTATCTTTAACTGGATAAGAATCAGAAAAATATTATGGTCGATTTAACTGAACTAGAGAAAGTTTCGGCTGGAAACAAATCAGGATAAATCATTTGTTGATTTAAAATCGAACCAGCGGAGGTCTTGAATTATCTTTAACTGGATAAGAATAAGAAAAATCTTACGGTCGATTTAACTGAACCAGAGGAAGTGTCTACTGGAAACAAATTAGGATAAATCATTGGTCGATTTTAAGTAAACCAGTAGAGGTCTTGAATCATCTTTAACTGGATAAGAATAAGAAAAATCTTAGGGTCGATTTAACTGAACTAAAGAAAGTGTCTACTTGAAACAAATTAGGATAAATCATTGGTCGATTTAAACTGAACCAGCAGAGGTCTTGAATTATCTTTAACTGGATAAGAATCAGAAAAATCTTAGGGTCGATTTAACTGAACCAGAGAAAGTGTCTACTGGAAACAAATCAGGATAAATCATTGGTCGATTTTAACTGAACCAGCAGAGGTCTTGAATCATCTTTAACTGGTTAGGAATCATAAAAATCTTAGAGTGGATTTAACTGAACCAGAGAAAGTGTCTATCAGAATGGAATCAGGATAAATCATTGGTCGATTTAAACTGACATAGCAGAGGTCTTGAATTATCTTTAACTGGATAAGAATCAGAAAAATCTTGGGGTCAATTTAACTGAACCAGAGAAAGTGTCTACTGGAAACAAATCAGGATAAATCATTGGTCGATTTTAAGTAAACCAGCAGAGGTCTTGAATCATCTTTAACTGGATAAGAATAAGAAAAATCTTAGGGTCGATTTAACTGAACTAAAGAAAGTGTCTACTTGAAACAAATTAGGATAAATCATTGGTCGATTTAAACTGAACCAGCAGAGGTCTTGAATTATCTTTAACTGGATAAGAATCAGAAAAATCTTAGGGTCGATTTAACTGAACCAGAGAAAGTGTCTACTGGAAACAAATCAGGATAAATCATTGGTCGATTTTAACTGAACCAGCAGAGGTCTTGAATCATCTTTAACTGGTTAAGAATCATAAAAATCTTAGAGTGGATTTAACTGAACCAGAGAAAGTGTCTATCGGAATGGAATCAGGATAAATCATTGGTCGATTTAAACTGACATAGCAGAGGTCTTGAATTATCTTTAACTGGATAAGAATCTGAAAAATCTTGGGGTCGATTTAACTAAACCAGAGGAAGTGTCTATTGGAAATAAATCAGGATAAACCATTTGTCGATTTAAACTTAACCAGTAGAGTTCTTGAATCATCTTTAACTGGATAAGAATCGGAAAAATCTTAGTGTTGATTTAACTGAACAAGAGAAACTTTTTACCATATACAAATCATGATAAATCATTGGTCGATTTAAACTGAACCAATAGAGTTCTTGAATTATCTTTAACTGGATAAGAATCAGAAAAATATTATGGTCGATTTAACTGAACTAGAGAAAGTTTCGGCTGGAAACAAATCAGGATAAATCATTTGTCGATTTAAAATCGAACCAGCGGAGGTCTTGAATTATCTTTAACTGGATAAGAATAAGAAAAATCTTACGGTCGATTTAACTGAACCAGAGGAAGTGTCTACTGGAAACAAATTAGGATAAATCATTGGTCGATTTTAAGTAAACCAGCAGAGGTCTTGAATCATCTTTAACTGGATAAGAATAAGAAAAATCTTAGGGTCGATTTAACTGAACTAAAGAAAGTGTCTACTTAAAACAAATTAGGATAAATCATTGGTCGATTTAAACTGAACCAGCAGAGGTCTTGAATTATCTTTAACTGGATAAGAATCAGAAAAATCTTAGGGTCGATTTAACTAAACCATAGGAAGTGTCTATTGGAAATAAATCAGGATAAACCATTTGTAGATTTAATCTGAGCCAACAGAGGTCTTGAATTATCTTTAACTAGATAAGAATTAGACAAATCTAATGGTTGATTTAACTGAACCAGAGAAACTGCCGGCTGGAAACAAATAAGGATAAATCATTGGTCGATTTAAACTGAACCAGCAGAGGTCTTGAATTATCTTTAACTGGATAAGAATCAGAAAAATCTTAGGGTCGATTTAACTGAACCAGAGAAAGTGTCTACTGGAAACAAATCAGGATAAATCATTGGTCGATTTTAACTGAACCAGCAGAGGTCTTGAATCATCTTTAACTGGTTAAGAATCATAAAAATCTTAGAGTGGATTTAACTGAACCAGAGAAAGTGTCTATCGGAATGGAATCAGGATAAATCATTGGTCGATTTAAACTGACATAGCAGAGGTCTTGAATTATCTTTAACTGGATAAGAATTAGAAAAATCTTGGGGTCAATTTAACTGAACCAGAGAAAGTGTCTACTGGAAACAAATCAGGATAAATCATTGGTCGATTTAAACTTAACCAGTAGAGTTCTTGAATCATCTTTAACTGGATAAGAATCGGAAAAATCTTAGTGTTGATTTAACTGAACAAGAGAAACTTTTTACCATAAACAAATCATGATAAATCATTGGTCGATTTAAACTGAACGAATAGAGTTCTTGAATTATCTTTAACTGGATAAGAATCAGAAAAATATTATGGTCGATTTAACTGAACTAGAGAAAGTTTCGGCTGGAAACAAATCAGGATAAATCATTGGTCGATTTAAAATTGAACCAGCGGAGGTCTTAAATTATCTTTAACTGGATAAGAATAAAAAAAATCTTAGGGTCGATTTAACTGAACCAGAGGAAGTGTCTACTGGAAACAAATTAGGATAAATCATTGGTCGATTTTAAGTAAACCAGCAGAGGTCTAGAATCATCTTTAACTGGATAAGAATAAGAAAAATCTTAGCGTCGATTTAACTGAACCAGAGAAAGTGCCTACTGGAAACAAATTAGGATAAATCATTGGTCGATTTAAACTGAACCAACAGAGGTCTTGAATTATCTTTAACTGGATAACAATCAGAAAAATCTTAGGGTCGATTTAACTAAACCAGAGGAAGTGTCTATTGGAAATAAATCAGGATAAACCATTTATAGATTTAATCTGAGCCAACAGAGGTCTTGAATTATCTTTAACTAGATAAGAATTAGACAAATCTAATGGTTGATTTAACTGAACCAGAGAAACTGTCGGCTGGAAACAAATAAGGATAAATCATTGGTCGATTTAAAATCGAACCAGCAGAGGTCTTGAATTATCTTTAACTGGATAAGAATAAGAAAAATCTTAGGGTCGATTTAACTGAACCTGAGAAAGTGTCTACTAGAAACAAATCAGGATAAATCATTGGTCGATTTTAACTGAACCAGCAGAGGTCTTGAATCATCTTTAACTGGATAAGAATCATAAAAATCTTAGAGTGGATTTAACTGAACCAGAGAAAGTGTCTACCGGAACGGAATCAGGATAAATCATTGGTCGATTTAAACTGACATAGCAGAGGTCTTGAATTATCTTTAACTGGATAATAATCAGAAAAATCTTGGGGTCGATTTAACTGAACTAGAGAAAGTGTCTACTGGAAACAAATCAGGATAAATCATTGGTCGATTTAAACTTAACCAGTAGAGTTCTTGAATTATCTTTAACTTGATAAGAATCAGAAAAATCTTAGGGTTGATTTAACTGAACAAGAGAAAGTTTTTACCATAAACAAATCATGATAAATCATTGGTCGATTTAAACTGAACCAATAGAGTTCTTGAATTATCTTTAATTGGATAAGAATCAGAAAAATCTTATGGTCGATTTAACTGAACTAGAGGAAGTGTCGGCTGGAAACAAATCAGGATAAATCATTGGTCGATTTAAAATCGAACCAGCGGAGGTCTTGAATTATATTTAACTGGATAAGAATTAGAAAAATCTTAGGGTCGATTTAACTTAACCAGAGGAAGTGTCTACTGGAAACAAATTAGGATAAATCATTGGTCGATTTTAAGTAAACCAACAGAGGTCTTGAATCATCTTTAACTGGATAAGAATAAGAAAAATCATAGGGTCGATTTAACTGAACCAGAGAAAGTGTCTACTGGAAACAAATTAGGATAAATCATTGGTCGATTTAAACTGAACCAATAGAGGTCTTGAATTATCTTTAACTGGATAAGAATCAGAAAAATCTTAGGGTCGATTTAACTAAACCAGAGGAAGTGTCTATTGGAAATAAATCAGGATAAACCATTTGTAGATTAAAACTGAGCCAACAGAGGTCTTGAATTATCTTTAACTAGATAAGAATTAGACAAATCTTATGGTCGATTTAACTGAACCAGAGAAACTGTCGGCTGCAAACAAATAAGGATAAATCATTGGTCGATTTAAAATCGAACCAACAGAGGTCTTGAATTATGTTTAACTGGATAAGAATAAGAAAAATCTTTGGGTCGATTTAACTGAACCAGAGAAAGTGTCTACAAGAAACAAATCAGGATAAATCATTGATCGATTTTAACTAAACAAGCAGAGGTCTTGAATCATCTTTAACTGGATAAAAATCATAAAAATCTAAGGGTGGATTTAACTGAACCAGAGAATGTGTCTACCAGAACGGAATCAGGATAAATCATTTGTCGATTTAAATTGACATAGCAGAGGTCTTGAATTATCTTTAACTAGATAAGAATCAGAAAAATCCTGGGGTCGATTTAACTTAACCAGAGAAAGTGTCTACTGGAAACAAATCAGGATAAATCATTGGTCGATTTAAACTTAACCAGTAGAGTTCTTGAATTATCTTTAATTGGATAAGAATCAGAAAAATCTTAGGCTCAATTTAACTGAACCAGAGAAAGTGTCTACCATAAACAAATCATGATAAATCATTGTTCTATTTAAACTGAATAAATAGAGTTCTTGAATTATCTTTAACTAGATAAGAATCAGAAAAATCTTATGATCGATTTAATTGAACCAGAGAAAGTGTCGGCTGGAAACAAATCAGGATAAATCTTTGTTCGATTTAAAACCGAACCAGCAGAGGTCTTGAATTATCTTTAACTGGATAAGAATAAGAAAAATCTTAGGGTCAATTTAACTGAACCAAAGAAAGTGTCTACTGGAAGCAAATCAGGATAAATCATTGGTCGATTTAAACTGATCCAGTAGAGTTCTTGAATTATCTATAACTGGATAAGAATCAGAAAAATCTTAGGGTCGATTTGACTGAATCAGAGAAAGTCTCTACTAGAAACAAAACAGGATAAATCATTGGTCTATTTTAACTAAACCAGCAGAGGTCTTGAATTATCTTTAACTCGATAAGAATCATAAAAATATTAGGGTCGATTTAACTGAACCAAAGAAAGTGTCTACCGGAACGAAATCTAGATAAATCATTGGTCGATTTAAACTGAAATAACAGAGGTCTTGAATTATCTTTAACTGGATAAGAATAAGAAAAATGTTAGGGTCGATTTAACTTAACCAGAGAAAGTGTCTACTGGAAACAAATCAGGATACATCATTGGTCGATTTATACTGAACTAGCAGAGGTCTGAAATTATCTTTAATTAGATAGGAATCAGAAAAATCTTATGGTAGATTCAATTGAACTAGAGAAAGAGTCTACCGAAAACAAATCAGGATAAGTCATTGGTCGATTTAAACTAAACCAACAGAAGTCTTGAATTGTATTTAACTCGATAAGAATCAGAAAAATCTTAGGGTCGGAATAACTGAACTAGATAAAGAGTCTACCAGAAACAAATCAAGATAAATGATTGGTCAATTTAAACTGGACCAGCAGAGGTCTTGAATCATCTTTAACTGGATTAGAATCTTAAAAATCTTAGGGTAAATTTATCTAAACCAGAGAAAGTGTCTATTGAAAATAAAGCAGGATAAACCATTGGTCGATTTAAACTGAACCAACAGAGGTCTTGAATTATCTTTTACTGGATAAGAATCAGGTAAATCTTAAGGTCGATTTAACTGAACCAGAGAAAGTGTCTACTAGAAACAAATCAAGATAAATCATTGGTAGATTAAAATTAAACTAGCAAAGATCTTGAATCATCCTTAACTTGATAAGAATCATAGAAATCCTAGGGTCGATTTAACTGAACCAGAGAATGTTTCTACTGGAAACAAATCAGGATAAATCATTGGTTGATTTTAACTGAACCAACAGAGGTATTGAATTATCTTTAACTGGATAAGAATTAAAAAAAACTTAGGGTCTATTTAACTAAACCAGAGAACGTGTCTATTAGAAACAAATTAGGATAAATCATTGGTCGATTTAAACTGAACCACTAGAGTTCTTGAATCATCTTTAACTAGATAAGAATCAGAAAAATCTTAGGCTCGATTTAATTAAAACAGAGAAAGTATCTACTGGAAACAAATCAGTATAAATCATTGGTTGATTTAAATTGAAGAAACAGAGGTCTTGAAATATTTTCAACATTATAAGAATCAGAAAAATCTTAGGGTCGATTTAACTCAACTAGAGAAAGAGTCTACCCGAAACAAATCAGGATAAATCATTGGTCGATTTAAACTGAAATAGAAGAGGTCTTGAATTATCTTTAACTGGATAAGAATCAAAAAAATCTTATAGTCGATTTAACTGAACCAGAGAAAGTGTCTACTGGAAACAAATCAAGATAAATCATTGGTCGATTTAAAACTGAACCAGCAGAGATCTTGAATTATCTTTAACTGGATAAGAATAAGAAAAATCTTAGGGTCGATTTAACTGAACTAGAGAAAGTGTCTACTGGAAATAAATCAGGGTAAATAATTGGTTGATTTAAACTGAACCAGCAGAGTTCTGGAATTATCTTTAACTGGATAAGAATCACAAAAATCATATGGTCGATTCAACTCAGGATAAATCATTGGTCGATTTAAAATCGAACCAGCAGAGGTCTTGAATTATCTTTAACTGGATAAGAATAAGAAAAATCTTAGGGTCGATTTAACTGTACCAGAGAAAGTGTCTACTGGAAACAAATCAGGATAAATCATTGGTCGATTTTAACTGAACCAGCAGAGATCTTGAATCATCTTTAACTGGATAAGAATCATAAAAATCTTAGGGTCGATTTAACTGAACCAGAGAAAGTGTCTACCGG